>OX424559.1:22998892-24463629 GCA_949152475.1 Terebella lapidaria
TGTCTACACTCTGTTTCTGATGACGAGGAATCCAATGAGGACATTGCCAAGTCTCCGTGATTGATGGTAGCCTCAGGATCCAAAATGGCTGCCAATGAAACCCATAAAAATGACATTTTCTTCCACGCCAGGGCAGATATGTGAAGAAATCTTAGGGAATACTGAGTTTATATGTGGACCGTTCAATTGACACTTACCTTGTTCCTCTCACAACACAAAAAGTAGATGCCACCATGATCATATGGGGATGGGCCAGCTGTGACGTCATTTTCAAAATGACTGTCAAATTTGACATATCACATTTGGCCTGTATCTTTGCTCCTATGGCAGATAAGGAGAAATGCTGGTGTCTATCACCATGTTTTGGATGGACAAAAATCTGATGACGATACTTCCCAATCTCTGGTACTGTTGATTGACTCAGAATTCAAAATGTGAACCATTGAATCTCGCGAAATTCACGTGAAGAAAATGTATATTAAAAACACTGCACAATCCATGTTAGTATGAAACATGAATTGTCAGGTTCTTGGTAACATGGTGTCAACACGGACAATACAGACAACAAATGTGATACTTTTAATATGTCAAATACATAATGACGTGAGTTAGCATGTTAGATGCAATCGCCCTTCAACTATTTACATGCTCAAATATCATCTTCGTGACACACACTGTAATTTTTCATGTTAGCACAGTCTGTACACTTAAACAATACTTGCACGGAAAACGGTTCTTTGCATGAGCAGTTCTCTCTGCCTTTGCATCCTCCGTTGCACCTACAACTCATTAATTCCAGGGAGCTGGCTGCTGGAGCTGGAAACACGTCTTGTAATACTGCTCTGGAATCAACTTCTGACTGCCATCTGTTCTCCACCCATTTCACTTTGTGGACAACTCCTCTGGTTCTTTGCAACTCCTATCTCTTTTGGAGCCCGGAGTATGTGTGGTAGAAATGTGTTCCGTGTTTGGTGGAAGTTTTTACCTTTCCATATTCTTCACTTTGAAGAGATCCCTTCGAAAATCTACCAGTTCGACACGTGTGCTTTAGCTAGATCACACTCTGCAGTACAAAGGTCTCGAGGTTGATAACATCAGCTTCGTTGAAACTTCCCGGGCATCCAATTTTTTGGAATGTTGATACGATGTCGCTGCCCGAAACTTCGTTATCCATTTTTTCTTCGATATGCTGAAAACTCCTCCCCAGTCTCACCGTTTAAGTTATGTAGCCCGATTAAAGTCTAGGCTTTTCATCTCCGAGCACATTACACCTCTCTTTGCTTAATTGCGCACACTGGCCACTTCAACATGTTCAACTGATCTCATTTTGTTCTTACATTTCTTACATTGAGCAGTGGTAATAATGGCTGGTCACTAATTTAATGTCAACAGTGATAACATGTCAAACATACTAAGGTACTATAATTTGAACAAGTAATTGCAAAAATTTACAAACACTAATTTGAATACATGGCGTCAATGTTTATGTAAATGTTTAGTCGGGATCAGTTTTTATCCTTAATAGTTTTATTAAAGGTTTTCTATTGATATCATCAGAATCTTGTACTAACTTTACTCATTTGGAGAAGTCAATAGGCTTTTACATCCATTAAACCTGTTTAGTTAATCATAAATGTAAACCTGCCACGAGCAATGCAAAGAGGTATTAGAGACTGTTCTTTTACTCCGTTCACACAGACACAAAAATGTAAACATATCATCTTGCTCTCGAAAAAGACAACTGTTCAGCTGCGCACTGAATCCGAGGTGGGGGGGCAGGGGGGGGGGGTCGAAATTCCACAAGCACCAGGCATCGTGCTATCTAACCATAGCACGCACACGCATGGGCGTCACGGGTCGTTCTGTCTATAAAATAGTTCCCGCCCAGTTGTGCGGCTGCCTCGCTCGTGCGGCTGCTCGGTATTTATGAGCCGGTGGGACATTGGTACCCTCTGCCTCCACGAAGATACGAACATAACATGACTGATGTAACGACCTAACAGGACCTGAAATGTGGCGATAATCCGCAATTTGGCTAAAGCTCTCTTGAGCCGGCGATGAATGTAAGTATCAATCTACTACCACCAATACAGTAACAATAATTTATTGTTATCGTAAGTACAAGAAATATGTATTTTTCCTTTGTGTTTTTTCTTGTATTATTGCTACGATAATAAAACTTTTGAAAATTCAATATAATGGTATGATTGTAAGAATACATGTTTATAAAAATGCTCGAATTCGAAGTATGACGAAAACGAATGTTTAATTGTGTCGTTTAGTAAATGGTGTGAGGTTGTTTTGAAGGTGATCAATGGGGAATGTCGCAAACATGTCCGACATATGTCTGAACGTGGAAGCGTGGGGTGATTATCGCTCAGCATGTTCTGTAGCAGGAATACCCCTATTATTAGTTTCCTGTCCCATATGGGCCGATAAGCTATTGTCGTGGTTTTACGTCCGTCTTTCCCTCGTCCGACCGGTTTTTTGCTTCGATGAATTTTTCTGAAAATTTACTAAAACATTCCTTGGGCTAATGCCCTGAGATGTTTTTTTCCCCATTCAATCGTTTCTACCGCTTTCATTTTCATGGAAAATGGCCAATTTTGGACTTTGGTGGCCATTTCTCAAACACTGTCTGATTAGTTTTGAGATTTTTGTTTCAAAACATTCCCCTCATTTACCTCTATGATTTGTATACGTTTCATTGCTCTTGAATCGCCGATTTGCGTGTGGCAGCCATTTTGATGTTATTGACGGTTTGGCTGAAAATTGTTTCTCGCCCAAAATCACTATTCATTTTGAGCTATTTCCAGAATTTTTTTTCATGGGTATATGGGCTCATGGGTGATATATTTTCCTGACAGCTGCTCTGATTACATGTAATTCATTAATATTCTATACTAGGTGAATATCACGGAGGAAATGGTCCAGGATACATTCTGACATGGCAATTAGTCACACTTCCTTGCCTAGCACTTTTTATGGAATTCACAACATTTGGTTGGAGGAAAAACTTGTCAAATTAATCCACGATAACGTTTGAAATGAAACCATCCACACGTTATCAATTTTGCGCCATGATAAAATGCAAAACAGATAGAAAATATCTGGAAACTGTGAAATATTAGTTTTCGAATATCCTGAATGGTCTGTAATCGCATTCGCACTGACCACACTAATTTATTGAGGAATTAAGAACCAGCTTTTATCCTCTGCTGATAATGATAGGCGTAATAGTCTGGACAATGTTTATTTTAATGGTTTCCCGTCTGCTAAGATACAATTATCAAACATGTCAATATTATGATGCAAATTATTATGAATGAGCAATACACGTCTGGAAAGTTGATTATGGATAGTTAGTGGGAAATGTGACAAAAAATTAACCAACTGTGGCTTTAGATATAATTTATGTATACCTCTATTTCCGGAATGCATCCATGTTATATTTTGTATACTGTATAATCACACATGATAATGTCCACTAGCCAACAAAATTTTAATGATGTCAATGAAAAACATAGGTAATTGAACAACTCCAGAATAAAAAAAAAACTTACCGAATATTCATATCATTTTAAGTCCCACTGTCGTAACCGGTGGTAGGGGTCTACACTATTTTTTAAATTTGCTTGTTCCTACTGCATATACCACACGGTATCAGGATTAATAATGTGTTTCTATTAAGTTCTGAAGAGAACGCAGGTCAATCATAGACGCATGCCCGATATCTAACACTCATACACCACATCAGCCCAATTTGCAAATTGTTCATTAAGAATAATCTGTTGGGACCGTTGAGATGTATCCATATCAATTGATTTAATAATATGGAAAATCCCCTGTGTGTATGGTCCTTATCAGTGATACCTCCATCGAAGCTAATATGACTGTTGTCATGTACTGATTGATATTTCAACTTTGACTGTGTTGTGTATATGGGTCATCTGAATAGCGTGGGTATTGCATCATGTCCGTTGGCAGACATTTCCCAATTTGATTACGCCACCATCTGACGTTGTTAGATATCGCCCAAAAGAGGCAGAAAGTTCAAACTAATTTCGCGAGATGAACATTGTACACACCATGGTAACAAAGATGGCATAACATGCATTATCGTACGTGCATAAAACAACATTCCACGTTCCACGTCTATTAAAGCGCACTATATCAATATTGACTATCTGCCCATATGCATGACATAACACCATTATATTTCACGGCCAATTCAGTTATCTATTTTCACGAGTTCATCAAAACTGCTTAATTTGGTGTCAGCAAATACTTATTTTTTTCTTTGCAAATTGTAGGCCTACATATTTTAACGACATTGATAAAGCTGCAACATTGTCAAATTCTTTAAAACTTAAAGACCTTATGGTTTTAGAGAATATATATTATGGATTCGGAGTATTACAGTTGTATTACGGATACGATCACATCAGACAGACAATAATAAATACATGTACATATGAAAGTATGAAGATATGTATGTAATATACAAAATGGAAAAAAATTGAACATTCACATAAATACAACAACAAATGTATTATGTGTGCGTGCTATCATTAAATATATGTGAAGAAGTCATATATACGATGCAGAAAGTTATCTTATATGATAGCGAACTTTGTTCCCTATTGAGTGACAAGAACAACACATAATAAGCGGAATAACTCGTGATATGATACGTTCTCCCAGTGAGAGATGTATTGTGTTTGGACATCCAGCAGATGCCAACAGCTGTAAGTTGTAGATCTTCATGAAAATGGTTCGAATTATCCCCAGACAGATGAATTGCTTGTCATTGCCCTTCTACTGCGAATTGATTGAAGGAATGTGTCTCTAATTCTTGCATGACAGAGGGTTATTTACAATGTATAAGTCGTATATCAAGGTATAATTCGAATCCAATACATGGGTATATGGCGTTATTGAAACGTAAAGATTATTATCTGTTCTTAACATGATAAGAACTAATAGTATCAGAGATTGCGGAGATCACGAATAATGGGTAGAAAGTTTGTCCACTATACAAGAGGCAACTCTTCGTGTGATCCGCATTCTTCCCGAATTTGCTACCGAGATATCCAAGAAGAGGCGAAACTAGCATCATCAACAAGGAACACGGAGCGACTGAGACTGAAATCGTTATTGAAGTCATCGTGCACTTCTTCATGCCATATAATTGTTTTTACTTTGTATACTTAATTTTCATCACTATCGAGAATCAGATGCCATAAACTAGGACAATATTATCAAACACTATTCACTACAAGTCCCTCGATATGGTATTCATACTACAGTGATTACGAGAAAACAAAAACTGAACCCAGAAGTTCACAGTGTGCATCGCACTGCCCACGCGATATTTGATATGTATAATTATCATCGGATTGTTGAAAACGCGCGATCTTGTTTGGTCAATTCCCCGACAATACCACGCCGTATTTGTATAGCTGTGACGCGACCCCACGATATTTTCTATATCGTGGACCTCAGGCGGGTAATATACGGAATGACGTTTTGGAGAGCTCCATATAGGCTAATCCAATGATAAAATCGTTACCATGGACTCCAGACCCCAATACGGCATGATATCTGCCTTCAGTCAGCAAATCCCACTCGGCCTGCGGCCTCGTGGTATATGGTGACTTCAGGCAGATATCACGCCGTATTGGGGTCTGAAGCCCATGATAACTTATAGTATTGTGATGTATTTATGTGCGCGTCAATAATTACCCTAACATAACACTTCACCAGAAATGTTATGATGCTATACTCTGAATGAATATAGATACTCCGCATATAGATATGTATATATGTATACGTCCCAGAATCGAGGTTATTTTCTAACAAAAAACTATCAAGGCACAGATATATTGTAGTGAGCATGACAGCCATGATACAATTTACAACCCGGACATTGTAAATCACGATTCTAGTCAATATCATATCAGTTGAATCACCATGCAAGGATTGTGTTAATGAAAATGGGCGCAGTGTGATGTATAATCAATTTCCTGAGGTACCCTTTTTCCAGGTTATATGGCTGTTATTCATTTCGGGTACGGATATAAAGCAAACTCGAGGCAGATGACGGATTTAACGGTAAATATATGTACTGATAAAATAATCTCATACTATTTGAAATATACATTCAAATTCAGATTCCGATGTCAATGGTATATACATATACCGTTATATTTTCACTATCGAAGTCTGATTCCCAGTTCATCCTTTGTACAGTCATTTGTACAGCTATATGTAAAATTTGTCACCCCCCCCCCCCCCCACAAAAGGATGTAGTGTTGGTTTTTAGAATTGCATAATACTCCGGAATTGTATTATCTAATTCTCAGTGTGTAATCTACAGTTTCAACAATGAAGCCTGAATATGGGCCCCTTGGTTAAGGATTTCTAGGTAAATCATCATCAGTGGTTAATCGATATGATGAAACGTCACTGAATTGGTTTATGTATTTTGTCTGGGTTTCTACCGTTACTATGAATGTTAGCTTGACCAGTACATGTGCCTTATTGAAACGATTACTGTTTTTTTGTGAAAATCAGACCATTAACTATGTGGTTTATCATTCATTGGTTCATTTGAAGCCAATCATATCCGTTTTCATCTTCGATACGTGCAGTAAAACTGGTCGACATATTATTTACCAAAAAGTTGTTATGATACTCTGTCATGTTTACCATTTCATATATTTTCAGACCACACCATGATCCGCTGACTGATATATATCTGGACGCATGATACCTGGATATTTCGAACTTCAAAGTTGAGACAATACATAATTATATATTGACCGTGTCGGAAGTCAGCCTGATGTTTTGCTTCTATCGTGACATTTGATCAAAAGGACCGTTGCGGATGGGATAGGGAGCAAATAGAATTCCGGAACAATAAGATATTATTCAAGATGGAACCAAATCAATGGTTGGCTTGGAATTCTTCACTGCTAAATTCCACGGGTTTTGACTACGGTGGCTACATATACCCTGGTGAATACAGTTACTATGATGAAGATGACTACAGCGACCGACCCCCGCCACCACGAGGTCCACCACCAGGGGCGCCACCGCCGCCTCCAGCGCCACCTACCGGGCCATATACCAACTTCAACCAGTCCAAAACCATACACTTCATCTGTGTTGGAATGATAATTCCCCTCGGCTCTTTCTTCAACATTCTGGCGTGTGTGGTCTTCATAACGTCAAGGACGCTGAGAAAGACGACCACTGGACACTATCTATTGGCACTGAGCATTGCTGACACGCTGTTCCTCGTTGGAGAATTCATAAGGTGGCTAAACACACCAAATATGACTCACCTGGGCTGGTATATTGACTTTCTTGATAGAAACAACGTGCTTTGCAAGTTGGTGATGTCTCTCCGATACATCGCAAAACTTGCTAGTGCCTGGATCACTGTCGTCATCACGATTGAAAGGTTCATCACTGTAGCTTTCCCCATGAGAGTGGTCACCATTTCAACTCCGAAGATCGCCAAAGTAACGATTTGTTTGATCTTTCTCGTCAGTTTCGCTGGCGGGTGTTTCCCAATGTGGACAGTTGGTGTGCAAGTCTTTGACGATATCTCCATGTGTGTCATTTACATGAACATGCACCCGACATACAATATTTTCAACTGGATATTCCTACGCGCTGGGTCCCTGATCGTTCCTGGTATTCTCATCTCTGTTTTCTGCACCCTGATCGCCGTGTACCTGAAGCGTGCTAAAACAGTGCGCCAGCGTAAACTGAGTACAAATAGCACTGCATCTTTTGGTAAACGGTCCCCAAACCGCCCAGTGGAACGTCAACTAACACTGATGCTTCTCACTGTAGCACTCGCTTTCATATTCCTCCGCCTGCCTTACACTATATCATACTATATACATTCCTACCGAATTCACATCTTTGGTAATCCAATTGACCCTAAGATCGACTACATCTTATTCTACACACTGAAGATCACGGATATTTTCGCCACGATGAATTACGCCACTAACTTTTTCCTGTACTGTTGGTGTGGCAGTTCCTTCCGGAAGCAGCTGAAGGTGTTGTTCCTGTGTAAGAAGAAGTCCAAGTGGCAGCACAGTCGTGACACGGGCTCATCGTTCATGTCACAGCGGAGCAGGGAGTACGCCAAGGTCGAGCTGACAGTCAACGGGAGCAAACTGCTCAAGACCATGACCAGTCAAATTGATGACCACAAATAGACAGTCATTCGGCTTAACCCCACCACTGCGTATAGCCCGAGAAGGTCTCGGGCACTAATGTCAATTCCAGTGTGCGTATAGCCCGAGAAGGTCTCGGGCTCTGAACAATATGTGATAAGTCAGTGTTGAGTGTCAAGAACGTTATGATAATTCACATAAATGTTACAAGCATGCATGCGCACTGTAAGATAATGCAACGAGCAATATTTGGTCAGTCATTTCACACTTATATAGTCTTTAGATTGGCTTCTACAGAAGAAATGAGAATCGGCAGGTATTATTTCTGCATGGCAATTTTGATGTGTATGCAGACTTGGCAATATATGCGATTTACAATATTAATATGCTGTTCATTTGGACAAGTATGATGTCAAACTTTTATTCAGCAACTGTGGGTTAACCCAACTCTTTGGGTTAACTCTTACATAATATATCTGATCAGGTCGATGGGAATAGATACATAACTTTGTGTCTGATGTGATAAATTCAGCATTGTGTAAAATGTATGTTTTTTTTGTCAAAATGTCATCGTTGCCATGGTAATGTGCTACGTAGCAACCAAATTTCATTGAATTTGCAGTGGTATTGATGAGAATACCGTTTAGTATCAAATACTTATTAATTTTACAAAAATATTCCAATTATTTTGTTGAAATATTCATAATATCTGAGAATATGTCTTATGTTGCTTTTTTTCCTTCGCAAAGGGGATTTCACTGAGCCCCGCATGGAAGGGTTAAATCTTCAATTTGTAGCACAGTGAATTATTATACGGCGTCTGGTACTCACCTTTGAACTGTATTTGACGTCTTTCATGTATTTCCAGATTCCAGATATTCCGAGCATTTTGTAAGTGTTTGCTTGTTGTTACCTTAATCAATTTATATGAACTATTATATAAAAATACGGATTCAAAATCAAGGCGTATAAATATGCATATCATTAACTGTACATACACCATTGGAGTCTCAAGGGGAATTATCTATGATAAGGGGGAGGTCGTGGTCAATATGGCATAAAAAAATAGGTTTCACTCGGTATGTTTGACAAATTTAATCACTGAGCCTCCCGACGATATACAGGATCCTTACCCACCACTTATAGTTACGGACTTGAAAATATATTCCAGTTAGCTACAAATTGTATGTATGCCCTTTCATCAAACTACATGTAATATTGCCTTGCGTTTGTTCATTGCTCCCTCAAACCATTACCTGCATATTTGATTTCAGAATCTTTTTTGTCAGTGAATATACCATCGTATATGTGTGCATATTATTGGCAGAGATATATCATTTATAATGTGATAAATATTTTACGCAGTGTCAATGTATATGTGGTATATATGTATCCCATATTACGCTCCAAGTAGCAATAGAAAACTGCATTCATTGTGGAGTAATTGATGTCAATGCCACGATTTCGCTTCCTGAAACTCACGTAATGCTAAAACAAATTATAAAATAAATTATAAATTCTCGTGTATCTGATTCAAATGTGGGACGGCATTTCAGCATGATGTTAATATATTAATACAGGCTTCGTCATCCACAATATACCATGTATACTTCTCTTTGAACAGCTTGGGGTTTGCTCTTTGAACAGGTGTTCGGGGATAGAGATGTCGTGGACAAATGGTGTGAGTGTTCAACAGTTGTATGCGCTATTGCTGACCTAGTATAAAAATTAGTCCCAAGTGCTGAGGAAGATTACCGGACAGTATATATTTTAGATATTAGCCTTTTGTCCCGTGACCTTGAAAATAGGGTCATTTGGTCAATTCAAGGTCACGAGAATATCCAGCACATATCATTAATAGTATGTCCACAACTGATTCCTAAGCTGTAGAGTCGATAATAAGTGAGATATTAGCCATTTTGTGATGGGACCTTGAAAATGAGGTCAAAGGTCAAGTTCAAGGTCATGAGAATATTCAGCATATAATCAATTCCTCTATGTTCGCAATTGATTTCTAAGCTGTAAAGTCGATAATAAGCGAGATATTAGCCATTTTGTTTTCTGGCCTTGAAAATGAGGTCAAATTCGAGATAAAAAAAAATCTCAGCATAGACGTGGAATCAATACCCAATATTAAGTATTCCGAGCAAACAAAACAGGGTCCGTTAACCAATCTCATAGTCCGGGGACAGAAAATCATATCAGCATACGAAGTGAGAGAAAACATAAATGACAGGGAAACTCATGAACCCCCAAAACTGACCATTAGGAGGTGAATCAGGTGTTCCGGAAAGAGTGAGCATTTCCTAACCCACTAGTGGCACCCCCATGAATTCCCCAAAATTAACATGAAAATAGATCTAGTTGCATGGCAGTCATGGATTTGCTGTATTTATCAACCAGATCATGATGACGTCCATAGAATTTCTTAAACGCAGCTATAAGTCTTGGTAAAACATATCCTTGTCGCAGCAGTTTAGAGACTAGCTGGGCACTTCGATAGACAAAGTCCTCATATTTGCAACTAGCTCTGGAATAGCGTATAAGTTGAGAAACAAACACACCGTATGCCGGTGACATAGGAATGTTGCTGCTTAGAAAAGGGAAATTGACTATGGAAAAATTGAAATCATCACGTTTGTCATATAATCTAGTTGACAGGTTAGAATCATTATCAATCTCCAACACCAAGTCTAGATTGTTGGAAAAATTAGCGGAGTCTGTAGTATCTTTAATTCCAAGTTCCTTAGGATATACATGATATATGACATCCAAATAATCACCAAACTATGTATCGGAAAGTGAAATTAAAATTACATGTTAGTTTCTTAGAACCTCCTCGCTGCAAATGTTGGATAAAATCAGATTCATATGAGTATAAAAACAGGTCTGCCAATAATGGTGCACAGTTTGTACCCATGGGAATACCAATAGTTTGCTGAAATATTCGACCACCAAATTCCACCAAAATATTATCAATCAGAAAATTAACCATATTTACCACATCTATTTCAGTATATTTGTATGGGGCATCAGAGTCGCCTTTAACAAAATAAGCGGTATTATATTTAACTACAATATAGTGGTACCGACGTTGTCCCTTATCATTTCCTATATGTTCACTATGGATTCCTAAGCTGTAAAGTCAATGATAAGCGAGAAATAAGCCGTTTTGTGCTCTGACCTTGAAAATGAGGTCAAGGTCTAGGTCAAATACAAGGTTATCAAAAACATTCAGTGCATATTGTTATTTATATGAAAATTAGGGCAAAAGTAAAATTCAAGGTCACCAGAATTTTCAACATATATCATTTCCTATATGTTCACTATGAATTCCTAAGCTGTAAAGTCGATAATGAGCGAATACAATTTTGGCCATTTTGTTCTCTGACCTTGGAAACGAGATCAAAGGTCAAACTCAAGGTCACCAGATTATTCAACATATATCATTTTCTATATGTTCACTATGGATTCCTGAGCTGTTAAGTCGATAATATGTGGCATATTAGCCATTTTGTTCTTTGATCTTATAAATTAGGTCAAAGGTCAAATTCAAGGTGACCAGAATATTCAAATCTTCAAAATCGAAGAAATCAAGAAGAATTTTTAAAACTACCATCGAATGTAAAATCGAAAAGAAACTAAATTTAGCGGGCCACGCCCTCCAACAGGGGAGAATGAATGAGTAGCAACCGATGACGTCATTGGGTCTTGATGATGCCTTGGGCAACAGAGCACTTCCAGCATCTTTGGTTCCAGTGGAATGAGATGCCTGTCGAGGCATCTCTCAAAGTAACAACGTCACAGAAATTTACGTCATGTTTGACGTTTCTGTCAGCCATGCACTGCCGTGTGGCACAATGTAGGACAAAACTTGCAGATTTTCGGTGTTCTTTATGTTATATCTTCCGTACGATTTGTTTGTACTGAACAAGTACATACATATTTCAGATGTGAACGAAGCTTAGTGTCTTCTCCATTCAAATGTATTGAAATATATTTGCTATAATGGAAGTTTTAACCGTAAAATCATGGGTCGAATCCAATACACATTGATAGGAAGTCCTCCTATAAGCTGTAAATTCGATTAGCGATATATTGGCCATTTTGTGCTATGACCTTGAATATAAAGTCAGAGGTCAAATTCAAGGTCATCAGAATACTCAGCGTATATGAGATCCTATATGTCCACAATTGATTCCTAAGGTGTGAAGTCAATAATAAGCGAGATATTAGCCATTTTGTGCTCTGACCTTGAAAATGAGGCCTTGCGTCAAATTCGAGGTCACGAGAATATTCAGCACATATCATTTGCTGTATACTAATTCCATCAGGTGTACAGTAGAAACAACTACATTTACACACTGTCTGTCCCTGATGATGCTAGTGTCTTTGGATAAACTATTTGGTCGGGCTTTATTTCTATAGCAAAATGTTGTATTTTCCGTTGATTATTGGCATCATCAAAATCTGACTGTATTAGTGGTAATAGATTGATACTTACATTCATACCACTGAGTCAGTGTCACTGCTGGCGGACGTTAAATCTGGCCCCGAGAATACCATCAACTCAGTAGCCTTCTGGCTTGTGATTAGGTGCTTATGTACTTGTCATATGTCTGTTCCATGGGATTACTAAATTATTTTCATAGGTTGTTGGGCAATTGTATACTAATTCCATCAGGTGTACAGTAGAAACAACTACATTTACTCAATGTCTGCCCCTGATTACGCCAAACTATTTGGTTGGGCTTTCTTTCTGTTGCAAAATGTTGTATTTTCCGTTGGTTATTGGCATCATCAAAATCTGACTGTATTGGTGGTAATAGATTGATACTTACATTCCTATACGTCCAAAATTGATTCCTTATCTCTCATCTCAATATTAAGTGAGATATTAGGCAAAATGTGTCCCATTTTAAAGGATAGGAGAATTTAACATGGGAAAGGCCCATTTGGGCCGAGTTTGGGCCCAAAATAGCCAACTTCGAGCGATTCAAGGGTTAACCAAACTTATACACGTCACAAGGGTATGTATGAGAAGTGATATACATCAATAAGAAAAAGATTCACTGAACAGAGTTTGAGAAAACGACCGTCAAATTCCAAAATTGGTCATTTTTCGTCAAAAATGGCCGTCATTTTAAGAAAAATGTGGGAAATAAAAAATTATTTAGATATTAGCCTTTTGTACAGTGAGTCATGAATCGACCTTGAAATTTAGGTCAAAGGTCAAATTCAAGGTCATGAGAATATTAAGAATATATTATTTCCTCTATGTTCACAATTCATTCCTAAGCTGAAAAGTCAATAATAAGCAAGATATTAGCCATTTTGTCCTGTGACCTTGGAAATGAGGTCAAAGGTCGAATTCAAAGTCACGAGATTATTCAGCATATATCATTCCCTATATGTTCACAATTGATTCCTAAGCTGTAAAGTCAATAATAAGCGAGATATTGGCCATTTTGTCCTGTGACCTTGAAAATGAGGTCAAAGGTCAAATTCAAGGTCACGAGAATATTCAGCAAATATCAGTTCCTATATGCCCACAATTGATGCCTAGTCTCTAATCTCAATATTAAGTGATATATTAGGCATAATGTGTCCCATTATAAAGCATAGGAGAATTTAACATGGGAAAGTCCCATTTGGGCCGAGTTCGGGCCCAAATTGGCCCACTTCGAGCGATTCAGGTTTGTTATTGGCATCATCAAAATCTGACTATTGGTGGAAATAGATTGATACCTACATTCAACGCAAGGCAACGCTTGTCGATTTTCACCAAAACAAATTATAGAGAAAAGGCTGCTCTGTTTTTCAGAATTACCTATTTATGACCCTATTTTGTAATATCTTAATTGACACTTATACATGTCACAGGGGTACATATGAGGAGTCTCATGCGTCAATAAGAGAAAAAGTTACTGAACAGGTTTTGAGAAAACAACCGTCAAAGTCCAAAATTGGCCGTTTTTCGTCAAAAATGGCCGCCATTTTGAAATAAAATCCGGAAATCAGAAAACTAAAAAAAAACTTTTCTGGAAATATTTTTGGGTATTTTTATGCAAAATTTCAGAAATATTGCATCGTAAACTTTAAAGATAAAAATTTGAACGGACGACGGACGGACGGGCGATGGACGGACGCAACGCCACGGCAATAGGTTATCAGACCAAAGGTCCGGTAACCTAAACACTAAAAAATACTTCCCTCTGAAAATATTTTTAGGCATATTTGTGCAAAATTTCAGGAAGATAGATTGTAAACTTTAAAGATAAAAATGTCAACGGACGATGGATGACGGACGGACGGACGACGGACGCAACGCCATGCCAATAGGTATCGGACCAATGGTCCGGTAATGTCTCTAAAGTGCTGCGACCCGAATATGTTGTGCTAAAATTGAAACTGATGTGGTAAATAAATACATTGAATCCATGACGAATAAATTTGTTGTGGGGAGATTCCTGGTGGGTGCCACAAGTAGGACAGGAGATGATCAATCTTCCTGCAACATTATCCTCCTTACATGGTTCCTAAATATCCTTGATTTTTTGTTGTTTTCGGTCATAATTTATATCTGGCTATCCACGTACCAGGCTGAATCGATGTGATCACTTGAGTTTACATTAATTATTTATAGCAGCGACATCGTGATGTCTTGATATATAAACACGTTTATTTCCGGACTGCATATCATTTGATAGACGCCAGGTCTAATAGTTTAATGGTACAGACCGGATATTACATCAAGTCAGATTATTCCCATTCAAGTTTATGACCGTGTGTTTGTCATACAAAGTCCAGGCGTCATCTCACTAATGGCAACCCACGGATTCGACCTATTATTTCCTGATGAAAAAAGTATACATTAGGACTCAGATCAGAATGTGGGTTAGATATAGAGGGATAAGTGACTACGCTTGTCGATTTTCACCAAAACAAATTATAGAGAAAAGGCTGCTCTGTTTTTCAGAATTACCTATTTATGACCCTATTTTGTAATATCTTAATTGACATCTGTTTTTATTATTGTTGTTCTTATTGTCCAAATTGTGGACTGGCTGAGTGCTGGTCTGTTGTTCACAATTACATACCTTATATGAACCTATTTTGTTATATCCGGTTCATATCTGGTGTTAGTATTGTTAGTGTTGTTGCCAAAACTGTGGACTGACTGAATGGAGTAATGTCGAGAGATCTAATACCTAAATTGAACACGTTGGATATAATATCACATCAAACCTAACAGGAATGTTTATCTGACCCCTATCAACGGGGCCGTTCTGTGTTTAGGTATCATTGGTATGGCGTTGCGTCCGTCTTCGTCTATCTTCCGTCCACATTTCATTTTCAAAGTTCAGGGGGTGAATTCTGATATTCCACACAAAAGTTACTCAAAGTAATGCAAACTGTGATTTTTTTTCTTCTCATATTTGTTCCCCAAATTGGCATAAGTTTTCAAGGACAAACGACAAATTTCTGAATTTGACAGAAATTTTCTCAAAAACAGCTCACACAGTTTTGAGATTTTTTGTTTCAAAAGATTCCCATTTGGGTTTTCATTTTGATATTTCCATGTTTTGATACATTTCCAGCCAAAAAAATATCGTTCGATGATGAATTTTCGAGACTTAGGAAATTTCATCCACTTTTTCCTTCATTAGGGGCGCTGAATGGAGTAAACTCCTAAAACACTTCAAGATAGAGCTCAAATATTGACACATTCAAATGGGAAGTCCCATATAGTGACTTCTGTGACCTTGAATTTGACCTCCAGTTACCTTGATCGAACAAAAACAGTTGTAGCTCAACACTATAAATTTTTCCAGTAAACTGTCTTAGCTCTTGTTCTATTTTCATATTTGATACGAAGCCAGAAACCTTAACAACACAGATGGTATTCTGAAAAATCGGGATGTATTCTACTTGAGAGGCATGGAAATATTGTATTGTGTTCTTGTTCATCACTGAACCACTGATAAATATTTAAAACAAGTATACAACGCCTGTGGTACTCTTTAGTATATAAGTAGCAAGGCGTGGACTGAAAAAAAATGCGTATACTGAGTGGATATTTTGTAATGAGTGATATATAATTCATAACCCAAATTAAATGCATTGGTCACATAGCCAAATATTTTCGAAATGCATGTATAAATGTTACCTCCCCAAGGGATATTCATAGGACAAATACCATTCACAGAACATATTGATATAATATTCCACAGTAGGTAGTGAAGGGGCATTAGTTGTTTAAGGACTGCGGGGTTATTGGTATCTATCCACAGGGATATTACGAAGGAAAAAAGGATTTGGAAATGTGTAAACAGTTTATACGCATCATTTATCATACAGTTACTCCGTGTGCCCAAATGACACGTTATAGCCTTGGGGATAAATGAGTCGTGAGGTATGGAATGCATTTCAACCGATGTTCGTTTTATGTCTTGTACCGTACCAAGTGGGTCCAACATGATTGGTAGCACACATAACTAGAAATAAGTGTCTGTAACGGAAATAAAGCATATAATTATCAGCCAATATCCAAGTAAATAGCACAGTACATAACAAGAACATTAATTTACCTATCAACGTGACGCCTGTACATGTAAACAGATGGTTCCAATTTGCTGCAGATTGATATTTAATTCTCCCTTCTATCACACAGATGGTTCCAGTGAGGTGACGACGATTAGTGGCATGCTGTAGCATAAATGGAAAATTACTGATTCATATCAATAGAACTGTTCTAGCTACAGATCAGCAGATTTGGGGCCCAATTTCCTCAGTTAATATACACTTGCATGTATTGACAAGAAACAAATGGTGAAAAATGTGACCTGGCAAACGGATCTCATGCTTGAAAGTAAAGAGTAGCATGAAGGAACTTGACCAGTCTGCAACAAGAAAATGCAGCAAACTGCGGAAGACGACATTAGAGCACATCATCAGCACCACGACAGCTGAATATATCTTACACAACGTAAGGCCTACCCCCCCCCCCCCCCCCCCAAAAAAAAAAAAAAAAAAAGAAAGAAAGAAGAAGCCATAATTTCATCCCCTATGTGATTCCAATTCATTTCCGTATACTAGGATGAAAAACATGGCCTACTTCATTCATATTACTAATAAGTAAACATTTTTTTAAAAATCGATCAATGGAACAGATATGCCTGCTAAAATGATATGGAACCTCATTAAAATATCCTCAAAACATTGGAAACTATGAGGAATATTTGCATCTGATAACATCAGATATAGCCTAACACATGCCTTTACTGGGCAAATTAAAATACCAGTTAAGAATAAAAAGACTTCGCAATCCAGCACAGAAAACCAGCTTAATTGTCATGTTATAAAATACGTCAAATTACGGTAAATGTAGCCGTGGCATTGCAGACGAATCGCTGTGTTTACTTCATAACGCCAAAAAGTCCACACGCAGATGCCCACATGCATGTATGCATACATGAATTGCTGAACAGAAATTGTGTTTCAAAATACGCGTCATTGTGGTAAAATTTGCTTTGCATTCTGGGAACGTCAATTTCCATCGGCTCCGCCATTTTGGGACGTTTTTCGATAATTTGAACATTTACGTTATTTTCTCAAACCTAGCACATCGATTCATGCCTCATATATCTGTGGAATAGTCAAAGTTTCCCATCAATTCGAGAGATTTTATGTCAAGGACAAAGAAAATTCTCATTTGAAGTAGGTATCTAAACGTTTACATGCCAAAACGTGCGTCGATAGGTTGGCATGAAACCTCCATGAAAAAGTCAGCACATAGACATGTAGAGGGTTGGGGGCTTCGCCCCCAACGCTCTAATGTCAAAAAGTATCATAGTGTGTTATATTTTGTTGAAGTGTACACTCAGTGTGCTATTGATATTGACCCTAAAAAAGCGTTTGGCATATATGTAGATCATCTCCTGACATATCATAGTTCATTTTCTGCTTTCGTTATGGAAAAGATGACCAGTTTCCCCCAAATTCTACAGGGAGGCATTATGATTGCATAACGTTTCCATCCAAACCTGAATGTACTTTTTGGCCAGTGCATCGCGCTGGTCTTTTAAGTTTGGATAAAAACAGGCCCACGGAGGGTAGGTATGAGTGGGCCCGGTGTAAATGGAATATATGTCCCATTACATGTATTTCAGGTCCTCTCAGACATATATTCCTAGGGGAAAGAGTTTGCCTGGACATGAGTGCTGGGGAAATATGTCCCAGGACATGTTTTCCCAGGGAATCACGTCCATCGGACATATATTACTGAGAATATTGTCCCACGGACAACATTTCCTAGGCATATTTTGTCTGTAGGACCTATTTCACGTAGGACGTAAATTTCTTTTACACCGGTCCTGCTATCCTTTGTTAAATATAGTAATCTCAAGAAAAGGATCACAACACTTTCAAAAATAATATTTTTGATTGTTTCCATGAGGTTCTACATTTTAATCTTGTGAATAAACACAAATACTGTGAGAGCTTCGCGATATTTGTTGATTTACCGTAATAGACACGCATAGAGTAGCGCAACAAAAATATTGAGCTAAATTTCTGACGTTGGCAGAACAATTACGAAAGGTTGCCAACTTTTATAGTTTACGATATAAAAGTGATAAAATGCGATGACAAATATTTTTTTACACCAAAATAGACGTAGAAACTATCAATTTGATCCACAACATTGGGCAATATTAAAATCATTGAATGTCTGTGCTCGGATATACATCTATAGATATGTTCTTCTTTGTTTACAATATGGAGAATAATGAGCAAATTAATCCAATAAATTAAGGTTATTATTCACATAAATTTTCCCATCCCAACATAATTCCGCTGGCCACAAAAATAATTATTTCCACTATAGGTTACTTGTCCTATTGGTTCCATGGTCTAAAATATTTGACTTTTTGAGGTTATCTTCATAGGAGCATTCTTGTCACCGACATCGTATCACCATTACCATTGCTAGCAATCATCACTGTAGGAACCCCCGGTCGAAACGAATACCGTAACGCGCGTTACGGTAATCAAAAACATGGCGGAAAGCCAGTCGTTTCGTTTCTTTCATGTCCATTCCCAAAGAAACCACGATTTCTTTTATACACTTGCAGCATTCATATAGGAGTTTGCACATTGCTTAATATTCAGCAAGTTGGACGCTTGTCTAAACTTACGGCATGCATGTTTATTTTGTGTGAGAAAAAATGTAACTGGATTACCGTAACGTCATCAAGTTTGGCAGCTGTGATTACCGTAACGTTTAGGACTGATTACGGTAACGTGAGATGTGAAAAGACATAATTCAAGTGATGTAAGTATAAAAGTAGAAGGTTCAAGGTCATTCAAGGTATTCGACGTATATCATTTCCTATACATTCCTATACAAAGTCAAATCTCTACTGTTCGCTTCATATAACAGAACCGTAACTTGTACAAACATATTCTGCACTGACTGCCACGAAGTAACATAAAAATAACTCTCACAACAGTATGAATTGAATCTGTTTTTTTCTTCTTCAAATATTCCACCATTTATTTGAAAGTCGACTTGGTCCAGTGTTCATTCCCCATACACTTAGCCTTCCATCTCCCGTGGCGTCTCGTGGTGTGGCTTGGGGTCTTTTGTGGCATCTATCGTTATGCAGCATCGCAAATTCCTTTATTATTTATAACTTATCCTATAATATGTATCAAAATATTAAATCTATTTTGGGGTTGAATGGAAGACAGCTACAGCTAATTCAATCCCACGACCTCAATATCTTGTTCTATCTCATGCAATAATGAAATATTTTGTCATTCAAATCATTTAACATGTACAAATCATTTTATTTACTAATAGATATACCAATAGTTTTGATGTTGAGATGAATGAATGTGATTAATGTTTTTTGGATATTGAAGTTGTAAATAAACTACTACTACTACTACTACATTCACAATTTCTTTTGCTGATATTGAACGAGATATGAACCATTTTGTGCTCTGACCTTAAAATGGGGTCAAGGGGCAAATTCAAGGTCACCAAAATATTCGGCACATATCATTTCCTATATGTCCAAAATTGATTCCCAAGCTATAAAGAAACGAGATATTAGCCATCTTCTGCTCTTACTAACCTTGAAAATGAGGTTAAAGGTCAAATTCAAGGTCACCAAAATATTTGACGTATAACATTCCCTATATCTCCACAATTTATTCCCAAGCTCTAAAGCCGATTATAAGCGAGATATTAGCCATTTTGTGCACTGACCTTGAAAATGAGGTCAAAGGTCAAATTCAAGGTACCAAAATATTCAGCATATATAATTTTCTTTATGTCTGCAATTGATTCCTAATGTTTAATCTCAATTTTAGTAATATTAGCAATGAGATATTAGCAATAATATGAATATAACATGGGGAACGAAACTTACTAGTATACACATCACAGAGGTACATATGGGGAGTCTTATGCATCAACAAGAAAAAAGTCACTGAACAAATCTAGAAAAAACGGCCCCCATAGTCCAAAATTGGCCGGTTTTTTCATCGAAATCGGCTATTTAGAAAATAAAATGGGAAAATAAAAAAAACAAAAATTATTTTTAGGAATTTTTGTGCAAAATTTCAGAAAGATTCGTCCGTAAATTTTAAAGATAAAAATATGGACGGACGACGATGCCGACGATAGGGGTACGCATTTAATTTCTGTTCGTTACTGATCGAAAGTCAGCCAGAACTTATATTGTACTGGCACACAAGATAAGGCACTGGTTGGTGGATCAAGGCATTTCCGCCTGACAGTCAATACATTGTTGGACCCACTGTGGTACTGTATTCCGTGTTTGACCAAAGACGATGACACAGCATCAAACGGCTGTAGTAATAGTACATCTACATTGCGTATCTAAATTGAGGAAATTTGTGTCATATATTATCAGCATCATTTGTATTCTGTGCATTCAGCGACCATTATTGATGTGGATACATGTATTTGTGATTTTCCTGCTAATTTGAGACGGCATATGCGAGAAATCCCAGTAGTTTGAGGACAGTATGACAACACGTTACGGTAATCTGCCTCACTGTGCTGTTCAACGTTACGGTGATCACGCCTAGAAGTTACGGTAATCTTTCCCAAATTTTCAAATCCCTCATTACTGGGATCAAACGTTATTTACCACAACGTTTGCTACATATGTATCACTGTGACTCCAATAATATACCCGAGATACCTGACAAAGACCGCAGTTTATATTCGAACCGACTCAACTTCCACCATGTTTTTGATTACCGTGACGCGCGTTACGGTAATCGCTTCGATCGGGGGTTCATACAGTGATCATCAGATTAATATTCATTAGTAGCTTGCACTATAAATACATAATATGTTCATGATAACTAGGATAACGATTATCCGAAAAAGCCATCATCAGTACATGGCTGTTATATCAAACATTATTTGGGCGTAAAATTGAATTTATTCAAACCAATGTTCCTGAATGACTGGTTCGTGTGAATTCGTTAAAACAATATCACATTTAAGTTTGCATATAGACTTTATGATTGATCATAAACCAGAGACATTTATACAAGCATAATATTAATGAAGGAATGCCTAACATCCTTAGGCAAGGTGTGCACAATTAATTGTCTATCTCTACCCAGGATTGAAAGGGTACAAGTCATTCAATACTAAGGATGTTAGTGTAGCGCAGGATTGTGGCAGCTGTGTAGTAATTCTAGACTGGGGTAAAGTGTACAGCGCCCTTGCTTAGAAGTAGGTTCTACAAAGGAGCGCTTAATAAATGTTAACTTTACTTGTAAATGCCAAAGGTGTGATGCATTTCGTGAATTCATGTGTTGACTCCTTGTGGCCGAGTGGTGAGTGCTTTAGTCTGAAGATCACAGGTTCAACGGTTCAAATCCCAATGGCTCCGAAGTATTTTTGTTGCGATATTTTTTTGTGTATTAATAGCTATAATTACATCCGGGAATTTGTATTGATTTTTCTTAGCTATTCGAAGTGGCCCAAGTACCGTACACTGCTCCTTAATACTACTCGTCCACTGAAAACATAACATTTAATCCGTCTCGCACCTTTTTAACCTTTTTAATTGAATATAGAGGAAGGCGCAGGATATGATACTTGGGCCTTTGAAGTGTAAACAACAGTGTACAACGGTCGGCCCAAGTATCATACACTGCGCCTTAATACTACTCGTCCACTAAATGAATGCCATTCGATCCGTCTGTCACCTTTTTAATCCTTATTGAATATAGAGGAAGGCGCAGTGTATGATACTTGGGCCCAACGGTCATTGTGCAGATACATGTCAAACGAACAACACGTTAACAACGGGCATTTCTGTCAAACTTTTGCAACTTAGACTTGTCACAGATGAGTCGACTTTCACCATGGTGATCTAACCCCCCTCATAGGCTAGATAGGCCCCTAGCACCAACTCAAATATACCATAGCTCACTAATGTGCTCATAGCGCACCTTAAACTCACAGATGTAAGTAAACACCAATACATCATTCTGGTAACCTAGTCTTCATTGTATGATAGTTTTCTTTGTGAGTTTTGGTGTATTTGTGACCGGAATATTTGTACCAATACTTGGCGAAATTCTCTTTGTTTATTTGTAGATTTTGAACCTTGTGCTATGCAACGACGTGAATCTAACGCTTTCAACGTAATAAACGGCTATAAGTGCATGAGTATCAACATCTGTGTACTATCGTCCTTCCTGTGGCAACGTTCTACCGCCTACATTACTTTAATCTTGTGTTATAGCGAAAATACGCAAACAAACAATGTTTTTCCACAATTGAGTTTCCGATATTTATGTACCCATTCACTATGACTCACATCAAGATGTTTGAACCGATATTCGCCAACATATATTTCTTCTGGGTGCAATACTAACCATCATTAGGTCATGGGATAGAAAAAGTAACTCCTTTAGATAATAAGACACTGTTAACTTCACAAATATTGTATCCCTTCTTGTATTCTATTATCAGGTGAAATATAGTGCCCGTCAAAAGTCTGGAATCGCTTCATCATATACATGATTGACCAGGCAATAATCAGTTTACAATGACAAGTAGCATACCACCATGGACATCAATTTGTTTTGCACGTTTCTACCATGTTTCATGTAAATAATGCATGTATGAGTGGAGAGAATGGAAGTTATCCAATGTGAGGTTGGATTAAAAATGTGGCGAAATTTCACGTTTTTTGAGGGGTATTTTTTGCGGTCAATTGTATCACAAACACCATTAACATGATGTTTCCGATTCTTTTACAGGTATCATTACTGTTTTCCAGAACAGTTGTTCTCATGGCTGTGATAAATACATAAATAGAAATAATCATGAGTCTAGAACCCATTTGTAAATAGCAAATGCAATTTAACAAATGGGTCGCACACGGCGTAAGTCTTGAAGCAATGAAGAAATTCAACAATTCAGTAGCGGTTTACTCCATCATTGACCGGTATGCAAGCATGTCATCGTGACTTGCATGGTCGATACGATTTCTGGATATCATATTATACAATCCTATTCGACACTAAGTGCTGTCGCCAGTTGCGTACATTGAGGGGCGACTGACCACAAAACATTGCCTCCCAAATACGTTAAATTTTGTCATATTTTATTTATTCAACCACGCATTGAATAATTTTCATTATCTTCAACCAAACATGCATTAGTTACAAGAAACATGCTAGAAACATGGAAAACAAATTTATGTGCATTATGGTGTGCAATTTGTCATTGTAGATTGACTATTGTCTCATCAATGATGAATATGATATAGCGATTCCAGCCTTTTGACGGGCAGTATATGTCATATAATATAAAATATGTATAATGTTTATAATCTTCGTTTTTTTATCTTATCAAAAAGATATAAATGTCACTGTGTTGTACTATGGAAGCGTTATTTGACCATCCACTTAACCACATAATTTCTCACAACCTGTCGTGTTGAGTATCACAGTAAGGTGCCGTATCGTGATAAATATCATGGCAAGTTGTCATGTTGTGAAAAGTAGGAAAATCATCTTGACAAGAAGTATTGTCATGAAAATTATCACAACAATACATCTTACCGTGAAAAAAATATCATGTGAACATGTCTTACCGTGAAAATTATCATAAGAAGACGTTTCATCGTGTTAAACATAATGGTAAGTCAGCAAAAATATCGTTATATCTTTTCACGTTAAGATGTCTTGTCGTCATATTGTTTCACAGAGTAAGACATTATATCGTTATATTTTTCATGACAGGACGTCATGAACGACGTGATACATTTTCACAGTATGTCTCTTTGTCATTATAATTCAGGAGACATCAGCTGATCCCTCGAGGCGCGCGTTCCCCGCGGGTGCAGCAATCGTTCGTCCTAGCCTGTCCTGGAAACCAGCGAAGCGTAGCATGAGACTTGTGCGCTGGACAGTCTACCGTGGTTACGTGGTTATACGCACCGCTGACGACACGGGCGTGACAGCTGGAACCAGGTTAAAACCACTGACGCTGTAGACTGGCGTTGTGGACGATGACACGTACAGGACCTGGGTCGGATTCCCCCCGCTCCGTGGGCTGGGGCTCCAAGACACGGCGAGATATCCTGCCGACTGCGCCAATTGTAGCCGTGTTCGTGTGGGTGCGTAATTGTAGTGTGTCAGCCCAAATATCACAACGCGGATAACAACAAAAAGATGTTTTTTGGGGGGAATATCTACGTCGGATTGGTCGTGTGTGTAATTTGAAGGGCTGTGGAAATAGTCCCCGGGGACTGTTTCCACACTATGTATATTGTAGGTATTACAGTATTGCGGGGACTATATCACGAGTATATATAAGGGGCTAAGTTCACTTTACAAGCTGAGGAGGGCGACAATATATTGTGCTTTATTCCGTAAAAAAATCAAACGGAATAAGCAGCAAGTTTACATATAATATGGTTCATATTGGTTTATATAATCGTGATATAATCCCCAGCGGGGAGGGGTATTGTAACTGACAGAAACGTTGTTTTTCTGTGCCTTTTTCGTCTTCGTTTTCCCAAAATGTCCCGAAAGTTATTATGAGAACATGAGATAACACCGACGTCAATAATTTTGTGGGCCCTATATATACTCGTGAAATAGACCCCGGTCATTACATATACAACACTTTTAACCTTGGTGCGGGGACTATATCACGAGTATATATAAGGGGCTAACTCCGTTATACAAGCTGAAGAGGGTGACGGATATGATGGGGTTAGAGTGAAAAAATGGAGAGTTGTTTTTTGGGGGGAATATCTACGTCGGATTGGTCGTGTGTGTAATTTGAAGGGCTGTGGAAATAGTCCTCGGGGACTGTTTCTACACTATGTATATTGTAGGTATTACAGTATTGCGGGGACTATATCACGAGTATATATAAGGGGATAACTCCACTTTAGAAGCTGAAGAGGGCGACGGATATGATGGGGTTAGAGTAAAAAGTAGGGAGATTTTTTTGGGGGGAATATCTACGTCGGATTGGTCGTGTGTGTAATTTGAAGGGCTGTGGAAATAGTCCCCGGGGACTGTTTCCACACTATGTATATTGTAGGTATTACAGTATTGCGGGGACTATATCATGTATATCACGAGTATATATAAGGGGCTAAGTTCACTTTACAAGCTGAAGAGGGCGACAATATATTGTGCTTTATTCCGTAAAAAAAATCAAACGGAATAAGCAGCAAGTTTACATATAATGGCTTATATTGGTTTATATAAATGAATTGCGTAGAATCAATATATCAATATATTGTGCGCTTTATTGCGTGAAGAAATCAAACGGAATAAGCAGCATGTATACATATATTGGTTATAAATGAACTACGTATATATGTAGAGTCGGCGTTTAGGTGCAAATCCGCCATATTAGGCCTACAGGGGACGTAAATGATCGTAAATGCAATTTGCGGTTGGTAAATGGACTTGGGAGTTATAGTAATGAAAACAAAGGAAATTGCCTAACAAGAAGTGTATGGCAAATAGTCCCCGGCGGGACTGAAAACAAAGGAGACTTGCATAAAAAAAGTGTATGGGAAATAGTCCCCGGCGGGGACTATATCACGATATCGCCCGTTTTATTCACAGTGCGGCGATATTCCTGCAAGTAATAATAATGACGAGTGAGTAACTGTGACATAAGCGTAACCGTCATCAGTCAAACAAATGGCAAATGGCCCAAATCATCACTAGTAATACATACGAAACACTTATAAACAATTTATAAGAGATATGATGATTTGGCGGGAAAATCTAAGAACAATAGAATGATATAAATATAGTAATATGTTTAGATTGGGATTCAAAATAAGGCTACACCAGAATCTATACCGTTCAATTGTATGATTATATTAATACACAAACCGTACATACCTGCAAGTAATAATAATGACGAGTGAGTAACTGTGCCATAAGCGTAACCGTCATCAGTCAAACAAATGGCAAATCGCGGCTAGCAACGGGTAACAAACTGTTTTATATGTGCGCGGCCGGAAATCACGTGGCGGGCAATACTTACCTGTTATCACACCCATGGGATGAATGAAATGCAGATGCAACATGGCATGAATATGGATGAAAGAAATAAATAAAACACGGACGCAACTTGGGCAACCTAATGTACAAAAGACGCGTAATGCTATAGAGCATCCGGCCACATTCATAACATGACGACTTGCCATGATATATACCATAACAAGACGTCTTTTTCTGATACTGAACACGCCAGGTCGTGAACAATTATGTGGTTAAGTGGATGATCAATTAACGCTTCCATACAATACACCCTGACAGATTGACACACAAACGACATATAACCAAAACGATAATGGTACAGGCATTTGACCATAGTTATCCACTGCCTTGGGCAATATAGAACTACCTCTAAATCTCAGGGAAATATAAACAGTTGATTAATAACTCCTAATTATATGGTCAATCTTCAACTCTTGATATTGAACTTGCCTACAAATAGTCACGATAGTAGTTACCGTGATAATTAAATGAGTAGTTGGCTCGATATTGGTATCACCTTTGATTTCATGCCGCATATACACAACAGAAACACACCGACGCCTTTTCAACTGTGAAATTCATTGCACATTGCAAGCAGAATACAAAATGAATTCACCTTTGTTCGGGAACTGGGTCGCCAGAACTGCACTTTTTGTTGTCGTTCTTATCAAGTTCATCGAAATGATACTGTCAAAAAACGAATATCGTATTGAGGTCACGGACATGTTGCGAGTTGCACTAAATACTCTGAAACGTTCCATACATTCCCGTTTGATTGTGTATAATATTGCATGATATCGCATGATATAACAGTATTACTGAAAACAGTATTGTTATATGTACGTTGCTCTACGTACTTATTTATACTTGATCGATCCCTTTTACATTATATGATTTGCTTCTACTTTTCAAATTGATAAGTGTCCCAATTTTACTCTCGACTTTTTACTACGACTTTGCTCTTTACGTTTCAAATCGATAAATATGTTCCCAACTTTACTGCTTGAAGCAAAATTGTAGGAATTCTTTTCGCACTGTGCTCCAGCACGTTGTTATGATATCCGAGTCAACTCTTCAACAAATAGGAATAGGTTCATACACCGAATAATTGGAGGCAAGTGGAATTTTTCACCAAAGCTTCTAACTGCACCTAGTGATTGTTTGTGATAATATCATTTCAATGGAAATATTCTAATGGTGCAACGGATTTTCAACGCTGTCAATAGCGTTCCTCTTGAATTTCAATATGTTCCTATTGAATTCGAAGTCCAATGCGTAGAGTTTGAATCGATGTTCATGGGATAAACTGCGTGGGTTGGGACATGTATTCGTTAGTCAGCCCCGGCAAGCAGTCATATTCACTTTGACCCAGTATCTGTGAACCCGGGTCACCCTATTTGAGATCAAAATCACAAATCGAAAAAACAAGCCGAAAATTGTGAGGTACATGATTGTACGGTCAGTTATTCTATAGCTATTATTCCCCATGCATGGTGATAGTTATCATTTGAAACATACCATACCACAACGACAGCGTCATGGGACTAAAGTCTTGGTTTAGAAAGATATATATATACCGGTAGTCAGGACAGAACCCAACAAAACACAAAGACAGCAGCCGACATGATGTTTTTCTCTGCGATTTTCGTTTTTCTGGCCTCGTGGTCTATGCATGGAATTGATGCAAGTAAGTGTTTGGATGTCAACGTATGTCTATCACCGTACTTCTCTCGATTAAGCGTCTGGCCTCGAAAGAGCGCCTGCCTCATATCAGCACCGGGGGTAACCATTGACCGAAAATATAACACCGGGTTGTGCAGTTTCAATAGGTCATGATAATGGAATGTAAATATATCGGATAAGTGACGCCCGAGGACACTTTTAGGACTCTCACCTAAGGCCGGTATGGGAAGATATATTTAGCAAATCATCCGATACCGGGCGAATCTCGGGAGCCATAAACCCTTTATGACACAAGCCAGAACGTTGTGTATCATGCGTTGTGCCATCCAGATCAACTACCATTGCTTAACTAAAATCCTAACATCAACTAAAACGCGAATGATATCGAGCATGTAGGGTATCCAGTGAACTTGAGTCAATTTCACATTGTAAATAAAGTTTATTCATCTTATTCACACCTAAGGCAGGTATGGGAAGATATATTTAGAACACCAGTTGATACCAATTGGCCAATACAAACCCTACTTTGCATGTATCTATTTTGTAGGTTAATATGTATGTATCATCCTGTTACTACCAATATCACTGGATTTTGATGATACCAAAAGAAAACTCAAATGAAACGTTATTGGGATATAAACCGAAAACAGACAATGTACTTGCAGCCAAGGTCACACGTGCGTCATGAAATTGTCGTTATTGACCTGTTGAAGTGTCATGGACGATCGACTAGTTTGCTACACATACAATGCTCTTTCGGAACGGTTCACACTGATTCTCATCCCCAGGGGACTGTCCTAGCTCAATGCGATCCTACAATGGACATTGCTATGGCGTGCAGGCAGATAAGCTCGATTTCCAAGCGGCCGCCGCCCGCTGCGGGACACAATGTCAGGGACATATCGTTGAGATCAATGGCGCCAGTGAGGAACAGTTCGTTCTGCAGATATTCCAGGAAGCACTACCAGGTACGTGGGACGAATGACATGCAGAAAAAGAGAGAGGAGCATTTATGAATTGGCATGCACAAGCATACTGCGAAATCACGGTGGCGTCAGTATAAAATATAAATTGTAGGAGGTTATGTAATACTCCTTCAGTTTTCTCCAATATTATATTATAGAACCGAGTATGGGAGTAGGTTATTTCCTAAACATCCAGTCACATTCTATTGTTTTATCCAAACAATCAAAGTGACCTACATTCCATTTCCCTTATTTTTTTGGATTACATGAATCTCATCCATGCAGTTCCAAGAAACGTACAGAGCGATATTTCAAGAAATCAGTCTGATGAGTGTAAAACTCCTATTAGTGATGTTACATCACAGCAAAAATTATGTAAATTTGTATATGGCAAATTAGTGTCCAAAATGCCATTTGGCGATAAATATAAAGAAAAATTGTATCGGGATATAAAAAGCACATTTGATGACCACTCTGGAAATATATTTTCTTGCTACCAAGAGAAATATCTCAGGAAACAACTATACATAGTTTTCAATATAAAATAATTCATCGCATCCTACCAACTAACAAATTACTCCACTTATATCAAATACGCGACGACCCATATTGTGAATGCTGCCACGGCAAAATAGAAGAGTTGGTACATTTTGTTCACTATGCCCCGAAAATGGTATGAACTGATCGACTAGTTCAAACCTTATTTTAATTTGTATCTGTAAATAAATTCGGAAAATATTGTTCCTGGGATTTCTCATGAAAATTCCAAAAACGATCTAGAAAACACAATCATTTCAATCCTTAAACGTTATTTCTATACAAAGAAATGGAAATATAATACTTTTGAAGCACTGATATATATAAGAAATATAATGAAAATTAAAGTAGATTTTACTTGTCCGAAACAGGGGGCAGAGAATATTACGAAATGGGCCCCCTTGGTTGATAAGTTGTCGCATATATATGTAAATACATGCATGTTTCTAAAAACTTCGTCAAAACCTATGCGGACAAAAAAAAACCGCGGATGAACAATCTCAAAAGTGCGTGATGTATGTATGTATGCAGTGTGTCCCTGTTTTTGAGTATGAATATATTTCCATTAAGAGAGCAGTTTTCGGATAGAAATACAAATATATATATTTCCATGTGATATATCCACTAGTCCCGTAAATGCTATTGGTTTTGTTTAGTATCTGCGCATAACATTTTGACAATGCAAAGTTTTTGAAAAATACTAATGTCTCTGACATATCTTGATTGCATATTGTATTATGTGATTTTGTTTCGTATGTCTGACCACAGTTCCAATGTTTTTCAATATACAATCTATTGGACAGTTTGAAAACAGGCATATATATAATAAGAAAAAAGTTTTAAAAAAATACTCCTGATATTACGGCTTTACATGTATTATGGATCTCTCGTTTCCAAAATATGACGTCACAATTCCATCAACGATGTCGTTCAGTTTCACTCATATTGTGCTTGTTTGTGGTCAGTTGTGGGTGGAATACAATCTCCACCCAGTGTTTTCCCAAAGCCTACTTGGAGGCAGACCTCAGAGACACATTGGGAATGTCACACTAATGTGGATGTCAATCAGCTATGAACAGTTCACTACTTTCCATCTGAGATCATTAGCTGGAGATTGCCTGTGGGTCATTTTACGCACTGCAGATCAATGTTGCAAGCAGTATCCCGTCATTGGCTTTAATTTCCCTCTCCGAGGTTTTAAGCAGGCCACAACTGCCGTGAAGTTGTTGCAATGAAGCCTATTACCTGATCCAAGGACAATAATTTACTAGAACTAGACTGATGCCGCAGCTACTAATAACATTCAGACGTGAATGCTGCTGGGGTTTGTAACAGGAAACGAGCAAAGATAATGCCCACCTAAAATCTCGCAACATAATTACCTGCACCCACGAGAGTGGTTGTTTCACTGAAACTTATCCATTGCATCTATATTGAATTGTACAAGTACAGTTGGTTAGTTTGGTTAGTCCACATAGAAGAAAAACAATAAAGCAAATTTACACAGGACTTGATGGTGAAGATGTACTTTAGAAGGTGAAAAGAGAATACGCACATACTGATGGTCAAATACTGAACAGATCGAATACTACATCAGTACTAACGTTCGATGATAACAAGTATAAATGAACATAATGGTCTGTGTTGTTTTGACACATACAATAACACAAAATGACACATTTAATATCACACGAATGGCGCAGGTAAACTGTCAAGACCCTAATGAATACCATATAGGAATGTCACGTTTTCCCCCCAACTTCAACGAATGGGCGAATGTGACATTCACAGATACTAACGACATTCTCAGAGCTGTACCACTCGAGGCTATTAGACTTGTCAATTATGCTTCCCTCTATACAACCCACCATCTCGTGACTAGAAGGAAATTCCACCTAGGGGTCACTTCACTAATCAAGGCAATCATCATGCTATATGGCCAAATTCGTCTGTCGTTCATTTATAAAATGCTGCTTGAGTAAGCAGCCACTCCTATAATGACGCAATGTGGGCATACGTGATCTGTCTGTTCCAGGCTCAGCGACCGTGGCAAAGTAATGGTCAGATCATATACTCAACGAGGCATGGTGATAACGCCATGATACGTTAAAAAACTATAAAAGGGAAAAAACTATACTGATACTACTACTGAGGGTTTGCTTTTATTCAGGGTTCCCTCGTTAGATGTGACTGTTCCTAATATGCTATTTTGGTGAAAACATGTTTGAGAAATTATTTTCCAATGACATCAGAATAAATTGAGTGAGATCACAACAATCGATTCAACAATCAGGTATTGCGTCCCTAAATTCCACTTCTTTGATAAATCGTAAAACACACTTTGTAATGAGGATTTCATCATAATGCATCATTACACAGTTCTTGGAAATTCTAGGACTGTCCAAACATTTTCCCCAACCCTGTCAGATCTCCAGATCTAAACTCAACTGGACAGTTATTTCTCGGCTTTTGTCAAGAGAAAGTGTATCGGTGATCCTAATCAAGAACACTTCAATAGTTGAAATTCAACGAGAGTGTGTGAACTTGTCCATAACCGATCACGGTGACTATGCCCCATGGTTGACAACATCTGTCAGAGGCTGGAACATTACCTTCCATGGAATGTTATATTCAGCATGTTATGCTTTAAACTGAACTTATACTTTCATTGTGCTTCCAATTTAGTATGGGTTATTTAATTATTTATTGCTGTACAACAATAAACATCAAATGTGTTTTTTTATCAATAAAACATCAAAAGTGTTTATCATGCGTTTGCTCCGGATGGTGAATTGACAAGTGGAACAACTTGGCAACTTCAACAAAGTTATATGTATAGACAACGAGAGGGGGGAACGAGTTATATATAAATACAAAGAGTTATATATGCATATAGACATAACATGGAATCAATACCCAGTATTAAGTCATATCAGGCATACGAAGTGAGAAAACAAAATTGACAGGGAAACTCATGAACCCCCCAAAATGGTCATTGGGAGGTGAAGTCAGGTGTTCCAGAAAGAGTGAGCATTTCCTGCCCCACTAGTGGCACCCGTCATGAATTCCCCAAAATTGACATGAAAATAGATCTAGTTGCATGACAGACATGGATTTGGTGTATTTATCAACCAGATCATGATGACGTCCATAGAATTTCTTTAACGCAGCTATAAGTCTTGGTATAATAGACGTGGAATCGATACCCAGTATTAAGTATTCCGAGCAAACAAAACAGGGTCCGTTATCCAATCTCATAGTCCGGGGACAGAAAGTCATATCAGGCATACGAAGTGAGAGAAACAAAAATGACAGGGAAACTCATGAACCCCCGTAAATGGCCATTAGGAGGTGAAATCAGGTATTCCGGAAAGAGTGAGCATTTCCGGAAAGAGTGAGCATATAACATATCCTTGTCGCAGCAGTTTAGAGACTAGCTGGGCACTTCGATAGACAAAGTCCTCATATTTGCAACTAGCTCTGGAATAGCGTACAAGTTGAGAAACAAACACACCATATGCCGGTGACCAGTCAGGAACACTAGGTTTTACAGTAAACCAGCATTTACCTCAGTACATCAACTTTTTTTTACTCTGTCAAGTCAACAATTTTTTTTACTGCAGCAGGTGGTCTGCCACTAGGCGGCAGCACTTGAGATTGTGACACCATAAACTGAAATTAGTCATGGTGTTGGACACTGCCACCAGGGGCAGTGTAGTGCACAATGGAATGCACTATACATGAGTAAAAATAAATCGACTGCTATAAGTCAATTTAAGTCAACTGTTGTATATTATTTCTTATAGTTCACCAGTAACAATATAATTATGATCGAGATAGCCACACTGGCCGTAGTATTCCTACTATGGCCAGTGCGGTTACTTTTTTCCAAAAAAAAGTTGACTGCTGCAAGTAGATAAATTGTTGCTTGAAAAAGTGGTAGGGCTGACTTTCCCATTTTATGCTGAATGAAGTTAACATTATTCACACTAGTACCCCACTACACATGTATGTTTGTTGTTAGCCAACAAAAATAATAAAAAATATAAAAAGCCATACTGGCCATAGTATTTCTACTATGGCCAGTATGGTATTTTTTTTTTTATAAAAGTTGACTGCTACGAGTAAAAAATTTTTTGCTTGAAACAGTGATAGAGCTGGCAAGCCCACTCTGTGCTGAATGAAGTTAACAGTATTCACATACTAGTAACCTACTACACGTATATGTTCGTTGTTAGCCAACAATAATAATAATAATCAAAATAACCATACTGGTCATGTTATTTCTACTATGGCCAGTATGTTTTTTATATAAAAGTTCACTGCTACGAGTAAATAAATGTTTGCTTGAAACAGTGGTGGAGCTGGCAAGCCATTAGTTATACCGGTAATTGACATGCTATGACCAGATTATCATTTGTTGTTGTTGTTAGAAATTTTCACTGCAACTAGTAACAATGAGTAAAGAAAGACGACCAACAGCATCTGCATATCTAACAGCAATAACCATCAAAAATTAGCCCAAGGGCTAAGAAAGGTTACCGGACAATACATATTTTAGATATTAGTATTTTGTCCTGTGACCTTGAAAATGAGATCAAAGGTCAAAATCAAGGTTATCAGAATATTCGGCATATATCATTTCCTTCATGTCAGCAATTGATCCCTAAGCTGTAAAATCGATAATGAGTGAGATATGAGCCATTTTGTTCTGTGACCTTGAAAATGAGGTCAAAGGTCAAATTCAAATTCATAGCAATATTTGGCATATATCATTTCCTATATGTCCACAATTGATTCCTAGTCTGTAAAGTCAATAATGTGAGATATTAGCTATTTTGTCCTGTGACCTTGAAAATGAGGTCAAAGGTCAAATTCAAGGTCATCAGAATATTCGGCATATATCATTCCCCATATGTCCACAATTGATCCCTAACCTGTAAAATCGATAGTAAGTGAGATATTAGTCATTTTGTCCTGTGACCTTGAAAATGAGGTCAAAGGTCAAATTCAAGTTTATCAGAATATTCGGCATATATCATTTCCTATATGTCCACAATTGATTCCTAAGCTGTAAAGTCGATAATAAGCGAGATATTACATATTTTGTGCTTTGACCTTGAAACCGAGGTCAGAGGTCAAATTCAAGGTCACAAGAATATTCAGCATATATCATTTCCTATATGTCCATAATTGATTCCTAGTCTCTAATCTCAATATTAAGTGAGATATTAGGCATAATGTGTCCCATTATGAAGCATAGGAGAATTTAACATCGGAAAGTCCCATTTGGGCCGAGTTCGGGCCCAAAATGGCCCACTTCGAGCGATTCAAGGGCTACGAAATGTATACATGTCACAGGGGTACATATGAGGAGTGTTATGCATCAATAGGAAAAAAAAGTTACTGAACAGATTTTTAGAAAACAACCGTCAAAATCCAAAATTGGCCATTTTAGACGAAAAAGGCCGCTCTGACCTTGAAACCAAGGTCACAGGTCAAATTCAAGGTCACGAGAATATTTAGCATATATCATTTCCAATATGTCCACAACTGATTCTTAGTCTCTAATCTCAGTTTTAAGTGAGATATTAGACTTAATGTGTCCCATTATAAAGCATAGGAGAATTTAACATGGGAAAGTCCCATTTGGGCCGAGTTTGGGCCCAAAATGGCCCACTTCGAGCAATTCAAGGGTAACGAAACTCACACACGTCACAGGGGTATATATGGGGAGGTTTATGCATCAATAAGAAGAAAAGTTACTGAACAGATTTTGAGAAAACGACCGTCAAAGTTCAAAATTGGCCATTTTTTGACGAAAACGGCCGCTCTGACCTCGAAACCAAGGTCAAGGTCAAATTCAAGGTCACGAGAATATTCAGCATATATCATTTCCTATAGGTCCACAATTGATTCCTACTCTGTAATCTCAATATTAAGTGAGATATTAGGCTTAATGTGTCCCATTATAAAGCATAGGAGAACTTAACATGGAAAAGTCCCATCTGGGCCGAGTTTGGGCCCAAAATGGCCCACTTCGAGCGATTCAGGGGCAACGAAATTTATACATATCACAGGGGTACATATGAGGAGTGTTATGCATCAATAAGAAAAAAAGTTACTGAACAGATTTTGAGAAAACGACCATCAAAGTCCAAAATTGGCCATTTTTCGACGAAAACAGCCGCCATTTTGAAAAAAATGCGAAAATCAAAAAACTAAAAAAACCTTTCCTGGAAATATTTTTAGGTATTTTTGTGCAAAATTTCAGAAATATTCCATCGTAAACTTTAAAGATAAAAATGTGAACGGACGGACCAACAAATTGTGCTTGAGGGCTATATTGATAAAGGGCTACCCATTTTGTCCAAGTTAATGTGGTACCTAAAAGTGTGCAAACATTTCAGGATAAGGCACTTTTTGTCTCGGACAAGGGGCTAGCCAAAAATGAATGTTCAAGAGCTATTTTTATAAAAGCTATCGGAATTGTTTGAGGGTTTATGGCCCATCAAAGCGTGCAAATTTAACGATGTAGCCCTTGTGTTTCAATCTATGCTGGGCTGCTGGCCTTCAGATTCGCATGCAAATACGGAGGAACTACTTGGAATATATACCAAATTTACCACATGAAATCACCTCTCACTCTAGGAATAGAACAATCCTTCTATTCTTCTATCAAGAAAACGATGAAAACACATACTTTTACAGAACAAATTATTTATTTGTTTTCAAGAAATGTGGCGCAGTAAAACACATTCGAAATTGAGAAGCCAGAAACATGAATATAACACTGTAAATTGCACCTCAGTATACTCGACACAACTTATCTGCAACTTCCTGATGGCAAAATTCATACATGTACATTGACCGAAATTAGTTGGATCAGCTGCTCGTAGAATGTATCTAAAGTATCTACCATACTATCGGCATTTCACTTCCACCTTGTATTCACAAGTACATGTGAACGTAACAACACAAAAAGTATTGAAAATCTGGTATGACAACAACAATCATATATACATAGATGTATCATTGACCTAAATTATTTGGATCCACAACATGTAGAATGTACCTGACATACCTGCATTCACAAGTACATGTGAATGTACCAACACAAAAATATATGTATATACATGTAGGTATCATTGACCGAAATTAGTTGGATTCACAGCCCCTTGACCGAAATTAGTTGGATTCACAGCCCCTTGAATGTTAGCAAGAATATTGCAAATGAAAACTCGGAAAGCTTGTCAGCTCCCTGAACAATTGATTTGTAAAGCCATGTATAAACAACCATATATTCAAACATCTTGACAAAAAATTGTTTACAACAACTGCAAACTGAGCATTCTGAAAAGTTCAATCTTCAATAAACTTACAAAAATGTTCATAAACAAGTACATACTAATCAAAACACAAGATATTTGTTTGCACCTAACAATGAACAAACCTATTCAAAATCTACCGCAAGAGCAGTGATGAAACACAAATACCGGTACCCGGTAAATTACAAAAATGTTCATGAACAAGTACATACTAATCAAAACACAAGATGTTTGTTTGCACCTAACAATGAACAAACCTATTCAAAATCTACCGCAAGAGCAGTGATGAAACACAAATAGCGGTACCCGGTAAATTCCGACAATACAAATTACAGTCAATTTGATGGAAGTCTGTGGTCATGCTAAGTATGTTTCCTAATCATGTGATTTACTTTTTTCTTGAGTGTCTCCCAGTAGCGCTTGCAAATGACCCCATTGTTAGCCTTGCTGTGGGAGATGGCAGTGTTGCAGTCGGTCTGTTTCGGACACTTCTTGGTATCGAAGAATTTTGCAAAGAGTACTTTTATCTCGTCTTCCTCTGCTTGAGTCCAGTGAACCCGATTTGTCTTTCGAGCTTCTGGAAAGAATAGACGAAACAAAATGAGTAAATCTGTTTGCATTCTTGTAAAATCAGTTTTATCGATGTTTACAGCCAACAGATTCTAAACCCACAGCTCAGGGTTATAGAAATCACATTATAAAACAAAGCCTGTATACTTGTTGATGTGTGTACAATTCCTAAATGAATTAAATCAATCGAATATATTTGTGTCTATAAAAAATGGATTTCCACAATAAAAACCCTGTGAAAATGACCAGAGGTGATTGCTTGCTAAAGCAATTGTATCACAAATAATTTGCAACACCACGGATATATGTTTTCAATATTTCATTGACTGTTTATTGCAAGTCCATATGCTTCTTATGTTACACAAATGGTTCTATGTACGTACTCTTTTTCGATTTTGAAGAGTCAAAGTCACCGTCATCTACATCGTCAATGATGTCATCCATGTCATATACACAGGCAGGTTCTGAGAAACGAAAGAAATTACAACTCTATATTTTTGCATTTTACAGTCACTTCTAATACAGATATAATTCTTCTCAAATTCAAACATGAATTTCATTAAGCCACGTATCAACTTTCACTACAGATTTCAAACCTGCAGACATTGATGCATCTTTCACTGCTTCAGGCGTGTCTGGTGGCAGTCTCTCACTCGAAAGGATATCTGAAATTATCAGTGTAGAATTGCAATATACATTCTCATCAATTAAGTCACTCGAGCTCATCCACTTTCATCCCCTGAAGTTTATTCACTACCAAATTCTGCTCAAGAAATAACCAGCCACAATAACATTAAGTATCGAATAAACATGAGCCCACACTTTCAAACATTTACATGAGCCGTACCTTCAAACTGGATATCGCTCAATGTCTTTCCAGCGTATTGGCCCACCAAGTTCCGCTCCTGAATCATCATCATTTTGGCTATTTCCACCCGTTCGATGAGTCCTGATGTGGCCCTGTAGTGGGCTTCGTGGACTTTTCTCGAGTGACCTAGATGGCGACAGAGCCATTCTACTTGATGGGCATCCAAGGAGAGAACCTGGTGGCAATCGATATCGATTAATTAGATGTATTCAAACATCTTCACGCCATGCAATTCCATGCTTCAAATGAACCTTGACCTGATGTGCACAAAAGTTCCCGAAGGCCATTCATTTTATGGAAAAGATCAGAATGGTGATCAGTATTTACAAAAATACATAATATTCAGACCACGAGAACAAGAATTCCACTGTGAGGAATAAGAGTTGACGGGGAGTAACATTTACAATATGAAATTGCTATTAACCTGAGTCATTGTAGCAGTGTATTTTCTCAAATTAACGGAGGTCAGCCTCTCTGGTGAATCCAAGGCAGCCTCACTACACACAATCTTGAGTGCATCGTAGCCCCGAATCACTCCTAGTGCTGCCAGGAAGCAGAAAAACTGTTTAATGAAAACATTTGGACAACCACAAATGATCACAATAAAATGTTCATCGCAATTCACAACACTTCATCAATTTATTAAAAGAGCTGAATTACAAAAATGTTTGGCGATTAGGGGCTGCTTTAGTCACTCAAAGCAACCCCCAGATTCCTTTGACTTGCTTGTAGAACATCTAAACTTATTGGGGAAAATCCCCTTAGGAAGTCAAAGGAACAGGTTAGTTGTTACAGCGGTGGAGAAAGGGGTGGGGGTGGGCCAGCGTCTTGGCGTCCAAAGCAAGAATGAGACTAGACAAAGACTGTCTGACGGCCCAAATGTAATTTGCATAAAGCTGAGAAACGCTTGACCCTGACTGGCTAGACATGATCTAGGGACCAGAAAAAGTAGTGGTGTGACCTATGGGACAAGATCTGGGTACCCAGAATATCCTGGGGGGAGATAGGTGGAAACACAAGCGAGCCAAAGTGAATCATACTGTGTTGTGAACTGACCTACAAAAGGTCCAAATTGTAGTTAGTTGAAAGAACTTATAAAAAAAGTAGTCCATGCAAATCAATCTTACTTGTGTTGGCAAACAGGTAGCGGTTTTCGGACTTTATATTTGCAGATTCCCGTACTCCTGCATCCGCGATGTAGGCCAAGGTGGGTCGGGTGTCATCAGGAACAAGGACTGGTACACCTTTGCCATTCTGGGAATAAGCAGAGCTGATTTTCACCTTTTCTCATTTTGTGAGTTGCATACGTGCATAACCTCAAAGTCACCATTGGAAAACTTGACAAAATTTCGCAAATACAAGCATGAGTTGTGTACCAAAACTCGATAAAGCTAATGATTTGCTGACAATGTTAAGCGAAGTGACTACATACCTTCCCACGTATGTAAACCAAGTCCTGTGTCTCCACTAGATGCTTCTCAAGTGATGATAGCTCATCTCTCATCGCGACCTCAACATCATCAAGGGATGTCGAGCGATCCCTGTAGGCTTGAAGCCTAAATGAAATAGTTCAATACACATAACATGAAACAGGAAGGAGGTAAAACATATTTTTCACAATTCATGAATTCCATGATATCATGAAATATTTTCTCACGTCATGGCTTCCAATTCCCCAGCTCGTCGTTTGTTGAACAGCAGTAATCTGGCCTGGGAAAGAATCACTGCCTCTCGGAACATAGCAGCCGATGCATTGGAAACAGTCAGGTCAAGTGAAGCTAGTTGACTGATCAGAAAAGACGAAAGTTTCTGTAGGTCTCCTGGTTTGGGGAGTGGGTTTTTCCTGTTAAAGTGCCTCTGGAGTAAAGTAGTGCGAGCAATCTTTGAGACCCGAGTTGACCATTCCAGCTTCATGAGATGCAGAACATCTGTTGCCTCTTTACGGTGTTTATCACAATTGTTTTTTATTCCAAATGCCAGCTTGGCTGATGCTAGTCTTTGTATGTCAAAACCCAGTTTAAGAGCAGTGCTGGGACTCTGGAGCTCTTCTGTGTCAGAGGTTTGATAACATGCGTCAAGTGCTGCTTCAACCAGAGCGTCAAAATTTGGCGGGATGAGGACATCAGCCATCGTGGCCTCCGGCTGCGAAAGTTTAACTCTGAGCATGTTCAGCAATCGGCCTGATAACCTCATCCGAAAACTTGCGTAATACTTTCTTTTGAGTGCATTATCAAAATTTTTGGTGAGCCAGATGTCACCTAGAGCTGTGATGAGTGGGTCTGTCTGCGCTGTTTCTGTGGAGGCATCTCTCTTCATAGCTGGAAAAACCTCCTTGCGAAGGGCTTTGGAGCCTGTGGCTTCTATCTTGCCTGATAGAATGGACGCTTCGTATATTAGTTGTTTTGTTGTCTGAGTGTGGGTGGGGTTTCCAGGGCATGTTGTCTGATGCCTCCCAAGATTAGTCATGATCTTTATCCACTCTCTGCATACTGGACATGGTCCATAGTCCTCAGCGACGAATTGTTGATCTCGAGACGTTCTGGAAATCAGGAGTTCCCCTTTTTTCCTATCCATTACTAAATAATTATGTCGATCATCACCAGCGAACCGTAGCAGACTTTGTTTTCCTAGAACTTCCTTCTTTAATGCTTCCTTCGTGACCACGTCATCAGCTTCGGAAAGGAGCTTTTGTAATTGTAATATTTGCTTTACTTGCGGCTTGTGGGAATGACGCGCTTGAATGTGACTTTGGATATTAGTGAAGAGTTGTCCACAAAATAAGCAGGCATGTACTACATTGTAAACACGAGGGTGTTTCTTGTTCTTCCCCTTAGCTGATGTCCAACTCTTTTTCCTTTCTCGAACATACACTCCAGTGTGGTTCAAATCGAAGACTGCACCATCAATGCTGAGTTCTCTCTCGTGAAGTTCATCGTCCTCATCACTGGCATTACTACCCTGCATGTGTCCTGGATGCACATCGTCACTTTCGCTTGTAGATGGTCTGTCAATGGGAGCATCGATCTCTGTGCGTGGAGTGGGGTCATGATGCTGGTCGTCACTGTCGTTACTTCCGTCAGACTCGTCGCTTGGAATGTACTCAGAGTGTTCGTCTGAAATTGTTAAAATGACAATCCAAATACCTTGATAATCTGTATCACATAGCTAGCCTATGTGGTTGTTGATTCAAGGTCATACATAACTATTTACAAATAAATGGATATTCTCACACACAATTCAATTTGGCATGTTAAAACTTTACATGAAATTAAATCACCTGTTAAATTTTTCTCAATGTCCGATCAGAGTATGGAAAGGTCTCACCAGTGAACATATATTGTAAAGGCTCAGAAATCATGGGTCAATATACTGACTCCCACAAATGCATACCTTCAGCAGGGTTACTGCTCATCTCGTCATCAACGGGAACGCGACTTTGAGGAGATATGTCCCCACTTCCAGGAAACTCGGAACCTCTATCAGCTAAGTGAGAGATAGTAAGAAGTATTGTTCCAACTTACTAGTTATGTTCTGGCTTGCTGGTATTACCAAACTCAATCCTCAATGTGAAGCACATTCCACCTACAGACCATGTACCTTGCCAATAGACAACTAGACGCTTCCGGTCGCCTACGACCGCTTGGGTGTATCCCCCGTAGCCCTATCATCCCTGTTGCCCCAAATATATCGCTGATGTACATTGTGAGTGTGAAACCTTTCAAGCTTATTGAAGGTCGAATTCAAGATCACGAAATTACAGCCAGATAAAAGTTTTCACCTAAAGCTATATTTCAACTCAGAATATTTGACAAACTTGGTTCCAAGTTGCGAGATGACTAAATTGGAGCCAGATCGAACTTTTCACTATAAGTTATATTTCAATTCATACTATGTGCCAAACTTGGTTCCAAGTTGAAATTCAAAGTAAAAGTTGACCAAAACTACATTTCAAGATGACGAAATTGGAGCCAGATCAACTTTTAACCATAGTTTAAATTTTAATTCATAATATGTGCCAAACTTGGTTTCAAGTTGAAATTCGAAGTAAAAATTTACTTTACTGGTAAAAATAATGTTAACTTATCCGGTTACACCCATGAAATCTCTACTGGACAAAAATTTTAAATTGTTGAGCTCAATAATAAATGTTTCTTGTCTTAACTATTTTTCTTGAGGTCAATAATAGACTTAACTAGTAAAAATGATGTTAACTTTTTCGGCTACAGCCATGAAATCTCTACTGCACAGAAGCTTTACCTTGTTGAGCCCAATAATAAATGTTTCTTGTCTTAACTATTTTTATTGTGGTCAATAATAGACTTAACTAGTAAAAATAATGTTAACTTATTCGGTTACACCTGTGAAATCTCTACTGGACAAAACCTTTACCTTGTTGAGCTCAATAATAAATGTTTCTCGTCTTAACTATTTTTATTGTGGTCAATAATAGACTTAACTAGTAAAACCAATGTTAACTTATTCAGTAATATTGTTCTTTTTTCACCAAAAACATCAGTTCTGTATTCTGAACAAGAATCCAGTGCAATTTGCTTTCATAGTACAGGTTATTGGAGTGATCACACATGTCAAAGTAGGTATTTTAATTGTTGTAATAAGTTAACCTCTCAAACTTATTAATATTTATTCGATCATTCTGAAAAACAATAGGTTTCGTGTGATGGTCTTTCTCATTGAGCCTGTGCGATTTCATCATCATTCATTGAAAACTCCCACCCGTAGAGCGTTCACAACCCATGTGTGTTAAACAGGCTAATTTGAGCACAAAATGTTACGCCAATCGGCTATTTTGGTTGCTATGGCAACCAAAATCGATAGGTGTCCAGATCTCACCATAAGACATGTCCATATGAATTATTATCAAAATCGGTTCATATTTGCAAGCTGCAGCGCGTTCACAAGAAAGTGTCTGCGGACGCGGACGCGGACGCGGACGCGGACGCGGCGGCGGCGGCGGCGCGACGATCGTAAATCCATAGTATCCGCCGAACTTTGTTCGGGGGATACAATTAGCCCTGTTAGCAAATTTCATTTCAATAAGGTTGTCTGGGACAACATTTTGGCCAGCGTGTCGACTGCATGCATTTTTGACCCAAGTATTTGGAATTATTTCACCTAGAAACACAAACCTTTCTGGTTGACTCCGACGTACTTGCTGTGGAATCCTACGAATGGTATATCTTCTGAAATGCAAGCAAATGTTCTGGCTCACTAATAAATCGAGAATAACTTTCAAATATTTGAACCATTTGCACATTGTGCACCATGTATATAAGAAAAAAAAACATTTTACCCAATTTTATTTCAAGGATGTCTAAAACACACCAGCTTGTTAGATGTACACAATTTTGACACAATTAGCTGCTTTATTTTGCTTCGGCACATAGAAGTACAAACCTTCAGTGTCGACTCGAAGTCGCTTGCGGGGTAGTTCCTTATCGACTCGAAGTCGCTTGCGGGGTAGTTCCTTATCGACTCGAAGTCGCTTGCGGGGTAGTTCCTTATCGACTCGAAGTCGCTTGCGGGGTAGTTCCTTATCGACTCGAAGTCGCTTGCGGGGTAGTACTTCCTTGTTAGCTTGAAATCGCTTTCGGGGTAATATCTCCTTGTCAGCATCACTGGATTGCCCTGGATCCGACAATTCAGCATCAAACGTATCATCTGAAATGCATGCAAGTGAACTGGCTCACTTATAAACCAGAAATAATCATGAAAATAAGGTCCATTTGATCTGCACATTGCGTAAGTTGTCCATAAAAAATAAGCCTCGTTAACTAATTTCATTTCAAGGATGTATTAATGGTTGCAATATTTTTATAAGCTTGGGAAATGTATACAATTCTGACGCAAGTATCTGACGATTATTTCGCCTCGACACACAGAAATACCAACCTTTCTTGTCGACTCGGCTTTGAGGTAGTCTTAAGATCAGATGGAATTTTCGAGGAATCGGTGATGCTGGAACCGGTGATGCTGAAGGTGAGAACACTGAATCAGACAACTCAGGATCAGAGATATCATCTGAAAGGCAAGTTTCTTGCCACGATTACTACGTACTCAAAATAAGATACTAATATTGTTGTCGTTTCTACTCTACAGTCGGTCTTAGCTTGGGTAGTCAATGCTCTCAAAAACAAGTACGGTATATGTAATGTTAAGATCACAAAGTTAAAAAACAATGACATCTGGTTCCAAAGGAACCCTTCGATGTTCGGCAGCACACGGCTCACCTGCAATGTCATCAATAGATGTGGAACCGATACCAATGATAAAGTCAAAGCTACACCAAACCAATCTCCACCCACACATTCTTGAAGGTTAGAAAACAATTTTCTGATACAAACCATCAACTTGGGGTGGCTGACCGATGTCCAGTGGTTCTGTGCTATCAGTGTCATCTGGGGAGGAATTGACATCACATCTTTCATCTAGAAACAAACAAATTTCAGGCCAATGTCACTGCTGCAAGACGATTACGATCCACATTCTCGAAGGTTAGACAACAGTATTCTGATACAAACCATCAACTTGGGGTGGCTGACCGACGTCCAGTGGTTCTGTGCTATCAGTGTCATCTGGCGAGGAATTGGCATCACATCTTTCATCTAGGAACAAACAAATTACAGGCCAATGTCACTGCTGCAAGACGATTACGATCCACATTCTCGAAGGTTAGACAACAGTATTCTGATACAAACCATCAACTTGGGGTGGCTGACCGATGTCCAGTGGTTCTGTGCTATCAGTGTCATCTGGCGAGGAATTGACATCGCATCTTTCATCTAGAAACAAACAAATTTCAGGCCAATGTAACTGCTGCAAGACGATTACGATCCACATTCTTGAAGGTTAGAAAACAGTTTTCTGATACAAACCATCAACTTGGGGTGGCTGACCGATGTCCAGTGGTTCTGTGCTATCAGTGTCATCTGGCGAGGAATTGACATCGCATCTTTCATCTAGAAACAAACAAATTTCAGGCCAATGTAACTGCTGCAAGACGACTACGATCCACATTCTCGAAGGTTAGACAACAGTTCTCTGATACAAACCATTACCTTGGGGTGGCTGAATAGCGTCCAGTGGTTGTGTGCTATCAGTGCCATCTGGGCCATGATCTGGCGAGGAATTCACACCACATTTCTTGGCTGGAGAACAAATTTCAGGCCAATGTCATTCCAAAACGACAGTTTACTTTGAGTCTGAATACTCGTATTTGAGAATATTGACTACAATTAGATAGAATGTGCAAACCTTCAATTGGTGAACTGTTCTGAGCTCTGTGTTTTTCTGAAATTGCAACATCCTGTCCTTATTAGTCAGTTTTATACATACATGTACATGAACTTGATATCTATGTCAGGAGTTTTAAAATCTGGCATAAAACTACGCCCGAAACCATTCTTCCAGTTTACGGCATACGCACCCTGTGTCCATACCACATCATCGTGAAATCTTGTAAGTGTATTTTTCATGCCCTTTTTCCCAAGGATTTCTGTGAATGTTGCAAATTGAGATTTGTACATAAACAAGTCTTGTACATGGACCAATAAGTGAAATACTTACTTACCAAGAGTGTTTCAGGCAAGGACTTTCAGATTATGACAGAAAGATAGATACTCTATACATGTACAGTTGTGTGATTTGTTGATTTCGAAACTACAAAATTATGTGCGAGGTAGTCTGTTAAATACACATAACCACTCTTCTGCCGTGCGTATTGAACAATGAACAAACACTTGACTAAAATCTTAGCATGTTTTGGTCAGGACAAAAGTGGACACTGAACGAAACAATAATATATCTATGTTGAAAACTGTACTTTTTGCCATATCGATGTATGTAGAAGAATTATCCATTGAAGCATCACATGTTTTAACTGTGAACCTATAAAACATTGTAAAATATATATTATCTCTGGATTTGAATGTCAACACTATGAAAGTTGGCACAAAAACAGTACTGTTTCATGATTTACAAGGTATACCATGTATACATATACACGAAAAATATACTCACGTCATATCATCACTATGGCTGTAGACTAGCCATGACTTCGGCTCCCTCCTCCGGATCTCGACAGGCCACCACACATGGGACGGGAGTCCCGGGAAGATCGCCCACCCGAACATCCTGAAACTAAATTTAAATTGTTGATGCAGCTTCTTATACAGTAAACATGACACAACTCGCCAAATTTCGATGTCTAAATAACACTTCTAATGACTTCTAATATTGTGACAATATAATTCACATCATAGGCACAATAGACTAACTCAGCAAAGCTCTCATTAGCTCGGACGATCAGTGTCCCATCATTTCAGGACATCATTGAACTCTCAATGTTTGGACAACATAGCTCACAATGTTCGGACAACATAGCCCTCAATGTTTGGACCCCTATAGCTCCCAACCAAGGATGGTCACTGTCCCCTAATCAGGACATCATTGGAGCGATGGTCAATCCAAAAACTTCCAACAAGATATCCCACGTCCACAGCTCTCAATGCTTGGACAACATAGCCCTCAATGTTTGGACAACATAGCCCTCAATGTTTGGACCCCTATAGCTCCCAACCAAGGATGGTCACTGTCCCCTAATCAGGACATCATTGGAGCGATGGTCAATCCAAAAACTTCCAACAAGATATCCCACGTCCACAGCTCTCAATGCTTGGACAACATAGCCCTCAATGTTTGGACAACATAGCCCTCAATGTTTGGACCTCTATAGCTCCTAACCAAGGATGGTAATTGTCCCCTAATCAGGACATCATTGAAGCTGTGGTCAACCCGGAAAGTTCCAACAAGATATCCCACGTCCGCAGCTCTTAATGTTTGGACAACATAGCCCTCAATGTTTGGACAAAATAGCCCTCATTGTTTGGACCTCTATAGCTCCTAACCAAGGATGGTAATTGTCCCCTAATCAGGACATCATTGAAGCTGTGGTCAACCCGGAAAGTTCCAACAAGATATCCCACGTCCGCAGCTCTTAATGTTTGGACAACATAGCCCTCAATGTTTGGACAAAATAGCCCTCATTGTTTGGACCTCTATAGCTCCTAACCAAGGATGGTAATTGTCCCCTAATCAGGACATCATTGAAGCTGTGGTCAACCCGGAAAGTTCCAACAAGATATCCCACGTCCGCAGCTCTTAATGTTTGGACAACATATTCCTCAATGTTTGGACAAAATAGCCCTCATTGTTTGGACCTCTATAGCTCCTAACCAAGGATGGTAACTGTCCCCTAATCAGGACATCCCTGAGGAGATAGTCAATCCAAAAACTTCACCAGAATACCCCACGTCAACAGCTCTCAATGTTTGGACAACATAGCTCACAATATTCGGACAACATACTGAACATAGCCCTCATTGTTTGGACCTCTATAGCTCCCAACCAAGGATGGTAACTGTCCCCTAATCAGGACATCATTGAAGCGCTGGTCAGTACAAAAACTTCAACTAAATGTCCCTCGTCCACAGCTCTCAATATTTGGACAACATAGCTCATAATGTTTGGACAGTGTAACCAGGACAAAACTTGCTGAAATCAAAATTGACAATATACTAGCCAGTTCACTGTGTGGAAAACACACTAGATCTAGAAGCTCCTAATGTTTGACCACAAAGTTCACCATGTTTGGATTGGCATTATAGGCAGGTGCTGTATTCAGCGACCCCTTACGGCTGTTTTTCCACATTTAGGTGTTCATTTGGCGTTTTCAATGAGACAAAAACGACACATTAAAAATAATTTGAATGTTTTCTGTTGAACCATGACAAATTTCATAAGAAATTCCACAAGAAAACGTAAAAGAAGCGAGGGAAATACACCGGATTCAGACGATTTTGACAAAGTCGTAATCAACGACCCCTGGTGGATATTAATGAAAATCTATGATTTAGCTCACGAAACTTGACTAAAATAGTTAACAATTCAATGAACACCTAGCATGCGTTTTCGTTTGACCAAGTCTTCAACTGGCGCTGAGATTGAGAGGGGTCGATGATTACAACAGGGGTCGTTGAAAGTGCACGCGACCATATGGCTGGCTATCGCTACGAATATTTTGTATTGATTATCGTCAACATAGTGTGACACTATTAGTGTCAACATAGTATCAATAGTTAATCGACATCATATCATTGTTAGGTAAAATCTAGTCTTCAAATAATACTTCTAAGATGTTTTATTCAGAATATTTTCCGTGTCAGATTCGATCAGAAAATGGACATAGACTGGAATAAGATACATGTGTGAATTACAAACTCTGTTATGCAGAAATAACCAGAAATAGCTCACTGAATAATATCTAAATATATACAAGTAATATTATGAAATATCGTGAATTTACCACTCACTCCCCACTCCCCCAAATAAAATCCAACCCAATCTATTGCAATAGTTCTTCGTGGTATAGGCCTACATCTAGAATTAGATCTAACAAGACGACCAAGTTACCGAGCCTAATGAATTAGCCCCTAATAAAAACGAATGATATAAGCCAGTTTGTAAACGCTTAACAAACTGAACAGCCAGGGAGGGAGAGAGGGGGGGGGGGGGCTAGTTTACTCGTTACGATTAAAATTAGCGGCCAATCATGGGCGCTCGACTCATCGTTGTATCAAATGAAATGATGGCTGATGAATTCGACGATTGTTCAAACTTCAAATCAAAGTTCAGGCTAGAAAATATACTTTTGGCAGACACCGTCAAGAGTCAACCTCACCTCAGCACTGGCTGCTCACTAGGGCTTCAACAAGTACAAAATTTCGTGACCGGTTACTCGTTAGCTTGTAACCTAACTGTAACCGGTTACTCGTCCAAAAATATTGAGCTGAATATTGTCCCCAAAGACAAGTATGATACCAAAGTAACACCAATTTTTTTCGCAGTTCGCGTTTTATCAAATCTCGGTGTCAAAATGTCGCCTAAAACTCGACATTAGACATCATTTTCACTTGAAAATATGCAATATTATGATGAATAAACATTCTATTTGGATTGGAGAGTGATACATCGCTTCAATTCAGCGTGTTTGGACGGAAATTTAACTGATGTGAAGTGTTTTAGGCTGAATTACGAGAGTGCAAAATACGTTCACGGAGCACATGTTCAATCTAGTGGGCAATTTTGGTTTTTCATGATAATCAATGATAATGACGAGTTCATCAGTGTCACAAAATGATATTCACAGATAAAAAGAACAAATGATGTGTCATAGTAAACAATTTTCATCATAACCAGGTGTCATTCCGGATCATAACTGTAGGAAATCAGCTGGGAATGAAATTGCCCACTACATTTTACATGTAACCCACGTTGACGATTAACCGGTCACAAAATCTGTACCCGAACCGTAACCGGTTAATCGAGTACTCGTTGAAGCCCTACTAGGCTACTGCTCACTGCAGCTCAGGCGCCGTGACCGGTGACCAGGTGACGCCCTGTCTGGCCTGAGGCTGAGAGACTGAGCCTGATCACCTATTTCGTTTTTTTAGATCTAGTCCCTAAAGTTCAGATCTAGGACTGTCTACAGTATGGTATTATTTTACTCACCGACTTGTATTCCTATATCAAGTGCACTAACACTGAGTAAAGCGTCAAAAACATGTAGATCTAGAATCAGCTGAGAATCCACGTTTGCGCGCCAAAACAAAATTTTCATTCAATATGGCCGACATCCGGTATTCCCAAAAGCTCATTGAGAGCAGTGTGCTGATTGGTTGAAAGTGACCTCATTTCTCTGCCGCATCGTATGGGGTAGATTCGCACGTTTCTCAACTCGAATGATATCAAACAAATTCCCAATATGTATATGATCGGCATCTAAGTTTTATTATAAACAAGAGGTCCATAGCAACTAGTTTTGTGAAACTATCCATGATAAATACCGAGTATGTAAACGTTTGCATGCGGACTATTTTCAATGTTGCTGGACATGTGCGTGATCACTGCGCACGTGTATACATAATAGTATGCATCATATCCATCCGCCGGCAACACGTGCGGTCATTGTCTAAAATAAAAAATAAAGAAAAAAACGATGCGAATGTTAGTGCGAGCGCTCACCAGGTGGAGACATGGTACAGCATCTGTCCATATGCGTGGACAGATGCCTTATCCAAGACAAGGGGCTGAAATAGAGATGTACTTTCAAACGTGATATAAAAGCCCCCAAAGCAGTTCTAGACCAACGAGAAAAATGTTTAAAGGGCTTAAGCCCTTAAACCATATTAGCTCCTAAGCATTGGACAGACCAAAATTTAAGCCATTTATGCTGAAATGTTGAGACGGACGGACGGACGACGGACGGACGGACGACGGACGCAACGCCATGCCAATAGGTTATCGGACCATAGGTCCGGTAACCTAAAAATGGTTTGTTTGCCATATTTGGTAAAATGACAATAATTAATCTGCAAACAAAATTTCCTCTGAAAATTTCGACTGGTAAAAAGAATTGAGCTTGTCACGGTGATAGAGTTGTGTGTGTGTAACTATGCTGCAGTCAAACCTCTCGTGAATGAATGCCTTCTCGCCCCAAGCAAAGAATGTTAAAAGTGTTCACTAATCAGAGGGGCATCACAATGTTAAAAGATGGGTTGGGCTTGAGAAAATATGTTCAGTAACTGAGAGTTGTCCCTAGCTGGAGGTGTTCACTTAAGAGTAACAGAGTAAATACAACATGCATAGAAACACTTGAAAATGTCAGTGACAATGGTGTTTATTTTTTCAACATGTTGATAACTAATTTGGAAATATTTACACATTAAAAAATATATTGCAGTATATGAATGAAGCTCATGAATTATCCATGATACAATGACAGATACAGTGCATGAAAAGACATTATCATGAGCATGTCGCGATGATCATTAAAAAATGTACAAACTGACAACGAAAAACATTATTCTGATAATATAATACAAGTGACTCCCCAGTGTTATACAAGTCACTGCTATTAGGCTGGCTGACAGGGTTTTCAGGCACAAGCACAGTCAGTCAGTGAATACAGTAACCTTTCCTTGTAACAGTAGGCCTCAGCATCAGTGCTTTTTGGTGCAGGCTCACCAGGTCTCACAGTATTCAGCTGCATGTGGAGTCATCATCTGCATGGGTGAAGGTGAGGGAAAAATTCTAATTCCCAAAAAAGACACCCAAAAATCTTGACATCTGGTGCTGACTGACCAGGCTTCACAGTATTCAGCCACATGGGGAGCCAGCATTTTCAATCGGGAAGCCTGATTATGTACAATGAACTTTGTTCTTCAAGAATAATCAAGACAAAAAAAACAATGGTGTATATGTGAGCAATGAAAAGCATTATTCTGAACACATTTTCAATACATTGAGTGATGCCAGTATATGAGTGACAGGCACATTGCATGAACATTCATTGAAATATGCTGAAATATACGAATTCTGGTAGGGTCCAATACGGTGGCTGATATATGCCATAGTTTTATTTTTCAGATTTCATTTATTTTTTTTTTCCAAATGACCACTCTAAAGAAAAGAAAATAATTAAATTCACGTACTTAATGTTAAATACGCGTAATTAATATTAAATACACATACTTAATATTAAATACACGTATATAATATTAAATACGCGTATATAATATTAAATACGTGTACTTAATATTAAATACGCGTACTTAATGTTAAATACGCATACTTAATGTTAATTACGCGTACTTAATATTAAATTAGCAAAAATTGGATGTGGTTATGTTGCTGTCTATGTCTCGTGAAACAAGGTATGTATCAAGCGACATGGCGCTTCAAAGAAAATAAAATATCTAACTGTCTGGTATTTAATATTAAGTACGTGTATTTAACATTAAATACACGTATTTAATATTATATACGCGTATTTAATATTATGTACGTGTATTTAATATTAAGTACGCGTATTTAATATTAAGTACACGTATTTAACATTAAGTACGCGTATTTAATATTAAATACACGTATTTAATATTATATACACGTATTTAATATTATGTACGCGTATTTAATATTAAGTACGCGTATGTAATATTAAGTACGCGTATTTAACATTAAGTAGCGTATTTAACAATAAATACACGTATTTAACATTATATACACGTATTTAATATTATGTACGCGTATTTAATATTAATTACGTGTATTTATCATTAAATACGCGTATTTAATATTAAGTACGCGTATTTAAACATTAAGTACGTGTATTTAATATTAAGTACGTGTATTACATGCGTCTGGAAAATATCGTAAATAAATGAAAACTAAAGAATAAAACTATGGCATATATCAGCCACTGTAGTCCAAAATTAGGCTGGTTTACTCTACTAGTTACACATGTACATAATGATGGTGTTGGGCGCACAATGAAACCTCAATTTGACTTTCCGGGTAAACCTCGAGGGAGTATTTTTTTCTGAAGTACCAGATATAAAAAAGAACTCATCTATGCTTGTGAGTTGAGATGACACGGAGATTGAGGTGTGCTATACCACACGTTTTACTGTAGTACTAACACATACTTAAGATGTTGGCCATTTTGTTGATTACAAATTACCTGACGAATGCGTATGCATCCCCATTGTAAAGATGGGGGATCCTGGGTCGACAAGCTTGCTTCACACTAACCCTTGACAAGTTGATAAGTGTTTCATCAACATGCAAGGGATCGAAACTACATGTTTGACCCACAGAAATTTTGGAATGTATATATCGTAGTAATAATGAAACAAATATTTTGCTTAACAAGATGAACATATAGTTGTGGGGATATGTGTATTTTGCCTGCTGTGAAGTCATAACTTATGTACATGACTATGAATCACAAAAAAGTAAAAAGTATGGAGTACTTTTTAAGTTTAACAAATTCAATTTATTTTGTTGTCATAACATTGTGTTCACTGGAAAATGACATAAAATGCATCTTGTTTAACTGAGGGAGCCAATAAAATCATTATTAACATCATAATTTGATAGAGACCGCTCGTATTTGCTTATGATATACAGTCAGTCCAATTTGCTAGTCCAAGTGTTTAAAAAAAATTCCACAGACTGGGGTAGGCCAGCAGAAAAATAAAATGTTAAGAATAGAGTAATAGAATAATAAACTAGACGAACTCCAGTCGCTGACGACCGCTGAGGTGTATCCCCCATTGCCCTATCATCCCTGTCGACCCATAAACTACTAACAGACTCAACAAGCAAAAATTGATGTTAACTCCTTTCATAATATGACCATCATCACAACCATCAAATTTCTACCTCGTTGACCCCAATAATGAATGTTTCTTGTCCTAAGTAATTTTACTGTTGTCAGTAATAGACTTTACTAGTAAAAATAATGTTAACTTATTCGGTTACACCCATGAAATTTCTACTGGACGAAACCTTTACTTTGTTGTGCTCAATAATAAATGTTTCTTGTCTCAACTACATTGTATTTTTATTGTGGTCATCAATAGACTTAACTAGCAAAAATAATGTTAACTAAATTTTGGCTACAGTCATAGAATCTCTACTGGCCAGAGCCTTTACTTTGTTGAGTCCAATAATAAATATTTCTCGTCTCAACTATTGTTTGTTGTGGTCAATAATAGACTTAACTAGTAAAAACAATGTTAGATTATTCGGTAACACCCGTGAAATCTCTACTGGACAAAACCTTTACTTTGTTGAGCTCAATAATAAACATGTCTCGTCTTAACCATTTTTATTGTGGTCAATAATAGACTCAACTAGTAAAATTAATGTTACCTTATTCGGTTACACCCGTGAAATCTCTACTGGACAAAACCTTTACTTTGTTCAGCTCAATAATAAATATTTCTCGTCTCAAGCATTTTTATTGTGGTCAATAATAGACTTAACTAGTAAAATTAATGTTAACTTATTCGGTACACCCGTGAAATCTCTACTGGACAAAACCTTTACTTTGTTGAATTCAATAATAAATATTTCTCGTCTTAACCATTTTTATTGTGGTCAATAATAGACTTAACTAGTAAAAATAATGTTAACTTTTTCGGTTACACCCGTGAAATCTCTACTGGACAAAACCTTTACTTTGTTGAGCTCAATAATAAATATTTATTGTCTCAACCATTTTTATTGTGGTCAATAATAGATTTAACTAGTAGAATTAATGTTAACTTATTCGGTAATATTGTTCTGTTTTCACCAAAAACATCAGTTCTGTATTCTGAACAAGAATCCAGTGGCATTTGTTTTCATGGTACAGGGTATTGGAGTGAACACAGGTGTCCAAGTGGGTTTTTTAATGGACGTAATGAGTTAGTCTGTTAACTAATTAATATTTATTTGATCATTCTGAAAAACAACATTCTACGTGGGACAGTTTTTCTTATCGTGCCTCTGCGGTTTCGTCATCATGCATCAAAAACTCCCACCCGTAGAGTATTCACAAGCCATGTGTGTTAAACAGGCTAATTTTAGCATGAAATGTGTTGCCAGTCAATCCACCAAGATCGATTGGTGTCGGGATCTTACCACAAGATGTGTCTGTATAAAAAATTATTAGAATCGGTTAAGATAATTTTGCAACCTGTAGAGAGTTCACAAGAAATCATCCACAGTTGACGCGGACACGGCGGCGCGGCGGAGACAAATCCATAGTATCCGCCGAACTTTGTTCTGGGGGATACAATGATAGTATATTACAACATCCAGTGAAAAAGCACAGGTGTAGGACTGTAGGGCGACATTTAAATTCATTTCCATTTGTTATATTTACTCTCGAGTTCCAAGTAACGGTATATATGGAAATAAGAGTAACTATGGCTGGAAAACTATACTATACTATAAGACACACAAAACAAATTATTGACTGTTGACAGTGTAATTTAATTCACTGCTGTAGGTGAATAAAACTTGAGCACAGTGTGATTCAAAGCCAAAAAATATTAACATGAGAGTTCATGCCATGCCATGCACCATAAACGCACATTACTGTTGGCAGTGTAATTCAATTTACTTCTGAAAGTAAATAAATTCAAGCACATCAGTTTGAATGTAAATTACGATAAGTGACATGTACAGGTTGTGACATGTACCTCGTGTACAATGATATATTGCCAGTTTCATTTCATGTCAAACTATGTTTTTTTTCATATTGGTCCCAACTAGTGGTTAACAAAATAAAATTTCAAAATCTCTGATTGTTCCAAGTTACAGCGTGTGTTGGTGTGTGTGTGTGTATATGTGTGAGTGTGATGATACAAAACTGAGTTTGTATATACATGAGTCATCTTACCATGGTTACTAGTTACATGTATATGTATGGCGCAATTTATTGACTAGTGGCAGTGTAATTTAATTTACTGCTGTAAGTAAATAAACCCGTGTATACCGGTACCACCTATCCCGATGTGCATAATCTCATGATACATATTATGATTCAAGGTACCTCATACTTTTTTCATCTTTCCACAAATCATGCTTATACTGTGGCGCCCCGTTCGTGCTACAAAAAAGAGAATTTATTTTTCTTTTCTAACTCATACGTATGAGATAGTATCTCATACGTATCAGTTACTAAGTCATACGTATGAGTTACTAAGTCATACGTATGAGATAATAAGTCATACGTTTGAGATACTAAGTCATACGTATGAGATAATAAGTCATATGTATGAGATACTATCTCATACATATGAGATACTAAGTCATACGTATGAGATAATAAGTCATACGTATGAGATAGTATCTCATACGTATGTGTATGTCATAGTATCTCCTACGTATGAGTTAGTATCTCCTACGTATGACATATTATCATTGGATTGCTGACAATGCGCGATCCTGATTGGTCAATTCCCCGACAGTACCACGCCGTATTTGTAGAGCTGTGACACAACCCCGCGATATTTTCTGTATCGTGGGCTTCATGCGGGTATTACGGAAAGACGTTTTGGAGAGTTCCAATGATAAAATCGTTACCATGGACTTCAGACCCCAATACGGCAGGATATCTGCCTTAATTAAAAATTCGTTCTTTACTCGGAGAATTTACATGAACGTGTATCAAACTCAACAATCAAAATGCATGCCTACCATTTTCATGCCCCTTATTTCTGTGTCTATATGTCCAATAATGTCGTTTGTACGTGTACATATAATGTCATATCGTGTGTACATGATCCATGAGTCGTACCTTTTTGTGAAGAAATTTCTTCGTCTATACGTCGATACAACATTGTTTCTGTGAGAGTCAAACATTCTTTACTTACACACGTCAACAAGTTATCTTAAGGAAAGATTACACTGGCTATAACTACCATGATAACCAATTACGATGAACGATTCCTGTACATATTCATCAAAACTAGGATTATTGTGTACACTTACAGCAAATGTGAATCTTATTCTGAAGGTAGTAATTCAACTTTTGTGTTCTATCTTCATGATATTGCTAATCAATGTCCTGTTACCATTTGTATTCGTCTTGGCTCTACACATGCTGATGATGCTATATATTCATTGTATTCTCAGCTGACGGAGTCTGAATGTAAATTACGAGGTATACTTGCATGATAGATGTTATGCTGATATAAATTACATAGGCAATAATCAATTATTATTTTTAAATCTTTTATATTTGTCAATGTCAGAGTTGATTAGCACGTGGAACTTATTGCTGTCTGTGACCTATTCAAAAAGGTGTGAATTATCAAAAATGTTATTTCCTGGTATAATTAGATTTTGGGTTATTGATTATCAATCAAGTGTGCCGTACAAAACAAAATTGCTTTGTGACATATATCATGTGCTTGACATATTGGAACGATACATACTTAACATCTTATTGACATATATCTACGTTGAAAAGGTTCGAAGACCGAGCTTTAAATCATTTTTGAAAACAAATGATGCCTGTAAGGTATGAATATTCCATGGATTGCTCTCAACGATATAATATAAAATGTGTGTATGTGTGGGTGTGATGATACAAAACTGAGCTTGTATATCCAAAACTGAGTCCTCTTACCATAACTACTTGTTACATGTGTATGTATGGCACGATTTATTGACTAGTGGCAGTGTAATTTAATTTACTGCTGTAAGTAACTAAACCTTGTGTATACCGGTACCACCTATCCCGATGTGCATGATCTCATGATACATATGAAGCAAGGTACCTCATACTTTTTTCCATCTTTCCACTAATCATGATGATACTGTCTTGGCGACCTTGAGCAATAAAAAATATTTCATTCTTTATTTGGAGAATTTACATGTACATGTATCAAACTCAACAATCAACATGCATGCCTATCATTTTCATGTCCCTTATTTCTGTTACCATATGTCCAATAATGTCGTCTGTACGTGTACATATAGTGTCATATCGTGTGTACATGATCTATGAGTCGTACCTCTTTTTGTGAAGAAATTTCTTCGTCTATACGTCGATACAACATTGTTACTTTGAGAAGTCAAACATTGTTTACTGACACACGTCAACAAATTATCTTATGGAAAGATTATACTGGCTTTAACTACCATGATTGTGATGAATGATTCCTGTACATATTCATCAAACCATGGGATATGGTGTACACTTACAGCAAATGTGAATCTTATTCTGAAGGTAGTAATTCAACTTTTGTGTTCTATCTTCATGATATTGCTAATCAATTTCCTGTTGCCATTGTCATGATTTGTATTCGTTTTGGCTCTACACATGCTAATGATGCTATATTTTCATTGTATTCTCCGCTGACGGAGTCTGAATGTAAATTACGAAGTATACTTGCATGATAGATGTTATGCTAATATAAAATACATAGGCAATGTTCAATTATTGTTTTTAAATCTTTTATATTTGTCAATGTCAGGGGTGATTGGCACGTGGAAATAATTGCTGTCTGTGACCTATTAAAAAAGGTGTGAATTATCAATCAAAGATGTTATTTCCTGGTATAATTAAATTTTGGGCTATTGATTGTCAATCAAGTGTGCCGTACAAAACAAAATTGCTCTGTGACATATATGATGTGCTTGACATATTGGAACGATACGTACTTAACATCTTATTGACATATGTCTACTTTGAAAAGGTTCGAAGACCGAGCTTTAAATCATTTTTGAAAACTAATGATGCCTGTAAGGTATGAATATTCCACAGATTGCTCTCAATGAAATAATCCAAAATGTGTGTATGTGTGGGTGTGATGATACAAAACTGAGTTTGTATATCCATGAGTCCTCTTACCATAGTTACTTGTTACATGTGTATGTATGGCACAATTTATTGACTATCATGACTATTGGCAGTGTAATTTAATTTACTGCTGTAAGTAAATAAACCTTGTGTATACCGGTACCACCTATCCCGATGTGCATGAGCTCATGATACATATGATGCAAGGTACCTCATACTTTTTTTCCATCTTTCCACTTATCTTGATAATACTGTCTTGGCACTTGAACAATAAAAAATATTTCATTCTGTACTTGGAGAATTTACATGTACATGTACGTATATCAAACTCAACAATCAACATGCATGCCTACCATTTTCATGCCCCGTATTTCTTTTACCATATGTCCAATAATGTCGTCTGTACGTGTACATATAGCACTATATTGTCATATCGTGTGTACATGATTCATGAGTCGTACCTCTTTTTGTGAAGAAATTTCTTCGTCTATACGTCGATACAACTTTGTTCCTGTGAGAGTCAAACATTCTCTACTTACACACGTCAACAAGTTACCTTAGGGAAAGATTACACTGGCTATAACTACCATGATAAACAATTACGATGAACGATTCCTGTACATATTCATCGAAACATGGGATATGGTGTACACTTACAGCAAATGTGAATCTTATTCTGAAGGTAGTAATTCAACTTTTGTGTTCTATCTTCATGATATTGCTAATCAATGTCCTGTTACCATTGTCATGATTTGTATTCGTCTTGGCTCTACACATGCTAATGATGCTATATATTCATTGTATTTTCCACTGACGGAGTCTGAATGTAAATTACGAGGTATACTTGCATGGTAGATGTTATGCTAATATAAATAACATAGGCAATAATCAATTATTATTTTTAAATCTTTTATATTTGTCAATGTCAGGGTTGATTAGCACGTGGAACTAATTGCTGTCTGTGACCTATTCAAAAAGGTGTGAATTATCAATCAAAGATGTTATTTCCTGGTATAATTAGATTTTGGGATATTGATTATCAATCCAGTGTGCCGTACAAAACAAAATTGCTTTGTGACATATATCATATGCTTGACATATTGGAAGGATACGTACTTAACATCTTATTGACATATGTCTACTTTGAAAAGGTTCGAAGACTGAGCTTTAAATCATTTTTGAAAACTAATGATGCCTGTAAGGTATGAATATTCCACGGACTGCTCTCAACGATATAATATAAAATGTGTGTATGTGTGGGTGTGATGATACAAAACTGAGTTTGTATAGCCATGAGTCCTCTTACCATAGTTACTAGTTAGATGTATATGCATGGCACAATTTATTGACTAGTGGCAGTGTAATTTAATTTACTGCTGTAAGTAAATAAACCTTGTGCATACCGGTACCACCTATCCCGATGTGCATGATCTCATGATACATATGATGCAAGGTACCTCATACTTTTTTTCATTTTTCCACAAATCATGCTTATACTGTCTTGGCACCTGAGCAATAAAAAAAATTCATTCTTTACTTGAAGAATTTACATGTACGTGTATCAAACTCAACAATCAACATGCATGCCTATCATTTTCATGCCCCTTATTTCTGTTTCCATATGTCCAATAATGTCGTCTGTGCTTGTACATATAGTGTCATATTGCGTGTACATGATCCATGAGTTGTACCTCTTTTTGTGAAGAAATTTCTTCGTCTATACGTCGATACAACATTGTTACTGTAAGAAGTCAAACATTCTTCACTTACACACGTTAACAAGTTATCTTAGGGAAAGATTATACTGGCTATAACTACCATGATTACGATGAACGATTACTGTATATATTCATCAAACCATGGGACAAGGTGTTCACTTACAGCAAATGTGAATCTTATTCTGAAGGTAGTAATTCAACTTTTGTGTTCTATCTTCATGATATTGCTAATCAATGTCATATTGCCATTGTCATGATTTGTATTCATCTCGGCTCAACACATCCTAATGATGCTATATTTTCATTGTATTCTCAGCTGACGGAGTCTGAATGTTAATTGCGAGGTATACTTGCATGATAGATGTTATGCTAATATAAAATACATAGGCAATGTTCAATTATTGTTTTTAAATCTTTTATATTTGTCAATGTCAGGGGTGATTGGCACGTGGAACTAATTGCTGTCTGTGACCTATTCAAAAAGGTGTGAATTATCAATCAAAGATTTTATTTCCTGGTATAATTAAATTTTGGGCTATTGATTGTCAATCAAGTGTGCCGTACAAAACAAAATTGCTCTGTGACATATATGATGTGCTTGACATATTGGAACTATACATACTTAACATCTTATTGACATATGTCTACTTTGAAAAGGTTCGAAGACCGAGCTTTAAATCATTTTTGAAAACTAATGATGCCTGTAAGGTATGAATATTCCACAGATTGCTCTCAACGAGATAATCTAAAATGTGTGTATGTGTGGGTGTGATAATACAAAACTGAGTTTGTATATCCGTGAGTCCTCTTACCATAGTTACTTGTTACATGTATATGTATGGCACAATTTATTGACTAGTGGCAGTGTAATTTAATTTACTGCTGTAAGTAACTAAACCTTGTGTATACCGGTACCACCTATCCCGATGTGCATGAGCTCATGATACATATGATGCAAGGTACCTCAAACTTTTTTCAATCTTTCCACTTATCATGATGATACTGTCTTGGCACTTGAGCAATAAAAAATATTTCATTCTGTACTTGGAGAATTCACATGTACGTGTATCAAACTCAACAATCAACATGCATGCCTATCATTTTCATGCACCTTATTTCTGTTACCATATGTCCAATAATGTCGTCTGTACGTGTACATGTAGTGTCATATCGTGTGTACATGATCCATGAGTCATACCTCTTTTTGTGAAGAAATTTCTTCGTCTATACGTCGATACAACATTGTCACTGTGAGAGTCAAACATTCTTTACTTACACACGTCAACAAGTTATCTTAGGGAAAGATTATACTGGCTATAACTACCATGATAACCAATTACGATGAACGATTCCTGTACATATTCCTCAAAACATGGGATATGGTGTACACTTACAGCAAATGTGAATCTAAATCTGAAGGTAGTAATTCAACTTTTGTGTTCTATCTTCATGATATTGCTAATCAATGTCCTGTTACCATTGTTATGATTTGTATGATTTGTATCGCGGCTCTATACATGCTAATGATGTTATATATTCATTGTATTCTCAGCTGTCGGATCCTGCACCTAGTCACAACACAAGCAGGGCATACTTAATTTTTATTCACCAGTTCGTGTCTGTTGAACAGCTTGAATTGTAAGCATTTCTCAGCAATATATACATGTACACACATGATACTGGATATCGGTTGCCAGTAATTGATTTTACAGTGGCACATGAAAATCTGAAAAATAATCTGTCGGATGAAGTGTACTGTTAAAGTTAATTCATTCTTACTGGCACGAGTCAGTTTTGCCCAAAAGTACGAGTAAAACAAGCATCAATCGATGTGTACATGTACATGTGCCGCTTTCATACAATCTACAGATCCTAAGGGATTACATGTTCAATTTAGTGGGTAATTTCATTCCGACCTGATTTCCTATAGTTAAAATCCGGAATGACAACTGGTTATGATAGGAAAATGTATTTTATACTACACACTATTTGTTCTTTTTATTGGGCTGGTTGCGTGCAACCAACCTGCCTATTAGATTGGCGTGTCCGTCTGTTCGTCCGTCCGTCTAGCCGTCCGTCCGTCCGTCAACAATTTCTTGTGAACGCGATAACTTACAAAGTTTTTAACGAAATACCGCCAAAATCATACCAGAGGTGCATCATGAGCAGATCTCGGACAAGTTCGATGATGGGTGACCTTGACCTATTTTTCAGGTCGTGGCAGGACTTCGAACTTGACAATACATGAAAACAGGACTTTGTACCTTGTGAACGCGATAACTTACAAAGTTTTTAACAAAATACCGCCAAAATCATACCAGAGGTGCATCATGAGCAGATCTCGGACAAGTTCGATGATGGGTGACCTTGACCTATTTTTCAGGTCGTGGCAGGACTTCGAACTTGACAATACATGAAAACAGGACTTTGTACCTTGTGAACGCGATAACTTACAAAGTTTTTAACAAAATACCGCCAAAATCATACCAGAGGTGCATCATGAGCAGATCTCGGACAAGTTCGATGATGGGTGACCTTGACCTATTTTTCAGGTCGTGGCAGGACTTCGAACTTGACAATACATGAAAACAGGACTTTGTACCTTGTGAACGCGATAACTTACAAAATTTTTAACGAAATACCGCCAAAATCATACCAGAGATGCATCATGAACAGATCTCGGACAAGTTCGATGATGGGTGACCTTGACCTATTTTTCAGGTCGTGGCAGGACTTCGAACTTGACAATACATGAAAACAGGACTTTGTACCTTGTGAACGCGATAACTTACAAAGTTTTTAACGAAATACCGCCAAAATCATACCAGAGATGCATCATGAGCAGATCTCGGACAAGTTCGATGATGGGTGACCTTGACCTATTTTTCAGGTCGTGGCAGGACTTCGAACTTGACAATACATGAAAACAGGACTTTGTACCTTGTGAACGCGATAACTTACAAAGTTTTTAACGAAATACCGCCAAAATCATACCGGAGGTGCATCATGAGCAGATCTCGGACAAGTTCGATGATGGGTGACCTTGACCTATTTTTCAAGTCGTGGCAGGACTTCGAACTTGATAATACATGAGAACAATGCCAATTCCTTCCACTAACAGCCCTCCTCGATGCAACCCGCCCAATTGTCGCGGGCGCGACTTATACTTGTATATGGTTATCATTTTGTACGACTGATAAACTCATCATTTGGCCTAAAATTGATTATCATGAGAAACATAATTGCCCACTAAATTGAACGCGTGTTCCATTCCAAGAAATCCTACCATGTAGATAAATCCGGGTACCACGTGTAACCATGTTAACCGTTGGGATCATATTTGTGGGTCTCACGTGAGGGGCAGGGAGTCCTCGACAAATGTTGCGTTGGTTACCATTGGTTTTCACGGGGTAGTGCTTGCTTATTACCATGATTACTTGTATCATATAGTTAAGTGTCATTATACTTTCTGTGGTCGTCATCATCGATCTTCCACCAACATACCAATGATACCATGGATGCATACAGCCTCATAATGGAACTCATGTTGCTTGTGCACAATTCTGTCAGAAAACGAAAATGAAAACGAAAATTGGAGTAATTGGTTACTGTGATAAGTCAAACAGTGTTTACTTGAACACGTAAATTTTGTTTTGAAAAATAATAAACTAGACACAAACACCAAACAACAGGGGGTAAGCCATCCCTGTGTAATAATGTGTGTACTTTTCACGTAAACTTGACTACTAGTATGTATTTGTTGGAATAATATATATGTGGGTGACATGAAGGGCATTGATTGCTCAAACATTACACATTTGATCTTCTGCATGGGCTACCACGTAATAGTGCTTGCTCAATAAACAAGATGAAGCATGTATACTTGTTATGATTCGTGTGTGAATACACGATTTATCTGAAATCCCATATAATTTTGCTGCTTTATTTAGCAGTGGTTTGTGATAGTGTGTCTGTAGACGTTTGGAACGACATAGAATAGGCCTACATGTTATAAAACGTTCTGTATATTTTCTATGATAGTTATCAGTAATTGCCGAGAGGGGGGGGGGGGGGTACCTTAATCACTATGGATAAATCCAAGATGGTATGGTACTTCAACAATTTGAATCCCGTCCATATCTTCCAGCAACATACCCACGATACACAAAAAGTAAACACGCAACCTCATTATTGAGTAAAAATTTCTTTACGCATGTGCGTCAATTACAATCAGAGTAAAATAATGTTTACTGGAAAACGTGAACTTTGTCAAAAAAAAAAAGTTCCACACACACATCAGACATGGGTGTCAGCCACCATTCATGTCAATATCACATGATGCATCATGCACTTTTCATGCACTTTTGGTTATAATGTTTGTGGATCACTTGTGGTTCGTTTGGCTAACGCTGACATCAGGCAATTTGTTATTCAAAAGTGTCACATACATGGGTATATCCTGGCTGTTTATGGAACATTAACGCCAGTATATTGATATATACCCATTCTAATATACACGTTGTAGTCATCAGGAAATATCAGACGTCAAAATATGTCCTAAAATGCAAAATGGTCTTGTACTTGGAGTTCATTGACCTTCCCTCAACTGATATACATGTATATTGGGTACACGTATATAGAGCAATACGTGTAAAGCCACAAATGTCTAAATTTTGCCGTTTTCTCAGACAATCCAATTTGGCGGGGACTTATTTTCGTGTTTCATTCAACCAAACAAATTGAAAAGTTCATTGTCCACACTACAGTATTTGTCTTCAAAACAATAATATGAATAATAACTGAAACCAACAAGTATATGTAGTACAGTGAGCTTTACAATGTACTGATCTGATGGCTTTTGACACTAGCCCGGATGCTATCTTGGTAACCCATGTCATATTTTATTCTGAATCCACAAATCATAATGATACAGGATGTGTGCTTCTCAGATCATGTCAGATTAAAAACACAAGACATGACATACTAATCACTAAATTGACATAATTTAGTGACATACTAATCACAAAAACAAGGTACTAGTACATGTATTTGATGTACATTTTTGCTGGAGACTAATCTCTTCATCCCTTCTACACTGACCCCCATCCCCCACCACTATAACGCAGACATACAATACTTAACGTCCATCATAATTGTTATTGTATATTAGTGCTATTATTGCTTGTGAAATTTCACATATATGAGCATACGAAATGCCCTCAAACCATCTCCACCGCACATCCCCCCCCCCCCCAACCAGTGACATCACCTGAATTCTCCTAAAACCGGTCTATATATAGCTATCTCTGCACATGGCTGAGTGATTCAGGATAGACAGAAGGGGTGGAGGAGATCGAGTGAATGGGAGGGTGGTTTGTACACATGCTGTGTGTGAAGTGGAGGGGGGGGGGTCCAGTGGAATGGGGAGGCTGATGCAGAATATAATGCAACGGTCCGTGTGTAGGTAAGTTTGTTACATTTATGTGCAATTATAGTAATGTGCATTCGAGTCAAGCACAGGGCCGCGCAGTGTCGGGGCAGGGAGTGCTAAGAATGGTAGGCCTACATTTGAGTTGCAGACCAGTAGCCAGGCAAAGAATTACCACGAACAATAGGGTTATGTTGCTTTGATTCACGAGCAAGGGTTATGTCGAATGCTAGTACTTTTTAAAATCTACTAAATTTTGTTGAATCGCTAACTACAGAACAACAATCCAACACAGAGAATATTCGCTGTGTAGTCTGAAGGTTCATTAACGTAGTCCGCTACAAACAGGGAGGTAACGTAAAGTCAAAATTCGAAAGTTATATCTTGAATATTTTCTCTTCAAAATAACATATATTATAGAGTAACTGATCAGCATTCTGATACTGAAAAGGATCAAAAATCACAATCATTTACTAAAATGACTTAATTTATGGTATTTTTACACATTTTTTTGCCCATATTCACATCTTGCATCGTGTTTTCCAAGAGAACGGATACGGTGACCCCCTATTTTCATTTCGGTTTTAGGATGCTGATCAGTTACTCTATAAAATATGTCATTTTGAAGCTCTAGATTTTGTTAATACAGTCATTTATTTTGAAAAACTCTTTGACCCCCTCCCCTCACTGTTTGGAGCGGACTTCCCTAAATGTTAAACATCTCGTCATTCTAATTCCAATTATTTCGTTGAAATTCGATACCCGCCTGTCGGGCGTGCAAATGTCGTGAGTTACTGGCCAGAATTTTCACCCGCCTCGGGCTGATGTCCATTTCACACGCTGCTGCTGCTACTTGATTCTGAGTCTTTTCTTGATGTCACCGATGTGGATGACATAGAAATATTTGGCGAGGCTTACAATCATTTGGCGAATTTTTTCTTTATTCGCGAAATAAATACCTCGCAAACATTTCTGGTTTTACAGTATGTATGAAGTACAAACAACTACGATATAGTATTTCAGTGTCTGTCACTGACACTAGTGTGGATTGTGCTACAACTGTCTGAAAGGGCTTTATTTCTATTCCAACAGTTATTCATATTGGGTGTTTTATATTGTCCTCATTATAATCATATCTATCGGTATTAGGTCCATAAATATATGCATGTACATGATGATGATGATGCGGATGATGATGATGATGATGTAGGCCTACATGTATATGTGTGTCTAAAACCTGATCTTCTTTTTACTAAAGACTGACCTTTTTTCATTACACCCCGTGTATGGCAATATACACTTATCAGAGCAAAACTTTTTTTACGTCTGCACATCAACTAAAATTAGTTACTGCGAGGAGTCAAAAATAGTTTACTTACACACGTCAACGGTTTGAAAAAAAAAAGTGCACAAATACATCAGGCAGGGCCGGTAAGCCACCACTGCCCCATGTATATGTGCACTTTTCAATTAACCATGGTAACCTTGATACGTTTATCGTGCTTTTAAGTATATTATTATAATATACTTTATGTAGCTAAGTTATCCCTGGCGTGTTAATTAACATGATTAAAGAGCAACATGAACATTGCTTTTCCCACCAGTCCATGACCCATAGCATATCGGTATTCATTGTACATGTTGTATCAGCTAGATAAATATATAAATGTACATTATCATGATGATGTAGGCCTATACATTGTATGTATATCTAAAACCTGATCGTTTTTTAATTTTACCCCCTTGTATGGCAATAGACACCTTTCAGAGCAAAACTTTTTTTACGTCTGCACGTCAACTAAAATTAGTTACTGCGATGAGTCAAACATAGTTTACTTGCACACGTCAACGATTTAAAAAAAAAGGTGCACAAATACATTAGGCAGGGACGGTAAACCACCACTGCCCGATGTATATGTGCACTTTTTAGCTAACCCGGTAACCCTGATGTATTCATGGTGCTTTGAAGTCTGTGATTATAATATATCATGTATACTTTTGCCACTTGATAATAGTTTTCACATGCATGGCGCGTGTGAACATGGTGAAGAGCAATAATATGATCTTTGCTTTTTCGACCAGCCCATGACCCACGTGGGTAAGCGCTCGCAGCAACGGCAGCACATGCATCTTCAATCTTCCCAAAGCAATCTAGGATGGTTTGATATCAATCTGAATTAGAGAAACAAAAGACAACACTGGTGTATATATTTATCTCGACAGCATTTGCTAATTCAGAAACACAACATACCCCCATTGGTATGATAGTTACATTCATTTCCAGAATACAGTTACCGTCTTGCCATGCTCAAAGCCACAGATACGCACATACTTGTATACAGGGCTGCACAAACGCCATAAATCAGAGGTAGAGACGTTGGAATTTGACAGGTAATGCAGTGCAAAGACAAACAAGCGTCTCCTCTCATGTCTGAGAAATATCGATGCGTATAAATAACAAGCTCCTGTCCAGATTTCGGTGAACGGGCAAGAGTAACAAAGTTTTTACGCACAGCCGTCTCCCAAAATCCACGACACTCGGTAAAAATAAATTGACTTGTCAGAGTAAACTAACCACACCGATGCACCTGCCACCTGTCGGCAATGTCGGAAAGTAAAACAAAATGTCCCTGCAAAGACCGGCAAAAAACACTGTTTTAAAGCGGCGTCACACTGGATACCCCACGATACCCCATAGTACCCCTTTGCTTGTGGATTTATTATGTTCTTGGGTACATCTGTGCGAAATATTTAGTGTCTCAGGATGTTCCTTCATCATGAAAACGATCACCAAAGTTGACCAATTTCCAACATTTTTTACTCCTAGAAGTAAATAAAAATTTACTGCAACTTTTGTCAACGCTGGTAGGTAAATAATTTTTTTTACTTGATTTTTTTTTTACTCGTAGCAGTCAACTTCGGTTTACTGTAAAACCTAGTGTTCCTGACTGGTGACAATCGGAATGTTGCTGCTTAGAAAAGGGAAATTGACAATGGGAAAATTAGCGACAATACATCATCTATGTATCGGAAAGTGAAATTAAAATTACATGTTAGTTTCTTAGAACCTCCTCTTTGTAAATGTTAGATGAAATCTGATTCAGATGAGTATAAAAACAGGTCTGCCAATATTGGTGCACAGTTTGTACCCATGGGAATACCAATAGTTTGTTGAAATATTCGACCACCAAATTCCACAAAAATATTATCGATCAGAAAATTAACCATATGTACCACATCTATGTCAGTATATTTGTATGGGGCATCAGAGTAGCTTTTAACAAAATAAGCGGTATTATTTTTTTAACTACAACATAGCGCTACCGACGTTGTCCCTTTTCAGAGAAAAATGAAATATTGATTAGTTTTTCAGCTTATTACCCTGCATAAAATGGTTTTGCATTTCTATGTCAGGTTAGTGCTATTAGATCCGGCATGTAACAATTAGTTCGGTTCGAAGGCTTTGTTAGCCAAAAACAAAAAAAATGCCTAAACATCGAGTGTCATGGTACGTTTGTAAAGTCCAAATGTGATGTAAAATATCTAGGGATGGAAATTGATCAGTATGTATCAGGCGAAAACATGGCTTCCAAGGTAATTCGGAAGGTCAGTGCTCGAACTTAATTTCTCGCTAGGAAATCAAAATAATTAGATACGAATACCATGAAAATGTTAGCCTTAGCCTATTCACATCTGGATAATGCATGTGCTTCCTGGTACAGTAGTGTAACTAAACGGTCCGAAAAGTTGAAATATGTCAAAACAAACTGTTGAAAACAGTCATAATTTGCCAGCAAGAACCCATCGGTACCATTCCCACCACAAAACCTTGAACTGGTTACCACTTGAAAAACGTGTTACCCAGCTAAAACTCAGTCTTGTACACAAAACATTACATGGCCAGGCGCCGAGCTACTGTTCCCATCAATTTACTCCTCATTTTCATACTAGTGGTAGAAGAACCCGTTCTAGTCAGTCATCTCTCCTTGTTCCACGTGTTAATGGTGTTTTAGCCCAGTCATCACTAAAGTACACAGGTGCTATTGAACAGAATAAACCGTCAAACTCCATTCAACAAACAACTAGTAACAGTCATTTGAAAAGCTGTATCAAAAACTTGTTATTAAATAGTGTACATTTGGAGGAAAAGTTCATATATATAATCTTATTTTATCTTACCCTCACCACTTTAAAAAAAATAACAGTCATAATGGTGATCAGGCCTAGTCAATTTATTTACATGTATGGTATTTTGTCTTATTTATTACTATTTTCATGTCTATATATTTTCATCATACGTCAATAATCTTATTTTATCTTACCATCACCACTTTTAAAAAAAATTAGGCCAAGGGCCAAAGATAGGTTACCGGACAATATATGTTTCATATTTTAGATGTTAGCCAGGTCACTGGTTAAATTCACGTTTAAGAGAATAGTCAGCATATATAATATTAAGCATATATCATGTCCACACTTGAGTGCTAAGCTGTAAATTCAATAAATAGAGAGATATTAGCAACTTTGTCCCATGGCCTTGAAAATGAAGGCAAAGGTCAAATTCAAGGTCATCAGAATACTTCGCGTATAACATTCCCTATATACCCTTCGTTGTTTCCCACACTATCAAGTCAATAAAGCTATAATCACTCTTAGAATTGACAAAATGTATTTATTCTGCTTTCGTTTGTCTACAGAATGAAAAATCGTACAAAATTGGGTCTGAAAATGTGTATTACGTGCCTAAATTGAGTTGCCAAGTCAAGATTAAAACTCGTACCAGTCAATATCGCATCATTTTTTTCCTCAAAGCGGCCCGCCTTGAGGGAAATTTCTACACACTGTCTCATGACGTCATTGGTATTTGTCTAGATACTGTGGCAACCGGCAATGTAAGCAGGCCGATCATTGTCTATCCACTGTTTTCATGCACGATTAAAAGCAATTTTCTAAGTATCTGTTGTCGACCTGTGTATATTTCCTATATATTTCCGACTATCTCGAGATGTACTTTCAAGTTTGCGTGACAAACAAGAATGCTAAATTTGGCTGATTTTAAAATTGATTCCAACTATAAGTGAGATATTAGCCACCTTGAAAATCGGGTCAAAGGAAACCTGAAAATAAGGTCAAGTCGAGGTCACGACAGTATTCAGCATATATCATTTGGAGTTTGACCACAATTGAATTCTATGCTGTAAAGTTGATAATAAGGGAGATATTAGCCATTTGTGATCTGACCTTGAAAATTAGGTCAAAAATCAAATACAAGGTCATGAGAATATTCAGCATATATCATTTCCTGTTCACAGTTGATTCCTAAACTGTAAAGTCGATAATAAGCGAGATATTAGCCATTTTGTTCTCTCACCTGGAAAATGAGGTTCAAGGTCAAATTCAAGGTCACAAAATATTCAGCATATATCATTCCCTATATGTTCACTGTCGAATCCTAAGCTGTAAAATAGTTCAAGGTCATCAAAATATTCAGTGTATATCATTTTCTATATGTCCACAAATGGTTCCCAAGCCATAAAGTCAATAGAAGAGCAAGATATTAGCCATTTTGTCCTTTGACCTTGAAAATGAGGTCGAAGGTCGAACTCAAAGTCATGGCAATATTCAGCATATATAATTTTCTATTTGTTCACGATTGATTCCTAAGCTGTAAAATCGGTGGGAGATATTAGTCATTTTGTCCTGTGCCCTTGAAATTTAGGTCAAAGGTCAAATTCAAGGTCATGGAAATAATCTGTATATATAATTTTCTATATGTATGTTCATAATTGATTCCTAAGCTGTAAAGTCGATATAAGTAAGATAATAGCCATTTTGTCCTGTGACCTTGAAAATTTGGTCAACGGTCATATTCAAGGTAATGACAATATTTCACATTATAACATTTCCTATATGTTCACAATTGATTCCTAACCTGTAATGTTGATAATAAACAAGATATTAGCCATTTTGTGCTCTTGACCTTGAAAAGGAGGTCAGAGGTCAAATTCAAGGTCACGAGAATATTCAGCATATATCGCTTCCTATATGTCCACAATTGATTCCTAAGCCGTAAAATCGATAATAAGTGAGATATTAGCCATTTTGCCCTGTTACCCTGAAAATGAGGTCAAAGGTCAGATTCAATGTCATGACAATAATCGGCATATATCATTTCCTATATGTTCATAATTGATTCCCAAGCTGTAAAGTCGATAACAAGCGAGATATTAGCTATTTTGTCCTGTGACCTTGAAAATGAGGTCAAAGGTCAATTCAAGGTCATCAGAATATTCAGCATATATCATTTCCTATATGTCCACAATTAATTCCTAAGCTGTAAAGTCGATAATAAGCGAGATATAAGCCATTTTGTGCTCTGACTTTGAAACTGAGGTCAGAGGTCAAATTCAAGGTCACGAGAATATTCAGCATATATCATTTCCTATATGTCCACAATTGATTCATAGTCTCTACTCTCAATATTAAGTGAGATATTAGGCATAATGTGTCCCATTATAAAGCATAGGAGAATTTAACATGGGAAAGTCCCATTTGGGCCGAGTTTCGGCCAAAATGGCCCACTTCGAGCGATTCAAGCGCAACGAAACTTACACACATCATAGGAGTACATATGAGGAGTGCTATGTATCAAAAAGAAAAAAAGATACTGAACAGATTTTGAGAAAATGGCCGCCAATGTCCAAAATCAGGCACTTTTGGTCGAAAACGGCCGCCGTTTTGAAAAAAATGCGAAAATCAAAAAACTAAAAAATACCACCTTCTTGAATTATTTTTAAGCATTTTTGTGCAAAATTTCAGAAACATTCGACCGTAAACAAACAAGATAGAAATGTGGACGACGAAGACGACAACAACGATGGACGACAGACGCCGGATGCAATGCCATGCAAATAGGTGATCGGACCATAGGTCTGGTAACCTAAAAATAACAGTCATAATTGTAATCAGGCCTAGTCAATTTATTTATATGTATGTTTTTTTTTGTCTTATTTATTCCTATTTTCATCTCTATATATTTTCGTTATACACAAATCTAATTATAATTAATTGACCAATTTTGTCAAACCAGCTCATATTATCCAGTATTTTTGAAATATTTTTTTGAGGACCACAATGCAAATAAGTCTTGACTGTTTATGTTATCCTTGGTATCCATTGAACACAGTTGTTAACTGTTTAATACACACTGCATATGCCAGTGTTAATAATGACACAATAGACTTAGCACTACCAGTATTCCAAGAAAAATGTTAGCCCTTGATTAACATTTGCGTAACGACTTTACTGAAAGTTGTCCATTATCTCCCACCAGGAACATAGAGGTTTCTTCTACCCTGCGCAATGAGAATAGCACAGGGGATGGCTCTGTCCCTGGCATGTGTGCGCTGCGCTAGATATGGGCAATATCTTGGCTGATGGAAGGTGAACAGCTCAAACGAGATGGCAATTGTCACAGACCCAGACGGTTTGGGTTCCCTTGGAGCTCTCATGTGTTTTTGATTGTCGGAGTGGTGACTGAAGAGTAATTGGATACAACAGGTAAGTATTGTGGCTTTGTGAGGAATGAATTCATACCTTGCTAATATTGTTGAATGAATACTGAAATTTTTTTATGTCACATGGGTTTTGTTCCGGGTAACGAAGTAAATGGTGCTCTGAATATCCAACAAAAACAACCATATACATGTCCGACTACGCCGTTGTTTGGCACATACGGTTCCATTTTTCAAATGAATTTAGGTCTTGCTCACCCTAATGCCATATTTATGGAATATGTATTAAATAAGATGTGCATGTGCTATACCATTTGATGTACATGCTAATTGATGTACATGCTGATTGAAACCACTTGCTGTGATCAGGTCGCTTATTATCGACTGAATAACAAAGATATCATAAAGTATGGACATGATGTCAAAATCAAATCAGAATTTTGACATATTTCAGCATTACGGAAGGGGAACAAGTGGATCAGTGGTGAGAAAATCTCAAATCATGAAACTCGATGAATCAATTCGTTGTTTCTTCATGAAACTCAACAGTGGTGATCCAATGCCGGTTATACCAGTACAACGTCTGCTGAATCTTTCGGCCTACATTGATTCCAACTCATCGCATCTCGGATACACTGAGGAACCGAAACCTCGACCATACTCGGATATTTACCATTTGATTACCAGTCGCATCGTGGTTTCTATTGCTGCACTTGGAATAATTGGTAATGCATCAGCTTTTGTGTTATTGGTGGCTCGATGGAAGAAGCTCAATGGAAGGAATAATCCCTCTGCAGGGACGAAGTCCTCAAAGGCGGATATTGTATGCTTCACCGCTTTGTCCATTTCAGATTTATGTCTCTGTGTCACACTTTTGCCTCAATGGTTCACGAACCCGAACAAACACCTCCACACAAAACTGTCGCCATTATTGATGTATGAGCGCCATGAGGCAGCCATTGTTAATATATTTATCCTTTGTAGCACATGGCTTACTCTATCAATGACCGTCAGTAGATACATCCATCTCAATAACTTCATGTGGGCACTGCAACACCTCAGGCATCATTTTCCAACCATTGTTGTGATGCTTTCAGCCCTTCTGGGCATTATTTTCAATCTACCTCGCTTCTGGCTCAATGCAATCTACACAATCGAGTGTCTTTCCCCAGAGAATACAACGGTACGTTTTGTCCATGGTGTTCCCACAGCGTGGGAATATGGATATAGTTGGACATATTTCATCATTGGAATAGTATTACCTTCATTCTGTTTAGCATACACCAATACTCGGATAATATTCACTGTTTATAGCAGCAAATCGTCAGACCAAAAGCGAAACCGAGAGAGGAGGATTATAACAAAAAGCTTGATATTCATAGTAACGTTTTACATCTGTTTTCTGGTCCCGGCCGAGCTCATCAGGTTCTTTGAAGAACCACTCAGGAAACTCCACAAAAATGGTTCCAATCCATATTTGTTGCTCAACGCCATCGCCAATTTGCTTCAAGTCGTGAATTGTTCCTTCAACTTCGTGCCATACATCATCCTGAACAAGTCACTGCGAAGGAATATACTAGAAAGATAATATGATGTTAGAAAGATAATCATGTTTTTTCCACCAAATCATTATTGCTCGGTCAATATTCCAATAGGGTAAAGAATGGTTTATTGTATCATGTAGAGAACTTTCGTGTGCGAGCTGCCAGGCGAGCACAATCAGTAGCGAAAGTTTGAGACATAATACAATAACTCATTTATCTACAACTCACGCCGAAACTATACAATATCAGATTTATTGTACTCCAGACACTATTTTGTTTGATGTCCGTGTGTAAATGATAATGATATCTTCAATGTGAACATTATATAGTAATATGTACAGACGCTGGATGGTTTATTATCTGTTAAAATAATTATGTAAAACAAAAAAAGTGAAGAACCAGTCGCTAGCTGTCCTGGAAAAAAAACGTTGCATGAAATGCATGATACTTACTTTGCAAGGTCAAATTGGCCTTCAATCAATGGTCATCTCCGCAAAAAAGAACCAGCAACCTATTTCGTTGCCTTAGGTTCTGCATGGGTATTACTTGGACCCTTGATGATAGGCAATCGGCCAAGGGCTTGAAAAAATGAATTTAATCACCCCACTGTGCACAAGGCTGAATGATATATCAAAATGACCAGTAAAGCCCCCTTGTTAATTTTTGTCATATTATAGTTTTTCAAATCCGGGGGTTACCATGGTAACGGTGCTTGACTACAGATTGCTCAAAACAGCTCGTATGAGCTTTTTGAGATGCACTGTCACTGGATTTAATATCAATATTCGCACACATTTTTTCTTGCTATATAGAGTTCTATGTGTTTCATATAATTTTGTAACTGGCTCATTCATTGCACGAATATAGCATATAAAGCAATGAATTATATCTGAAATGGATAAATTGATACAAAAATAGGACCATACATGTGCACGTTCACACATCATTTTATTTATTTAGGAATATAGCGTTGCAAATGAAATAAGTTCAAACATAAGTGTTATAATTTGCAAATAATAAGCTGAAATATTTATGTACACTCTACTTTCATGTATATATTATGTATTCAATGAAAAATTATCGTTGCCATGGCAATCATAGCATGGGAAAATATGCCTGGGTCTGTTCAATCAATATCGTGTCTGGCGATTTTGCCCAAAGATCGCTGCAGGAGTTCCATTGCTAACACTATTATTGTTTTGGCCGTGTTCGAAGCAAGTGTGTTGCATAGCAATACTGTCTTATCTTGTTGCTCCACTATACTGCAACAATGGTCTTACGTCATCCCTCGTGTCTCTTGAGGTTAAAAATTCTATCAAGCCGCTTTGTGTGTTCGGAGTTGTCTCAGAGTTCGCAAAGCGAGAGGACGACGGATGAGTTCAACCATGAGCTCCGTGTCCCTTTCGTCCGGCTAGAAGTGGGTCATAAGACCCCGGGGACGATTTCCAATCGGGGGCCCAGGACGGTGATGAACCAGGGCTCGTCCTTGTGATCATCAGTCTCTCGCCATGCGATGATGCGACAAAGGCTCCGGGGTTCTATCCTTAGGCGGACCATCGGCGAGCCGGCCACAGCTAACACCATGGTGATGATCCCGCATCTGAGTGGTGTCCTTACGTCCGAGCTTGCTCGGTGGACTGCTACCTGGTTAACGTTCTAAAGTAAATACTACGCCCGCAGTTACCCATGGTGAGCGGGTTATCCACGAGGGTCAGGGATAGCGGACAGCATCAAACTTTACATTGGTACCGTGACCAGGGTCGGCTGACAGCGATCCATGGAAGCCTACTGTCGCAGTGTCTTTGCTCCTTAGTCCCAGGGGACCGCCTGCTTTTCTCCGGGATAATCTGAAATACAGCAAGACAATTCAATATGAATGACAATGTGTCTCAACATACCTGCTCCCACGACAACTGGGAGCTAACCCAGGATGAATCTGGCCATCCGAGAGGGCGCTCGGGCGATCCGCAGGACCGGAACCAGACCGCGGAGTTGTCCCCGGCGTCCTCGACTCTGTCTGCGGACGAGTCGAACCCTGCTGGGTTGCAGCAAGTGCTGCCTCAGGATGTCCCGTCCAGCGTTCCAGGTGTCATGGGGGGTCCGGAGATGGATTCACCCCGCGCTTTCCGGTACTCTTCCGTCCGGCACCTTTGGATGCGAGGATGCGAGTACCAGTGACTGCGCTGACGCATGGACAGATGGATAATCTGTCTGGCTTCCCCAGCCAGCCAGGATGTTCCCCCTGCGTACCCCCGGTCCAGCTGCCGGAGGTATTGGACCAGCTATCTGAGGAGCAGTGGAGCAGCTCACTCGCTCACAGAGCTGGCTCCCGATGGCCGTTACGACCACGGCCGATCACCCTATGCAGGATGATCAGCCCACAAGATGCGCTCGCGAATATAAGCACAGTCCGGTCACTGCACCGAGCGCGACTTCTGTGGTTGCCCCCACACCAATGATGATCGGTCTGCCGGTCACACCCCTGGTACGTCCAATCCCGCAGGTGCCGGTTACCCATATAATGGGACCAGCGCCTGTGCCGCAGCTCAGAGGGACCACCTTAGCCACCGCTTCTGCTGCTCCGGCAACTGGAGCCCCGGCCACGTCGTCCTATCCTGCTCTGTACAGTGCTCCGGGAGCAAGCTGGCAACCGACGGCTTCGGCCCCGAGCTATGTTGGCAACCCTGCTTCAACTGCATCCTATCCAGTAGGATCAGCGGGGACTCCTTTCGCACTGAATCAGAGCAGGATGTTTGCAGGGTCTTCCCTGCCGGCACCGCCAAGTTATCTGGTGCCCACGTCTGTGGCCTACGGACCTACTGCTGTAGGTTTTGCCACGGGTTGGGCTGATACTTGGACTGCTCCCAGTACGCCACTGGCCTTGGGTCTGGGTAAGATACCCGGGAGCGCTCCCCGCGCGTGGCACAAGCGGTTTAACAGAGATACTGCTGATCTGGAGGACTACCTCCTTCAGCTCTGGAGAACTGCTGTGTACGAGGGTTGGACACAGCAGGAAGCTGGACATATCCTCTCTGGCAACCTGGAGGGCAAGGCTCTCCAGGAGATGTCCTGTTTGCCGTCGGTGAACGCGACATTTGCTGAGGTTGCCGAGCAAGTTCGCTTACTGTTCAGCCCAATGACAAACAAGCGGATGTACGAGAAGCAGTTTGATAACAACTGTAGGTTTTCATATAGCGCTTTCTAACGTTTTCCAACATTCTCAAAGCGCTTTAAAACTATTACCCCCGATTTTATGGCTTGTAACCACTTTCCGACCACTTTCACCTGTAAGGCTGCCACTGGCGCAAGGTGATTAGATCACACATACATTAGCAGACACTGCCAATCGGGTACTCATTTGTACGACTGAGTGAACCGAGACACATTGTGATACACACTTTGCCCAAGGGTGTTGGACATTCAACACATCAGCGCCAGCACCACGGCTCGAACCAGCAACCTGCTGGTCATGAGGCGAGCACCATAACTGACTGTGCTACCTGCCCCCACAAAGTTTGTTTCCGCTTGCCTACTGTACAGTGATCGAATATGCATTTAACCTGTGCGTACTCGGCCACCGAGCCCACTCGGAAGAGCCGGCGAGTAGGTTCGAGCCGATGCTTATCGACCAGTTTATCGAGAGGCAGCCATACCAAATATTGTACGCCCTGGCCGCCCACGAGAAACGGACGATGAAGGAGGCTATCAACGCCGCACTAGCGATAGAGGCAGCTGTCCGCTCCAGACAGATGCCTCCGAACCGGCCCCCGCCGTCGACCATTCCCTCGCTGGCTGCTGCTCCTCCTTCCACGGTAGCATCGCAAGTGGCTCCTTGGGCGTTTCCGGCCATTCGGGAACTCGCCCAGGAACTAATCCCCCAGTGGGTTAGTTCGTCCGCGCAGCCAATGATGGCGTCGGTTCAAGCTGATCGGGCCGCGGCGTCATGCTCGTCTTCGGACAAGGGTGATGTTGAAAAGTACGATTTCAGCGCAGCGCAGATGATTGCGCACTGCGCTGGGATCGCAGCTCCGGGGCTCTTAGATTGCTGCGCTTTCACCTCCGTACCTAACGCCAACCGGTCCTGCTACTTCTGCAGAAAACAGGGTAATTTCTGGTTACAGTGTCCGGAGTTGCTGGAACGCCTGCGAGCCAGCGGCTACAAAGGCAGCTTGCCTGAGGCCCGCCGGAGAAACTCAAACTTTCGCACGGTCCTCCGGGACAGAGACGGCAACCCATTTCGTGAGGGAAACTGAAACCATATTTCAGTGCAGCGAAGATGATTGCGCCATGTGCTGGGATCGCAGCTCTGGGGTTCTTAGATTGCTGCGCTTTCACCTCCGGACCCAACGCCAACCGGCCCTGCTACTTCTGCAGAAAACAGGGTCATTTCTGGTTACAGTGTCCGGAGTTGCTGGAACGCCTGCGAGCCAGCGGCTACAAAGGCAGCTTGCCTGAGGCCCGCCGGAGAAACTCAAACTTTCGTCTGGTCCTCCGGGACAGAGACGGCAACCCTTTCGTGAGGGAAACTGAAACCAGGTTTCAGTGCAGCGCAGATGATTGCGCACTGCGCTGGGATCGCAGCTCTGGGGCTCTTAGATTGCTACGCTTTCACCTCCGGACCTAACGCCAACCGGCCCTGCTACTTCTGCAGAAAACAGGGTCTTTTCTGGTTACAGTGTCCGGAGTTGCTGGAATGCCTGCGAGCCAGCGGCTACAAAGGCAACTTGCCTGAGGCCCGCTGGAGAAACTCAAACTTTCACACGGTCCTCCGGGGCAGAGACGGCAACCCTTTCGTGAGGGAAACTAAAACCGGAAGTGGTGGCAACCAACACTGCGTCTGGGGACAGTTGTCCTGTGGCACCTGTAGCTGCCCCACCCGCTGAAGAGCCGGACGATTCTCAAGGAGATATAACTCTAACGGGAGTGGTCCTTGAGGATACGAGGACACCTCGGTTATCCGTCGTGCGCATTGGTTAGGGAACCCTGTTGGTACCTGCCTTTACCATTTGCGCGGGAGCCGGTTCAGTTCCTTGTTACTTCGGTTCAGAGGTCACCCTGGTCGCCACTGGGACATACAAGCGGGAACCCGCTTTCCGCAGCATGGAGCTGCGGGATCCTGGCAGTTACAAGTTCTACGGAGCAGGTAACAACAACAACCGTATCCACGGACTGATCGACCTCCAAGTTATCACCTACACTACAGAGGCGATCGTCGCAGATATCGGGGCAGCCGGAATCATTGGAATGCACTTTCTACGGATCCACAGGGTGATTGCAGACTTTAGTTCCGGAGGAGGGACACCCATTATCTCTTCCGCCAGGGTTTGTGCTGTTCATTCCAGCTCAGGGCGGTGCGCACCACGAGATGGCGAATGAAGGACGGTCTGTTATATCCAGTATTCTTCGAGGGTCCATCTACTGCCGAGATGATGGAAGATCTCCTCTGTGGTAGTCGGGGACGAAACTTGTGCAGTACAAGCTGTACATGTTTAAGGAGCAACATGCCATGCACTGACCAGTGCTCATTTGGTGGTGGCGATCGTTGCCATAACAACTCAAACGTTGATGAGAATGATGTGGACTCTTCATAATATACTAGTACTTGCTCAACAAGGTTCAGTTGATTTCAAATCCACAGTGATAAGGTAGAAAGTATGTGGAGTAATTGCTGAATGTGGATATTTGATGGATAAAATGCGTTGGGGGAAACTGTATGCTATTGTATTCTCACAAGAAATTTACAATCTGACAGCTAGTAAATGTACATGTTGCAATATATTCGAAACAGAATACTGTACATATATGTGAAATCATTCCTAACTATGGAAATGGTGGACGTACACAGGTAGATGTAAAGCATGTTTTTGCCGGTATTTACAGTTTCCCCAGATATGTAACATGTGATTTCTGAAGACAAGGTACTAGTATCATATAAAGACTACCCTTGAAACTTCATGGTTGCCATGGCAGCCGTGATTGAAACAATCTGTAAATATGTGTATAGTATATGTAGATGTATTTGACATAATATATAGGATCTAATTTTAAAGTGGGGGTCCAGTCAAAATGAAAATTATCAGAATTAAACAAAAACATCAGAATTTAATAGCATCATTTCTTCACCAAGGGAACAACGCCCGAAATATTGCCCTTAGCAACGGTGGTTGCTATGGACCCAAACTTCATGAATATGCTAATTTTTGTCAAAAATACATTATAACATGCATGTATTTCATTTAAAACATAAAACAAATGCCTTATCATCATCATAACTTTTTTAGTTACGAGCAAAGTTCCCTACCAACGGCGTTGCTATGGACAGTATCTGAGGGATAGATGGTATGGCAATGTTCGACTACACATGTCGTATGTACTATATACAGGTATGCTGTCTGCAAAATATATCTGATGCATTATTGAATATTTGTCATCTCCGCCTATTTTTATGCACAGTTTCTTTGATAATTGTGAATAATGTACACCTAATCCTGAATACTCCAATGGTTGCCTTGACAACCGTGTGATCAAATTATTATTCAATTATTAACTATTTATTTTAAACATTGAATATATGACATTTACTTAAATTGGATGTGTTTGATATAGATATATTTATCAATCCATTTTTGTAGAGCATAAAAAACTTCTTACTGAGTCTCCATTTTTCGAGACAATCTATAGATATATTTATTCGATTGCATTTCAGCATTCTGCCTACTGAATATCCAAAAAACATGCTTAATATAGCCATGCGACTCGGCTAAGTACATATAGGTACAAACAAGATGGTCAGATGATATAAAACACTGATGAAGGAACTGGATATGACAATACATTTATCTCAGTCATACATTAGGCAAAAATCCAGATTTGAACACCAATCTTAGGGATCCGTAGTCAAGGCCCGTTACCATGACAACCCCCTGGATGCAGAGTGTAAAATATGACGGAAAATGACCAGTAGAGTCTACCGTTTATTTTGATATATAATTCAGCCTTGTGCACAGTTGGGTGATTAAACTCCTTAAATATGGCCCTTTTGGGCACCTGGCCGCTAGCCTATGAGTTTATGAGATCATATAGAGGCACAAATCATTTTTGTGTTCCTTGAATACAAATTGTAAATTTCTCCTGTAACTTCTTTGGTTCCGTTGCAACTGAGACGGCTATGGAGTTTTTGTCCCTACAAATAACTGCTTTGTATATCTCGCTTTCAGTAAGAATGAATGTAATGCTATAGACACGTTATATGAGTCAAAAGTTTTGAAACACCTTTGGTAAAAAGAACCTGAGGATGATTCAAATCTAAATATAATAGTCACGCCTGTTTAAATACCAGTACCACTACACCTTATTCATTGCCTAATTTGAACACAATGAAGTCGCAGTCCGGAAAACATATCATGCCATGTAATGGCCTGCTTGCTGGCTTCTATGAGTGATCTGATTACTTGAATAGCATTAACTTGTAAAGGTATACATTTCTGTATCTGAATGAGAGATCATGAAGCATGCAATGGCCTGATTAGTGGCGTGGTCACGTGTTGTAGTCACGAGATATTGGGTCGTGAAATTGAACATAATGGACACATCTAATGGCATCTAGTAGTGCAGCCTGAACTAAGTCGTTTGTCGTGGAAATGTCACAGCTATTTATTTCTCGGAGTTCGGTAAACAATAGCACTCATGTGACTTTAATTACGTGCGTCACATTGTCAGATGATGACTGATATTTCTAAGCACATTTCTAAAAATAATCTTTAAGAACATGGAAACATTTTCTTTCTAGAATTACTTCCTTTTAAGTATTGTTAGGTGCTGCAATCCATTTGTACACCCATTCACATGTGCATCATACACTACCTACTTTCTAACATATATCCTAAATTGTCCTTAGGTTATATTATGATGACTTACCAGGTTGAAAGTTGAGATTTGGTTTAATGTGATCCACATCATTCTGTACGTTAGATGTTATACCAAAAGTGTGCATACCTCAGTACGTGTAGCATGTATAATGTTCATTGTAAATGTAAGCTTATCTGAGCACAAAGTCGAGATCACGGGTAAAACCATTAAAGTAAAAACGTAATTGAGAGGAGATGGTGGTTTTGTCATTTTGACGTTCAAATGGTTATTCTCGATATATTTTGCTCTGCATTATTGATACTAGGTTTGACTAACTGTCACTTACGGAAGTCCGGTAGTGCCACAAGTGAAATTATATACTTTATCATCACACGGATTTGACCACTCACATTGATTTTGTAAAATTCGTCTGTGGATTCGGTCTTGGAATATAAATTTGTCTGTTTGGCGGTATCCATTACCACTTTTAGTTAATATCAACCATCAGTTACACCTAATTGAGTGGCGGCAGTCAGATAATATGTGGCGGCCGCCGGATAAAAATATTTTCACACCTGGCACTAACGGGCTTCTCTATTCACTTCACTATGTTTGATATTTATATGTTCGACCTTTACACTCTTGGTATCTTTTAGTATGATACATCAACATTCAACTTACTTATTGAAACACAAACATAATCATAGTATACCATGGTTGAAAAAACATATTGTATATGTCCATCCACACATTTTCTAACTATTAGTGTCATATTGCAAAATAAATGGCCACATGAATAATGCAATGTAATGTACCCCAGGGAATCTCATCGGATTCAGCTAATTGGACAATTGAACACCGTTTGAGGCGTCGCACTCGGTGGGTTGCGGAAATTGATATCTCTCCTGGCGAATCTGTCTCTCTCTATCCATGGTACCAGGCATGGTGAGTCAGGTGATGTCATGAATAACAGTGTGGCGACATAATGTCTGAGTTAGAGAACACACATTTAGGCTTGGCCAACTCCTGTCGCGATATATTGCAATAGCCTCAGGACAATTGTGATATGCTATTAGCTTTTGGCAGGGAAATTAGAGCCGGTGATGGGATTCTGCTTGCAACATTTATTTGTCATGCAGCGACAGTTGACCTGCGAACAATCTCCATGCAATGACCTTGGGTGGTAAGTGCTGAATTGTCAGATGCATTAGTCGTGCCAGTCGCCTCTGATGTGTCTCCGATATCTTTGTGTCAGAAATCTGACATATATGGGAATAAATTGTTTTGATCTGATGGGACACTTGAACTGACCATACACAAGCATGCCATCACTGTTCTTGAAGTACTACCATCAATGAAAGGCGGGTATCGGATCTTCAGCAAGTCCACATCAGTAATATTTTGGTGTATTTCTTTCTATTATCAGTTTTGAATTTATAGCTGACGAGTGCTGTTTGTATTCACTGTCTGATCCAAGATTTCACCGTCTGGAGTGTATTTCAACATTTAGACTGATTTTTTTAATTCTGGATTTTGATAATTCAGATAATTCGGATAAATCTGAAAGGTATGCTTGGATCCTTATCGATAACATTATGAAATCCTATAACAAATGATACTAGATCATTATTATGTACTTATTGACTGCGCTTTGAATGATATCAATTTTTGTTGGCACATCGGAAAATTATATGGCCGTATAATAATGTATGCCTCTTTTGACATAATTTTCCAAAATACATGTAACATGAAATAAGGAAATATACTGGCTGATACTTTGACGCCAATAAAACTAATTTAGATAAATCCGAAATGAGACATGATATCTCAAGCCAGATTTTTTTACAGTATAAGTGTCATCTCGTTTGTTTTTCCGAAAATGATATCACGATTTCAATACTTTCCTTTGTCATATTTCTTCTCCTGATATCGTTCAACGTGCCGGTCCTTTTCTTGCTCACACCTTCGCCCTTGACACTTAACGTAGTCCGCTACAAACATGGAGGTAACGGACAGTCAAAATTCGAAGGTTATTTCTTGAATATTATCTCTTCAAAATGACATTATTATGATCAGCATCCTAATACTGAAAAGAATTAAGGGGTCACCGTGCTCGTTTCTTCTACATATTCGATCAAATTCACACATATTTACCTAAAATGACAGAAATTCTTGCATTTTTGCACATTTTTTGTCCAAATTCACATCTTGCATCGTGTTTTCCTTGCGAACGGATACGGTGACCCCCTATTTACTTTTCAGTTTTAGGATGCTGAACAGTTACTCTATAAAATATATCATTTTGAAGCTCTAGATTATGTTGATACAGGTATTTATTTAAAAAACCCTTTGACCCCCCTTCCCTCACTGTTTGGAGCGGACTACCATCCAAATAAATATATGACAATCTGCACTCCCCGAGCTCCTGAAAGCACATGAATTATGTGCAAATTTATTTACATGAGACAAAAAATTCATTCTCTCATTCATATTTATGTCGTCCTTGATAGTTTTCAGGTTCTCATAATATTAGTTGGAGTACAATCGAACAAATATCCAGCAAAACAAACAACCAAACATACTACACTTTTAAGAATGATTGGTGGAAATTTCTGAATCCAAGACTCTCTTTGCTAGCGCCACATTAAGCAGACAGCTATTGAAATTTCAAAACATGAGACATTATTGCCTAGATGTAATGAACTCTTTACTTAACGTCTTAAAAGCTAACGATCATAGCTTCTGTGGAATTATTCACCAATACCATTCTCACCATTGTTCACCGAATGTGTTCATACGTTTTCCAGCAGTTGACATAGATCAACTACTTGAATCGTTTTTGTTGTGCCTACATTTCCGTGTGCATCATTGTCACCAGGATGAGTTTGATGATGTTCCTCACAATAGCTTTAAGGAATGTATACAATGCATCGTGGTCTGAAAACCAATATTTATTATTCAAAACCATTAAAAATTGCTTCCCAGAGTATGATATATCTCAGGCATTGAATTAAAAATGTGATATGTTACATAACAAATATACCCCCCCCCCCAAAAAAAAAAAAAAATGCATGTAAGTTTTCTAGCCTAGATCTTATTCAAGATCTAGTCAATGGAAAATCTCGTCCGCATAGCCTTTCGGTCTCTATGTACTGAGCGACTTAGTGTCAACTACAGCTGTAAATTTCTGATATGATCCCTCTACCTATACCACTAGATCCCTATACCTATACCCCTATACCACACACCCACAGTTCGCCTCATCATCGGTCATCGAGAATGATAAATAATGTATAAAGATACGAAAAGTCCATGCTTTACTCTTGAAACACGAACACTACTTTATATCATCTAAAGTAAACTCCAGGCATTGTTTTGTTCCATGTATGTGTGTAAATGATTAATGATATTTCATCTAGATACAGAAATCTATTATCAATCTAATCAATCTAATATCGGCAACTGGATGATGCCAATAGCGAACATAAAATACGACATCATAATTGAACAGGATTTGTTTTCCAACAAACCTTTATGACCAATGTCGAGATCTATATGATAAACATCTCAGGTATTTATGTGCATATTTTATAGAAGAGGCATATCACAGAGATAGTTTTTAATTGTGTAGTTAATTTCAACACCACATAGTAACATGGTTCACACAAATGGAGTAATTTTAAATTCAAGGGCCTTTCAAGGACCCAACTTCATAAATTCGAGAACCATAAGAACCACAAACGTAGTAAAATTTTTGCCGGCACACAATGGAATCTTAGATATTGACATATCGGAAGCTGAACGATGAACGATTATTTTAGCCAAGGGTGTGATATTCTCGCCTCATTCTGTGTTTTCAAGGACTTTTCAAGAACCCAGCCAAAATGCTTGACTTTCAAGGACTCTAGGGGACCGTTTTCATGAACATTTCAAGGACTTCAAGAACCGGTGTGAGGGTTGAGTAAATGGTCGATGTTTTATGCCAATATACCAGTATAAAACCATGAAACAAACACAATAGTGATAAAGCAACACTTTTGTTCATTGCCCTTGGCTGATCGTCCGTTACACACGGTGATGATCCAGCAAAAAATGCAAGGTTTGCTGGTTAAAGTAAGAAATGAATGTTGGAATTAGTGTGTTCATTGTTTCATAATGTGTCAAGTTTTATACTGACATAACACATCATAGGATGAATAGTTCTGGTTTACTTAGTATGTGTTATGATTAGGGCCACTTGTGATCATTCTGGGCGTTCGGACTGCAAAATGAACCATACTGGCTAAGACTATTCTGGATTGTAAACAATCATCCCGCTCTCCCTAAAAATATATTTTGTGTATTTCTTTTTACTTTTTGCAATCTTGTTGACTAGAAACATGAAACACCTTTTCCAGCATATCCAATATATTCCTTCAAATCGTACGAGAGATGGGAGTTTCTCTGCCTGAATAAATTCGTGTGTGTGTGTGTGTGTGTGTGTGTGTGTGCGTGCATGCGTGCGTGCGTGCGTGCGTGCGTGCGTGCGTGCGTGCGTGCTTGTGTGGGCGCGTACATTCTGTGTATGAGGTACAATACACGTGCCAGTAAACCTTGTGAGGTTTTCTGCCTTGTGAGGTAAACCTCACAATCGATGTCGCGGATTTTTGTTATGGGCACGTTTTGGCGCATGTGCAACAACTTTTCTCGCTTATGAGGTTTTCGACCTTCCATTGTGTGCAGGGTGTGTAGTGCACACTCGATACAGATGTCGCCACCTGTCAATATGAAGCACCATCGATAGGCAAGGAAACACACCCGTTTTGTGAGGTTCCGTTTGTGAGGTCTTAGCGGATGCGACACATGATCAATGAACTTGAATCTTTAAAACAACCATCTATCGGTAAGAAGCTAGACAAGCAAAATCAGTAAACACTAATGTATGTAGATCTAGAATCTAGATCTAGTGAACTCACGGGATCTGTCACATAATCAACTGATACCGTATGCTGTCCGGGTCTGAGACTAATGGATATACCCTTATTATCGCTCAGTCTAGACCAGTCCAAGCCGCGATCTGACTCTGGTTTAGGCGTTACCGAAACAGCGTGAGCCCATCCCTGGAGAGGGTGCCAGCTCGCACTGCGTGCTCGAGACCACAGTCAGCTGACAGTGACCTGTGGCTGTGGCAGACCGAAAGCGAGGCATCGAACATATAATATAGTGTATAAATCTATAGGCCTTATAGGCCTAGATCAATGTACCAGGCATCGTGCGACATACTTTGTGACAAGCCTCTGTGCTCTCGAAACGAGAGCATTGCTGTTAACTTACCGTAAATTAGACCTACACTATAGGCCTACTCTGATTTTGAAAACTTGTATTTTCTATCGAATTTCAGACTTCCATTGCAGAGGAAGTTGGCAATCTAACCCAATGCTAAATTTCAGCCCAAAACGAAATCTCGAGAGCATAATCAAAGATTATCTTTGGCATAATTAAGGATTTGGTCCTGTTTACATTCCAAGTATTATTGTGTTTCACGGTCGTGAATGTTGCTTGATGACAAAACGAGATGATGGGTTTCAATTACTTTATTTGGTCCAAGACAAAGACCCTGTAATAATATAATAATGGATAACATGAGTAAAGGGTGATAGCAAATGAAAACAAAATGGCATGTTTATACAACCCATATATGGAAACATATGAAATGAAACGAAGGAATGATCCAAATAGTTGAATGAAACTAAGAATGAAATCTACACACTATAAAACTGTTATTACCAATCTACCGACTGTATCACAGACATTCATTCCGTTCATACGTGCGAGTGTTCAAGTGTTATTTACAAATACAATTAGCACCTTACCCCAGTTGTGAAAATGGAGGTCTGAACAGGTATGGATGATAGATGGATGACTGATGGCAGGCTGATTTAAATATCTGAAAGGAACAAATCAAGTTTGATAACTGCTTGACGAAGCAAAATAAACAAAGTCCCAAACTAGAAAATCCAAGAGATTCGAAGATCCAACATTACGAAATAATTGGCGAATCTGTAATACAAATAGAAATACAAGATCAGTACTAACTGTTTAATGTGTGTCTGGATATCCTAAGTTAAATTAATTATTCCGTTATTGATGTTATGATGTTGACTGTTCAAAAGTTTCGGTAGATGTGTTTAAACTTTGTTGGCTGGTTGCCAAGGCAGGCGTAAACAAGCGAAAATCGCGGGAATTAAGTCTTTATTTACATGGTAGAATTTGCTATCAATAATAAACTCCGTTAGGCGGAACTGTCATAATGTAACCCTGCCACATTCTTCCCCCCAATGAGAAATGACGTCCCGACATTTACGCATAAAACTATGAACACTATACAAAAGACGCTAAGACGGACCGAAAAAATCTGGTGGCTGACGATTCCACTGTGGGCGTTGCTATGGCACGTCCTCGTCCGAACTTAGTTCTTCGACAATTATGTCGAAACCTAAGTCTACCGGAAGAACTTGGTCGGGATCAAAGTCCTCATTGATGACTACTTCCGGAGACTGATCTTCTGTTGGGTCGACAAAATATTCTAACACCAGATCTTCTGTGTCTTCTTTCTTCTGCTCTTCTTCCTCTTCCTCCCCCTCTGAAAAGGCATCACACTTCCCGTGTGATGACCGGACAGGGCGCAACAGGCTACGATGTAACGTCCTAGTTGGCCCTTTTCCATCCACACGTTATACGTCGTAGACAGGAATGTCGACATTGGGCTGATTTACGACGATGTAGATGTCGTTCTCCCACTTGTCCGCGAGCTTGCTTCGACCTTGAAGCGCCACCTTTTTCACCAGAACAAGATCATCCATCTGTAAGACAGAAGCGTTCCCTTCCTTCTTCTCGATCTTGTCTGCAGTTTCAGCCATATTCTTGTGAGCGAGTTCATGGCAGAATTCCAGTCGGTCTCGGACTCCAGAGATGTAAGATGAGAGATCCCCCTGATTGCTGTTGGACCAGACCTGGAATTCCTCATCCACAGGGAGACGTGGAGAGCGGCCAAACATCAGCTCATATGGCGTGAAACCAGTGGCGTCGTGAGCCGTACAGTTGTAGGCCATCTCCAAGGTGTTGAGGTAGTCCTTCCAGCGACCCTTTTTTATTGTTTCGGGGTCGTGAATGTTGCGTGATGACAAAACGAGATGATGGGTTTCAATTACTTTATTTGGTCCAAGACAAAGACTCTGTAATAATATAATAATGATTAACATGAGTAAAGGGTGGTAACAAATGAAAACAAAATGGCATGTTTATACAACCCATATATGTAGCATATATGGAAACATATGAAATGAAACGAAGGAATGATCCAAATAGTTGAGTGAAACTAAGAATGAAATCTACACACTATAAAACTGTTATTACCAATCTACCGACTGTATCACAGACAATCATTCCGTTCATACGTGCGAGTGTTCAAGTGTTATTTACAAATACAAATAGCACCTTACCCCAGTTGTGAAAATGGAGGTCTGAACAGGTATGGATGATAGATGGATGACTGATGGCAGGCTGATTTAAATATCCGAAAGGAACAAATCAAGTTTGATAACTGCCTGACGGCGCAAAATAAACAAAGTCCCAAACTAGAAAATCCAAGAGATTCGAAGATCCAACATTACGAAATAATTGGCGAATCTGTAATACAAATATAAATACAAGATTAGTACTCACTGTTTGATGTGTGTCTGGATATCCTAAGTTAAATTAATTATTCCGTTATTGATGTTATGATGTTGACTGTTCAAAAGTTTCGGTAGATGTGTTTAAACTTTGTTGGCTGGTTGCCAAGGCAGGCGTAAACAAACGAAAATCGCGGGAATTAAGTCTTTATGTACATGGTAGAATTTGCTATCGATAATAAACTCCGTTAGGCGGAACTGTCATAATGTAACCCTGCCACATTTGTAATTTTGGACCAGAAGACACATTGGGGTACATATTCTACACAAACATATCGATTTCGAAAAATTGCACCACTACAAAACCAAGCAAATGCATGAAATAGTGTGCGTTCCCAGAAATAAGATGACAGGGCTAAATTCAACAATGGAGTAGATTGCCAACTTTTTCAGTTTTCGTGATAGAGAAGTCTGAAATTTGGTAGAAAATTGCCGTTTGACTTCAGGTAAAAATATAGCATCGAAAAAATATCGGCAAAAAACAGGGTAAATTGGTCAGAAAAATCAGAGTACCAAAACGAAATCATAGGCAACGAAGCACTCCTGTAGTAGAGCGCCCCTTCTTTTTCCGGAAAATGTTCGATTTTTGTAACCTTGAAGATCTTGGAGTGTTGCAATCCACTCGTTTATGTCTTTTGCATCATTATATAGGGAATTGAATGCTATAGGAATATTATTCAGTGATTTTCTTAAATTTGACCTCAAGTTTGACCTCATTTTTGCGCACGCTCCTGCAGAAAATGCATGAAATAGTGGCGTGCCCAGAAATTAGATGACAGGGCTAAATATAACAACGGGGTAGAGATTGCTAACTTTTTCAGTTTTCGGGATAGAGAAGTCTAAAATTTAGTAGAAAATTGCCGTTTGACTTCCAGGTGGAAGTATAGCATCGCATATATATCAACAAAAAACAGGGTAAATTGGTTAGAAAAATCAGAGTACCAAAACAAAATCATATGCAACGAAGCACTCCTGTAGTAGAGCGCCCCCTTCTTTTCCCAGAAAATGTTCGATTTTTGTAACCTTGAAGATCTTGGAGTGTTGCAATCCACTCGTTTATGTCTTTTGCATCATTATATAGGGAATTGAATGCTATAGGAATATTATTCAGTGATTTTCTTAAATTTGACCTCAAGTTTGACCTCATTTTTGCGCACGCTCCTGCAGGCGGTTTTGCCTTGGCTCGCCGGGCTACTATGTACTAGAACCAATACATCATATGGTTAGGTGTTTGGCAGGGATCATGATTGCGCACATGACAACAATGTATGACAAGACTGTCCATAAAACCTGTTTAATTAAATTTAGCAGGCAATCCTAATCCGTGATAATGATGAGTTTATCAATAACACAAAACGATAAATATAGATAAAAACAACACCTGATCATGCTGATGTGTAATAATAAACTCTTGTCTAGTATAACATGTATAATGAGCACGCCAGTATAGAATGGAAGGGCCAATAAATTTGACCACTTCTTTTTTTTTTTATAATAGTTTGTCAGCTTGTCTGTTGATTGTCTGGAATGGTTATATTTTTGTGGTATTACTATAAGATGTAACCCATCGTACATTTTTAATGAAATACAATTTTCGAAGGAACCAATTGGCATGGCATGACATATTTATCTTTTTTGGTTACCGGACCTTTGGCTCCATAATATATTGGCATGGCATTGCGTGCGTGCGTCCGTCCGTCCGTCCGTCCATCGTCCATCCACATCTTTATCTTTAAAGTTTGTGGTCGAATCTTTCTGAAATTTTGCACAAAAATGCCTAAAAATATTTCCAGGAAAGGTTTTTTTTAGTTTTCTATTACTAGTACAGTACCGATTTTGCAAAACCTCACTAGCAATGCGAACGCTACATGCTAAATGATAGCATCAACTCGCATGGTGCGACCAATGGGAACGATGCCATCGCATCAGGCGACCGTTTTAGTTGAACAGGCGAGCATTGTCTCGCACAGATGCGCGCATCCTTTATTTCAGACGCAAATACAGACTTTGATATGAACTGAACTTAAACACTGCATTTGCCCATACGATCTACATGATACAGACTGTCTATAAACCACTCGACCGTGTGTTTGCAAGCATATGCAAGCATATAATGACCTCAAAAAATGCGAAATGCTTTTATGTGCCACAGTGCCAAGAAGCAATGCTAGCATCGAGTGATGCTCGTAATGCTAGCATCAAATCGCACTATGCGACATCAGGCAAAGTTGGGCGAACACGTGCTAAATGCCAGGTTACTTGTGCTAGCATTTTGGTGAGGTTTTGCGAAATCAGTACTGTATGCGCATATTCTCAAAATGCCATTGTTGGCGAAAAATACCTCATTTTGGATTTTGTGTTTAGCTGAGATCCAGCTAGTCTGTGAGGGTGGATTCAATTTTGATTCCAGGACTTGGTTTTCGGACAATAACAATCAAATTGTATTTGACCAATGTAATTTTGCATGGTCCTTCATATACCACTGGTAAAGCTTATGCCCTTTTGCCCTTATCTTGTGCACTATAGGTTTATGTTGGGTGAACCTCCACCTGAGTTGGTATTTATCATTGTTTATTCAAGTCAGTATCTCGTAAATGATGGGTTGCGGACCGAAACAGATGGTATTTTTGGACTCATCAAAACAATCGTTTTAGATTTTATATTGTCATGTAGAAGTAAAACTTCAAACTCTACCACCAATTTTAAAAAAGTTGGCATTTTTGTTTTCGTCGATACCTCGAATATTATACGTCTGGTGCAATGCAGACAAATTTTTGGAATCATGGCCCCAGACAAGCAGTATAGTGTTAGGGGAATGTTGGGAGATTTTTTCAATGCTCTTACCGAAATAGGCCTTGATGTCTAGGTTATTGTCACAGTTACTATTCATGTTTCAATGTTTGTTCGTTTTCAACCGACCATATTCTAAATTATACTTTTGACATTTTGAGAATCGACACTACCTTTTAAAAAAATAAATGATTTATTTGTGTTGTGTAAAAAACTTATTTGTTTCCTTTCAGACAACTTGTGCGTTACACCTGAAGTTGTCCAGGAATCGTCCAAGACCAGTGAGGCCAGCGTCCTAGAGTTGTCCAAGACCAGTAAGGCCAGCGTCCTGGAGTTGTCCAAGGTCAGTGAGGCCAGCGTCCTGTAGTCGTCCAAGACAAGAGAGGACAGCGTCCTGGAGTCTTCCAAGGCCAGTGGGGCCAGCGTCCTGGAATTGTCCTAGGCCAGTGAGGCCAGCATCCTGGATTCCTCCAAGACAAGAGAGGCCAGCGTCCTGGAGTCGTCCAAGGCCAGTGAGGCCAGTGTCCTGGAGTCGTCCAAGACAAGTGAGGCCAGCGTCTTGGAGTTGTCCAAGGCCAGTGAGGCCAGCGTCCTGGAGTCGTCCAAGGCCAGTGAGGCCAGCGTCCTAGAGTCGTCCAAGACAAGGGAGGCCAGCGTCCTGGAGACTTTCAAGACCGGAGAGGCCAGCATCCTGGAGTCGTCCAAGGTCAGTGAGGCCAGTGTCCTTTATCGTCCAAGACAAGAGAGGCCAGCATCCTGAAGTCATCCAAGACCAGTGAGGCCAGTATCCTGATGTCTTACGAGACCAGTGAGCACAATGTCCTGGAGTCGTCCAAGATCAGTGAGGACAGCGTCCTGGAGTCTTTCAAGACAATTGATGCCAGCGTCCTGGAGTCCAGGGAGGCCAGTATCCTGGAGTCTTTCAAGATCAGTGATGAGGTCAGCGTTCCAGAGTCGTCCAAGACCAGTGATTTCAGCGTTCTGGAGTCGTCCAAAACCAGTCAGGACAGCGGCCTGGAGTCGTGCAAGGCCAGCGAGGCCAGAGTCCTAGAGTGGTCCAAGACCAGTGAGGCCAGCGTCCTGGAGTCGTCCACGGCCAGTGAGGCCAGCGTCCTGGAGTCGTCCAAGGCTAGTGAGGACAGCATCCTGGAGTCGTCCAAGGCCAGTGTCCTGGAGTCGTCCAAGGCAAGTGAGGCCGGTGTCCTGGAGTCGTACAAGGCGAGTGAGGCCAGCGTCCTGGATTCGTCCAAGGCCAGTGAGGCCAGCGTCCTGGAGTCCTCCAAGACAAGAGAGGCCAGCGTCCTGGAGTCGTCCAATGCCCGTGAGGCCAGTGTCCTTAATCGTCCAAGACAAGAGAGGCCAGCATCCTGAAGTCGTCCAAGACAAGTGAGGCAATTTTCCTCAAGTCTTACGACACCAGTGAGCACAATGTCCTGGAGTCGTCCAAGATCAGTGAGGACAGCGTTCTGGAGTCTTTCAAGACAATTGAGGCCACGGTCCTTGAGTCGCCCAAGACCAGGGAGGCCAGTATCCTGGAGTCTTTCAAGATCAGTGAGGACAACGTCCTGGAGTCATCCAAAATCAGTGAGACCAGCGTCCCGGAGTCGTCCGAGACCAATGAGGTCAGCGTTCTAGAGTCGTCCAAGACCAGTGAGGTCAGCGTTCTAGAGTCATCCAAAACCAGTCAGGACAGCGTTATGGAGTCGTGCGAGGCCAGAGTCCTAGAAAGGTCCAAGACCATTGAGGCCAGCGTCCTGGAGTCGTCCATGGCCAGTGAGGCCAGCGTCCTGGAGTCGTCCATGGCCAGTGAGGCCAGCGTCCTGGAGTCGTCCAAGGCCAGTGAGGCCAGCGTCATGGAGTCGGCCATGGCCAGTGAGGCCAGCGTCCTGGAGTCGTCCATGGCCAGTGAGGCCAGCGTCCTGGAGTCGTCCATGGCCAGTGAGGCCAGCGTCCTGGAGTCGTCCAAGGCCAGTGAGGGCAGCGTCCTGGAGTCGTTCAAGGCCAGTGAGGACAGCGTCCTGGAGTCGTTCAAGGCCAGTGAGGACAGCGTCCTGGAGTCGTCCATGGCCAGTGAGGCCAGCGTCCTGGAGTCGTCCAAGGCCAGTGAGGCCAGCGTCATGGAGTCGTCCATTGCCAGTGAGGCCAGCGTCCTGGAGTCGTCCATGGCCAGTGAGGCCAGCGTCCTGGAGTCGTCCAAGGCCAGTGAGGGCAGCATCCTGGAGTCGTCCAAGACCAGTGAGGCCAGCGTCCTGGAGTCGTCAATGGCCAGTGAGGGCAGCGTCCTGGAGTCGTTCAAGGCCAGTGAGGACAGCGTCCTGGAGTCGTCCAAGGCCAGTGAGGCCAGTGTCTTGGAATCGTCGAATGTGAGTGAGGCCAGCGTCCTGGAGTCATACAAGGCGAATGAGTCCAGCGTCCTGGAGTCCTCCAAGGCCAGTGAGGCCAGCGTCCTGGACTCGTCCAAGACCAGTCAGACCAGGCTCCTGGAGATGTCCAAGACCAGTGTGGCCATATTCTTTGAGTCACCCAAGACTAGTGAGGCCCGCATCCCGGAGTCATCTAAGGCCGGTGAGGCCAGTGTCCTGGAGTCATCGAAGGCAACCGAGGCTAGCATTCTGGAGTCGTCCAAGACCAGTCAGGGCATGAGCTTGGAGTCGTCTAAGGCCAGTGAGGCCAGCGTCCTGGAGTCATCAAAGGCTAGCGTCCTGGATTCGTTCAAGACCAGTGAGACCACCATCCTGGTGTCATCCAAGGCCAGTGAGGCCAGCGTCCTGGAGTCGTTCAAGGCCAGTGAGGCCAGAGTCCTGGAGTCGTCCAACACCAGTGAGGCCAGCATCCTGGAGTCGTCCAAGGCCAGTGAGGTCACTATCCTGAAGTCGTCCAAGACAGTAAAGCCAGCGTCCTGGGGTCATCAAAGACCAGTGAGGCCACCTTCCTGGAGTCGTCCAAGGCCCGTGAGGCCAGCGTCCTGAAGTCATACAAGGCCAGTGAGGCCAGCATCCTGAAGTCGTCCAAGACCAGTGAGACCAACGTTCTGGAGTCTTCCAAGACCAGTGAGGCCAGCGTCCTGGAGTCTTCCAAGACCAGTGAGACCAACGTTCTGGAGTCTTCCAATACCAGCGAGGCCAGCGTCCTGGAGTCGTCCAAGGCCAGTGAGGCCAGCGTCCCAGAGTCGTCCAAGGCCAGTGAGGCCAGCGTCCTGGAGTCTTCAAAGACCAGTGAGACCAACGTTCTGGAGTCTTCCAATACCAGTGAGGCCACTATCCTGAAGACGCCCAAGACCAGTGAGACCATCATCCTGGAGTCGTCCAAGGCCAGTGAGGCCAGCGTCCTGGAGTCGTCCAATACCAGTAAAGCCAGCGTCCTGGAGTCATCAGAGACCAGTGAGGCCAGCATTGTGGAGTCGTCCAAGGCCAATGAGGTTCGTGTCCTGAAGTCATCCAAGGCCAGTGAGGCCAATGTCCTGGAGTCTTCCAAGACCAGTGAGACCAACGTTCTGGAGTCTTCCAATACCAGTGAGGCCAGCGTCCTGGAGTCGTCCAAGGCCAGTGAGGCCAGCGTCCAGCATCCTGGAGTCGTTCAAGGCCAGTGAGGCCAGAGTCCTGGAGTCGTCCAACACCAGTGAGGCCAGCATCCTGGAGTCGTCCAAGGCCAGTGAGGCCACTATCCTGAAGTCGTCCAAGACCAGTAAAGCCAGCGTCCTGAAGTCATCAAAGACCAGTAAGGCCAGCTTCCTGGAGTCGTCCAAGGCCAGTGAGGCCAGCGTCCTGGAGTCGTCCAAGGCCAGTGAGGCCAGCGTCCGAAGTCATACAAGGCCAGTGAGGCCAGCATCCTGAAGTCGTCCAAGACCAGAGAGACCAACCTTCTGGAGTCTTCCAATACCAGTGAGGCCAGCGTCCTGGAGTCTTCCAAGACCAGTGAGACCAACGTTCTGGAGTCTTCCAATACCAGCGAGGCCAGCGTCCTGGAGTCGTCCAAGGCCAGTGAGGCCAGCGTCCCAGAGTCGTCCAGGGCCAGTGAGGCCAGCGTCCTGGAGTCTTCCAAGACCAGTGAGACCAACGTTCTGGAATCTTCCAATACCAGTGAGGCCACTATCCTGAAGACGTCCAAGACCAGTGAGGCCATCATCCTGGAGTCTTCCAAGGCCAGTGAGGCCAGCGTCCTGGAGTCGTCCAATACCAGTAAAGCCAGCGTCCTGGAGTCATCAAAGACCAATGAGGCCTCCATTGTGGAGTCGTCCAAGGCCAATGAGGCCAGCGTCCTGAAGTCATCCAAGGCCAGTGAGGCCAATTTCCTGGAGTCTTCCAAGACCAGTGAGACCAACGTTCTGGAGTCTTCCAATTCCAGTGAGGCCAGCGTCCTGGAGTCGTCCAAGGCCAGTGAGGCCAGCGCCCCAGAGTCGTCCAAGGCCAGTGAGGCCAACGTCCTGGAGTCGTCCAAGGCCAGTGAGGCCAGCGTCCTGGAGTCGTCCAAGATCAGTGAGGCCAGAGTCCTGGAGACTTTCAAGACTGGGGAGGCCAGCATCCTGGAGTCGTCCAAGGTCAGTGAGGCCAGTGTCCTTAATCGTCCAAGACAAGAGAGGCCAGCATCCTGGAGTCGTCCAAGACCAGTGAGCAAAATGTCCTGGAGTTGTCCAAGATCAGTGAGGACAGCGTCCTGGAGTTTTTCAAGACAATTGATGCCAGCGTCCCGGAGTCGTCCAAGACCAGGGAGGCCAGTATCCTGCAGTCTTTCAAGACCAGTGAGGACAACGTCCTGGAGTCATCCAAAATCAGTGAGACAAGCATCCTGGAGTCGTCCAAGACCAGAGGGGTCACCGTTCTAGAGTCGTCCAAGACCAGTGAGGTCAGCGTTCTAGAGTCGTCCAAAACCAGTCAGGACAGCGTCCTTGAGTCCTAGAGTGGTCAAGACCAGTGAGCCCTAGAGTGCTAGAGTGGTCCAAGACCAGTGAGCCCGGTGTCCTGGAGTCGTCCATGGCCAGTGAAGCCAGCGTCCTGGAATCGTCCAAGGCAAGTGAGGCCAGCGTCCTGGAGTCATACAAGGCGAGTGAGGCCAGTGTCCTGGAGTCGTCCAAGGCCAGTGAGGCCAGCGTTCTGGAGTCGTCCAAGGCCAGTGAGGCCAGCGTCCTGGACTCGTCCAAGACCAGTCAGACCAGGCTCCTGGAGATGTCCAAGACCAGTGTGGCCATATTCTTTGAGTCACCCAAGACTAGTGAGGCCCACATCCCGGAGTCATCTAAGGCCGGTGAGGCCAGTGTCCTGGAGTCATCGAAGGCCATTGAGGCTAGCATTCTGGCGTCGTCCAAGACCAGTCAGGGCATGAGCTTGGAGTCGTCTAAGGCCTGTGAGGCCAGCGTCCTGGAGTCATCCAAGGCTACCATCCTGGTGTCATCCAAGGCCAGTGAGGCCAGCGTCCTGGAGTCATTCAAGGCCAGTGTCATGGAGTCGTCCAACACCAGTGAGGCCATCATCCTGGAGTTGTCCAAGAGCAGTGAGGCCAGCGTCCTGGAGTCGTCCAAGACCAGTAAATCCAGCGTCCTGGAGTCATCAAAGACCAGTGAGGCCAGCATCCTGGAGTCGTCCAAGGCCAGTGAGGCCAGCGTCCTGAAGTCATCCAAGGCCAGTGAGGCCAATGTCCTGGAGTCTTCCAAGACCAGTGAGACCAACGTTCTGGAATCTTCCAATACCAGTGAGGCCACTATCCTGAAGACGTCCAAGACCAGTGAGGCCATCATCCTGGAGTCTTCCAAGGCCAGTGAGGCCAGCGTCCTGGAGTCGTCCAATACCAGTAAAGCCAGCGTCCTGGAGTCATCAAAGACCAATGAGGCCTCCATTGTGGAGTCGTCCAAGGCCAATGAGGCCAGCGTCCTGAAGTCATCCAAGGCCAGTGAGGCCAATTTCCTGGAGTCTTCCAAGACCAGTGAGACCAACGTTCTGGAGTCTTCCAATTCCAGTGAGGCCAGCGTCCTGGAGTCGTCCAAGGCCAGTGAGGCCAGCGCCCCAGAGTCGTCCAAGGCCAGTGAGGCCAACGTCCTGGAGTCGTCCAAGGCCAGTGAGGCCAGCGTCCTGGAGTCGTCCAAGATCAGTGAGGCCAGAGTCCTGGAGACTTTCAAGACTGGGGAGGCCAGCATCCTGGAGTCGTCCAAGGTCAGTGAGGCCAGTGTCCTTAATCGTCCAAGACAAGAGAGGCCAGCATCCTGGAGTCGTCCAAGACCAGTGAGCAAAATGTCCTGGAGTTGTCCAAGATCAGTGAGGACAGCGTCCTGGAGTTTTTCAAGACAATTGATGCCAGCGTCCCGGAGTCGTCCAAGACCAGGGAGGCCAGTATCCTGCAGTCTTTCAAGACCAGTGAGGACAACGTCCTGGAGTCATCCAAAATCAGTGAGACAAGCATCCTGGAGTCGTCCAAGACCAGAGGGGTCACCGTTCTAGAGTCGTCCAAGACCAGTGAGGTCAGCGTTCTAGAGTCGTCCAAAACCAGTCAGGACAGCGTCCTTGAGTCCTAGAGTGGTCAAGACCAGTGAGCCCTAGAGTGCTAGAGTGGTCCAAGACCAGTGAGCCCGGTGTCCTGGAGTCGTCCATGGCCAGTGAAGCCAGCGTCCTGGAATCGTCCAAGGCAAGTGAGGCCAGCGTCCTGGAGTCATACAAGGCGAGTGAGGCCAGTGTCCTGGAGTCGTCCAAGGCCAGTGAGGCCAGCGTTCTGGAGTCGTCCAAGGCCAGTGAGGCCAGCGTCCTGGACTCGTCCAAGACCAGTCAGACCAGGCTCCTGGAGATGTCCAAGACCAGTGTGGCCATATTCTTTGAGTCACCCAAGACTAGTGAGGCCCACATCCCGGAGTCATCTAAGGCCGGTGAGGCCAGTGTCCTGGAGTCATCGAAGGCCATTGAGGCTAGCATTCTGGCGTCGTCCAAGACCAGTCAGGGCATGAGCTTGGAGTCGTCTAAGGCCTGTGAGGCCAGCGTCCTGGAGTCATCCAAGGCTACCATCCTGGTGTCATCCAAGGCCAGTGAGGCCAGCGTCCTGGAGTCATTCAAGGCCAGTGTCATGGAGTCGTCCAACACCAGTGAGGCCATCATCCTGGAGTTGTCCAAGAGCAGTGAGGCCAGCGTCCTGGAGTCGTCCAAGACCAGTAAATCCAGCGTCCTGGAGTCATCAAAGACCAGTGAGGCCAGCATCCTGGAGTCGTCCAAGGCCAGTGAGGCCAGCGTCCTGAAGTCATCCAAGGCCAGTGAGGCCAATGTCCTGGAGTCTTCCAAGACCAGTGAGACCAACGTTCTGGAGTCTTCCAATACCAGTCAGGCCAGCGTCCTGGAGTCGTCCAAGGCCAGTGAGGCCAGCGTCCTGGAGTCATCCAAGGCCAGCGTCCTGGAGTCGTCCAAGACCATTGAGGCCAGCATCCTTGAGTCGTCCAAGGCCAGTGAGGCCAGTGTCCTTAATCGTCCAAGACAAGAGAGGCCAGCATCCTGGAGTCGTCCAAGACCAGTGAGGCCAGAGTCCTGGAGTCATCCAAGGCCAGTGAGGCCAGCGTCCTGGAGTCGTCCAAGACCAGCGTCCTGGAGTCGTCCAAGACCAGCGTCCTGGAGTCGTCCAAGACCAGTGAGGCCAGCGTCCTGGAGTCGTCCAAGGCCAGTGAGGACAGCTTCCTGGAGTCGTCCAAGGCCAGCATCGTCCAAATGTCACTGAAGCTCAGCATTATGGAGCCCTCGAGGGCCAGCATCATCGAGTCGCGCAAGGCCAGCATCCTTAAGTCAGTGACAGCCATTGCCCCTGATTCTACCAATACCTGTGATGGTGCTGGTAAGCTTGCAGGATCCTTTCTGTCTTCGTTTGTGAAGAAGGATATAGTAACAAATAACGTTTTTGTATCTAGCAACTAGATAATTATAAGATTTACATACATATTTATTTTTTGATGTAACATTAGACGAGGTCGAATGTCTTGATAAATGCCTTCTAACCATTTTTGCGCAACCTAGTGCTATTCATGTGCAAGAATTACTCTGTCACTGGGATCTACAAATTCTTACAAATTATTAACGCATTTCCCCAGAGTCGCCAGAGTTCATCGTTCAGGAGTTGTGTGATTCAACGAAGGCCAGTGCCCCTGATTCTACCAAAACCTGCTGCGATGATGGTGAGCTAACAAATTCTGCTGTGAAAAACGGTGTGTATTGTAATGTGTTTTTTTAACATGTGAACAAATTCCCAACCTATGTACCTACCTACGAACCTCCCGACCTAATGAGCTATTGACACTGTATCAGTTTTAAACATTTCCACAATGGTGGCTTTCACCTACAGTAACCTTCGACTTATGTTTGTTTAAGCAGGATTTAAACGCCCTTGAATTTACACATGTTACAAAAGACTTTTCCTCAGAGTTGCCAAAAGCCAGCATCCAGGAATCATCGAGGTCTAACCCCTCGGTGTTGCAGAATACCAGTCTTGTCCAAGAGTCGCTGATGGTCAGTATCCTGGAGTGACCGAAGACCACTGTCTCAGAGTCATCAGAGGCAAGCATCAGTGTCCTGCAGTCGCCAGAGATGAGCACCCTGGAATTGCCCCATGCCCACGACATGGAATCGCATAGAGGTACTTGGTAGTATTCACATTTAAGTCACAGTAACTGTTTCCATGCAGTCATCGGCGACAGTATCTAGAAAAATTACTAAGAAATAGTTGGAAGCTGTGATTTGTTTCCAGATGAACAATTCTCAGACGTTCCAAGTAATGCCAGTGATGTCTTCCCAGTTACAAGAGAAGTTAGACTGCTGTCCCCTATTTCCGCCCACTTAAAAAATTCATGGAATGTGGTTGTCTTTGCCTAATATCACGAATTTCGAGCCAGAGACAGGGATTACCTACCACGTGGATGTCAAATCTCTTCGCAAAAATCTCACAGGCAGAGTGTGTGTTATTCAAAGAATAAAACCTCACAGGCAGAGTGTGTGTTATTTAAGGAATAATGTATAGATTTGGAGTAATTGTCGCAGAATAAAGTTTGAGGGCAGGGTGATATGGTCCCGAGACGCCGAAGGCGTCGAGGGCTATATCACCTGTCCCGAGAAGTTTATTTTGCAGACAATTACGACAAATCTAGACATTATTTCTATTCTAACATGGTGAATGATTGTTAGGGAATAAACGTTACCATGCCTACACACATTTGTTGCGGTCATGACGTTTTTGTAGGCCGTTGCTACTGGAAACGAAATCTGATATAGGCCCTAGGGCCGTATTTCAACTGATATAACACCTTTTGAAATGACTGAAATGCTGAGAGTCCTCTGACGTCACCATGTTAGAATCAAAGATTGGAACCTCACAGGCAGAGTGTGTTATTCAAAGAATAAAACCTCACAGGCAGAGTGTGTGTTATCCAAAGAATAAAACCTCACAGGCAGAGTGTGTGTTATCCAAAGAATAAAACCTCACAGGCAGAGTGTGTGTTATCCAAAGAATAAAACCTCACCGGCTGAGTGTGTGTTATCTGACTTTCTGTCCCCGGACTATGAGATTGGATAACGGACCCTGTTTTGTTTGCTCGGAATACTTGATACTAGGTATTGATTCCACGTCTATCCAGTGTGTGTTATCCAAAGAATAAAACCTCACAGGCAGAGTGTGTGTTATTCAAAGAATAAAACCTCACAGGCAGAGTGTGTGTTATTCAAAGAACAAGAAAATGCAGCTAACTGCGGGAGACGACATTAGAGCTCGATCACATCATCAGCAACACGACAGCTTACACAATGGTACCCCCCCCCCCCCCCTTCTGCAAAAAAAGAAAGAAAATTGAACCACATCATGCCTCCATATGATTCAAATTCATTCCCTATATTATGATGAAACACATAGGCGTACTTCAATCATATTCCTAATGAGTAAACATTTATTTTGAACTCAATGAAACAGATACGCCTGATAAAATGATATTGAACCTCAATAGAATATCCTTAAAATATTGGAACACATACATACTGAGCAAATTAAAAGACCAGTTCAAAATAAAAAGGTTTCGCAACCCAGCATGGAACACGTCTCAAGTGATAAAATATGTCAGATTACGGTAAATGTAGTCGTGGTATCGCAGACAAATCGTTGTGTTTACTTCATAACGCCAAAGAAGGCCACAAGCAAAGTTACATGTACGTGCATGCACAAAATGCTGCACAGAAAATTGTGTGTTCCAAAGTACGCGTCATTGCGGTAAAATTTGCTTTGCATTCTGGGAACGTGAATTTCCATCGGCTCCGCCATTTTGACGTTTTTCAGACGAGCTGACCGTTTTGCGTAATTTTCTCAAACCTAACACATCGATTTATGCATTATATATCTGTGGAATATTCAAAGGTTGCCATCAAATCGAGAGATTTTATGTCAAGGACGAAGAAAACTCTCATTTGAAGTAGGTGAACAAAGGTTTATATGCCAAAACGGGCGTCGATAGGTTGGCATGAAACCTCCATAAAAAAGTCAGCACTTAGACATGTAGAGGGTTGGGGGCTTCGCCCCCAACGCTCTAATGTCAATAAAGCCTCACAGGCAGAGTGTGTGTTATCCAAAGAATAAAACCTCACAGGCACAGTGTGTGTTGTCCAGAGAATAAAACCTCACAGGCAGAGTGTGTTTTGACAGTTATTGTTCTGTTTTCAGGATCCTGAATTTGTTAGAATTTATGCCCAGTACCGCGTCCATGACAGTGATGAGACCAGCGTTTGTGGTCTTCAGGATGCACAGGAACATGACGAAGAGTGCTCACTTTCAACATGTGCAGAGGCAAAGGAAAAAATCTATGTTACTAAAATGCAGAAGTCTAAAATGACCCTCTCCAGAAAGGAAAAGAAAAGTGATAGGGTATGGAATGACGTGTACATGTATAGGTTTATTTGCTCTTGAATCACCGGTCTGCGAGTGGCGGCCATTTTCATTTTATCGACGGGTCCCAAATGGGACTTCCCATGTTAAATTCTCCCATGCTTTATGATGGGACACATCATGCCTAATAACTCACTTAATATTGAGATTAGAAACATTTGCAGACACATGGGAAATGATAGAGACCAGGAATCAATTGTGGACACACATATATGATATATGCTGAGTATTTTCATGATCTTGAATTCGACCTTCGACAGTAGTACATTTTCACAATAGTTCTATATTTCCACAGTAGTAGTATAATTAGTACAGACTCTTAGTGATATTCCTCAACAGCTTTTGAGAAGTGGTTCCACTTGCGAATTGTTTGGTGTTTGGTATCATACTTTTCTTTTCCACTATTTGGCCAGCAATCTTGTATTAATGAGAGTACCTCAAGATCATAGTGCTCAAACTTGTTACCTTGACTGATTATGAAGAATTTTGGACATGCGATAACCAATCTTATTATATGCCTACGAAAACGTCATATCTCTCCCGAGGGGTTTGCATATCATAATGCGGCATATAATAATAAGTTAATCGACTGGATACAGTGTTTGAGGCCCTCGGTCGTGTCTGTGCCGAGGCCAAGACACGACCTCGGGCCTCAAACACTGTATCCAGTCAATTACCTATAAATATACGAGAAAATGGCTAATATCTTGCTTATCATTGACTCTACAGCATGGGCATCAATTGTGCACAATATCCTGATGACTTTGAATTTGACCTTTGACCTCATTTTCAAGGTCAGAGCACAAAATGTCTAATATCTCGCTTATTATCAACTTTACAGCTCAGGGACCGGTTGTGGACATTTAGGAAATATTATATGCTGAATATGGTCTTGATGTCGAATTTGACCTTCAACTTCATTATCAAGGTCCCAGGACAAAATGGCTAATATCAAAAATATAAAACATACATGTCTTGTAAGCTTTGGGCTAATTTTTTGTTTCACATATAATATTTTTCTAGGCTATGAAATGGAACATTATGTAGTTTTCCATGAAACACTTTTTTCCATGTTTTCGGGAGTGGTATATCACTCCTCACATTTTGCCAGAAAAAAATAGGATATCCTCCTCAGAAACATATGAAGCGAAGTGGAGAGTTTTTGGATCGCCAGCGGGCGATCTTTTGTGTTGGCTTTCGCCAATTGGAAAGGACATTGACGTGATTTGGGCGTGATTTGCATGTTGGTATTTTACGGACTGTGAGTTACATGTATTGGTGAATACATTATCCAAAATATAATTGCAAAAGTGTGTCGACACACGCCAATGTGTCGTTCGATAAACTATTTGGTCGGGCTTTGTTTCTATTAGTGCAGCGGATATGTGCCAAATATGAGAAGGATTGTGGGTTTGGTGGTAAAAGCACCAAATTTGGTACAAATCAAGCTGAGTACATATATATCGATTTTAGCTACAATACCAAGCCAGATTTTGCCCGAATTTAGAAATATGGCGAAAAATCCAAGATGGCCGCCATCGTTCATGTAAAAATGTTGAAATGGTCATAACTTCTGTGATATTTAACATATCGATACAAATAAGGTGTCTACACCTATGTTTTCTTACCTGGGGAAGCCAACTAGACCATTCGATTTTGCATACAGTCACCCGCAAGGCGCCAATACACCCGCCCTCCCAAAAAACAAACAAAAACAAACACTAAGACTAGGACTCGGAATCAGCAGTCAAAACTGAACAAATGGATATAATCCGGGTGAACTGATGTTCTACTTGAAATTACAGTTGTAACATTATTTTTTCTGGATACACTCCCTCTTTCAATATGTATCTTGTGAAAACCATGTTATACACCTCATTTGCATAAATACAAAATGACTCAAATATATTGCCTACTTCTGGGGGCCAAATTAAAAAAAACTCACTGTTTCAAAATGTCAAAATCATACTTTTAGCACTGCTAATTCATCAGAAATAACTTCGAAATAAATATATAAAAATACTCATTACATCAATCCAACATGGCTGCCTAAATGATCCACAATAATGAGCCACAATAAAACAAATAAAATGCAGCGAAATTAAAATGAACATGTTTTTTTTAACAATATGTTTGAATCAAAAGGAAGAAATTGATATGGTGCATGTTCCGATGCCACAGACATAAAAATATCGTTTCATACCCGATGAGTGAGAATGAACATATGCAATGAACCACTTGAAAGAGTTCAGGTCATATGTGATCGTGATCACCACGTGACAAGTCGACACTCCTGAGCCGGTGAAGCTTATACCATGACACTATCTGCATAACTCTGTGCAGCACAGGCTATTTTCCTATACATCTCTTTGACTTCAGTCTTCCTGCAGTCATATGAGATGATGTCTATTAGATTTGATGAGTATTCTGAACGGTTGTTCTCTATTTGAAGACATTTCCATTGATGAAATGTCATCCTCGGTCATCCTCGGTCATCCTGCAATCTCCCAATCTTATGTACTTCCGAACAATGATACCAATGCTTTCTCCCAATGTCTCTTTATGTCCGGTTCAGAATGGTGAGTATTGTTGCTTGCTCACAGAATATGATATGGTGTTCTTTGTTTTTTGATTGCCAAAACCTTTTTTAATTTGACACGGTGGCAGGTTTTTGATTGGTTGATTGCTTGTTTGATTGATTGAACAGAACAGCAACTGGTCGCGTACATGTACATGTTGTTGGACCCAGCAACTCTCGATACTTTTTCCTGGACCAGAGTCGTTTCTTCTCTGCAGCTGACTACTTGGGTTCTGTTATCATGAGATCATCTGCCTCCATTTCAGGATGACAACGAAGAAGATGGTTGAAAGAGGGTGTAAACAAGTTAGTGTAAACATTACTGTGTCCCTGTGAGCTTTTGGTTGGTTGATCTGTCAGTGTATCTCTGCATCGTGACAGTCATACAGCAACCAACTCTCTGCTATTGTATAAAGCGTAGCTGGTTGCATGGATCTTCCAGCTAGGCCTCATTGTTCTACTGGTTGATTATTCCTTTATCAAAATGCACTGACACGGCAGAGGATGTGTATCAGCTTCAGTTGCTAATAATGAATTCACCTTTTGGATCGGTTCACCGATTCAATAATCATAGGGTCCTGTTCAGTGTGAAAACCTCTGATGTCAGATTTGAGTCAGGTGTATCAACAAGACCCAACACTTACTGTGGGATTAAACATTATGTTCAAGTCAGATTGTGTAACCATCCATTTAGTCAATTCAGCAGTAACTCTTAGAAATTAGTGATCAACACAAGGACACTCCAGATACAGGGCAAAGGCAATGTCAGAGGTTCCTTGGACATCATTGATTTCAGAGACAGGGATTTGTTCAATAACAATCAATGTATACCATTGTTCAATATTAGTATAGGATAACAGATCGAGATGGAGTCAATGTTGAGAAATTAAGAGAAATTGGTCAAAATTTCTGAACTCGATGGTTTGGGAAGTCAGTGAGAAGAAAAAAGGTGATCAAGCCAGGACACTTGCATCTCAAACAACCATGAAGAACAAGTATGGAATCAGAGACTGATTACTGTGGGAGATTTGCACAGCAGCTCAGGCAACAAGCAGTGCTTCATATATCCCCTGAGTATCACATGGGTAGCTGGTTGCAATCCACGATGCAAATACACTGATAACTGAAACAGTAATCTCTTCAGCTCCAGGAAAGGGTAGGAAACAGTACTGACAGCGGAAGGCAACAACTTGTTGATTCCCCTGCTTCATTATGCTGAAATATGCTTGAAATAGACTTGATGCTATTGTACATGACTTATTCATAGTACCACAACCCAACAAGCCCACACAGAAGGGATTCAATATATTGTCGAGAGTTGCCGGCCCAAATGTATGCGACCATCTGTGTTCATCCTCTCAATACAAGGATGTGACACAACCTGCCCTCTCTGTGAATTGGGAGGAGTCTGGAAGCCAAGAAAGCAAAAACCTATGACAGTTTCTGTGAGCAAGTGAAGATATTCACCACTTTGTACCAAACAAAACAAGCCATAACAATTACAGGAGATGAAGCTTTGGTATCATTGTACGGAGGTGCTGAAGATGGAGGGATTGACAACTTCGGATACCAACAATAGTTTTGTGATAAGGTAACGAAGAACAGCTCTGCATCGGGACCACAAATGCAACCATCAACTGCTACATCTGCATGTACCACAGCTTTCGTGTTCACTATCAGGCAATGCAAAGGGCAGGAACTTGCAACGTGAGGACAGCTGACTGGGTTGGTATATCATCAACGTCTCCAAATCTCCAAATACAGACTGACCTTCCAGCAGGCCCATCAAATCCGCTGGATGTCAACTTGTATCACTGCAAAAAAGACTACAGTCAGAGGAAGTCGACCCGCAGGAAATATAATATACCATGCAGTGTATAGATGTGTGCAAATCTTGACATGATACAAAATTTACAAACCCCAAAGTGCCATACTTGTCACTTGAAGATGACGACATATAAACGGAACCCTGTGAACTGTCTCACTGATTAGTTCTTGAACGATATTTTTGTATATATGTGGCAATAAAGAGATTTATCTTATCAATATATTAATTTGCTGCAAACGCATTGTTTGAAGAGTGTCGGCTTAAATTTTACTGCATTTGATCTGTTTTGTTGTCTCCAAATTAGCCAGGCATTCCTATCGGATTTAAGCGAATGAGCATGGTAATGTTAATGGTAAGGTTCTTTTCAATAATTCAGCATTCTTTAAAAATTATTCCACATTTTAAAATAAGTTGACTATATCATCTGGGACCCGGGTAATGGGCAAAAACTTGAAATTAAATACGTTGTATATTACCGTATTTGTCCTAATAGTAGCACGGCGAGCCAGAGCAAGACCTCCTGCAGCAGTGCGCGTGAAATGATGTCAAACTTGAGGTCAAATTTAAGGAAATCATTGAATAATGTACCTATAGCCTTCAATCACCTTTATTGTGATTCAAATAACATAAATATGTGAATTGGAACACTCTCAGATTTTTTTAGAAAGATATGAAGTGAATTACAACGGTACAAAAATTGAACATTTTGGCGGAAAAGAGGGGGTGTGCTACCATTAGGGCACGTGCTACTATTAGGACCAATACGGTAGATGGTTTTCAGGAGATATCATAAGACAGATTGTAGATGGAAATACATTCCCTTGCATTTAACCCCAAGTGGACCATCAGTTTGCCAGGACTACATATATAGGTTGAGTTATGAATTCTGAAGTTAAACTTGTGTGTTTTGGTGGGTGTTATGGGGAACTGACATCTTGTAGGTCACTGTATGTAGAATCCGAGTGTCTAGTTGGCTTCCCCAGGTACCAAAACATAAGAATAGACATCTTATTTGTCTTTCTATGTGAAATATTAAGAAAGTTATGACCATTTCCATATTTTGACATAAGCGATGGCGGCCATTTTGGATTTTGGGCCATATTTCTGAGTTCGGGCAAAATCTGGCTTGGTATTGTAGCTTAAATCAATATATATGTATTCAGCTTGATTTGTGCCAATTTTGGTGCTTTTACCACCAAACCCACAATTATTCCACATATCTGCTGCACTATATTGCAAAATGTTGTATTTCACGTTTGTTATTGGAATCATCAAAATCTGGCTGTATTGGTGGTAATAGATTGATACTCACATTACAACCATATCTACTCGGCATATGATAACGTCAAATCATTGTCACATATATATTACTGTTTTGAGTGCAATCCAATCTTGACGATCCACTTCACGTTTGAGGGAAGTACTTGTTGTACGTTGGTGTAACGGAAGGCGCTCTCTGCCCCTTTGAATGCAGTGCTAGAGTGTCTCTGCTACCTGTTCGATAAACTTAATTGTGCAACGATCGAGGGATACAGGTGCATGTTGGGTCCTGTTTTCCGTGCAAGAGGAAATTATTTATCTAATAATCGAATTCAGTCAGATCTGTTAGCGACCCTCAAGACGCAGAGACCTCAGGGATACCCACTCTTCCCAATTTGGATATGGCCTTGATGCTATATTGTCTCACGAATGTGCCGAGGGAAGCATTAAAGGATGTTTCTCCACAACGTCTAATCCTCCAGACCTTCCTCTTGGTGATGCTAGCCAGTGGGCAAAGGCGCTCCAATATCGTTGCGATCTTTATATCGCACGTCGCATTCAGGGCCGATGGGTCGGTATCCTTGAATCCAGTACGTGATTTCATGCCTTAAGACAAGTGGCGTGATAAAGGGAAACATTTTATTTAGTCCTATCTTGATCCCGTCCCTAGGCGGATTTCTAGGGCGGAATGAGTCTGATGCACTCTTGTGCATCTGGAAATCCAAAGACGATTTCAGACTCCTATTTGTCGAATGCCAGTGAGGTCATGGCACAAACCTGGAGAAGTCTAGGCTTCTATGATTGCATTGTAAATTATGACGGACTCAAGTAGAGCCATGTTTCCCGGGAATGGCGATCAGATAAGAATTCCTCGATCGAGATTTATGCACAAGTTATATATACATACGCTTTATTTACCATATTACATGAATCAGGTGAAAGGAGTCTGACTATGAGTGCTATAACACCAGTCCTAACACAGCTTACACCACCTCCATTTTCTTTTATTCTTAATGGATCATGTAGTATTCCAGATCGGTGATGTTTAAAAAATGTTGTTGTAATGTTTCCGTTCATTGTTCATTTACTATTGTGTGATATCTTTTTCAGGGGGAGAAGATGGTGATGACCATGATGACGCTGATGAACAACCAGGTGAATATGTGTGAAGATTGGTGGTGATATGTGTGCATCATTGACACGGTTAAGGGTTGTGATTGTGAGGTAGTGAAATTTGTGAGGTAGTGATATGTGTGCATCATTGACAAGGTTCAGGGCTCGTGAATGTGAGGTAGTGAAATTTGTGAGGCAATGATATGTGTGCATCATTAACATGGTTAAGGGCCTGTGATTGTGAGGTAGTGAAATTTGTGAGGTAGTGATATGTGTGCATCATTGACAAGGTTCAGGGATTGTGATTGTGAGGTAGTGAATTTTGTGAGGCAGTGATATGTGTGCATCATTGACAAGGTTCAGGGATTGTGATTGTGAGGTAGTGAATTTTGTGAGGCAGTGATATGTGTGCATCATTGACAAGGTTCAGGGATTGTGATTGTGAGGTAGTGAATTTTGTGAGGCAGTGATATGTGTGCATCATTGACAAGGTTCAGGGCTTGTGATTGTGAGGTAGTGAATTTTGTGAGGCAGTGATATGCGTACATTATTAACATGGTTAAGGGCTTGTGATTGTGAGATAGTGAAATTTGTGAGGCAGTGATATGTGTGCATCATTGACAAGGTTCAGGGCTCGTGATTGAGAGGTAGTGAAATTTGTGAGGTAGTGATATGTGTGCATTATTAACATGGTTCAGGGCTTGTGAGGTTACATGTAAGTGTGATTTATGTAGATATGTGAAAAGTGTGATTTATATGTTAGTTGCACATACATTGAAACTGGAAATGTGCAGAAGTACATGTACAAATCTTGGTTTTGGCTCAAGTGAAAAAAACATGACTTAATAATTAGCAATACTTTTTGGTCAAGTATGTTGTCGTAGAGCATAATACTGGGTAAGCTCAGAAACATGCGACAATGTACAATATGTATGGGAGTGAATCAATAGTGTGACTGTGACAATACAGTGACATAACTTTTTGGTGTGGTCTGGGTTAAAGAAGGTTGGGGCGAATGTCTGCGACCGGATTAGTCTAGTTAATTTGCATTTTCATTTCAGTAGCACCACGCCGCCGAGGACTGAAACTAGGACCATCCCGTCTCTCAGATTGTTTAGATACATTCAGAAAAAATGTTTCATTAAAAGTACTCATAAAAGTCATCAGTCTTTATTCATGTTTGTAGTATATTTGCCTGTTTGGAAGACATGTGTACAGGTGTATACATGGTCAAGATGATTATTCATGCAATAATATTAATTGTGGCTCTATACATGTATTCATAGATGTTTTACTATAAGCAAAGTTCTTTCAAAAGGTGTCACTTTCTTTCACAAATGATTATCCCCTGTGAGTTCATTGAATTTTCAATGCTATCCATGATTTTCAATAAAAATTGCACTTCAGGAACAACAGTGCGTCTCCGAAAGCATAAAGCCCGTGATGATGATGACCCAGATTGGGCGGATCCTCCAATCAAATCTGGTGAATACATTTCTCGAGTTTCCATCAGTATGAACAATTAATCTCTCAACGAAGCTCCTAAAAGTTGTCCGAGTTGCACATACATGTATTACGTCGGCAAACTTCTCTTTGGCCAATAATAACGTTTTCCAGAAATTCGGCACGGATGACAAAAGACTAGGACAAATTGATTTGGCAATATGTTATTTGAGAGGAAGAAAGGACTTGTCATTAAAACCGTTTGGCTTTGGTTGACATTTAGAGGTCAAACACTGGTTATTGTGCTCATTAATCTTTTGTTTTTGACAAAGAAAAAATCGTTTTGACCTTCCAAGGTCATTGAAGGTCAAATTCAAAGTCACCATTCAAACCGCAATATGTGATTTCCCATTTGAATGTGCCAATATTTAGGCTCTAGCTTGAAGTGTTCTAGGGGTTTACTGCGCAAAGCTACCATTATGAAGGAAAAATTGGGTAAAAATTTCCAAAAATTTTCCAAAGGCCAAGAGAATTTTTTTGCTTGAAATGGCTCCAAACGAATAATGACTTGATTTGGGACGAAAAAAAATGTTTATGCTGACCAGTCAAAAAATCAAAATGGCCACCACATGTCGACTGGCGATCCAAGGGCAACAAAGCTTATACACATCATAGAGGTGCACGAGGGGAATGTTTTAAAACAAAAATCTCAAAACGGATCAGAAGTTTTTGAGAAAATGGCCACCAACGCCCGAAATTGGCAATTTTTCGTCAAAAATGGCTACCAAATCGGCAGAAACGATTGAATCAATAAACGAAAAAAAAACTCTCAGGGTATTAGCCCAAGGAATCTTTCGGTAAAGTTTCCGAAAAAATTCATCAAGGTAGAAAAAAGTTATTTGCCAGACGGACGACGGACGAAAAACCACGACAATAGCTTATAGGCCCATATGGGACAGAGCAAGCAAGGGTGCAACAAAGCAAGCAATAGAAAATCTAATGCATGAATGACCACCACATGCTTGAAGCATTCCAGCGTCATACAGCATGACGAACTGCTTATACAGTGTCTTTTATGCAGAGTCCTATATGAGGAGTTTGATCATTGCATCAGAATATACTGAACACCCAGTTCAGTAGTTGCGACTGATAGGCATTTCACACATACATGGGGGAGGGAGGTTGTTTGGGAGCATTTCCCGCTGTTCTGGACAGGGTTGAAAAAGATGGTCAATGTAAAACGCAAGAGAAACACAATTTGTGTTCTTGTTTGATAACGTGCATTTTATTTTGAGCATATTTGCTCTGAGCAACAAATTACATCAGTCTTTAGTTGGATACACTGCTGGTTTTCGCAGAAACTTAGTCATACTCGCACACGAAGTTTCTCCTTTTTGCACACGAGTCATCGTCCCATTTCCAGTCTGTAGGTTTGGCGAAGAGACAATCACAGTCGTCACATCCTCTGTACGGCTGTTTGCCTCTGTAGTTCGTGTACGTCAGAGGTTCACCACTGCTGGGGTAGAGGATGTCGTATCTGCCTCCATTGACAGGTCGCGTACCACCAACCCACATGGTTGTGGCATCTTGTGTGCGGGGACAATATGATAATAAACATATACATATAGTATGCTGATATAATGTGACTCGCAATGGCTATCAGTACTCGGCGCTTGCGCTCACGCGAATATAAATGTTCCCATCTCAAGGACTATAGTACTTCATAACAGGTGAACTGACGAGCTAATCGTAGTTAGTGGTCTGGGCCTCAAATTGCTTCAGGAGATTTTACTGGATATTCACAGCAACAATAATAGTTATTAATTTTCAGGGATCTCAAAACCTCTTTATCGATGGATGTCATGGTAGGATGGAAAATAGATATATTTTTGTTGCTCTGAATAAAGTTTCTTCAACTATACACTGTATTTTTATTAGTATCGCAGCAGTACATTCAACGCCGCCACCCTCTGCCGTTTTGAATGGGGGGGGGGGGGGGTCCAGACACATGAGTAGCATGAAACTAGACAAACAATCACTCATCAACTTGTTAATTCGGGTAAATATATGCACTGTCGATATACTGGACTAATTTGTCCGTGTTAAACAGCCTTGGCTGGGTACTTTCGTAGATCTATGGCCTACTAGTATATATTTAGTTTGGACCCATCGCTCTATCGGTAGTACCTATTACATTGCCGAAGAAGATAATGTCCAAAACAGGGATTATACTTATATACTGCCAAGGTCCACATACATGCGCAATCAAGTGAGTAGTATAAATCTATTATACAAATTTCAAAGAGCCCTTCGTTCTGTTATGGGCGGCTGACAAAAACACTACATGTAGGACTACATAGGGTCTACTTATCGCCTATTTATAGTTGGCTTCATGGCTAATCCAGCACTTTGTAGGTATAGTTCCGATTGGGAATGTTGCGACTCTGATGTCGAGAGCATTATCAGTCGAGATCAAGATTTGCACAACCAGACCATATATGTATTGCTATCCAATGCAGGCTAATTTATATCTTTAAAGAAACAATTCTTGTTAGGATGGAGCATTTACTGTCACATGAGCGCATGCGTGAGCTGAAAAGTTGCAGAAAGGTGCATGTGTGCATTTCCCAGGCAACAAACACATCAACTTTACCCCAATATCTAAAACGATTCGATCTCTAGTTCGGCATATCATTCCTCCCACATACCTGGCAGTGCTTCCTGAAATATCTGCAGAATGAACTCTTCTTCGTCAGCGTCATTGATCTCGGCGATGTGTCCTCCTTCAAGTATTTCCTTGCAGCGGATAGTGGCCGCTTCGAAATCGAGCGTGTCTGTCGGCACGTCATAACAATGGTCATTGTAGGATTGCATTGTGCCTGTACAGTGTCCTGTGGATGAAAGTGGTAATATCATACATATTATCATTGTAGGTATTCACATTTCAGAACTTTAATCCTACTCCAATGACAGTTCGACGACTCTTACACTACCCACTAAACGTTTGGGTTGGCCATGTGCGCGACATCAGGACTCAAAAGTGATAAGCCCAAATTCCAATTCTGAACTAGATTTAAAGCTCATCTCACACTTTGGACAACTTTGGCAGCACTTGGGAAAAGTCAGCGTGAAAACTTGGCAAGAATCACCCAGGGTATTTGTCTGGATCTCGTCAGGAGCTTGTTATGCAAGCCCAGGCCTTGTTAGAAGTCCAAGGATGACATGCATGCTGTTTTTGTAATACATATGTCACTTCTCGGGTTGGATTTTGAGTTTAGTCTTGCGGATTGTTTGGTGTTTGGTATCACACTTGTCTTTTATACAGCCAGGCTGTTGTACAGCCTGAGCTCTGTATAACAAGGTCCTGTCAAGATCCAGAAAAGTGTCCTGGGTAGCTCTTGCCCAGTTTTCATGCACTCTTATTTCAAGTGTTTCATTTATGAGTTCTGATGTCGCTCACATGTTGAACTTAAACTTTCGGAGGATAGTGTTCATGGAATAACATTTCATCTTTTGATGAAGAAGGGGGTAAGCGACTCGTATTAGGCCTCAGTTCTTGTAAATGATACATGTCTAGCTTCACAGACCTGCATTAGTTGGTAAATAAATCGATGTTCTTCGTGAAAGAAGTTGAATTTATTTTGGATCACTGGATCTACCAAATCCTCGGAATGTCCAAATTTTGTCGAGAAATTTCTCTTGACGTCAGAAAGTCATGATACTCTGTTGAATGATTCAAATTTGGACTGAAAAGAGCCTAGTTTAAATGTAATAGCTACAACACACACACACGAATTTCATCAACTCCCCTCAATTTTTTTATAAAATGTATACCTTGACCCATTTCTTGACCCATACCTTGACCCTTCCAATATGTAACTCGCTCGTAAATCAAATATTCACGTCAATTCAACTATCGGATTGGACGTAAGTATTTGATTTTTAGACATTTTCATATGGTATATAGACCCATTTTCCATTCGGCAGGAGTTAGGAACTCAATCTGAATAACATGAATACTCTATTTTCCAAATTTTAACTTGCCATTTCATGTAAAGACCAAGTGGGCAGAGCGATGGAAATCATCGGGGAAAGCATCGAGTTGACTGTTGTCGCTTCTGTGGAAAGTCTGACCAGCCATCAGACTATATAGCATCGTGAGACAAAACCTGTAGTTCCATTGCGCTTTCATTGTTGGTAAAAAGTCTGGTTTAGTTCACTATCATCAGGCATAGCAAATAACAACTAGAAGATGCTTGAAAACCCACCAGGCTCTATTCTAGCACCTGTATGATAGTGTCAACTTTTATTTTCTGTGTGTTATCATCTCAAATACGGTTAACACGGTGCATGGATACTTGGTCAAAGTTGATAATCTTGTGTTTGGACTGAATAATGAACACCTACGGGTTTTATATTAGATGAACAAATATACTTTGGACTTCAAAGTTCATCATAAACATTGACGTTATTGAAAGCACTGAATTCCGATACCCACATTCAAATTATACCGTATCATCTCACCAACGAACATCAGTTGTTGTTAGAAATACTGAAAAAAATTATAATTTCACTACAACTTCCACATGTCCATTATCAGTCGGTATTTTAACCTGCCCTGAATCCTTTGTTCAATTGTTGACTGAAACATCTTGTATCTTATTACTGGAAAACTAGAACATGTACGTGGATTTTTTTTTAAAAAAATGAGCAATACTATATTCAATAAAATAAAAATGTGAGGAAAATTTAGTACAATTCAGTTCACTCGAAATATGTCCGTGACCTCAATGAGAAGTGTGTTAAGAACATTATAGGTTTGATGAATTTGATAAGAATGACAACGAGGGAAATTAAGGTTGTTCTGATAACCTAGTTCACAAGTTTGAAGTTTATGTGTTTGTAGATCACGATAGTATGTTCTGAAATGACAGGTTACTATAATGCATATTGTTCCTGTCACACGTGGTTTAAAGTTTCTGGTCAACTGCATGGATATTCAGCTCGTTAACTGTATTACAAATTTGATTCCTGCACAAAGGGCTTAGATGGAATACCAGTAATTATCCCTACACATGGTTCCATATGTTATTAAATGGAATTAGTACCATAATACATACATCGTGAGCAGCGAATATACACTTTTGTTCAGGCTAAGTGTGGGCCCTTCCTTCCTGAGACATGATCATCACTCGATGTCAGCAAGACCACTACTGTCAAACACCTGCTGCCGGTATCAATCTGTGGATTGTTAACTGTACATGGAGCCCTTTTGTTATGCAAATCCCACACCCACGTCCGCACATACATCTCATTGTTACAATGACAAGTGCGTTGTTAGCAAATTCTTACCTCTGAACAAGTCGATCATATTATTGAAAGACAGCTGTATATGATCACATGCACATTGTAATTACATTATACATCCATCTATTATATATTGAAAAGGAAATATTTCAACCAGAAGTAACATTTGTATCGCCAGACTGACTATTTCAGTCAGAGAAATCAGCATATTTCACTCGGTGATATTCGCTGTCCACGATGTATCTGGAATACCAAGTCCATTTATTAAAATATGGAATCATCAATCATGTGCAGAAATAATTATTGGTATTCCATCCAACTCTTTTGTGTAGGAATCATTTTTGTAATACAGTTAACGAGCTATTCTATGCAGTTGACCAGAAGCTACAAACCACATGTGACAGGAACAATATACATGATAATAACCTGTTATGGAAGGGATTTTTCAGCCGGAGTTTGATAATTTAGTTGGCCAAATATCATATCCTGCGCCTTCCTCTATACTCATATAAAGGTGTGAGATTAAACGGTATGTTGTCAGTGGACGAGTAGTATTAAGGAGCAGTGTACAGTACATGGACCACTTAGGTTTGCTCTAAGTGTGTATTCTTTCTACGGGCCATGGCAGTGAGTTCTCCAGGTGGAGGGCACGGTCACTATGGCACAATGGTCTGCAGTCCCTAAAGGATCCTCTAACGCCTCTCCATATGGTTTGAATTATTGTATTGTTTATCGAGCACTTTAGGCTATTCAGCCCATTACTACATTTCACTTATACACAATTTGAGTAACGTCAAGGCCATGTTGGTGGAAAAACTAAGGGCGATAATACCAAATTTTCTAATGGTGCAATGAGAGTATTAGCATTCGGCGGCGCCGAAAAAACAGCAATAGAGAGACAAATCACACTTTTCAACATATTTACATTATAATAACCTGCCACCCTCACCAATTTCACGAGGCTCATAACATCTCACAGCATCTCTGGGGTTCCTGTCAAAACATCCTCCAGCACAGTGACACCTGTGCTTTGTCATGCGTGTGTTCTCATGTGAAATTTCCACTCTATCCTCAGGCTCGACATAGCGGGTGCAAGCTGGAAAGTAGGCTTCATCTCAAGGATCACTCCATATTTCCAAAATGTTGTTTAATCATTCAATATTCATACAAAATTGATAGAAACATGTATGCTTAGATTTATATATTAATCCACAATAATAAATTGGTTAATAGTGCATGTTGTCAAAATGTTACTTAAATTACATGGCTGTGAAACTTTCCATCTGTATCAAACAATGAACACCAAAATAAATTAGTTCACAACACGAATACTTACATTTCACGGGGGCTCCCTCTGTAGGGAATCAGAACGAAAGCAACTTCAACTTTATAAGGCACTGATAAAAAAATACTGATTTAGGATTTATATTACTTTTTTACGGATTGTATTTTCCAGAATTGTCCTGGCTGTGTTTTCTCTTTGCCAGTGAACACACAATGAACACACTGACAAGTGTGAACACACAATGAACACACTCTGACAAGTGTCAGCAAATAATTATGACCATGTAATTCAACCCGCAATTTCGAACATTTCGATTGAAAGCAGGATACCATTGGTCTAAAGGCCAAACTTCTCGGAATATTTTTCTCTGTGTGCACATCGTAAAGAATCACAAAGTTACGTGGTCTCGAGTGTTTACCCGGCAAAATACATACATAGTTTGAAAGAATTCAAGGTAGAAATATGGACGCCAGAGTGGTAAACATAAAACGACACAGCTGCATTAGACCACACTCTTGCTAGAATTCCTATGTCATTATGATGTCATATGACGTAAATTGTATACTGCAAACTTGATGTGCCTGGTCTTTTTTAATATGCTTGGTAATATTGTGTTTACAGATGTTATATTCTGGCTAGAAAACAGTATGATACCTTCGGATAATCCATTTCTTTTGAAATTTTATGAGCATTTAGTAACAAAAAAACGTGGATAACATCACCACACATCAGTATATATCTGATATCTTCTAGACCAAAAAAATCAGCAATGACCATGAAAGACTCGTACATATTTAAAAATTGCTGAATGTATAATATGATGACATTTTACATCATAATGACTTCATAATTTGTTTTATATTATGGTGTGAATCTTCAGAAAACTGTCTGTCATAGGCGACATGGTTTGAAACAGTTGATGATGGCCGTTTTTGCATGCCATCTTCGTGTAACAGGACAGCGGGGATGGCTCCTTTCACACCCATTACTGGTATCAAACTTCCACAGTGTATATTCATAATCATGCGTATATCAGAACAAACAACAACAAAATTATTGTATAAAACCATTATATATGATGAATGTATTCTAATGAAAAGAGCAGGACGAAATATTTGATTTTTCCCTCTCCCTCTCCCTCATTCTCCTTCTCTGGCATGTTACACTTATAGACCATGAACTTGAAGAGATCGCGCTCAATTATCATTTTGTGGGTATCATATAAAATGTTGCAACCCTATTATCGAAGTTGAAGAATAGCAAGAGAGTGGATCCCTCCCACTATTTTTTCGTTCATATCCACCCTTCTATAGCCTGTGTAGAACTTGCGTACTTGTATTCGGGGTTAAGGGGGCGCCATAACTAGATGATATGCCCCTTAGACAGAAACCCGGGATCGGGGAAATGCCCTACGCTTCACGATAAATCCCAAGGGATCTTTTAGGTACCAGATACCATAGACAGTCTCTGACACCACCCGGCCTTTGTTTTTACCGCCAGTCAGGCTGCACTGGCGTGGGAGGTTTTCAGGCACAACTGCCGCTGAGCGGACTCGAACCCACGACCTGTAGATCATGGGCCGAGCGCTTCCCCCCCCCCCCATGTAGAACTTGGTACTTGTACTATGGGTAAGGGGGCGCCATAACTCGATGATATGCCCCCTAGACAGAAACCCGGGATCGGGGAAATCCCCTACTCTTTACGATAAATCCCAAGGGATCTTTTAGGTGCCAGACACCATAGACAGTCTCTGACACCACCCGGCCTTTGTTTTTACCGCCAGTCGGGCTGCACTGGCGTGGGAGGTTTTCAGGCACAAGTGGCGCTGAGCGGACTCGAACCCACGACCTGTAGATCATGGGCCGAGCGCTCTGCCACTGCACCATCCCGCCCCCCCCATGTAGAACTTGTCGTGTGGCCACCTTTTATATTAATACTCAACTCATAATAAACTCAACCACTTGCGTCGATCAGCTGACAGTTTTCACGTACGTGACACAATATAAATTGTATTGACAGCACAGACACTTGAGTATTAGTGCTTTCTCACTTAACTCAATGGACCCAGGTCCATACATAAATTACGTAATATATTCCCAAACAATTAGTCCGACAAATCTCACATCATATTCATTTTAAATGTGACCCACTTGTCTGTGTTTCACCATGCACATATGTACATGAGTTAAGTTAAGTCCTATTTTTGTTTAATTATATCTAAATGTGGCTTATAATGTGTTCATGCAAATGAATCAGTGGAACTCTGACAACACGTGGAACTCCTTGATTGTTGTCACACGTAGTCCTATACAACTTTTCCCTATCAGGGCTCCAATCAACCGGGCTACAACAGGTTAGTAGCCGCCATTTATGAATATTTTGCTCTCAGCCATGGTACGGCTGGTATTTCATTTATTTATTTATTACATTTAGGTTTGGAGTAGAATTTAATATAGAATGAGTTAAAATGTCCACAGTTTTCTGTGTTTTGTCTCCCAGTATCCAATAGTTCAGTTGATATGTCATTTGTGACAAGCAAGTACCAATTTGATATCGTTTTGCCCCCTCCCCCCCCCCCCACCCCATTCTCCACATATTTACTGCAACACAGATGTCAAAATTGATTCAGCTTCTGGGGCCTGTTCTCCACACAAATGGCCGCCACACACAAGCCGGCGATTCAGGAGCAACGAAACATATACACATCACAGAGGTACATATGAAGAGTGCTGTGCATCAATTAAAATCATTTACGATATTCTGTTCTTGTCACTCCCTTAATCTTCTCAATTTGAGTTATTCCAAAATTGTACACTTGTCAAGGTTTGCATATCTGTGCAGAAAATCCTTCAATGAACAAGTAATAATTTCTTTCGTTTATAGAAATACGAATTATAAGTATTTTTTCTCTGCAGTGTACTATTCTCCTTGACAGATGTATTCAGGTTTATTCATCCATATTCTGGGGCTTATATAAGCTATATAAGCCAAGTCAGTCGTCCATTCAGCACGACTCAAGTTATTTTCTGAAGGTGTGTGTACACATTGTATTGTTGAACCAATAAAGCTGCAGTCGTGTTACCATCCAATGTGAGTTGTCTTTTTTGAAAACAGGGGAGTTGAAGAGAATTCGGAACCAAATAGTTATATCCAAGGATACAAAAGGCCGTGGTCAAGGGCAAGTGGTGAAAATGTGGATGTTCCCAATATGCACAGGATGAAAATAGTAGACACTATCTAATGAATGATTGGCCAATATTTTAGTCAGAAAAGTACAAGAAGTACCGTATTGGACATTGAATCGATCCTAGATTTCGTTCTACTGCAATTAACTCATACAGATACTTCCAAACACCTACTGAATTTCTCATAGCACTGCGTGAGTTCAGAATGCCAGCAGCACCCGGCAGCCAGACATTCCTTCCTGTCGTCACCGCCGTATGTAGAACAGGTTGGTCGTGACCACCTCGTCACCAAACACTCACAGCCTGTGCCGAATCAGTCAACAACACAAACCTGTTACTCTTCTGTTCATGTAATATTGATATCAACACTAATTCAACCAGATTTCGATGATGAAAAATAGCAAACAAAAAAAATAGCAAACAGACAATATTTACATCCAGAGCCACACTAGCGAATTTCGGGGCAGACACATGGGAGTACACGATACACTGGAATGAAAGTACACCTCCCCAACAAGCCACCAAAACAAACCACAAGAAAAGGTTCTATAACATACACAAGTACGTTAATATAACGTTCTCACCATTCACTTGAATTCCCATTTTGTGTTTTAGAAGAATATGAAAGTTCCCGTTCAAAGTCACTAGTGGAATTGTCACACATGACTTCCCTTTTGAATGTGCCAATATATGAGTTCTTATTCAAAGCATATCTATTGTGAAGAAAAAGTGACAAAATAACGTGATTTCGGGCCAAATTTGTATTTTACCAACTAGTTGGAAAATAAAAGCTGTCATCGTGATTAGGCAATCCATCAATGGGCATCCAAACTTATACAGACCACTTTTTCATGAATGTGACATCCAATGCTCAAATTAAGAAGATGTTTCTGCGAAGACTTTTACTGTGATTCTCAATCTGCTGGATGATGCTTTGATAAAAAAACCTCCAATTATAATCTATCTCAAAGCATACGCGTTTTGCAAGCTTCTTGACCACATGTTAATCCATCCTGCGGCCCAATGTAAGTATCAATCTATTACCACCAACACAGTGAGACTTTAATGATGCCAATAACAAACGAAAATTACAATATTTTGCCAGTATCATACACTGCGCCTTCTTCTATATTCAATAAGGATTAGAAAGGTGACAGGCGGATTTAACATGTTTAATGACATTCATTTAGTGGACGAGTAGTATTAAGGCGCAGTGTATGATACTTGGGCCCATCCTGCAATGATCATCCTATACCTTATATCACAGATTAGCTATCAAATTGCAGAATCATAGTTTTATGGAAAATTATTATATTTGCTGAGTCAAAAGCATAAAGTTCGGCTGAGTCATGAGTTCAGCCATCTATTAAGCTCTTTTGAGTCGAATTGGACTACCTCTATTACATCATAGTACGTGTTAACTTCGGTTTATTATCGACGCCCTCAATGGTCCACAATAGAAATATATCGACCCCATTGTGTCAAATATTTGGGTATGATATGAACAGAACACTAGTTATTCCTGATTTATTCTCATAAAAAAACAAACATCATTTTACCCTTTTGCAAAATTATTCACTGACCTTCCAGTTCCTCGCAGGTGCCCATGATGCAGGACTCTCCATCCGCACATTCTGGATCACAGGACTGACCCTCGACCCCTGTGTAGAGTGAATGTTTATAGTAAATGTAGCAGTTTTCTATTCAGTATCATGTTTCTATTAGCACCCGTACAGAAAAAGTCCACCTCTACATTAGCCAGGTCCATTTATACTGATCCCTCACCGCCCCCCCCCCCCCCCTCCCCAAATTGTATTCTTAGGTAATTTTATATAAGTATAAACTCACCGTAGATGGTAAAAGCAGACAGTAAAAAAAAAGCAATGATACGTTCTGTTGCCATTTCGCTAGTAACTTTCTGAGATGATCTCCTGTGTTCTCCTGCAGGCCGCCAACCTTGTGGTTGATAACGGCTCATAGAACCCTGTTGTTATGCATAACCAACACCCACGTCGGCACGAAGTTATATTAATACACAAATTGAAGCGCAATGATCGTTTTCAACATCAACCATGTATTGATTCAATTATCTCACTGAAGTGGAGCTGAATGCCATGGGGATTGTTATTTTTAATGATTTCATGGAAATCAAATTTTCAATCATTGTGGTTAGCATGTTTGAGTGATGTTCGTTGATTATGTATAAATTTCTTTGGATATCAAGATCAGAATGGAACCATCCACATGAAATATGGATCATATATCTGATTGTGCATTTGAAATGTTGTATAATACAGCAAAATAGCTGAGTTATTATGTATGCAGTGAATCATGGTTTCTGGACAACCTGCCACGAGATCCATATATATGTACACCAGAATATAATTGCCTCGACTAGGGCGTCATATAACACGTTTCTCCAAGTTGATATATTTCCCTACACTTGACAACGAATTGAGCAACGACAGATGTACCAAGGTGATGGTATCTGTGTATATTGTGGCTTAGTCAAGCATATGCGTTTGGCTCAATCGAAGTATTGCAGACTTTGTATTGCACGTTGCAGTGTCACAAACGAAATGTGACAAAGAGAATGATACACGTTACACAACCTTGGTTATTACCTCATTCACTTCATGACAACTCAACCTGTTATATGGCATTTTGACAAAATCAAATAAAATGTTGCTAGGACCCAAGCAGAGGGACTAAAGTTTGAAATTCTTTTGATGATTTTCAGACTCGTAATAAATCATCAATAAGAAATTTTGCATTCGAAAACAGAAAATTTATATGAGATATTTCGTTGAGTGTGGAAATATATGTAATTTTAACCTGTAGCAAAGAATATGTAATTTTAAGCTGTAGCAAAAAAATTGCAAGGTGAACCCCTAGTTTTTTTTTATCAAAAACATGCATATTGGTTCATTGATCAACAAGCAAAGAATCAGAGAAGACCATTCATAGGTTTTCATAAAATATTAATTTGAGTAAGGATGGCCAATAAAGACCCATTTTGTTGGTATTTGAGGGGGGGGGGGTGAAATTACCCATATATTCACACTCAAGAGAATATTTGGTCAGAATTTTCTGTTTTTGAATGCTAGATAGACGTGGAATCAATACCCAGTATTAAGTATTCCGAGCAAACAAAACAGGGTCCATTATCCAATCTCATAGTCCGAGGACAGAAAGTCATATCAGGCATACGAAGTGAGAGAAAACAAAAATAACAGGGAAACTCATGAACCCCGTAAATGGCCATTAGGAGGTGAAATCAGGTGTTCCGGAAATAGTGAGCATTTCCTGCCCCACTAGTGGCACCCGTCATGAAATCCCCAAAATTAACATGAAAATAGATCGAGTTGCATGGCAGACATGGATTTGCTGTATTTATCAACCAGATCATGATGACGTCCATAGAATTTCTTAAACGCAGCTATAAGTCTTGGTAAAACATATATCCTTGTCGTAGCAGTTTAGAGACTAGATCGTATTGATGATTGCTTAAAAGTCTGAAAATCATCAAACGAATTTCACATTTTATTCCCTCTGCCTTGGTCCAAAGAGAGCAAACATCTTAATCCCATCAAGCAAATTAATCAATATTTGTTTTTGCAATATCTAGTGTCCTAGAATTCAACTAAATAACTAAAAATCTATCTCTTACGGTAGCTCCGAATTGCCATCAATTTTCTCTGCAATTTTCACAGTTCAAAGAAAAAATTTTCATCAAATTCATGGTCGTAACAAAGTATTCCTGACGCGTTGCAAATGACTTTTGATGTCGGACAAATATTTCTGACGCATTCCAAATGATTTCTGATGCAGCACAAATATTTCTGACGCGTCACAAACGATTTCTGATGCAGCAGATATATTTTTATTGCACCACAAATGATTTCTAAAGCATCCCAAATGGTTTCTGATGCTGCACAAATGACTCTGATGCATCACCAGTGATTTGTGATTCTGATGCGTCACAAATGATTTCTGATGCAGCACAAATGACTCTGATGCATCACAAGTGATTTGTGATGCAGCAGCACAAATATTCCTGGTTCAGCACACGCACTATTTCTGAAGCAACACAAATATAGACACATAGGTAACATTCCTCGTCCAGACCGAATGAGAACTTAGCATGGCTTCTCGTAGGCGGCACACGAACATGATTCACATAAAACTCACAGTTCCCAAATAAAAGCATGTACAGCAGTAAACAATTTGATATTTCGCTTCCCAGAACGAATAATTCCGTCAAATATTTTCTTTGGGTTTGTGTGACTGAAGTTATGTCGAGATCACGCATTAATATCGGGAGGAGGGAGGTGGTGGAGGCAAACAGCTTGTGACGGGCAGTTCGGTAGGAGGGACAGTCAAGATATAAAATAATTTTTTTCCAATGAGAATTCAATCCACTGAGACACATTCGCAGCCGTGCCTGAAAGACAGGTGCACGTCTGGTACCATAAGGATAAAGTGGGTTGCTTTAAGGGAAAAATGAATCTTTCAGTTGCTTGCTGAATAAAAGGAGGCTAGTAGCGCGTCTGATATTTGCATCAAGGTTGTTCAACGCCCGTGATGCAGAAGGAACGAATGTTTGTTAAATGATGCACATTTTTTTCTTAGCTTTAGGGTACCTGATGTTTCCTGAGCTATGAACACTATGACTATGTATATTTGACACAAACCCTAGACAAATGGTTGCCATGTAACGCCGAGTTAGTCCATTCATAATTTTGTACATTGTAGTCAAGAGATTGTAATCACGACGTGTTTTCAGTGTGGGCCAACCCACAAGATATGGCAGCCGATCTTTGACATTTTTCCAATATATTGCACAAAAAACTAGTACATTCGTTATACAACAAACAGCCATATTCCAAAATTAACCTAATAATATGTTTTGTAAATGCTTTCTTCGCACTTCTTTGGTAAAATATAGGGTTGTCTGCTTTGACTATGGTGAATATGACTTGCCCATGACATATGCTCGCAAAAAAATGATACTGAGGTGGCAATGCTTTGTTACTCGCTCTATAGCTGTGTTGTTGAAAAGAACATATAGAGTGTATCCGATTTCATTTCATGGACATAACAATCAATTTTGATTTAGAAGTGTTTCTGAGATGAGATGAAAGTGATTTCAATGGCTCTTTGAGCAATGTCAAGGCCAAGTTGGTGGAAAAATAATGGGCGAAAATTCCGAATTTCCAATGATGCAATGGGTGTATTCTTACGTTCAAAGTCGACCAATCATTTTTCACACACATAAGGATTCTTCATTCCTTGAAAGTGGTTCTACTTCAAAAAGGAGTTGCTAGCACGCAGCGCTGATGGGTCCAAGTTAACCCGATCTACTGGCGTGGTGTCGTTGACTTTGCCCTCGTGGAAAGAGACACTCTGAGACACTGTGACAAGCGGATCCCTGGTTTTGATAAATCATTAATCACACACGCTACCTCTTCTCAGGTTCAATATCTTAGATTCAAAATGTTAGGTTCATTTTTCACACATTGTTCACAATCTAAGTAATGGTCAGTAACGAAGTTTATTGATAATCTAATATCGGTTCATCGTTCAACAAGTCACAAAAATAAGATTTCCAGTCACCGATAGTTATAGATTTTATCAACATGATATATACTTTGTATCATGCTGTGTTTTTCAGCACCAACCAAACATTGTCATTATATGTTTCAGACTCACGTAATATGTACTTATATCATAATTGTAACATGAAGTATAGGGAAATATACTAGCTGATACTTTGACGCCATTAAATAATCCCGAAATGAGACATGATATCTCAAGCCAGACTTTTTCATACTTTCACAAGTTCAATACTTTCAGTTGTCATATTTCTTCTCCTGATATCTTGATTTCTTGCTCACACCTCCGCTCTTGACACCTAAGTCCAAATATATTTATGACAATCTGCACTTACCGAGCTCCTGAAAGTTACGGTGGCTGATTCTTGCCATAATGCGTTTTTTCCTGAATAGTTTTTGTCGTGAATTTAATTATAGGGACCAAAACGTTTTTGCTGCAGCGAAAACATTTTCGTTGCGACCGAAACATTCTCGTCGCGACCAAAACATTCTCGTCGCAGCAAAAATAGTTGTTGTCACAACTAAAACATTTTGGTCGCAGCGAAAACCATTGTTGCCACGACCAAAATATTCTCGCCACAGCGAAAATCATTGTTGCCGCGACCAATACATTTCTGCTGCAGCGAGAATATTTTCCATCGCGGCGATAATTGCACTCAACTGTGAATATTCGCCGTGGCGATAATTGCAATAATAAATAATTTGTTCTCTTTGAGGTGATGATAGAAAAACGTTCTAACAAGTATGGCGTATGGCCACTCTCGCCACGGCGATAATCATTTTCGCTGCAGCAAGAATGTTTTGATCGCCGCTATAAGTATTTAAATCGCGGCGAGAAGCATTACGCTGCACCGAAAATGATTTTGGTCGCGACAATAATGTTTTTGCCGCAGCTAAAAGTATTTAATTCCCGGCGAGAATATTTTCGCCGCAGCGAAAACGTATTGTTCATGGATGTAATGATTTTGGTCGCGATTTAAATACTTTCAGTCGTCACAATTAAATCCGCAACGAAAACTATTCAGGAAAAACGCGTTATGGCAGGAATCAGCCACCGTAAAAAGCACATAAATTATGTGGAAAGTTCTTCACTTGTCCAGAGACAATGAAGTCAATATCTCATTCATATTTCTTTCGTATTTGATAGTTTTCAGGTTCTCACAATATTAGTTTGAGTACAAACGAACAAATATCAGCAAAACAAACAACCAAACATACTAACAAAATACCAAACAACTTGTATGATTGATTGGTGGAAATTTCTGAATCCAAGTCTCTCTTTGCTATCGCTACACTGAGAAGAAACGGATATTGAAATTTCAAAACATGAAAACATCTTTCCCTAGATGTAATGAACTCTTTACTTAACGTCATAAAACTACCGATCATAGCTTCTGTGGAATTATTCACCAAAACAATTCTCACGATTGTTCACCGAATGTGTTCATACTTTTGCCAGCAGTTGTCATAGATCAACTACTTGAATCCTTTTTATTTTTGTTGTGCCCACATTTCCGTGTGCATCATTGTCATCATGATGATGTTCCTCACAATAGCTTTAAGGAATGTATACAATGCATCGTGGTCTGAAAACCAATATTTATCATTCAAAACCATTAAAAAAAATTGACAATTGCTTCCCAGAGGATGATATAGCTTAGGCGTTAAGTTAAAAAATGTGATATGTTACATAACGAATCCCCCCCCCCCCCCCAAAAAAAAAAATGCATGTAAGTTTTCCAGCCTGAATCTTATTATGGAAAATCTCGTCCGCGTAACCTTTCGGTCTCTATGTACTGAGTAGCCATAAAATACAGCCGCCTCAGAGTGGCTGTAAACCAACATGCCTTTTTATTAGAAACGACTTTTTGAAACATCAAAACAGGTATGAAAATCACCGGGGGACACCATCTAACACATGTAGTTTGGATCTAAAATAACTCACCTTACTGCATATAAACACAAAATTTTACATCCTGAGTGCAGAGTCGTTGTATCCAGAGTTTTTGAGACAAATGTTTTCATTTACAGTCACGATCCCCATTTTGAGTTTCCCACCCGACCATCATATTACGTTTATGACGTTTTATTTTGCATTGTCTATGATGGATTCATGCGATACATCCGAGGCATACAGCTTGAATGTTTATATTTTTGTGACGTTGGTCTCAATCTCTGTTTATCGTCAAGATCACAGAGATTGCATTCAATAGGGCGTGTAAGTGAGATTTGAAACGTCACGTTATTTTACGTGATTTGACCTTTCTGGTGACATTTGATTTTCCCGCCAAATTTTTGGGCCAATTCGTGAAATTCTACATATTCGAACTCCTGCAACTTACACGGAAATTATCGGAAAATTATCGCATGTTCGTACTTTGATCATGACCCGTTCCTACGATCGTTAACGACCTAAATATGCATTTTTCGTAAACATTTCATTCCATTCAAAAGGGACGAAAAACGTATGTTTTCATGTTCCAAGGTCATGACCTTGACGGGAGAAAAAAGCTCATTCTCTTGAAACTACATGACTAGTATCCAAACCGTCGGTGGTGTTTGTGACTATATATGATGTGGCATATGTTCTTTACACTGTTTGTCATAACATCACAAAAATAATCGTGTTATAATGGAATATGGAATCCAAAAACATGCTGCGAAACACAACATAGTTCGGGGGCGAATTGACCATGAAAAAATATCCATTCATTATTAAAAACAGTGGTATGTTGTAGTTCGGAGCAAATGTAATTGAGAAAAAAATGAATTGTAACAATATTCTTAATAATATTTTTGTATGGTGCTTCTAAAGTCAAGCAAAATCAGCAAAAATGACCACGTGGCAATGTTTGTCACCACTAAATACGTCATTTTACGACATATATGAAACGAGACTTACAGGCCCTATCTATGTACTGAGCGACTATGTGTCAACTACAGCTGCAAATTTCTGATAAGATCCCTTTACTAACGCATACTACACTATACTACGCATACTACAACTACCACAGACCCACAGTTCGCCTCATCATCGGTCATCGAGAATGATAAATAATGTATAGAGATACGAAAAGTCCCTGCTTCACTCTTGAAACACGAACACTACTTCATTTCATCTAAAGTAAACTCCAGGCATTGTTATGTTCCGTGTATGTGTGTAAATAATCAATGATATTTCATCTAGATACAGAAATGTGCACAAAATAAAATATGTTCATACAATATCAATAGATAGCATGTACCTATCAAAGTCAGTGTCAATCTATTATCGGCAACTGGATTTTGATGATGCCAATAGTGAACATAAAATACATCATAATTGAACAGGATTTGTTTTCCAACAAACCTTTATGACCCATGTCGAAATCTATATGAGAAACATCTCAGGTATTTATGTGCATATTTTATAGGAGAGGCATATCACAGAGATAGTGTTTAATTGTGTAGTTAATTTCAACACCATACAGTAACGTGGTGACACGAGTGGAGTAATATTTAAAGCAGCTGCCTTCGAAACCAGTCAATATTTTTTGAAAACTACATTTCATATTAAACATGCTAAACTAACTGAATGAATCATACTCACATCAAATGTAATGAAAATAACCAGTCCTCACGGAAATTTTGCTCATTTGAACAGGCGGTTCTCGTGTAAATACAGGTCCTGTATCCGTCACATGCAGATGTAAACAAAGCATAGAAGTGCGAGATAGACTGACAATGCCACGCACATCTTGGTATATCACTGATTATTTTCTCACAACTACACTATATATGCACATATGAACTGGAAAATTTACTCGATGTGGACTTTTAAGCACGATTGGAGCATTTGTTTACATTCGAGTTTGATGGATACACTTCGTTTGTTTATTTACAAAACCGGTACAAAATTGGTATTAAAGCGGATGAAAAGACAACTCGGACGGATTGTAATCGTCAAAATCATTGAGCATACCTTTTCTTACATTGCATTGGATGTGTTTAACAAAAAATTGGTTTTGAAAAAAATATTGCATACATTCGAAGGCAGCAGCTTTAAAATTCAAGGACATTTCGAGGACCCAACTTTATAAATTAGAGAACCATGAGAACCACAAAAGCAGTAAAATTTTTGCCGGCACACAGAGGAATCTTAGATATTGACTCATCGGAAGCTGAACGATGAACGATTATTTTAGCCATGGGTGTGATATTCTCGCATCATTCTGTGTTTTCAAGGACTTTTCAAGAAGCCAGACCAAAATGCTCGATTTTCAAGTATTCTATGGACCGTTTTTATGAACATTTCAAGGACTTCAAAATCGGTGTGAAGCTTGAGTAAATGGTCGATGTCTTATGCCAATATACCAGTATAAAACCTTGAAACAAACACAATAGTGATAAAGCAACACTTTTGTTCATTGCCTTTGGCTGATCGTCCGTTACACACAGTGATAATCCAGCAAAAAATAATGTTCTTGTTTTGACAAGGTTAGCTGGTTAAAGCAGTAAGAAATGAAAGTTGAAACTATTGTGTTCATTGTTCCATAACGTGTCGAGTTCCATACTGACATTCTGACATAACACATCATAGGATGAATGGTTATGGTTTACTTTATATGCGTTATTACTATTTTTAGGGCCACTTTTGGTCATTCTGGGCGCTCTGACTGCAAAATGAACCATACTGGCTAAGAATAATCCGGAGTGCAAACAATCATAACGCGCTCCCTAAAAATATATAGCTTGTGTACTTCTTTTTACTTTTTGCATTAGTTGACTAGAAACATGAAACACCTTTGCCAGCATGTCCAATATATTCCTTCGAATCTTTCGAGAGATGGAAGTTTCTCTGTCAGAATCCCTATACCATTCGCTATAATACGCATACTACAATTACCACACATCCAAAGTATAATACATCATAAATTAACAGCATATAGACTCAAATTTGTGAACCAATATTTATTATGGTGATCTGAAATTCGCTTTGGAAGTTTCCATTATGACTTTTGTTAGATGGATGTCTTTTGACTGGATATTACTATTTCCTTGTGTTCATATGATAAACAAGTGATACTTTTGTGTGCTTGTTGATTGGGATGTGCTATAAAAACACAGATAAAAGTGAGACTTGTTTTTCATCTCAGATCCACTATAAATTCCCGGGGTTTATCCTAATTCGCCATGAATACTGAACTGAGGGATTCTAGGAAGTATGTTTCCCCATAGAATATGGAGAAACTTATCGTATTTCTGTTTGGTCTTACGCATTTTTGGTGTGAATATTTTGACTGATAAAATATACAGTAGGTTAAACGAAATCAGAACCATCCCGCACTGGGATCGGTTCGTCCATTAGTGTCTACCAGATGGAATATACATGCTAACAGTGGGAATGTAGGGATGAACTTCATGTTAACATGGGTTCCCATGAATATACGTTTCGCGATTTTGCATACTCCCAATAAGGGGGTACTTGTTAAACAGCCTATGATTTGTTCCGTAGCTTGGATTACTGAAGGTTATTACAAACGGAATTGAATTACCTGTCTTCAGGTCGCATATTTAATGAATAATCTCTGTACATGGCCAGTCAAAGAAAGTTCATTGCTATTGCTATTACAAACGGAATTGAATTACCTGTCTTCAGGTCGCATATTTGATGAATATATCTCTGTACATGGCCATTCAAAGAAAGTTCATTGCTATTGCTATTACAAACGGAATTGAAATACCTGTCTTTTGACCGCAAATTTGATGAATAATCTCTGTACATGGCCAGTCAAAGAAAGTTCATTGCTATTGCTATTACAAACGGAATTGAAATACCTGTCTTCAGGTCGCATATTTGATGCATAATCTCTGTACATGGCCAGTCAAAGAAAGTTCATTGCTATTGCTATTACAAACGGAATTGAAATACCTGTCTTTTGATCGCATATTTGATGAATATATCTCTGTACATGGCCAGTCAAAGAAAGTTCATTGCTGACCTTCTTTGAAGGGGGCCCCAAACACATCTTTCGCGATTTGAATAAACGGAAATTAAGTGTGTATACTTGATAAATAGCTTTGCTATGTCGGTTCCGTGGCATGAAACATTACGTGTTTTTTAATGTATCGTTGGGAAGGGAATTGAATTTCCTATCCATTGATATTTTCATATCGTATGTGTATTGAATATTTATGACCGGTCAATTAAAATTTTCATCCACAATTCTGAACAAATTCCCCTTTATGCCCCATGACACGAGTTTATCCATGTTAACTCCTCGAAGTCTCCACCAACTGGTATGATTTCATCCACTGAGGTCCACAGAATGGACAATCAATACGTTAGGCCATGTTGTTTTTGTTGTTGTTTCCCGTCAACTTTCTTTCGCAAAGTACCAGCTATAACTCTTAGCTATATCATAACTCTTAGAATATTCTAGTACAGAACTTGAATATTGGCACAGTCAAAAGGAAAGTCTCATTTGCGATCTGAGTAGTGAGTTTGATTTCGAACTTCAGTGTAAATCAAAGTACATTTCTCCGGTAAACTTTCCTAATTAAAACAAGCCAATGTTATCATACAATTTCCAGGGGGGGGGGGTAATTTGGAAGAATTTCTCGCTGCTCTGGACAAAGTTGAAGATGGTGAAGGGAAAACGCAAGAGAAACACAACTTGTGTTGTTGTTTGATGATGTGCATTTTATTATGATCAAATTTACTTTGGCCGGCAAATGACATCAAACTTTAGTTGGGTACAATGCTGGATTTAGCAGAAACTTAGTCATATTCGCACACGAAGTTTCGCCTTGCTGTACAAGTGTCGTCGTCCCATTTCCAGTCCCATGTGGGTTTGGCGTAGAGACAATCACAGTCGTCACATCCTCTGTACGGCTGTCTTCCTCTGTAGTTCGTGTACGTCAGAGGTTCACCGCTGCTAGGGTAGAGGAATTCGTATCTACCTCCATTGACAGGCCGCGTGCCGCCAACCCACATGCGTGTGGCATCTGTCGTGCGGGGACAATAAAGCATGATAATGTAATATGACATGCGATGGCTATCAGAACTCGGCGCTTGCGCTCGTGCTCTTGTGAAAATAAATGTTCACATTTTACAGGACTGAATTATTCACACAAGATAAACTGACGATCTAATCGCAGTTAATGTCGTTATGGTCAGGTCCTCCAATTGCTGCAGTAGTTTTCACTGGATAATTACAGCAACGATCGGAAATAGCTGGTTATTTTTCAGGGAGCTCAAACCTTGATTACCGCTTGATGTCATGATAGGGTGAAGAATACATATATTTTCGTTATTCTGAACAAAGTTTCTTGAACTACACACTGTACACTCATCGCTGCCGCCCTTAAATGAGCCCCTGTAAGTCTGAACGGGTCCAGACAAATCATAAACTGGACAAAGCAATATCACATCAACGTGTTCTCTAGTGAATACAGTGAATTTCCTTTGGCACGTGATGGGCGATTCTGTTCGGATAATTTGCATAGGGGCGAGGGTTGGGATTTCACGACCGCCCACGCAGGTAAACTGACTCGCACGTGCAGGCACCTTGACGACAACTGAAAACCCGATCCCCCTATTATGACTAATTTGAACTTGTCCATTTGGATTCCATCATCAGTTGTCGAGAACCAAGCAATATGTCGGCGCCCATAGTTCGGGCAAATCCTCGCTTAAATAAGACTTTTGTGTTTTGAGAGAAACAGATAGCGTTCTGGAAGGCAGGTTTGTGTAAATCAATTGCCGTTTGTACCACAGATATGCAATATTCAGATGAATAGTTCGCTCGAAGTAACTTGACTGAACTAAAGGCAAAAAACGGTGTAAACGAGTTAAAAAAATCAGAGTATAGTATATGTTTAGTAAGGACCCATAGCTCTATCGGTAGCTTCTATCCTATTGCAAAGGATAAGTTATCGACAGAAAATTGAGCCCCAAAACAGCGAATATACCTGGACCTATAAATTGCCAAGGTCCACATGCATGCACATTCAAGTGAGTAGCATAGATCCATCATACAAATTCCAAAGAACCCTGCATTCTACTTATCGAATATTGATAGTTGGCTTTATGGATAATCCAGCCGGGGCTGTGTAGGCCTATTTCCGATTGGGAATGTTGCGACTCTGATGTCGAGAGCATTATTTGCCGAGATCGAGATTAGCACGGACCGGACCATACAGGTATTGTTATCCGATGCTGGCTAATTTATATCTTTGAGGAAACAATTTTGGAGCATTTATTGTCACATGAGCGCACACGCGTGCCCGACCGCGGAGTACTGATTGCTCAAGCGATGTCATCTGACTCAGCTGAAAAGTTGCAGAAAGGTGCATGCGTCCATTTCTCAGGCAACACCCTCAATTTCCCCCAGTACATAAAATGGCTCCATGGCTCTAGTTCACTATATCATTCCTTCCACATACCTGGCAGTGCTTCCTGGAATATCTGCAGAACGAACTCTTCTTCGTTAGCGTCACTAAACTCGGCGATGTGTCCTCCTTCAAGTATTTCCTTGCAGCGGATGGTAGCCGCTTTGTAATCCAGCCTGTCGGTCGGCACGGCATAGCAATGGTCATTGTAGGATTGCATTGTGCCTGTACAGTCTCCTGTAGATAAAAGTGGTGATGTCATACAAATTGTCAGAATATTATTGTAGGAACTTACATTTCAGAAAATAAATCCGACTTCAATGACAATTCGACGACTCATACATAGAATAACGTTTCAACATTCGATACAAGAAGGGGGTGAATGACTTGTAACAGGCCTCCGTTCTTCTAATTAATACATGTTTAGCTTCATATGCCTAAAATGGTTGGTAAATAAATCGATGTTCTTTATGAATAGAAGTTAAATTTAGTTTGAATCACTGGAAATATCGATTGCTCGAAATCACCAACTTCATGATACTCTTTTGAATGAATCCAATTCAATTCGAACAAGTTTCGTTGAAATATCAAAGCTACAACACAAAAACAATTGTCAACGATTACGATTGATTGTTGGCACTTCATCAACTCACTTCATATTTTGTGAAATGTATGCCTTGGCCCATTTCTAGTAACGTCTCCCAATATATAACAAATCGAAAATTCACGTTGAATCAAATATTGGATTGAATATATAGACATTTTTATGTAGAATATAGACCCATTTCCCGATCGACAAGATCTATGGACTCAATCTGATTAACAAAAACACTGTAGTTCCCAAACACTTACTTGCATCAATTTCATGAATAGACCAAACGGCCAGAACGATGGAAACCATTGAAGAAAGCATGATGTTGACTGTTGTCTTCGGTTCTGTGGAAAGTATGACCAGCCATCAAACTATATAGCATGGTGAGACAAAACCTGTAGTTCCATGGCGCTTTCATTTTGGTATGCTCTGGTTCAATTCACCACTGTCATCATGCATAGCAAATAACAACTAGAAATTCCCTGAAAGCTATCACAGGGTTCAACTTTTGTTTTCTCTGTGCGTTATTATCTCAAAAACGGTAAATTCGGTGCATGGAGACAGGGTCAAAGTTGATAAGCTTGTGCTTGGACTGAATAATGAATACTTGACTCAACCTACGCAGTTTATATTTCATGAACAAAGCTTCAAATTTCATGATTTGGACTTGAAAATCCACGATGAACATTGACGTTATTGAAAGCCCTGAAATCTGATACCTACATTTGACTACCTACATTAAATTTATCGCGTATCATCTCGCCCACGAACATCAGCTGCTGTTAGAAATATTGAAAAAATAATGATTTCACTTTACCTTTCACATATCCTTTATTATTCCATATTTTAACCTGCTCTGAATCTGTTCGTTCAATGGTTGACTGAAACATCTTGTATCTTATTACTGGAAAACTGGATCATGTGCGTTTTTTTTTTAAATTGATCAATATTATATTCAATAAAATACAAATGTACAATTCAGTTTAACTCAAGTTATTCCATGACCTCAATCAAACGTGTGTTATTAAGTACAGTATGGTTTTGATGAGCTTGATAAGAATGACAACGAAAATTTAATGTAGTTCTGACGACCTAGTTTAAAACTATGAAATTCCTGTATTTGTATATCAAGAAGGTATCCTCCAGTATGTTATGAAATGATTTGGTCTGAAATAGTTCAGTTTTAGTTATTCAAGATGACGTATGGCATCATGAAGTGGAGCATATTGAAATCATATGTTATTGCATCGATGATCGTTGTTGCTCATCTTGCTATGTATGTATTAATCAAAATGCTTTAATGGAAACACGCGTGTATAGCAAATGTTATGCGATTAGATATAAAATACTGCGCGATGAAACACATATAATTGCCATTGATTGTTTTATGAATACGGTCGTCAACATTATACATGTATGTTAAGACATTATCATCATGACAGATATCAATTTTCAGCCCAACCATCGATTTTTGCATGGAGCGTTTTCTGGATTCTCTGGAGGAATATGAAACACAGTATGATATGACCGTGTGATATATCCTGGTATATGACCAAACTCCTAAAAGGACGCCAAATAATAGACTCTAAGGATCATTCGATTATATACAACACACTGATAGTAATAATTAAGTTGATATAATTATGAAAAGTTGATATAATTAAAAGTAACAGTCATAGGACACTGAAGAATTGTTTGAGACCTTCAACGCAAGTAGGTAGTTTGGAACAAAAAATGCAGTTACTTTGTTGACTCAACCTACGCAGTTTATATTTCATGAACAAAGCTTCAAATTTCATGATTTGGACTTGAAAATCCACGATGAACATTGACGTTATTGAAAGTCCTGAAATCTATGGAGCAGAATTGGGGCCAAAATTCATGACATGTCATATTTTGCTATATTCAGTTTTTATCTCGAGATTATAGAAAGCTAAACTATCAATTGTAGACATGTGAACTTCAGATTGTAGAAAGCACGAACTACAATAGGTACATTATTTGTTTAAAACTCTAATATTTAAACTTTTTCGTCAAAATCAACAAACCATATGTGTGAAGAAAGAAAAATAAAATTTATATTTTAATAGTCTATGATTCAGTAAAATACAATAAAAAACAACACTTTATATAAGTGGTTTTCTCCTTACGTAGTTCTATAGTTTATATGTTTCTGATTCACGTTCTGTCATTCATCCATTGACAATTCGGCATTCAGAAATCTATCTTCTGCATTTTGACATTTTGAAGTTCGCGTTGGAAAGTCTACAAAAGACTCTCGCATGTGGAACAGAGGGCGCGTGAAGCGATATGAGTTTTGTTAATGTGAAACCAAATACTCCCTCACGCCATGCCACCCACACACAAAGACGGTTCACTCGCGGGGAAAAACTTGAATGCCTATCGGTATGCATCATGCTGATGATAGTGTTTGTGAATGGGAATAACTAGGCCTATATTTCCTACATCCAAAACATTATATTTAAAAATTAATATATCATTGTAAGTTATGCAAGTTACGTGTGTGCTTCTTCCTATTTTGTCATGTCCATTCATGTCATGTTCATTCCTTTATTAATTGCATTTTTGCAATACTATTTGGAAGAAAAAGTTTTGGAGACATCTAATTTAGTGTATATCAACAACAACAACAACAACCGCAAGTTCACGACGAGTTGTTTTTGTTAGTTTCGCGGAAATATATTTATTCTGGATTCTATGCACATAATGGTGATAAGATGACACATAAATATGGTCACTCATTGGGATTGGTATATTTTTTTTAAAATCATAATTCAGGGAAAAATATCATGTGCAAGAACATACTAAAAGTTTTGTGATGAGATAGAATCACCAAAAATTGTGTGTTTACCACAATATTTATGACAAAGAACCCTTGCGATGGACCGTGGAAAGATGTTTATTCCACAGCTAGACTCAACAAGACAAGCAATAATATCAGTACATTATAAAAATAGAATATATTTTAAAAATTCAGTTACACTTCAATATTATCAATTAACAAGCTAACTCCTACACAAATGAATCATACAAGGGAAGTTTCAGACAACTGAGGCCAGCAGAACTGAAGTACAGTAAATAGCTGAACACGAATGAAATTAGGTCCATCCTACAAATTCTAGTACATGTATAAATGCCTTGTCCACATATTCGTAAAAAACTGTTTATCAGAAAATGATAAATTACTGTGCTTATGTTATTAACTGAACCAAACTACATGTACATTTCACAGACCATGCAGGACTGACACACATACATGTCTAAGCACGCTGCTAACACAGCTTGGAAATTCATGAAGTCCAAAATAGCTATTTAAATGTGCTTCTGCACTGAATACATTGTCTGTAATAGATATATTGTTTGAATCAGGTATATTATCTCTACGATAGCATTCCAACATATTACTGCATATATCACAAACATATTAGTCTGTTATGAATGTGATCAATGTATATACATGTTCTTGGAAAATTTCAACTTTAAAACTTTGTGAAACCATCATTGAGCATCAAATCCTATACTACATATGGAATGCTTCTGAACATGAACAAAACATACTTCATCATACCAAGTACATACCGGGTATGCATTTACATTTTTACTACCAAACTCATTATTTATCACACTATCAGCTCGAAGTTCAAGATGTTGAAGACAACATCTTGAGTGTCACCCCCTTTCAGTCAGCCTTCGATCAGGTGCCATGCCTCCTTCAGTTCGCCTGTGATCTTGAGTCTTGATGCTGATTTCAGTCAGTCGATTATCTTGACTTCAGGCCATAACATCAGTCATCACCTAACAAAAATTTGAAAGAAACATTTTGAATTCCAATACACATGTATGCAACTATCAGGTCATAACTTGATCATTTTATTATATTTATATAACAAAAATTAGCCCAAGGGCTAAGATAGGTTACCGGACAATTTTGGTTTCAAGCATTGTAGGTGACATATGATTTTGAGATTTACCAGTCAAGGTCATCTTTGTGAATCTCAATGTCACCATCAGGTATGCTGCATATGACTTCGTATGTTCATAATACAGAAGGCCGGAATTGAGCTCCGTTTCGCTCTACAACTCACCGTTTCCGAGATACGGCCAAACAGGAAGTGCCGAGTCGGCAAAAAAAAAAGTTTTATCAACAAGTATTTCGTGTGTAGAGGCCAATTTCAGATTTTGAGATTCGCCCTTCAAGGTCTTTAAGGTCAAGTTCAAGGTCACCAAAAAATGTGCCATTTATACATGACTCTTTTACAGGCTTATACACAATCCTAACCTGTATGTGCAAAAGTTTATGCTTCAGAGGCCACTTTCAAGATTTCAAGTCAGACATTTAGCACTAAAGGTCATCCAAGGTCAAAATCAAGGTCATCATCAGTTGTTTCATATATGACTTCCTATATGTTCATAATGCAAACTGAAGCTCTATCTACATGCATTTCATCTGTAGAGGCAAATTTGGGCATTTTTTCACCCAAAAATGGCTGTTTTGACCTTTCAAGGTCATCAAAGGTCAAATTCAAGGTCACCTCCCAACTCGCTATATATGACTTCCTATTTGAAAGTGCCAATATCTAAGCTCTATCTTCAAGCATACTATGAGTACAGTCCTGGCAGCTCCCATTATGAAGGAAAAAAGTGCCGAAAATTTTCCAAGTCCAAAATTTTTTTCGAAGGGTGAAATTTTTTTTTTTGTCTAGAAATGACCCAAAATGAATAGTAACGCGATTTGGGGCAAACAAAATTTTTTTCGCCGACCCGTCAAAAATTCAAAATGGCCGCCACACGGAGACTGGCGATTCAAGGGCAACAAAACTTATAAACATCATAAAGGTACATAAGGGGAATATTTTGAAACCATAATCTCAAAACTGATCAGACAGTTTTCGAGAAAAGACAGGCCAGGTGTAAATTTGAGCATTTCTCGACCCAAAAATGGCTGTTTTGACCTTTCACGGTCATCCAAGGTCAAATTCAAGGTCACCACACAAGTCGCCATATATGACTTTCCATTTGAAAGTGCCAATATCTAAGCTCTATCTTCAAGCGTTCTATGAGTACAGTCCCTGCAGCTCTCATTATGAAGGAAAAAAGTGCCGAAAATTTTCTAAGTCCCAAATTTTTTTCAAAGGGTGAAAATTTTTTTTTTGTCTAGAAATGACCCAAAATGGATAGTAACGCGATTTGGGACAAATAAAATTTTTTTCGCCGACCCGTCAAAAATTCAAAATGGCCGCCACACGGAGACCGGCGATTCAAGGGCAACAAAACTTATACACATCATAAAGGTACATAAGGGGAATCTTTTGAAACAAAAATCTCAAAACTGATCAGACAGTTTTTGAGAAAATGGCCGCCAAAGTCCAAAATTGGCCATTTTTCGTCAAAAATGGCCGCCATTTTGAGAAAAATGAGAAAATCAAAAAAATAAAAAATAAACCCCTCTTGAAATATTTTTAGGCAACTTTGTGCAAAATTTCAGGAAAATCCGCCTGCAAACTTTAAAGATAAAAATGTGGACGGACGACGGACGACGGACGCACGACGGACGCAACGTGACGGCAATAGGTTATCGGACCATAGGTCCGGTAACCTAAAAATGCAGAATATCTTGGATGATAAACTTTAACAATTTGTAATTCACCTGTCAAAAATCATCAATTGCAGAGTTAAACCGTCCAATGGCGCCCCACTTGCACCTGAAAAGTGGAAAAAAAATATCCAGTAGAAATGTATATTTATAGGCTATTACTATGTGGCGATTTCACCCAAAGATCACGGCAGGAGATTCTTTGTAAACACTACTCTTGTTTTGACCGCTTCGAATAGCAACGCCCTCTAATCCTCTCGCTCCATTGTACTGTAACAATGGTCTTACGTCATCCCTCGTGTCTCGTTTCTTTAGGGGTTATAAATATTCTGAAGCCGTCTTGTTCAGTGGAGTTGTCTCAGTGTTGGCAAGGCGAGAGGACGACGGAGGGCTCGGGTATGAGCTCTACGTCCGTACTCACCGGCTAAGGCCCGCGGGGGCCCTTGGGACTATTCCCATAGGAGGCCCAGGAGGCAGACCGTGATGATTCGGGACCCTGTGATCACCGGTCTCTCGCCCTGGGATGGTGTGACACAGGCTCTGGCAGACCGTCGGGCTGTCCAGGGTTCCACCCCTGTGGCAGTGCCGTCGGCGAGGCCGGCCAGCAACATGCCCACGTGTGCGAGTTCTGTGGTGCCGCTCCCATGGCATCTCAGACTCTGCATTCGGCAACATTACCACAACTAATGTATATGTTGTATGTGATGATGTTGATAATGATGTGTTATGATGTGATGTAGATCTATGATCGGCCGGACTCGTCTGGACGGACTGTTACCTGGTTGTAGTTCTAGTAATTACGACGCCCGCCGCGTACACCCTGTGTGCTGTGGGCGTCAAACGTTACAACTAGTACATGGATAAACAAATAGTAGTATTTTATTTTCAAAATCTACAGAATGGATTCAAACATAATGGGCACAAGATCATGGTGGATAGGCGTTACGCGTTATTCAGGGAGTGTCGTGTAAAATCGCGAGTATTACGCGTTATTCATGAGGAAATTGCACAGGAAACGACATAGGTCCCCATTTCAAATGAGGTGAGTTCGTGAAAAAGTTCATTTACTTCCTAAAATTCTGTATCCACGGAACATCCCAATGAGCAAACATCACGTATGATACTATGAATTACTTGCATACATCGTTATATCTACGAAAATGGACACACAGTTTGTGACATCACCCGCATGCTTGCGACTTGTTTGTGAAATATCATCGGCTGTCAAGTGAAACCAACAAAGTGCATGTTGGTAAATCATAGAATGCTCGCAGAAATCTTTTTTTATTGTTACATCATGCAACCAGTTGTTTTTATCGAGTATTTTATGAAATGAGAAGCTTTTTATGGTTTACGCGTATCAGCCTGAGGGCGGAAATCTACACACGCGTTACAGCATGAGGAAACATGTGAGTGTTGTCGGGGATGGTCGAGGTGGCAATGCATACACAAATATTTTTAAGTATGATTTGAGGCTGTACAATTCCTACATGTGTATATAGTGCATGAATTCACCCCCTGGCGATTACGACCCATAACGCTACAGTTCGACCAGGCATGCACATAAGTGGTCACACTTGAATGGACACAATAACTGAAAATACTTGAATGAAAATTACAGTGAATACATAACCCCTTTTATTATATAATAGATATAAAATACTATATGAATAGGTTCCGAAATCAAACAACAAACGACGATATTCAGCGCAAAACCACCTTGTTTCCATTTGGATCCATATTGATCAGTCCATAATTTGCCGTATTGATTTGTTATAACGTCACATTGTCAATTTCACCAATCAAAACGCGCGAAAGTAAGTCTAAGTAATTTGATTCACACGCGGCCTTGTGCATACGACTTTTCAGTCATAACTGCAAGCGGCAATCATGCAGGAGGATGTAAATGCAAATGAAAGGTTCCACTCTGTGAGGGATCAAAAGATTACAAATATTTTCGATAACGCACGCAGTACTAACACGAAATTACAGACCAAGGTATGTGTGCGTAGATATGAGAAGAATTTGGCAGCGACGGGGCACGATTTTGACGCAAATGACTGGCTTTCGTTACCGGAATATAATTAAATAAATCGCAAGTAAATTGTTTGTACATATATCAGTCATTGAGTTGACGATAGGAAGGGATGTCCTGATCGTGACAAAGCAATCAATTTTTCAAGACGTTTAGAGGATCTGATATTGCAAGACACACAAAACTTCTACACAAAGTGAAAATTATATAATAAAACAATTCTGAACTTTATGTCTCGGACCTCGACAAAGTCCATAATTGTTAAGTATATGATGCAGATTTTAGTGCGTCCGTCCATCCTCCACCAAGATATATAGAAGTTGACTGAATTAAAATACTGTTACTATTCTAACTCAATAAGCCTCGTCATAATGTAGCGGGACCTATTTCACGAGAAAGCCTATTATTCTGCATTTCCCGACTCGTTATCAAAAGAAAAAGAACTATATATTTTCAGTTTACTCATGAGATTCACAAGCTTGGAGACGTCGACGGAGAAATTATAAGACTGGTTCTAAAGATTGATCCATTGCATCAAAATGCGACTGGTAAATTAATAACATGACGATATGAACGTTCTGTTTATAAGTATATACGAAAGATCCGTCATAAATGTAAATACTTAAACAAAACTGTCTTTCTTCAAATTTATACCATTTATATTCACAGTGCAAGAACAGCTTGCGTGCATAGCTGCATGTTTCTCAGCGGATTTCGCCCCAGTTCTGGATATACATGTATGTGGAATATCGCAGGAATATCAAAAGATCCGGGATCATAAAAACACCGTTTTCACTGGATAAGGGCGGATAATTTCTTTAAACAAGTACCAATATATCGTCGACAAAATGTGTATATATCGTATGGATACAAGTTACCACTGAATGATGCTATACTGTGCAAATCGATATGCATTTCCATTTGTTTTGAATGTATGATTTTGATGTGCATTTGCGTGTCCTTGTGATCGTTGAAAATTAAACGTGTACAAAACTTGTGTTGTTTTTCATATACATACCTAGAGAGAGTGTCCCATGAGGCGATATTGCGCCTTCATGCGTGGCATCAGCCAATAACAACTACAAGTGTACAAACTGTGTATACCAAAAGCAACACGTGTTTGTTTGCTTGAGTCATTATCATCATTGCCGAAACGGCACAGACTGTGGGTCGAGGCATAATTATATAGATACCATTTTGCAATATGTTTGTGGTGTTCATACTGAACCCATATTCATTTGACGATAGGTGTCAAAGCAACGACCAAACAGTAGGGTTGGGGATATAAGTATAATTTTCAATGATACGGATGTATGACTGCAATGACCAAATCAATGATCAGTCTAGATGTATTCAATCTATCATTTGCATGTAGAAAGCGCACCACAAATTTAACGTTTATAGCCTTGTATGGCATTACCAGGAGTTGTGCCAAGGAAGGAAATTCATTCCCTTATCATAGCCAGGATATAGAACATACCAATGGTGTCAATACCAGGTAACACTGCCGCCACCTAGTTTAGGTTATGTATTGCTCTTACGTGTGGAGCAGACGTATGTCTCACATGTACAGGCCTTGCTGAAGTGAAGCGCGACGGGCGAGTCCATTGTTCATATCCCGCTCTAGGGGCGATATGAGGACCATTCCACATTATTTGGGGAGGTTCTGGTCGTTTTGGGCAATAAAAACCATCGGTTTACTCGGTATGTATGACAAATAATACACTGTCACCCCTCGGCGATATACACGATCATCACGCCTCGCTGACGCTCTGCATGATATTGTGTATATCGCCTCAGTAACAGTGTATTATTTCACACATACACGTTTTTCCACTCGCACTCGTAATTGGTAGGTTCCATACCGAGAACCTGCAGGTTATTATCTGAAATATTAACCTCTCGGGAGGTTAATATTTTATTTATTAACCTCCAGGCAGAGTTCCTAACATGGATAATAACCCTCGAGAACAATGGGACACTCCCCAAATCATGCACTATGGGACATGAAGGGTAAACACATGCCATATGGTCACATGCAACGCGTGACAAATAGGGCGAGTTCGATCAGCTACCAGACCATGGTACAGGAAATTGAACTGCGCATGTCTGGTTTACCAGAGCGATCGAACGCCGCTGGGCCAACAGATTAACCACTCTGATTATTTACCTCTATTATCGCTCAATACAAGTTGAGTTAAATTGAATTAAATTATCAAGCGCCCTGACGCCTATGACACTCCGGTTTGTATATTGTCCTTTATATTTTGTTATCATTCCAAATTTTTTTCAGTGGGATCAACCCTATTTTCAATGGGATCAACCCGTAATTGCTGTTCGTTGAAACGGCTTCGTTCCTAAGCCATTTTGGAACCAGAGGAACAGTACCCTCTTCCTCCGGTCGGACCATAGGCACCAGAGTAATGTCACTCGGTTTCGACCAGAGTGAGTTCGGTCTACTTTTGTCGAACTATGGTGGCCCTGGTCGATGACCGAACTCACCCATTGGATTAACACTTGCAAGATGCTAGACACAAGGCAGATATATAAATAAATATATTTATATATATATAAATATATATATATATATATATATATATATATATATATATATATATATATATATATATATATATATATATTTGCAACAAACAAGGCTTTTGATTTATAATATATTTGCAACAAACAAGGCTTTTGATTTATACAAGCACTATGCAAAGCAAATGTTTATATATTCACCAAAGGAAATGCAAGGTAAGCCGAGTATCAGATACCGCTTAAAACACATACCAGATATACCAGATACTGCTTAAAACACATGCAACATACAAAACACATTCGAAACACAAGAAACATGCAAGACAAGTTCATGGATTTTGCCTGAAATTTGGAGGGACTGTGAAACGTTAACAGAAAAAAATCCCACTCGATGTATATTTCGATTCCCGAATGGCTGGGGCAACTAGAACTTCAACACTGCTATGTTTTCTTTGTAACTTTCACGAATACAAAATCAATATATACATATACTCGCTTCTGAATGTGCACTCACCAATAACGATAACAGTGACACCTGTTGTACATCACCAAAAGGTTATGAGATTTGTTACGATTCCTTCCACTAAATTTCGCAAACGTGTTACCATTTCCGTAGTTTTCAGATGCCCTAGGTGGGTTTTTAGGTTACCGGACCTATGGTCCGATAACCTATTGCCATGGCATTGCGTCCGGCCGTCCGTTCTCCGTTGTTGTTGTCCTCCGTCCACATTTTTAGCTTTAAAGTTTACAGTCCAATCTTTCTGAAAATTCGGGGAAAGATACCTTTAAACAATTCGAGGAGGTATTTTTTTGTTTTTTGATTTTTACATTTTTTTCAAAATGGCAGCCGTTTTCATCGAAAAACGGTCAATTTTGAACTTTGGCGGCCATTTTCTCGAAAACTGTCTGATCAGATTTGAGATTTTTGTTTCAAAACATTCTCCATATGTACCTCTGTGATGTGTATAAGTTTGGTTGCCCTTGAATCGCCGGTCTGCGTATGGTGGCCATTTTGAATTTTAGACAGGTCGACGAAAATTTTTTTGTCCCAAATCGCATTACTATCCATTTTGGGCCATTTCTAGGCAAATAAAAATTTTCACCCTTTGAAAAAAATTTTGGACTTGGAAAATTTTTGGCACTTTTTTCCTTCATAATGGGAGCTGTCAGGACTGTACTCATAAAACACTTGAAGATACAGCTTAGAAATTGGCACTTTCAAATGGGAAGTCATATATGGCGATTTGTGTGATGACCTTGGATTTGACCTTCGATGACCTTGAAAGGTCAAAACAGCCATTTTGGGGTCAAAAAATGCCCATATTTGCCTCTAAAGATGAAATGCTTGCGGATAGAGCTCATGTTTGCATTTCGAACATGTAGGAAGACATATATGGCACAACTAATGATGACCTTGAACTTGACGTCAGATGACCTTGAGTACCAAATGTCTGACTCAGAATGTGTAAATTGACCTGAGCGGCCTAAACGATTCCACCCAGATATGTCTTTGTATTATGAACATATAGACTATCAAATGCCGCACACATACATGTAATGGTGACATCGAAGTTCACACAGATGACCTTGATTGGTAAATCTCAAGGTCATATATTCATACTGCGAACCACGATTGGTAAATCTCAAGGTTTTGAATCCAAATTCCAGCCACGCAAGTTCTTGGAAGCGGTGGTGGTGATATAAAATGCGCTAGAAAACCTTTATTTCATGGATATTATGTGTCAACACTGTAATAATTTGGATATAGAGTCTTCAAGGATTTCATGGGATATGCTGGTTTGTTTAAACTTGGTGGACAAGTAGCATTTTTGGAGCTTCGAAATTTCGAGTGTTTGTGCGACCACCATTTTCCCGACAGGGGCTTGATTGCCTTGTATATATTATTATAGATATCACATTGTACCGTCCATTTAATAGTTTCCAAGTGCCTGTGATATCAAATTATCAAACTCCAGGTGAAACATGCCTAACAAAACAGGTTATTATCATGCATATTGTTCCTGTCACATGTGGTTCATATCTTCTGCTGAACTGCATGGATTTTCAGCTCGTTAACCGTATTACAAAATTAATTCCTACACAAAAGCGTTAGATGGAATACCAATATTTATTCCGGCACATGATTCTATATTTTACTGAATGGACTTGATACCATTATAGATACATTGGTGAAAAGCAAATATCACCGAGTCAAACATGCTAATTTCCCTAATTGAAAGTGAAATTGTTACTTCTGGTTGATATATTTCCTTTTCAAAATATACCACACAGTCGTCAACGTGCGCACAGGATTCCTGTAGCGGAGTTACAGGAAGCCTGCAAAAACAACAACATAATTTAAGATAATTGATGGTAGGTAGGTATTTTTGGTTGGAAACACACCCCCAAACGAGGTTTCCAGCAAAACGACTTAGCAGATAGACTAACATAGAGATATTCTTTCGGGTGGTAGTTTCATTTGTTGTTGACACCTTCGTGATTATTAACTATACACACATGAAGTGAGATTATTCCTCAATTATCGTCCGAGTGCCCCTTTGTCTACATGTAATCCCCATATAATGGAACTTTTGCCCACTGCTAATGTGCATGGGGGTTGATTGGTTCACAGTTGATCAAATTCAACAGTTGATGGGAGGTGACACTCGTCTGTTTGTGTTTGTCAAGCAATTGTTTATCGTAGCACACACGAGATATGTGCTGCAGGATTGACGTAACGGGCGCTTCAGTATTCACGTAACAGGCGCTTTGGTATTCAAGTAACATTGGATGTAAAATTGCCCCAAAATATCTCTTTCCACTAAATGAATTTCGTACACATCAATATAAACACATACAAATGTCAGATTCATGGATTGTGCATTGTACTGGAAAAGTACAAGCATATAGGTTGCGATATTCCTGGCTGGATCTCATCAACTGGCAATGCCTTTTCTTCGTTGCAAAGTAATTTAGTATGCAAGTAGCACTAGATGAAAAATTGCCCCCAAATATCTCTTTCACCAAATTTACAGCAAAATAACTTATTATGTGTAACAAGTGGAACAATATAATAAACCGAATATACAGTGCTCATCATGTCCTCAATGATATCAGTATTGGTGTGTTGCATGGACCTAACCTATCTTACGTGTGTGTTTTTGTTAGCAACTTTCCTACAGAGAATTATTATGGCTGGTGACTGTGGGCACTGCAGTTTCTCATCAGAGCAAACGCACTGTGGTGATACTGGATGCACTAACGATCGTTAGTGCATCCCGCAATGGCGAACAGTAAACACGGTCAACTTGGTTTTTAACCGTATTTTATCAAATGATAAGTCCATTTGTGATAAATGGATACTCTGAAGGTAGCTTAGTGTTTTGGTCAAAGACATGCGTGGTTATTTCAAGCAGATCACAATTTTTCGTTTAGATATGTTGAGAAAAAGAATTAGCGATAAGATTCACCAACGACAAAAGTGAGATTCCCTAACGATCTAGGCCTAATACGTGTATATTGTAATAGGTCCATATCATACACCATTGTGAATTCGTTGATTTATGCGACATAAATTAGCGAATGTCACACTAAAAATAGGAAATCTGTACTAGAAGATCATCTGTACACATCAATACATGTCAATTGGTACTTTATTTCACGTTCAACATTCAGATAACGTAGATTTGAATTAATAAAAAAAAATTGTTAGGGAATCTTCACAGTCATGTTCGTTAGGGAATCTTCGATGTTACAAAAACAATCGTTAGGGAATCTTTCGGCTTTTTTTTTCAGACGAGTATTTCATGCTCAAACCAACAAAAATCGCCATGTATTTGCAACGAACGGTTGTTTTGTGCCCATAAGAATCAGCATAAGAATCAGCAGTCTTGGCCAAATTAATGGAATATTCTTTATTCTTAATCTTATACATTATGTTCTTGGCCTTATTTTCAATTTTATTGCTTAAATGGACTTTATTTGTGACATTCTCAGAGCATACTAATATTTTATCGTTGTACTCAATTATCAGTAAAGCGAATCAAAGTTCATACTGCTTACTGACTACCTCCGAGATAATTTTGCACATATACAGAAATATCGACAGTGAACGTGTTACAGAGCAAATGGTATGCAATCATTGATTTTGAAAATATATTTTAATTTTGAATTGCATTTGTTTGTTTTTCTATTTTAAATTATCATTTCTAATGTTTCAGTAGGGTTGATATCCAATGGATAGAGTCGCCATGGTAACAGCCTCGTTGCTATGGTAACAGTCTGTTCTCAGTGATGTCTTCGAATTTTGCGCAATATCATACAATACATCTTCTTTGAAATCAAATTAAGACAAATGTTCAAATTATAGGCCTATTTCAGAAATATTTTAAATATTTTCATGACTATTATTGTTTGGAAACCAATTTATTCAGCAGAATAATAAGAACAAGTAAGCATCAGCTGTCAACAGAATTGTTCGATGCATGATGACTGAAAGAGTTTATTATTCAGTACGTCTGAATTTGCCCCGTTTGCCCTGATTGCAGGTTTCGCGAGTCGAGGTATGCTTCTGATCAAAGTTTGACCAATTTCTTGATTGGATCCTTCCCACACTAAATATGAATAAGTTTTTCAATAGGCTTGAAGTCATAGTAGCAAGGTACCATTATATAGTTTTTTTCCTGTTCAGATAAAGGCATTATGGACATTTGGTGATAAAAAAAGATGTTCGCGTTAATTGGTAATTAATAACAGCGACATGTAATCGAGTATATTGAGCCAGTATTACAATCGGCTTCTCCAGCCGATGAAAAAAATGCCTTCGGCAATTTCCGTAATCGTGACGTCAGTTGAGACAAAATTTGCTTTGATGGCTCGCCAAAAGCGTAAAATACGTAATTTGTTGGCCAGCTCAAAGATGGAAAAACACCCCAAAATGCTAACGATTCGAAAGAAAACACGTAAAAACCAGCAAATACTGGACATCTTGCAGTTCAACAAAAATACATTCTGGGAGAACAACTAGTACTGATTCTAAATATCAAGACAAGAATTCTTACCATCTCACCCGTTCACTTGAATTGTCAAACATACACAACACGAATGAATACTAGAGTATGTGACATGCAGTTTACCTTGCTGGCTACATGTACTTTCAGTTCTGCCTCAACTGACGTCACCAACCACGTGATCCATTCTAAAATCGTGATCAAAATCTTCGGCAATTTACGGAAGGAGTGCCTATTTGATTCAATATCTCGAAACCCATTGATTGTTTTTGTAAAATTGTTCGAATTCATTGATAACTATTCATATTGGACTAACTGAAAAAGCACTTTCATCGGCATGCTACTAGGTCTTTAACCCTATGAGTGATTCAGCATTATCTCACCCAAAGGCCCAGAAACGCTTCACATTGTTGAAGGCACAATAACACAGCAACAATATTCAGTGCTGGAGACCAGAATGACAGGTTCATTCTCAGTGACTGATTCCCTGAAAACGAGTTCATCTTTATGCCGGATCAGGATAGGTCTCCCTGCCATACAACAAGAAAAAACAAGTGAAAGTCTATGAACCCAAATGCTAGAATGGCCAGGCAAACGGCCCCGATGTGATTACAATCGAAAACTTGTGTATAAAATCGTTTGGCTGAATCTTGCTTGACTACATTACTATAATTCAGATTTTTGGAAAACTTACATAGATTTGGCATATGAAGAATTCCATTGAGGAATTGTATCCACATTTGATCAGAAACAAATGAGACATGTGTGAGAGACATTATCAAACCAATGAAAGACACACTAAATATTCACCTGTTCAAGTCAAGGTTTATTGATCCCTGCTGGTAACAGCAAAAGGATGCCAGCTCATGTTATTTCATTGAATAATTCGATTGCTAAGCAACTGTTCTTATAAAAAATATATAAAATATGTATTTGCATCATATTAGAGTTACGTGAATCCTGTAGCACATATCTCGTGTGTGCTACGATAAACAATTGCTTGACAAACACAAACAGACGAGTGTCACCTCCCATTAACTGTTGAATTTGATCAACTGTGAATCAATAAACCCCCATGAACATTAGCAGTGGGCAAAAGTTCCATTATATGGTGATTTCAAGTAGACAAAGGGGCAATCGGACGATAATTGAGGAATAATCTGACTTCATGTGTTTATAGTTAATAATAACGAAGGTGTCAACAACAAATGAAACTACCACCCAAAAGAATATCTTTATGTTATTCTATCTGCTAAGTCGCTTTGCTGGAAACCTCGTTTGGGATGTGTTTCCAACCAAAAATACCCACCTACCATCAATTTTCTCAGATTATGTCGTTGCTTTTTGCAGGCTTCCTGTAACTCCGCTACAGGAATCCTGTGCGCACGTTGACGACTGTGATACCAGGTGGATGTAAAATGTGTTAACAATGTTCATGTAATCATATACAGCTGTCTCTCAGTAATGTGACCGACTTGATACAGAGGTAAGAATTTGCGAACAACGCACTTGTCATTGTAACAATGAGATGTATGTGCGGACGTGGGTGTGTGATTTGCGTAACAACAGATCTCTATAGCCAGTTACTAACGCAAAGATTAACACTGGCAGCAGGTGTTTGACAGTACTGGTCTTGCTGACATGGAGTCAATACCATGTCTCCGGCACAAAGGCCCACACTCAGCCAGGAACTAATCGTCACAAAAAGTGTATGCGGAAAGACACTTCTGATTTGTTTGGCTGTAATGAAAGTAGAAATGGATATCGACAAACAGGCAAATTCGTAATTCAAAAACGAATCCATAGACGAATTTTACAAATTTGTGTGATTGGACATATAATAGAGTGATACTGATGTATCAAAGCATGTTCCTATAGCTAGGTGAAATCCTGTATAAAGATCACTCTACGATACGAATACTCACTCGTTTATGATATAACTCAAATACAATTCGCAGGGGATGAATTTTCAAAATTTATTGAATTAAATGTATACATGTATATAATTCTTTTAACTATATGATTCATAATTATTTTCATAACTATCTCACGTAGCGGACGTTGTATTCGAGATAGATGTAGTGTGTTATTGTATTTGTCATATTTCGTCACATTTGTGACACTGCGACGTGCCATACAAAGTTCTCAATACCTAGATTGAGCCTAACGCATATGCATGACTAAACCAGAATATAAACAGATACCATCACCTTGGTACATATGTCGTTCTCCAATTCGTTGTCAAATGTAGGGAAGCATATCAACTAGGAGTAGCATATAATATGACGCCCTAACTGAGGCAATTGTATTCTGGTGTAGTATGTATAGGGATCTTGTGGCAGGTTGTCCAGAGCCTATGATTCACTGCATACATAATAACTCAGCTAGTTCGCTGTATTACACAACCGTTATAATGCAAAATGATCAGATATTCCTTCCATATTTCATGTGGATGGTTTCATTCTGAACTCGATATCTATAAAGAATTATACATAATCAACGAAGTCGAACATACTAACCACACTGATTGAAAACGTGATTTCTCTGGAGTCATTAAAAATAACAATGCCCATGGATTGATATTCGGCTCCCTTTCAGTGAGATGATTGAATCAATACCGGGGAGGATATGTTCAACAGCGATCATCGTATTAGAATTGGCGTATTAATATTCAACATCGAGAAAGTCGTGGGTGTTGGATGTGCATAAGAGCAGAGCTTTCTGTGCAGTTACCAACCACAAGATTGGCGGTCTGCATCTGAACACAGAAGCTCCACTCAGAAACTTCAAAGCTACTGGCGAAATGACAACAAAACGTATCATTGCTTCGCTTCTTCTGTCTGCATTCGCTGTCTACGGTGAGTTTATATATATCAATATAGAATACTTTATGGGTGAGTTTGAATGGACTCGACTAATATAGAGCTGGATTTCCTCTGTACAGGTGGTGATAGGACTTCCCCTGTACGGCGCCACGTTTTGTAACATGATACGGAATAGTAAACTGGTACGCTTACCTTAAACATTTACTATACACAGGAGTCGAGGGTCAGACCTGTGATCCAGAATGCGCGGCCGGAGAGTCCTGCATCATGGGCACCTGCAAGGAACTAGAAGGTAAGTGATACAATTGTGTTATAGGAAAAGGCCCTTATAAATTTCTGGGTATTTTGAAGAAAATCTATGCAGAAATATCCTTTTAGCTATCGCATCGGATTCTGCGTTTGTAAAATATTGATGTGTATAATTTTGAATGCCGTTCGATGCATTGTCTGGACATAATGTCAACTTTGATTTTCCAGTGATTTAGTACAAATATAAATTTTGTCCGGAATCAAATTTTTCTGATCTTGTTCACTATAGAAATGCTTGAAGAGCATATAGGATAGTACTTATGTACTTATGATAAATCCTTATCTTCGGGTTTGTTTTATATTTCTAGACTTTTTTACCAGCTTGTTGGGCAGGTGTATTCTAATTCCATCGAGTGTACAATGTAGCGTGTACTCCTGTGTATGAAAACACATGCGGGAATCAGTAGATTCACGGATGTGGTTATAAATTTTGCGCGTGATATTTTTCGGCTGAAAACTGCAATGTCGTGTGAGCCGGCGATTATTTTCAATAAACTCTTCTGAACTTGAGATATAACAACTGAATGACGTGTAGACTGTCTATTTGTGGTTTACACAATCATAACGGTTGCGAATTTGAAAGGTGTGGTGGGTACTCGATGCAGATGAAATTGAAGTGATTACCATTGTTGACACTTTCGGTTCAAAAACTGCGCGCAGCAGTCATTGGTCGGCTGCCTGATCTTTTCGGGAACACTCGGTAGAATTTGACGATAAGTTCTATGAACTAGTCCATAATCCAAGAGCGCCATGATGAGAACCAGAAGAATTTTTTTGGGCCTAACAGATTTGTTTTGGTGACTGATTCAACACAGGCTGTGAGTGTTTGGTGACGAGATGGTCACGACCAACCTGTTCTACATACGGCGGTGACGACAGGAAGGAATGTCTGGCTGCTGGGTGCTGCTGGCATTCGGATCTTTCGCAGTGCTATGCGAAATTCAGTAGGTGTTCGAAAGTATTCGTATGAGTTAATTGCATTAGCACAAGCAAACATCGGTAAATGTGTACTTGTCGCACACATACTAGTAATTCTTTTTTTTTGGTGGGGGGGGGGGGACTTTTAAATTAATCAATCTTTTATTTGTTAAATGTCTACTCATTCCATCATGTGCATTGTGGGAACACCGATATTTTACCCACCTCTGCTTCTGAAGACGGCCTTTTTTAGGTTACCGGACCTTTGGTCCGATAACCTATTGGCATGGTGTTGCATCCGTCGTCCGTTCGTTCACATTTTTATTTTTTTTGTTTACGGGCGAATCTTTCTGAAATTTCGAACAAAAATGCCTAAAAATATTTCAAGAAGGAGGGACCGGTATTTTTTGGGTTTTTTTTTTTTCGTATTATTTCAAAATGGCGGCCATTTTTTTGACAAAAAAATGGCCAAGTTTGGACTCTGATGACCGTTTTCTCAAATTCTGTTCAGTAACTTTTCTGTTCCTTACTGATGCATAACACTCCTGTGATTTGTACCCCTGTACCCATGTATACCCCTGTGATTTTCATTTCCCTTGAATCACACGAAGTTAGAGATTTGTCAAAAAACTTCGACACGATAGATCACGATATATTATTTTAAAATTGTATTACTATGCTATGAGCCTGAGGGGAACACCGTTATATTGGTTTAGAAATTATCTCTGCAGACCATAAGCAATATGTTAACTACAATGGAGTAAATTCTAAGATCTTGACTTGATCTGTGGGGTACCCCAGGGATCGGTACTTGGACCCCTTCTGTTTATTTTATACATCACCAATCTAAACTACTACATGCTCCTTTTCGATCCTTTGGATCGTTCTGGATAGAAATTCGCGTACTGAAAGCAAGGCACGATCGTCTGCCTGCATGACTCGAGCGCTCCTTTTGCCGCCAAAACCGCCGCGCATATTGCGCGCGCAGCTGCGCAGAAGCTTCACTTTTCTGTCCACCGCCATTTTTGACTGGCAGCTTGGATTTTGGCTCCCGGTGAATTCGTAGAATTTAGTCTGCAAACTAGTCTTTTGCGTTGTATTCTAACGGAATTTCACCTGCCACGTTCATAGGCATCGTTTTGTGTCTATTTGGATAAGTATTGGTCGATAGTTTGTTACTTGCTGGATCGTCAGCGGTCTGTATAGCCAGTTCACCCTATTATCGTCCGTTCGTCGTACTTGATAGTGTACCTGTTGTTTACATCTATCATTAGTCTACGTTGATTTGTCTACTGTATATTTCTTATATACTGTGGTTCATATATTCGTAGTCCTCTTAGGGTTCTTTTTCAGCGCAGTCTCAGGTTTGCTACATTTTGCCCGCCCTGTTACTGTGAGTTGTTAGTTCCCTTTGGTGATCATGACCTCACAATCCTCTCTTGGTACCGGGGCCATGGACGAACGTCCGTGCCCGAAGTGTCTGGTCAATACCCTCCGTGGAGGGGAGAAACACGGTATGTGTTTCGACTGTTTGGACCATGGCCCGGTATCTATGGAGGATTTGAGGTGTGATCTGTGCCGTTTTTGGCGTCCCTCTACCTTTGTGCAGGCGACTGCAAAGTATGCTGAGGCCTCGGTGGCTCGTCAGGATGCTTTGAGGCTTGCGGAGGCTTCGACCCCGCAAGTCCGCCAGTCGCCCATGGAGGTGGAGGCTCCGCCTGTCGCGGCTCAGATCACGTCCAGCGTTAGTCCGCCCCTGGGGCTGACGCAGGACATGGTCAATGCGGCTGTGCAATCGTTTTTTGCACAGTCGCTGTCTTCCCTCCAGGGTCCCCTTTTGGCAGGTCTCTCTTCCCTGCTTGGACAGGGAGTCCCGGCCGGTTCTTCGGCCACCTTTTTGCCGCAGGGTGAGCTTGCTCCCCCTGTGGGCAAGAAGGCGAAATCTTCTAGCAAGAAGGTTTCGCTTCTTGCCAAGGCGAAAGTGCCCAAGGAACCGCACTCCACCTTCGTCGTCCCGCAGGGGCCGATCGAGGTGGAGGGGTCCGTTCACTCTGCCCCGGCTCCTTCCAAGAAGAGGAAGCGTGCTTCCTCTAAGCGCCGTGGTGCTGAGTCCACATCGATTTTCGATGTGGCTCAGGCTTCGTCCGACCTTTCGGTGGACGACGATCAGGCCTCGGGCTTCGATCGGCGGAGCAACTTGGAGGGTTCTTTCGAGTCCTCGGTCTCGAGGTTCGATCGGGGGGAGTTCCCTTCGTTTGGGGGTGAGGTTCTTGATTGTTCGTGCGATCGGGAGTCCTCACTTGGCGATCGTGCGTCTGGTCGTCGATCAGGGCACGATCGGGCGGGTGGTGCTGAGGTCGTTCCTCAGGGCCACTCAAGTCCTGTGTATGCGGATGTAAGTCGCCGGACGGGCGCGATCGCGGAGCAGGCATTCCCTCGCCCGTCCTTTGATGTACCCTTGGGGTCGTCGAGGTCTTCGGTCGGACCTGTGAGGTCCAACGATCGAGGGGGTCGAGCGGAAGCTGACCAGGAGTCTTCCTCCTCGGAGGACGAGACTGCTGATCAGGCCGGAGGTTCTAACTTCTGGTGGGCTTTGGAGTCGGTGGCAAGGCGTATGGACTTGCCGATCGATGCTCCAGGGCCCTCACGGGGAACCGGTAGGTTTGCGTCGGCGCCTGTTCGTCGACCAATCCGGCTCCCTGTGGCTCCCGCGTTAGTCAAGTCATTCGACAAGATTAACAAGGGAGTTATGGCTAAGAAGGATGTGGCTCGTGCGGAGTCGAACTTCCCGACTAGCCGTGTTCGACCTGAGTCGATCGACACCTATCGGACTGTAGAGTTAGAAGGTGGACATCAGACCTCCGTCCCGGTCGAAGACCCTAACCTTCACTTGCTTTCCCGGAAGCAGGGTACAGTTTGGTCGGCTCACGTGAAGAAGGCTCGCCTTTCTCACTGGCAGACGCTGTCTCATCAGTTGATGGGACAGCTCTCGTTGACGGATCACCTGACCACGTTGGTCCAGGAGTTTGTCGATGAGGCGGACTTGGAGGAGGGTAGTCGCGTCAACATTCATGCGGCACTCGGCGTTTTGGCTGGAGTGGTCCATGCGGCTGAGCGTGACAGTGCGCACCTGTGCGCACAATTGGATCTCACCATGCGTGATGCTGATCTCCGTCTGCTTGACGTGTCCGCTTCGGACGTCGCTGAGCTACGTGGGAGGCCACTCTTCTCTGGGCACACCTTTGCTAACCTCTCTCGATCGGATATTTCCGTCATGCGGGAACATCTCCGAGATGAGGCTATGGCCAAGGCGTTGCTAGGGAAGTCGGCGGGGTCTGGGTCAGGCAAGAAGACCAAGGGTCAGAAGCCTGCCCAGCCTCAGGCAACACATGCACCCGCTTCTACGCAGCCGCCCTTTCGGGGGGCGCAGCCTCCCCCTCCTCAGGGGGATGGCAAGCGTGGAGGCAAAGGGGGTGGGCGCTTCAAGAGCAAAGGGAAGACTTCCAAGAAGTGACTCCTTGCCGGAAAGCGTAGGCTCTGTGGGAGTGTCGGTTCTATCGGAATTCGATCTTCCACAACCTGGTCCAGTCGGGGGGCGTCTGGCTCAGTTCGGTCAGGGCTGGAGCGATCTGACGTCCTCAGACAAGTCAGTCGTGGCATGGGTGAAGTTCGGTCTCACCTTCAGATGGGAGGCTGGAAAACCACCGATCAGACCCAAAGCGTGGTTCTTCCCTGTGCCCGGCGATCGGGAAAAGTTTCAGCTACTGCAGCACGAGGTGCAACAGTTGCTAGAGAAACGAGCGATCGAGGTGGTCAAGGACGAGAGGGGATTCTATTCTCTCATCTTCCTAGTGCCGAAAAAGACAGGCGGGTGGCGTCCCGTTTTCGACCTGTCAAACCTCAACAAGTTCCTGATCATTCCCAGGTTCAAGATGGAGTCGGCGCTTTCCGTTAAGAAAGCTCTATCCAAGGGAAATGGGTTGTCAGTATCGACGTTAAAGACGCTTACTTACATGTGCCTATACACCCGGCCGATCGGCGATATCTCAAGTTCACGTTCAAGGGCATGGTGTATCAATTCAGGGTACTTCCCTTTGGAGTAGCTACCGCCCCTTACGTGTTTACCCGCATCGTAAGGGCGATGGCAGCCAGGTTTCGATCGGTAGGAATTCAGTTCCACCATTACATCGACGATTGGCTAATCGCAGCCGACTCTCAGTCTCAGGCTTTAGAGCATTCCGGGTTCGTTCTCAGGTTGGCGACCAGCCTAGGCTGGATACCCAATTGGGCGAAGTCACATCTGTCCCCGACACAGCGTTTCGAGTATGTCGGGGTGGATTACGAGCTGGATCTGGGAGTAGCTCTTCCTCCCAGGAAGAGAGCTCTCAAAGCGATTGCGGCGATGGATGTCGCGCTGGCGCAGTCGTCCATCACGGCTCGACAGTTTCTTTCCATCATCGGTTTACTGGCGTCGATGGAGAAACAGGTGCCGTTCAGCAGGTGCTTCCTCAGGCCCATTCAATGGTGCCTAGCGTTGCAATGGCGGATCCTCACCGATCGATTAGACCAGGTCGTGTTGGTGGACGATCGTGCTCGGGAGGCAATGCTGTGGTGGCGGGACCATCGGAATCTTTTCCGAGGGATGCCACTGGCGGAGTATCTGCCCGATCGGACCTTCTTCACCGATGCGTCAGAAGTGGCGTGGGGAGCTCATATGGACGAGCTCGAACTCTCGGCTGCGTGGAGCACGAGCGAGAGGTCGTTGCACATCAATGTCCTAGAGCTGCGAGTGGTGAGACGTGCGTTCGAAACCTGGGGGCCTCAGAGTCCACCAGGGACGAAGTGGTTGGTCTTCACAGACAACAGTACTGTGGTGGCGCATATCAACAAGCAGGGCGGTACTCGGTTGAGTCAGCTTTGTTTGGAGGCCGAGTGTCTGATCAGGTTTGCCTTCAGGTCCCGTCTATTTATCAGGGCAAGGCACCTTCCGGGTCGCAGGAACGTTCTGGCGGACGCTCTGTCGAGACCGGACAAGATCATAGGCACAGAATGGAGCTTACATCCGGGGGTGTTTCGTCGCATTTGTCAGGCGTTCGGGACACCGAACATAGACCTGTTCGCAACCTCTCGGAATCACAAGCTTCCGGTCTATTTCTCACCACTGCCGGAGAGCGAGGCACTGGCTGTGGACGCGATGTCCCAGTCTTGGGACGGGATGTTCGGGTATGCGTACCCGCCAACCCGGTTCCTAACGGAAGTGCTGCACAAAGTAGCCAGGTCTCAGTGCGAGATTCTGTTGGTGGCGCCATGCTGGCCGATGCAGGCTTGGTTCCCGTTGCTACTGTCCCTCCTGATCGATGTTCCGCGGGCTCTGCCGATCGAGAACACGTTGCTGAGGCAACCGGGTCGGGACATATTTCACGATTCCGTCCACGTGCTCAAGTTACACGTGTGGAGGCTATCGAGCGATCCTTCCAGGAGGCAGGATTTTCTCAGCAGGTGTCCGTACATCTCTCGAGAAAGAATAGGAGATCCAATTAATAGGAGATCCTCCTCTAAAACGTATGAGGCTAAATGGAGAGTATTCGTACGTTGGTGTAACGGAAGGCGCATTGATCCGCTCTCTGCCCCTCTGAATGCAGTGCTAGACTTTCTCTGCTATCTCTTTGATAGGCTTAATTTGAAGCCTACAACGATCGAGGGATACAGGTCCATGTTGGGCCCAGTATTCCGTGCTAGGGGGATCGATTTAACTAATAATCATATCCTCTCTGATCTGTTAGCGTCTTTTAGGACGCAGAGACCTCGGGGAGTTCCGACTCTCCCAGATTGGGATATGGCCTTTGTGCTTTATTGCCTTTCTAAAGCACCTTGGGAGCCTCTCAAGGAAGTTTCCTTGCAGAGGTTAACTCTTAAGACCTTCTTGCTCGTTATGCTAGCAAGTGGTCGAAGGCGCTCAGATGTCGCAGCAATCGACGTATCACGGGTGGCGTTTGGCGCGGATGGTTCCGTTTCCTTATACCCAGTGCGTGATTTTATGCCTAAGACACGTGCTGCGGTTGAGGGCGGGAAAGCGTTCTCCCCTATCGTAATCCCCTCTCTAGAGGGTTACGTAGGACGGAATGAGCCGGATGCACTCTTGTGCCCTGTTAGAGCGCTGAGAATTTACATCGATCGTACCAGATCGATCAGGAAAGATCGTAAACGATTATTTATTTCCTATCAGCCTAATAGGGCTACGGATATCTCCACAGCTACACTATCTAGATGGGTGAAGGTTGTAGTGAGGACTATCTATGCGGAGTCAGGTGCTGACGATCGAGTAACTTACAAAATATCGTCCCACCAAATCCGACACATCTCGATGTCTTTGGCGGCCAGGTCGAATATTCCGTTAGAATATATCGTAAGGGCCGGAATGTGGACTAATTCTACGACATTCATCGGGTTCTATCTGTCCAATGCTGCCGAGCTTCAGGACCAGTCGTCCAGATTTAGACTGGGTCCGCTGGTCGTAGCGCAGGCGGTTATTTGAATCAGCTGGACAGAAAAGTCTTGGTTTTTATGTGCACGTGTATATAAGCAACACTTTGTGTTGGTGTTTGAGTTTCTTTTTGTTACGGTCTCAAGTAGAGATCCGTTTTCCACCGTTTGGGTGAAGAAGAAATTCGTGCATGTCGGAGGCAAGCGATCGCACCGCTAGGTGAGTATCTTTATTATTGTTATTAAAGATATATCTAAAATGTAGCATTTTAGCGTTTCGCTTGAAATCAAGACTATCGTCTGTTTTCATGACTCTCTAGCACAACTGCTCCACCGCCTATCCTTTGATTCTAAGGAGCATGTAGTAGTTTAGATTGGTGATGTATAAAATAAACTTCCCAAATTTTAATTGTAAATTTGCCGTTTATTGTTATTACTCACCTCTAAACTACTACAGTAAAGGCCCTCCCATCCATCCCCGCCAGTTTTGCGCTAGGGGCTTCCTTTTGTCGTTTGGACAGAAAAGTGAAGCTTCTGCGCAGCTGCGCGCGCAATATGCGCGGCGGTTTTGGCGGCAAAAGGAGCGCTCGAGTCATGCAGGCAGACGATCGTGCCTTGCTTTCAGTACGCGAATTTCTATCCAGAACGATCCAAAGGATCGAAAAGGAGCATGTAGTAGTTTAGAGGTGAGTAATAACAATAAACGGCAAATTTACAATTAAAATTTGGGAATTTCATAATATACATTATACGAACGATCTTCACCTAGCTATCGAAAATGCCAATACCATCCTATTTGTTGTTGATACAACAATTTATTCCACCTCTGATAGTGTTGAGGAAATGATTAATAATATGAACATACAACTCAATACTCTGTCAGACTGGTTCAAAGCAAATAAATTATCTTTAAACGTCACGAGAACTAATCGCATGCTCTTTTATTACAATGATAATCTACAAGTATCCAACGGGAATGATTTTATCATAGATGGTTGTCAAATCAACAAGTCAGTGTTGTAAAATTTTCACGCGTCTTTATTGACAAAAACTGAAATGGCATGAACATATAAACAAATGTGAAAATGAAGTCAGAAACGGTCCGTATGCCCTGAATATAACTAGAAATATATTTATCTGTAAAAAACCTAAGAATGCTTTATTTCTCTCAAGTTCACTCTCATCTCATATTTAGCCATTTATTGTGGGGTTCTGCGTGTAAAACTTATTTGAAGGAATTGGTAGTACTCCAAAAAATAGTAGTAGGAAACATTTGCTACGCAAAGCAAACTATTTTGCATCGTGAAGAAAACGTTTGTTTCGCGAAGGAAACATTTCCTATGCAAAGCAAACTGTTTGCATCGTGAAGAAAACGTTTGCTTCGTGAAGGAAACATTTGCTCCAGTTAGGAAACTATTTACTTCGTGTAGGAAACGTTTGTTTCGCGAAGGAAACATTTGCTCCATGTGTAATTAAAATATTTATATCTGAATTTTTTTTCAATGAAATTAATCTAATTGTGGCAGAAATAAGCCACCGTAGTATAAGGATATATTTACGATTCGACACAACGATAGCCTAATCTTGATCAGCAACGACTGGACTTCCAGTGTTATATTGCATCAATTGATCCCTTCAAACAAACTGTAAATATTACTTCAGTGCAGCTGTGAGCATATACGTTCAGGAAGTTTTTATATTCTTCGTCTAATGGGTTTTTGGATTGTTATGGCGAGTTAGTGTGGAAATGAAAGGATCTTAGAGGTTAAATAGTTGAATTACATGTTTATGCTCATTTGTCAGAATATTCTATTCGTTCAATGGCAGAGAGAAAACACAGCCAGAACAATTCAGGAAAAAGAAATACGGAAAAAAGAAATATAAATCCTTTATCAGTACATTCTGATCAGTGCCTGGTTTTTTCAAACTTTGTTTCCATTCTGATTCCCCACAGACGGAGCCCCCGTAAAATGTAAGTATTCATATTTTAAAATAATTTATTTTGGTGTTTCATGTTCGATACATTTGGACTGTTTAACAGCCCTGTAAGTAGTGCATTGACGAATAATCGATTGATCGATTATTCGGCCGATTAGCGGCCTCAACCGATTAATCGATCCCCTGATTAGATATTCGATTTTTTTTCATGGTTAATAAACCAGACACACGAGTGAACTGTCAGGTCTGAACCGCGCAATTTTTACAACAATCCAGTCCATCAAACACAATATTTTCTGGACAGCCACAGCCAAAGTGTTTTCCGGTTTCAGCATCAGTAATTTCAGCATTTTACATCAATATTTCACGTTCAACAAAACTTCATGATGACCATACGTTTGCCGTTGTCGTGGCATATCAATGAATAACTGATGCCATTTCCGTATCGCAACATTATATAACTAGCATAACACAAAGTTGAAAGCAAATGTTCAACTTAACAGACTGTTCTTGAAATCGGAAAATAAAAGTGTGGTTGTTGATGAAATCTCACTGGATCTCTTGGTTTCTCGAAATTTCGAGCGATAATGTGGTAAAATAGACATTTTTTGGCCTGCCACACTTGTTTACCAAACGGCGATCATTAATCGATCGCTCGCTCGAGAGGACCGATTAAATGATCCCTGATTTCAGGACCGAGTCCATGCACTACCTGTTAGTGGCAACTTTCTGTTAAACATGCATCATTTTCCTATTGTAACCAATTTCTTATTGTGGATTCAATATGATAATCTGAGCATATCCTTTTCTGTCAATCATGTATGAATAATCAATTATTAAACAAAATTTTGGACATAATGGAGTGATCCTTGAGATAGAGCATACTTTCCAGCTTGCACTCGCTATGTCGAGCCTGAGGATAGAGTGGAAATTCCACATGAGTACACACACATGACAAAGCGCAGATGTCACTGTGCTGGGGGATGTTTTGACAGGAAGCCGAGGGATGCCGTGAGGTGTTATCAGCCTCGTGAAACTGGTAAGGGTAGCTTCTTATCATTCAACTAAAAATGTGTGCTCTGTCTCTCGAGACTGTTCATCTGCTCCATTTATATACTGTGCATGCCGGCTCACCGAGCCACTATGCTCGCTGATCCCGCCACCGGCATGGGCCACGAACATAGTCGGCTATGCTAGTTTAGTTCCATTAGTTAGAACAATTATTCACACACATGGTTCGAAGTAACGCGTGCTCCACCTGTTGCGGCTGCGCATAGAGATTGGCCCCCAAAACGCTAACATGTGGGCCTTTTATTGATGCGACATCTCTGGCAGACTGTGCGAAAGTAGAACTCCAAGTAATATTTTAAAAACCTAGAGGTGAAAATTGCAATGAATTGGATAGCCCTCTCACGAAGACACCTAATCTATATCCCTTCTCCCCCCCCCCCCCCCCCCCCGCCAAGTGCTGACCTTGCTCTCACTGGTGGCTATCCCAAAGTTATTGTTCCCAAGGGCTATTTCACCCTAGCCAGACAGGAGCTCCCATCCTAGCGCTTTTTAGGTTACCGGACCATGGTCCGATAACCTATTGGCATGGCGTTGCGTCCGTCGTCCGTCGTCGTCGTCCACATTTTTATCTTTTTTGTTTACGGGCGAATTCTTCTGAAATTTTGCACAAAAATACTTAAAAATAATTCAAGAAGGAGGTAAGTTTTTTTATTTTCGCATTTTTTTCAAAATGGCGGCCGTTTTCGACGAAAAATGCCTGATTTTGGACTTTGGCGGCCATTTTCTCAAAATCTGTTCAGTAACTTTTTTTCTTTTTGATACATAACACTCCTGATATGTACTCCTATGATGTCTATAAATTTCGTTGCGCTTGAATCGCTCGAAGTGGACCATTTTGGCCCAAACTCAGCCCAAATGGGACTTTCCCATGTTAAATTCTCCTATGCTTTATAATGGGACACATTATGCCTAATATCTCACTTAATATTGAGATTAGAGACTAGGAATCAATTGTGGACATATAGGAAATGATATATGCTGAATATTGTCGTGACCTTGAATTTGACCTTTGACCTCATTTTCAAGGTCACAGGACAAAATGGCTAATATCTCGCTTATTATCGACTTTACAGTTTAGGAATCAATTGTGAACATATAGGAAAGGATATATGCTGAATATTTTCGTGACCTTGAATTTGACCTTTGACCTCATTTCCCAGGTCACAGGACAAAATTGCTAATATCTCGCTTATTATCGACTTTACAGCTTAGGAATCAATTGTGAACATATAGGAAATGATATATGCTGAATATTCTCGTGACCTTGAATTTGACCTTTGACCTCATTTTCAAGGTCACAGGACAAAATGGCCAATATCTTGCTCATTAGCGACTTTACCGCTTAGGAATCAATTGTGAACATATAGGAAATGATATATGCTGAAAATTCTCGTGACTTTGAATTTGACCTTTGACCTCATTTTCAAGGTCACTGGACAAAATGGCCAATATCTTTTAGCGACTTTACAGCTTAGGAATCAATTGTGAACATATAGGAAATGATATATGCTGAAAATTCTCATGACCTTGAATTTGACCTTTGACCTCATTTTCAAGGTCACATGACAAAATTGCTAATATCTCGCTTATTATCGACTTTACAGCTTAGGAATCAATTGTGAACATATAGGAAATGATATATGCTGAATATTCTAGTGACCTTGAATTTGACTTTTGACCTCATTTTCAAGGTCAACAGGATAAAATGGCTAATATCTTGCTTATTATCGACTTTACAGCTTAGGAATCAATTGTGAACATATAGGAAATGATATATTCTGAATACTTTAATGATATTGAATTTGACCTTTGACCTAAATTTCAAGGTCAGTCATTTTATTTTCAAAGTCCGATTACAAAATGGCTTATATCTCGCTTATTATCAAATTTACAGCTTAGGGGTCCATAGTGAACATATGGGAAATGATGTATGCTGAATAGTTTGGTGATCTGGAATTTAACCTTTGATCCCATTTTCAAGGTTAGAGATATGGCGATTTCAGTGGTCACCTTGAATTTGACCTTCAACTTTCTCTTTATATTTCTCCGGTAACCTTTCTAGCCCATTGGGCTAATTTTTACCTTCGCACCCTGTGGTGACACGATAATCCTGATTGTTGTAAAGGTCCTTACGGTATGACATGATGATGCTGACTGTCGTAGTGGTCCACTCACATACTGTTGTATGTTTTATTTGGCAGCATCACTTGAAATCCGATCCTGTACGGCATCAAGCGGAGTCTGTGAGAGGATGATGGATGGTAGTGGATGGTGGTCAGAACCAACCGATGATGGACCTGAAGGACAATGGAGCAAATACGACCTCACAGACTATCACACGTTAACCGGCATTGGCATTGTATTTCCTGACTACAAAAGTGAACAATGTAGTAAAATCCTATTGGAAACCATGCAGTTCAATACTGAGGTGTGTAGTACAGGTTGCAAGCGATTCCAGCAATAGCGTCAGAACAGAAATGTCATCTCGAATACTCGAAATATAATACAGATAATGTGTTGCTTCATTTACGTTATTTAATTTCAGTTACCAGATGGGTTTGGATATTATTGTGAACAATATAGATGAAACAATTATAATGAGGCACACAGCTTATATCGTCCCTAAAATTCAGATAACGAGGTCGTGCACAGAAGGTGGCGTGTCAGAAACCTACGACATTCCAAACGTGAGAGCTGAGACGGTTGTGCTCCAATGCCAACATCCCTGTATTGCTGGTTCTGGCCGCTGGGGAGTAGTTGCATTACAGATTTTCGGAGAATAGGCCTCTCAACACAATGTCGAACGAAAAAGAATAAATTGACATTCAGCATCACAATTGTTCATTTTATCTCATATCTGAGGTTCATACAGACAAATCACACTGCAATGTAATTTCAAGGCAGATGTAACAGTGTGAAGTGTTTATAAATTATGTTACTATTGTTGTTTAAATAGTTCAAACAATGCCCTAGTATGTGAAATATTATTTCCGTTTACACGGTCAGTCGAGAAATACAATTTCGAAATAATGAAACATGACGAAATATTTACATCAAAAACCACACCGGCGATTTCCGAGGGAGACCCACATATAGAGAGTACACCACATACGGTACATTCGATGTATTTACAGTACTCCTGCCCAACAAGCCTTTGAGACGGTCCAGAATTACGGGCCCAAGTATCATACACCGCGCCTTCCTTTATATTCAATAAGGATTAAAAAGGTGACAGACAGACTAAATAACATTCATTTAGTGGACGAGTAGTATTAAGACGTAGTGTATGATAGTTGGGCCGAATTACGAAGTAAACAGATCAAAAAGTTTTATGACAAGTACTCACGTACGATAATGTAATGGATTTTATTTCAATTCATTTGCCGTTTTGTCCTTTTGAGATTATGCACGATCAGGTTCAAGGTCACTAGTGTAATTGTAACATTTGATTTGATCTGATTTATTCGGCAAAAGCAACATATGAAATACAGATATAAAATAAATAGACAATACAAATGGACGGATAATGATATACACTGTGTGAAGGTGGAGAATACACTAGGAAATATAATGCAGATTATTTAGTTGCAGAATGCCGGGATAACAGAAAAAAGCTGTGTATAACACATGTGACTTCCCATCATAGGAGAAAAACAAACGGACGATAATCCAATAGTACAATGGATGTACATGAATGTGTTAACATCTGAACTCTTGCTTGAGACAATCCTATGAGAAAGAAAAGTTGACAAAATAAATTGGTTTCGGATCATTTTTTTTATTTTTCTTGCCAACTCATCGGAAAACCATCGACTGAAAGTTTGAAAGTTTGAAATGTAATGGTTGAAACATATACTGTTGAATGATAGTATAATCAGTTCTTGGATATGGGACAGTAATACAAACTTGAATTAGTTGAAATGTGTGTTACTACTAGTATGTAATGTATACATTGCTGAATGGTTTTGTTGATATTGTCCCTGTTTGTTCGCTCTTGTATTTTGTTTTGGACACAGCGTAGCGACTCATCAACAATCACCGGCCGGCTGCCATGCGTGAGTGGTTCCCTCGTGTGAAGTGGAGGAGACTGTCGTTGTTATACCCCTTTCTCACAGTCACGAGTATGCTTCACCGTTCTCACCTATGCGAATTTTCATGCGAATGCCACACGACCATGCGTTTTAGCAATTTTCATGTGACTATGCAAATTTAACACGAATCTGTCGTGTTTTAGTCGACACAGTCTCATTTCCACAATTATCACACGGATGTCATGCAATTCCCATACAAATCATTCCTGCAAGTCACCAGACTACCACACAACTTCCACGCGACTCTATGCGAACTCCATAGGACACCAGTGAGACTCCCATACATACTATACACACCCGCACGACGATTGACCAGATCAAGCAATGTCTCACGGGAGTCGTGTGATATTCGTGTTAGTCGTGCGGTTTAAGGTGCGCTATGAGCACATTAGTGAGCTATGGTATATTTGAGTTGGTGCTAGGGGCATATCTAGCCAATGAGGGGGGTTAGATCACCATGGTGAAAGTCGAATACCGCACCTTAAACCGCACGACTAACACGAATATCACACGACTCCCGTGAGACATTGCTTGATCTGGTCAATCGATCTAAAACGATGCACATTAGTGTTGATTCACCCATACATACCATGAACCCTGAACTTTTATATAGTTTTGGAGGGTCCGAGTGATTGTACAATGGCAGTCGTGTGGCTCACGCATCATGATCTTGGAACATCGTGTGGCAGTCGCACGGGAAACGCACGGGGCCGTATGGACATCGCATGACATTCTTATAAATCGTACAGGAGTCTCATGGGGGTCTGCTGGCTGTCGCATGACATTCTTGTGGGTTTCTTATGGGGTTCGTGTGGCCGGCTGTGTGAATATCATCAGAATCAGACGCGACTCAGATGCGATCAATAAGAATGAAGCAAGACTTCCAAGCGAACACACACGAACCACGTTCGACTCCCATGCGACCCCTACACGATCACGAAGTTACACGAATGCCACCCGACCATTTTGGTCAGACCAAAATAGTCGTGTGAGCGTGCGAATTTGGACGAATTTTGCCGACTGCCATACGACATGGTGCCAATTGTATACGACTTCCATGCAACTCTCGTACGACTCCCACCAACCAATCAAAATTGTGAATCGCATGGCATTCGCATAAAATTCATATAGGTGAGAACTGGGTAATAGAAACAAAAATGCGACCCGTCGTTTATACTGCCCTTTCTGACGATTTAAAGGCTTCATCCTTGAGATCCGGGAGAGCGTGGCTTAGTTCCATGCTTGCCGTGAAAGAAATCAATGTGAAATCCACACCCTCAAGGTACTCACGTATTTTCCACAGCATATCACGTATACACGAAAGAGTTCTGGTAGTGACGCCGAGTACACGCCAGGACTGACCGAGCATAATAGTGTGTCGTGCTAAGTTACGTTATATGTGGTGGGCCTTGAGTTTTATGGACGCGTGTACTGCATGCGCAGCTAGTGTCATCTTTGTCATGACTTTTTCGCGTTCTTTCTCGAACAGCCTTATCTTGTGTTTACTTTCGCACACTGAAATCATCTAGTAGATTCATTTCAAAACACCCAGGATCTGAAATTATAATTGAGCAGTAGCCAGAAATGATAACCTGGGAGCGTGGCTTCTATGTGGCTCTGCTCGACCATACGTAGGGTTATTATGAAATATCGTAGGTATATTCTTTGTTGTCTTGCGTTTATACGCCTGTCTGCATATTCCACTGCTGTGGTCGGCAAGTCGGTGTGTGCCTGCGGTCTACCGCAATATTCGTAGGACAGTACGTGAGTAACTTCGCGTATTCCCTGATACGTTATCCCCGTTTTCAACGTTCTCTCGCCGTATCTACGTACGTATTACCGCTGTCTTCAGCGACGTCCGTGAGATATGTCGAGATTTCATTTGCATAAAGGCCACGCCCAACAGTTATGCAAAGATCTGGCGATGTTACTTTATGGACTGCCGTGAGTTTCCTTTCCACGGATAACAGGGATTTATATGAGAAAGGGGCAGTACGTATAGTTGTAGTTGTTTATTGACATGATAACACAAATGAGTATACAGATTAGACCTAGGTGGTCTATAGCAACCAATTAGATGATATTATGTCCATTAATATTTGTTTAAACTTTGTCTGGAAAACTGAGCCAGTGACACATCCATATTGCGAAACATATCATTCAGGTTGTCGTTAAAATCAGTTCTTATGTCCCAAGATTGTTCACATTTCAGAATAACATGTTAATCATTTTGAACGCCGTTTACAAACTCACACAACCTTAACATGGACCTAATAATGGAGCAGGTACTTTGACATTTCATCATCTCCTGGCCTCGCTTGCGGTTGCCACATCGCCATTTTCGCATCGCGTCGTCACTCTGACTGTGTTTTGTTATAATTTTCATCTGGAAACTTTGTTGTTCGACATTTATGCATGTTGTGTGTATGTAAGTTGTGAACGAGTGAGAGAAAATAAAATTACAAAACAAAATAACTCGTTGTTTCAGTTGGCACACACATACTGTCTGTTAGTTATTCCAAGGTTCAATAAAAATGCTGATAGACGTGGAATCAATACCCAGTATTAAGTATTCCGAGCAAACAAAACAGGGTCCGTTATCCAATCTCATAGTCCGGGGACAGAAAGTCATATCAGGCATACGAAATGAGAGAAAACAAAAATGACCGTGAAACTCATGAACCCCCAAAAATGGCCATCAGGAGGTGAAATCAGGTGTTCCGGAAAGAGTGAGCATTTCCTGCCCCACTAGTGGCACCCGTCATGAATTCCCCAAAATTAACATGAAAATAGATCTAGTTGCATGGCAGACATGGATTTGCTGTATTCATCAACCAGATCATGATGACGTCCATAGAATTTCTTAAACGCAGCTTTAAGTCTTGGTAAAACATATCCTTGTCCTGATCTTATAATCTGTGTTTATATACAATGCACTGCGACCTACTGCGTCAGAAAGGGCATTCAAATTCATACACGTCACTAAGGTATGAATGCGGAATCCAGTGCATTAATTAAAAGGATATGTCTGAACAGATTTTTTCACCATTAAATTCAAAACTAAAGACTGTTAAATCCAAAACTAGGATCTCTTTTATCCAAAACGTACGCCATTGTGCAAGCAAATTTACAACATTCAGGACAGTTTGACCTTGATCTTTCCAAATATGAAGATCTGGACAAATGAAGACAGACAAAGATTAACGAAAATGATGAAGTCAGAAGAAAATGACAACCAACTGATACAATACAATCCCAATAGGTTAATACAACCACAGGTCCAGTAATCAAGGAGAATACATTTGTATTGAACAATCGTCAAAACATTATCAGTCTTGAGTAGAACTTGACAATTGATGATAGAATACGAGTCATCTCATCTCGTTGGTATTTCTCTATCACCAGTCTGCATACTTTGAAAAGGTCACCAGTTCTCATGCATCTCAAAGCACATGTAATTATTTGTTTTGCAAGCTTCTCGTGTCACCAGCCCTAGGACCCTGTTGTTATGCACATCTGACACCCACATCTGCTCAAAATTCAATATTAATGCACCAATTTCAGTACAATGGTCATTTATGAACATCTTCACGCTTGTATTCAGTTGGTCATGTCATTGGAAGACAGCTGAATACCATCACAATGGACATTGTTCATATTCATGATAATCGCCTCCATCTGAAATATAATTATAAAAATATATTCACGAATAACACTGTGGGATGTGAAATCCATTGTATGATCAACTTTGCAATTTTGATCAGTGTGATCAGTGCGCTAGACTAAACCTTGTTTTGCATCCAAAAGTTATAATTCTATGTCTGAGCCAGCAAGAGATATGGTACGCCTAGGATTCTAAGGATTTTTTCTTTTAAAAAATCCCGACCTCAACGATGGGAGGTGAATTCAGCCTGGGCGCTCTAGCTATATCGAGTATTGTAAAGCCCGGTTAGCTCATTCGAACATGTATATGGCCTGACTCCTCACCAATGCAGTCGGTTTGACGCGGTTTCGATCCCCGGCTCGGCAGTATGTGAGAAGGTATGTGGTCGCTAAATCGGGCAAGTGGGTTTTCACCAGGTTCTCTGGTTTAATCTCACAATAATGACCACCCTACGGCAAGATCTGAGCAACAAGTGCTATTGATATAAGCTGATGCTTGTTCATCCATTGCTTTAAAATAAATAAAGTTTAAAAAAAGTATTGTAATGGATTCATTTTCCATATCTTATTGAAGCGCATGTGCATGAGCATGCGCCATATTTTTTTAACCAATATTTATTAGATTGACTAACAGGGCAGAAAAACCCAATACAAAAGTCTCTCTAGCGAAGGTGGAAACAGAAAACTCAAATCATATGGAATATTTACAGAGGATAGAACTGATATAACTGAGCAAAGTATGAACATGCAAGGAATGAAAATCACCAAACACCTGAATAAATTTGTACATGCAAATAATGGAAAGCACCAAACACTTATGCACATATTTACAATGATTTGAGTAATTGAATGCAGCATGCATTGACTTACATCCGTTATTACTTATATACGAAACAGTAGGCTATATTACTTATTAATAAATTCACCTTAAGTACGAGGGATTGTTTTCAAGTATGTTAGTACACTGGAGTGAGGAAGGAGGACATATAAACAATATACTACATTGTACCACGGTTGACACCTTTAACAATAGGCCAGACTGTGGTCTATTCAACATACACCACTGTCTGCCGTGGAATATAGGAACACGCTTGAGTGAACCCGTGGTACAAGTCAGATAGACCACTCGCACCCGTGGGTATGGCTCATACACTCGTTAATCTCTCGGCTAACGCCTCGAGAATAACCTCGTGTATGAGCCATACCCACGGGTGCTCGTGCTCTATCTACTACTTAGAAGTCATAATGCGTAATCTTACGCGGTACTTAACCCCTTTCAACTAGGAATAATACTTAACTAGTAATGTGGGTGTATACATTAGATCAATGACCGTATCTACCAGTGTGTTCGATATACGTTTGAACACTCTGGACAATAGGCATGTTGTCTTTTACTGACAAATGTACGTCTCCGTAAAGTAGTACATATACGTTTATGCCCTCATACCATTGCAGATCAATAGCAGTATATTACGTGATTGGCGAAATAGAGGACACTCTAGAAAGAAATGATTTTCATCCTCGCGGGGATAACCACATGGACAGGCAGGGTTTTCAATTACATGCAAATGTTCACATAAATGTAGATTCAGCATACTACATCCTATTCTTAGCCTAGCATGATGTATATTATTTATCCTCTTACCCGCATAGAACCATGGTTTTGGATGTTTATTAGTAGTTTTCTTAAGGCACTTCGAAAACGAACTATAGGTCGGAGATTCGCGAATGTCCAAAGGGAGACTATTTGATAAATTAACGCATGACGGAAAATAGGAGCGAGCGAAGGATTCTGTCAGGGAGAATGTACGGCCCAAGTAGCGCACCTTACTCTGTTAATACTACTCACCCACTGAATGTATACCATATTTGATCCGTCTGGCACATTTTTAATCGTCATTGAATTTAGAAGAAATAGTAAGCTGCGCTACATGGACCGAATGGGCGAGTAACAATAGATTCGTAGAAACGAATGGACGTGGGGCGAAGCCCCGAGTACAATGTACATTCGTATCTGCGAATCTATTGTTATGAGGTACATTCTCTGACTTAAACTATTCCCCACATATATACATCGAGCTAGATTCGCAACTACGAATCTACTGCTCTCTAATACCACATTCCGAGTTCCAATTCTGATTTCCACTCAAGTGTGTTGAAATCACTTTCCGTGACGGGCTGCGCTATAAATACAGTCTTGATAACTAACTTGGTCACTAGGGGGGCGGGATGGTACAGTGGTAGAGCGCTCGGCCCATGATCTAAAGGTCGTGGGTTCGAGTCCGCTCAGCGCCACTTGTGCCTGAAAGCCTCCCACGCCAGTGCAGCCCGACTGGCGGTAAAAACAAAGGCCGGGTGGTGTCAGAGACTGTCTATGGTGTCTGGCACCTAAAAGATCCCTTGGGATTTATCGTAAAGAGTAGGGGATTTCCCCGATCCCGGGTTTCTGTCTAGGGGGCATATCATCGAGTTATGGCGCCCCCTTACCCCTAGTACAAGTACAAGTACAACTTGGTCACTCAATCGCTCAAAAATAAAGAAAGACGACGATAAATGACGTACCATTCCTTCAGGCTTGATGACACTGTTAACACAGTGACTGTTCAACATAACACAGAATGACAAGTTTTTTTCAGTGATTTAATACATATGTCATGTATATGTGTATGCCATCTCAAATCACAGCTCACAGTTAGGTCCAGGTGCTTGTGTGAGGTCACTTCGGTTAACTGATGTCCACTCAATGTCAGAACAGGATTTTTATTTGCATCTCGTTTTTTGGATATAGTGAGACTTTCGGTCTTTGCAGGGTTGAAAGTTACGCGCCACTGTTCAGCCCAAGATGCAATGGCTTCCAGATCTTCATTTATTTTCTGAGCAGTTGCCTCTCTATTGTCGACTTCAATAAAGAGACATTATCATCTGCTTAAGGTCTGATATTAGCAAATCTGGTCACTCCAACAATATCATTCATAAAAATCAGAAACAGTAAGGGTCCCAATATTGAACCCTGGGGAACCCCAGCTCCTATAAAACCCCAACTGGGATGTTGTCCAGTGATGATCACTCTCTGTTTCCTATCTTTCAAGTAACTTGCTAGCCAGCGGAGAAGTTCTCCAGTTATCCCTGATCGTTCTAATTTGTATAAGAGCCATGCATGCCAAACCCGCTCGAACGCCTTACTTATGTCTAGAAACACTCCTCGGACCTCCTTGTCATCATTTACTGCGGAACTGAGACGGTGATATATCTCGAGAAGCTGCGCAACAGTCGAACAACCAGGTCTAAAGCCTGACTGCCACACACTCAAAATCGAATTGTCCCTGAAAAAGTTATACAAATATTTGAATACAATTTTTTCAAAAATTTTGCTGGACGTATTCAGCAAAGATACTGGCCTATAATTGTTTGGAGCACTTTTTGACCCCTCTTTGAATATGGGAATCACATGAGCCAATTTCCAGTGGTCAGGAAATTGTGTTGATTTCAAACTAGCATTGAAAAGTGAGCACAGTGGGTCCGCAATTGCCGATTTGGCCAGCTTCAATAATTTAGGCCCAATGTTGTCTGGACCATAAGCCTTGGAGGTACCCAAATTACCCCGTTGATCTAACACCTCCTGTTCTGAAATCTCTATATTACTGATGAATACGCATGGAATTGAGTGGTCAGGTAGATGAAAAGTGCCTTCCCCTAGCGTTGTATTTTTTAGGAATATTTCATTGACAATAGACGCTTTCTCGATTTCATTTGCTAATATTTGGTTCTCATGTTCAATGGCAGGAATAACGGACGGACTGTGAGTTTTGAGAACTGAATTGAAAAGTGTCCAACATTTATTTGTTTGTAAGGTGGAACGAGATAGTTCGGACGAACGGTCTGCTTAAATTTCGCTTTGGACTGCCGACATGATTGGATGTAGTTATTCCGCTTTTTTTCGGAAATTAGCCCAATGGTCTGATTGGTTCGATCGTTTCGCGACTTTGTGCGCGCGCTCACATATTCGCTTCAAACGTCTGTGTTGGCCACGATACCACGGTTTGTCATGTGGCCTTATTATGACGTTTTTACAGGCCCTGGGAATGAACATACGTGCTGCACTCAGCAGTATATCATTCCACTTGTTTGTGGCATAGTTAACGTCCTGATAATTAGCACACTCTTTGATCCAATCCGTGTTTGAGAGATATCTATCAAGACCGTCTAGAAAAGACCAGGTAGATGAAAAGTGCCTTCCCCTAGCGTTGTATTTTTTAGGAATATTTCATTGACAATAGACGCTTTCTCGATTTCATTTGCTAATATTTGGTTCTCATGTTCAATGGCAGGAATAACGGACGGACTGTGAGTTTTGAGAACTGAATTGAAAAGTGTCCAACATTTATTTGTTTGTAAGGTGGAACGAGATAGTTCGGACGAACGGTCTGCTTAAATTTCGCTTTGGACTGCCGACATGATTGGATGTAGTTATTCCGCTTTTTTTCGGAAATTAGCCCAATGGTCTGATTGGTTCGATCGTTTCGCGACTTTGTGCGCGCGCTCACATATTCGCTTCAAACGTCTGTGTTGGCCACGATACCACGGTTTGTCATGTGGCCTTATTATGACGTTTTTACAGGCCCTGGGAATGAACATACGTGCTGCACTCAGCAGTATATCATTCCACTTGTTTGTGGCATAGTTAACGTCCTGATAATTAGCACACTCTTTGATCCAATCCGTGTTTGAGAGATATCTATCAAGACCGTCTATATCAGCACGCTCATAATCCCATATCTCTCGTCTATATATCCGAGATTTTCTACATCTGAATTCCAAAGAGGCGCATATTGTGCAGTGATTATTGGTAGAGAGTGGTGATAAAACCTCCGAATCTTTTACATATTCCGGTATGTTCGATATAATTTTATCAAGCTTGCTAGCTGAACCGTTTGCGAATCTGGTTGGTTCGTTAATATGGGAGACTAAATTATTCGCGTCGATGAAAAACTGAAGGTGACTCCCGTTTGTGGTGTCATCATTTGCATTGAAATCTCCAGTAAAAATAACTTTGTAGATCCCGCTATCTCGGGCAAAATCACACATGTTTTGCATTTTTCCCAAAACAATACTTTCTCACTGGGGGGCCTGTAAACCACACAGAGCAAAAATTTGTTATTATTCGCACGGATTTCGAGCCATAAGGCTTCTACGTCGCCCCTTTCAATATCTGCTCTGCTTTTGGCCACCAGCCGATTGGAAACAAATGCCGCTACACACCCACCGATGGTGTCGGTACATCGGTCTTTGCGAAATATAGGATTATAGCCATGTAATCCATAATCTCCACTGCAGCCAACGTTCAACCATGTTTCGGATATAGTGATTATGTCAAATTTTGGAGCATATTGTAACTCAATTTGTTCTAATTACCCTCGCCCCGATAGGGGCAGAGGGTAATGTAATTGGGTCTGTCCGTTTGTATGTTTGTTCGTTTGTTTGTCTGTCCGCGCGCATATCTCAAAGGAGAATGGTCCGATCAACATGAAACTGATAGGGCTGAAGCGGTATCTCAGTGGCTCGGTCCTCCTCGAATCTGGTCAAAATCGGACAAAAACTGTTGCCATGGCAACGGAAAATGTAAATATCAATAATTGACCATAACTTCGGTTCTAATCAAGATAATTTTTTCCAACTAATTTTGTATTTTTCTATGGCCAATTCCTGATCATCTGATATATGGTCCGTGGTCGTACGACGAAAACTCTCCATTATCGCCCGATGTCGAAAAATTGGGGGTCACGGTTTCGAACTTTTTTGGCCAGCGACGTTTCAGTGCAAATGTCCGCGCTCATAACTCAAAGGCAAACGGTTCGATCAATCTGAAGTTTATAGGGCGAGAGTGCTATAGTGGTGGCTCGGTCCTTTTAAAATTTTACCAAAATCGGATGGAAACGGTTGCCATGGCAACGGAAAAGAGAAAATCACTCCATTGGCTCTAACTCCGGTTCTACTTGAAATTAATTTTTTTAACTATTTTTGTATTTTTCTTTGGCCAATTTTCGATCGTTTGGTGTACGACCGATGGTTGTACGACGAAAACTCTATTATCGCCCGATGTCGAAAAATTGGGGGTCACGATTTCGGTTATTTTTGGCCAGCGACGTTTCAGTGCAAATGTCTGCGCTCATAACTCAAAGGCACACGGTCCGATCGATTTGAAATTTATAGGGCGAGAGTGCTATGGTGGTGGCTCAGTCCCTTTCAAGTTTTATCAAAATCGGATGGAAACGGTTGCCATGGCAACGGAAAAAGAAAATCACATCATTGGCTCTTAACTCCGGTTTTACTTGATATTAATTTTTCCAACTACTTTTGTATTTTTGCTTGGCCAATTCTCGATCGTTTGGTGTACGACCGATGGTCGTACGACTAAAATTCTCTATTATCGCCCGGTGTCGAATTGTTGGGGGTTCAGGATTTCGGTTATTTTTCGCCAGCGACTTTTCAGGGCAAATGTCTGCGCTTATAACTCAAAGACAAACGGATCTATCGTTCTAAAATTTATAGGACTGACGCGCTATGGTATTGGCTCGGTCTTCGTTAAATTTGGTCGGAAACGGATAAAAATGGTTGCCATGGCAACGGAAAAAGTGAAAATCACATAAATGGCTATAACTCCGGTTCTACTTGATATTAATTTTTCCAACTATTTTGGTATTTTTCTTTGGCCAATTCTCGATCGTTTGGTGTATGACCGATGGTTGTACGACGAAAACTCTCTATTATCGCCCGATGTCGAAAATTGGGGGTCACGATTTTGGTTATTTTTGGCCAGCGACGTTTCAGTGCAAATGTCTGCGCTCATAACTCAAAGGCAAACGGTCCGATCGATCTGAAATTTATAGGACTAGAGTGCTATGATGGTGGCTCAATCCCTTTAAAATTTTGTCAAAATCGAATGAAAATGGTTGCCATGGCAACGAAAAAAAAAGAAAATCACATAATTGGCTCTAAATCCGGTTCTACTTGATATTAATTTTTTCAATTATTTTTGTATTTTTCTTCGGCCAATTCCCGATCGTTTGGTGTATGACCGATGGTCGTACGACGAAAACTCTCTATTATCGCCCGATGTCGAAAAATTGGGGGTCACGATTTCGGTTATTTTTGGCCTGCGACGTTTCAGTGCAAATGTCTGCGCGCATAACTCAATTGCATACGTTCCGATCGATTTGAAATTTATAGGGCTGGAGTGCGATGATAGTGGCTCAGTTCCTTTCAAATTTTGCTAAAATCGGGTGAAAACGGTTGCCATGGCAACGGAAAAAAGAAAATCACATTATTGGCTATAACTCCGGTTCTAATCAATATTTAATGTTCAACCTATTTTTGTATTTTTCTTTGGCCAATTCCCAATCGTATGGCGTACAAGCGATGGTCTTAAGACCAAAACTCTCAATTATCGCCTAATTTTAGTGACTAAATCTGAAGGGCGAGGGTCTGCAATCTCTGATTGTCTCGTTTCTCTGTGTTTCTCATACTTTGTATGTTCAAGTGACAAAGAGAAATGTATTTGTTCTGGTTGTTTGTATATGTTGGGCCGGGATTTTGCTCGATATCACCGGCCAATAACAAATACAGCAGAAACAAATATATATGATCTATTAATAAATTCAGAATCGGATACCATTCTAGATTGCGTTTATAAACATAAAATATAAGTAACATATTCACATCGTTTGCAAGTAGACTGATTTGATATCCATCCATACCCAATTTTTGGCCTACCAATTTATAACCTGATTTTGACATGACATCACGTATTTTATTATATGTCTCATCAGTGCGCTCCTTCCTTATTCAATTTAATTTGTCGAGTGCAATAAATATCCGTATTGCACTGTTGTCATTACTGCACTGGTCAGAATTCGTTTACTATGACGTCACCCATTGTGATTTTACGTTATCTTGTAGTACTGAAAAACGTTATTGTAGACATATAATAAATCAAATACAGCATTGTACTGGATTTTATTCCGCACTTGGTCCTTCCGCGGAGCACTCGTAAACTCGTGCTCCGTGAAAGGACCCGTGCGGAATAGAACCCAGTACAATGCAGTATTTGCTTAATATTCGCAAACATAATAAGAGATATTAGGTAGAGGGAAAAACGACAATTACAGTCCGAAAAGACAAGCAGCATACCTCGGACATAACTGAGGTTGGAGGTCCATATGGATAGCCAAAGATCTATAATTTCAAGTTCCTTAGGATATACATCATCCAAATAATCACCAAACTTGGGATTATTTATTGACAATACATCATCTATGTATCGGAAAGTGAAACCAAAGCTACTAGTTTGAAACTTGGATACTCCTCTTTGTAGATGTTGGATGAAATCTGATTCATATGAGTATAAAAACAGGTCTGCCAATAATGGTGCACAGTCAGTATCACTAGTATCACTAGTGATATTATTGGGAAACCAATACTCTGGCAATTCTCATGATCTGCCGGTAAGCTACAGCACCCTTGGTGCTACGTTTTCTTGTGTTTTTTTTCGAGTGTGGCCATGATTGAAATGGTTCTAATCAATACTCCAGAGTTTGAGAAGTTACAGTTACCGTTACAACCTATCATAACGTTGACTTGTTACATCTAACCTGGAATCGATTGGAATGAGAAAACTGAGAAAGGTTACCGGAGAAATATAAGATCACTAGTGATATTAATATCACTAGTGATATTATTTCTGTTTGGTCTGATGCATTTGTGGTGTGAATTATTTAGCTAAAGAAGGACAGTACACGGAATGAGAACCCTCCCCCAATGGTATCGTTTTGTCCACTAGTTATTACTGAATGGGATATACATGCTAACAGCGAGAATTTAGGGATGAACTTCCCGTGAACATGGATTCCCCTGAATACATGTTTCGCGAACTTGCATGTACGCAAAATAAGTGGGTTTCGTACCTTGGATTACAGTAACTGAAGGTCATATACACATGTACGACCAGAAAGGGAATCAAATTACTTGTCCAACGATATCTTCAGATCGCATATTTGATGAATACATTTCTGTCTATGGCCAGCCAAATGACGTTGCTGACCTTCTTTAAAGAGGAGACCTGGACACATCTATCGCAGTTTGAGTACACTCAAGTTAAGGGTATATACTTGAAAAATAGTCTACTATTCTACGTATTGTTTTGTGGCACGAAACAATACGTAATATTTAATGTACCATTGGATAGGGATTTTATATACTTATCCACTGATCGCATGTGTATTGGATGTTTATGGCCAGTAAAGTAAAATTTTTATTGACAATTATTAACAAATTCCCCTTGATTCCCACGACATGAGTTTATCCATGTAAGTTGCTCAAATCCTCCACCAACTGCTATAATTTTATCCAATAAGGAATGGACAGAAATACTGTACTAGAAAACATATAGGGGTAAACCTAATTGATGACCTGTCACCGATCACGATCCGTATCATTACTGCTAGAATATTCAAGAACAGAAATAGGAAATGGGAGGGATAAGGTCTTATTGGCGATCTGGGTGGAAACCTTGATCCGATCTTCATTGCAAATCAAATTATAATTGTCCGGTAACCTTCCTCAATTTTCTCATTCTAATCGATTCCAAGTTAGATGTAACAAGTCAACCTAATGATAGGTTGCAACTGTAACTGCTCAAACTCTGGAGTATGGATTAAAACCATTTCAATCATGACCACACTCGATAAAAAACCCAAGAAAACGTAGCACCAAGGGTGCTGTAGCTTACCGGCAGATCATGAGAATTGCACAAAGTATTGGTTTCCTAAAATATAAACTGTTACACTGATCTTCAACTCTATTGACAACATGGTCAAAACATGTTTGTGAATGTTGCTGAACACACATTTTCTATATGGACTATAATTACAAAATCAAGTTATAACTTTGAAAGGTTTTTTTCGTTAATGACATATATTCACATACTGTCGATTCAAAGGCAGCATAACTTACACACATCACAAAAGTACGCAGGGAGAATCTTATGCATTTTGAGGAAAATTGAGAGAATGACTGCCAAAGACAAGAATCATCGCTGTATTTTTTTACAAAGAAAAAGGTCATTTTAACCTTCCAAGATCATTGAAGGTCAAATTCAAGGTCACCATTCAAACCGCAACATAGGATTTCCCATTTGAATGTGCAAATACTTTTGCTCTGTCTTGAAGTGTTTTAAGAGTTTACTCCGCAATGCTCCCATTATGAACCAAAATAAAAATTTCAATGCCTAAAAAAATGTTTTTATTGGAAATGGCCCAAAACGATTATTTGTTTTTTAAATGGATGCCACACACAAACTGTTGATTCGAAGGCAACAAACTTATAAACACTACAAAGGTACATAAGGAGAGTCTCATGCATGATTTTTAGGAAAACTGTCAGAAGGGATTTTGAGAAAGTCGCCATCAAACTCGGAAATCTTTTGTTTTTGACAAAGAAAGGTTTTGACCTTCCAAGTTCATTGAAGGTCAAATTCAACGTCACAATTCAAACCGCAATATAAGATTTCCCATTTGATTGTGCCAATACTTAGGCTCTAGCTTGAAGTGTTCTATGGGTTTACTCCGCAAAACTACCATTATGAAGGAAAAATTGGGTGAAAATTACCAAAGAATTTTCCAAAGGCCAAGAGAATTTTTTGCTGGAAATGGCTCAAAACGAATGATGACTTGATTTGGGACCAAAACAATGTTTACATTGACCAGTCAAAAAGTCAAATGGCCGCCACATGCCGACTGGCGATTCAAGGGCAACGAAGCTTATACACATCATAGAGGTGCACGAGGGGAATGTTTTAAAACAAAAATCTCAAAACGAGTCAGAAGTTTTTGAGAAAATGGCCACCAAAGTCCGAAATTGGCCATTTTTGGCAACAATGGCTACCAAATCGGCAGAAACGATTGAATCAATAAAACGAAAAAAAAACTCTCAGAGTATTAGCCCAAAGAATCTTTCGGTAAAGTTTAGAAAAAATTCATCAAGGTAAAAAAAAAACGGACGAAAAACCACGACAATAGCCTATAGGCCCATTTGGGACAGAGCAAGCAATGGTGCAACAGAGCAAGCTATAGAAAATCTAATGCATGAATCACCACCAAATGCTTGAAGCATTCCAGCGTCATACAGCATGACGAACTGCTTATACAGTGTCTTTTATGCAGAGTCCTATATGAGGAGTTTGATCATTGCATCAGAATATACTGAACACCCAGTTCAGTAGTTGCGACTGATAGGCATTTCACACATACATGGGGGAGGGAGGTTGTTTGGGAGCATTTCCCGCTGTTCTGGACAGGGTTGAAAAAGATGGTCAATGTAAAACGCAAGAGAAACACAATTTGTGTTCTTGTTTGATAACGTGCATTTTATTTTGAGCATATTTGCTCTGAGCAACAAATTACATCAGTCTTTAGTTGGATACACTGCTGGATTTAGCAGAAACTTAGTCATACTCGCACACGAAGTTTCTCCTTTTTGCACACGAGTCATCGTCCCATTTCCAGTCTGTAGGTTTGGCGAAGAGACAATCACAGTCGTCACATCCTCTGTACGGCTGTTTGCCTCTGTAGTTCGTGAACGTCAGAGGTTCACCACTGCTGGGGTAGAGGATGTCGTATCTGCCTCCATTGACAGGTCGCGTACCACCAACCCACATGGTTGTGGCATCTTGTGTGCGGGGACAATATGATAATAAACATATACATATAGTATGCTAATATAATGTGACTCGCAATGGCTATCAGTACTCGGCGCTTGCGCTCACGCGAATATAAATGTTCCCATCTCAAGGACTATAGTACTTCATAACAGGTGAACTGACGAGCTAATCGTAGTTAGTGGTCTGGGCCTCAAATTGCTTCAGGAGATTTTACTGGATATTCACAGCAACAATAATAGTTATTAATTTTCAGGGATCTCAAAACCTCTTTATCGATGGATGTCATGGTAGGATGGAAAATAGATATATTTTTGTTGCTCTGAATAAAGTTTCTTCAACTATACACTGTATTTTTATTAGTATCGCAGCAGTACATTCAACGCCGCCACCCTCTGCCGTTTTGAATGGGGGGGGGGGGGTCCAGACACATGAGTAGCATCAAAGAGGATATTCAATAAGAGGGGAAACTCTAAAGGGTTACCATGTAATACAAATACTTGCGCGCACCCTGGCGGTGACCGTTTATCAAGGTCAGTCGGGTCACCGAGGTCATGCAATGGCGAAGTGGAAAGGGACATACTGTTCTGCGATCGGGTGTAGTAACTCGAGGGGAAAGAACCCGGGGTTATCTTTCTTTAGATTCCCCAAGGACCCAGAAAGATAAGTATCATAATAATTATAAGCTAACTCTGTAGAAATTTTAATGTGGTGGATGGAAGCGAGTGAGTTCCTCAAATATCGCCCATGTAAACACCTCGCATAAATCCCCCAATACCATTCGGAATGTTTCTAGGTCAGGTCAATTGGTATAAACAAAACGTTCGTACACACCATGCTCAAACGTGAGTGACTCGGTGAACTCGAAGTAAACACAGTATTTACATGATTTAGTATTGTACAGGCAAAATCGAGTAATGTGTTGGTGAGACTAAGAGTGACTCGACAATGCCATGGTAGTGTGACAGCATGGTTTGGGCTTTGGCTAGTGGTCCCACGATTATAGCCCTGAAAACAAGCCAAGGCAATGGTTTTCAGGGCTGCTTTTGCCTTGTTTCCAGGGCTACCACGATTAGAGAAAACTGTAATCAATTAGTCGTTGCCTTTTAACTGAACCATATCCGATTCAACGTTACTGATGCCAATATTTTTTTAAAGCCAGATACTGACTGATTAATGAAGTCTAAACTGACAGGTTGACCAGCTACTATTGATTAACACCGAAGATGAGTTTGAGGCATCGTGTTCTGCACAAGTCAAGTCAAGACACACCATATTAGTATACACTTTCAGCTTGATTTTGCGGCCTGACAGGATATAAAATGAAAATATAATGAATTATTTTGCTGGATAAATTTACGTTCAAGTAATCGATTACAGATTTTGTAAACGATTAATAGCATTAACCTAACCGCACACGATTAATCGTCTACTCGTGGGACCACTAGCTTTGGCTATGTTTATAACATTTGACCCTAACCCAATTCCACTGCCCTGACCTGAGAACATTTCCGAAACTCTCGTATATTCACGCTAACCATGAAGATAATTATGATGTAATCAGATATAATTTTACTTGTATAATATACTTGCAGTAGATCTATATTTTTTTTCTTAGCGTAAAGGTATTTTAGCTAGATCTAGTCTAGGTCTATCTCGCTATCTACTGTACTGTACTGTAGTGACAATAGACCTCTAGTCTATAGTATAGATCTGCTGCAATCTGCTAGCGTTGCAATTGGAGTAGAACCTAGATCTAGAGGCTAGCAGAATTTTGGACGCTGCTCTATCTCGGCCGCTTGTCTAGTGGTCCCTGGGCTTTGGCTAGTGGGCTTTGTCTCGGCCGCTTGTCTAGTGGTCCCTGGGCTTTGGCTACTGGGCTTTGGCTAGTGGTCCCACGATTATAGCCCTGAAAACAAGCCAAGGCAATGGTTTTCAGGGCTGCTTTTGCCTTGTTTCCAGGGCTACCACGATTAGAGAAAACTGTAATCAATTAGTCGTTGCCTTTTAACTGAACCATAACCGATTCAACGTTACTGATGCCAATATTTTTTTAAAGCCAGATACTGACTGATTAATGAAGTCTAGGCTTTCTTACAGACAGTCGAAGCTGTGATGCCACTAAATCGAGGGCAGGACCAGACAAATACTTCGATATGTCACCAATAATCCTAGAACCCCCCAAAATTAAAGTTAAAAAATTGTCCACCGAAGCAGATATATCTAGGATTATTGGTGACATATCGAAGTATTTGTCTGGTCCTGCCCTCGATTTAGTGGCATCACAGCTTCGACTGTCTGTAAGAAAGCCTAGAGGTTTTCGGTGGTCACCTCAAAACAAATCACTGGCCTTAACAATCTTGCATTCAAGCCCAAAAACGTACAAAATCCTAAGTAAAGTTTTCAAGATGCCAACTGTGAAAACTTTGCGAAACAGCTTAAGAAAACTTAAGATATATCCTGGATTCAGTGCTCCTTTGCTGGAGGCTTTCAAGTCTAAAGTTAAAAGTATGGATGCCCAGGAGAAGGTGTGTGCCCTAATTTTCGATGAAATGTCCATAAAGGAGAGTGTATCTTACAATCCTGAACGTGATGAGATTGAGGGCTTCGAGGATTATGGCTCTGGAGGCAAAACTAGATACGTAGCAAACCATGCGACAGTTTTCGTTGCCCGGGGCCTTTCGGTCAAATGGAAGCAGCCATTTGGATATTTCCTGTCTAGTGGACCAATATCGGCACAAATTTTGAAAAGTCTCATTTTCCAGGCAGTTCAAAAACTACAGGCTATCGGTTTGACGGTCAAAGTTTTGATATGTGACCAGGGATCTAACAACAGGTCTGCTCTGGAATCACTGATTGGTGTGTCAGTTGAACGACCTTTCTTCAACGTAGACGGTACAAAAGTGTTTGTCATGTATGACCCTCCCCATCTCGTCAAAAATATCAGAAACAACCTAAAAAATCATGGCTACAAAGTAGGTGAGAACTTGGTCAAGTGGAAGTACATATCAGAGTTCTATGAGGCAGATGCATCACTCCCCATTCGTATGGCCCCAAAGCTGACCAAAAAACACATAGATCTTCCCCCATTTTCTCGACTTAGTGTCAAACTTGCGACTCAGGTGTTGAGGCATTCAGTGGCAGCTGGCATTTCGACTTTGGTGACTCTAGGTAAAATGGATAAGGAAGGGTTGGAGACAGCTCTTTTTGCTGAACGCATGGATCAACTTTTTAATGTTTTCAACAGTCAAACATTTACAAGCACCCAAAAGTTCAGGTACGCCCTTTCTGATGTTTCTGACCACTGGTCCTTTCTCGAGGAGTGTATGTCATGGCTTGATGGGGTCGTTTCGCTTGGTGCCAGAAAGTTGCCATGTGTGATGGGATGGAAGTTGTCCATCAGGTGCCTGTGTCTGCTGTGGCGGGACCTTCACGATAATCATGGTTTCGAGGCGCTATGTACCAATAGACTCAACCAAGATTGCGTTGAAAATCTTTTCTCTATCATCAGGCGGAAGGGGGCTCAGAGAGACAATCCTGATGCAAGTCAATTCCGGGCAGCTGTCAGGCAGGTTATGGTCGATCGGGTGATGATCACAGGTGAGGGGTCAAACTGTGAGGCCGACATGGATGAACTTCTGTTCAACATATCTGTCCTGTCCAAGGCACCGCCTGTAACCCACAATCCAACCTCCGATCAAGTTGATGCGAATGCATTGGTTCTGTCCGGATTTACCTCAACGCAAGTTTCACTAGATGTTACAGAGCAGAATATTGTAACATATATCGCTGGTTATCTTGCCCGCAAGGTCCGATCCGATTTGTGTGAAGGTTGCTATACCCTCTTAACTGGCACTTTGGACCCCTGTGACGATGCACACACATTCCTGACCCTCAAACAGTATGAAGGGACAAAGCGTGATGGCTTGGTAGTGCCCAGTGCAAGCTTGGTCGAAGCATGTTCCTCTGCTGAGCAAACGTATCGGGCGAGCATCAATCATATCTTGCACATGGACAAGGTGCGTCTTCGCTTGCTATGCACACTTCACTGTAACTCAAACTTTGGTAGCCTGCAGTGCACCCAAGGGGATTGTGATATCAAGTCCTTGGTGCTGAATCGATTTGTCAATGTCAGGTTGAACCACTCGTTGCGAGAAAATAATCGCTCCTTCATCAAACCCAACATCAAGCGAAACAGGAAAACCCTGAAATTGGAGCATATATAACTGTAGTACAATTATTAAGCCAAGTCAGTCGGTTTAATAGTACCATCAATTGTACCACTTCCGTAGACAAAGTCTTCTCTGCCATAACCACCCAAAAAAAGAAATCACTAAAGTACTGTGTGTGAAAAAAAATGGGTTTCGAAGCAAGATGATTGGGAGTCTCTAATGATCTCCTCCCATACCCAACTGGAAAAAGGCGATTGTGAAAAGAAACAACAAGTATGGAGAAGATTTAAAAACGAGAAAAGAAAAAAAAAAGAATGAATGTGAACAAAAAAAAGAGAAAAAAAAAAGTGTGAAAGAATAAATGTGCAGGTTCAAATCATGAAGATTGGGAGTCTCTAATGATCCCCACCCCTACCCAAATGAAAAAAAAGATTGATAGTGAAAAGAAAACACAAATATGGGGTAAAAAAAAAAGGAAAAGGAAAAAAAAAAAAACAAGAGAAAAAAAAAAGTGTCATGGTTGTGCATAATACAGTACTTGAACGAAACTGCATGAACAATGTATTGATTACGTATTGGTACTAATAGTGGCACGTGCCCTAATAGTAGAGCACCCCTCTTTTGCCAAAAAATGTTTGATTTTCGTAACCAAATAATTCACTTGATATCTTTCTAATGAGATCTTGGAGTGTTCCAATCCATATATTCATGTTATTTGAATCATAATAAAGGGGATTAAAGGCTATAGGTATATTATTCAGGGATTTTATTAAATTTGACCTTAAGTTTGACCTCAATTTTGCGCTTGCTACTGCAGGGGGTCTTGCTTTGGCTCGCCATGTTACTATTAGGACCAATACGGTAATCCGATTTGCCTCAATATAATAGTATGTATTACTAGTATGTAAGCCTGTGATGATTACAATAGTGGTCTAGTGGATACAAAGTCCAAGCGACGTGAGTCTCCCTTGATCTGGTGGATACAGTAACTGGTTAGACAGCCAAGATTTATGTCACGAAAATATAATAACATTATAGTAACCCTGGCGGTTACTAGTATCAAGATAGTATCAATATAGTCACCAGTTACTAGTGTATCAAGATAGCAGTAAAGGTTTGAAATGATACATATATGTGTTAATTTATTTTACATTTAATTTATTGTGCTAATTTATTTTGTAGAAATGACAATACAGAGTGCCACAGGGTACTAGTAAACATTAACTTTTGTAACATGATCTCTATATGATACATTAAAAACCGAGTCTGGCTCTGGTGAGTTAATTCCATCCATATGATTACATATACATGTCAATAAAAATATCATCACCAAATTACACCCGATTTGTCCCTGGTTTCCTTCGTATTATAATCAGTGATAATATAACATATAAACAGTAATTTCTTGAGGTTATGGCAGAGAAGTACAATATAGGTCGGACATATTTTCTTCCATTTTTCTTCTTAAACATTTACTAAGTAGTGAATATTGATATGGTTATAGATATCTATGTAAATTTACGGTGCTCCAATTCAGTCTTAAGCCATCATTATTTTTATCAAAATCTAGTGACCATGAAAATTATACATCGATCATTCTACCTGGGAAATTATGAGCATGAACCGTCTTTAACTGTATTTTTGGCACACTAGTAGTCTCCGCATACATTGTTCCATAATGTGAACAGTGGCAGGAAAAATCCATCTGTCAGTGTCACCAGCTCCAGTCCATGTGTCACTCTGAATCTGTGATTGTCAAGCAAAACATCATATTGTTAGAGAAAAAAATTATCATTGCAAAAACTATGTTAGGTCGCCGCCCTAGGCCTATTTAGGACATGTGAAAACCAGCCTAGATTGTTATGGATTGTGCTTGATTTCAATTGTGTTGATTGATTTCACAAACATTTTGGCTAGGATGTACAGTAACGTGGGCAATTTTATTACCAACTAATTTCCCATACTTATGATCCGGAATGACAAGTCGTTATGATAGAAAAGTGTTCTTTACACACCACTGCACCATATGATCTCTTTATCTGTATTTACTATTCATCAGTTTATCATTTTGTGTCACTGAATCATTGTCATTGTTCATAGACTAGAGTAGAGAAACGGGATTGCCCACTAAATTGTACATGTGATCCAATATTTTAAATCTTTTTGACTAAGATCGGCGAAGCAGTAGATAGGACTAGCATCAAACCTCTGTGCCCGCGTGAAAAAAGAAAGAGTTTGTTTTTAGATTCCTAGACTTCAATGCATTCTCTAGTCTAGGCCTATGATATAGTCGACCGTAGGCTAGCTAGAAGAATACTGTGTTTCTAAATCTACCACGATGACAATCGAAACGATATCGTCAAAACGCATAAAGAAACTACAGCAATAAATTTACAATGAAGTAAATCGGACTAGTATTAATCAGTGATCTAAATTCTTACCGGTTTTGTGCATAGAAATTGTCCAAAACTTTCACCGCCAAACGACATTTCATTCTCGTCACATGATGCAAAATAAACGGTCACCGCTTGGCGGCGCCAATGTCGTTTGTATTACGTCATGTCCTATGGTAACCCTTTAGAGTTTCCCCTCTTATTGAATATCCTCTTTGGTAGCATGAAACTAGACAAACAATCACTCATCAACTTGTTAATTCGGGTAAATATATGCACTGTCGATATACTGGACTAATTTGTCCGTGTTAAACAGCCTTGGCTGGGTACTTTCGTAGATCTATGGCCTACTAGTATATATTTAGTTTGGACCCATCGCTCTATCGGTAGTACCTATTACATTGCCGAAGAAGATAATGTCCAAAACAGGGATTATACTTATATACTGCCAAGGTCCACATACATGCGCAATCAAGTGAGTAGTATAAATCTATTATACAAATTTCAAAGAGCCCTTCGTTCTGTTATGGGCGGCTGACAAAAACACTACATGTAGGACTACATAGGGTCTACTTATCGCCTATTTATAGTTGGCTTCATGGCTAATCCAGCACTTTGTAGGTATAGTTCCGATTGGGAATGTTGCGACTCTGATGTCGAGAGCATTATCAGTCGAGATCAAGATTTGCACAACCAGACCATATATGTATTGCTATCCAATGCAGGCTAATTTATATCTTTAAAGAAACAATTCTTGTTAGGATGGAGCATTTACTGTCACATGAGCGCATGCGTGAGCTGAAAAGTTGCAGAAAGGTGCATGTGTGCATTTCCCAGGCAACAAACACATCAACTTTACCCCAATATCTAAAACGATTCGATCTCTAGTTCGGCATATCATTCCTCCCACATACCTGGCAGTGCTTCCTGAAATATCTGCAGAATGAACTCTTCTTCGTCAGCGTCATTGATCTCGGCGATGTGTCCTCCTCCAAGTATTTCCTTGCAGCGGATAGTGGCCGCTTCGAAATCGAGCTTGTCTGTCGGCACGTCATAACAATGGTCATTGTAGGATTGCATTGTGCCTGTACAGTGTCCTGTGGATGAAAGTGGTAATATCATACATATTATCATTGTAGGTATTCACATTTCAGAACTTTAATCCTACTCCAATGACAGTTCGACGACTCTTACACTACCCACTAAACGTTTGGGTTGGCCATGTGCGCGACATCAGGACTCAAAAGTGATAAGCCCAAATTCCAATTCTGAACTAGATTTAAAGCTCATCTCACACTTTGGACAGCTGTTGCACATACGCCTTCAGACACTTTGGCAGCACTTGGGAAAAGTCAGCGTGAAAACTTGGCAAAAATCACCCAGGGTATTTGTCTGGATCTCGTCAGGAGCTTGTTATGCAAGCCCAGGCCTTGTTAGAAGTCCAAGGATGACATGCATGCTGTTTTTGTAATACATATGTCACTTCTCGGGTTGGATTTTGAGTTTAGTCTTGCGGATTGTTTGGTGTTTGGTATCACACTTGTCTTATATACAGCCAGGCTGTTGTACAGCCTGAGCTCTGTATAACAAGGTCCTGTCAAGATCCAGAAAAGTGTCCTGGGTAGCTCTTGCCCAGTTTTCATGCACTCTTATTTCAAGTGTTTCATTTATGAGTTCTCATGTCGCTCACATGTTGAACTTAAACTTTCGGTGGATAGTGTTCATGGAATAACATTTCATCTTTTGATGAAGAAGGGGGTAAGCGACTCGTATTAGGCCTCAGTTCTTGTAAATGATACATGTCTAGCTTCACAGACCTGCATTAGTTGGTAAATAAATCGATGTTCTTCGTGAAAGAAGTTGAATTTATTTTGGATCACTGGATCTACCAAATCCTCGGAATGTCCAAATTTTGTCGAGAAATTTCTCTTGACGTCAGAAAGTCATGATACTCTGTTGAATGACTCAAATTTGGACTGAAAAGAGCCTAGTTTAAATGTAATAGCTACAACACACACACACGAATTTCATCAACTCCCCTCAATTTTTTTGTAAAATGTATACCTTGACCCATTTCTTGACCCATACCTTGACCCTTCCAATATGTAACTGAGCGACACACCTACAACTTTGGAAGCTGTAGCCTGGCCGGACTCGAAACCGTATGGGAGTCGACACACCTACAACTCAAAGAGCTGTAGCCTGGTCGGACTCGAATCAGTATAATGTGAGCTGGCACACCTACAACTCAGGGAGTTGTAGCCTGGCCAACCTATCTTTACTGATAAAATATGGGAACTGAAATAGCAGCCAGCACACTACCAAATATTACAAAAAATATATGTATACTATAACACCAACCTCTCACAATTGGTCCAAAAAAACTGTAATGGCCGAGCAATGGATACAAGATCCCGGTACAAAAATGCTCCCAACTTGTGCTGTATACTATACTGGTCAAATGCGCTCCTAGTTGTGTCTCCTGGGATTTCAAAATCGCGACTCCCCGAGCCCAAGGGGCTCACTTTCTTTTATAGATCCAGGCTCCGAAGTAGGTCACGGCAACCTGGATCGCTCTCAGCCAATCCCCGAGGGACTATCCCACCCCAAAATGCCGTTTTATTGCACCCCCACTTCCGGTTAAAACACATGTGAAATCCCGACCAAAAATCAGTAAATAAAGGAAATATAACGAATAGCATCCGCTGGGAATTATATGCCTAAACCGGCAAAGTCCCTAGTCATCAAAAGATGATAAAATGAAACTATAAAAATACTTATTCCGCCCGAAAACAAGCCCGAAAGAAATCGGCAAATTGTTATATAACGAGCCCTCCCCATGTGGAACTCTTCACCTGGCGGAGTGAAAACAACGTCGAAAACAACGTCAAAACAACGTCGAAGCAAAAGCTCCGAAAATTACAAACAATTCCATGAAATAAAAAGTGTCACAAACACTGTCAGTATAATGTGAACACATAAAAACATGTAAGTAAACCCCCTATATCCATTCCCCAAATGTGGAAACCAGACTCCCCGTAATACATGAAATATTGATAAAAAATGGTGTGGCAAAGCGACAACTTTGCCGGCAATACAAAAAAAAATATATCATAGCGCTCCATGTAAAACCATATTCGCCACAGCTGTTACTGTCGTTGACAGTATGGATTTTCTCATGAGATGACCAACAGCAATATATTTGTCCTGAAATCAATTTATTTTGTCCCTTTTTCTTTCTATGGCACATTAAAGTCATATGTTGCAATTTCACTAATCCAAGTATCTACTTTGATTAATATGTTCCCTGAACAGCCCCAAATTACACATCTGAAGTCGAATTTAGGGGACATCTCAAGCACACATACATCCCCGGAGCCACTGGACTCATATGTTGGAATTTCACTAATCCACTCGAAGATCACCTTTCATAATCTCATTAGGACAATATGACAATTTGGGTGAAGAAAAATTACATTATGGTACCTATGTAATTGTCATAACACTTTTTGTCGGGTTTGTTTTGTACTTTTTTCAGATAATAGATGAATGGGCAAGTGCATTCTAATTTCATTGAGGGTACAATGTATAGCAAACCCACGTGTGCTCCTCGAAAAACGCCAATGTGGTTTTGGATGTTAATTATTATTTCAAAATTGAAGTTAGGACCATTATCATCATCATTGAATTTTTATGAACAGTGATAGAATAGATTAGTGATGCCTATGTTCTTAGCCACTGGCTTATTTTCCATTTTGTCTTATAAAATGATTTTCGAAATAATTTCCATCATCTTAAAATAATTTTGATAGTTTTGAACATTAGTATGTATGGAAGCCCATAGGTGCCATGTGCGGGAAACAATTGTTTTTTTTTCTATTAAAAACCTTGCACGTTTGAACGTATAAAGTTCAAAACTAACACGTTCGCACGTGGAAGCATTTAGCGCTATCACGTTCGCATGTAGAAACTTCAAAACCTACCACGTTCGAACGTAGAAAGATGTAGGTTTCCACGTTCACACGTAGAAAGAATTAGGTTTCTACGTTCACACGTAGAAAGATTCAAAGCTACCACGTTCACACGTGAAAGCATTCGATGCTACTACACCCAAATTTTTACTTGCCGGAATCTAAAGATTTCGGCAAGTATGTTGATCGGTTTGTGGATGTGTTTGTGTGTTTGTTCGTACTCTAGCGTCCACAGTTCTTGATTGAAAGCTTCCAAAATTCGTGTGCAGAATCTGTAGAATACCGGCCAGAAAACGTCCTATTTTGGCGTGTCTAGGTCAAAGGTCAAGGTCAAGGTCAAGCAAAACGTCGAAAACACATAAGTGGCCATAACTTCGGTTCTAATGGTCCTAGAGACTTCAAATTAAGTTCATATTGTAGATAAACTCGAGTTCTATCTTCTGTGACCTTGACCTTTGACCTTGACCTTGAGAAGTTCGCCTGAGGTCGAATACTTGACCTTGGAGGTCACCTCCTCCGATTTTCGATCTGATGCTTGGAAACGATGTGGGACCAGTCCCTCATGCTCAATGTCAATTTTTAGCCCGATCGGCCAATTCGTTATGACGTAATTGACGTTTCTATGGCAACGAAATCGGCCCCATTATAAGCGAAATTGCATGTTTCAAGCTGTCGATGCTGATAAAAGCGTCAATAATGTGCGTAAAAATCTGATAATACAACATTTTATAGTCAAGGATAAGTTCTTCTGTTCCAGAAAATTTCAAGGTCAAGGGTCGAAAGTCAAGGTCAATATTGACCTGCAAGTGAAAACCATGTGGGTCACTATATCTCAGGAAGTAAGCAAGATAGAGACACGAAAGTAAATCCACAGTATTGCACTCACTTAGCCTAACAACTTTTGCATTTACACCTAAGGCGTATGACCGATAGCCTTTGCAAGCGCCTGAGGTCGAAGTTGACCTCAAAAATGACCTTGACCTTGACCTTTTGCAAAAATATCGAGTAGTAGCTCGTTTGAAAGGTCTTCGAGAGTACTTTCCAAATATGTTGTCATTTTCGGAATCGGACGTCAATTGACGTCATAATGACGTCAAATGTGATTTCAGACTGACATTTTGGCATTTGAGTGCCAGATGTGCAAAGTTATAACATTTACTGCATATTTAGCATATGCAAACGATGTGGTGTCGTCCTGTGATGGTCTCTGTCAATTTTTAGCACGATTGATATATCCGTTTTGACGTAATTGACGTTTTTGTGGCAACAAATCGGTCAAATTTCAAAGGAAACTCAGCATTTGAAGATATTATGATCTTGTCTGGTTATAACATAACATATATAAACACGATTATATCATGCATATTTAAAAACTCCATTCACAGTAAGTTAGCAGTATAGAATTGACGACAAATGACGTCATAATTGCGTACTTAGTCCGGCAAGTGTGTGGCCTATGGCCTCTCGTTGCACGTGCGAACGTGGTAGCTCCTGAAGTTTCCACGTGCGAACATGGAAGCGTTGAATGCTTCCACGTGTGAACGTGGTAACCTCGGACTTTCCACGTGTGAACACAATAGCCTTAACTGTTTCCACGTGCGAACGTGATAGTGTTAAATGCTTCCACGTTCGAACGTGCTAGCTTTTTGCTGGAAAAGACATAGAATTTTTTTACACGCATGTCACCTATGGGCTTCCGTAAGTATGAGATTGATGGAAAAATAACATATTTTGTTGTTGACTGATCCGACACAGGCTGTGAATGTTTGGTTACGAGGTGGTCACGACCAACCTGTTCTACATACGGCGGTGATGACAGGAAGGAATGTCTGGCTGCTGGGTGCTGCTGGCATTCTGATCTTTCGCAGTGCTATGAGAAATTCAGTAGGTGTTTGGAAGTATTCGTGCGAGTTTGCCGCAATGAAACAGATACTATGATCAATTCAAGGTCCAATTTGTAATATACGGCACTTGTTATGCACCTATTTTTGATGGGTTTCTTTTTTATTTCTAAACTGCCTAATCAGTTATTGGGTAAATGTAGTCATGTGCATATTAGAAACGGCGAGAATCGACAAACTGTCTGCTATTGACGACATCATTTTGTCTTTAGATATAATTTTTGGGTTTCCGAAAACTTTTGTATTTTGCAAATTATATTCATGTGAATTTAATTTATAAACGGATTATACTTATTATTAAACTATACTTAAAAGGAGTTATTATACTATGGTAAATGATCCTTTATTTGAAATAACCTCTTAATCACGAAATCCCATCAAACAATTTTTTTGGCGCTCAAATGAAGCTGACCACCAGTGCACTACTTGTAAATCGTTCAAAGCTTTTTAGCCATTGCAGGTGAATGAAGATGAATGAGATAGATCTATGTTCATATGTTTTTTTTATGAAGCATAATGAAATTCACGCGTAGGAAATATTTGGGCATCTTCAGTTAGGCCTCGGTGACATTGAGTGGCATTTTCAACGTCATGTATTCATGTGGATATATAACATTTATTGGCCTCATCCTATACTTGAGGGACTGGAAACAAATTCAGGTATATGTTTCTGATAATTTGTCAGCATCACAGCTTGTGGACCATGAATTTGTGTTCGAGGACAGAATTTGTGCTTATGTACCCATATTTCATGGGGTATTATCTGTTATTGGCGTGTGTGGTGGTTTTGATGAGCGTGGCCAAGAGCTGAATCAGGCATGTTCATGTAAAACCATACCACTATTCACCGTTGTATTATTTTCCCAACCCAGATGTTCTAATTTGGAGATTGAAGGGTATGGCCATTTGTTGACAATATGTTGACAATTGTATATGCTCGATGGCAAAGAGAAAATCCAGTGCTGAAAAAGGAAGATAAATATAAAGAAAAGATACGAAATCTGTTTTTGTTCTGCTTGGTAGTGCTAACATTATTTTCGATCTGATTTCCTATACAGATGGAGCCCCTGTGAAGTGTAAGTATTGATACTGCAAAGTCATTTTTTGTATTTAATCTGTGCTTGGAGGTCTAGATATCTTTGCAGTGGTATAACTTGATTTTTTTTGGTTACCAGACTTTTGGTCCAAGAACCTATTGCCATGGACTTGCGGCCGTCATCCGTCGTTCTCTGTGATCATCTGTGAAAATTTTTGTCGTTAAACTTTACGTTCAAATTTTGCCTAAAATATTTCAAGACGAGGTTATTTTTTTTAGGTTTTTTTAACGATTTGTTTTTCAAAATGGCGCCATTTTTGACGAAAGGCCAATTTGGGACTTTGACAGTCAGTTTCTTAAAACATTTTTATTTTAATACACTCGCATGTTTTCCTGTGATGTCTATAAATTTCGTTGCTTGTGAATCACTCGAAGTGGGCATATTTTGCCCAAACTTAACCCAGATGGGACTTTCGAATGTTAAATTCTCCTGTGCTTTATAATAAGACAGATTCCTAATATCTAACTGGATATTGAGATTATAAATTAGGAATCAATTGTGGGCATATAGGAAGTGATACATGCTGATTATTCCCGTGACTTTTTACCTTTGACCTCATTTTCAAGGTTAGATAACAATATGGCTTATATCTCACTAATTATCGACTTTACAGCTTAGGAATCAATTGGGAATATTCTCATCACCTTGAACTTCACCTTTGATCTTATTCCCAAGGTTAGACCACAAAAAGGCTAATATCTCGCAGCTGACAACTTAGGAATCAACTCTGGACATGTTGGAAATGATATATGCTGAATATTCTCATGACCTTTAACTTGACATTTGACCTTATTTCCAAGATCAGACAGAATGGCTAATATCTCGCAGCTTACAGCTCCGAAATCAATTGTGGACATATAATATGCTGAACATCCTCGAGACCTTGAATTTGACTTATGACTTCATTTGCACGGTCACAAGACAAAATGACTAATATCTCTTTACACCTTGAGAATCAATTTTGGAAATACAGGAAATGATATATAGTGAATGTCCCCATGACTTCTAATTTGACATTGGAATCATTTTAAAGGTCACAGGACAAAATGGCTAATATATCTCTTATTGTTGAACAAGACAATCAGAGATTGCAGACCCTCGCCCATCAGATTCATTTTTATAATGATGGCCCTACATTTTCGACCGGGACGATAATCAGGGATTTTGGTCTTACAATCATTGGTGATACATGGAATGGTCCGGAATTGGAAATAGAAAAATACAATAATCTTGGGGGGAATACTCTTCAATAAGTAGAGTTCTTGCGATTTTTCTGTTTTGACCATATTCTCAACCACGAATTCAATTCTTGATACTGACCTACCAGACGTCGCAAGCTCTCTCAGATTTATATGGCATACTCTATGTTCAATATCCTGTCGAATATCATCAGTGATTTTGGAATTACTACTACTTGAATCATTACAAATCAGTTATTCCAGCTAATCGCCCTTACATGTTCAACCTTGGGTGATAAAAGGGGATTTTGATCGTACGACCACCGGTCATGTCGCGAAAAATGGGGAATTGATCATAACAAAATACAAATTTAATGGGAAAAATAATCATAAATGTAAGTACAGTTATTGCAACTTTGCGATTTTGACCTTTTCTATGACCTTGAACTTGTCGTTCTATATTGAGCTGTAAAAGTTACCAGTATTGTTTTATTATCGAGGCTCGTCTTCTGATCGAAAATTGTCTAAAAAGATTGAAACTGGCTTCACATTATGGTTTTTAATCTCAGAACACTCAAAATTGTAAAATCGTGGCCTGGGACGATAATGGGGAGTTTTGGTCTCAAGACTATCGGTCGTATACCGTACAATTGAGAATTGGCCAAATAAAAGTACAAGAATAGTCGGAAAAATTAATATTGATTAGAACCGAAGTTATAGCCAGTTATGTGATTTTGACTTTTTTGGTTGCCATGGCAACAATTGATATTCAATATTGACAAAAATGGAGGAGGACCGAGCCACTGTCATACTGCTTCCTTTTGATGATTTTCAAGTCGATCGGATCAGTTATGCGCGCGGAAGGACAGACAGCCAGACAAACAAACAGGGAGACAGGCTCAAATGCAATACCCTCTCCCCCTATCGGGGCGAGGGTAATTAACAGCATAGCAATCAATTGTGGACATATAGGAATTCATGTATACTGAATATTCTCATGACCGTGAATTTGACCAGTTACTTCATTTTCAAGGTCAAGGGACAAAAGGCTAATATCTAAAATGTGAAACACTTATTGTCCGGCAATCTGTCTTAGCACTTGGGCAAATTTTTATGTAAACATGCATTTTAACCAAACTATTATTATTAATGAATCTATCAATGTAAGCATATCTGTTTAATGAACGTCTAAACAATGTTCATTTTGGAATATGTGCGATTTTTGAGAAAAGTATGGCTTTTAGCTTGCAACCGCTATGTCGACTCTAAGGATAGAGTGGAAATTTCACATGAAAACACACACATGACAAAGCGCAGGTGTCATTGTGCTGGAGGATGTTTTGATAGGAACCCGAGGGATGCTGTGAGGTGTTATGAGCCTCGTGAAACTGGTAAGAGTAGCTTCTTATCATTTTACTGTAAAGTTGATGAAAACGTGTGCTCTGTCTCTCGAAACTGTTCTTCTGCTGCAGTTATATACCGTATTGACATCCATAGAGGCGCATGCGCCTATAAGCGGATTTTCACATTTTTTCGGACGTTCTGATAAAAAATGTTATTCACATAGAAGCGCAAGCACCTATATCCGGATATTGGCGCACATTCACATAAAGGCGTATGCCAGTTTTCACGTGCAGGCGCATGTCTATTTTCACTTATTGGTCCTGTTTCTGTATATAAATATTATTAGTTAGAAATTTTCCCTCATCCACATACCTACTAGTATATATCAAAAAAAATTGTACGAGATGTCATTTTCATGGTTTTTCGGGGATGCGACATCTGCCAGATATGTCGCATCTGTCGCATCCCCAAAAAACCTAGAGGTTAAAATTGCAATGGAGTGGATAGGCTCTCTCACGAGGACACCTGATCTATATCTCACAAGGATCACCTGATCTCCCCCCGCCCCACCTCCCGCTAAATGCTGACCTGGCTCTAGCTGGTGGCTACCACAAAGTTATAGTTCCCAAGGGCTATTTCACTCTAGCCAAACAGGAGCTCCCATCCTAGCGCTTTTCGACCTTGACACTCTGTGGTGACATGGTAATCCGGACTGTTGTAGTGTTCCTTACGGAATCACATGATGAACCTGACCTTAGTGGTCCTCTCGGGGTGACATGATGATCCTGACTGTTGTCTTTTTTATTCGGCAGAATCACTTGAAATCACATCCTGTCATGCATCAAGCGGAGTCTGTGAGCAGGCGATGAATGGTAGTGATTGGTGGTCAACAACAACCGATGATGGACCTGCAGGACAATGGATCAGATTCGACCTCTCAGAGATTCACACTTTAACCGGCATTGGCATTTTATTTTATGACGACATAAGTAAACAATGTAGTGACTTCAATGTGTGGACCATGACCAGCGCGTGGAGAACTCAGGTATGTAGTGCAGGTTGCAAGCGATTCCACCAACAGCGTCAGTACAGAAATGTAATCGCGAAAAGTCGAATACTCCAAATATAATACAACAGAATTATACAAAAGATAATGTATAAATACAACAGATAATGTGTTGCTTCGTTTACGTTATTCAATTACAGTTACCAGATGGGTTTGGATATTATTGTGAACAATATGATAGTTGATGAATTTCAGATAACGAGGTCGTGCACAGAAGGTCGCGCGCATGAAACCTACGACATTCCAAACGTGCGAGCTAATGTGGTTTACCTCGCATGCAGTTCTCCCTGTTTTGCTGGTCCTGGCGGCTGGGTAGTAGGTGCAGTACAGATTTTCGGACAATAGGCCTGTCAACACAATGTTGAACGAAAAATAATAAATTGATATTCAGCATCACAATTGCTAATTTTATCTCATATCTGAAGTTCAGACAGACAAATCACACTGCAATTTATTTCAGGACAGATGTGACAGTGTGAAGTGTTTATAAAGTGTGTAACTATTGTTGTATAAACAGTGCCTAGTATGTGAAATACCGTGAGTCGAAGGTAATTTTGGAACAATGAAACCGGATGAAATATTTATATCAAGACACCGGCACACCGGCGATTTCTGGGCAGACACACATATAGAGAGTACACTCTATACGGTACACTCGATGTAATTACAGAACTCGTGCCCAACAAGCCTTCGAAACAGTCTAGAATTACGAAGTAAACGAATCGAAAAGTTTTATGACAAGTACTCATGTACGATATTATTTCAATTCATTTGCCGTTTTGTCCTTTTGAGACTATGCAAGATCAGGTTCGAAGTCACTAATGTAATTGTCATATGTGACTTTCCATTTTAGGGGGAAAACAAAAGTCAAATAGACCACTCGCACCCGTGGGTATGGCTCATGCCCTCGGTGGCCCAAGTATCATATCCTGCGCCTTTCCCTATATTCAATAAGGATTAAAAAGGATTAAACGGCATTCATTTAGTCGACGATTAGTATTAAGGCGCAGTGTATGATACTTGGGCCCACTCGGTAATCTCGTGTATGAGCCATACCCACGGGTGCTCGTGCTCTATCTACTACTTGTACCACGGTTGACACCTTTAACAATAGGCCAGACTGTGGTCTAGTCAACGTACACCACTGTCTGCCGTGGAATATAGGAACACGCTTGAATGTGATAATACCGAATTTCCAATAGTGCAATGGGAACTCTTGTTTGAAACGATCCTGTGAGGAAGAAACGTTAGCAAGATAAATTGGTTTTGGACCAAAGACTTTTATTGCCAACTGATCCGAAATCTAACCTGGTCTCATGCCCAGACCATCGCCTGAAGGTATACCGTTGAGTGACAGTATAATAATTTGTTTGATATGCGATAGTGATAAGATCTTGAAATAGTTGAGATGTGGTGTTGGGTGTATGCGGGCAATCTGAGACATAGGATGTGATTGGTTCAGAACTGGTCACATGGTGCAGAGAGCACGGCACGGAGTGGTTATCCTACATTTGCTCTGAAATGTGTGTTACTGTTTAATAGTAGAATTAAACTAATGTATTGGTTGATACAAAAGAGTGCCGAAGTGTGACGTCAGTTTTGGTTCTGCCCAAGTGGGCCGAAGTACCGTAATTCTGCGCCTTCCTCTGTTTTCAATAAGAATTTAAAAGGCAACAGACGGATTAAATGGCATCCATTTAGTGGGTGAGTAGTATTGAGGCGCAGCGTATGATACTTAGGTCGACAAGAGTACGGCCTTTGTTTCAAGTGAGCAGTACCATTGAAATTGAGTTGTTTAGAAGCACTAGGTAGATAAAATCTTTTGTTATTCAAATATTCGGCCCAAGTATCATACAGTGCGCCTCAATACTACTCGTTCACTAAATGAATGCCATTAAATCCGTCTGTCACCTTTTTAATCCTTATCGAATATAGAGGAAGGCGCAGTGTATGATATTGGGCCAAATAGGCCACGTTGTGACTTTGGCTCTCTATTCTTCTTTGTTTGCTCTTTTATTATGTTTTGTTCAGAGCGCAGCGACTAATCAACGAACACCTGCCGGCTGCCACGCTCGAGTGGTTCCATCGTGTACGAATGGGCCCAAGTATCATAACACTGCGCCTTAATACTACTCGTCCACTAAATGAATGCTATTTAATCAGTCTGTCACCTTTTTAATCCTCATTGAATATAGAGGAAGGCGCAGTGTATGATACTTGGGCCCGCGTATCTTCGCCTCTGTCTACTTGTGTAAAGTTGTGTTCATCAAATTCATCAGCTATATCATACGACCCAGTGTATTATTCGGGTCTTACATTGCTCTGAATTCTGTAATATTGCAATGCACTTAGGCCCTCCACGTCACGAAGGGCATTCAACACCTTTTCTGTGAAGCGTATACCTCGGACAAATATTGCCAAACGATAGTAATCCCCTCGGACAAACAACTCAAAGCACACACCGTCGTAAGGTCAATTTATGCCTGTTACTTTATACAGAACTATGGGTTTTCTCTTCCGAAAAAAAACAAATGCCATTGTGCAAGAAAAGTTAACAATATTTTAGAAAATATTTTGAGCCTTGAACTTTTCGAATATGGACATGTGAACAAATGAGGACAGACTGAGAAAAACGAAGATGATGAAGTCGGAAGATGATGACAACCGAATGACATAATGCAATGCAAATAGGTTAACATGGCAAAACCGGTTTTTGGTTTTCAAGTTGAGTGATCAATAACTGTCGTCAGGGCACACTGCTAAAGTTCCAATGCGCACACGATTTTGTCTGAAAATGAAAATCGGATTTTCAAAACAGTTTGGCACGGAACGATTCCCATCCAGTGATGCGAAAGTAACAAAAACATAGAAAAATACCCAGCCCATTATCTTGAAACTCGTATGTGTATGGTATATCATAGTGATTAAATCCCGAATATTCAGTTCGATTCTTTCGTGTTGCAATAAAGGGAAGATCATTCCTAATTTATGGCCCTACGTTGTATGAAAATCAGATCCATAAGTCACCTGATCAACCAGGCTTTGTGTGTTTTCACTCAATTTCAGTACAGCCGTCTGTTCTGTAATTATATTTCATATTAAATATACAGTATATAAAATTAGAACCCATATGGCATAGATATATCTATGGAGGTGATGCACATGGGACACATCTTCCCGATTTTAGGCTAAACGAGACAATCAGAGATTGCAGACCCTTGCCCATACATATTTATTTACTTGAGTTAAAGCGGATAACCCTTCCATTTTCTACCTCGCTGATTCCCATCAAATGAATGAGAATTAGCCATAGAAAAATACAAGAATCATGGGAGTAATAATCAATAATAAGAGTAATGACTTTTGCGATCTTTCTGTTTTGACGTTATTCTCGAACACGACCTTAATTCTTGATACATACCTCCCAAACTTCGCAAGCACTCTGGGATTTATACTGCATAGTTTATGTTAAATATTCTATTGAATATTGTCAGTGATTTCAGATTTACTACTGCCTGAAATATTACAAATTGTCGACCTTGGGCGATAATGGGGAATTTTGATCGTAGGACCATAGGTCAAACAGCAACGGATGAGGAATTGGGCATAGAAAATACGAAATTAATATGGAACATTATTAGTGAATATAAGCAGAGTTATTGCAACTTTTCAATTTTAATCTTTTATGTGACATTGATATTGAGGTATAATATTTTGAGGTATAATATTTTCGCAATATTGTTTCTATTATCAATAAGGCACGTCTCCTGAACGAGAACAGTTTTGAAATATTGAAAACTTTCTTCGCAATATGGTCTGGAACTTCAGAACACTCTTAAGTCGTGAAATCGTGATCCCCAAACTTTTGACCTCGGGCGATAATGGGGAGTTTTGGTCTTAAGGCCATCGGTCATACACCATACGATCGATAATTTACCAAAGAAAAATACAAAATAGATAGAAACATTATTATTGATAAGAACCGAAATTTTAGCCATTCTTCACTTTTTCAGTTGCCATGGCAACAATTTTCATTCGATTTTGACAAAAATTACTGAGACACTGACATATCGCTTCATTACTATAAATTTCGAATCGATCGAACCATTTGTTTTCGAGTTATGTGCGCAGAAAAACATACAGACAAGATTTTGAAAAGATTTTGAGAAGACGGCCATCAAAGAATCCGAAATTGGCCATTTTTCGTCAAAAATGGCCGCCATTTTGAAATAATAGCGAAAATCAAAAACTAAAAAATACTCCCTTCTTGAAATGTTTTTTGGCATTTTTTGTGCAAAATTTCAGGAAAATTCGCCGGTAAACAAAAGAGAGAAAAATGTGGACGACGAAGACGATGGGCGCAGCCCCATGTCAACAGGTCATTGGACCATAGGTCCGGTAGCCTAAATAAGGAAAAAAAAGAAGAAAAACAATTTGACAAAACTGTAAAGGCATTTCTGCTGGAATGCCTTAATTACATATATGGACATCATTTACTGACCTCAGAATAGTTGAAGATATGTCTCAGGAGTGCTCTCAGAGACCTGAATTTCAGAAAATTTTCTCGGGGGGCTTACGGCGCACCCCTGCACCCCGAGACCGAATGGTTTCATGTTTATACCGCACCCCCTTTTCACAAAGCTGGCGACGGGCCTGTTAGTAGTTCAGATGTAAACAATCCATTAACATCCTCAATTCCACACGGACGTATTTGGGGGGGGGGGGGGGGGTAACGGTGCTATATCACGGAAAATATGCTATATGGAGCATGTCATATACTCATTCAACGGGCGGCGGCATTGTCATTGGGGTAATATTTTGTGCGCCAAATTACTATTGAAAATTGCCTGAAATCAGTAATGACGTGAATGAATAATATGTTGATAACGAAAGAAAAAAAACGAATAGTGACGTCATGTTTTCCACCAAAAACAGTACTGCCAGCTGGCGATTGCAGATATGTACTAAACATGCCCCATTGATTTATCAGGAATTTCATATTATTCCACTTTTATACCACCATAGGTTCAGTAATCTTGCAGACTATCTATGTATTGAACAATTCTCGAGACATGATCAGCCCTTGAGTAGAACTTGATGATAGACGAAAGAATGTGAGTGATCTCATCAATCACCGATCTTGAAAAAAGGCCCGGCTCTTATGTATCTCAAAGTGCATGGAATTATTTGTTTTGCAAGCTTCTTGTGTCATTAGCTTGGACCCTCTTACTATGCACACCTGACACCCATGGCCGCGCAAAATTCAATAAAAATGCACCAATTTCAGTACAATCGTCATTTCTGAACATCTTCATGCCTCTATTCAGTCGGTCCTGTCATCGGAAGAGAGCTGAATACCATCGCGATGGACATTGTTCATATTCATGATAATCTCCTCCATCTGAAATATTTAATGACAAATGTATTCAAGAAAAACACCGTGGGATGTAAAGTCCATGATATGATAAACTTTGATATTTTTAATCAGTCTGATCAGTACGCTAGACTTAGGAATACTAATTGATTATGCCTAAACCTTTCCGGTTATCAAGTCCAGAATGAAACCACCCACATAAATTATGGATCTTTTATCCAATCATTGAGCAAGTACAACAGTTAACTATCTGTACACCTGTAACCAGATCATTATAATGTTCACATCAAATATTACTGCTTCCCCTAGACTAAGTGACTAATATAACACAATGCTCCAAGTTGATATGATCCTCTAACAGCTGAGAACAAATTAGAGAACGGCCCACAGATGTGCCTGGTTGATGATATCTATTCTCAATGTGGATTAGGCATTGCTTATACCTGTAGCCCAACCCCCATATTGCCGACTTTCTATTGCATGCTGCAGTGTAATAAATGTGTAGCAGAGTACAACACTTCACAATTGGCATTATAAAACAGTAACAGTTCTTCATGTGTTCTAACTCAGAAACCGTATGAACCAGCCCCAACACAAACATACAGTCAAACCATGGAGATAATAATTATATGTACACGTGTTAGTAATATTGATCCACATAGTGTGATTAACAAATTATCAAACCAGCCATGCACCCTTCCCTGAAAATCCAATATTAACACCCAATGTCCAAGCATGTATACAAGGGGTTCATCAAGTTCCTTGAATTTTCGCAACTTTGCATGACACTGGAATATTAGAATTTGGTTCTACTATCTATTGTAACGGTTTTGGGGCGTACCCAAAAGTTTCCCCTAGGTAATTCTATTAGTGTTTTGTGATATTATGGTTAAATAACCGTTTATTAAAATGTATATGTGTTTAAAGGTTCATTCGGTTCCGTATTGGTAATGTTTAAAAGGTTTTCCGTCTCGGAACTTGGTATATTTGTTATGTTGGTAAAGCCGGAGACAGAGCCGGAGACGGAGACGGAACCGGAGACGGAGCCGGAACAATGGAGTACAAAAACGTAATGACGTTATTTCCGGAAGGTCATGTGATCAGCCTCGTTTTCGGTTTAAAAGGTGACGTGTCAGCCACTGATTGGTTCTAGAGTGTTTTTAGAAATCCGGAAAATATCAGTGTTTTGGCGGACTATGACGTCACAATAGGTTGGTCACGTGACGTGGGTCTCAGGTCTATAAAAGCCCCCGCTTCACAGCGGACGGCGGAGTTGGTGTCCTGACGTCGACCTGTGCAGACCCCTTCTCCCATAGCAGAGTACTCCCTTGTTCCGGATAGAGTCATCCAGATGATAGCAGTTAAGTCTTCTGACTGTGCACTTGGAAAATAAACATGAAAACTTCAACCGAGTTGTTTTTCCGTGTTCGTTAGGAACTGGAATTTATAATAAAGTTAGTTCACCGGAAAAGAAAGTAATACGGAGTAAAGGGAGATAAGACCACAGTCGGTTAAGACCAAGTTGTAACGACGTCTTAGGGTGATCCAAGAACCCAGATCACCAAGGAAGGAGACGGAGACGGAGGTGGAATTCAACGGAGCAACTACGGAGGCGGTATCGGACGGAGCAGTTGCAGAGACGGGAACGACGAAGCAGTTGCAGAGGCGGTACCGGACGATGGAGTTGCAGAGGCAGTACCTGACGGAGCGGTTGCGGTAACCGGAAGTGAGAACACTTCCGAGATACCCCATTTCAGGTGCAGTCACAGGTTGCGGTGAGGCGGAGCCAACCGGAGCAGTTTGCAGTGAGGCGGAACCTGGCAGAGCGGTTGCAGTATTCGGAAACGGCAACGTTCCCGGATTCTCATTCCAGGTGCAGTCGCAGTTGCAGTAAGGCGGAAAACGACGGAGCTGTTGCAGTAAAGCGGTATCCCGACGGAGCAGTTGCAGTACCCGGAGACGGAAACGCCTCCGGATTCTTACGTTACAGGTGCAGTTGCAGATTAGCAGTCGGACAACGGTTAAGAGGTCCATTCCAGACCACGCTACCAACCTTAGAGACTTCTAGCCGGAGTTCAACCGTACAGCAGTAGCAGTTTCCCGGAGTTTTACCGTTTCAGCTCCGGTTAAATAATTGCTCGATTCCCGCTTACAGCTTGGTACTAGTCCATGCAAAAAACGGTCATCGAACGGCCTGAAAACCCGGGATTTTCGTGTTGGGCCAATATCTCATGAAAATACACTTTTTGCTGTGTGTATATCCCAATAAATGTGTCAGAGCCATGGGGGACCCTCATAGCCAATCTATGGAAATATTTTGAGTAGTCTAAGTTGGATACAGTTGATATATTTTCCAGTTTAATATCGTTATGTGAGAGATTTCTGGCAACCTTTACCTGGGTCAGCAAACTGCTCTCAAGCATGATTTCTTTTAGAATTCTTGTTTTTCTTTGGAAAATTGTATCCTTGATGGGAAATATGCCTCTGACAGTTGATTTGGTCAGCTATCTCAGGTAAATAACATTACCTGCAACAATGTTTACCCATTTACTGACGATGGTTATACCACCGATTTATGAACAATGATGAAGTTGCCAGATATCTCCCAGATTTGACTATGTAAACTCAAAATATCCCAAATATAATTTAACATACACCTGTAGACCATCCAAATGATTCCATTGAATGGATATGAATGTATTTCATAACTCTGATACATTTAATAGCGCACACACACTGTATAAAATGTATTTCATGAGATATTGGTCCAACACGAAAATCCCGGGTTTTCAGGCCCTTCGGTAGCCGTTTTTTTGCATGGACTAGTACCAAGCTGTAGGCGGCAACCAAGCAAGTTAAATAACAACTCACCCACCTCCCAAGAAAACCGGTTCATCAAGACGTCACAGAAGGGTGCAAACCCGTTACACTATTTTCAATTCGGCTACATAGTTTGAATCTACTACTGTGACATGAGAACCACACTTTCTACCCTGGCAAGTGGATACCCTGGAAGGCGGCATGAAATTGAGGCGGCGGCAATATTTGCGCTGCAGCGATTACTATACTCCTTTCCATAATGGAGAACAAATCCGCCTAAGGGCTGAGATAGGTTACCAGACAATGATAAATTGACAAAGTCAAGAATTTGTTAACTGGATGGCCGTTTTGAATGTTTTTGGGGGGTCAAAATTTGCTGCCATTTGGCAATATTAATGTCCCATAAAGTACTCTGTTCTTGCAGTCATTTTTTTTGTATTTTGATTCAAAATTTCAGAAAGATTCGAATGTAAACTTCAAAGATCCAATTGTAAAAATTTGGCATTTTTTCCAAATTAAAAAAAATATGCTGAAAAAAAAATGAAAACAGAAATCAAAGTACTAAATATATCATTTTGTGCAGACTACCCCATAGTGTCGACATACAAAATTTTGGAAGATTACATTAAGTGGTCTTGAAGAAAACGTTTGAACATTGCAAAGTCCAAAATGTGGCATTCTTCGTCGAGACTGGCTACTATTTGGAAACTAATGCAAAAACTAAAAACATATCTAACCCTTGAAGTATGTTTTAGTATTTTTGTGCAATAATTCAGAAAAAAATGATTGTAAACTCTAAAGATTAAAAGGTCGACGACGGACGCAACGCCACGACACTAGGGTATCAGACCATAGATAAACAAAAATTCAAACACATGGCAGAAATCAGCTCCTGTATTTAGTTTAATGATTGTCTCAAAGTCATCTTTTACTTCTCGATGCTACCTCACGAGGAAGACAGGTTAATCGACCCATCCTGATAATCGAGGCATTACAAAATGTAATGGATACGTGAACATGTGAACGTTGGAAATCAAGAATGGCAAAAGTTTTCCCCGTATTAAACAAATTGGTGAAAATTCTCGCTCTGAGACCGTCAGTCATTCGAAAATATATGAAGTTTCTGTTAGACAACTGCTTTGTCAGTTTGTACCTTGAATGGCAAGTGGAAAAGGGTATAGTGTGCTGAGCTATTTAACTTTGTATTTGATCGAGGCCCTTATATTTTGTATCATATTACTTGACCTTTGAGCAAAGTTTTTGCCTGACACCAAGAAAGTTAGTACCCGTTATCAGGGTGAAAAATACCAGGTATATCGGAACTCAGTTCGATGTACAAATGAGAGAGGAATGTCCATGACTCGATGTCAGCTCCGGACAGAGGTATAACCCTACTGTAACTAGTTGGGTCCACTCATATAAATTTCAATTTAGTCAATTAACATGATACAAACATAAACCTATTTTTGAAAAAGCAGGAATGAAAAATATAGGAAACTGAACTAATATATTTATGTCAGTAGTTTCGATGTCCAGAAACAGGCTGTCACTCTTGTGGTTCATAACTGGATACATAGACCTTCTGTTATGCAAATCTTACACCCACGTCCGCGCAAACATCTCATTATTACAATGACACAATGGAATATATAATGATTCTTAATCATTTATCGGTCGCACATTTTCACATTAGTATGCTTGTGATCATATGATTGGGAGAGAGATGAATATCATCACAAGAATATTGTTAAAACCTTACACCTCCATCTGGTACATGTTGAAAAGAAAATATCAATTCAACTAAAAGTAACATACGCATTGTAAAAGCGCTTCACCGGATTAACTGTGCAATTTCAATAAGGATGAACAGCATGTTCAACCCGATGATATCCACTGATTATGCATAATGGATATCTGGGTATCAAGTCAACTTCATAAAATATGGAATCATTTAGAGGAATTATTATTTGTCCCTCATCTAACCATGAATCTAACTGTATAATCAGAGTATAGACTAATAACTAGTACTAGTTAGTACTTAATAGTAATACTAGTTTCCAGTAAATGGATGGGTTTTTTTTTATCCCATGTCTAACATACAGGGACCATCCTCTGATAAGCGAATCCCTGTATGTCAAACTTTTTGGGGGCTTATCCTCACTTTACCTTTCCTGTGGAATCGAATATTTGACACAAAGTAATCGATCTGAAGGTTACCAAGTCATGGTGTTTTTTTGAGTTTGTTTGTGACCCTGAAAACTCTCTCTGCATCCGACGGTTATAATTTTGAGCCAGCAAGAGATATGGTACGCCTAGGATTCTAAGGATTTTTTTGTAAAACAAAGCCCTACCTCAACGATGGGAGGTGAATTCGATTTGGCAATCTAGCTAATTCAAGTATTGTAAAGCCCGGTTAGCTCAGTTCGTATGTGGGCTGACTCCTCACCAATGCAGTCGGTTTGAGCGCGGGTTCGATCCCCGGTCTCGGCAGTATATGTGAGACGGTATGTGGTCGCTAAATTGGGCAAGTCGATTTTCACCAGGTTCCCTGGTTTACTCCCACAATAATGACCACCCTTACGGCAAGATCCGAGCCAACAAGTGCTATTGTTGGCTATTAGCTGATGCTTGTTCATCAATTGCTTTAAAATAAATAAAGTATTGTAATGGATTCGTTTTCCATACAGTATTGACGCGCATGCGCCTATTAGCGGATTTTCGCACTTTTTGGACGTTCTTAAAAATATTTTATTCACATAGAGGCGCCTGCGCCTATATCCGGATATGTGTTACATAAGCAACACTGGTTCCATGCAGACATAATGTACAACCGGAAGCGAAATCCAGTAGGAGAACCTATAATTCAGTGTATTGAATGTGTTCCAGAATAATTACATCATAAGTCGCAATATTCAATGACGGATAAGAGTTATAAGGAACTGTGCAACGCGCAATGCATTTACCTGTGTGTCACATGTAAGAAACTGGAACCCCAGGCATGGAATGCAATAGTCCACATATATTGACTACGTTATGATTGATACACACTTATCTTGTTTGTTCCACAGCTTGATCAATAGTACTAATTACCACAAACCACAAGAATCCACACGGTCAATAAATCGATGGAGAACTGGTTTTGTTCCTGGGTTAGGGTGTTGTCAATACCATGTAGTGCTAGTGGAGATACATATGAATGTGCAGTATTTGTAAAAACCCATGAATCACCACAATGTTTCGCAAGGTAGTTGCCTTCACAATTATAGCCTACGTCACGTTTGCCACTTTTACCGTGTTGAAAGACGACAAAGAACTACTCAAAAGGCAAGCTGACCGCGATTTCGTATTGGTGTCTACCAAAAGTAAGGTCAGTAGAGTGGAATTTATCCCGATGTATGACCGAAACAAAAAGATGTAAAGTGAAATAAATATTCATTGACGTATACCGGTATTTAAGTCGGTTCATGGGTACGGTAGAGACTCACAGGGCAGTCAGTCCATTATTATGTGACGATAACATTTGCAATATCTTCGCAGTGGTTTGGGTGTTTTTTTTTTCCAACCACTTGTCACTACGTACGCGGTGTGGATGTGATTACTATACCCTCATAACAGGGAGGGTCTGTGTTTTATATGAACGATCCACATTTGGTTGCTGAATGAATTAACAAATTGATACACACAGTAGCTATTCGGCTTGTGGTTAGACATGTGTATGTAAGTATCAATTTATAACCACATATACAGTAAGACTTTGATGATGACAATAACAAACGTAAAATACAACATTTTGCAATAAAAACAAAGCCCGACCAGATAGTTTATCCAAAAAACACACTGGTGTCATCAGGGGCAGACTGTGTGTTAAATGTAGTTGCTTCTACTGTACACCTGATGGAATTGGTACACAATTGCCCAAGAACCTATAAAAATAATTTAGAAATAAGAAACAAACCCCATGGAAGAGTACCTATTCACAAGCCCAAAGGCTACTGGGTTGATGGTATCCTCGGGAACAGAGGGAACGCCCGCCAGCAGTGACACCAACTCAGTGGTATGAATGTAAGTTTTGTCATGCATCTATTCCATGCACCTAATCCATTCCTAAAATATTTTGATATGTTGTTGGATCGTTGTAAATTAAGTTCTTCAGGTGTACAGTAGAAAGAACTATATTTTACACTCTCTGCCCCTGATGACGCTGGAGTGGTATGTCTTTGGATAGTATACTTGGTGAGACTTTATTCGTTCTTTGTATTCCAAAATGTTTTATTTCCGGTTTGCTGTTGTCATCATCAAAATCTTGTTGTATTGTCGGTAATTGATTGATACATACAACTATTCTTTAACATACAGTCATCATCTTGGACAGTGGATACGGTTACATGTCGTAGGGTTCACTTACCGTTGTGACAATCGGAATGAGCGACTAAATCATGCATATTGATCAAGTATCAAATTGGTTAACAAAGAAAAATATTCAATAACATGGTAATCGTAGTTGGAATCAAGCCAATGAACCTCATTTTGATTGACTGGGCTATGTAACGCACAGGCTTTTTCATTCAAAGACGTGTCTCTTCGGACTGGCCCTCTTCTGTATGAGAAATACAAGACACCATTCTGGTTTTTTTTTTTATTAAATACCTGCTATACACTATGCTAATTCCTCTAGTGTACAGTAGAACAATAATGATTCAGACAATGCGTTGCCCTTCTGACGCTAGTGTGTCTTCACCTGTAAATATTTGGTCGGGGTTTTTTTTTTAATATTTTACAAAATATAACATTTTAGTTTCACTATTGGCAAGCTTCATCAGAATGTATCTCTTTTATTGGGGACTGGAAATATAAATCTCGTTTATTGATCACAATGAAGTTTCATTATATAATAGCTATATATTACCACGTTTTATTGTGCAAAAAAAAACGCGTTATTATATCACCATAAATAATAGTTCATAGACAGGTTAGCGAATACACCCGTATTGACGAGTCATCAAATTACGGTATTGACCGATCGTGACGTCACATTCACTTATAGCAAATCACGAACGAGTGTGTTGTCTGACTCAGAGGTCCAAGGTTCGCTGATCAGAGGTTCGAAAAATGTCAGAATCACAAACGACAGCAAAGCAACAGGTACCATAAAATTGTCTTTCTTGTGTTTCATCATTTTCACGACTTTTTCCGCATTTCTATCGGTACTCGGATAAACACTCATCTTGGCTTGGGCGACCGTGAGTAGGTCAATCGTAAATGTATGCATCTTCAGTGTATTTTGAGGTAACGAGTGTTAGAAAACAATGAGCTATAGTAATTGACAATTTCCTGAACATATCTCGAATTATATGATAAAACTCTTATTGACTTTTACCATCTTACGTTGTTTTAAGACCGAAGAAATATCATGATCACTTCGGCTTCGCCATTTCTGGAGTCTGTAAAACAACATAATGACCTCATTATAAGTCAATAACTGTTAAATATATGATACCTATATATAGACCATCCGAACTGAAATATTGTATGCACCACGAGCTATAATGGAGGGGGGAGGGGGTCATAAGCTGACTCAACGGGGGGGGGGGGGAGCATTGTAACATGTATCACTAATGGAAATCGTCTATAATTACCATCGACGTAAATTATGGTTGTAAATTACGTTCATTTTGGTAACGCCGGAACGACAGAAATTACGTCAGGTGACCCGAATAAACAGTGCTGCCAGCTGGCGATGGCCGATCTTCCCGAACACCCCCATTTCATACATAAATGCGCCATGAAACACATTTATAATTGAAAGGACGCCACTACGTAAACATACATGTTTGTGGTTTTAGAGTTTTACTATTCCACAAAGCAAGCCTGGCTGCGGAGCAGATTTTGGTAACGACCTTCATTTCTCGTATTGTCAGATGCTAAAGCGTTGTGGCAGGAAATTCCGATAAATTCAAGGTCGGCTGAAATATGCTCCGAATTATTTTGTGTACAGTGCAATATCATTTGAGCACATTTTTTTCAATGCGCATTGTGATGAAACCAAAAATCTTCTGCATGATAGTAATTACCTGCATTCGGTTATTGTGTTTGATGAAAGCTGCAGGCACCACTCTGTTCCGGAAGTTTGACAATTCAAATATACAAACCACAGTTAACAATACATAATAATTTAGACGGGGTATTGGCTGTGTATGAGTTTTTGCTCATAACTAATTCACCTACTTTATATAAACGGTTACACGTTAGTTACAAATATAGCTATCAACCTATTGTCACCAATACATTGTTAGTATACAGGAATGCATTAAGTCCGCTGCAAACAGTGAGGGAAGGGGGTCAGAGAGTTTTTCAAAATAAATGACTGTATCAACATAATCTAGATCTTCAAAATGACATATTCTATAGAGTAACTGCTCAGCATCCTAAAACTGAAAAGAAAATAGGGGGTCACCGCATCCGTTCGCATGGAATAATTATAATTATAATTGCAAGCTCATCAGTTACTCTATAAAATAGGTCATTTTGAAGAGATAAATTTCAAGAAAAAACTTTCAAATTTTGACTCTTCGTTACCTCACTGTTTGTAGCGGACTATGTTGCAGACCAATATCTGCACTAGCCTCCAAACTGACTATCTCTCCCAATAGAGAGCTCAGATATATGTATCGCCTTATTTTTTTCTCCCAAGATAGGGCTCAGATAATTATGTATTGTCTCATTCTTTCCCTTGTTCACCATATTTTGTACTCCCCCCAGACGCTGAAGCTGGGAATAAGGTACAGGCCCCCTCTTGCCAGTGGTGTACATACTGTGGGACGTCACTTCCGGGTCAACATGTCCTTGGTAACAAACATAGCCAAAAGCTTCCACGTGAGTTAAACAAACTCAGAATACCGAAAGACTACAATGTAGTATTGCTATCACATCAGGTATAGTCCTATATGTTGGTAATGCCAATGTAAACATATATACCCGACACTATGATTTTTAGGTTAAATATATTATTGAATATTGAATCCAAACCATGAATTACCCACAATTCACTTATCAGCTTTCCTTTTGTCGTTTCCTTGTGTTAAGTGATATTCAGTGACACCTCTCTCTCTCTCTCTCTCTCTGTTGCAGGCTTTTTTCCCATTATCCAACGCAACCAAGGAGAACTTTGTGTTTCTGACGGCGGCAAGTGAAGATCATTTTGAGGAGAGTAAGGACAACATCGCTTGTCTGCAGCACTTTTTCCCACACCATAAGATTGTGTACTACGACCTGGGACTTACGGATACTCAGACCAAACAGGTCAGGCTGCGTACAGAATGACAGTGACTCAGACTGTACAAAGGTCAGGTAGCTCGATGACTGATAGACTGATTGAGGACTCGGTTCGAACACTTGGGGTTCAAAATAGACTGATAGATGTCAGGACGACTAGAGAATGTAAGGGAAAGGTCCGCAAAGTAATAGTAGATAGACTCAGATTGAACAGGTAGATTAATGGTTATCTTACAGACTTGGGTTGTACAAGTGAAATATATACAGGCTGAACAGATCAGGGTTATTTACAGTTTGATGGATCGTTAAACCATACCACTGACAAGTATAGCACATTCGAGGTAATCATTTGCGAATATCAGCAATGTTAGTTGGTAAATTTTCAGCTAGGAGTAGCATGATAATCAAGTGAGAACATGGAGAAATACTGGAAAAAATATACAGACGAATGATAAACTGACAGACCGACTCCGGACTGGACATACCAGGATCACCAGGGTTTGAGTGGACACGATTAGCATCAGGATACAGATAGACTGCATTGATAGTTTCCAATCAAGTAATTTGTGAAAAAAAAGTCATTCTGTTCGTTTTATTACCTTGGCAGGTAAAATCCTGGTGTGGAGTGATTTACAGAGAGTTCAAATTTGTCTCGTATCCTCCGCATATCAAGTTGCTCAAGAAGTATGCCTGGAAGGCGATCATTGCTATGGTAAGTCTAATTCCATGTCCCATATCACTCTAGTTTTCCGCTCCATCAACAAAGGTAACTCAATAAATGTGAAAACAAACATGGCATTTTCACATGCAATTATAATTCGATGTTTTGAAATACTTCTGTCTGAAGACACAATGGTAAAAACCTTTATATGTACCTTCAGGAAGTTGCCAGGACTTATGGGGCGTTTTTCTGGCTTGACGCCTCTAGTCGCGTCAACACGAGCAACCTGTCCAGTCTGTACGCCCTCAGTCTTGTTAACGGTGGCATTGCACATATCCGCACCACAAGTCACTCGAACTACGCCGTAACCTACAAGAAAACCTACGAGTTCCTCCCTACGGACCTCACTCGCCAGAAGTCCACGACTCAGGTGACCTCAGGGGCCATTCTCTTCTACAACACAGAGAGGATGTTCAAGCAGGTGCTCTGGTGGTGGCTACTATGTGCCTTGGACCCATACTGTACTGCCCCGATCGCTTGGGTACCTTGTGACTTCCACGGACAGAGCCACTGGACCGAGTACGGACGGTGTCACCGATACGATCAGTCTGTGCTGAACATCCTCGTCAGTAATCTGTTAGGATACAATGTGTCGCGTTACTACGCTCCCTTAAACATTGCATTTGAGAGGCGGCCCACCAACCATCATAAACTGAGAACTTGTCGATCATAGCTTTTGTGTGTTGTGTCGAAATGTCATACTATATCGCACACTACCCTTCAAAGCAATTTGGCAACGGACATTCGACAGCGTGTCTGGTAATGCGATAGTGAAATCAACTGATTTCAGACCTCTGTCGTAAATATTTTAAAAGTTGGCAATCCACCCCAATGTTAAATTTCAGTATGCCAAGTTGATACTATATGATACCATTTGGCGTTGCAAAAATATCAGATAAAAACAGTGTGAACGAGTTGACAAAATCAGAGTATAAATTGTTGTTATTTTAGATGTTTCGGAACTGAACACTACCCCTTGTACATGTCTTGGCTATTAAAGATTCATCTTCAGAAGAAGTACCTGGGCTTTCGGTCGTATGCATTTGTTGACAGACACACTTCCAAGAATAGTAAAAGAATATAAACAAGGGCCCATGGGGCGCCGTACTCACCGAAGATGGGTACATATGGGTACATTATGACGGGCTTGTATTAATATACCCATCATAATGTACCCATCGTGAACATGCACGCGTGACTGACAAGTTACCTAGATCTATATGCATATGGCATTGTTTCGACTGCCAGATGGGTTTATCTTGGCACAAGTCTCTTTGATCTAGGCCGAGCCTTTTGTCCAAAACAACAGAAATATCCACGAAATCAACGAGTTTCAAACCAAAACACTGTCCATTTTGCCAGTGTTTACATGGCCTACGTAGCTTTTGCAATGATAACGTTTTCTGTCTTTTTCATGACGTTTTGCTTGACAACCACAGAGAGTGCCAGATGGGTTTTTCCTGGCACTGTTCTCATGGGGCAATGCATTCGGAGTGCCAGAATACACAATATTTCAGTCAATGAAATGCATGGTGTTGTTAATAACTTGTTATTGTACTCTAGATCCAAATTTCTTCCTTTCCAATATCAAATTATATTATATTCTGATATTAACAGTAACATAGTACAGTATCGCTTTGTAACTGGAAAACAGCACCCACCGTATCTCGCCTACTTATTCGGCACGCTTCAAATACTTGGAACATGTTCGTTCGGTGGATGCGTTGCTATGCAACATCGTAAACATGCACGCGATCTGAGAAACCCGCGCATGCTATTGGCTGACTTGTAATTTGCATAATTTATGTACATACAAAGTTCTGCTGTGTCATGGTAAACCCGCAAATGCTATTGGCTAACTGCGTAATTTGCATAATTTATGTACATACAAAGTATTGATGTGTCATCCAGCACTCGGTAAATCAATACGGTGGTGAATCAATCTTGACAGGTTGTGAGACAAAAACGAACACATTTATTTGAATAATATGTCTATGATTTGGCCGCAAATTTGTGGTTGCCCGTCGGGCGACTGCTCGTATTTGCTCACTTGCCCTCACCCAATTATTACTTGCCCCGGGAGGTCAGGAGGTCCTTAGTGTGGAGCCCTGCGTTCGCCCATCTCAGAACCCATAACACACGGCTGTCACGTCTATCATATCTCCCTCCCTCCGATCTTAGATACATGTTGGCGACTGGCGTTGCGTGCGGAAATTGTCCGACTCGACAATTAAATTTGCAACTACGTCAACATGGATGCACGGAGAAATTCCAAAGTTGGCATATCGATAGAGGGAGCAGATAGTGCCAGAACGTGCCCCAAATGGAAAAAATCCGTCCCCATACAACAAAACGTGCCACGTTTGTGACATACATACATCCAAACATACACACGGTCGATCCCATATACTCACCTTCGGTGAGTAAAAAACACAAGTTATTTGAAATTAGATGGATTTACCTCCCGTTCTGATCAAGCGTTTCAACAGCTTCAATATTCTTACATGGTATACTCTATATATAAGTTCTGTGAGACTTTGATCTTGATTAATTCATTCGCGTATCAAAACATGTGTTTCGTTGAAACATCGTTACTTTACAATTCTTGTGACTTTGGATTGACCCTGTTTACATAGAGTACAGTCACGTTGAGTCTACTCTCATATTCCAACATTTCGAAAGTAACATGCGATCTTCCTCAATAAGAAACGTATTCTTCGGCGACCAGTTTCTAGTAAGTAATACGTCTTGGGAATACTGTAAGCGATTCTGACCCAAGATAGACGGATCACTTTATATTCTTCGTGACAGGAGATTCAACAGTTAGGATTCGACTTGTCGGACGAACGAAAATTGGAACTGGGTGTTGGGTCAATTATTCATCGACCTGTTACCGTCATTGCATGCTTGTCCATCTTTCATTTCAGCCGACGCCACCAGCAGCATTTCAGCCGGCGCCACTGTTGTCATTGGATAAATATATATTACTTGCATAGATGTATTTACTTGATAACAAACGTGTCTGGGTGAAACACTGAAGCGTGATTCCAAGAGTTAGAGAGAGACGGAGTGGAGGGAGGGTGTACTTTGAATTTGAGAGGGGAAAAGCCGGTTTATGCTCTCATGGGCTTTGACCTCACCATGTCAAAACGTTTTTTTTGTTGCGTCCTTTGTTGAACTGCGTTGTGCAGGAGTACGGTACTTGCCTCACCATACATCAAGTGATCCAACAGCAGCCAACTTTCCCACCTCCATTAAGAAAGTAGCCCCCGGGGCGAAATTCCACTCATAAACGTATTACGCTTACGTGATCTGGCTGCCAATCATATGTAATCACGTTAGACTTTCATATTCTAACAGATTTGAGGAGATTTTATATACCGTGATTTTAAGTGGCCGAGATTTTAAGTGGCCGTCAATGGCTTTCCAGCTTGTGTATAGGGCTTTTCATCAATAGCCTAAATGTGTGAGGTTTGAAGAATAAATCAATTCGGGAAATTCCCCTCGAAAAGGTGTCAAACAACATTTTGCTTCATGCTTTTCTTATTGTGTTGTCAAACTTTTTTTTATCCAAGAATGTTACTCTTCTTTGTGTTGTAATACACAGACTCGGAACAATGCCTTCCCGTCTTACATTTTGGAAAACTATGTTTTGAAGCAAACATACTACTAAGTAGCTTTGATTGCAACGCACTAGGTTTATCATATTTTCCCCACTCAGTTTACTTTTTTATCACGGTACATAACTCTTCACCATGTCAAGTGATTTGCGTCGTAGGTGTGATATACTTGAAGCCACTGGAGTGTTGTTTTTGACACTTCACAACACAGTTTGTCCCAAGAATATCAGAAGGACTTCTCTGCGTTCAGCTTCCAGACTGCGTTGACCTTTCTAAATCTCCAAAGGATATGTAGACTTCATATGCTCTCTTTGATAAATATATATGGGTATTCATTAATTATGTAATCGGTGTTTCCATTAGTCTTAACAAATATAATGTGTAGTATTTCATTGATATCCTCTTATGTTCGTGAGTTTATGTTCATAAAGAAGTCCTTGTGTGTTCTTTCGAATATCTACAAACCGCAAAACAAAAAGACAGGAATGCCAATGCAAATGACCTTTACACTCTCTTATAACCCAAGGAGTGATGTAGAATCTAATCGGTAATTTAAAGTGTAATATAATTCATTTCCACATGTTTGGTGAATGTAAGCAACAGGTAAATGCGTCCGCCCACCATCAAATTATTAGAAGGTCGACTCAAGTCAAGTAGCGCGGTGACGTGACGATCTGATAACCGATCCATCAACTTAATGTTACATGGACAAACCGTGCATGCCTAATATGGTCTGGTCCCTATCAGAGAGACCCTTCGCAACACGTGTAAGTCTTAAGCTTGGAGCAACAGGATGCTCCAAGCGGGAAAAAGATGACTGTTAGACACAAACCTCAACTATAGCATAGTTGATATTACCAGGTTACCTAAGTACAACTAATATTGTAACGGCCAACTGAAGAAGAATTTCCACAAAAGGTTGAGTATATCTGGAGGAGAAAATACTTCTTTGAATATCATGGAAAAACCACAAATATTGTCTTAGATTCCCGAAATGTCTTTTATAAAAAAAAAACTCATCTGGCACTTTCGTTCAAAGACCAGCCCAGTCGTTCATCCCATCCACTTAAGATTGGATAACGATTATAATAGATATGAAGCTAAATATGATTGGCAGATGACACACAACAGTATCACACATTTGGTTTGTTCTTTAAAAACTTTATTTATCAATACTGACAGTGCCGCAAATATTGTTTACAAAACCTTAGTGTAGGACATTCATCTCCTTGAAATTGAATAACCCTCGGAATAGGAATAAAGATACAAATAAGGTGGCAATCAAAACACGATAATCAAAGGATGGTATTTCTTAACCTTTCATCAGTCCTAATAGTAGCGAAAATGATACTTATTCCAGAAAATTCAGATACCACATACCACATTTTTCACCTATTTGCACTGGGTTTTGTGGCTCTTGGCTCTTGGCATACACACGTCAACTCTAGGAATATGGAGGTTTTCTAAGCAGCTGTTAGTAAATCGAGTTGGCATAAAATCAAATTCGTTCAAGGTCTGCAACATCAGTGCCACTCTGTGTCACCACAATCTTGTTAGGAACCCATCACCGGACTACAAAATTGCAAGAAATGAACGCTAGCATTGAAATTGGTGTGAGAAAAACATCCCATTTTCGACTTGTTTAAAACTGAGAAGGCTACAGATGTATGTATGTCGATCTGGACAGTTGATAGGCATGTGCGTTAACCAGAACTAATTGATTAATTGAGTGGTGAAAGATGACCCAACTGCAATGAGTTTGATTTCTGATTATTTTTAAAGGTTTTCTGTATCTTCAGAATTTTTTAAGCAGTAATGCTTCATTTTTCGTATTTTCATTATTTGTTCAATTGGCATGGGTAAGAATCTTGGATGCCCAACATCCTGCTACATGTCATATCATATGATATTATTATCATGTCATATTAAGTGTCCTCTGATGTTGGCTCTTTAGACACATATATAAGACCACCTAGTAAGTACAATAACTAATGACCCAATAGTCCGCTATACTTTCTGACATAGTCATATGTCATAAGTTCTAGTTTGATACTTTTACTTTCATTCTGTCGCGGTCATTATATCTTATAAATAATAATATATACATATGTTATCATTATCTTTCGTTAGGTAATAGATCTACTCTTTATTTGTATTTTTTTTTTCTGTACAGCGCTTTTGAACGAACTTTATGTTTAAAAAAAGACGCTTTATAAATGTGGTAAATGAATAAAAAAAAATAAATAAATGAACGCAATTGATTGTCGACGATTACCAGAAAAAACCCTTCTAAAGCCCAATGTACACCGGACGAGACGCGGCGCGACGCGACCAAAAATATACAACACATACAAATGATAGGAACTATGTACACCAGACGCGGCGCGGGACGATGCGGCGCGACGCGGTGCGATTAGAAGCGATAGAAAACGATTCTATTTTTCATGAAGTCGCGCACGATATTTTTGAAATTTCAGACCACACATTTTCAAAATGGCTAACGGCAGCACGAAGGTTAAAATGAGCAAAATACATCAAGAAAAGCTGATTGCTGACGTGCAAAAATATCCCCAGCTGTACGTGATAAGCAATAAGAGCTACATCCCTCCCTTCCACACACATTTAAATTCAACCCTATGCCATGGATCTGCATGGTCATAACATACGCGTAGAGTAGCGCCTACCCCATATCAGTTATATACCTAGACATATTCTAGAATATCAAAATAAAAGGTAGGAGTCTACATACGCCCTAGACCCACGATGTCAACATAGATTCAGATCTAGATAAAAACTGGGCATATGCAGGGAAGACGGAAGCAAATTTGAAGGGCGGGGGCAGCAAATCGCTGTAATCTTGAAAAATAAACATAAATGGGTGTAGGGTTAACCCCCCCCCCCCCCCCATGCGCGTGTTCACAAATAGGTGCTCTTTGGACATTGAAGACCAGTTGCATTTATTATCAATGGACAACTGTATTCGACCTAGTGAAATTACATGTAGTGGGGCATATTATATTTATGTAAAGCAGCTTGACTGTTCATTGGACATCACTCATATCCCAAATAGTGGTATCTTATCTTATTATGACTACTGAACTACTACACCATTTTATTGTATATGTCATTATAAAAACATGATAAACAGGATAAATGCACAGTGTTAACTTTAATAGCTGCTTTGTCCTAATTCAAGGTCACCAAAAGATCTACCTATGTGACTAATTTACATTGTTTAGGTCTGACTGCCTATATTAGTGCAGGTTCTTAGCTCCTAATTTTGGACGAATTGTTCACATTGTGATAAAAGCATGAAACTTTGCAGAGGGGTAGAGTATCACTCACTGGTCAATATAAGCTACGGAGCCATTCTCAATATGGCCTGTGGCGAATATGGCAGCCATTTTTCTTTTTGCAGTAAATCGACCTAAAACGGCCGGTTTGGGGAATTGGTTATTTCTACCTGTGCATGTCAAATAGTATCCAATATCAACAAAATTGGTATCAAACTGACCATAATAAAAAGGCAAACTCACTGATAATGACCAAAGATAATTATATTGATTATTCTGCAGCAAAATGTCCAAAAAAAATTTTTGACAACTTATCTATGGATCTCGTAGTCAGGAATGTACAAGATGTGCCTGCACCCCCTCCTCTTCCCATGATCATTTGAAATCAACTTCCTTTATTCAGATTTTATCATATTATTGAATATTAGAGATGTTTCCTGAGACTCACCACTGGCAAAAGTTTTTTGGGCCTTTTTCGAAATGGCCGCCATCGAAAATGCGGAAATCATGTTTTGGACCATAACTCGCCTTCTATTGCAGGTAGAGACATGGTTTTGGTGTCTATACCATGTCTTTGATACTGGAGAATCCAATTTTGTCATTGCTGAGTACCTGTGACTGTTGGTTGCTTCAGAATTAAAAATGTCTGACAATGAAACCGGTGAAAATCACATTTCGAACCAAGGTGCGACTGATCTGTGTAGAAAGACCTGAGAGGGTGGCAGATCGATAGTAAAAGCAGTTCCATTCCCACAGAACAAGCTCAGGAGATAAGAATCAATTTACAGAAATAATGCCTAGGTGAATTCTTTTAAATTCCTGTACATGTGATTCGATGATGAATGCGTAGCTCTCTTGTAGTTAGTAAAATAGATTGCATTTTTCTGTTATTTGACCTGTCATTTGACCTGGTAAGAGAGTTGAAAATAGTTCACTATCATTCTTTGATTGTTTTATCAGCTGTCATGAACATGGGAAGGATCCCTGCCTCAACACCCACCAGTTTTGTTCTGCGTGGCAAATGAAGCATGGCTATTGTTGAAAAGCTTCCCTGTTGACACAGTAGCATAATCGTGCTGATGTGTTAATACAATAAAAATGATTACCCTTATGTTTGACACAGAAATGATGTGTGTATTTTCTTCTGCAAACCGGTATGACAGTGAACTGAAAACTGCAGTAGCTCCAAACAAATTCTATGCCAATGTTAGCTTGCCAATGTTAGCTTCACCTCTAGTCTCCAGAACGATTACATGGCAAATAAGCATTGGTATATACATGTTAATTCCAACTTAGATCTTCTGGATTCGCAAGGTGAACAATATTTTGTGCAGTGCCATATGGCACAAAGATCAAAGACATCCCTGACAAGAGGCATTATGGTCTGGATGGGAACCATCTTTGTCGTCTGTCTCAGTCTATCTATGGTCTGTGGTGTTTTGAACAGCCCCTAGTGGTTGATGGGCTCTAGTTTGTGTCCTTAATTAGATGTCTGAGATGTTGTTCTAGCACATCACTTGTTCGAGGAATTCATCACATATATTTGGTCTTGTGACAGAGAACCTTCATCCCAACAATGTCAATGTTGATGTCATCAGTGATAAATGATCCTGTTTCATACATTCACTGGATCTGACAGTGCGTCCTCCTTCATATGCAAGAGTCATCTGAGCTGAGAGAAGTGATGATGCAATTGGTCTGTCCTCCATTAAATATATCATTGATGACATCAACACTGACCTCTTAAGCACAGGGACTAGAGCCCATCAACAACTATGGGTTGTTCACAATCCCACAGGGCATGGATGGACTGAGGAAGACAGCGAGAAATTTCCCATGTTTACCACAATATCCTGTATCAGGAATGTCTTTGATCTTGAAGTCAAATGTCATTGTACAAACCCTTGTCAATTTTGCGAATGCAAACGGTCTAACTTGGAATGTATACATGTAAATGACATTCAAATTTTTCCGTTCAATCGTTCTCGAGTCTAGAGATTAAAGCTATCATTGGCATAGAACATTTGTCTTGATGTGTTGAGTTACTGCGTTGTTTTCAGGTCAATTTCATACAGTGCTAGACACACACACCATTACTGTAAATGTATCATACAAGAGGGATAACTCCTGTGTCACCCGGAAACCATTCAACAATGAACATGCTTCATTTGTCACGCAGAACAAAACTGGTGCATGTGTGCATATTTCCCATGTTCATTGCAGCTGATAAGACCAACAAACACGTGGTAGAAGTGAACTTTACTGGCGTTCTTGGTGCCTGGATTCCGATGCAATAGAAAGGAAATTACACGATCCGTACTGGTCTATTATTGGATTGTTTAGTTTTATCATTACTGGTAATTTTTATGCAGAGGCCTTGCTTAAATTCAGAAATTATCTGTTGGCTATGAGGGCCATCTTGGATTTGATTTCTGGGAAGTACAAAAGTGTTGCATTCCATGCACAACTAATAATGATGGCTTCTGCATACCCTAAATACCAGTTCATTTGCATTTTTCACCATCTTACTAGGTAAATGACATAAAAATGCAATGATTTCAAAGACATCGCGTTCATCATCGAGTCATGTATACATGAATCAAAAAGAATCTACCTGGGCACTATTTTTGTGAATTGATTCTTATCTTTTGAGCTGATATGTGGGAATGGAACGGCTTTTACTATCAATCTGGCCCCCTTTCAGGATTTCTACACATATCAGTCGCACCTTGGTTGAAAAGGTGGTTTTCACCGGTTTCATTGTCAGACATTTTCAATTGTGAAGCAACCAACAGTCAAAGGTACTTCTCCAGTATTCAAAACATGGGTATAGACACCAAAACCATGTCTCTACCTGCAATAAAAGCCGAGTTATGGCCCAAAACATGATCTCCGCATTTTCGATGGCCACCATTTTGAAAAAGGCCCCCAAAAAACTTCTGCCAGTGGTGGGTCTCTGGAAACATCTCTAATAATCAATAACAGGATAAAATCTAAATAAAAAAGTTGATTTCAGATGATTATGGGAGGACGGGGTGCAGGCACATCTTGTACATTCCTGACTACGAGATCCATAGATAATTTGTCAAAATTCGAGCAAAAAAACTGTTTTTTGTGGACATTTTGCTGCAGAATAATAAATATAATTATATTTTGTCATTATCAGTGAGTTGGCCTTCATATTTGGTCAGTTTGATACCAATTTTGTGGATATTGGATAATATTTGATATGCACAGGTAGAAATAACCAATTCCCGAAACCAGCCGTTTGAGGTCGATTTACTTCAAAAAGAAAAATGGCTGCCATATCCGCCACAGGCCATATTGAGAACGGCTCCCTAGCTTATATTGACCAGTGAGTGATACTCTACCACTCTGCAAAGTTTCATGCTTTTATCACAATGTGAACAATTTTTTCGCTAAGAACCTGCACTATATGCTCATAGTACAAACCAAGCTTCACCTGCAGTTGTTTTGTTTGTAGATGTCAATTTACACATTTCAGGTAGGCGTGACATTGGAAATAGGCACACAAGGTCCTGTGAGGTCAAGTTCACCAAAGGATGTTCCATACTGAGAATATATATATGCTCGTAATGTATAGGCCTACCGAAGCGTTTTGTCCCCATGGGTCAATTTCTGAATTTTACGCCATTTTGGGCGTACATTCTGTGCTTTGAAGGAAATTAGATAAAAAGTCACTGAACAGATTTTGAAAAATTAGCCCAAGGGCTAAGATAGGTTACCGTACAATATATAATAGATATTTTGTTCCGTGCCTTGAAAATAAGGTCATTGGTCAAATTTAAAGTCACGACAGTATTCCGCATGCCAGTATATGATTTCCTATAAGCTCACAATTGATTACTAAGCTGTAAATTCAATAATAAGAGAGCTCGTAGTCATTATGTCCTGTGACCTTGAAAATGAAATCAAAAGTCAAATTAAAAGTCATCAGAATATTCAGCATATATCATTTGCTGTAGGTCCAAAATTGAATCCTAGGTTGCAAAGTTGATAATATACAAGATATTAGGCATTTTTTCCTGTGAGACTTTGAAAATGAGGTCAAAGATCAAATTCAAGGTCACGACAATATTCAGCATATATCATTTCCTATATGTCCACAATTGATTCCTAAGCTGTAAAGTCGATAATAAGCGAGATATAAGCCATTTTGTGCTCTGACTTTGAAACTGAGGTAGGGCAATTTCAAGGTCACGAGAATATTCAGCATATATGACTTCCTATATGGCCACAATTGATTCCTAGTCTCTTATCTTAATATTAAGTGAGATAATAGGCATAATGTGTCCCATTATAAAGCATAGAGAATTTGACATGGAAAAGTCCCATTTGGGACCCGTCGAGAAAATGAAAACGGCCGGCACACGCAGACCGGCGATTCAAGGGCAACGAAACTTATACACATCACAGAGGTATATGAGTTGAGTCTTTCGAAATAAAAATCTCAAAACTGAACAGTCTTTGAGAAAATGGCCGCCAAAGTCAGAAATTGGCCGTTTTTCGGCAAAAATGGCCGCCATTTTGAAAAAAATGCGAAAATATAAAAACAAAAAAATAATCCCCTCTTGAAATATTTTTAGGTATTTTTGTGCAAAATTTCAGAAAGATCCGATTGTAAACTTGTGGACGGACGACGCCGAGAAAACCTAAAAAGCAACTATCAAAGTCGCAAGTTTTTTCGCCGACACACGAAAAACAACATCCCTCTGAAGATTCGAAAAATAATCCAAGAACTGGATATCGACGGGCTTACCGTGTTTACTGGGCATTGGTGAGATTGCCCCAGCCTACATGTATTCTACAGTACGGTTACCGATTAACCCAATATTGTTTTTAAAGAAATTACTTTGTAAAGGACATTCACTAGAGTACCGAATGAAAGGGCACCTTTCTGCCCCCGTGCTGCCCCTGTGGTTCCGGCGCCCCTGGACTCATAATCTAACTCAAATTCGTGCCACTGGAATCGCTTGTGGTGTACGTAGCAAGACCGCGTGTACATTATCGCGTTGCATCCCGCCGCCTCGAGTCGCGTCCGGTCTACAATGAGCTTAAGGCGTAGAAATGTCATATACCCTTACGTGTTATAGCTTATTTGTTGCACCCGACAAGTGACTGGCATACTAATGTTATATATAGAGATATTGTAAAAAAAAATTGGATGTTGAATAGTCCAATGTACAGTTTACGGGATGAAGAAATGTCATATTGGCCGCGGCTTCAGCCGAGGTCAATAGGACAATTCTGAACCCTTTAAACTCTATATTGGACAACTCTCAACATCAACCATTTGCTGGCGTAGCGACAACAAACAAAAACAAACAAAAGCTTTCTATTTTGTTGATAGAAACCCGGAGTGGGGAAAACCCACATTAGTCTGGCAAGCGGAGGCCCAAAGGCTTAGAAACGAAGAAACATCCACCGGGAGAGTAACAGGATGAATCATATACGAAAATGACCGGGAAAGTCTCTAGTTTCCGGACATATCTGAAATACTTTTCAACTCCAATGGCAATCTAAGAAATTCTGATTGGCTTTGATAAGCACCGCATCGTCCAATATACATTTTTGGCGTCCAACATTGAGTATTAAGGATTGTCACGTGGTGCAATAATCAGTACTCAGGAATGTCCTTACAACCACGGAGTGAATAATATATTAAGTTAATGATTGGTAGTACAACTGGTCGGAAGGTCGCGCATCGAGTCAGCACATGCCATGCATACATGTAGATTCTGAGCAATTTGAAGTATGTTTATAGATGGTGGGTATTCAATCATGGAAAGGACCAAAAATGTCCCACAATAAGCAATGTGTACTTTGGGAACAAAACGCATGTAAAATCGAGCTAAAGATTCTACTATTATGATTATATAATTATGATTATCATTTCATAGTGGTATGGATCATTTGAACCTAAAATTGACATAACTTCATTGAGTGTCTAGTATTGAACACCGATGGAAATAATAAACATTTATAAGGAGGCTATAATGAGGGCATGATGAGTGGTTCTCACACCCCACCGTTCGCGTCCAGTGGTGAGAGCAGTTCCATGATATTTCCATCTAGCACTCAAGCTAGGAAAATACGATACTGGTAGTTCATCCACATGAAATTAATTTTTACTCGTATGTATAATTGAATACATGTCTCGTAATATGTCCCCAGCCTGCCAAGTTCCCAGCTTCGCTGGAAGTGGAACAATTGCATGTAAGTTAATGTGAAAAATATATCTGCATTTGAACAGATGAGCGTATATATATGCAAATATCAATACATGTAGTGAAGATAATATCATTTTCTTTCGGAAACATTGCAAATAATTGTGTACATTTGTGTAAGATACATGTACATGGAGTATGTATGAAATTTTCACAGCCTTCCAAGTCCTCAAGTCATCGTATAATTGAAAATGGAACAAGTTCATGTAAATAAATAACCAGGAAGTTGAAGATTTATCACAGGGAACCCTGTTTTACAGTGATATATACCCATTACATATTCTTAGGTTAGCCCAACCATGGTAAATGACGTTCTTTTTTGCAACCAGGATCGCCACCATGTAATTCAGGTATTGATAAACCATAGAAACAGTCTACTGTGCCAAATACATATGTGTTTGTTTTTGCATAATGCAGACAATGGACATGACGTTTTTTGTACTTCTTGGGCACAATAGACTGTCTTAGAGCCTCAAAATCACATGACATCAGCAGGTACTGGATTATGCACGGAGCTATATCTTTTTCAAAATCAATGTAAACTTGATGTAAATCCTTTTAGGATGCAATCAGAAGGCCGCATTGTGTTTCATGTTATAAATAGAATATCAAGATTGTGCCCATTGGGTATCAAAGATCACAAAAAGCAAAAGTTCGTTGCCTATTAAATAAGTTTGATATCAAATACCAGGGTACTCATTTAAGATGATTTATATATACAGCTGTTAATTTTATAGCTTTGAATTTCTATGTACGAGAAAAAAAAATCCTTAAATTTATGTTTCTTCGAATATTCAAGGTTTCCCATGTCCTTGGTCCAGTTGTTAGTCAAAACAGTACATGTGAGTAATTTATCTTATAGTGAGTTATTTTAGTTTGTCATGTATTTCCACAGACTCCCAAGTCTCCATCCATTTTAGGAATGAAAGCAGTACATGTAAGTAATTTATCTGAAGGTGAGTTGTGTTTGAATAAAGATATGTATGTAGATAAGATAATACATACATGTAAATGTAAAGGTATACACTTCAAATGCGTTTTGGATTTCTGACCTTCAGAGTTAATTTTCAGAGGTTAAATCTTTTTTTGAAAAGATGGGCACATAATTATAGCTGTAGATGTGTACATTACAAGCATGGTTTGCAATAAAATTTTGTATTTTTTACAGTGTACATTACTACATAATTTTTACATAATTACTACATATTACTACATAATTGTTACATATTTCAAAAGCCTTTCACATGTTCAAGTTCCTGTTCCTGTTGACATTGGGATTTCAAGTACAGGTGAATGAACAGTTTTTAACAATGTCCTGAATCACACATTTACCACCGCATACCTCTCTACCAACATTAGTTTTGGACTTTTGAGATATTGAAATGTTCACGTCAGTGATTCTGTTTATGTCAGTGGGGGCTGCATGTTGATAGGGATATACTAGAATATTGCGTTTACCGAGTATAACATCACTGTTGCTCGAGCATGAAATGTAAACCCAACAAAACGGTACACCATCAATTGCAGTTTGTAGTAACATAGAAGCTCCACTATCAAGAAGGTGGATGCCTGGAAGATCGTGTCTGCCGAAATGGCGAAGAAAGGCTACGTCGTAACGAAGAAGCCTGTGACAAAAAAAATGAAGGCCCCTATAGATGCTTTGCTTTGACGTCACGAAATTAGGCCGGGAAACACCTGCCGCCAAATTGGACGCCAACCGGAATCGTCGCTTCGAATGTTGTGATGGCAGAATCTGCGATTGTTTCGTCTGATATCGCTGAAGTACTGAGTGTTGAACACAAACAACGCTATATCAAGAAAATTGAGGATATCGAGGTGGATCCTTATACTATTGCTTTGCATAAATTTACTAGTTTTATTGATTTCCGTGACAAGCCAGACACTCGGTACATTGACATTTACAACTACCTCATACATACAACGTCCGCATACACAGGAGAATCCCTCAAGGCATACAAGAGCTTGGATGCATATGCGTTTTTTCACAGCTGGATGGGTCCTAAAGGTGCTGATATCGCCAGTAGACAGCGTTAGTGGTGACAAGCTTTCTGTCATCAAAGCCAAAGTAAGTTGACATATACCACAGTCTATGTTGCGTATGCTATGTTGTGTACGAAAGCGTATTAGGGCCAGGTTGTATGTCAAAAATTTAAGGTGTCTAATTCGTGATCTCGAATTACAAAGTCCTGATCTCGAATTACAAAGTCCTGATCTCGAATTATAAAGTCGTGATCTCGAATTATAAAGTTGAGATTTCGAATTATAAAGTCGAGATCTCGAATTAAGAAGTCGTGATCTCGAATTACAAAGTCGTGATCTCGAATTACTAAGTTTTCATCTCGAACTGTGAATGGTATTAGAGTTCGAGTAAAGTGGAACAAAATAAAATTGTTCAAGTTTGCATCAATAATTCATTCGAACTTGAAACGATTTGAAACCGTGAATAACAACTTGTCTAACTCAATTATAAAATATCAAAATATATCATGCATATATATGTTGTAAATTTTCATGAAGTAGCACTCAAGTAAAATAAAATCCCATTCCAGGCTTGTTTACTAGTACAAGAAATGAGATTTTGTTATCAAATACTTCTCCTATTTTGACTTGTATAATTATTTTTACATCTTAATGATTTGCAGCAGTTGAAGTAGTGGTAAGTGGACATTTTCATGTGTATATCCCTGTGCATGATTATGCTTGTAGTGATGGTCTAACTTCCGAATCTGAGCACCATTGTTTGGTGCTTCTGTGTGCAATTGTTAAAATTCGAGTGTATATGTCATCATCTGTCGATGGCGCCCACATGGGTAGGCAGTATACGCACGTGTGTATACACAAATATCATTTGACCCTTTCCCCCCCCCCTCCAAACTCATCGTACTGGTTGTCGTATTGATTGTCTCATCAGACAATTGTACATTTTATTTTCTAAATGGTCTTCTCCACCATTTTCCAAATGGTCTTCTCCATATCCTCAAATTTCAGACTCGATAGAAACCTCGATGCACAACCGCAATGACGCTAAATACTATATACCGGAATAGTATAACTCTACGTGTACATTACTTTGAATAGGCTAATATTATGTTGTTCATTGGAAATTCAATTTTCATTAAAAAAAATGGATCTAAGACTGTGTTTGGTACCCACAAAACGCCTAGATTAAACCAGAGAGCATCTAGATCCTTTCAGCTTCTGGGGCCCTAGACCCCACGCCTACTGGCTAGGACTCCTGTGTCCTCTTTTTCAAAATCTGTGGGCGCCTTTGCATCTGTGTAAATGCATATTGTATAGTGATCTGAAATAATATTATCATGTTTACATAATCTACACATGCATGTTGTCTGCACATTTTATGCACAAAAAGCTAAAATCTGCTAACAATAAATCAAAATTTCGTATCACGCCACTGTTCACGTTATGATATATCATAGTGGTATCAAAGTGAGGGTCTGCATTTGATAAATTCTTATCTGCTGATCTGTTACTTTCACTGTGGGAATATTTTCTCGAACACAATTAGCAATACATGAAAAATACGTAAAATATGTGCAACAGTCACTTTGTCTTTCATTGATTTTTCAGATGGGGATGTGACCACGAGAAGACTGCGCGGGACATGTACAGCAATGCCATGACAGCGGACCACAGTGACTACTTCGTAATGGACGCCGGCCTCGTACTCAGCCAGGACCACAGCTGCTTCGGAGCTTCTCCTGACGGCTACGTCAGCTGCTCTTGCTGCGGAACAGGCCTCATCGAAATCAAGTGCCCGTACTGTAAACGTGACCAGGATGTGACGGAGGCAGCGGAGGACAAGACTTTCTGCTTGGAAAACCAGGACGGCGTGTTTCAGCTCAAAAGCATTCACAAGTACTACTACCAGGTCCAGGCCCAGTTATTTGTAACTGGAGTCCAGTACTGTGATTTTGTGGTCTGGACACATGCTGGCGGATCAATTGAAAGGATTGTTCTTGATCAAGTGTTCTTTGAAGAATTACTTTAACGTGTACTAGAATTTCACAGGCTGGTTGTAATGCCAGAATTGGTGGCGAAGTGGTTCACACGCAACCCACAGTTCTATGTACAAAAACGCATCAAATCAAGTGCAAATGTTGGGCCTTATGCAACAGTGTCCAGTGGGGTCGACACAGAGGTTGTATGTTATTGCAGGAAACCTGTAGGTGATTCTGTCACTGTCATATGTCAGTCAAGTTCCTGTCAAATCAAACGGTTCCATCTTGGTTGTCTTCGCCTGAAAAACGTTCCAAAACGCAAATGGTTATGTACCGACTGCAGGAAGCTAGCTAGAAATGTTGTAGAGGTTTGACGAATTGTTCCTGATAATGTTTGTTACTGTATTGATTGATGTTGTCAAGTTAGGGCACAGCAGAAGGTGTGTACATAAATTGTAAGTCTGATTACTTTGATCTTGTATTGAAACTACAAATATTCTTATATATGTACTAGTAATTCGCCAAATGGATGTTGTCAACATACTAAACTTATATTGTTATGGAAGTTAGCGGTGTGGACTGTAGGGATTTGCATTTTATGTACTGTTGCGTTCCCTTTGTGTACTATAACTGCATGTCTATTTATTCATGAACTATTCAATTATTGACTTTGTACATGTCAACTATTTATTTTATCAGTTGCTGTTATCTTTTTCATGAGCAATGCTCGAAATGTGATCGATACTGCATATTTTTTCCTCACTGCTTTAACGTCATGTTATATGGAGTCAAGTTACACTGAATTGCATGTTCTATTCAGTCATGTTTTCTGGTCACATTTTGTTGGAGTTTGTATCGCTGTGTGTAGTTTTGCTTGTGTGAATGCCATAGAATTCTCTGTATTACAGGACCACCAAACACATTGGAATGTTGGAGAAACTGCACAATAAAGTTCTTGTAAGTTTATTCAACTGACTTCAATTTGTTGACATGCACATGAATACTAGTGATCGAATTACGAGCAACGATATAAACACTTAAAGACGTTACATTCATACATGATTGTGATCACCAATTCCTTCCTGAAATAGACACGTGGTTTTCGAGTCAGACTTTCAAAAGTTAACGGACCATTTTAACTAGATAGCAGTGTGATCGTTTTTAGCACAACACGCCCGACAATGTACATAATTTCCATATCAAGCAAGCATATTCAGTATGCAATATATATATATTGCAACACCAGCTAAGATGTAGTTGTCAAACATATATCTGATACCATTACAGTGGACAAGAATAATCAGCATAGTACAAACATCATGTACATTCAAGCCAACATCAATGATGTACATATAGTCAAATGTATTTAGGGTTTGGGGTAGACATTTGGCTGTCAAAAGCTGAATTTTTGCACAGTGACTCTGGAGACCATATAGATAACCCACAAAAAAGTCCCCATCAATCCCATGGGGGGGTTCCCGAAAATCCAAGATGGCTGTCATTTATATGCGAAATAGCTTAAAATTGACCTAGCAAGTTACCTACTGCACCTACGTCGGTGATTTTAGTGTCTATCCCCATGTTTTCTGACCCAAGGAGTCTGATGGTGATTTTGCTGAGTCTCTGTGACAGTTGGTTGTTTCAAAATCCAATATGGCTGCCACGAAACCCCGGGAAATTCGCAAAATCACGTTTCCAGCTATATTTTAGCTGCTATGGCAGATAGGAGCAAAACTTTGGTGTCTACCCCCATGTTTTCTGACGTAAGGAATCCAATGGTGATAATGCTGAGTCTATGTGACTGTTGGTTGTTTCAAAATCCAAAATGGCTACCACCAAAACCCAGTAAATTCATAAAATCACGTTTCCAGCTATATTTCAGCTGCTATGGCAAATAAAGGCAAAATTTTGGTGTCTACCCTCACGTTTTCTGACATAAGGAATCAAATTGTGATAATGTTGAGTCTGTGACTGTTGGTTGTTTCTAAATCCAAAGTGGCCACAACAAAACCCCGGATAATTAAAAAAATCATGTTTCCAGCTATATTCCAGCTTCTATGGCAGATTGAGGCAACATTTTGGTGTCTACCCCCATATTTTCCGAGCTAAGGAATACAGTGGTGATAATGTCATGTAACTGTTGTTGCCACAGAAATGAATATGGCTGCCATCAAAATCTGTGAAAATATTTTTTTCACAAACCCCGCTTCGACTATATATCAGCTTCTGTGGCAGATACAAGATTTTGGTGTCTATATCTGTTTTACCTAGTGAAAGAAATACGAGCACCAGTGGACCCAAATTCAACTCACAAGGAAAAAATGCCACATAATCTCTGTAAACCCATACATTGAAGTTTAGAACCAACACAGACATTGGCTTACTACAGTTTATTGATGTGACATAATGACAATCACAGTGCCGAACGGCAGGAATGTGGAGGGACTGCATCTTAGCAGAGCCAGTTTCTCAAGAGAGACATCTCAGTTTTTCATGACTGAAAGTAGCAATCATCTGTTCGTTAGTAGTTTGGAATAAGTCCACAATTTTGATGGATAATTGCTGGTCACGATTCAATGTTTTTTTATTTACAAAGAGGCTTCGTTTCAAATGACAACCACAGCTGTGTGAATGGTGTCTGCTCAGCACAGCAAAGAGTTTTGATGATCCCTTGTCATATTCACAAACAGGGAGAGTAGATTATTGCTTATTTATGAGAGGCAAAGCATGTCAAAATTATTGATGGAGCATGCTTACATGTACTTCTAAAGCAGATCATTGCACGACAAGAACTGCTCCAAAATGGATCTCAGCTCATCCACATCCACAACTCTCACCCACAATGATACCGTAAGCAAATGGTTCTGCAAATAGTTTGAGCCCATTGGTTTCAGAGGGGAACTACGGGCTTGGAATCTCCTAAATGTCGGCTCGGACATCGTGCTGTTGTTCCAAAGGGATTGCTCAAATTGATTTACTATGATCTTCAAGCAACTTGCTGGCTTAGAATGTGTGGACATGGTGGGTTTAGGTTGTACAACTGCGCCAGATCACAGATGTGACAGACTGACCAAATATTCTACTTGCACACGAAATGAACCTTAAATTAACTGCACATATACTGCCATGCCCTTGGTAAATAAAGCAAACTAAATGTTTGATGGTGTTTTACACACGTGTTTTGATTATTCATATTGCAAATATATATGTGTGCTTGTGATACATCATGACATATACTCCAGTTTATGGATACATTCAATACATTGTACACGGTAGCCATATTGAATCTATAAAAGTTATACGTTGTACTTATATATGGGTCCACGGTTGCCTTCCTCGAATTCCTTGGGTCACAAAATCAGGATGTGGACACCAGAATCTCGTATATGTTTGTCATACATGTACACGTAGAAGCTGACATAATCTCGATGGATTATATTGTTGATATAAAATAATAGCTACATGTAGTTCGTTAAATTTCACCTTCAGATATATTGATGGTGTCATAGCACGGAATAACCCTAGATTTGGTGAATACCTACATCAGATATATCCAGACAGATTGAAAATCCAGACGGATCAAACAAATTATTGATTCTCCAATGTCAACTTCTTACCTCGACATTTTCCTCGAAATTGACCACAAAGGTAAAGTGTGTATTTGGTGAATACCTACATCAGATATATCCAGACGGATTGAAAATCCAGACGGATCAAACAAATTATTGATTCTTCAATGTCAACTTCTTACCTCAACATTTTCCTCGAAATTGACCACAAAGGTAAAGTGTGTACACTGTTATATGACAAACGTGACGAATCTGGGATTCCTCTTATCAGTATCCATGTCTTGAGCAGTAATATCGCAACTTTACCAGCCTATGGCGTCTAAACATGTGTGTCGCAGATTCCCAGCTTTGCCAGATGAATACATCTTAGCAGGAATTCATAGCCGGAGCACAGGTTTCGACTTCCAAACTGCTCAAACATGATTGTATAATGTTTAGACTTTGGTAGGCATGGTTGAAGGTTAGTTAAAACCTCTCACATACATGTATGTACATGTATGATGGTATATATTTTCTCATCACTGTGATTTTGTGGTAATATTTGCATCGAAATTTACAAGTGTGGATATCAAAGCAAATGCCGCTGGCGGGGCAAGAGATGCTCACTATTCCGGAGCACTTGATCTCACACTCAATTGCTTGGGTATATGTGATGTTTTGGTGGCTACGACTTTGTAACTGATAGTATCATCTGGATTTTACCACTTACATGTATTTTGATTGGGATTGTATTTTTGATCTATTCGTGCTCATCTAGTCAGAAAACTGGATCTGAGGTTTCGATTGCACTGGAACTCTGATACTACAACGCGTCCTAGAGACTATTATTACCGTTCCAACATTACAATTGGACTCCATGGGTCAGACAACATGGGGTAGACACCAAAATCTTGCTTTGCTCTGCTAGAGAAGCTTACATAATCGAAATTTAAAGTCTAACTAGAGTGTATAATTTTTATGTTCTTATACCGTTGAGATGGTTTCCCTGATCATTCTGGTTTTTACAGAACTTGAAAATCTCAACCACAACCGGAGATATTTCTATTTTTGTGAATTACTTTTATCCAATCTATCAGCATTTTGCAGGACCTCATTAATTATTATAATTAGATATTCATGACGTCATATGAGTCAAGTACCATAATTAGCTATCTAAACCTCATTTATGCAAGGGTTATGATGTAAATAAAGGTTCCTATAGAAACTGATAGGTTTTGTGGTAAAACATAGTCAGTCTTTTGTTATGCCATCATGTTGTCAAGGCTACACATTCAGAGCTAGCGCCCCTTAGCAACCAGTTGTTGGGTGGGTTGCTATGGACAATTGAACTGTTAGGACATGTGAAGGTGCTACTTTCTTTCAACATTTTGACAAAGGATCATAATGTAACAAAACTTGAGGTCCTAATGATGTGGAATTGTCAGTGGGTATCAACAAAATCTCCATAGCAACGTGGTTGCTATGGGCCATATTCCGGCTTTGGTTGCCATGACGCCAACAAAATTCATTTAAAATTTGAATATTTTCTGTATGGACTCATCATGTAGAACAAAAATTATTTTCATGTTCTTTAATATTATGCAGTACTGGTTTCAATGAGCTCATTATCTTTCAGTGACTCATATGACGTCATCATTGCTCATTTGCATGACCCCGAAAGGTAAATAGGACATGTCATAAACAAACCGCCATAAAATAGTGACTATTCGAGATATTTCAATTTTGTAAAAACAGAATGATCCCCAGACTTCCGTCTTTGATATTGACACTAAACTAAAAAAAAATATTTTTTCACTCTAGTTAGGCTTTAATTTTGCGAATTTCACAGGTTTTGATGACAGCCATATTGAATTCTGAGGCCACTATTAGTGACAGAGACTCAGCAATATCTTTGGAATATCCTCTGATCAGAACACACGGGGGTAGATACCAAAACGTATGCCAGATCATTAGCTGAAATATTGCAAGAAAACGTAATTTGGGCAATTCCATGAAAACATCAACCAGCAGTTGAAAAATTAAATGTACATAGCAAGGTCTGCTTATCTTGAATTCCAATCAGGACAGTATATTTGTTTTGAGGAAACTTTCGTTTTCAGCTGTATTTGGAATATTATGAAATCCTGACACCACAAACTTTCTATGTTTTCGAGTAATTTTTTTATCATCTAAAATGCACCATGTTCACTACTCCCCCTCAATTATACTTTAGAGTTGATAGTGATTATATTGACATTTCAGGCAACTGTTTTGAACATATTTAAATGTAATTATAGCTAAAGCTACCCACTTATCTTCAAATGCATGGATAAATAGCATGGAATTCCACATTGTCACTATGTACGTCCGACACCGGAAATCATATTTTTGTCCCTTCTACATCCAAATGTTTTTCAGACAAACTTGAAAAAACTTTCATACATAGGGCAACATAATTACTCCTTTGGAACACACATACACCAACTAATTCATATAGGTATCAAAGTAACAGCTTTGGTAATAACGGTACGTCCGACACTGTACGTCCGACACTATACTTCTTCAATAGCCTGGTCATTATGATATCATAGCGTACTGATGGTTTCATTTTTATTCACAAGGTGGCACTTAAATTTCATTTCCTGTTTACAAAAAAAGGAGCCAAATTTGAAATTATTTTGCCACACGTTCATATCCAAAGTCATCTGGGTAATCAAGAACATGCCCTTAACGAACAAGGAAAAGCAGGCACGTAAAAGGGAAAAGCTGAAGGAAAACACCGAAAAATATCAGAAAAGTCTTGAAGATGACAAGAAACGCAAGACAGAAGCAAGAAGGAAAGCCAAGGACAGAATGACTGACAATGAATGGCAGGAATATCGTCTCAAGGAGAATATACGGATTAGAGAGTACCGACATAAGAAAAAGTCGACTCCAGTACAAGATCAACCAGACAAGCCATATCGTTTGCCACTTGCCGTGCCGTACCGCTCCCCACAGGCAATGGGGAAAGCCATGAAGAAAGCCCGATCAGCACTACCGAAATCACCAAGGAAAAGGAAGGCAATCGCAGCAGCCCTGGCCTCAGAGACAGGAGCTAACTCCATTTCACGATACCCTTCAAAGGCAGGGATATCAGCTGAAATGCGCACACTGGTGGAAACCTTCTATATGCAAGATGACATTTCGTGGCAAGCCCCTGGCAGAAAGGATAGAACCATTATTAGAAGCACTGATGATACAGGGAAGAAGTCCAAGGTCATATTGCAGACAAGGTACATGCTTATGTCATTGGCCGAGGCACACAAGCAGTACAGCCAAGGAAACCAAAATGCAGTGGGTGTGAGCAAGTTCTGTGAGTTGAGGCCTAAACATGTGAAGCTCTTCGATGAACTGCCACATAATGTATGTGTGTGTATGTATCATGAGAACATGAGGCTGTTGCTCTGTGCGTTGAAGGAGGTCACTGGTGTCTCCGACAACACCACTACCTTTGTAGAGTCTGTGGTTTGTGACCCATGGGCCAAATCCTGCATGTCCTCAACTTGCAACACCTGCGCTCTGAAGATCGATGGGTTCAGTCCAGCACCTGATAAGGAAGACAGCATAGTAAAGTTTCACCAGTGGCAGCACAACGACCGCACAGAGAAGTGTGAGATCTCCAAACCCGCGATAGCTGCATTTGAAGACTTGAAGCTGCAGCTGAAAGCATTCCTGGTGCATGTGTACGTGAAGAGGAAGCAGGCAGCTCACATGGCGAAACTACAAACCGAAGTCGACCAGAAGAAAATTCTGCTTCAGGTTGATTTTTCTGAGAATGCTACATTACAGAACCAGAACGAGATCCAAAGTGCGCACTGGGCCCATGGACAAGCTACACTTTTCACTGCCCATGCCTGGATTGATGCTGAGAGAGACACGCGGGAGAGCATCGTGATCATTTCAGACGAACTCCAGCATAACAAGTACGGTGTTTACGTGTACATGACTCACCTGTTCTCGATGCTGACCAAGAAATACCCAGGAGTTAAGCACATTGACGTCTTCTCAGATGGAGCCAGTTCCCAGTTCAAGCAGAGGTACTTGTTCTCAAATCTGCATGGCTGGCAGCAAAACTTCAGCATCAGTCTCCAATGGCACTTTTTTGCCACATCTCACGGCAAAGGTGTAGTGGACGGAATTGGTGGCACGGTCAAACGTTCAGTGTGGAGACATGTACGCAGTGGAAAGTGTCTTGTTCCAAATCCCCGTGCCTTCTATGAGGTAGCCAAGCAACGGAACCCTGAGGTGTCCATCTACTTCATAACAAAGGAAGAAATCGACAAAATGAAGATGAGGCTAGATGAACACTGGGGAGACACTATTGCTGTTGCAAACACCCACAAACTCCATACAGTACGCTGCACAAGTGAGAACTGTCTGGAATGGGGGGACACCTCTGACGATGTTTACAAGAAGGCCACAATCAAGCCTGGCAATGAACATGATGAACAACACACAGATGATGAGGAGGAGCCAGCACCAGCTGAGGATGAAAACATTGATGTTCAAGTTGGAGATTGGGTCATTGTCAAGTACGACGACAGTCGATTCCCAGGTGAAGTTACAGAAGTCAATGCTGCAGATGGCGACATCAGGGTCAATGTGATGCACAAGTCTGGCAGGAATTGGAAATGGCCAGCAAAGGAAGACCACATCTATTATCAAAAGAACAAAATAGCAGCCAAAATCAGTGGACCCGTTGTGTCTGGACACCGTGGCCAATTCGCGTTCTCGTATTTCTCGAAGTGACATTGAATTTGAGTAGATAAGTTGTAATATATGTTCAGACTGTCCTGGTTGCATTGATGGAAGTCTACATGAACCTGTTGGTTGGTTAAAAATGTTTGTAATATGAATACGATTATTGTGAAATATTTCAATGATTCAAAAGAGTTATCGTCAGTAATTAAAGTCGTAGCAGTCCTGAGAATTTCATACATGTACGTCCGACACTATACAAAATGTACGTCTGACACTTTAATAAAGCCTGCTTGTATTGATTGAAACCTAGATAGTCTGCATTTAAACCATTTTTCATGAAGCCCAAGGGGTCTAGTTTGTCCCTTGATTTACTTACTACTCATTACACAAGCCAATTCAGAAAAAAATGGAATTGGACAAATCTGTTACAAAAACTTGGTTTTTGCGAGTACGTCCGACACCATCACTTGTTGGTCTGCTGTTCTAGCCATAAACCGTCAACAAATATTTTTCTAGTATTACTGGTAACTCTGGTGGGTGCCACAGTTAAGGTAACAAAATAATTTCAGAAAACAATGTTCTTCTCTGAGCCCTGAACCTAAAGGTTGCCTGAAATGTACGTCCGACACCATGGAATTGACCATTTTGCAAATTTCACAGGTATTGATGGCAGCCATTTTGAATTCCGAGGCAATTAACAGTGACATAGACCCAGCATTATCACCATAGGATTCCTTAGGTAAGAAAACGTGGGTGTAGACACCAAAATTTTGCCTGTATTAGCCATAGCAGCTGAAATATAGCTGAAAACGTGATTTTACGAATTTCTCGGGTTTTCGTGGCAACCATATTGGAATTTGAAACAACCAACCATCACAGAGACTCAGTAATATCACCATCAGATTGCTTGGGTCAGAAAACATGGGGGTAGACACTAAAATCACCAACGTAGGTGCAGTAGGTAACTCGCTAGGTCAATTTTAAGCTATTTCGCGTATAAATGGCGGCCATCTTGGGATTTATGGGAAAACCCCTTTCGGGATTGATGAGGACTTTTTGTGGGTTATCTGCATGGTAACTGTGCAAAAATTCAGTCACTGTGCAAAAATTCAGTTTTGACACCCAAATGTCTACCTTATGGGCTTTTTGGACCTATTTTTGGTAGACTAATGCAAACTCTCAACACATTTTATGACAAGGAAAACATTCAGGAAATTAGTACTATACATCAAACAGAACACATGTACAAGATGCTGATACGTCCACGTAATGTACAGTTCACTTCAGTTCATTGGTACAACTGATTCACTCGCACTGATCAGTCCACAACAAACTCTCACCATCTTGTCCAGAGATGTGAGATCGCTCGAGTCTGGGACGATCGAGTTCACAGGTATTGGTCCTTGTAATATAGTGTACCTGTTTCGAACCACACCGATGACACGCTCCACATGAATTCTGACATTTGCTATTGCCCGTGTTGTTTCGATTTCCTTTGCATCCAACTGTTTCTTTCCTTTGGTGAATGCCGGAATAGCAATTGTGGCACCGTAATAAGCCAGACTGTCTTGAATGTTGAATCCACGATCAGCTAGAACTACATCTCCGGGGTTCAGGTTGCTCAGGTATCCACAATTCTCTGTGATCTGTTTATCACTGGCCCGACCTCCCCAACCAGACGACACAAAGCTTACTGTTCCTTGTGGAGTGATGGAAATCAAGTACTAGTACTTGGCTGTGTTGTGGCTTTTGTACGATGACCATGTTTGGGCTCTTGCATTGAGATCTGCCGCTCTATGAACACCTCGAAGCAGTCGATGATGGAAATACACTTGGAGTAGTTTTTCCTGAAGCAGGCAGGGAGGGTACGTCTCACTAGTTCCCGATCAGGCCATACGATCAGCGCGGGTACGAGGATGGCATTGCAGAGTCATGCAGACGTTGATGCAGTTTTGGAACACGCGGTTGATATGTGAATTGAAAATCGATAGCCAAGATCTTGATAGGTCAAGTTCAGCCGGAGTCTCATGAGCATCAGGAAGAACTGCTGAAATTTTGATATTCCTTGCATGTTGCGGATGTGTTGTTGAATGTGACTGAAGAGGCCAATGAAGACTAAATAGGAAGAGAGCCCGGTATAAAACTTGACCTTTTCATCGTTGTTCACCAGAGTAGTTTCACTCAATGTCAGACCTCGCACTTGATCACGTAGGTTGTGAACATCTGTCTGAAGCGTCTGACACTCTCTCTCAAGTCTCTCCAGGTGGTCACCCGTGATGTCTGTTTGCGTGGAGGCACAGATAATTTCTGCAGAAACATCGGTAATGCTGACCGACTCCTCAGATTGAACGTCTGCGCCCATGCCAAAATCATTGTCCATGCCCGCATCCACAGCCCCTGGCGCTGCTGAGTATGATCCCTCCTTGAGGGCGAGGAGTGCATTCGCTGCTACCGATCGATGACACTTTAAGTGCTGTCTCTCCCTGTATCTCTCCAGAATAGCTCTCTTCCTCTGTCGTGTTTCTTCAGAAATGAAGGAGAACACACTAGGCACATAGTCACGAGATAGGGGGGGTCACTACTTTTCTTCCCTGCAAACAACAATACATGAAATGGTCTATTGGTGTATCTACAGGATGCAATGTGAAACTGAAAGAATATGTGCACATACGTAACCTCAGACTCAGATTGATACATACCGTTCTGTTGCATAATACTAGGGGTTACCTGTTTGATTATGTGAGCATTTCTTTTCCCAGCCAATTTCATATCTAAGGTTAAGTTCATCTGTCAGTGAAAAACACTTTTTGCAATTTGTTTTGGCGATAGGTTTGTTTTGAATAATAGAATCAACTCGAAATTCAGTGTTTTAATTGGGTGTCATGCCGCAAATTTTTAGACAAATTTCAGAATTCTATTTAAAAAAATGAAAAGTTGGCAATCTACCCTGATGTTGAATTTCAGTACAAAACGAGATCAAATAAATTCCATCAAATTCAGGGCGTTATTTGTGTTAATTATGCCATATAGAATTAACCTACTGTCTTGATTTGGAGCCAGAAGGCACAGTCGGTGTATAATAAATATTTTACTTGGAAGCCTAAGAGTTGCTGTTTTTGTGCTGACTGAAATTCCATGTTAGCGCTGAAATTTAACATTGGGGTAGATTACCAACTTTTCATTATTTTACAGTAAATCTAGATATAATTCTGAAATTCGGTTAAAAAAAATTGTGACATGTTACCCAATCGAAATGCACAAAATTTCAAGTTGATACGATGATCCAATAAAAAAAAAAAAAAAGGGTGTTCACTGACAGATGAACTTGACTTTAGTTAGACTCGAGATCGAATGACAATTGCCATTGATTGGTATACAGAAAAGTTTTTACTAGATCTATGACCAGAGAGTGTTCTACACTCTCTGCTATGACTTGCCATTCGTTATTTTCATCTGTATTCATCATATGGTGCTGTTGATAAAGTGATGTGAACAGGGGTGAAACATACCGCTGATGAAGTGCTGGCGGCACAGTCTAGAATATGCGGTGGGCGTCCAACCATCTCTCTTCACTGCAGCAACCCACTTTTCTCTTTTCTCTTTTTCTGCCGGGAAGCAATAAAACTGTATCTCTGATCCCTTTCGTTGTCCGTTCGTACACCCATACGCACAATGAAAAACCATACGACCAGTGACTTTGTAGTCGGAACACAGCGGACGGTCGCAGCCTTATTTTGACGTCCAATTTTGCCGTCCAATATGGCGTCGTACAGAAAAGTCACGTGATTCGTGACGTCATCTGCAAAGCATCTATATATAGGTGATGATGCGATTGTATTGGAACCGTTATAGTGAAGTGTTTTATTTCAATGACCGTCATGAAATATATATGGGGAAAACCAAGCTGGGATATCACGTTGACTTTATTATAAATGAAGCCATTTTATTTTTTTCTGTTTTTAGGTTAACGGACCTTTGTCTCCCGTCCGTCTGTCCACGTTAACATTTTTATCTTTAAAATTTAATATCAAATCTTTCTGAAATGTTGCACAAGAACACCTGAATATTTATTTTATTCTATTCCAGCCTTTTTCCAAAATGGTGGCCATTTCAGATGAAAACGTAATTTTTGACTTTGAAATCCATTTTCTCAAAAACTGTCTGGTCCGATTTGAGATTTTCGTTTCAGAAGATACCACCTCCGAGACGATTATAAGTTTCGTTGCAATTGAATCGCCGGTCTGTGTGTGACGGCCATTTGAAATTTTTGACGGGTCAGCGGAAAACAAATCTTTCGGCCTAAATCAAGTCACTATTCATTTTGAGTGATTTGCAACCAAAAAAAAATGTATTCCTTTGGAAACTTCACTCAATTTTTCCTTCATATTGGGAGCTGTATGGAGTAAACTCCTAGAACACCCCAAGATAGAGCCTAAATATTGGCACATTCTTATAAGAAATTATATATTGCGGTTTCGGTGGGGACCTTGAGGTTGACCGTCAATTACTTTTCCAAAAAAAAATATTTTCGTTGGGCGAACCCATTTTTGTGAATATGCAGTGCAACCTAATGTTGGGTGTGATATATTTACAACTGTGGAGTTTGGGATTTCATGACAGAGCTATGTCACACGCTTCCTATCATACCGTTCGTGGACCTGGCATGGGGGTGTCCCTACCAGACCATGAATCTTTCCTGGTGTCAACGAGGCCTGGTGAACAAAGCACCTGCGGACCCTATGGTGTAATCATCCCCATTCCTGAAGCATTTCATCAGGAAGTCCCCCAATATCGTACTCGTATGTGAGAAACTCAGCCTACCCATTAAGCCCACAGCACACCCATCCTGGGTGGGGATCGGCCATGATAAATCCCTCGGGCACCAATGGGACTCAAACTCACGACCTCCCGGCTTTTAATCCTGCAGCTTAGTCACAGCGCTACAGGGGCTGGTTTGAAAACAAAATGACCAATTTTGGACTTTGGCAGTCATTTTCTCAAAAACAAGACATAAATCAAGCTTGTTCGGTAACGTATCCTAGCCTTTGGGCTGATTTTTTTTTAATGATTTCGATTTTTCTTATTTTGGCAAATTACACAAAATTCTCTGCGGGAGCACATATTGCAATATGGTTTATTGATCTAAACCCTTTGATCTATGATCATCAACTTTTTTTTGTGGTATTTCATATATTGAATCGTGTGACATATACAAACGAATTGTGATGGAAGCGAGGAGACGGTCCAGTGTCGGAGACGCTGGGAATATTTCGAGCTACTAGATACCTTGCTTGCTGGGGATTCAGCCAAGGCACCCAGCCGGGTGGTGTCATGAGGCTCAAAACGCGGTTCAAATGGGATTTTGGGAGAAATTGTAAAGAATTGCATGTTTGCATTGATTATTTTCTTCTCATAACAAAACGTATACCGGTACTTCATTGAAAGAATGAATGTTCCTCAATAATAACAATTTCCACATGGAAATATTACCATTGTTGTGAATCATTATATGAATATGGCATTGTTTCCAGTGTCAGATGGATTTTCTCCGCGATAGGCTAGGCCTATAAAAGGAGACATGTGTCAAGAAAAAACCATCTTACACGAGAATATAATGCAGTGTTTTTTTTCTGACACGATTTTGGAAATCACAGCAAGTTACAGGCATAGAAATTGTTCTAAACACACGAAAGTATCCACAAAATCAGTTACAGGCATAGAAATTGTTCTAAACACACGAAAGTATCCACAAAATCAAAATCAACTTTCAAACCCACAGTCTCGCATGGGTTTTTCAAGGCACTGGTCTCATCATGAGAACAGTGAGTAATCTCATTTTCAGGGTGTCCAATAGACCCATTCTATGACTTCTAATATATGCACGATGCATTCTGATTCATTATATACATGTACAATGATATTGCTAGTCAGACTCGATTTGAGATTACAATAAATGTCGTCTGGGGTCAAACTCTATAAAATATCAACCACATTTGACTTCTTTGAAGGCATTCTCGAGAGATATCGCCTGCGAGTTGTTTTGCCATTAAAGTGTGCACGGTAGATAATGAAAAACGGAGGACAACAATTTATAGATCGCCATGACGTGTTATCGAACCAAAGGTCTGGTTAACTAGCACACAAGTCAGGTCAGAAAATGATTACACTGAAATTTTTCCGTTTACCAGCTGTTTACAGACGACAAATAACACGTAACTTCTCGGCACAATTAAGCCAGCAAATATGCTGTCCAGTCTCTTCTGGAAAACTTTGGCTCTTGGTGTTTCGTGTGCTTCTGAGGTACTGTAACCTGATTCTGGTGCAGAATCTTCATCACTGTCAGTTTCCTCAAAGTCGCTTGTCTCTCTATGAACGCTCTCTCTATGAACTGATGACGCCAGTGTGTCTTCTGATAAAATATTTGGTTGGGCTTTGTTTCTGTTGCAAAATGTTGCATTTTACGTTTGTTATTGGAATTATCAAAATTTGGCTGTATTGGTGGTAATAGATTGATACTTACATTGTATAGCACGCATGCCGCAAGAATGAAGTCAAGAATGGCATATCCACCACAAGCACTATGTCAAGGAACTTCAGCTTCCTAAAATTGCCTTTGAACTGGCCTATTCAAAGGTGAAAAGGCCCCCTCAACATCCCTTCTTGTGGATGAATGATACCATGGAACCATGGAAACGTCAAGATTTAACACAGTAACCATGGAAACATTTACACTAAACATTCTTAGGGCCAAAAGAATGAAAAGCCATAATTCATGGCACTCTAAAACTAGAGATCCAAACAGAGTGTGCCACAAAATGCTGCCATCAAGACTAGATTGAAAAGGCAACACCGGCAAAACCATGGAAACGTCAAGATTCAACATAATAACCATGGAAACATTACGCTAGAATCACAAGAGTTGGTGGAACAGTTAAATCTTGAATAAAAGAAGCATAAATACCATGACAATCACTGGCCAGTTCAGCCCTCACCAACAAATACAATTATTGAGTATTTGATTGAGTATACACCTGATACACCTGGTATACACCTGGAGGTGAAAACACCTGATTTCACCTCCTGATGGCCATTTACGGGGGTTCATGAGTTTCCCTGTCATTTTTGTTTTCTCTCACTTCGTATGCCTGATATGACTTTCTGTCCCCGGACTATGAGATTGGATAACGGACCCTGTTTTGTTTGCTCGGAATACTTGATACTGGGTATTGATTCCACGTCTATTGAAATATACAGAAACAAGATTCAAGGCATTTATAGACCCATAGTTTGGACAAAGTATTCATGTTATGAAAGGAACAACGTGAATGGGTAAAACTTTGAAATTTAAGGGCCACCATATTATTTAGTTACATGTATTTCATATTCGTAACAAATGTTGCCTGGTCATATAAAAGACTTATTGCATGTTTAATATTTGTAACAACTGTTGCCTGGTGATATAAAATATTTAATATATATTTTATTTGATGCTAACCATCGGAAACGGCATGATATAAACATTTCATTTACATGTCATTCATTTCTTCATTTCTATGTGCATGGACTGTATGCATGAGTATACAGTACATATTTCATGAAAAATACCACATGTACATCCACTCTTTTACATGTCACAATGTCTTAAAGTGTGTGTGGAAATATATTTAAAAGAGATATTTATACTAACCTACTGATCAATACAGAAGTTGCTAATAAAATCTGTGTGGCATTCGAACTCACAACATTTGTTGAAAAAATAAAGTAACATACACATACATGGACTGACACTACAAAATTATTTTGGGGGACAATACATTTTTACATGTATATGAAAGGACATGATTTTTTTGGGGGGGTGATAATCGTTTCTTGTGAAGAATTTTCGCAGAATGGCCTTTATTTTATCAACACATCATGATATACTAGTAGCGCCGTACTATATTTATACCTATAAGAACTAGTAGGCGACTGATGACTCACAAAAAACAATGACAATACATTTTTGGCCCAATTTTAAAATGAACATTTAAACAATAATTTTAAAATTAATTCCTTTTTGTTGAATATGACTATTTTGATATCAGTATAAACTATACTTGATAAAAACTACAGGCAGATTGCACTTGTAGGTTGCGTGCACTTACCTGCCCTGTGATGTGATGGCGAGTACCCTTACTCATCCTGAACCTGTCTGCAACGCTTCTGTAAACATTCCTTGTTTCCGAGAAACCACAGGGTTGCCAAAAGTTTTCTTCTCCATGGGTATGATTGATCGCCTCCATATCAGTGAACCCACTTCTCGATAAACAACCTGGAAATATATTACCCTGCAACATCAATATTCAGTTTATTTATGTTGCTTCTACTGACAGCAACTGACAATTCCATCCCATTTACAGGAAGTGACTACTCGTTGCATTTTTTTCTAATTTTACCGGACGGTTATATATTTCATACAAATCCATCCAGTCGAGCAGGCAGATGACCAATCCTTGCTCTCAGTAAGCGTTACATGCACATTTCTATCCAGAACGATCCAAAGCATCGAAAATGAACGTGTAGTAATTCAGATCAGTGATATATATAAAATAAAACAATACACATGTACAGTGTACATGTATTTAACTTCAATCGAATACATCGTCGATGAATGTACAAATTAATTTATTCAAAATTGATATTAGGAATATACCTCAAATGTTGACATTGTCATTCGGAAGTGACTGCGAAACGCCGGATCACTGTACTCTGGGATAATTCTCTCCACAAGGGCTTTTTTAGAAAATCATGTGCAAAAGTATATCAACAGTACTTGATCTATATGAAGCGTATCAGGATAGACTAAGAGGTTGCAAAATGCTTTCGGGATTAATTAGTAGATAGCCTCTACTAATCTACATGGTCTAGGCTTAGATATACCTTGGAAATTGATAGCCTTAGATCATGTAGATTTAGGCTAAGCCACATATTGTCCAAAATATATATAGACTAGGATCTATTATTACATCTAGATGTAGCTTTAGCCTTTAGCAGTTTCTCACATAGTAGATCTGGCGTTCCTGATATATATAGTCGTCAGTAGTAGTTTTTCGTGCGTTACGAAAGAGCTGGAGTTAAAATCTACCTTCAATTCGAGTGGTGTCATCCGGATGTTCCATAACACGTTTGGCCACGAACAAACTATCCTTGTGATGTTAGCAGTACCAGCTGTAACATCTACTGGCCGCGGCTCACCCTCGAACAGAGCAACTAGATTACTGGTATCTAGTTATATTCCTCCTTCCTCAGACGCCATCGTCCACCATACGGTTGCTAAAAATGATGAAAATCGTAGATATTTACATATGCGAGCTGTATAAATCTCTATAAACAGCTGAAAAAGGCAATATTGATTGTAAAAATCACACTTGATATGGAGTACACAAGATAGTCAACACGCATGCACGAACATTTCAACGAGACAGACCGTTCAACACGGCCAGGAAACTGTTACACTAAAGGCAGTTACACACTGAAGCCGCGCGACCGTTCACGGCGACGTCAACGTTTCTTGACGGCCGTGTCAGTTTAGGAGCGGTACCGTTTTTTCTGTACACACCGAGTACTGACGTTTGTTTTTAGAACTTAACGAATGTCTGTAAAGAAATATGTACGTCCTCCGCCTGCAATTTCAGCACGCGGTCATAGGCTATGTAAAGTATTTTCTGATTAACAAAGGACGATGAGAAGGCCAATAGAGTTACAAGAAGACACCGATTTTGGGGTCTGTGCATCCTGATGAATCCTTTGTATCTATCCACTGAACCACCTTGGTGAATATAGGCTGCTACGGGAACTGGAAGAATACCCAGACAAATACAGAACTATTTTGGCATTTCAAAAGAGCAATTTGACGAAGTTGAATGTGATTTTTATATTGTTTGTCATTGTTTACCCCAATATATAGCCTATTTGCAACCGTGAAGTAGGGCCTATGTGTTGTCGTCTTTCTCATTATGATGTATGAAATAGACAGGCATTCGTGTGGATTTCCATGTACAATAAAATGAGGAGTCAAGGTAGCATTCATTTGTGAAAAAGCATTGTTTTTAAGATCCAAGATGTCTGAGTGACCATTTTTAGTAGTCATATTGTATTCCAGAAAAATAATGCAATTATTAGCAAATTACATATAGGATTCAGCAATAGCTATGGGAAACCCCAAACACAACTTTGGTTATGCATGACATATCAAAAAGAGCAACAATTATTTTTATGAAGACTCTTAAGTAACTTGACCATTGCCTTTGCATGATATTGTACATGCAGTTGCAGTCCACATATATCACAATAAGAAGCCCGTGATCTGGCAGACATGTCATGCAGTGATCTCTGCACATATGTAGATAATTTATGAACATATATAGCGATATTTTGACCTCTAAATGCATTTTTGATTCATATATTGCGCTGGCGTTTCGGACGTAAGGCGTAAAAATTAGAACACTGTTCTATTTTTTAAAAAGCGGAGCGCTAAAACGGAACCTATGTGCACACTCCCCTTTGGAAAGCTGAGTTCTATCATAGTTTGCGCGGCGTTAAAAGACGGACAGCACAAAACGGTTCCGTAAAACGGTCGCGCGGCTTCGGTGTGTAACCGCCTTAACGCTACAAAACGTTATGTGGCCTTGAACGCGCCTCAGAACTTACTCAGCACGGGAGACAGGTCATAGAGTGCGAGAATTCGAGATATTGTCTGTCATGAAAATGTAATAGCATAGCTGCTACTTGTTGGTAATACAATTATGTGTTCGTATTGGCGGGCAGTATTGAACAATGAGCTGATCATATCAAAAAATTGCTTTGCCATTCATAACTTGAGTCAATTGAAGTCATTGTGTCGCGAACAAGTGGTGTACATTGTAATTTTTGGACTGAATATGACTTCAAAACAATTCTGGTGATTGATGTCGATCGATGACGCAACTGATTTGTGTTCGTGGGGCAGTAAAATCAGTACAATCACTAGAGGCAAACTATAAAAATTTTGAAGGAGTCAAAATCTCCAGAAATGCTCATATTTGATGAGCATTTGATTTATTCTTTGGAAGATCTAAACCATCCACTAATTATCCAGTAGGCCTAGTTATTGATTTGCTGTTGATTTGCAATCTTTAGTTTGAAAAGGTAACACATCATGGTTTATTCGTACATACTAAAAGCATATTATTTCATTATATCAATATTCTGGTTACGGGTATATTGTATATCAAGACTTACGGAAATCCCCACAAATCTCTATCCGAGCACTAGAGATCGAGTGAATGTCAATTACAAATCGAGTTTTTCAGGAATACGGTAGTCTCATTACGTCTGAGATTTTGTTTCCTGATTAATAAGTGAATGGGAGTTTATTCTCCAAGATCATTTTCATTCAGATTAAGGCTTTCTCCGTATAACGGTACCAAATGGGTGGCCATTGTTATTTAATCCTGATTTTACTGGGGCAGGGGTTCCCCTGTAATATATTTTTAGACTGTACATGAATATTTATTTCTATACCTAGATATGTCTAGTAAAATATTGCCAATTACCAATTTTGTTTTTGTTTGCAGTATTGCATAAAAAAACTCAAGATGAAATTTATGTGAAGAAGGTGATATTCTGTCGAGATAAATAACTCCTAGAATTTGCTTCCACCTGAAATTTGTTATTTTAGGATTTTTTGTTGACATCATTGAAATCGTGTGTTATCTGTGATAATATGATGAGGTTTTTGTGTGCACAAGTTCTATAAGTCACACTCTTGGTAATCGGATTGTTGCGTTTGAGAAGATGTAGACCGTTAAAAGCCCAGAATGTGGTTGATTTGTAGATGCTGTGCTGAATAAGCCAGCTGCTTGTCAAGAGTACTGCAGAATCATAATGAAACCCAGCCGTGCCATGGATATCTGTGACATGTGCACTTGCAATCGATGATGCGTATTCTTCCATCCAGAATGAGTAAAAACGGTATTCATGCAAAATTCCACACCATCTGTTGGATTGATTATAGTACATTTTATCCATAGCTTGTTCGTCTGATGTACCACACATCTCACGGCGCCATAACCCAGAATACAAAGTGATATGTGGACATATGTTTTTCACCCATTTGTTAACCGCCACCATTATGATAATCCGCACATCAGACTTTTTTTTTCTTGCTGTAATTTTGAACACAAACAGCTACATTGTGGAATATGTAACGTGTTTGGATTTTAGTTTGGACCTGACCGCTACGGTGTTTCAAATATATTGGACGAGGCCTTCATGATAAACATTGCTTGAAAATTGTAGTTTACATGTTTTGCTTAAAGGATTTGTTCACGATGTATCATAGAATATGCTATATATTCGTGCCTTCATGTTGAGAATGTGCCTTTGTGTTTTGATATTCTACCTGAAATATGTTATTTTAGGATTTTTTGTTGGCATCATTGAAATCGTGTGTTATCTGTGATAATATGTTGAGGTTTTGTGTGCACAAGTTCTATAAGTCACACTCTTGGTAATCGGATTGTTGCGTTTAAGAAGATGTAGACCGTTAAAGCAGCTGCCTTCGAAACCAGTCAATATTTTTTGAAAAATATATTTCATATTAAACATGCTAAACTAACTGAATGAAACATACTCACATCAAATGTAATGAAAATAACCAGTCCTCAGGGAAATTTTGCTCATTTGAACAGGCGGTTCTCGCGTAAATACAGGAACTGTATCCATCACACGCAGATGTAAACAAAGCATAGAAGTGCGAGATAGACTGAAAATTCCACACACATCATGGTATATCACCGATTATTTTCTCACAACTACACTATATATGCACATACGAACTGGAAAATGTACTCGATGTGGACTTTAAAGCGCGATTTGAGCATTTGTTTACATTCGGGTTTGATGGATAGACTTCGTTTGTTTATTTACAAACCCGGTACAAAATGGGCACTAAAACGGATGAAAAGACAACTCGGACGGACTGTAATCGTCAAAATCATTGAGCACACCTTTTCCTATATTGCATTAGACGTGTTTAACAGAAAATTGGTTTTGAGAAAAATATTGCATACATTCGAAGGCGGCAGCTTTAAAAGCCCAGACTGTGGCTGATTTGTAGATGCATGTGCTGAATAAGCCAGCTGCTTTTCAAGAGTACTGCAGAATCATAATGAATCCCAGCCATACCATGGATATCTGTGACATGTGCACTTGCAATCGATGATGCAATAGATGATGCGTATTCTTCCATCCAGAATGAATAAAAACTGAATTTATGCATAATTTCACATCATCTGCTGGATTGATTACAGTACATTTTATCCATAGCTTGTTCGTCTGATGTACCACACATCTCACGGCGCCATAACCCAAAATACAAATTCACCCATTTGTTAACCGCCACCATTATTATAATCCGCACATCAGACGTTTTTTGTTTCTTGCTGTGATTTTAAACACAAACAGCTGCATTGTGGAATATGTAACTTGTACCAGCCTTTTAGTTTGGATCTGACCGCTATGGTATTTCAAATTCCGAAGGGCCAATATATTGGACGAGGCCTTCACGATAAACATTGCTTGAAAATTGTAGTTTACATGTTTTGCTTGAAGGATTTGTTCACGAGGTATCATAGAATATGCTATATATTCGTGCCTTCATGTTGAGAATGTGCCTTTTTGTGTTTTGATATTCTTGAGGAACGTAATACAGGACAACTTTTCTTTGTGATCATATTCGTTGCATCATGCTGTCTATCATTGAAATTAAGTCAGAAAGAATTTGAGGCAGTCAAGAGAGCTATCTTTTTGGCACAGTCTTGTCTAGCTTATTATTCATACTGCATGCTATTTTGTGTGTATATGTTTTCAGTTTGTAATTTGATATCTTCACCAAATAAATATGGCATATAATAATATGAATCTTATTAGTAATATAAATGGATAAATGAATGCTGCCGAGAAGCTTGCTTGATATTGGATATATTGTTATTTGATAACTGACTTTGTTTGCATCGTCTTGAATGCTTTATACTCGGCAGTGTATTCATCGTTTACCAGTATAAAATCAACTCCTGTCCTGTATATCTGGATTTGGAAAAATCCATGTAAACTAGTAATTGACTAAATTTATACCCAATCACTTTAGACAAAATGATGTCTGTTACCAATTAAGCCTGAGGAAAATAATTTGATTTCTGTACCCACCAGTGTAACCACACATGTACCCCTGAAACCAAAGAGCCTAAAATACCATGAGGGTCCTTTCCGAATTGACCAATCCTCCAGTGGCGATTGAACATACAACTCAGTTGAACTCACAAGACTCACAATTTGAACTTACATTTTGCGGCGAACATTTGGTTGACAGGCAAAAATTCCCTCTCGGCGATTATACTCATGGATCACCCAATGGATGGACCGATGAGATGCCGGTGGATGGCAGCCCGGATGACAGTTCGAGCACTATGTGTTAATGGTTTCCCCTTGTCCGATTTTACCCCATTCTACCCCATTCTGTGTTTGGAACGATTGACGCTGGTTTTGTTTCGTTGAGCAAATAAACAAGCTGGTCTTCATTTAGTTTGATTGATTGATTGACGTTTTATTCAGAACTGGAGGAATTAAAACAAATCGTAAGTTCACAATACATAAATAACCTACAGTTCTAGGATACACCAAAGATACAAGTATCTGTTTGCAGGTGTATCCCGTGGTGATCAATTCCAAATAAATACATACCCAAAAGATTATTGATTAAAAACGTTTGCAAGTCGATAACTCAACCACAATAAATAGGGATACGCAAGAAATATTATGGCAAAAAGTCAATGATATGAGACACTGCTCGCGTCGTTTCCGATTTGCAATCCAAATTCAGGTCGAAATTCGCTCGCAGCATATCCGACATTTTTGTTGTTGTTTGTTTTGGGATTGTTTGCAACAGCTCCCGCGCGAGTCCTAAAGAGCGTCCAGAAGCGTCATGAGAAGGGATCGATCATTTGAAGCTCTGATTTGCGGTGTTAATGATTTTTGAGCATGGGTATTTTTTTATTCACAATCTCGTGTGTTCTGTTTGTGTTTTTTTGTTTGAATATGAATCGCCAAGTAACATCTCGGTAACTGGTAATAATATGTGTTTGTAACCTTGACCCGGCGTCAGCTGTAATCGTGTCCCATGGCTGTGGCACCACCCTGTATAGAGGCATCTGCCGCTGCAGGCGCAGCTGGGCTGCAACGTTCCAGTGAACACGTGCTGAACTTTACACGTACATAAGATGATGAACACAGATAATCACCCAACAGTCACACGCAATCTCCATAAATGTGCGAAATATTTCAATTAAGCCCTGCCAATTCCACATCGTACCATAGGTAATTATATTGATGATTGACATAATATAAGCAATGCAATGAAATGCACTTTAATGACAACTTGATACAGTGGATAATATTCTAAAATGCACTTGAAATGTATTAAGCCATGATGTTTAATGCACATTTTCGTTTCCAAAATATGTACATTATATCCCCCAATATATAGAGATATATATACAGAGGAAACACAACAAGAAGCACCTAAATGAGAGATATTCACTTGCACTCGGAACACCACATGAAGTAAGACCTAAAACCAATTGAACTCGCTGTCAAGTCCGTGTGGCCACGGCCAGGTGCTCATTAAAACTGCACATGTATAATTCTGCCGCATAATTTTAGTTTACGTGGAGCATTTTACTCGCAAGTCAAGCCATGAATCATCCATATCTAAAATAACATAACTTAATATGACTTCCCTCTATCAAAGAAATTCGCTAGAGTTACCGAATAAGCACGGCATGAACTACCGTCAAAGTATATTTTTGTCTTCCCATTCAATTGATGTGGGTTTTTTTTATAAATAACTTCGGGAAATCGAACTTCATTGGTAATATTCAAGAAATTTTATAGACGTCATCATGATCTGGTTGATAAATACAGCAAATCCATGTCTGCCATGCAACTAGATCTATTTTCATGTTTCATGTTTTGGGGAATTCATGACGGGTGCCACTAGTGGGGCAGGAAATGCTCACTCTTTCCGGAACACCTGATTTCACCTCCTAATGGCCATTTTTGGGGGTTCATGAGTTTCCCTGTCATTTTTGTTTTCTCTCACTTCGTATGCCTGATATGACTTTCTGTCCCCGGACTATGAGATTGGATAACGGACCCTGTTTTGTTTGCTCGGAATACTTAATACTGGGTATTGATTCCACGTCTATTAGATGAATTTATTGTTACAGTGGATATCATGTATGAACCAGCAGCGTTGTAAATAGATACGGTCCAGTTCTACCATGAAAACCAAATAATGAAACTGCCATTTCAAGCAGTGTCAAATTGTCAAATTTGACAACTGTCAAATTGATGAATCGATGCTGGGCCCTGCAGAGCACTCACTCATCAAACCGTTCGACGAGTGTCAAAGTATTCTCCAACACCTATGTAACATTTGGCAAATCCCAGGCGACATTGGTCATTTGATATGACACAATGGCATCCAATTGGAATTATCCAATATTTGCCGTGACTGCAAAACTTCAGTGATGTTGAATGTGTATGATCAGCATGGAACCTCTCAACATATTTACTTGTACATTGTATATTAGTGGCACAACATCAACATTGTATGGAAAATAACAGCACATTTTTCATAAATAACTCATCATCCGAACACCTCAAAGATGCCATCAAATAGTTCAACAAGAGACATAACTCAAATCTCTGTGTAGCCACCTCTGTGATGCCTCAAAACTTATGGTTGTTTGTCACGTGATCATTGCATCTCATGTACTCTCGTGCACGTGACAATCTCTTCAGAGACCATCTGACATGAGACGTTTTGTCTCATTCGCGGAAATGGAGGGTTCCGAGTCTTAATTTCCACACATGAAGCTCAGCTATCACCCAATGTCACGAATGCGCATTGTCAAGTAAAGGACCATGTCCAGTTGTACTCACCAATCATCTATAAAATAATAAGATACATGTACATATATGGGTTCGGAAACTAGAAATAAACTCATATTCCCTCAGGTTGTATGAATAATTGGGGGAAACACACCTTTCAGGTGAATCGATATATTTTCATTCCAAGACACGCATTATATGGTGATTTATTTCTGTGGAAGATACAAAAAAAAAATTTTTAACGAGACAATTCTACATTATCCGATATCTATCGATTTGATGTTGATTTCAGTTGAAGGTTTATTTTTACACTCTAACAGCATATTAAATCATTCTAATCAATAGTATGGTTATGAATCAACTATATGCCCAGACTTCGACTATGTCACATGAATCCTCACACAAAGCTTCAAACTAGATGGAACTGAGACATCTAAGCAGTAGAGATCAGAGTGAATGTCAATCAGAAAGCACGAGTAGTTCCGGAAATAGTCTCATTACTGAGATTTTTTTCGCATTGACAAGTGAACCAGGGAGTACATGAGTGATTTCTCTGAATTGAATATACATGGAATTTTAGTTTCTACAAATTTGGCTGTGCAAATTTATCTGCGATATCATTTCCATTCAAGCTAAGTTTCTTTTCGTATAATTATATGAATAGTTGGTCAATATTATTTAATCTTGGTTAATGTGTATTTGGATTGTTTCTCGTTTGCAGTATTGCATCAAAACAATCCTCTAAAGATGATAATGAAGTATATGTGTAGGCAATGTACTCTCTTGATGAAAAAACTCCCTAAAATTTGCTTCTACCTCGAATCTTTGATTTTAGGGAATGTTTTACTTTAGGGTTTTTTCTATTGTTATCATTGAAATCGTGTGGCGTCTGGACTATTATGTTGATGTTTGGCGTGCACCACCCTGTAAATCACACGCTTCGTAATCAAATTGTTGCGTTCAAGAAGAGATAGACTTGGAAGTGGCAGACCGCTGTGAGTCAGAGGCTAATTTGTAGACGCATGCACCGAATACGCCAGTCGCTCGTCAAAAGCACTGGAAAGGAGAACGGTGAAATCTGTGACATGTGTACGTAGCCCCTTATACTAGTTGCACCGCCGTAATTGATGATACGTTTTAAATTGAATCGATGATACGTTGAAAATTCAATTCATACATACTGGATCATCACCATCTGTTGTAGTAATTATCATGAATGTAAGTATCAATATAAAGTTGCAATAACTCATTCAATATAAATATGTTTAACAAGAACAATTTGGTCGGACTTTGTTTCAATTGCAAAATGTTGTACGTTACTTTTGTTATTGGCATCATCAGAATCTGACTGTATTGGTGATGATAGATTGATACTTACATTACCACCGATACAGTTAGATTTAGATGATAGCAGTAACAAACATAAATTACATTTTACAATAGAAACAAAGCTCGACCAAATAGTTTATCCAAAGACACACTAGTATTACCAGGGGCAGACAGTGTGTTGAATGTAGTTGTTCCTACTGTACACCTGATGGAATTAGCATACAACTGTCCAACAACCTATGGAAGTAACTCAGAAGTCCGAAACAAACCCCAAGGAATACATATATGACACGTACAAAAGTGCCTAATCACAAGCTAGAATAGAAGGCTACTGGGTTGATGGTAAATTTATTCCATTGTTTGTTCGTATTAAGTTCTATATACCTCCCTGTGCCACTAACCCCATAATACAATAATGAACGAGAGATTGCAGACCCTCGCCCTCCAAATTTAGTCAATAAAATTGAAGCTGATGACCTTCACAATTTCAACGTGGGCGATAATTGGGGATTTTGGTCTTACGACAATTGGTTATATATATCAAATGGTCGGGTATAGGCCATAGAAAAATACAAAAATCATGGGAGAAAATAAACACATGTTAAAAGTTCCGATTTTGACAAAATTTGAAGGGGACCGAGCCACTACCATAGCACTTCAGTCCTATAAATTTCAGATTGATCGAACCGTTTGCCTTTGAGTTATGAGTGCTGAAAGTCGCTGGCAAAAACCCCCGAAAATCGAGACCCACCATTTTTTTGACATCCGGCGATAATGGAAAGTTTCCGTCGTTTGACCAACAGTACACCATACGATTGGGAAATTGACCAAAATGCCAAAGAAAAGTATTTTGACAACATTCGAGGACTGCCATACCACGGTGGCTAGGCGTAACGCGTTATTCAGGAAGTGCCGCGTAAAATCGTGAGTATTACACGTTATTCGTGAGGAAATTGCACAGGAAACGACATAGGTCCCCATTTCAAATGAGGTGAGTTCGTGAAAAAGCTAATTTTCTTCCTAAAATTTCGTTTCCACGGAACATCCCAATGATCAAGCATCACGTATGATACTATGAATTACTTGCATACATCGTTATATTCACGGAAATGGACACACAGTTCGTGACAACACCCGCACGCTTGCGACTCGTTTTTGAAATATCATCTGCTATCAATTGAATCCAACAAAGTGCATGTTGGTAAATCATAGAATGCTCGCAGAAATATTCCTTTATTGTTACACCATGCAACCATTTGTTTTAATCGAGTATTTTATGAACTGAGAAGCTTTTCATGGTTTACGCGTATCAGCCTGAGGGAGAAATTCTACACACGCGTTACAGCATGAGGGAACATGTGAGCGTTGTCGGGGATGGTAGAGGTGGTAATGCATACATATATATTTTTAAAGTATGATTTGAGACTGCACATTTTCCAAGTACTTACGATGCTTCTTATTTATCATTATCCTCCATATGTTCCTCCCAGTCTTCATAAATCTGAAATTGACAATACTATTTATTTAATTTAAACTCTCAACAACAATCATGAATATGTGTAATGTTCCGTGCAAACCCAAATCCGACATTTCAAAACGGTAAAATTAGCGAAATTGTATGTATTTCCTGCTAGGGGTCAACCAGAGGCTGCCATTTCCTCACGAATAACGCGTAATACTCATGATTTTACGCGGCACTCCCTGAATAACGCGTAACGCCTAGCCACCGTGCATACCACTTCATCATTATAAATTTCATATCGATCAGACCATTTGTTTCCGAGTTATGCACGCGGACAGACAGACAAACGTACCCAAATGCAATACCATCTCCCCCTATCGGGGCGAGGGTAATGATATTTAGAGAATTTAAAGAATGAAAATTATATTTCATACATGTAATATGCACAAGCCTTCAGGTCGAGTCAGTATGATAAGATCATTTTAAAGCTGCTGCCTTCGAATGTATGCAATATTTCTTTCAAAATCAATTTTTTTGTTAAACACATATAATGCAATATAACTAAAGGTGTTTTTCAATGATTTTGACGGTTACACTCAGTCCGAGTTGGCTTTTCATCTGTTTTAGTGCCCATCTTGTACAGGTTTTGTCAATAAACAAACGAAGTGTATCCATCAAATCCGAACGAAAACAAATACTCAAATCGCGCTTAAAAGTCCACATCGAGTACGTTTTCCAGTTCGTATGTGCATATATAGTGTGGTTCTGAGAAAATAATCAGTGATTAAACCATGATGTGCGTGGAATTGTCTATCTCGAACTTCTATGCTTTGTTCACATCTGCATATCTGCGTGTGATGGATACAGTTCCTGTATTTACGCGAGAACCGCCTAATATTCAAATAAGCAAAATTTCCCTGAGGACTGTTTATTTTCACTACATTTGATGTGAGTATGTTTCATTCAGTTAGTTTAGCATGTTCAGTATGAAATATAGTTTTCAAAAAATATTGACTGGTTTCGAAGGCAGCTGCTTTAAAATGTGTGGCAGTCAAACACTCATGAATCATAGCAAACTTGATAATTGGTCGTCACATGACTTGTGAAGTCATTACATAATTAGGATCTTCAATAAAGTGTTGAGTGATATATAACGGCCAAAAATTACAGGGAGAATAAGAAGAATTCAATTCTAAAGAAACAAGATTCAGCACAAGAAACAATATATTTTGGCAAAGCAGCTGTCACATATTACCCGTATATGGCGGCCCCAAATATGTACACGTGTACAAATGAACACCCTTCTTTTAATTAAAATATGTCAATATGCATTAAGCAATATGCCATCTAAAAATCACAGACAAAGCCCTTGTTGTCATTGTAGTCTGTTTCCACAAGCCAGACCTTTGTACCGGTCACATTCAAGCGTTTAATGCAGACCGTTGCCGTTGCAAGAGCAGATCTTCCTCGATCCTCTGCATGTTGATTATTACTACGGTATCTCCAGAAATGATGTTATGTGTTATTATTTTATCAAACTATTACCATCATCCCTATATGCACATCTGTCAATAAATGATTTGCGGCCCTATTCACTGATGTTCACTTACATTGAACCATAGTCATTTCGATGGCATGGCTTTGAACGTTGTCTAGAGTAGCACTCACCCAAAATACTTTCTTTTCGTTGAAAGAGATTTCTGGGAGGAAATGTTCATGTTCACACACAAATTTTCCACGATGTACATGTCTTATATCACAAATTCCTACGTGGACGTTAATATTATGACAACGGTTTTTTGGGCTTCAATCATTGAAATAAATTCGAGGAATCATCACAATTTTCATGCAGCCTGTTATGTTACATCATCACAAATATACCACAGATACATAAACAATATCCAAGGAAAAAATCTGATTTATCCTGTCATTATGCGGTGCAATGTACTTTGGGACAGCTTGTTATTTCATCCATCAGCATGATCAGTGAATAGGCACCAACGTAATTTCGCCTGATATCACTGAACTGCCCCAGATGTATCAAGAACAGTTGTGATTTGTGAGTTATAGTCTGTCATAAAAATGTAATTGCATAGCTGCTACTCACTGTAAATCCAATTATGCGTTCTTATTGGAGGTTAGTAATAAACAGTGAGCTGATCGTATCAAAATATAGCTTTACCATTCAGAACTTGAAGCAATTTTAGTCATTCAGAAACGTATTGTAATTTTTGGACTCTGGATTTTTGGACGATTTCGAACTGATTGTTGTGATTGATGTTGATAGATGATGCAACAGTAAAATGTATCAGCTGGTCTGAACAAGATTATGACTCTACCTGGCGTAAGCACGAGAAGTCATCTTATCTACGCATATAGACTCCGGAAGGATGGCTCCCTCTCTGAGAACTTCCACTCCGATGATGACCACGGCATGGGACTCAAGTTACTCACAGTGTTGAGGGACCGCCACGCTGAGGACACCCGTTGCGTCATCACTCGCGACTGTGACCTAGACTTCCAGCACCTGGGACAGAAAAGGTTCGACCATCTCAAGAAAGCAGGTGAGGAGGCCCTAGACAAGATGGGTACTTAAGACTAAGGATAAGGACTGCGTGTGTTTCCATCTAGTGACTCGGATACTACTCCGTTTGTGGACCTGCTGTATATGCTCATTTTACTCCACCATTTAAGGTAACTTAGGACCAACAAATATGTTGTTGACTACTCATGGGCCAACGCTTTTACTTTTGCGTCTGTTTCTATGTCGTAGCAACTTGGTTAGGCTGTAGTTATGTTCTATTTCCGTATTTTGGTTTGCTTACCTTTTGCTTTATGCGTCACTATCACAATGTATTATGTGTCACTATTCCCCTCATGTGCGAAGTAACTGTTCTGAACATTCCTAATTTAATTTACATGTATCACTTGAGAATCAAATCGTATAAGCCTATCGATGAAGGTAACTGCTTCCAAACCGCCTACTGTTGCCAGAAATATGATAATGGCTGCACAAGTACAGACCCGACTAGAATCCTAGATCACCTGCTTCATCCATCTGACGCTGGGGATGATAGGCTAAGCCTCTTGGCTTCCGAAAGCAAGTACTGTGGCATAGATGACATTGCGAATACTGACTGCTTCATAAACGCAGAATTTTGCGTGCTGCATATCAATATATGCAGCCTACGTAGTAAATACGATCAACTGAAAAACATGCTGGCCCAATTAATTGAAAATGGCGTGAAGATACATTTCTTGCTATTATGTGGAACTTTTTTGACAGATCTAAATGCCGACATGTTCTCGATTCCAGGTTATAGTTTTATACACAAAAGCAGGAAATCGAGTGCGCGTGGGGGTGTCGCTATGTACAGTTCAAACGAATTCAGATTCACGGAAAGACAAGATATCTCTATCGATATCGAGGGGGAATTTGAAAGCCTCACAGTCGAAATCGAGGTAAAAGATCGCACTCGTAAACTTTTCCTGGCTGAAATCTATAGAGTTCCCAACACACCAATACGGGAGTCTTTAAACAGATATGAGGAAGTGGTGAAATCGATGAATACGCCTAATCATGAAATAATAATTGGCACTGATCAGAATTTCGATCCCATGCAGACTGATTCGAATAGCGCAACCTCGGAATTGCTTGACATGTTCGTATCCCAAGGCATTCTGCCGTGTGCAAGAGTACCGAGTAGAATTACACAATCGTCAGCCACACTTATCGACAATATATACACTAAAAGTGACAACTATGTGAATGTCAATTCCCGCACGATTATCACAGACATATCGGATCATCTCCCGATCTTGACAGGCATGGGCATGAAAAGTACGCTAAAAAGGAACCAACCGCTGGTATTTATGCATCGTAAAATCGGTCCTACCCAACTTGAACATATCAAAAATACACTGGCAGCAACAAATTGGAGTCGACTTATCAATGACAAAGATATAAACACTTGTTACAACGACTTCATTGCCCCCCGGAGGGGAGACTTCTTAAACGCTCTCTGAGATTCCCATGGGGGAAATACTCTTCGACTGGGGGAAAAACCTGGTTTCGAAGAGAAAATACTTTGAGCATGTGTTCTACAGAGCTCGACGTAAATAATTCAGTTAATTAATATAATCTAACGAATATTTTCGTCGAAGGGTGCAATTTTTTCGTCACTATCGCCAATTTACGTGAACTTTAGCGTCTCGGCTGGATTGGAGAATAAATACATAACTACGGTGTGCATTCAGTCAACCGTGTATGACTTTTGTCCCTACTGTCGAGTCATCGCTCACTTTTCACGCTTATTCTTTATGTCAGTGCCAAATTTTCCTTGTTTTGGAGCAGTAAATCTATCACATTTGTTACGTTCCATTTTCTGACTGCATCTTCACTTCTAACAATCATACGCATTTATTTTTCGCTGTCCCACAAAGAGCTAATTTTTTGCTCGCAAAGTGCGGAAGATTGATTACCGTGGTATTTATCGTTGGCAACGTGTAAAAGTTGGAATGGGTTCCGAGTTCAACACCACCGCCTTCAACATTGATATTTTAGTGCTTGTAAATATTCCGACGGTACTCAAATTTATTGGACACTTCTCATATGGCATATATTGTCGCCAATTTGCACACTGTTGACCAAAAACAACTTTACAAATATATTGAATTTTGGGCCAAATAGAAAACGGTGCTGAATTTTATGAACACCTTGCTATTTTTTTTGATGGGCGTACTCGATCAGGGACTCGATTTTTTATGGGCGTTACACTGATCGAGTACGCCCTGGGCGTACTCGATCAGTGTTCACACGAACTATACGGTACCAATTGCTTTCACATCGGTATATTCGTCCGGCATGGACATCGTAGGCCTATATACATGTAATATGCGCACGGAATTAAATTGAAAACAGTGCTAGAAATGATCGCACTATTGACTTCTGTCATCCGGGGAGATCTGGTGCTTTGCACCAGGTATGATTCTTGTATCTTACATGAAAAACACAATTGATCAACACTGCCCGGTAAAGGCTGTCACAATCCCGTCTAGATCAACTATTAGAGCACCATGGATGACACCCGGTTTGCTGAAATGTTCACAGAAAAAGGAAAAACTATTCAAACTTTGTATCGGTCTGAATAAAAACACTCCACGATTCCGTAAGTTCATTACATACAGGAATATATACAACTCATGCAAAAGACGCAGCAAATCTACTTACTACAACGACTTATTAAAACAGTATTCCCGAGACATTAGGAAAACGTGGCAAGTCCTAAATACAATTATTGGTCGCACGCAAAGGACAACACCCGTTAATGACACGTTTCTAATCAACGACAGAAAGACCACTGATCCGAAGGTTATCTCCGATAGCTTTGGACAATATTTTTCAAGCATCTGGGAGCAGCTTGCTAAATCCATTCCTAAAGTCCCACACACCCCAATGTACTATTTCACAACGCCGCCCGTACACAATTCTTCATTTATGGATCCAACTGATCCACAAGAGATCGTGAAGATTCTCGACAGTTGCCAAAGCAAAAAAAGCTCAGGAGACGATGGTATCAGTTTAACTCTCCTAAAGCAGTTGAAATTCATTATCAGTGAACCGCTGAGCCAACTTGTCAATATGTCAATGATGCTAGGTATTGTTCCCGATGCTATGAAGCTTTGAAAAGTTGTCCCAATTTACAAATCTAAATCGCGAGGGCTTATAACAAACTATCGTCCAATATCCCTGCTGTCTAACATATCAAGTTACTGGAGAAAGTTGTCCACGAGCGGCTCTATTCGTTTGTCACTAAAAACCAGATTTTATATGAAAACCAATGTGGATTCCGCCCTAATCACTCAACTATTGATGCCTTGATCAAATTCTGCTCTGAAACATGGCGAACCATTGATAAAAACGAATTATCACTTTGTGTATACCTCGATTTATCGAAAACTTTCGATACCATGAATCACAACATACTTTTGGAAAAAATACAACATTACGGGGTCAGGGGATCATGTCTAAATTGGTTCAGAAGTTATTTGTCAAACAGGCAGCAGTATGTACAATACGAATCAACAGTATCCTCTCTGTATGAAGTGAATTTCGGTGTACCACAAGGAAGTGTGCTAGGACCACTACTATTCATCCTCTATACAAACGACGTGCCGAACTCGCTCAAAAACTGTCAATCAATACTCTTCGCAGACGACACTACCATTTATCATAGTGGTAGTGACCCGAAACAACTTTATGTCAATGTCAATAATGATCTTTCTAAACTCAGTGACTGGTTCAGAGCGAACCAACTCTCCGTGAATGCTAGCAAAACCAAATCAATGCTTTTTTCTAGAAATAAATTTCAGGTGAATAGCTCCCACCAGCTATACCTTAATAACGAATCCTTAGAATAAGTTCATAAAACAAAATTCCTAGGGACAGTCATGGATGACAAATTACAATGGACCGACCACATTGAGTACTGTAGAAATAAGATATCAAGCGGGCTATATGCCCTCAATGCAAGCAAATATATTCTGAAAACAGATCACTTAAAAATCTTATACTACAGCTTAATCCATCCTTTCTTACTGTACGGCAATGTGCTCTGGGGGTAACGCATGTAAAGAATATGTAACTAAGCTGAGCATCCAACAGAAAAGAGCTGTTCGAACTATTGGCTGAACTTCAATAGCAACCTATCTCAGAGCCCGTTGTAAGTATACAAAACATTTCGTGATGATATCTTGGTACGTTATATACGTGAGGTCATTTTTCCGAAAAAAGTAATGTATTTTTTTGTGGCGGCCATCTTGTTTTCCGATTTGGTTGAACTTCAATAGCAACCGACCTCAGAGCCCGATGTAAGTGTACAAAAAATTTCGTGATGATATCATGCTACGTTTCGGAATAAAGTGCGCTACGTCGTTTCTGGACGGCGCAAGGGAACCCGCACAAAAACTATATGTCCCCCCTCCAGGGGACATAATCAGAAGGTAATGCACTGTATATAAATAAATATCTCCTATAATTTGCTTCTACGTGAGGTCACTAATCTACGGGAATCATTTACTTCAGGGTTTCTTTTATCGTTTTCAGTGAAATCGCGCGGTATCTGTGAAAATATGTTGATGTTTTGCTTGCACAATCCAGCAAATCACAGTCTTCGTAATCAGATTATGTTGCGTTGGAGAAGAGGTAGACCGTTAGAAGTGATAGACTGTAGTGAACCAAAAGCTAATTTGTAGACGCGTGCACTGAATACACCAGCTGTTCGTGAGGAGCACTGAAGAACAAAACAAAAATCCTGGCCATGACATGTGAAATCTCTGACATATTTGCACTAGCTTCCGTCATATCTACACCATTGCAATCATGATAGGTTTTATTCCATGTCCAATGATTGAAAATTGAACTCATACTTCCACACCACCTGCTGCTGTGATTATCCATGTTGTATACGATTGATGTATTACACACCTCTCTGCCTTCTCCACCTAACCCTGAATACGAAGTGATAATAGATTCTCGATCTTTCTTGTTGTACTTGCTGTATTGATATACATACCATACAATTAGCTACATTAAAATATATAATATGCGGAACAATTTCGTTTCGAATCTGGTCCTTTTGGTGATCAAATGCCGAGGGTTAGTACACAAGCCCAATGTGACAAACATTTTAGATAATTGCATTTTACATTGCTTAAGTGTCAACTGATCAAATCAGTAATTACTTCAGAAAAATGTATCCATAAATTATTTCATGTTTTGTTTCATGTTTGGGCTCCGACACGATGTATATGCCACGGGGCCAGTAGTCACCTTGGATAAATACAAATTTGGTCAGTTTGACAACATAATTGGTCCTCCATGTCAAGAATTCAGAACGCCTTTTCCTCTTGGTGAACATATATTTATTCACAAGTTTAAAAGTTACATTCTTGATAGAATGATAATGATACAAATCAGTAATTATGGAACACATTCCAAGAATAAAAATGTGTTCGTAGCAGTTTGGTGCAATACACTATTGTAAACTATTTTGACAACCAACTGGTCAAACCCTTTTTGATGACAAGGATTATAGTTGACTCGGATTGATCCGAAGGCCACGATCAGACCAGTAAGACCCAACAATGGCCGAAAAAAGAACAAAACGCATGAATTCAGGTTTAGAATTCAGGTTCGTATTATAAATATATGAAGTCATATGTGGTGGATCTTTTGGAGACCTCGACTTTGAATTCAATCGACCTTGATATATGTTGGATATCCTGTTAACTTTGAACTTGACCACAAATGACCTGAAGTGGTAAATATGAAGGTCACAATCGAAGCGATATTACAGTCTGAAATATAATCTGTATTTGGTCTGTATTTATGTCACAATACCAAAAAAAAATTTGGAAGCATTGCGTCACGATTTCTGACGTAAGACAGAGTGGCAGCTTCAAGAACCGAGAGGAAGGGCCTCCTGTTGTCCATAGTTCTAGCATTTTCCTATAACGTCTTAAAGTATTTCCTGGAGTTCCTAGGTGTGTACCTACACTGGGCAGAACTCACAAGGCATTCAAGTCCCTGTACCACCCTGCACTGCCACTCAGGAACCAGACAAAAGTTAGAGAAGAATGGGAGGCGCGGAAAGACACGCTGCCGGTGCACATGATTAGCAATAATATTGAATGCAGTTTGCTTGAACATTATATAAAAACATGAAAAGATACTCTCAAGTTAATCGTAAATGGCTACCAGAAAATCACCCACGCCAAGATGGCCCGCGTTCGAGCAGAGACTCCCGGACAGAGGCTCGATTGCCTCGTGGAGACTCCCTCAAGAATTGCACAAGCTCTCATGCTATAATTTTAGATAATGATCTGAAAACAACAAAGTAAACTATTTCTGATATTATTGGACGACCTTCGTAACCCTGAGAGTTTTTAGGTTACCGGACCTATGGTCCGATAACCTATTGGCATGGCGTTGCGTCCGTCGTCCTTCGTCCGTCGTCGTCCGTCGTCGTCCGTCGTCGTCGTCGTCGTCCACATTTTTATCTTTTTTGTTTACAGGCGAATTTTTCTGAAATTTTGCACAAAAATACTTAAAAATAATTCAAGAAGGAGGTATTTTTGATTTTTTTGATTTTCGCATTTTTTTCAAAATGGCGGCCGTTTTCGACGAAAAATGCCTGATTTTGGACTTTGGCGGCCATTTTCTCAAAATCTGTTCAGTAACTTTTTTTCTTTTTGATAAATAACAATCCTCATATGTACTCCTATGATGTCTATAAATTTCGTTGCACTTGAATCGCTCGAAGTGGGCCGTTTTGGCCCAAACTCGGCTCAAATGGGACTTTCCCATGTTAAATTATCCTATGCTTTATAATGGGACACATTATGCCTAATATCTCACTTGATATTGAGATTAGAGACTAGGAATCAATTGTGGACCTATAGGAAATGATATATGCTGAATATTCTCGTGACCTTGAATTTGACCTCTGACCTCACTTTCAAGGTCAGAGCACAAAATGGCTTATATCTCGCTTATTATAGACTCTACAGCTTAGGAATCAATTGTGGACATATAGGAAATGATATATTCTGAATATTCTCGTGACCTTGAATTTGACCTCAGATTCAAGGTCAGAGCACAAAATGGCTTATATCTCGCTTATTATCGACTCTACAGCTTAGGAATCAATTGTGGACATATAGGAAATGATATATGCTGAATATTCTGATGACCTTGAATTTGACCTTCGACCTCATTTTCAAGGTCACAGGACAAAATGGCTTATATCTCGCTTATTATCGACTTTACAGCTTAGCAATCAATTATGAACATATAGGAAATGATATATGCAGATTATTGTCATGACCTTGAATTTGACCTTTGACCTCATTTTCAAGGTCACAGGACAAAATGGCTAATATCTCACTTATTATCGATTTTACAGCTTAGGAATCAATTGTGGACATATAGGAAATGATATATGCTGAATATTCTCGTGACCTTGAATTTGACCTCTGACCTCATTTCCAAGGTCCAAGGACAAACTGGCTCATATCTTGCTCCTCTATTGACTGTATGGCTTGGGAATCAATTGTGGACATGATATACATGATATAGAAAATGATATACACTGAATATTTTGATGACCTTGAATTTGACCTTTGCCCCTTCATTTTCAAGGCTACAGCACAAAAATGCTAATATCTCTCTGATTATTGAACTTACAGCTTAGCAATCAACTGTGGACATGATATATGCTTAATGTTATATATGCTGAATATTCTCGTGACCTTGAATTCAACCAGTGACCTGGCTAACACCTAAAATATTAAACATTGTCCGGTAACCTATCTTTGGCCCTTGGCCTAATTTTTTACCTTAGTATAGTTCTTCTCTGTGATGTTCGTCACCTTGTACATTATAAAGCAGAAATTCTGGCAGAATACTTTGGAACAAAACGTCTGTTCTATTCAGGTTATGATTAAATATCGTGAATTTGTATCGTGAATTTACTTTCAACAGTTACAGGTCATCTGAATATTCTATGATAACACATGGGAGGATAAGCGAGTCTGGCTGGATAGGATTGGTGGGAGCGTCAACCGCGTCTTCTCTCCTGTCATCGCTTGGATTCCTCCCAAGTGATGGGAAACTCTCTTGTGGCTCCAGGGCGTCTGGGGGAATCAACTGACCCCTTCTGTTCATGTAAAGAAGGTTCATTGTGCCTGCAATTTCCTCATATGTTTGCATGACAGACTTGTGCCCAGGCCACTACGTGTTTCATACCAGTGTTATTCACTTGTCCTCACGATATGAAATAATAACTGTTGAGTTCTTTCATTTGCCATTTCATTTGTAAGCGGCGTCTTACTCATCAAAGCAAATTTACCTATTCGCACATACAAGTACAAAAAAACCCAGGCCGACATACACCTGGACATTGTAGTGGGCAGAGTGGTCCACAGGATCTGATCTGGTACGTGCAGATGCTCGCCGTCCAATAAGAAAAAATACGAGTTGGGGCCTGCTTGGATCTGCGTCTAAGGCAGAGGCCTTACTCCGAGTAAGTTTGGGGTTAGTCTTGGTGGAGTCTTCTACGAAACCATTGAAGCCCTCGTGTTGCCTGGGTGGGTAATAGTCCCATAATGCATCACTACAGTATTCATTCATGAACTTCTACAGATGGGAATTATACCTGGCAGACCTTTTGCTGTCACCATAGTTTGTTGCCTTATTCCAGTCTGGAACAGTCTCTGGGCCTCCTTGCCGACAGAACCGCCTATTTGCAACACCGATTGAGTGTCTGGGGTGTACTGACTCGGGGTGTTCGACCACATCTCTGCAAAAGTAAAATATAAAAGCAAAGAGAGATATGTGTTTTTGCATGCGTATTGAAGTCACTCATATAGACATACATACAGAATTCATGGTACCTTTGAACTTGTTCTCCTCATCCAGACCAACGCCTTCAATTTTCCTAGGTAACAAGAAACACTGAACAGCATATCATTGGGGGCGAGGGGGGGGGGGGGGGGGGGCAGGGGGGGGGAGCCAGAGGAAGAACAAAATTTACCGACCTCTGTGAGAAGATCACGAACTCGAAGTCCGATACACCCAGATATCATTCGTTGGGAGTCGTTGATGATCTGGTCCGTCGTCGTCGCCGTCAAAGCAGAAGCACCTCATCCACCGTGGCCCTCGCCTCCCTCAGGCGCAGATATTTGTCTCGAAATATCCTACTCCTGTATATTCCAATGATTATATCTTATATTACCAAAAACACTTACACGCAACAAAATTTGGTGGAACAATAATTTTACGTTTATATTATAGTTTCTCCTCATTGGAATTCAAGTCAGTGTGGCCTCTAAATCGATGGATAAATAATTGATGAATACACTGCAACATTTTCACTTCGGTACCACTCTTCCACGCTGTGGAACTATATACTTTCAAGCAAATTCTTCGGTTTAGTGAGTATGAGATTGACGCCGTCCCGAATTGCTGTGTCCAAATTCTTATGAGAAGATTAACCACCTTTAAGGTATATATGTATTTGTTATTAAAATAACAATATACCGGTGTATCCCATATCATCGGCTTACTCTTAACAGTATCAGAGAATAAATGCATATTCCAATGGTGTATAAACGTCAACACCCATAATATATGCCAGGTTACATTGCAAACCTCTTGCGAGACCCGTGTGGCAACCACCAGTATATCGCTCTTCCCAAAACCAGTGGGCGAGAGACAAAATGTGTGTTCACCCATGAACACTGCTTCCAACGCCCTCTCCTTTTCAGTTTGTATCCAAAGTTTAGGTCATCTACGACCTACTTCATAACATAAGTCACGTTATTATCTGGCATAGCATCTGTAATGTTGTCGATGTCCTCATAACAAGCGCCAGAACTATTGATCTTGACCTGTGAATGCATGTTCTATATTATGTCTAAAATAAAGAACTCTAGTTTTGTGACCAGATTTTTTACAACGTTATAGAACATATTCTATGTCTCACGTGCAACACTTTTTATGTGGGCGTCCATGGTAAGTTGCGAGTCCTATTGTACCCCCAGGTTATTGACAATGGCACCAGCTGAAATAGTTGAGTCATCCCATGGTGATGCTGACAGGTGAAGATGTTGGTCGAAACCTAGACGAGACAGCAATGAAGTCAGTTTTGCTATCATTGAGTTTCAATTTGTTAGCTCGCATCCGTGTTTTCACTGCAGCGAGGCAAGCTTCCATTCTGGCGACAGCTGTACCAGTGTGTTCATCTTGACGGTGTAGATCTGGTTGTCGTCAGCATAAGTCGCATGCTCGAGCTGATGGTCTTGGATGATGTCGCCCAGAGGACCCATGTATGAAATAGAAAGAACAGTTACCAGGACAGACCCTTTGGGAACTCCGCAAGTTAGTGGCTTGATGGACGATTTATGTCCCGAAACTACAACGGCCTGGCTACGGCTGGTGAGATATGACTGGAGCCAACACAGCACAGTTCCAGAGATAACATATCAGGTTTCGAGTCTATGGAGAAGGAGCTGGTGATCTATTGTGCCGAATGCAGCACTTAGGTCCAACATGACCAGTGCTGCACGATGACCACAATCGATGTCCAGGGGTATGTCATTATGAACTCGCACAAGTGCTTTTTCGGTCGGATGGAACCTTCCATCTGCCGACTATCGTGAGTCATAAAGGGCATTAGTGTTGAGGTTGAGTTTGCAGTTGATGGTTCACAACCCTCTCCAGGACTTTCGAGACAAAAGATAGGTTAGATACAGACCTGTAGTTGGCTAAAATATCCGGGTCTAACTTTGAATTTTTCAGCAGAGGTACCACGAGGGCTAACCTGAAAGAGCCCGCAACGCATCCAGAAAAAAGTGACGGTAAAAAGTAAATATTACAATTTTGGTCAAAGGTCTTTTGCAGCAATAAAGAAATATATTAATTAGTCTTTCAAATTGTGTCAAAATTGTGTCTGTGTGTTCTATCTTGGTGTGTTTTTGCTATTTGTAGATTCACCAGGTTTCCTCATAAAAACAATTATTAAATTATTACTCCATTGGACAACGTCATGAATACGAAGTATTGGACACACATGTTATGCTTCAATTGTGGTATATGGCCCTTATGGTGACTGAAGGCTTTCTTCTAAGTTCCACATAGATGTTGGGATTTTGAAGACGGTTTCATTCTCCGCTAGGAGATGCACACATTCACTGCAATGATTATGTAATAATAATCTGATCAAGGTTTAGAATAGGAGGCCATATATGGCGATATCTTGGCGATAGTAAGCCCTATATAGAACTTGAATTGGTATGAAGGTTAACAAGAAAATACCTAAAACCAATATCGTCTGACCCGCACACAACGCCTGGACAGGTTAACCAAAATATAATATGAATGGGTAGGCCCGCTCTTTGGGTAGGACAACTAGAACTAGACAAACACGTTTCTTATGAATTTGGACACTCATTGCCTATGTATAGCCAACTAATTTACGAAGAGAATGAGGGTCTCAAAGCTTGGTTTCTCGGAGTCAGGAACGAATATTATTGAAAACTAGATTTATAATTGGAGTGCCAAAGTGTCAGAGTCGTTTCATATAAAAAAAAATTAGGCCAAGGGCCGAAGATAGGTTACCGGACAATGTTTAAAATTTTAGATTTTAGCCAGGTCACTGGTTGAATTCAAGGTCAAGAGAATATTCAGCATATATATCATTAAGCATATATCATGTCCACAGTTGATTGCTAAGCAGTAAATTCAATAATCAGAGAGATATTAGCAATTTTGTGCTGTGGCTTTGAAAATGAAGGGGCAAAGGTCAAATTCAAGGTCATCAAAATATTCAGTGTATATCATTTTCTATATCAAGTCCACAATTGATTCCCAAGCCATACAGTCAATAGAGGAGCAAGATATGAGCCAGTTTGTCCTTGGACCTTGAAAATGAGGTCAGAGGTCAAATTAAAGGTCACGAGAATATTCCGCATATATCATTTCCTTTATGTCCACAATTGAGTCCTAAGCTGTAAAATCGATAATAAGTGAGATATTAGCCATTTTGTCCTGTGACCTTGAAAATGAGGTCAAAGATCAAATTCAAGGTCATGACAATAATCTGCATATATCATTTCCTATATGTTCATAATTGATTGCTAAGCTGTAAAGTCGATAACAAGCAAGATATTAGCCATTTTGTCCTGTGACCTTGAAAATGAGGTCGAAGGTCAAATTCAAGGTCATCAGAATATTCAGCATATGTCATTTCCTATATGTCCACGATTGATTCCAAAGCTGTAGAGTCGATAATAAGCGAGATATAAGCCATTTTGTGCTCTGACCTTGAAACTGAGGTCAGAGGTCAAATTCAAGGTCATGAGAATATTCCGCATATATCATTTCCTATATGTCCACAATTGATTCCTAAGCTGTAGAGTCGATAATAAGCGAGATATAAGCCATTTTGTGCTCTGACCTTGAAACTGGGGTCAGAGGTCAAATTCAAGGTCACGAGAATAATCAGCATGTATCATTTCCTATATGTCCACAATTGATTCCTAGTTTCTAATCTCAATATCAAGTGAGATATTAGGCATAATGTGTCCCATTATGAAGCATAGGAGAATTTAACATGGGAAAGTCCCATTTGGGCCGAGTTTGGGCCAAAATGGCCCACTTCGAGCGATTCAAGCGCAACGAAATTTATAGACATCATAGGAGTACATATGAGGAGTCTTATGTATCAAAAAGAAAAAAAGTTACTGAACAGATTTTGAGAAAATGGCCGCCAAAGTCCAAAATCAGGCATTTTTCGTCGAAAACGGCGGCCATTTTGCTAAAAATGCGAAAATCAAAAAACTAAAAAATACCTCCTTCTTGAATTATTTTTAAGTATTTTTGTGCAAAATTTCAGAAAAATTCGCCCGTAAACAAAAAAGATAAAAATGTGGACGACGGACGACAGACGACGGACGACGGACGCAATTAGTCTACCAAAATTAGGTCCAAAAAGCCCATAAGGTAGACATTTGGGTGTCAAAGCTGAATTTTTGCACAGTGACTCTGGAGACCATATAGATAACCCACAAAAAAGTCCCCATCAATCCCATGGGGGGTTTTCCCAAAAATCCAAGATGGCCGCCATTTATACGGAAATGGCTTAAAATTGACCTAGCGAGTTACCTACTGCACCTACGTTGGTGATTCCAGTGCCTACCCCCATGTTTTCTGACCCAAGGAATCTGATGGTGATATTGCTGAGTCTCTGTGATGGTTGGTTGTTTCAAATTCTGATATGGCTGCCACGAAAACCTGAGAAATTCGTAAAATCACGTTTTCAGCTATATTTCAGCTGCTATGGCTAATAGAGGCAAAGTTTTAGTGTCTACCCCCACGTTTTCTTACATAAGGAATCCAGTGGTGATAATGCTGGGTCTGTGTGACTGCTAATTGCCTCGGAATTCAAAATGGCTGCCATCAATATCAGTGAAGTTTGCAAAATTACGTTTTCTTGCAATATTTCAGCTAGTGATCTGGCATACGTTTTGGTGTCTACCCCCGTGTGTTCTGATCAGAGGATATTCTAAAGATATTGCTGAGTCTCTGTCACTAATAGTGGCCTCAGAATTCAATATGATTGTGATCAAAACCTGTGAAATTCGCAAAATTAAATTTCGATTATGTAAGCTTCTCTGGCAGAGCAAAGAAAGATTTTGGTGTTTACCCCATGTTATCTCACCCATGGAGTCCAATTGTAATGTTGGAACGGTAGTAATAGTCTCTGGGACGCGTTGTAGTATCAAAGTCCAGTGCAATCGAAACCTCAAATCCAGGTTTCTGGCTAGATGAACACGAATAGATATATCAACAAACATATAAATTCATATCCGAGGACCAAGGACAATCCATCCAATCAAAATACATGTAAGTGGTAAAATCCAGATGCTACTATCAGTCACAAAGTCGTAGCCACGTAAACATCACATATACCCAAGCAATTGAGTGTGAGATCAAGTGCTCCGGAATAGTGAGCATCTCTTGCCCCGCCAGTGGCATTTGCTTTGATATCCACACTTGTAAATCTAGATGCAAATATTACCACAAACTCACAATGATGGGAAAATATATACCATTATACATGTACATGTATGTGAGAGGTTTTAATTAACTTTCAACCATGCCTACCATAAATATTTTAAAGTCTAAACATTATACAATCATGTTAGAGCAGTTTGGAAGTCGAAACCTGTCGGCTATGAGTTCCTGGTAAGATGTATTCATCTGGCAAAGCCGAAAAACTGCGAGACACATGTTCAGACGCCATAGGCTGGTAAAGTTGCGATATTGCTTCTCAAGACATGGATATTGATAAGAGGAAAACCAGATTCGTCACGTTTGTCATATAACATTGTATATTGTGAAAATGTCTAGGTAAGAAGTTGATATTGAAGAATCAATAATTTGTTTGCTTTTCAATCCGTCTGGATATATCTGATGTAGGTATTCACCAAATCTAGGGTAATTCCATGATATGACACCATCAATATAGCTGAAGGTGAAATTTAACGAACTACATGTAGCTATTATTTTATATCAACAATATAATCCATCGAGATTTACTCAGCTTCTACGTGTACATGTATGACAAACAAATAGATTTTGGTGTCCACATCCTGGTTTTGTGACCCAAGGAATTCGAGGAAGGCAACCGCGGACCCATAATATATAAGTACAACTTATAACTTTTATAGATTCAATATGGCTACCATGTACAATGTATTGAATGTATCCATAAACTGGAGTATATGTCATGATGTATCATATATATAAGCACATTTGCAATATGAATAATCAACACGTGTGCAGTATATGAGCAGTTAATTTCAGGTTCATTCCATGTGCAAGTAGAATGTTTGGTCAGTCTGTCACATCTGTGATCTGGCGCAGTTGTACAGCTTAAACCCACCATGTCCAGACATTCTAAGCCAGCAAGTTGCTTGAAAATCATAGTAGATCAATTCGAGCAATCCCTTTGGAACAGCAGCACGATGTCCGAGCCGACATTTAGGAGATTTCAAGCCCATAGTTCCCCTCTGAATTCAATGGGCTTAAAATATTTGCCATACCAAAACTGAACTTAAGGAACACGCGGGTTGTTGAAGGGATCTCAGCAGAGCCACTTGCTTACGCTATCATTGTGGGTGAGAGTTGTGGATGTGGATGAGCTGAGATCCATTGTGGAGGAGTTCTTGTCGTGCATTGATCTGCTTTAGAAGCACATGTAAGCATGCTCCATCAAGAATTTTGACATGCTTTGCCTCTCATAAATAAGCAATAATCTACTCTCCCTGTTTGTGAATATGACAATGGATCATCAAAACTCTTTGCTGTGCTGAGCAGACACCATTCACACAGCTGTGGTTGTCATTCGAAACGAAGCCTCTTTGTAAATCAAAAACCATTGCATCGTGACCAGCAACTATTCATCAAAATTGTGGACTTATTCCAAACTACTACCGAACAGATGATTGCTACTTTCAGTCATGAAAAACTGAGTTGTCTCTCTTGAGAAAATGGCTCTGCTAAGATGCAGTCTCTCCACATTCCTGCAATTCGGCACTGTGATTGTCATTATGTCACATCAATAAACTGTAGTAAGCCAATGTCTGTGTCGGTTCTAAACTTCAATTTATGGGTTTACAGAGATTATGTGGCATTTTTAACTTGTAAGTTGAATATGGGTTCACTGGTGCTCGTATTTCTTTCACTAGGTAAAACATAGATATAGACACCAAAATCTTTTATCTGCCACAGAAACTGATATATAGTCGAAACGGGGTTTGTGAAAATAAATATTTTCACAGATTTTGATGGCAGCCATATTCATTTCTGTGGCAACCAACAGTTACAGAGACACGACATTATCACCACTGTATTCCTTGGCGCAGAAAATATGGGGGTAGACACCAAAATGTTGCCTCAATCTGCCATAGAAGCTGGAATATAGCTGGAAACATGATTTTTCGAATTCTCCGGGGTTTTGTTGTGGCCATTCTGGATTTTGAAACAACCAACAGTCACAGACTCAACATTATCACAATTTGATTCCTTAGGTCAGAAAACGTGGGGAGTAGACATCAAAATTTTGCTTCTATCTGCCATAGCAGCTGAAATATAGCTGGAAACGGGATTTTACGAATTCACGGGGTTTTTGTGGCAGCCATTTTGGATTTTGAAACAACCAACAGTCACATAGACTCAGCATTATCAACAATGGAATCCTTAGGTCAGAAAACATGGGAGTAGACACCAAAATTTTGCTCCTATCTGCCATAGCCGCTGAAACATAGCTGGAAACGTGATTTAGCGAATTTCCCGGGGTTTCGTGGCAGCCATATTGGATTTTGAAACAACCAACTGTCACAAAGACTCAGCAATATCACCATCAGATTCCTTGAGTCAGAAAACATGGGGGTAGACACTAAAATCACCAACGTAGGTGCAGTAGATAACTCGCTAGTTCAATTTTAAGCTATTTTGCGTATAAATGGCAGCCATCTTGGATTTTTGGGAAAACCCCCCATGGGATTGATGGGGACTTTTTTGTGGGTTATCTATATGGTCTCCAGAGTCACTGTGCAAAAATTCAGCTTTGACACCCAAATGTCTACCCCAAACCCTAAATACAGTAGACTAAATGCCATGCCAATAGGTTATCGGACCATAAGTCCGGTAACCTAATAATTTAGATGATATTGAGAAAAAATTACGCCTAGATATGGCATGAGCTGTCATTTCATAATATGTCATTTCCTATATGCCCACGATTGATTCCAAAGCTGTAGAGTCGATAATAAGCGAGATATAAGCCATTTTGTGCTCTGACCTTGAAACTGAGGTCAGAGGTCAAATTCAAGGTCACGAGAATATTCCGCATATATCATTTCCTATATGTCCACAATTGATTCCTAAGCTGTAGAGTCGATAATAAGCGAGATATAAGCCATTTTGTGCTCTGACCTTGAAACTGGGGTCAGAGGTCAAATTCAAGGTCACGAGAATAATCAGCATGTATCATTTCCTATATGTCCACAATTGATTCCTAGTTTCTAATCTCAATATCAAGTGAGATATTAGGCATAATGTGTCCCATTATGAAGCATAGGAGAATTTAACATGGGAAAGTCCCATTTGGGCCGAGTTTGGGCCAAAATGGCCCACTTCGAGCGATTCAAGCGCAACGAAATTTATAGACATCATAGGAGTACATATGAGGAGTCTTATGTATCAAAAAGAAAAAAAGTTACTGAACAGATTTTGAGAAAATGGCCGCCAAAGTCCAAAATCAGGCATTTTTCGTCGAAAACGGCGGCCATTTTGCTAAAAATGCGAAAATCAAAAAACTAAAAAATACCTCCTTCTTGAATTATTTTTAAGTATTTTTGTGCAAAATTTCAGAAAAATTCGCCCGTAAACAAAAAAGATGAAAATGTGGACGACGGACGACGGACGACGGACGCAATGCCATGCCAATAGGTTATCGGACCATAAGTCCGGTAACCTAATAATTTAGATGATATTGAGAAAAAATTACGCCTAGATATGGCATGAGCTGTAGGCCTACTGATGATGATTGTCCTATAATTTAATGATTGATATGGTTTTGATTATTTTTTGTTTTTGTTCTTTGTATGTTCATCGAGAAGTGTGAATCGAAACGAGTTATTCTTCATCAAAAATACGAATTTTGCATTTACTAATCAAATTGAGAAGATTTAGACAAAAAATATATTGGTCTTATATGAAAAAACTGAGTTCACACCTCTACAAGCAACGTAATCGTGGCCCATGGTATTAATATACTTAAAATACATTTACAGTAATGTCATTGATACATTTTATTTCTTCGATACTCATTTGTGGTCAGGAGTCATAGACAGAACAATTTACTTCTCGTCGATTCCAATAATTTTCAGGATCTCTTCCTGTGGGCCTGATACTTGGAGCTGAAACGGGGAATTATGAAGTGTCTTTTATAAAGTCATTTTGTGACTTTTATAAGCAAGAACGTTGTTCCTTTGTTGGCTAATCAAGACAAGGAATGGAACAATATACTGGAGTTTGATACTAGCTTTGATGGACGAGTCCGGCGTCGTATTCTTGTTGTTGAATCATTGAATGTGCTAATCTCCACGTTTGTCACGTCAACGGTGGTTCCGACCTCGAGGATGACGTCGGTGCACCCCCATAGGTTAATGGAGGTCTTGGCACCATCTCCAACAATCTTGAGTTCTCTTTTCTCCTGGGAGAGTTTTTTGGCGATGTCACCTGCGATGGAATTCTTTTTATTGTGAGTGTATTGATGATTGATCTCCTGATGTGATATTACTGAAATTCTTATGGAATAACACCATTTATGGGACTACATGGTAGCGCACCTTACTCTGTTAATACTACTCACCCACTGAATGTATACTATATTAAATCCGTTTGGCACATTTTTAATCTTCATTGAATTGAGAAGAAATAGTAAGCTGCGATACATGGGTCGACTACGGCCATCATAGTGATGCTTTTATTGCCCTGAGGGGCCCAAGTATCATATCCCGCGCCTTTCTCTATATTCAATAAGGATTAAAAAGGTGCGAGATGGATTAAATGGTAGGTTTTCAGTGGACGAGTACTTGGGCCAACTGAAACATTTAGTGAGCTGGGTCTGCTCCTAATAGGATTATGGCCCTGATTCGCATGAAAGCAATTTACCTCTGTGATTTTACCACTTGTAGACAAGCGTTTGCTGGCTAGCGCTTCTCGAAGCGGAACGTGGGGAGTGGGGGGGGGGGGGGGGGGGGGGGGACGGGCATCAAGAAAGGCATCGTGAACCTTTTCCTCGATGTCGAACTTCTGGGTTTGAAAAAATCATAACTTGAGTATTAAATATCGTAATAAGTAGCAGAAACAGTAGCAATTCAAAAACAATTAGAACAAGAATATCATATCACTGTTTAGTTTTCGAATACATCACAAAGAATATTTGTCTTAATACAGGAAATGTCAGGGTTGCTTGTACATGTTATGTACCGCTTTGGTATACACGAATACTATGGGCCATGTTTATGGTGTGTTGATATTAACGTGTATACTTAGGGGTCCAGTGAGTCTGAAAGTCAGCCTTCAGGAACTGACAGGTTCAGAAATTCTAACAGTAACTCTGGTTCTTTACAATAAATACCAAAATTTATGAGAGAGTATTTATTGTGAAGAAACATTTTGGTGTGAAAACTGCAAATAACATATCAGGAAAGACGAAGTATCACTTAACTACTTTCAGGTTGAAATTTAAATTTATAGCAATTGAAGATATTGAAAAATGTTCAATTCGCAGACGGGGTACTCCCGTGGTAACATGTCTGTCATCAGTATGCCTTCTTCTACATATCATGCTTCAGTGACTTCTGTTTCTCCAATGTGCCCCCATTGTCGTAATACTCTGGCCACTCACGACTGAAGTGGCCCATATTGCCACAAGCATAACATACATTTCAACAAGAGCCTGGTGAGGAAGATCCAGCCTGACCATCAATTTTCTGTGTTAGTGTTTTGGTGAGTTGCACAAACCTTCCAGAACCTGACTGATCTGATAATAATCATGGCACGACGTCATATTTCTAACTACTGGAACGTCTTCAGTGTTCTAACAATCTGATCCCCCATCAAACGACACCTGCCTACCAGACCGAATAGACTTCGTACCCAAAACTTCAAATTAAACATGGAGTGCTCAGCATACTGCAGAGATTTCTCGACTGTCTGCGGCTCCTACTCAATGACTAACGCGGCCAAATATTATCGGCCAAACCACAAGTGGACAAGTCTACTGCGACGTGTCATATACCACGGTCTGCATTAGGAAACGCTTCTTGACCCAACTGAAGACCTCTATCTCCAAAGTTCTCCCAAGGGTTAATCCACTAACTGCTACATACAGTGCATTTGCCTTCTAACCGTAGCTGGTGGATCTTTAGCACCATATCATTCTTCAACTCAGCAACCAGAGAACGTTATTTGTGTCAGATTCTTACAGGACGACTTTCGACAAAATCAATAGCTTTGTCCCTTAAACTAGAATTCAACCCGTCCAACTTATTACGATCCGACCATTTCTGAGTATGACTAAACTGTTTAAATTGGAAATAGAAGGATTTCCGACTTGCTTTGTCTCCACTGAATGTCGGCCTCCACTGAATGTCGGCCTCTTGTGGAGTTTGGGTGTGATTAACAATAAATTGCATTTTCCTTACCGTGTCTCCAAATTCTGTCAGAAAAGTGAGCAAAAATGGTTGTCGTAAACATCACGTGACCATGAAAACAAAACATGTAGGCCGATATCGATTTATACCGTGTGGTAAGGTGTATAAGGGACCTTAATTGAAAAAGTAGCTTCAGTGCGTGGGATGTGAATTTGGTTACAAAGCACAAGTGTGGAATGCAACCTATATTACTTATGTCTATTACCACTAGCCGTTCATATCACGTCTCATGAATGCATTGTCGAAAGTCCAGAAACAAGTACTGGCACAATGGTTCCCATATATTACCCATATACGACAGCCTTAAATATACACGCTATTAGGTATAAATAAGCACCCTTCATTGAATATTATGTTTATATTATATGGGATTCTTGAACGTATTGTAATGAGCAAAAAGCCAATGCATTTATCACAGTCCTTGACCTTGTCGCAATTGTAGTCTGTTTCCAAAACCCACGCCTTTGTACTGGGCACATGCAAGCATGTAATGCAGACCAAAGAACCTAAAGTACCAAGAGCAGGCATTCGGCCGTTTTATCCGAACTGATCACTCCTGCAGTAGCAATCAAATAAAAAAAACTTCAGTTGAACTCACTCACAACCGCTGGTGAAGACGTGAACAATTGGTGAATAATGCTGCGTTCAAACCAAGTTGTGAATACGGTACACACTGCCGGTGACGTCGAATGTCACAGGTGGTGATTGTTGGTTTGAACGCAGCATAATTAACCACCGCCAGCTAATTCACTGGCGGTGGAAATGGAGGCGCTAAAAATAAATCCCACTTCACCCGTGGTGAACACCTTTGGTAACGTGGCTTGAATGCAATTCACTGGTGGTGAACTGGGAAACACCGTCTTCACAAGTTGGTTTGAACGCAGCATTAGTACCTTCTTTCTTGGCTATGTTGGTATTTGTTCTATGTTTGATCGTATGGTCAAATGGAAGTGACGATCTTGGTATATTAGGCTTTTTGGTCTGCATTACATGCTTGCATATGCTCAGTACATAAGGGTGGCTTTTGGAAACAGACTAGAGTGGTGACAAAAACTTTGACTGTGGTAAATGAATTGGCGTATAGCTCATTGTAATATGTTCAAGAATCCCATATATAAATATAACAGACCACTGCTCTTGCAAGAGCAGATCTCTCTTGAACCAATGCTTGTGCATTGGCACTCGAGCATCTTTGTAAGTGATGCTGATTGTGTTATTTGTATCGAACTAATATCATCATCCCTACAGGCATATATGTGTCAACAAATGCTTCGTGACCCTGTTTACTGAATTTTATTGACGTGTTAGTTGGATGACATGGAATAAATCACTGGTTTCCAATCCATCACCAATTGACACACATATTGACTGTGATAGCACTTAATGCCACAATACCGATACAACTCATAGAAATCGTAGCACAAATGTGCGAAGCTCCCCCATGTCCACACACAAGTTGTTCACAAAATAACACGTAAACGTATTTTATTTTCCAGATTATAACTTGGATTGGATTGGGCTATCATGGCACAAAGTCTCTTGACATCAGTCATTGCAACAAGTACCAGTAATTATTGCAATTTCCATATGGAATCTTCGCTTTTTATGTCGCATCACCACAAATATACCACAGATACACAAACAGTATCAGAGAAAAAAAAAGATTTATCATGTCATGATGCGCTGCAATGTAGCTTTGTGAAGCCTTGTAATTTCCTCCATCGGTGATTAGGGACCAGCGTAATTTCGCTTATTATCACTAAAGCTGCCCCCAAAAGATATCAAGAACAGTAACTCTTGTGATTTGTGAGTTATATATATTGTCTGTCATAAAAATGTAATTGCATAGCTGCTACTTGTTGGGAATACAATTATGTGTTCGTATTGGCGAGCAGTATTGAACAATGAGCTGATCATATCAAAAAATTGCTTTGCCATTCAGAACTTGAGTCAATTTAAGTCACTGTGTAGCGCACAAGTGGTGTATTGTAATTTTTGGACTGAATATGATTCCAAACCCGTTTTGGTGATTGATGTTGATCGATGACGCAAATGATTTGTGTTTTATGGTCGTGGGGCAGTTTCCAGTACAATCACCAGGGGCAAACGCTCATTCAACAATGTTTTTTTGTAGCAGTGCCGAAATTCAATATAGGATATTACTAAGACAGCGAGAAAATTTTGTGGAGTCAACCTGTGTTATTCAAATGCCATAATGTGCGGGTTTATCACATCATTACCGATATGTAGGGCACGTCAGGATATCATTAACCTCACTAGAATGTCAACATGCAGTAAAATCACAACTATTGAATTACCAGTACGTATGTTTCCTCCATAAGCTGAGCCTGGAAAATTGTTGGACAAGTCGTTTTATAAAACAGTAAACAACCATTGGATTCCCTCCAAACCAATTCAGAAACTTGCACATCAGACATGTGTGATATTTATTCTAATATATATATATATATCCGATCTGTTTGTTTGGTGCAAATCAGGTGTCTTCACGTATTCAACAATTCCTTCAAATATGTAAACTAAGTGGGTTGTGTGCAGAAGAATTACTTCTAAAATTTAATGTTTAGATTGTATTATAACAACTTGTAAACAAAAATAACAAATATTTACAAGAATATGAAATGTAGAATATGACGTTTAACTGTGTGTTCCAGGCAACACAGACTTTACAGCAGGTTTCACTTCCAATATTCTTACTGTGTTTCAAACAACACAGGAAATACCCGAATAATGTTCGACAAACATGTGTTTTCTGTTAACAAAACACATTCCGAATTTCAATCAATATTTACCAAAATACAATAAATTGTGTCCATAATAAGAGAATACTAAAGCCGAAAAAATATAAGAAACACTCGAAGACACACCGTTCAATGTCAACTCTATGTAACAATCAAATGTAGCGTCTATTTACCAAGATTACAGGAATACCAAATGTAGAGTGAAAATACTAAGTTAAATTTGCAATAATTCTACAAATTATGTTTAACAATGTAAGTCTAATAAACAATGATTCACCAGTCCAAACTGATCAAAGTTTATGCGATTGAATAGCAGAAAAAATATTCTAAACAATTGACCCAGATACAATAAATGATCCAGACTCTTCTGAGATCCTATAAGAATGTTTACAACAAAATATACACAAGAACTAGGAAAACAACGGCAATGCCTGGACGACAGTTGAAACTATGATGCCCCAGTGACTACCATGATTGTTTATAGTAAGAGTATTCGAAGTGAAACCTGTTGTAAAGTCTGTTTTGCCTGGAACACACAGTTAACCGTCATATTCTACATTTCATATTCTTGTATATATTTGTTATTTTTGTTTACAAGTTGTTATAATAAAATCGAACATTAAATTTTAGACGTTATTTGTTCTGCACACAACCCACCCAGTTTACTTATTTTGGTGTCAGAAGTGGGATGTCCCGTGTCGACGACCTGCTGGACTGGCATGGATATCACGAGATCCCTTCCCATGTTGTAGGCTGTTTAGCCAGTCGTCAAAAAACAACTTTGAATACACATCAAGTTGAATCTGTCCTTCCAAATAATATATTACAGGGTCCACCAGATTTGCAGGCCATTTCCAGAAAAATAAGGAATATATCAAAGTGGTGTCTCGGGAGTCTGCAGTTGGAAACCGACCAGTTTCACGAATCGATGTTGAGCCCTGATGAGCACTCAATCATCAAAAAGGTCAACAACAGTTCACAAGTTCCAAATCCCTATATGACGTCTGAAAACCCGCAGCCATCATCCGTCACGTGACATGGCAAACGCATGGAATTGATATTTTAATTGCTGGGAGAACGAAAGTGATGTTAAATGTGAATCTTATGCATCGAACCCGTCAGAATGTTTCACTTCTTCTTTAGGTAACGTCCAATGTATCATCCATATTTGTATCGTTCATGGTATGGGTCATCACAACATACTGAGCCACTTTTTTCCAATAGTATCTCCACTTTAATTCTTGACTGGTGAATTCCGGTTTTATTTTCTGAGTGGGGGGCATAGAATAGAATTCTCGATGCTGAGTATCAATCACCTTTTTTAGGTGTACATGCAGTTGCGTCATTCGTACTTCCCATTGCATAATTGTATAACATATTTATATATAATATACATCCACATTATCCGGCTGTAATCAAATCCTATTTTAATTTATTTCTAATAGATTTCGTTTGATTTCACATTTTGCTCGTTTCACTTCCGTTCAAAACATTTGTTGTCAGTTTGATATTTTCTCACTCTTTCCGGAACACCTGATTTCACCTCCTGATGGCCATTTTGGGGGGTTCATGAGTTTCCTTGTCGCTTTTGTTTTCTCTCGCTTCGTGTTCCTGATGTTACTTTCTGTCCCCGGACTGTGAGATTGGATGACGGACCCTGTTTTGTTTGCTCACTTCGTATGCCTGATATGACTTTCTGTCCCCGGATTATGAGATTGGATAACGGACTCTGTTTTGCTCACTTGGAATTTTGGGGAATTCATGACGGGTGCCACTAGTGGGGCAGGAAATGCTCACTCTTTCCGAAACACCTGATTTCACCTCCTAATGGCCATTTACGGGGGTTCATGAGTTTCCCTGTCATTTTTGTTTTCTCTCACTTCGTATGCCTGATATGACTTTCTGTCCCCGGACTATGAGATTGGATAACGGACCCTGTTTTGTTTGCTCGGAATACTTAATACTGGGTATTGATTCCACGTCTATTGATTACACCGAAGAATCACGAAAAGGGAATTGCGTTGTGTCTGGCAGTACAGAAACTCACCGAATAACCGTTTTTCGCGAATGATGCAATAGGTATCAGTAGTGAACCATCTTAAGTTTGTGTTATGATGTGTGATGTTGGTTCGTGCTTGAATATTCAGAAACTTTATAGCAAATCTTTCCCCGAACACACAATGACAATCTGGCACCCGCCTCGTCATGCTAAAGGGATATTGCTCACATTTATTTACATTATGAAGTTCCTACATCACAAAAAGTCCCTGTTTTTAACATCCTCTTGAACATCCTCTTCAACAAAAACGTACCTGTTTTAGAACACCCTGCATTACAAAATACCCATTTCAGACAGTCCTGCTCCACATGACTATATATTTAAGACTATATATCTTGAATATATATCTTAAATATATCATCTTCAACATATGAGGCCTATGTCAGTGAACTGCTTTATAACAATTCTACAAGGTTCAATCACCAAGTCAGTTCAGTCACCTAATACAAACTATATTGATTATTCAAACTATATTGAATATGGTTTGATTTGATTTAACAGCACCGAAAATGAAAGATTTGGAACCGAATGATTTACACCGAGGAATGATGTATGACAAGTCCCTGTTTCGGGTACCATAAGAGTGACTAAGAGGTTCAACTTTACATAGATAGGTAGGTGCAGTTTTGTTATGAATGCTGAACATCCGATTGAGGGCTAGATATTCCACACGTCTTGACACATTCAACCACTTTAGTTTTTTTAGTTCCCTATAACCAACACTTTGTCTGGGGTGGAGATTTAATACAAAACGAACAATTTTATTTTGGGCAGTTTGTAGTTTGGTTTTGATTCTTTGACTTAGACCATTATACCAGGCATTGCAAGCATAATCAAAGATAGGTAACACAAGAGCAGAAGACAACATTTTTCTGGTTTTCATATCTAAGTAAACTTGTTTTCTGAACAGAAATTTGATTCTGGCGTTAAGTATTTTAACAATATTGTTACCCATTGTATAGCGAGACATATCTTGGTCTAGGTGAACACCGAGATATTTTACGATACCCGTTGATTTGATTTCAGTACCATTACAACTAATTTTGAGAGAATGACATTTTGATAACCTTATTTTGGATGCGAATAGGATGCTTTCTGTTTTACCCAGATGCAATGAGAGTTTGTTTTCTTCTAGCCATGAGCTTAGAGACTGTAACTCAGCACTCAACCTTTCTTGTATAACAGTTGGATCTTTGTGACTTACAACTAAAGCCGAGTCGTCAGCGTACAGATGTAGGTTACAATTTACAGCGTTCACCATATCATTGACATACACCGTGAACAAGAGGTCCCAGGATGGACCCTTGAGGGACCCCACAAGTTACACTTTCGTCTGGAGAGTGGTTGTTACATATATGGACACATTGTTTCCGATCAGATAGGTATGAATATGGACACATTGTTTCCGATCAGATAGGTATGATTTAAACCAATTTACAGAGAGAGCATTTAGACCCAAAGCTTTAAGTTTACTCAGCAGAATGACATGATCAACCGTGTCAAACGCCTTTTGTAAATCGATTAACACTACACCAGTATATAGACCGTTATCCATGTTAAATATGATACTATCAGTTAGGTGAATGAGAGTGACATGAGGGAGCAGTACCCAGATGTTGGGGCTGTGTATGACTGCACTGAAATTAGGACCCAGAGGTCAACTGACCCGATGACGCAACAACAAATGTGGTCCAATTACAAACACTCCAGCACAGTGAAAGTGTTGGTTGGATGTGATGCGTCAGGGGTTGTTACAACAGTGAGCGACACATTCGGTGGATCTATATCGGACAAAGATATCTTCGTAAAATCCAAGGCAGTGGATAATTTGGCAGAGCACGACGCCATTATGGTGGACAAAGGCTTCCTCATCCAAGACGTTCTCCAAGGAACAGGTGTACAGCTGCTGCGACCACCTTTTGTTCGGAATCAACAGCAGCTGGAACCAGAAGATCGCACAATTGGGATGCGCATTGCCAGACATCGAGGCGTCATAGAAAATGTCAACTCCAAAATCAAGGATTTTAAAATTCTGTCTAATATTATTCCAATCACGTTCATGCCTCTGGTCAATGAAATTGTGTTTGTATGTTCCTTCTTAACGACACTTGATCGCCCACTACGGAAATGAGTCAAGTGACACAATTGTCACAATACTTTCGCTACAAAATCAGTCTGACAATCGTGAGACAAACGTTACCAGCTTATTCAATAGCAAAGAAAATGCCGGTTGATCATGTATGTATAGTTGAAGTGAAACATACATAATAACTGTGTGTTAGGTATTTTTTCTCAAACTCATACGAAAAGCTAGCTCTACAGGAATCCTTGCCATATCCACTCTGACAACAAAAGTCGGAGCCCACTTGATATTAAAACTGTTATGATGTTTTAACTACTTCGAGTTTTTTTCGTCCTTGTGGTGTACAGCGAGCAATATACGTGTACATATATATACACACTTATTTATTACTCAAACTACAACAGTACTGCACACATACGATTTCACGCTCCTACAATCATGACTTTCCAAGTGCAACCACAGTGACAACTCATGAGAGTGTAAGTATCAATCTATTACCTCCAATACAATCAGATTTTGATGATGCCAATAAGAAACATAAAATACAACATTTTGCAATAGAAACGAAGCCCGACCAAATAGTTTATCCAAAGACACACTGGCGTCATCAGGGGCAGACAGTGTGTTACATGTAGTTGTTTCTACTGTACACCTGATGGAATTAGTATACAACTGCCCAACAACCTATGAAAAAAATTTAGAAATCCGAAATTAACCCCATGGAATAGATACATGACAAGTACAAAAGTACCCAATCACAAGCCAGAAGGCTACTGAGTTGATGGTATCCTCGGGGACAGATTTAACGTCCGCCATGCAGCAGTGACACCGACTCAGTGGTATGAATGTAAGTATCAATCTATTACCACCAATACAATCAGATTTTGATGATGCCAATAAGAAACATAAAATACAACATTTTGCAATAGAAACAAAGCCCGACCAAATAGTTTATCCAAAGACACACTGGCGTCATCAGGGGCAGACAGTTTGTAAATGTAGTTGTTTCTACTGTAAACCTGATGGAATTAGTATACAACTGCCCAACAACCTATGAAAATAATTTAGAAATCCTAAACTAAGCCCATGGAATAGATACATGACAAGTACAAAAGTACCCAATCACAAGCCAGAAGGCTACTGAGTTGATGGTATCCTCGGGGACAGATTTAACGTCCGCCATGCAGCAGTGACACCGACTCCGTGGTATGAATGTAAGTATCAATCTATTACCACCAATACAATCAGATTTTGATGATGCCAATAAGAAACATAAAATACAACATTTTGCAATAGAAACAAAGCCCGACCAAATAGTTTATCCAAAGACACACTGGCGTCATCAGGGGCAGACAGTTTGTAAATGTAGTTGTTTCTACTGTACACCTGATGGAATTAGTATACAACTGCCCAACAACCTATGAAAATAATTTAGAAATCCTAAACTAAGCCCATGGAATAGATACATGACAAGTACAAAAGTACCCAATCACAAGCCAAAAGGCTACTGAGTTGATGGTATCCTCGGGGACAGATTTAACGTCCGCCAGCAGTGACACCGACTCAGTGGTATGAATGTAAGTATCAATCTATTACCACCAATACAATCAGATTTTGATGATGCCAATAAGAAACATAAAATACAACATTTTGCAATAGAAACAAAGCCCGACCAAATAGTTTATCCAAAGACACACTGGCGTCATCAGGGGCAGACAGTGTGTTAAATGTAGTTGTTTCTACTGTACACCTGATGGAATTAGTATACAACTGCCCAACAGTATTCCAGGAATAACATGTCCGATGTCATGTTCTCGCTGGATTTCTTCTCAACATAGTGCGCCCTAGCTAACGGTTCTTTCTCCAATCCAAACCGGGTGCTGGCTGTAGAAAATGTACTGGGAGTGATGATATTCTTGACGATATTCGCAGCCGAACCACGACCTGTGTACGTAACAATCCTGTGACACTGGGATGATGTAATCATCTTATTACGGACTCGAAACCACGAGACAGCTCTACTTTGGTTTACTGTATGTTGGCGAATTTGTTGCCGTTCACCATCACTGGTATTCAATGTCATCAAAAATGCGTCTGTTCTCGCTTCTAAAGACATGTTTTCCGAACATGATTTCAAGTCAGATATTTTTTGTTCAATGCGTTCACATCTGGCTATTGTCGGATCGTCGGATCTTTCGAATTGCATTACAGGTTCATTTGGAGGGACCACACCAGTAAGACCCACAAATCTCCCACTGTCATTTTCATACATTTTCAGATCACTGAGAAATGCCTCGATGTTGGATTCCTCGCATGGACACACTTTTTCCAACTCGTACTTCTGTATGTGCCAGCCTGTGATGGGTCGCACGTCTTTATTAGGCTTTTTCTTCTCATAGTTCATTTCATAAGTTGGAACAGATTCTATTGCTGTAGAACTTGGTTTGTTCCAGGCTTGCAGGCGTTCTGTCTGTGACTCGTCAGATTCTTTCCCTAGAAAATCTTTCACAAAATCATCAAGCATGTATGCAGCTGCAACAAGGTAGTCCCGAGCCCCTATTTCGACATGATTGTTGACGATTTTATAAAGCATAACCATCCTCGCCTTACTGCATATTTGAGAAATGTTTCTGTCCCAACGAAGATTGGAAGTCAGAGAAATGCCGAGATATTTGGCAGAAGATACACGTTCGAGTGAGTGACCTTTAATGGAATAGTCAAATGATATTGGAGATCGTTTTTTGGTCTCGGTGAGCACTTGGCACTTGGAAGGGTGGAACATCATGAGCCACCTATCGCCCCACTTGTCCAGATCCTTGACTGTGATCCGCGAATAGACGAACAGAAGAACGAAGGCCTCGTGCAAGTTCATAGTTAATAGTGAAAGGCTCCGAGAAAGCCGAGTGAAATTGATCACTCAAAATGTTCGCTTTTTCAGGTGGAAAACTATGAAGTTTGCCGTTTTCTTGAGGGGAGCAACGCCAGTTGTATCCCGACGTTTGTGTTTGATAAAAGCCCAGAAGCGTTTCATCCCATCATGGGGTTTATCCTCATCCTCAGTTCGCAGGCTGTCCACATGGGACCAGTAGGTCCAGTAGGCATTTCGCACTTTACGCTGTATCAGGTGTTTGAGAGCCTTATATTCCTCACGATGCTCGGGTGATCCGGATTTCTTAGCCTTTTCATAAAGTCTTCTTTGCCGTTTATACAGTTGCTTGAGTTCTTTATTTATCCATGGGTACCCATTTTTTGGCTTATCACCCTGCAGCTAGCCGTCGAACATTATCTGACCCAATTCTTTTGTGTTGGGGTCAGGTCATGTTTATGTTAACGTTCTGTTGCCCAAAAGTCCGACACATGCTTTAAACAGGTGAAAAATAACAATTTCCAAGTAAGTACACTTTTATAATCTATTCGATTCCATGTCCGAGGATGTTATGTAAAGTTGTGCATTAAGATTGCTACACTGGGACTAACAGCAAAGTGTCTTGCACTGCGACGATGTAACACTGAAGTCCGGGATGGATGTAAACTTCCCTCAATTTGGAGCATGAAAAGTTAGTATTTTTAAGAGAAAATAAAAATACATGTACAAAGGTTGTTCAGTTTGAAGTTCATATACAATACATTGTTGTATCTGTCCGATATTTTGTGTTGTCAATTAATCCTTGATATGTTAACGTTCTTAGGCTCGGGTAAACGTTCTGTTGATGCTTGAAATATAATCATGGATTTCTACTCTCACTATATGGAAGCAACATTTATGAGGTTGAGATTCTCGAGCTTTTAGGTTCATTGTTCGGTACATTGTATAGGACGAACGAAACTGAACAGCAATCACATATATTAAATCCTGACTCTAATTCGATTCACAGAACGTTAACCGCGGTAGCAGAACGTCATTTCATCAACAAAACAATTATCACTCGTGTATTACACCTATTCATGCCCTGTTTTCACATACTATCCAATATGTACATTCAATGTTGCATATGACATTTCGCAATATTGTTTTAGGACTAAAATTAGGAACAAAAATACATTGAATAGTGAACGATGTTCGTGGAAATGAGCAAAGTGTCAACATTATATGACACTTTTCTCGATAATGGGCTATAAAATTAAGACTCAGAGCAATGCATACAATTCTAGGGTATTCGGGACATGGAATCCACATGTAGTCGATGCATAAGTCCAGCAATATGATGAGGAAAAATATATTTTGTTCCCGTATATCTTCATATCTGGTGCAATAGAACGTTAACATAAACATGACCTGACTCCAACACAATGGAATTGGGTCAGTTAACGTTCGGCGGCTAGCTGCAGGGTGTTTTGTTGGAATGTGTTTCTCAACAATGGCCTGATATTGGTTTTTGAACGTATCTCAAAGCAAATTGGTGTCCTTTCACTCTGAACATTGTTTATATCATTTGAAAGTGAGATGAAGTCTTGTTCTATGCTGTGCCAATCAGCCCTTTTATAGAGCACCTTTTGTTCAAAAGGAAAACGCTACAAACCAGCAAATACTGTACCTCTTGCAGTTCAACAAACCTCCGTTCTGGGTGAATAAAAAGTACTGATTCTAAATATCAAGACAAGAAATGCTGTATTCCCCACATCTCACCCGTTCACTTGAATTGTCAAACATACACCAGGGGAATGGGTATGCGACATGCAGTTTATCTTGCTGGCTACATGTACTTCCAGTTCTGCCTCAACTGACGTCACCAACCACGTGACCCATACTAAAATCAGGATCAAAATCTTCGGCAATTTACAGAAAGATTGCCTATTTGATTCAATTTCTCGAAACCTAGTGATTATATTTGTAAAATTCGTTCGAATTCATTGAAAACAGTTCATGATAGATTAAATGAAAAACACATCGGCATGCTACCAGGTCTTTAAGTTGAATCTGTGGTTCCAATATTATTTTACAGGGTCTTCCAGATTTGCACGGCATTTCCAGAGAAAAAAGGAATATATCAAAGTGGTGTCTCGGGAGTCTGCAGTTGGAAACTGACCAGTTTCATGAATCGATGTTGAGCCCTGCTGAGCACTCAATCACCAAAAAGGTCAGCAACAGTTCACATATTCCAAATCCCTATATGACGTCTGAAAACCCCCAGCCATCATCCGTCACGTGACATGGCAAACGCATGGAATTGATATTTTAATTGCTGGGAGAAAGTGATGTTGAATGTGAAACTTATGCATCGAACCTGTCAAAATGTTTTACTTCTTCTCTAGGTAACGTCTAATGTATCATCCATATTTGTATCATCCATGGTATGGGTTATCACAACATACTGAGGCAATTTTTTCAACTGTATCTCCACTTTAATTCCTGACTGGTGACTTCCGGTTTTATTTTCTCAGAGTTGGGGCATAGACGGAATTCTCGATGCTGAGTATCGATCACATTTCTAGGTGTACATGCAATTGCGTAATTCGTACTTCCCATGGCATAACTGTATAACATATTTCCAATATCCACATAATCCGGCTGTAATGAAATATTTTTCAAATAGAGTAAAATTCTTGTTTTATTTCACATTTTGCTCGTGACACTTTCGTTCAAAACATTTGTAGTTTGTCAGTTTGATATTTACTTGCACACCAGAATCACGATCAGGGAAATTGCATTGTGTGTGGCAGAATAAAACTTGCTAAATTTTTTTCACCAACGATGCAACAGATACCAACAGCGAGACATCTTCAGTTTATGATATGATGTGTGATGTTGGCTCGTGCTTTGAATATTTGGAAACTGATAGCAAATCTTCCCCCGAACACAAAACGACAATCTGGCGCCCAACACTTCATGGTCGGGGGATGTTGTCACTCACAGGTACATTTTGAAGTTCCTGCATCACGAAAAGTCCTTGTTATAGAAAATAGAGTAGGGTGGGGTAAGACGCTCCATAGGGTTCAAAAGCCTCCCCAGCAGATGACTCATTTGCGCCCATGGCATTATTTGTGTTTCGTCACGTGGCATTTATACTTCAACTGAATTTGAACACAACTGTCACAGGTTGCAGTCAACAACCTGTTAGATGGTATGATCATATTGCTGTTTTTTGCATATAAAGTGTAGAATCTGAGCATAATATCTAGGCCGCTAGATTCCTGAAGGTAACACGAAGCAAATCACATACTTTCCAGAGGCACATCCAATCACGCACTACATGTACGTATTTTCTATTCCATAATTGTAAAACATATTCCCATCATCCACATTATCCGACTGTGATTAAAATTTTTCCATCAAAGTACTTGAAACCTGCGACAAATTCTTGTTTGATTTCGCATTTTGCTCATGACACTTTTGTTCATTTGCTGTACACTTTTATTTGATTACACACCAGAATCAAGATCAAGGAAATTTCATGGTATGTGGTTGAATAAAAACTCGCCGAATATGTTTTTTTCGCCAATGATATAATAGATACCAGCGGTGAGGCATCTTCCATTTGTGATATGATGCGTCATATTGGCTCGTACTTGAATATTCGGAAATTGAGATCCAATCTTTCCGCGAACACAAAACAACAAACTATAGCACAAAACGTCATGATCAAGGAATATTGCTCACATTTACATTATGAAGTTCCCACATCACAAAAAATCCCTGTTTTAGAACATCCTCTTCAACAAAAAAAGTAGTTGTTTTAGAACATCCTGCACCACAAAAAAAAAACTTTTTTTAAAGAAATTATTAAAACCATATGTATCTTAAATCATATAGTTTTGAACATATGTCTGTGCGTTGATATGTAAATGGCGTTATAATTTTAACCCTCAGAAGTCACATATCCTTGTGTTTGGAAAAGACACCTCCCCCGGGTTAGAGATGTCTCTTGCAGGTCAAGTCGTCCAGACGGTTAATTCTGATAAACATCTCGGCGTCCCACTCGTTGTAGACTCCCAGAAAATGGACAGTGTCTTAGATGAACTTAATAGCAAAGGAAGGCGGAGTCTCCATGCCTCTTTGGCCCTCGGTAGTAGCTTCAGCCCAGTGCCTCCACTTTGCCTATCAAAGCTATACTGGTCTATATCCATTCCACAAATTACCTTCGGTCTAGAATTGGTACACCTAAATGACAAGACTGCCAGTGCTATGGAACTGGCACATAGATCCGCGGCTAAAATTATCCAGGGGCTGCCAACCCAATGTTCTGTTCCAGCAGTCTTGGCTCCCCTGCAGTGGTGGTCCATATCCGCATTTTTGGCTTACAAACGCTTAATGCTAATGTGGCGTATCTTACTTTTGCCGTCAAGTATCTTGTGCAAACGGTTTTTAGTAGACCGATTTCTCCAAACCGTACGCATCGGGGTATCCCGATCTCCTCTGGGTCCAGTTCGATCGATGTTAGAGTCCCTGTCTGAATATGGTTTGTTGACACGGGTCCTAGATTCAATGTACGAAGGTCAATATTGTTCGATTACCGAGTGGAAACGCCTGGTTAGGGAAAAAATATCAAAAGTAGAGGGTGATAAATGTACAGCACAATTTCTTATGTACAAAAAACTCAAGCTGTACACTAATGATCTGGGACGCCAGGTTTGGCCTTGGTGGATGTACGCCAATAACAACCCTAATCGTGTACACTATTGTAAAACTATGTTACGATTGCTGGTTGGTGAACATTATTTAGCTTCAAGTCACTGGTATCACCCAAAGAACTCAAGTAAATCGAAAAACTGTGGAATGTGTAATATGTATGTAATAGAGGATGTACCACATATCCTGTTCCAGTGTTCGTATGTGTTAAATTCTATCTGTGGTTTTTGGAAGGCGCTCAAAACTGTCGCACCAAAAATGTTATTCTTAGAAATGAAAATTATGACTCCAACGGAGCTCACAATCTTCTGTCTATCTGGGTTCAAATGTAAATATGTTCCGGAATGGGATGACATCTACTCTGTTGTGTGTAAATATATCCAGGTCACTTATAAAGAACGTCATAATATTATTACACAAACCATCCATCAATAATTGTTCTGTCCGTTATTGTACATATGTTTGATATTTCATGTGTTGATTATTGATTGTATATGATACCATGTGCTCTCCCGTGTGGAGGTAATAAACACATAGGTAATAAACACATTATTAACGCTTGCAATTCTGCACGATACAATCAAGCAGTTAAATTCAATCACTCAACAGAGAAGCGACCATGATGAAAAAGTTCGTTCCACGTTATACAGTGTGTAGTATGGATGCATGAAGAGAAACAAAAAACGAGTCTTAAGATGATGATTACGAATTTGCTCAAGTATGATAATACATGCAGAATCAAGACGTGATTACGGAGGATTGACAGGCCACAGCCGCAGCTGTGAAACGGAGTGGTATAAAGAGGGGCATTTTCTTATGTGTGGAAATGATTAGTTGTTTTTGATGAATGACTTTGGGGTCTGGTGGGTACTCGTTCATCTGTCATTTCATCAACAGACATATACTAGCAAATCTCACCATATCTCTCACGTCTGAGAAGTCCCAGTTCCAGTCGTTGTGTGTCCAGTGACAAGACCATCTCATTGAATGCACTCTCAATCACATGACAGCTTCTTCAGCATCTTAGTGGGGATCTCTCTTTCTCTGACAGCGTCCCTAGTGTTTCTTCCCAACGACGACATGAATGCCAAGTTTTGGGAAATGTCAAGTTGCAATCCACGATCTTCTCTCGAATAAGAAAATACATATTTATCTCTTTGGCATAGTAATATTGTGAGCTAAACACTAAAGTAAAACAAGCGGAGTTGTGTACATTACATGTATTTTCCTTCTGGGGAAGATCGAATAACAAAAGAATGTAAATGATAAAACCACTATCTTCAGTAGATGTTGTTATGTCATTGACAATACAAACTTTATATTGACATTGTAACGCAATATGGTATATTTAAGATGTAACTACATATACTATAATTTTGGTCAATATCCTGGTTCATGGTTCGTTAGTTAGTAAGCATGTTCAATGACTGATAACACATACATGTATACATATGACACATAGGTGGCCTACGACATTAGATTATATCATGTCCATTCATATTTGTTCAGATTGAGTGCAGGTCCATGTCGCGAAATCAGTCATTCAAATTATCATAGTTCACATTAGGAATACTTCTTATGTCCCGAGATTGTTCATATTTCAGCATAACATGTTCCTCGTTTTGAACACTTCACTCACAAAAACGTAACTCTGCTGGCACACGACCCAACACATTTCACTGTTGTTTACAAACATGAAAAACAAAACGTGTTGCTGTCACCATTATGGTGACAGGACTACTAGCACCAAATATCTCGTGAATGTGAAACACAAATCGAAAGTTTGTCTGGGGAATGGGTCCATTACGTCATATGTTCAATGGGAATGGAAATTTACAATGTGCATATAACACGATACTATTGGATGAAATTCTAATTTTTGCTCTTTAATGCAGTGCAATGTTATTTGGATCCGTTGTAATTTCACAAATCGATTATTAGGCATCAGCGTAATTTTGCTTAGTATCACTGAAACTGTCCCATAGGTATTACGTGCTAATGTGATTCCGATTGTTCTTGATATTGTTATATAGTGTTTACTTGAAATGTTTCCTATTGAAGGGAAGTATTGGATCAATCATATTAATGATGTGTTAGGACGTTCAGAACCGGTCACATTTAAAAAGCATGCAAAAAAGGCATTGCTGAATATCACTACTTCAATTTCTTCCAAATCTAAAGATCCGGATCGTACTACGTATATTTATATTGGTTGTTTATATACGGTGTTTGACGGGATATACAATAGTGGTTCCTTTCCAATGTATACCCTTTAATCTTTATCTCATTGCCACTGGATGGGCCCCAAAAAGGAAGTGTCAAGTAGTTATTCACACTACCAACATATGCATGTGCACTACTCTGCAACTTACGACATACGAGACGGGTGTAACCTTAAAACTAGCCCAAGGGCCCTGGTTACCAGACAATGTTTCACATCTTAGATATTAGCCGTTTTGTCCCGTGACCCTGAAAACAAGATCGAAGGTCAAACTCAAGGTCACAAGAATATTCAGCATATATCATTCCATGTCCACAATTGATTCCTAAGCTGCAAAATCGACAATGAGCAAGATATTAACCATTTTGTGCTCTGACCTTGGAAATGAGATCAAATGTCAAATTCAAGGTCATGAGAATATTCAGCATTATACCACTTCCGATATATCAACAATTGATTCCTAAGCTTTAGAGTCGATAATAAGCAAGATATTAGCCATTTTGTGCTCTGACCTTGGAAGTGAGGTCAAAGGTCAAATTCAAAGTCATGACAATATTCAGCATATATCGTTTCCCATATAGAAATAGACGTGGTGTTCACTATTGATTCCCAAGCTGCAAAGTCGATAATAAGCGATATATCAGCCATTTTGTGCTTTGGCCTTGAAAATGAGGTCAAAGGTCACAGTTAAGGTTAAGACAATATTAAGCATATATAATTTCCTATTTGTGCTCAATTCATTGCAAAGCTGTAAGGTCGATAATAAGCGAGATATTAGTCATTTTGTTCTTTGACTTTGTAAATGAGGTCAAAGGTCAAATTCAAGGTCATGACACTATTCCGCAAATATCGTTTACTATAGCTCTTGGTGTTTTCCATGAAACCTACTTACTGTGATCCTAAAATTGTGTTCATGAATAGCCAAATACGTCTCGTGAAGAGTGAGAAACACCTTGGTAATATAATCGGTAATGATGTAAAAAAAGAAGTTATTGACAATACTGTCGCAGATTTCTTTGCTCGGTTCAATATGGTATATTCGCACTTCAACAAAATGACATACGAGGTTAAATATCAACTGTTTAAATCATATTGTATGTCGTTATACGGTGTTCAGCTGTGGGATATTGGGTCTGTCCATGTACAACGATTCTTTATAGCGTGGAGAAAATGTATAAGGAAACTATTCAATTTGCCCTACAATACGCACTGTAACCTACTTCATTTGATTTGTGCAGATCTAGATGTGAAGCAACAATTATATCGACGGCTCGCGCGGTTCGTCCGTCAACTATGTAATAGTCGGAATATGTATGTGAAAACTGCTTATAATTTAGCAATACATGGTAGTAACACCAATTTATCCAAAAACATTAATGAGCTGTGTGCTTTTTATAATCTTGACAAAAGTGACCTGGTCAATGTTCCAATCAAGCCAGCTAAACAAGTATGCTCCGAAGGAGTGCTGGGTTGTTATGCTAGTATTATACGTGAATTACTGTCTATGAGAGACCATGCATCTTATGATACCTTAAAGAAAGAAGAAATGGAGTTCATGTTATACAGCCTATGCACTGAGTGAATCATCATTGTTCCTTCCACTTTTCTATTTGTAACTCGTGTATTTTTCTTTTCTGTCATCATAATGTAAATTTCATTTCCTTGAAATGTATCAGATGTATCTGATGAATAAACGAATATATATATATATATATATGTTCACAATTGATTATTAAGCTGTGAAGTTGGTGATGAGCGAGATATTAGCCATTGTATGCTCTGAACTTGAAAATGAGGTCAAAGGTCAAATTCAAGGTCATGACAAGATTCAGCATATATCATTCCTATATGTTCACAATTGGTTCCTAAGCTGTAAAGTTGAAAATAAGCGATATATTAGACATTTTATGCTCTAACCTTGTAAATGAGGTCAAAGGTCAAGTTCAAGGTCATGGCAAATTTCAGCATATATCATTTCCTATATGTACACAATTGATTCCTAAGCTGTAAAGTCGATAGTAAGTGAGATATTAGCCATTTTATGCTCTGACCTTGAAAATGAGATCAAAGGTCAAGTTCAAGGTCATGACAATATTCAGCAAGTATCACTTCTCATGTGGCCCCAATTGATTTGTAAGCTGTAAAGTCGATCATAAGCGATATTTTAGCCATTTTGTGCTCTGACCTTGAAAATGAGGTCAAATTCAAGGTCGCGACAATATTCAGCATATATCATTTCCTATATGTCCACAATTGATTCCTAGTCTCTAGTCGCAATATTAAGTGAGATATTAGCAATAATGTGTCTCGTTGTAAAGCATAGGAGAATTTAACATGGGGAAGTCCTATTTGGGCCAAGTTTGGACCAAATTTGCCCATTTCGAGCGATTCAAGAGCAACGAAACTTATACACATCACATGAGTACATATGAGGAATGTTATGTATCAAAAAGTAAAAAAAGTTACTGAACAGATTTTGAGAAAATGGCCGCCAAAGTCCAAAATTTTCGAAAAAAAATCGAAAAATCAAAAAACTAAAAAAAAGCTTTTCTGGAAATATTTTTAGGTATTTTTGTGCAAAATTTTAGAAAAATTTGACCGTAAACTTTAAAGATAAAATTGTGAACGGACGGACGACGGACGCAATGCCATGCCAATAGGTTATCGGACCATAGGTACTACTACTGGTACAACAGAAATATATCATTATTTGCTCCTGAACACAAATTTGTCAAATATGACTCATTTCATTGCTTCGGACTGTACCTGATTTGAACAATTTCCATATATGTACCATTCTCATACAGTTTTGATTAAATTGGTTGGATGATTGATTGACTGGTGGATTGATTGATCAACACAACAAGGCGTAAGACCTATGGCCAAATGAAACAGTCTGCTATGTCAGTTTGATTTATAGGTAGAGGTGCTCATTGAAACATGATATTTGTGAATTATGTGGGATAGTTTTCATTTATGTTGATGCATGGCACTTTGCTTGCAGCAACACAGAGTACAATCACTTGAACATTACTTCAAAACAAAAGCAATGTGAACAGTTTTCATATTTTTTTCTTATATAGTCTACCATGTCTATGTAGCCGCCAGTGAGAAATGTGTTTTCTGCCCATTCAATTTTTTTTGTGTTTTGTGCATAGTTGCGGTAAATTCGTACTTTGTAGACAATATTTAGATCGTTTCCAACCAATTGAATTGGCAGCTGAAATGAAACTCCAAGTGACAGCTGCATACTGGAGATGTGCACGATTTTATGATAGTCAATATGATGAATTATTGTTGGGCCCTGTAGGGTACCCGAACATCACACAGGTCAGCAACATTCAATAAATTCCCAGTAATATATTCCCTCGAGAACGTCTGAGAAAATCCAGCCTTCATTGGTGTTATGACTTGACAGTCACATCAACTCGACATTCTCCATGCTTCAAGACATCAGTGAGGTTAACGTGAATGTTATACATGGGACTCGTATTTTTCTACTTCTTAGTTATGTTATTAACATTGAAACCTCGAGATAAGGGAACATCCTGTCCAGTTGAATCTCCACTTACGTACGTGATTGATGTGCCTCTAGAGATTACTTCCTGAAAGTGTTTGCCGTAAATCTTGTGGGACAACTGTTTGAGTTTTTGTGTAAGAAACCCTCACAAAAAACATTCCTGGTGCAAGCCAAAATGACACTGAATCGTTGTAGTTAATGATGATCAATGGTTTTCTGTGCCACACCAGTAAAACATACATATGTGTAAAGCCAACTGTATATGAGCAACATCTTAGTTATGGTCGCGTTAGGCGAAGTTATGTTGTTGGGTTATGTAGAGCTAACATTTCGGAAGCAGACAGCGAATGTAAACTAACTACTAGATATATATGTACACCTAAATCACTAATCACATGAGTCGCCCAGTAACAAGTGTACATTCGAACAGTATTCATACGCTGAAGTTCGGACCGTCAATACATATACACACATAGTATGATCTTGACCTATGGATTAGGAAGCCGTGGATAGGCACCTATGTATTTTCGTTGGAGATTACTGGAACTACCACAAAGGTATCAAGTATTGCTGTGATTTGTGAGCCCCAGATATTGTATATAATAAAAGTGTTCTTGTGGACCTGTCACACGTTGCCAGGAAGATGTGTTTATAACATATTGTTATCACAGATGCATTCGAATTGAGTCTAGATATATGGGGATCACTTACACATCAATTGTCATTAGTAATAGTGTATATAAAGCAGTTGGGTTCCATTCGCTATCTGTTCCGAAATGTTGCCACAGTACATATATCATGGAGAAGGTCATCTGCAATAGTAAACAGCAAACAAACAAAAAAATCCATGTAATACGTGAACGACAAGTACATAAGAAGGAACCTGTGATTCAAGAAAAAATATTCTAAATTACCACAGAATAATACAAAATGGTGAGCTTCAGCTGGGATGAGGTGCCATGTCTGCGCATATTCCTTTTCAATTGTTTCTGAATATACCTCACCTTTTGGCCAAGGTATAAACCATTTGTGTAAACCAAATTAGCACGATCATTGAAGTTTCAACGGAGGGAAATCTAGATTTTTAGGGTCTATTTTCGATAGTGTCTTCATTCGGACATGGCATATATATGAAATATATATATATATATATATATGTGTAAACCAAATTAGCACGATCATTGAAGTTTCAACGGAGGGAAATCTAGATTTTTAGGGTCTATTTTCGATAGTGTCTTCATTCGGACATGGCATATATATGAAAGGTCTGGAAGTCTTTGTTATAATACGCTGTTACTAGTGATGCATCTGTAGAATATTGGATTATTTTCCACTTGACAATTTCCCTGTCAAGACTTAAGACACAGAGTCGTGTTTCTTTTAGTGAACAGGTTGGCTGTCATTTTAGGATCAGTCAGTTTGCGGGAGCAACTGAATATGAGCAAGCGAAAATCTCCTAATATGCATACATTCATATTCGAAATACATCCAATCAAAATACACACAGCCCGGTTCTTATTTCACATCTCATTCAGGACGAATTTTTTTACATTTTATAGTCAGTTAACCTCAGTACACTAGATTGATAATGATTGTGTGTGGCAAAATGAATATTCACCAAATGAGCTTTCCACCAATGGTGTAACGTGTAGCACTAAGAAGACGTTCTTAATTCATGGTAGGATATAAAACTTCATGCGGTGTTGGTTTGTGCTTTGAATATTTGGAAACTGATAGCAAAACCATCATTGAACACTTGAAAACAACCTGACAATTCTGACGTCATCTCCAGGGGATCATATGTTGTTTACTGACATTTACAGTATAAAATTTCAGCATCCCAAATACATCTTATTTTAATAGTACTTGCTGGAAATGTTTGTCATGACGAACAGGACAACTGTGTTGAAAGATGATATGATATGGAATATTACTTAGCAAATATCCACTCAATTTCCTTGTTTACATATATTAGATATATAATTTAAATATTCATTTATGGTGTGATATTATAACAGCAGTCTAATCTATGTACATTAGTCAAATTCAGGAAAATCAGGAAAGGGTCGGCGTGGTTATACTAAACAAAACGAAATCTAGGTGCAATGTCTGGAAAAGATATGATTTGTGATACCATTAAGCATAGAAATACTCATTACGTCCTCCTGTAATTTCATCCATCCGTGAATAGGTAATTAGTCACCAACGTCATTTCGCTTAATATCACTGAATCTGGCACAAAGGTATCAAGTACAGTGATTTGTGAAACCTAGACACACTCTAATATAGAAGTGTAATTGCAAAGCTTCTACACGTTGCAGGGAAGATCTTTACAAATATTGTGTTATGATATATGTACCAGACTGTTTCCAATTTCGCTGTGAAGTTATTCACCATCTGGCCTCACACATATATTATCTTAGTACTTGCCTTAGTGTTATGGAAAATGTCATGTTTATTTGATCACAAAAACGACTAATATTACCTAATACATGTAAGGTAACCAATAAAGAAAAGTCTCAGTAATCAGTGTTTGACAAGTAGATGAGTACAGCGATAAACGTTGTTTCAAAACTACCCTAGCGACTCTAATATTGGGCCGAAGAAAGACAGGTGATGTACACAATAATAATGCAATCTTATGAGCTTCAACTAGGGTAAAATTGTACAATGTACAATGTCAGTGTGACCCCCTGTTCCCGACACAGCAGTAAGTCAATTTTTGACGTTTTCGGTTCTAAATTCTTGACATTATGTGGGAAATTCGTGAAGAAATATTTTTGTGTAACCACAAAAAGGACCAATGAGTACCTTTAGAAATGATATAATTAGTATTATTTAGTATCGTGATAGTTCTGCGCATATATCTTGATATGTAGTCCAAATGTGTATTCAAGCACCACTGTAAGTAACATACAATGGACGTCCGATGGGTAACTCTGAATATTGTTCCCCAGGGCTTTAAAAGGCACAGAAACGGTCAACAAGTATCTATTATGATTGTTTGCTCCATCAGTTATTTGTACAATGATGTTACATGCACAAAAAGTGGTTATTAGTAGGGAAAACCTACGCATCCCCATTTTCGCACGGCCCTGAATTATTAACGTTATGATTACACAAGTTAATCATTCTTGACGTTTTATCACAGAGAAGTTCGTCATGCTTGACGATATTGTTTTTTATTAATTTAAAAACAAAAACATGTATATAAAAGAAAGAACAATTTGGTTATAGTATTAACTGTGTTACCAACGAATATTTAATATATGTTGACGTTTTAACCTGTTATAAAGCACCATGGTGCTACATAACAACCGTGTGCTCATTCCCTGGCTTGAAAATCTATTATGTACGCAACAGAAATGTTTTCCCACCGTGAACAAGGTCCTTTATGGTATGTGTGATTGACTGATGGTCGTCATCACACTATATGTAGTGTAAGGAACTGTCAGATATTTACATATATTATTAACTCGACACGCATCCTTCTCGGTGATTGGTCTATTTATACCACTTGTCAAACCCAAATACTGTATGTTGGATCCCGCAATGGTATATTCCATTCGTGTATCAAACAGCGCAACAGCCTTAGCCAATCAGTATGTATGTTCCTTTTTAAAAAGGTATATTGGATCCGTGTCATGTATATGGGATACCTATATTGGACGGTGCTGCGATAGCAGCCAATCAGCTTGCTTGTTACAAATAAAGTCATCCTGCCAATTTCGGTTCAATGCGCTCATCAGTCCATCGTCCGCGGGGCCTAAATTATTTAAAAGCACTCATAAAATGCAACTAAATTAACTGACTTTTTGTTATATTATTAGTATCTAGCATAGATGCGATGTTGTTAATAATATAGCAAAGATCGGATGCTGGTCGTCCAATACAGAGTTTACGGGATTCAGAAAAGCTATATTGGACTCGGCTGCGCCTCGTCAAATATAGCTTTTCTGCGCCTCGTCCAATATAGCTTTTCTGAATCCCGTAAACTCTGTATTGGACTGCCCATCATCCAATATTTGTATAGTATTCATTGTAATGTACATGTTCATCAAAACCTACCACTTGATTGTGACTATTCAAACTGAGTACAAATGTGTGTTTATGCATCTCAATGATAGGCTGTTAAATTGTATACCTGCGGGAGAGGGTTATAAAGGACAATATGCCTGTACCTATGGTGATGTATTGGGGATATTAGCAATGTGAGATGGTTGAAATTAATGGTAAGTTCAGGGTTCTGGGACGACTTATGGAGCGTGAATTTAGTAGGATGCTTTTTCAAACAGAATTGCCGTTGGCTACGAAAGCTCAGCACCAAAGCGAGTACTGGCAATCTGGCAAGAATACGGAATTGAGCGACTTACAAGTAGTTGCTTTCTCTTCCCTATATAGGCCTACTGTAAAATGCTGAGTGTCCTGTCAGGATGTTTATTTCTTGAATGTTGTAGCACTTCATGTTTCCAAATTTGTTCTTACATATGTAGCATCGTATATTTGCCAATTCAATTATGTGCAAGAGGAAAACACTCTTTCATCCAATTTTATTACGTGATTAAATTGCAATCATGTGTCAATAATTTCCAACATGGCTTTCAATAACGCCAGGCATGACTAACTAACGTCAATAATACCGAACTTATTGTTGGTGGAAAACGATGGACAGCTATGTTCAATTTAAATCTGGGCTTTGAACCTTTCAATGCTGACACATATATGAACTGTTAATATTCTAAAGCTCATGAGTATATAGGTGATTCATGGAACATGGAAATACAATGCATATTATACATTCGAATACGTGCAAGGGACGACCTTCAACGTTTTTGACATCTCTGTGCATGCTTTGGATGTAATAATGCTTTACCTGACTCATAAATCGAATATATCTGTACTCTTTTACTTATTACCTCGTTACTAATTAACGTCAAAAATTTCCCACTTAGGCTGTGTTGTTTTTTCTATTTGTTTCCCGTCAGCGGGCGTGTGAAAATAGCAATTATTTTGAGAAAAAACACAACTTTTTGGTCGTTTTTCTCCCAAAAATCATTGTTTTTATCCCCCAAAACACTGAACATCAACAACGAATGTGACTGGTTTCCATTCTGCTGATTTCCCCTCTGTTTTTCATCAGTAAAGTACTTAGTATCTTAGCAAATGATCAAATAACATTTATTTTACATTCTCGGCTTGCATTACTTTGTGAATTAAGATTATATCGTGATAATAAACGTCTGTGTTTTTCTTCTATGTTTTTTTTTTCCTGGCGGGCTGGTACTTTGCGAAAAAAAAGTTGACGGGTTACAAAGGAAAAAAACAACAACATGGCCTTAACGTCAAGAATTTACTCACTGCTGTGTCGTGAACAGGAGGTGAGTGAGGTTACTCGGAATATATGAGGGTGCAATATTGTGGTACAACATTATTTTGTTTTTTTGACACGGTTCTTGTTTGTTTTCTGAAAGTAAGATAAAAGTCGGGTACAAAGAGGAATATCAACATAAGCTGAGATCGGCTATCTCAGCTAGAAAATTTTCAACAATTCTTACATCATTTTCCAATGAATCAAATAATTTACTTCCCTGATACATCAAGAGACCCGAACCGCCTTCTATAGTTTTGAACTTATTAAGTCGCAATTGTGGCATATTACGTCTATTGTAATCAACATTACTTAGTTTAAGCATATCGTCTATGTCTAGATATCTGGGACATATCTGGTTACTACACTTATATATTTCCATCAAATACATCTTAGTCCTCTCATATACATTAACGGGTGTGGCTTTTCCTCTCTGAGTAGTATCAAGGATCTTCTATAATATCCTTGGTAGTATAATCTGAATGATGTTCGTTATAGAGGCCTTCCTTATAAGGCCTTCTTCAGAAAGTTCTGTAAAAACTATTCACAGAATCGCAGTGTGCACACTCATGGAAGTTTTTCATTTCCCAATGTAAGTTTTCATTACATTCTTGATTCAGGCAGTTCAGTCGTATGAAATGTCTGGTTGTATTCGATGTAATATAATGATACATATGGAATACTCTGGAAGATTTGTGATGGTGTCGGTGTTCGTATTTTTCCAGATTGACAATTTTGTTGCCATTGGATTTTACATATAGTCATGTTGGCTTTTACAGGATCAGGCTATTCTAATGTATCGGACTTCTGTCTATGCATAGGCGATCTGTCATATCTTGTGGGGACATGTCACCACCAGTAGGACAAAACCTTGAAGATATTACTGGGAAACATCCTTTTTTTCAGATGAATAAAACCATCCCAAGCAGTTATATCCACAGGCATTACAATTAGTATATTCTCATATGCAAATGCGCTCTTTTGTGGTGCAAAAATATTGATTCTCACCATTTTTTTCCTCTTGAATCTTGGTGTATATTTCCAAAGGATATTGGAAAATTCCAACCTGTAGCAGTCTTAAATTTTTGTAGGTTGAAAGATGCCGATATCATGTCACTATAACATATTTGTGAAACATGTACAAAAATGATTTCCAATGTTATAGTTGGCACAGCTGGTGGGTTACATTCATATATGAGAGTGTGTGTGCGAGGGGTTTGGGTGTATCGTTTTCCTTGACAGCCATATTGCATCTCGAACCAGATTGCATTTATTCACGTCTTATAATGCTTGCTTTGACAAATCCCATATACACATTAGCTCAAGTGGAGATTGAGTTCTAAAGATATTTCACGCCATTTGAACTGAGATATATATGTATCCCTACCAATAGTGACCTACAAATTGTGGATATGCTATCGCCAAAAATGCAGAAATCTAACTCAACAGAAAGATTGTACAGACCGGTGATTGAGGGCAACGAAACTGATACACAATCCCAAGGTACATATGGAGAGTCTTATGCATCAATTCGAAAAAAAGGAAGGGAAATATTTGCGACTAAAAATTGGCCAAAACGACTGAAAAACGAAGACATCCCCCCCCCCCAAATGATCAAAGTCCAAAATGCCATTTTGGAAAAAAAAGCGGAAACTGAAAAAAATCACAAATACTTCAATCGTTTATATACATACAGAACTGATACATTCAGTCGTGTATATATAGCAATCTTCCCAACTTCAAGAATAATGTTTACGTTATTTAGTGCGACTTTTTCAAGAAATAATCTAGACTTTTGACGATAAAAAGTACACGAAGATTGTTGTTGTTGTTGTCGCACCTGTGAGAGGTTGCACACACTGGACTGTCGTCCTGTTTACCCGGAATAACATCCGTTTGTCTTGGATTAACTTCATACGAGTTGGATATCTGGTGTATGAACATACATGGATGGTGTTGATGAACTTACCTGGTCGGATTCATGTGTTGTGACTCTGCATTTCAGTGTCTAATGTCATCACTGAACTACCTGGGACCCCTTTTTGAATATTCATGAAGCTTCATCCCTCAGGAACTCACCATGGCCCAGGTGGCCCAAGTATCATACACTGCGCCTTCCTCTATATTCAATAAAGATTAAAAAGGTGACAGGCGGATTAAATGGTAGTAGTAGTAGTTTATTTCAGATTCACAACAATCATACAATTCACTTGCTACAGTCACACATTTTACATTTTACCGTTAGTAACAGTTCACAATCACATTCATATATTACTTAAATTTGATAATACAATTAATTTCACATCGTGTGGTGCAATGTGAAATACACGGAAAATAGATTGTTGTGAATCTTGGTCATTGTTTTAGCCTTGGCTGTACATCTCCCCAGTACTAGGGAGATGAAACAATGACCATGATTCACTTCTGCCCCTACAACCCTAATAAAATCAATCCCCAAACACCCGTTTCTAAGAAACCCCAAAACATTAACGTAATCCCTGCTATCTGACTCGACTGTGTGAACACAAAAGAGAGTGCAATTACTGACTATGCTTGTTAATCAGGTATTGTTTTATTTTATATTTAAATGCAGATTTACTCCTCAATTGTTTGTACGAATTTGGTAGGTTCTGCCATAGATCTGGTCCTTTAGTAATAAAACTTTTCCCCATTGCACGAGTTTTGTGTAAAATATGTCGTGGATTATTTGACTGTCTGGTAGAATAGTTATGTATATTTGAAGTACGTATGTGGATGGACTGCAGAGGAGGTGGTAGCTCACTGTGAACATATTCGTACATAAATTTGAGAGTTTGACTGGTGAAAATATCACGGACCATAAGTATATTACTTTCTTTAAATAAACTTTCAGTATGCGCGTTATAGGTTGTTTTGTGTACTATTCGAACTGCCTTCTTTTGCAAAATACCCAATGCTTTTGTATATTTTCTATCAGCGGAACCCCATAGTATTGTACCATAAGTGAGATGTGGGTGAATCATGGAATAGTAAATTGAGGTCAACAATGCACATGAGAATAATCTTTTCAATGAATTCATGACATACAAACTAGAAGTTAACTTTTTCCTGCACATATTGATATGTGAACCCCATTCAAGATGCTTGTCAATAATGACCCCTAAAAATTTTGTTTCGCTAACTTCCGTTATCACATCATTTTCCATTATCAAGTTGAAATTAGACGCAATATCTTTTCTCTTCGTGAAAAGTATACTGTAGGTTTTTCCGGTATTCAGTGACAATTTGTTTGCTTTAAACCAATCAGTTAAAATTTCTAGATCTCTATTCATGGATTTATATAATTGTTCAATATTTTCAGATTGACTGAAAACAGTCGTGTCGTCAGCAAACAATATACACTGAGAATTACTGAGGTTATGCGGCAAATCATTGGAATAAAGTATAAATAAAAGGGGCCCCAATACAGAGCCTTGTGGCACCCCACACTGCATTTCATAAGTTTCAGATGCATGATTGTTTATCTGCACATACTGTGACCGCCCAGTCAAATAATTCCTGAACCACTCCAAGGCCACTCCTCGAACACCATAATGTTCCAGTTTTTTCAATAGAATTACATGATCTATAGTATCAAAGGCCTTGGAGAGGTCCAGGAACACTGACAAGACATGTTCATTGTTTTCAAATGCTTTTAATATTTTATAATTAAGTTCGCTTACTGCATTGATCGTACTACGCTTAGGCCGGAAACCATATTGACTATCATACAATACATTATTGACATTCAAATAATTATACAACCTCTTATGTATGACTTTCTCAAGTAATTTGGAGATACACGGCAGTAGAGATACTGGACGATAATTTGAAAAAATCTTCTTATCTTTAGATTTATAGAGGGGCACTATTTTAGCAATTTTCATCTTAAACGGTACTACTCCGGTTTCGAGTGACTTATTAATAATGATTGTCAGTGGTAATACTATGGATTCCTTTATTCTCTTCAATAAAATAGCATTGATTCCGTCAAAGCCAGAACTTTTTTTATTCTCTGGGGCACTGCTGTCCACTGTACCTGCCAGCAGCTCAAATGCTACATTTATTAATGGCATTCATATAGTGGACGAGTAGTATTAAGGCGTAGGGTATGATACTTGAGCCGCACAGGTTATCGTCCACACTGCTCGCCAGTTACTGGCTCTCAGAAGTTCTATGCCCAAGGTTTTTAATCGCATTGATTCTGAAGCTTACAGAATGATTAAGACTCTCAAAATCGGCAATGTTCCACCAACTCGCAGGGGTACAAGAGGATTTGCCAGACGTGTAAAGCTAACCTCAGTGTTGTCCAATCGTGTTAATCCTGTGCGGACCGTTGCTGCTAGTAAGCCACACCGGGCACTGCTGTCCACTGTACCTGCCAGCAGCTCAAATGCTACATTTATTCGCCCCAACAAGAAGATTAACTTCTGTATTTGGAATGCCAGATCTATTACTCAGAAAGTTGCAGTGCTCTGTGACTTCATCACTGAAAATAACATTGACTTGATGTGTCTCACTGAGACTTTGTTAACGGGAGATGATGTGGATAAGAGAACTGTTGGTGATATCAACTCGTCCCTCCAAGGCTATAAGCTTGTGTCAGTTCCCAGGTTAAATCGCAGAGGAGGGGGTGTGGCAGTGGTGTTGAAGGAAACGTTGAAGTCAACAGTACACACAACTGAGGTCTCTCATTCCTTTGAATACCTAGACATGTCAGTGACTGCTGATACAGACATGATCAGGTTGGGAGTGATCTACAGACCACCATCCTCGAACAAAACGGGATCCATTTCATCCTTGAGTTCGCAGGCTTGCTGGAGAGGACAATGCTGTCACCTGGTCATTTAGTTCTCGTGGGAGATTTTAACATCCATGTCGACGTCAGGGACTCCACAGACGCTGTGAAGTTTCTGGATCTGCTGGCATCGTTCGACCTGCAGCAACATGTCTGCACATCCACTCACAGACAGGGACACACGTTGGACCTTCTCATTACCTGAGACAATGATGAAGTGGTGCACACAGTCGCCACGCATCACGACCTGCCCTCCGATCACTGCGTTGTGGCCTGCTCCCTCCTCATCAAACGACCACCACCCATCAGGCAGAAGGTCAGCTTCCGTCAGCTGCGCAAGCTTGATCTCGACAAGTTCAATGCCGATATACTCCCTTCTGACTTGTATCAGAACATCCTATCAGCGACTCTTGCAGAAGTCCACAATTCAACACTCCATAGAATCTTGGATGAACACGCCCCTTCCAAGGTCAAGGTCGTCACAGTCAGACCCCAGTGTCCTTGGTTCAGCGAGCAACTGCACGAGTGCAAACTCCAAAAACGGAAGGCAGAGCGGCAGACTCGCGGGGGCTCTTCAAGCTGATAAATGAGAATTTTGGCCAAGCTGGGAGGAAGACATTACCAAAGGACTGTGATGCCGCTGCCTTCATGGATTACTTCAACTTAAAGGTGGCATCCATTCGACAAACCATGGACTCGAGGGCAGTCGATATCAGTCCAGTGGCAGAGGTTTGTTGTGTTTCTTCACTTTCCTCCTGGACCCCAGTTACATGCAAAGATGTCATGAACATTGTCCAGAAGTCTCCATGTAAATCATTGCAACTGGACCCCATTCCAGCGTGGCTGTTCAAATCCTGTCTGGAGACTCTGTTACCGGTTGTGACGTCCATCATCAACAGCTCACTCGCCTCGTCTGTCGTGCCAGATTGCTTCAAACAAGCCGTAATTTCTCCATTGATAAAAAAGCCGAATTTGGACCCCGACACCCTGTCGAATGTAAGTATCAATCTATTACCACCGATACAGCCAAATTTTGATGATTCCAATAACAAACGAAAAATACAATTTGCAATAGAAACAAAGTCTGACCAAATACTTTATCGAACTATCGAACTTAAATACTATACTTAAATACTTAAATACTAAATAATATCGAACCAAATACTTTATCGAACTATCGGCCAGTGTCCAATTTACCATATTTGTCAAAGTGTCCTGAACGAGTGGTTGCCTCACAGCTCCATCAATATCTGGAAATGAACTCCCTGTATGATCCAAAGCAATCAGCCTATCGGCCCAACCATTCGACTGAAAGAACTCTGCTGAGGATCCAGAATGATCTCCTCATGGCAGCAGATAGCGGTACTCAGGTTGTTCTTGTTATGCTCGACCTGAGTGCCGCTTTCGATACTATTGACCACCAGATACTACTGCATAGACTCCAGCGCCGTTTTGGTATCGAAGGTTCAGCGCTCAGCTGGCTCCACTCATATCTGCAGGACAGAACACAGGCAGTCACAGTTCCTGGCTCAACATCTAAACACTCAACACTACAATGGGGTGTGCCACAAGGATCGGTCCTCAGACCGGTCCTGTTCAATCTCTACATGGCTCCACTGGGTGACCTGGTAGCATCCCATGACCTCGACTACCTCTCTTATGCTGACGACACCCAGCTGTACGTCGCCTTACGAGATGAAGCGTCATTGGGGAAACTTCAGCTCTGTGTCCAGGAAGTGAAAAAATGGATGCAAATAAATAGACTGAAGCTCAATGATGACAAAACCGAGCTCATTCACTTCTCGTCACGCTTCAGGTCCGGCATCACCTTGCCCGATTTCCACGTGGGTAGCTCGGTTGTTTCACCATCAACCACAGTCTAGGACCTTGGTGTCACCTTTGACAGCTGTTTGACGATGGGTCCTCATGTCCAAAACATGTGCAGAGCTGCCACCTTCGGTCTACGCTCAATCGCACATGTTCGCAAGTATCTCGACCAGCATTCGTGTGAGCGACTCGTCCACGCATACGTCTCGTCTAAACTAGACTACTGCAATTGTCTTTTGCATGGGCTACCAGCTGAGAAGTTGGATAAGATCCAGCGCATTCAAGACAATGCTGCCCGACTCGTAACTCGCTCCAGGAAATCTGACCATATAACTCCTGTCTTGTTCGGACTACATTGGCTCCCAGTTCGTTATCGTATAATCTTCAAAATCCGTCTCATCACCTTCAAGCTTCTCCATCAGGATGTGCCCACTTATCTGAGGTCTCTACTCCATCATCGTTCATCAACCAGATTTCTCCGTTCATCGTCCTGCAATATCCTGACAATTCCTCAAACCAGAACAAAAACGTATGGTGACCGTGCTTTTGAGTGTTGTGCCCCGGCACTGTGGAATGAACTTCCAGAGGATATCAAAAACAGTCAAACAATCACTAATTTCAAAACAAAGTCGAAGACGCACCTTTTTAATGTTGCGTACCACTAACTTGCCTCCATGTCTCATGTGTATTTTCTTTTCATGTATATATTGTGTAAATTTTTGTTCAGCGCTACGAGAATATCCTAATTATATGCGCTATATAGGAATAAACTATTATTGTTATTATTAAGATGGACCCAACGCCACGGTCCGGAACCTGAAAATTATGAAGGTTTAGGGTGAAGCGTCTAAACTATGACATCTGTTTCTCTCCATGATGCACTCATACCGAGATATCGACGGAAATGGGAAAACCTTACTCAGCAAAACAAACTTGGGTACAGATCAAACTCGATACCTAATACCCTGCGGACATGATGGTCTAGGACCATGTATCTCAAGCTACCTTCAGTTTCGCCAACACACAGTTTACGAACTATTGATGATAATTGATGATTAAGCTCCGGCTCAGTAGAAGAAATTGAGGCTCAATCGATGTGTATTAGATGGTATGATTCCATATTATAAGAGCTAACGTAACCATGGTTATCGGTGTTGTTGTATGAATAAACCTATTACCAACAATACAACCAGATTTTGGTTATGCCAGTAACGAACCTATTATATATATGGTATTTTTGGAATATAAAGTGTCCCACAGAATATTTACAACCCAAGGCAAAGTGGCGTCTTCCGAGGCAGACAGTGTGTGATATATAGATGTCGATACACCTATGAAGGAAATAATATACAACTACCCAACAACCTCCCGAAACAAAATACAGATCTGAATGATACACCACTCAATAGCTGGTTGTATGACAAGTACATAATTATCAAATGAAAGAACTAGAAGACGAGTTGAGTGGCATCTGAAGATCTGCGTTTGGGCGACTGTCAGTTTCCGGAGTTGTTGTTAGGCCCTGCAGAGCACTCAATCATCAAAGAGGTCAACAAAAGTTAACATATTCCCAACACTTCTTTGACGTCTGACAAACCGCATCCGTCATCCATCACTTGAAATGACGCTTGCATCGAATTGGGATTTTCCAGGACGGCAAAATCATACTATTATTAATGGGTAAATCATATTATTATTGATGGTGAAAGTTGTGTTGTTGTGAATGTGAAGCATTTAAAGTGGAAAATACAATATTCCATTCATTCGTTAGTTGGACGACAGTACGAAATCGTTACAGATTTCCAACAACTGATTATTTTCGAATTCGTAGTAGCATCGTGGAATGCAATGTAGGTACGTTCGTTAATAGGCAATGGTGTATTTTTGTTCAAATATTAATGAGTTTGAACGTATCATGATGTGGTTGTAAGTTTGATGTATTGGCTCACATAAAAGTACAAAGTTGCTACAGATTGACCTGAAGTTATGCATTCGTAGTGAATGGCCGGTCTATATGCCACCTGTGATATCATACAAAATTTAGAAAACGAAAACGCGTGCCTTTTTGTGTATTTATCTTTATCATCGACGCAAATGAACCATTGTTTCAATTGTAATGAATGGATTCCGAAAAGGTGTTTCAAAGACATGTGTAATACTTGTTGAATTACTAGTACTTCACATTTTCAGCTTACCCAGATGCATTCATAACACCCAAGATTGGACCATCAACACTATGACATTGAGTACCGTCGGACACTGTGGAGGGAAATAAACACAGGTTCTTGGTAGCATTCTTTTCCAGTGTCATAATTCCATCCATTGAGACGCAGTGAATTCAACTGGAAATTCATTTTCAACAAGAAAGATGTGCCGTAACTAATAGTGTCTCAGGATAGGTATGTTCTAATCTGGTGAATGAATGTAACTAAAATACCTGCGCTTAGAGTTGTGAGGCCCTGCAGAGGATTTACTTGTCACAGAGGTCAACAACAGTTATCATATTTCCAAAACTTCTATAAACCAACCCCTGGCGTCATCGGTCACGTGATGTGAATAACTCACATTAAAATGTTTTGTTCTTCATTTTTATACACGGTTCTTAAATATTGGACCTCTCTTGTGAATAAAACGTTTCACACCAGACAAATTATTCAAACCGCAAATTATTCAAATAGTAAACAAATTACTGTCAAAGAGTTTAGTATTTGCACATCATCATATATACATATCCATGTATCATCATTCTGTTCAAATGATAAGCTAATAAAATGGTCTTTTTCCAGGACACCTCAATTGTTGACGTGTTTCTTTATAAGTCTATCCGATGCTTGGTCTTCTTCCATAAGTGTATAATATAGTCTGTCATTGTCATAGTTGAATGATTTCATACATTTTGGCCAGAAACTTCGAAATCTATTCTATCACATGATTTTATCATCATATCACCGGAACGATGAATGACTAAATGTTAACTATATAATATTATGGTTTGATGAGAACAATAATAATCGGACAATAATACATGAGCTTTATTAAATACATGTCAGCACAAAAATACCTTTTACAATATAAACACTACAGGTAATGTAATAACAATAACGTTATACTCACTATTATATTATATAATATCACAATTGATCAATGGACTTTACACAAAACTTACTGAACGCACAACCTCATGATAATCACAACGTGACGGGTCGTTATATGCACCATTCAACAAAATACACTTCATTAAATATATAACATATCAGCCACATGAACTCGTGAAATCTGCCGAATTCTAACGGGGATGGACATACATCAAAACAATCGTTTCTGACTCACTCTGGCGTCTCTTTCAGTGTCGCATAAGTTCACGTAGTCTGTTGTACTGATTCTAAAACATATTACTCACTGAAAGACACACAACACGATAAATCTTACGCAAAACTCTATGGAATAATTCCCACATTCTGCTGGAAATAATGATTGCTTACATTATCAAGCCACTGCACACCTATAACGAATACACCAATGGCTGTTGCCAATATCTAGATTATGTCTAGAGACATATAATTTATGGTGTCATTAAGCAGGATGGTGTATTTGGCAAACTCTTTCAGTTTTACCACATGACCTATGGCGTCATCAACCAATGTGGTGTATATTGGAACCTCTTGCAATTTTATCCATGAGCGAATTGGTATCCATTTCATTGGCCATATGTCACCGAAACTGCTAGAATTGGGGTTGTGTCGGGTACAATGTGCCGTAAACGTTTAAATGCTCTCAAACGTTGAAAAACTCAATGGGTTGCACACGTTTCGTCAGAAGGAATATTCGTGTCCTTGTGTTTATTCAGTGAACTATTTATCGTCAGCGTTGTAGATCCCACATGTGTCCCGGTCGTTGTATTGGATATTGTTGTCAGATCGAAGATCTGTTCTCAGTTTCAATCGGGAGTCGTGCTAGCGAATCGCAATTTTGATTTAAATTTGACTTACCAACTTATAAATCAGCAGTTGGGACCACATGTGGAATATATCCAATATTCGGTAGATGGCCGCACAAAAATACACTCTGATTCCACAACTTGTGGTGAAGGGACAACCGGAACATTCGTTGTCGATTCCTCTGTCGATTCTATTTCTTGTACCGAGAGTTGTATGGGATGACTACTTTTCACTACCTTTGTTGATTCCGCAACCTGTTTCTAGGGGCGTATTGCAGGTTTTGACTGTAGTGAACTTCTGCATGTGTACACCAGTGTCTGATCCCTTGCTGCGGCGCTGGCTGCCACCACTTGACCACGTACAGAACATGTCCCGCATGGCGCGACGGAAGTGGATGTTCAGAACGAAGTAGAGGATGAAGTTGCAAGAGAAGTTGATGATCTGGAGCAGATTTGTGATCTCAGTCGTCAGGACGAGTCCTGGTGGCTCGTGCGTGTGGGCGAATGCTCGATCTTGAATGAAGAGAAGGATTTCCGCTGGAGATACTAGAGCGATATACATCACTACAATTGTTACTAGGATGGAAGTGATGCGATGGTTTGCATCGACGTGAGCAGCAGGAACGCGACTCCGACGACGGATCTTGATGGATTCCCTAAGGACTCTAGCTAGGCAGAAATTACAGAAAGCCAACGTGGCTAACGGCAGTGTTATCCCCACAATAAAGTAGATCCAGATGTATATCGTGTGAGCTCGTGGATTCTCCCGCATGTACTCAGGATGACGAAAGTATGCTGTGCGGCCATCTTGGCACGCCATCAGCCCGACCTTGTTGTAAAAGAGTCGAGGGATATTGAACACAATGGACGTCAGGAACACCAGTACTATGGTCAACTTGGTGCCTCTCATGCCTATGACGTGGCGTGCCTTGAATGGATGGCATATGGCCAGGTAGCGTCCTGTCGCTATAGTAACTGTGAGCCAGGTACTCGTGAGCAGGAAGGTGTTGATGAAGGCCTGTCCATATGTCTCGTAGATCAACTGGAAACTTTGGCTGGAAAATGAGAAGGTGTTTGCTCTGAGCATGCCATACGGAAGCAGTGACAGGCAGAACATGAAGTCAGACACAGCCAGTGCCGTCAGTCCGGTGTGTACTGTCCGTTCAGTACCGTCACAGGACATCTTCAGTCGCTTCCTTGTCAGGATCAACATTGTCAGTATGTTGCCTAACAGTCCAAACACACATACCATTGTGTGGAGTACTTTGAGGGTTTTACTCGCACGATCATACACGGTCTCCTCCAGTGGTAAGTCCAGGACTCCAGCCATACCTGAACCATTTCCTCCAAACAACCCTGAGCCATTGCCATAGGGGAATCCTGGGGTGTGACCGTAAAGAGTCGAGGAGCCGTGGATCGCAGGGTTGGTCCAATTGGGAAGGGAACCATTGGGCCCAGGTGTAAGCAGTCGACTAAGGTTGAAAGGATCTGGACGGCTCTGATTCAAGTTGTCCAAAGGGAGGTACGGCAGCCCAACAGGGACACAATCGCCCTGGCCCGTGTTCATCATCTGTACGGAGAAAGAAAGATATGAATCTCAGCTTTGGGCATTGTGATTATAACACTGGGGAAAATATATTTTTGTTGGTGTAATTGACTCGCCAACATAACACTACATCGGGAAAAATTAATTCAGAAATATACTCGAAGCAAAACTGGTAATGTGTGACAAACTCGAAAGCTAACGAAGTGATTGTCTTAGTGGAATATTTAGAATGGTTAGAATCGTTAATATATCGTCCCTTCGTTATTGTTTATACCAGCATACGCCCGGACAATGGATAGATTTCGTTGTTTAAATAGAGTAGTTCTTGGATATATTATATTGAGCACCAAGATTAGGATAAATCAGTCACATGTACGAATGTTTTTTTACAGGGCACACCAACTGAACATACACTGTGTATGGATTTATGTTTACCGTTGCAAATACTACAGTTAAACGTTAGACCAACTGCATCAGGTCTTTCCTGGCAGACGCATAATGTGTTCATTGCTTGCTCACGTTTTTAGAACGGTGTTGACTGGCATACAAAGCAGGTTTAATTTTGTGGGGGAAATTGCCAAGATGTCTGATTCTATCTCATATCAGATTGTGACAATACGAGGAATAATATCAAAGGGTCGCGTGTTGTGTTCTTCCGACAAAAACAAATGTCATTGTGTTCTACGTGCTACACAAGCTAACAAATTGAATCTCACAATGCAGCTGGCTGTCATGCTGCACGCTGACAATTTAGTTAAAGCTCTACTGTCAATGGTGATGGATGATGTGGTAATATGAAGGCGTTTCATTAGATGAATTCTAAAGGTATTTTTTTAGAGTTTCAAATGCGTCTAGCTTGTTGTATGGGGACCACATATCACATGACTCCACCAATATGTTCAGCACAAAACAAAATACTACCATGATAGCTGTGTTGAATTTGTTTCTCTCGAGTAGAGCTTGTCTTTTCAATTACAGGAGCAACCCCACCAGAATATCGCTACACATACTAACACAACTTTTTATGATGCCTTCCGTTGTTTTTGTTTTTATTCATTTTTTCACATTGTAAAAAGGTTTCCCAACTTCAGGAGAATGTTTACGTTTTAAAATTACCTTCAAACAACTTGAAGGTACGGCGCGTGAATGAAAAAATTATAATAAATGGTGATGGCATTCAAATCCCTAAAAAGGCAGATAATAGCTGTAAATTATATTCTCTACCACACGTGAGCTGTAAAATTATTCTCCTTTTTGCTCCATATATTTCACCGTAAACCATTCGTTTGATGGCGATATGTGGGGGTTTATCGACTCCTTCAGGACTCGAACTGCAGATACAGCAGCGAAACTATCTTCGAGCAGTGTAATCAAAATAATAATGATGTATGGACGTTCTACTTTCACTGGCTTCACGTCAACGTTGCCTTCTGTTTCACAGGTACCACGAGCGAAGAAATATTCCACCGCCACGAACGCGTATTATATTCGATACTTAGGAGAGCGCAAAGTGGTCTCGCTAGAAGGAATTTCCTCGGTGCTGACTAAGTGCCATTCGTGATAGGATTGGTTTGCTTATTGAATAACTTCGGGATTCCACCTCCGCATATGTAAAACAAGCTTACAAACTAAGCTTTCTAGTAGGCATCACACTTTCTAGTCCGCTGGACGCAGCGATTTTCAGTCATCCGGAGGAGCGCTTCTGACAAACGCCCGACCATCTTCAAATGTCTTTTTATACATAAGTTGCACCTAATAATTGTTTTGGTTCTCGGTTCCAACCACCAGATCTATTTATTCTGATAACCATTGAACGTATAAAGAAACGTTTTTGGTAATATGTTATATACGGAAGCGTAGAAGGGCCACCCAGTACAGAAGCGTAGAAGGGCCACCCAGGAAAATTATTTTTTTAAATTCCCGACTTGGTAACTCGATAATATCGACTTAGTATCTCGATAATATCGACTTTGTATCTCGATTATATCGACTTAAGAGTGGATCAGGCACAGGAAGATTTAATTTTTCAAATTCCCGAGTTAGTAAGTCGATAAAATCGAGCTAGTAAGTCGATAATATCGAGTTAGTATCTCGATAATATCGACTTACTAACTCGATAATATCGACTTAGTAACTCGATAATATCGAGTTAGTATCTCGATAATATCGACTTAGTAACCCGATATTATCAACTTAGTATCTCGACTTAAATCACAGCACATGATGTATTGTCTGTATGTGCATATAAATAATGAGAAAACGCATTACTGATTTTATATGAGGGTCAAATACTGTTAAAACTCAATATGTAATTAATGTAGTTGATATTTGCATCAGAGGGGAAAGTTTCCATTTTAGATATCATTTATTTCAATGTTCACACGAGGACATATACACCAATTGACACAGTCGGTATTGGTTACCCACGTACATAATACATACATGTACACATGGTCTGGACAACCCTGATATATTAAGTCGATATTATCGAGTTACTAAGTCGATATTATAGAGTTACTAACTCTGGAATTAAAAAAAAAAAATCTCCTTCCTGTGCCTGTTCCACGTTTAAGTCGATATTATCGAGATACTAACTCGATATTATCGAGTTATAAGTCGATATTATCGAGATACTAACTCGATATTATCGAGTTATAAGTAGATTTTATCGAGTTACTAAGTAGGGAATTTCAAAAAATAATTTTCCTGGCTGGCCCTTCTACGCTTCCGTAGTTATAAAATGGCGACATCTGATCGAAATTTTTGCCAACTCTTCATGAAAAATCTAAACTGACAAGCTAGCAGTCTGTCATCTTTTATCACATCAATATGTCATTCGCGTTTGAATAATCAAAAACGACAAATAACGTATCCATAAATTTGTGTTCACACATTTTTCCGAAATCCTGATGTTGCATACGAAAATTGATTTTTTTTTCAGTGAAAATGATTGGGAATAAGAAGTACATTCATTTGCCCCAACTATCATATCCTGCTCTTTCCTTTATATTCCACAAGGATTAAAAAGGTGACAGAAGGGTTAATGGCATTCATAGGCCCAATTTCCCATCTCCGGGTTACCCCTGGGTTTTCATAACCCGAGGCTAACCCTGGGATAACCTGTAGGTCACTTTCATATCGCATTTCTAATGTCCGAGTTATCCCTCGGTTATCCATGGGTTTCGTAACCCAGGGTTAACACGGTGTTAACCCAAAGGTAACCCACAACATGGATTTCTCATCTGTGGGTTTGTGTAACCAAGGGGTAACCCTGTGCTAACTTGTATTGTTTCCTTAACCCTGGTATACAGTAGGTTTATGGAGGTGTTTTATGTTGCCCTATGGATAACTTCGTACGTTTTAATCGCACCTGAAGACAACGGAGACAGTTACTGAGGCGGGGAGAGTGTTTCGAGACCAAATGAACGTGTTTGACATGTATGATCGATTCCATTCTGCTTAGACCATTCCTGGATGGACGATTCAAGTTTTCATATGTCTAAATGGACGATTCCCCCTTAGACGATTGTGTATTTGCTTTTAGATATAAGCCATTTGTTATCCTAGAATTAAAAATGTTTACTGTTTATGGACATGCTTTGTCCTGAATAAATTCTAATGATCTGTCCACCTTTTTGAGACAAACTATTGTCATTTATTGAGGAAAAAAATTCTTTGCCTATGGTGAGCATTGCAGCAAGTAACTTCAACTGGCGTACTGGACGTCGTACGAGATGTAGTGGTTAGGCTAAGAATTTTCGATGACAATTACAGTTTTGAAATGTTACTGAAAAATTTATCTATACAAAGATAAAAAATCCACACATTTCATGAAGTCGTATCAGACAATGATGTCTGCTCATCTTGCTTACGACGAAGCCCTATTCTTGCAAACTGTATATATGACGTGCTCATCGATGAGCGTTCGATCTGCTCGCCACTTAACAACAGGTACTCGCCGATATTATCATTAATTGATTGGTCTATAGTATAAGGGCGATGATATGTATAAGGGCGAAGATACGGCTCCATTGTCTCGCCAAGGTGGCGAGTCAAATGGAGTATATGAATTTTTTTACTCTTAATGACATTTACTATCGAATGAGTGAAACTAGCACCAATCTCACGAATAAGCTTTAGTGTAGAAAGGAATTCAATATTATCGTCGAAGCAGGAATCGTCCATTCAGGTATCGTCTATTCAGAAATCGTCTATCTCGGATGACACCGTATGATGATACAGACTTATCCGGCGCTACCGCTTGAGCCAACACGGTATGTACGAAAGTCTCGGCCCCAAGTGTTATGATCAGATCAAAATATTGAGCTGTTTATGACACCAAACTTGATGTACGTGCAGCCTTGCCGGGATGAGTTGTTTGTGTGTGCAAGACTGAGTTGATTTGTTTAATTTTGATCTCAGTGCATCATGTTCTCAGTCTTATTCGGAGCCCATCTTAGACTGCACTAGGTTGCCGAGCCAAACATACAACAAAACCACAGGTTAACCGCGTGTTAGCCTTAGGTTAGGTAACCTAAACCTAGCCTTGACATGGGAAACAAACCTGACCCACGCCCACGGGTCAGTGTTATCCCTGGGTTTTGGACATAACCTACCTGGGTTAACCAAGAGATGAGAAATCGGGCCATACAGTTTATGTTTCAGTGGACGAGTAGTATGGGGCATGTAAGTCACGTGCCGTCACGGTATGATTCTGGTGCCCAACAAACATACACCCAGTATACACCTTTTGTTCAATATGGGTGATACTCCATTTAAAACTCACATTACTCAGACAACACAATAGGTGTATGTTGGTTGGTCACCAGATTCATACCGTGACGGCACGTGACTTACAGGCCCTATGACGGAGCAGTACCATGTACTGGGGCCGATTCGATCATTCGTGACCGGAGCCGCGTGGGGGTTCATGACCCCCTCCCCTCCCCGGGCCAGTGTGGACAACCGAACGGCCCAAGTATCATACACTGCGTCTTCCTCTATATTCAATAAGGATTAAAAAGGTGACAGACGGATTAAATTGCATTCATTTAGTGGACGAGTAATATTAAGGCGCAGTGTATGATACTTGGGCCAATCGAACAATGATCAACTCATACATTCGGATTTTTCTAACTTGTTTACACCGGCTTTTGTCAATAGCTTTTGACAATATTTTTGCGATGCTAAACGATATCGTTAACTTGGCATAATTAACTTTTTACTCGAACGGTAACCCTATCTCAGGGAATTAGTTATTCGAACGCCAATTTTTCACCAAATTTCAGACTTCTATAGCAAAAGTTGAAGAAGTTGGAAATCTACCTCAAAGGCATCTAGGGAATCTGAGCGTATTCGAGAAATTAGTCCTGTTTACATCCATCAGAATCCTTAGTATTATTGTAATTCTGGACCAAGATTCACATTGGGGCGTATTATGCACCAAAATGTTGATTTCGTAATATTGCACCGCTGCAAAAAACCAAGCAAATGCACAAAAGTATGTGCGGACCCAGAAATCGAATCACGGGGTTAAATTTATCATTGGGGAAGATTGCCGACTTTTCGAATTTTCACGATAGGAGTCTGACATTCGGTAGAATATTGCCGTTTGTGAGGTTTATTGTTGAATTTGTACCAGCGTTTGGAAGATATATAAAAAAAATGATATGCAGTTTCAGATTGAGTAAGGTGTGTCCTTGCTGATCATACATATACACACAAAATGCCATGAGTTCTGATTAGAAAAGTAGAAATTAATAAATGGAACGATTATTGCAAAAGCGAGTTTTGATATCGTCTTAAGGAGGCAGACGGTTTATAAAATATGGTTGTTTACAATATATACCGTACTCTGTAGCTGGAGGAATCAGCATTCCAACTGTTAAGACCGTTAACCAATCAGGAAATCCAAGACGAACTACATTCAGTCGCAGGAATTAGGTCAATCATAAATACATAAATACCCAATGACAATCCATAATCGATATTCGGGAGATAAAAAAAAAGGGTATTCCATGTGACGGAGTATTGCTATCCACGAGAACTAATCCCGGACATGAACCTTACTGATTAAGCTACCCGATTAAGTAATCGGTGACAAATCAATAACTATTGCACCAATTAATTAACCCACACGTCATAGGCAATTTTAGACGTTTTCTAATATAGTCCTGGATATTAACATAACAACATGTTTATCATTTTTTTCTCTAATTGCAAGTGTGGTTCACATCCCAGATGTATTCCACATGTCGCCTCTTAGATTCCCCCGGAGAGTGAATTACACCCACGTCTGCAAAAACAATCAGATAACATCCCAAGCGGCCCGAGGATACAGTGCCGCTCGAAAAAAAGAGCTGTTACCATCCATTCATCATATTTTGCCCATATATAGTTGTTGTTTTCACGCTATCTGGTTAATTGTCTCTTGTTTTTGCATTGTATATTGCATCTTCCATGATATCTACAAAGAACTTCATTGGAGAGAGGTGCAAACATAGCATCACGTGGAAATAAAGGAGACGATAATTAACAGATTGTCACTTTTTATGTAAAATACCACGAGTCTTAATAAACGCTTGCCCTTAGGTAAAGATTTGATGGTGATTCTAGCGAATCCGGTTCCTGTCGAGAGGATTTTAGGCTTATTACTTACGTAAATTAATTGCTATGTTCATCCTTCTTGTTGGCTAATTAATTTCAACGATAATAGATAACGAAAGACGTTTTCCCTCTCACTATCTTGATTTGCGTGACCTATTATTGAGTGGCAACTCCTCTTCGCCAACAGAGATCAGTGTCTTTTTACGTCATCAACTCAGGAGTGAAACATATCTCATTTTCGTACTTAATTCGATATAACACAAGGGATGGATTATATATCACATTCGTTACGGTCTAATATTCTAATCGGAGGACTAGTTTGTACAAGTCCGTGAAGCAATATAATATTAAAGTTGGATTTTTTATTGTTACATACAAACTGCTTTAGCAAACAGAGGATCGCATACATAATATCCAGGAAGGTAGAAATTCACTTTCGAAAACGAAAGCTGATGAAAATTCAAAAGCGATTCGAATATCACAGATGACCCGCATACCGCATATCAATTTCGGATACAAATTCGAAAAAAAAACATATGTAATTGAGGTCAAACCGTTATGCACTCACAAAATATGTTTCTCTTTCGATTTTCACAAACGAATCCTTTTTCACATGTCATAAATTTTATCTTAATACAACCCACGAAATCCTTAAATGTACATGCTCTTGGAGAACAATACCTATGGCTATATTCATTGTTGCTGTGTCAAATTTGTTGATGCATCGACTCTATACGAGTTTATATTATCTCGAATGGTCGAATTTCGATTCACCAACAGACAACATTACCGCTCATGTCCATGCTATCATGCCTACATCCGGCGGTTTGTGTGCGATACTCTGGCCACTCAATGTAAGCAACGATAGCGAATACGACAGCACCGGATACATGGTGTCTGGTGGGCAGGTGCTCAGACAGCAGAATACAGGAAAAATGAATCGAAAAAAAATATCTCTTTTCCGCGTTTCTCTGAATACGACAAGCTCAGTCCGTCCACCACTTGTCCTGACTAATTGTATTTTTATTCACCATTGTCGAGGCGTTAATATAAATACAAATTGGCCATTGTTTTAAGGAGCACCCCACTAAGAGTAACAAAATTGGATATTGAAACCACCATGTTTCTCATAATTGATCCACGAGTTTTTGTCTTTCTTATAGTGCCTATTAACCGCTTGCGGATGATCGAGTGTTCTTATATAAACTCTCATTCTTTCTCTCCACCGCGGATCACTTGTATTGTGAATTCGATACCGCGGACAAAAAGCGCAAGCGTGTCTTGGTGCAACCTCAGTGCGTTGTCTGTATTGCTGATGGCAATGAACTGTTCGAGATAATCTAGCATTGCAAAGGGAGCATTCCCTGTTACATCCACTGGGGCAAACTAGTACCAACACATCGACGATTTTAGCATTTAAGCACTTCAAAGGTAATCTCGAGTAGCCATCTTTTCCGTAATATAAAGTAGTCCTGTAATTATAATTCGTTTGGGAAACATCGCCTGTGAACTTCTATTTCAATTCGACTATGCGCTCATTGTTGCATACGAACTGTCATCATGCATTGTTTCATTTTTGGCCGATCTGTTCTGACTAACAAAAAAAAATGGGGTTCCGATTTTCACCCCGTTAGTACGGGTTGGTTTGATTCGTGGAGTTGGAGAGGCTGATAGCGATCCAATGTAATCTCGACTCGGTCTTTTTGTGACAAGCTAATGCTGTGCTCTCTCAACGTTCCATTAACTTTGAAAACCACGCGACATAATTCAACAAACAGTAGTAGTGTATGCATCATTGCTGCATGTCGAAAGATAATAGGATAAACCTCATGCATGTCCCACGGGTAACTCGAGATTCTGAAGATGGCATTAGGAAACATAATCAGGAACGAATCCTCACCAAACATTTCAATATATCAGGCGACAGTAGCGTTAATTGGTGCTAATATCATGAATATGTCCCTCCTCAATCCCAGTTGAGAATTTACTTCTCATTGCACGGAGTGGAATATATTCTAGCACTTTTCCACCGTTTTTTTTCTCCACATATGTAGAGGTTCCCTGTGTGTGTGTGGATACTGTTTTTGAAATTATGTTTATATTATTCCATGGTAACGAAGGTTACGTGAGATAAGTGCATACATAACACTCTCATTTCAGAATACTTCACTGCATCGACCAAAAGACAAGAATGGTTTTTTTTTTAATTTCTTACGAGTTGAATATGTCGATCTGATCTGTCGATCTGATAAACAAAGAGCGTGTAATTGATTTATGCGAATGAAGGATTGCTCTCGCCTCTCAACTGTAGCATCTGAATATTATACGCCCTTACACCATGTACATTGAACAAAGGTTAATTGAAATGCACAGTACATTTATATTGCATTTGCATCGCGTTATCTGGGAAGCGTATGCATATTGCAAATATAACGCATTGAACACAGATGCGACAAACAACACAATTATTAGACCTATAATTAGACCTATATTAGAGAGTACGACAAAATGATCAGATAATAGATATTTTATCATTACATGGAAACATCATGAATACGCAAAGCTAATCAATATTAACTTAGGGCAGCCAGCAGCTACGTAGATATAAATGATATGCTCAGTAAGCATTATATTAGGATAAGTATACACAAAATCTCAATAGTTTAAAAAATGCGCTCGAGAAATGCTTCGTGTCGTGACAAATGCATCATAGCTGCTATATTTAGACACAAAACTGTTTTCGTTTCACTTACTTTGTCAGTTGAAGGTGATCATTTCCCGAACAAGAAGTACAGATTACATACACCTTCGCATTAACTCCATCAAGCTCTGACTATTCCATCAAGTTTGCCAAAAGCGATGATACTGCAGCGACTCTGAGTAAACCAGAAAAATAATTACGCGTGCGGCCGGTAAATGCCAGGCAAGAGATTTGACGTGTCACCGACAGACCACTCCGCGCGGGCCCTTGAGAGCGCGACTGAGACACGGGAATACGGTAGCTGTCGGTGGTGATTACCGTCATTGCCCGTCTACGCGTCTGTTCGTGATTCCTTCGCGCGCGCGCCTGACAGTCGAGTGGCAGCTCGCTAAGACGCGGGGCCCTGTCTCTGACTGATGACCTCCCGGAGGAGGTACGTGACAACACAGTTAGGGGCTTCCCATGTGAGGCCGTGAGGGCGACAACAGAGTAAGTGGATGTGTGGGAGGGCGGAGGTTTGGGGGGAGAGTACCAAAAAAGATCAGGTGTGAGGTCCGCTCTTAGAGCCAAATAACAAAGTCCACCTGATCCTACATATTTTGGGAGATATTTGGTTATTAAGTTGGTTGTTTTTATTTCAACAGAATATTGTGTGTTTTTATCATTTCCTACATGATTTCGACGGATAGGGCTATGCTAAGTGACTACTAACACAATTCTTGTATATATAATTGAGGATGTTGTAACGGTGCTAATACTGAAGAACACGGTGATTCAACAAACGTTCACGTTGGATGCGACGTCAACGCCTTGGTTAGAGAATTTATTCCGCTTTCATCCTTTTGTAGTTAGACTACCGTCTATATCGCGGTCATTCAGTCGGAAACATTTGTGGATAACGATGTGCTCTAGAGAGACTATTTCAGATAAACTTGCACACAGTAATCACATGAAATAGAGTGGGTGTTAATGACTGAAATTCTACTGTGTGACAGTCTTTGTTCTATCGTGGTTGTTCATGCGTTTGAGCTCGTCTACAGCGTTTGTTTTTCAAAAGGTGTTCAATATAGAATTCCAGCTTGTCTCCTCATATAATATTTCCTTAGCACAAATGGTAATATGACAACTGTGGCTATTTTCTTATTAACGAATCAGTTATTACATTTTGACGTCACACATGTCAGATAAACAAACTGAAATCAAGCGAATTCCCAGATGTTTGTATTATCAATTGGACTTATTTCATTCTTTGTCTTCTATCCAAGCGAAGAAAATTGACTGGTACCTATAAACAAACGAAATATATACATCTAGCTCGAATGTGAAAATAAAATTGCTGTGAAAGCTCAACTTGCTAAATTTCCGTGGTACACACACAATATGGTGACTGTGACAATAAACTATGAACATTCAGCACTGAATTAGCGTTATGATGCGAATTTTCAAGATTTGTGTGAATGTAGGTATCAATCTATTACCACAATTACAGTAGATATTCGAGATTAATTGGACCAACATTCTGTGTTTACGTTTGAGTGTACATATGAACAACTATTTAAATAATCGCGGATGTTATGGTTCTTACAGATCAGAAAACACGTTTCATGATGTTCATATGATATATATTGATGCTCAAAGATACTTTCTGGGAAACATGCCATATTTTCTCGTACAGCAGTTTAGGTAAGACAATTTGCTTGCAAACTATCCATTCGCGGAGATCTTAATGTAGACTCAGACCCGCTGACTGATGCTTTGTATGAAGATAAAATATGTTTTAAACCAACCAATATCCATTTACTGAGTTAGATATTAAATGGTCATGTTGGTACATGTCCCATTAAATCATGGAAATTGTCGTTCAATTCGTCATAGTGGTGTTGTAGATGAGTATATTCGTTCCAATCAATTGGGTCCAATCAATTTATTCGTGGGCCCGTTTTGTCCTATAGTCGTGTACATTATCGCACCAGTAATGAGTTGATTAATAGGGAAATATATACGATTCGCAGCGAGAATATTAGAACAAGGATTACCTCATCACGACGTATCATCATGAATGCGGTCCACAAATGGGGATAGTGCCGTGCAGGACCATATCAAGTCAGCAATCATCTCCTGATCAATAATCGTTATGAGGAGATAATTGCCGCTGGGAAATCTTAGCAGAGGTTAATTATCTGTTACGTCACAATTCATTTGATCTATCTTTGTTCGAATATGATAATACCTGGGATCACAGTTAATCACAATACTTCGGTAGTGTTAACTGTTGTCTTTCAGGTGGGATAAATTGTAGCAATTACCAAAATACAAAGAGAAAAGAAGACTTGTACAACGCGACATGACGAAGTATGACTAAATTCTATACACACTGTCTGCCCCTGATGACTCCAGTGTATTCCTTGGCTGTAATTATTTGATAAGTTTTTTTTCCAATGAATTTTTAATGGAATCATCGAAAAGTGTTGTAATATGAAGGTACTACGCTGATGCATACAAGTTATACGATGAGAGGTGAACAAGCTACTCATAGGGGCGGATTGCTCAAAACATCCTGCTAAAATGTACAGAGAAAATGTATGAAGGGAGCCATCATGTTTTCCTGAATCTATGAAGCATTATTATACATCTTCTATTGAATTCGCAAACCAACTTGAGGAAAAACATGGATCGCATTGGTTTTGTTCGCTTGGAATACGTTGTACTTGGGCGCTGGTTCCATGTTTATCGAGTTGTGATCAAAAGTTCCAGGCAAGAGCCACTTTATATATACGACGATTTTTGACCGATTAACCTAACGATTCCGAATGTCAACCGCTCACACCCCTATCTGACACGAAATCGCTCTGGATAGATGTTTAATATCTAACAATTTTTCTCTTTCCCACATATTGATATTTTAGAGAGTTTAGACGTTACATCCGTAACCGCCTAGTAGCCACAAGAAAATTTATTACGAATAAATTGCAAGGGTTCCCCTACATACGGACCCACCCACATAATACAGAAGTAAAATTCTGGCAGAGATTTAGAATGAGTAATGCGTGCTTCGTATTTGGTTCGTCGCCACCACAGGAAATCTTCTTGGGAGGAGAGTCTTCTTAGGACAAGCATCAATCAATGAACACCTGGGCTGTACAAATGTTGTATAAATTAACAAACGGCAACTTTTGAAATCATTTATTACGCATGCTAATATCAACGATGGATTTCGTCGAGTTTTTCTGTTGAAAAAAGCGTCAATAGTGACATTATGGTGTATGGACATCTACAGATAAATACCAGTAATAGGCTTATACATACATTCAAGTTATATGCAGTTACTGCCATACGTGTTTCAGAGAAAAAAAAAATATTTCAAGTAGAAAACATCGGGACAAGCTATGAGCAAACATGAATACTTTTGCGATATACCATTTCGGAGAAAGTATCGGATTTTCACAGTAGAAAACTCACGTTTTGAAACTATATGACCAACGAGCTTATCAAAAATTTGTTTGAAATACTGTTGGCTAAATCGGTCAAAGATTGACTGCTTGTTTATGGCACAAAGATCTGCATGTCGTCCTTTCCGTCCTCATTAGACACTGGAAATGGCTGGCATTAGAGCTGTTTCCTGACAGGGAGACTACAAGAGTACAAAACATAATAGCTCTTGGAGTTCCTCTGAAACAATATATAGCAGGATTGGTTCGTAAGATGGAATACAGGACTTCTAGTGATGATTTCTATAGATACAGTTCGATTTGATTAAAATGTAATTAAGTTTCGTTCAGCAACCCTCGTGACCAAATTTTCAGTGCAATCATTTTATAAACTTGACACAAATTTGTTAATAACTCAAGAATCGTTATGGGCCCAAGTATCATACGCTGCGGCCCATAACTCATTCCTATTGACTGAGTTAACTTTTGGCCTGTAACACTACTCGCCCTGCGATACTACTCATCCACAGAAAGCGACCCAAGTATCATTCTCTTAATACTACTCACCCAGTAAACGAATGCCATTTAATCCGTCTGTCGCCCTTTTAATCTTATTCAATATAGAAGGGAGCGCAGGATGTGATTCTTGGGCCCAGAAAGCATACCATCTGATCTGTTCCTGACTTTCCAAATCCATATTGATTATTAGGTGTAAGGTGAATTATTCGCTCACAGATGTGGAATGGTCAGTTACATCGTTGAACAAAAATCAACCTCATACATGTGCCCAGCATGTGCCTACCCTCACATCATGAACTGACATCATTCTTGCACATTGTGTCATCATTTCAGGGTCACTAGGGAAGCATTACATGAGGGTTTTATTGGAGAATTCGCTTTACAGCACAATCAAATGACAACATAGCACAGATGGTATGAGTTTATGTCATTGGTGAATCACCCGTTATGAACGTGGGTAGATTATCAGATGAACCGCATTCCTTCAAGACGCTACTGTCCACTCACACTGGACCAGAAATTACCTTTTTCCTGGCCATTTTCTCGGAAAGGACCAGGACGCAATGCCTAATGATGGTTTGGGATATCTCATAAATGTTTTATGATAGAATATTACACCAAATGTTTGTCGGTTGAAGGTCACAATATGACAGTAATGTCCCTGTGTAAATCTCCTTTCTGGTATCAAATTACCAGTCGCCGATATCAAGTAACCGGGATTACATGGTGGCTCTGTGGATAATATATACCCCATCATAAATAACACAAGGTGTATGTGTATAGTGACCGATATTGCGTTGTAGATGGGATGTACGTGTATATATCATAGACACTTTATGACTAAAGTTGCTGGACCATTCTGATATGGCTATCCAATATGGCTGCCCAGAATACATTATTGGCATGGCCATAATAATACAGTCAGCCACATGTATATTAGTTACCAACGTCATTGTATATTCCTCATAATACCTTCCAGCCACGAGTCACATAAAAGTTAGGAAATAAATTATTTTCAGTGCTCTAGTTTACCAACCTCTGATATATTTGGTTGACTTACTGAGAAAAAAATGCATGACGCTCGCCACGCGTGGGGCAGGAAATTCTCACTCTTTATGAAGCACTTGATTCTCTCGTATCATGCTAACGGGATTGGAACAATATATATGACCATTCCTGGAATCTTGAGTTTCAGGGGTGTTGAGTTTTCTAGTTAATTTATCAGAAAGGTGTTTACAGCCGAAGGGACCTATGTGCAGCAGCACTATTTTAAAGGGGTTGTGCAACCGAGATAGGTTGGGAGGACAGCACACCAGAGCTATATACATGATATAGTAAGCACTGAAATTATTGGCCCGATTTCTCATCTCTGTGTTAACCCAGGTAGGTTAAGTCTAAAACCCAGGGTTAACCCTGGGTGAGCTAACACATGGCTAACCCTGACCCGTGGGCGAGGGTCAGGTTTGTTTCCCATGTCAAGGATGGGTCTAGGTTACCTAACCTAAGGCTAACCCGTGGTTAACCTGTGGTTTTGTTGTATGTTTCGCTCGGGAACGTAGTGCAGTCTTAAGATGAACTCTGAATAAAACTGAGAACATGATGCACTGAGATCAAAATAAAACAAATCAATTCAGTCTTGCACACACAAGCAACTCATCTCAATATGACTGCGCGTACATCAAGTTTGGGGTCCTAAATAGCTCAATATTCTGATCTGATCGTAATGCTTGGAACCGAAACTTTCATACATATCGTCTGCTGGCTCAAGCGGCAGCGCCGGATAAATCTATGTTATCATACGGTGTCATCCGAGATAGACGATTTCTGAATGGACGATAGCTGAATGACCGATCCGAAATGGACGATTCCTGCTTCGACGATAATTTTGAATTCCTTTGTATACTAAGGCGTATTTGTGAGATTGGTGCTGGTTTCGCCCATTCACTAGTATATGTCATTAAAATGTAAGCATCAGTCTATTACCACCAATATAGGCAAAAATTCTGATGATTCCAATAACAGTAATAAATTGCATATATATTGCATCCAGTTTTCACCGTGTAGACCTATGTCAGCATATATATTTCATGTTATGTAATTGACTCGTCATCTTGGCGAGGCAACGGAGCCGTATCTTCGCCCCTCTACATGTCATCGCCCTCATAATATAGACCAATCAATTAATGATAACATCGGCGTGTACCTGTTGTGAAGTGGCCAGCCGATCGTCCTGTCAGATCGAATGCTGATCGCTCAATGCATCGATGAGCACGTCACATATACATTTTGCAAGAATAGGGCTTCGTCGTTAGCAAGATGAGCTGATAATTGTTTGATACGACTTCATGAAATGTGTGGATTTGAAGAGATAAATAATTCAATAACACTCCAGAAATATAATTTTCATCATTAAATTTTAGCCTAACAACTTCATCTCGTACGATGTTTAGTACAACAGTTGAAGTTACTCGTTGCTAAGGCTGACCTATAGGCAAAGAATGATTTTTCCCCACAAAATGACAATTTGTCTAAAAAAAGTGGAAATATCTTTACAAATTATTCAGGACCAAGCATGTCCATAGAAGTAAACATTTCATTATAGGACAAAAAATGGCTTATATGTGTCTCACCGAACCCTGTAACATATGCAAAAACGAATTCACAATCGTCTAACGGGGAATCGTCCATTCTGACACGTGAACACTTGAATCGTCCATCAGAAATGCTCTAAAGCGAATGAAATCCACCAAACACGTTCATTCGGTCTCGAAACAGATCTTTCCCGCCTCAGTGACTGTCTCCGTTGTCGTCGGATGCGATTAAAACGTACACAGTTATCCATAATGTACCAAGAAACACCTCCATAAACCTACTGTATACCAGGGTTATGAAAACAATACAAGTTAGCCCAGGGTTACACCTGGGTTACACAAACCCACAGATGAGAAATCCATGTTGTGGGTTACCTATGGGTTAACACCGTGTTACCCCTGGGTTACGAGACATTAGAAATGTAATATGAAGGTGACCTACAGGTTATCCCTGGGTTAACCTCGGGTTATGAAAACCCACGGGTAACCCGGAGAGGAGAAATTGAGCCATTGTGTTCGGGATATACTCAACAGAAATCGGTACAATACCGATGGCTATGTGATCCCACTTCTGACACCAAATATAGTATACCTGGTATAATTATTATACTAGGCTAAATACCAGTGGCAAGTTGAGAGGAATCCTCGAACAACAGTCCGTGGCTTTGATACAGCAGCGGGGCTTTTCTGGTCCGTTGTCCTAGAGAGTTGGCATAATTTTCTGCCGTATATCGTGTTCGACCCGTGAAGGCAGCACCGTACGAGACTCGATTGGGCAGCACTAATTATTTAGTAAATTACGATTATATTCCCCAAGCGGCAGCTCTTGCTTGGCTGTTCCCATTTTGAAAGATTATGTTATGTATATTTAGATTATAGTTATGATGAATTCCCCCTAAATGACAGTAGAGTCCAGCTTGGCTATATCAACAATACATACTGCTATTCACAAGGGTGATTATGAGTAAAATGAGTTCATCTTCAGCTGTCAGTAGTCAAAAGGGAGACAACTGACCAATAGCCGAGAGCTCTGAAACATGCGATGACTGCCCCTATCATTGACAATCATAATGGAGACGAGACCCAATGACAGAGAACCATATACACTAGAAAACTATCCGAAACAACCGACACGTGTACAACTTAGCTAAGTCGCAGACTTAACATAATCCAAAAAGTAGACAGCTATGACTTTGGGATCATTATTGGTATCAGCCACTCGCAGCCATAATAATTTTCTGGAATATCTGAAAGTTATATGTACAACGAAAGTAGATATTCAGACGAGCCATGTTAATATTACATGAATCCCTCAAAGCCTCTGAACATAACTACCGTTTTCACGTTTCTCGTGCATTTTGTCAAAATTGAGGTAATTTCATTGCTAGTCTCATAAGTTTGATGAGACAAAAAATGAGCATTACCTGACATCTTGATGTTTCGTTTCCATTAAACCATACAAACAGCATATCATCCTCCAATGCTAAAAAAACCCTCAGGATGAGTTGGTAAAATTCTCCAAAATAGCGTTTTCAAGTATATTATGAATAGTATAATGGTAAAAACTTCACTAAGCATGGTTTCGTTAGAAACGTTATTTCCTGAACAACCCTACTCCATCTGGAAGGGGATGCTGTCAGATTTCTCCAAGGTAGGTAGTCGTAACCACCAGTTTACATCTTACCGAAATGACACTGCTCGTTGATAGTCTCCATCTTCAATCCCCCTTGACAAGGTCCGGTCTGTCCATACGTTTGTAAGCCTGACCTGTCCTCTGTCGGTTATGCGGCCATCAGCTTGATGACGGTCCAAGGTAACAGACTGGTCGTCCTGGTTGGAAGGTCGGCTGGGTAGACACCGACTTCCGTGGATTGGTAGTATCTGTCGAACATTCGGTATTGTAGTTAGCACTCTTTTGTCATTTGAAAGTAGCTTGGATGCAGGCCCTGCTCCTAACCATCTCGAGCAGTCCTTCCGGTGTTGTCCGACCGAAGAGATTGGTCGGACAAATATATCTCTACAATTAGAAGCCCTGTTTCTAGTATTTGGCACCCGAGGGTAAAGTTTTGAAGGAATGCGAAGAACTACTTGGTGGCAAATAATATTTTTTTCTACTAGAATTATCTATCATCAGATAAATAAGCATTCAATACAAGCTGGTCGTTGGTGGCATCCTTCAAGACTTATGTAGTCCCACATGGTCAAAGTTGGCCATTCGTTCCTAGAAACGATCTTTTTGTTTCCTCTCCCATGCTACACTAGAAATGTCTTGAGACAAACGTTGTTTTGCAGCAAGGCAGAACATGTTCCAAAGATCCGTCCAATTGAATCCGACATGCAATATATCTTACTTTCACACTGAGTGGGCTCACTGAATCTATTAACACATATTTTTCTCTGAAACAATACATCACGAAATGATATTAATTGTTCTGTGCCTGGAGGTTGAATGAAAATCTTCCAATGATAATTCCCAATGATATAAGATCATTGGTTACATTTTGGTTACATTTTAGAGCATTTCAGGACGAATGACAAATTATTGTCTCATATATATATATATATAATTATAGTACATATATCTCAAATTTGAATGTCAACTCTCCTTCTTACGAATGACAATGTGGTCGTAACATAATAAATATTCTGGTTGAACAAACTTAGGGAGCGGAGTACTGTAGTTTTCTCACCGTGGTTTTGTTCGATAAATATATAATATATCTGGACCTGTATTCATCATCTTCACAGATTTGCTTTGAATTGATATGAATAACTATAGTTACATATAATCGACTGAACATGATTCATTCAAATGGTGTATATCCAGTAATAACTAAAAGTTGAACCTCAACCACAACGCAAGAAACGTTTCCACATTACGGCTGTCACATTTTGTGAACAAAATGAACAAATTGGATGACGAGCCATCATGTGATATCTGTGGGAACTATATTGGGTCAGCATGGGCACGATATATTGAGATATATGGGAAAATCGTCCTTGGAACACCATCGAATGATGCAGTGACATGGACCGCATATGTCGTTGTTCTAGGTGACTCGCCAGGTATGAACGTGAACAAGGTTACTTAGATGAACAGAAAGCCACTGACCACTGAAACAAGGTGACCAAATTTCATTATTGCCATCGTACACTGCCTAATGGTGGGTTGCGATGTCTCATAAGTTTTTACCACAGTATAAGTCACTCCATTTGTCATTTGGGAGTCGCCATATGATATAAGTTACAGGAATTGTAAGTGCGATATATATATGATATACACACCAGTGCGGTATTAGTTCCACCATGACAGACTCAATCCATTACACAGTGTTATCCATATTCCCAGCGGATTTTCATCTTGTGTGGCTGTCCACAATGTGATATGGAGAAAGAGTACTGCAGTTTTATAATACAGAAAAATTCATGCAGCTAATTCGATCGCCGGGATATAAAATATCTGGCTCGGGCTGAGGATTTTTAAGGTAAATGTATGAAACCCCTTTTATTCCATCAAGAAGTCCAAAGACATTGTCAGTTTGTCACTGTCGGAACCCCGACTACCGTCACGTCACGTTACGGTAGTCATTAAGATGGCGGAAGGTATGTCGATTCGTTTTGTTTCCTATCAATTTTTCTTGATAAGTTGTGCGATACAGTGTCAAATCGGAACAATTTTGAAGCCACGAAGTGTATGCAGTTATCAGGCCCACTAGAGTAGCCAGAGCAGCGAGTGTACGTGTGATATTCGTTCGATAAGAAAACAATGACGACTACCGTAACGTCATGTAGTATCAGAGTAGTGACTACCGTAACGCGAACGGCCGACTACCGTAACGTTACGAACCAAGCACATCATTGATTGCTATTTTGTTTCATATACTAATTCTCCACAACAAATATATCGTTTTCTTTTGTGGATATACACCTGCCAGGTTGTGTATCTGTTGCCAGTATTATATCGTTCATGTAGGGATACATAGGCAGTCCCACTGTTGCAAATAATTATATGTATAATCCTATTTAATTGCAGGGCACGTATCGAATAGCAATGGATATATATAGTTGCAATGTTATATAGCCCTTTATCAATATATAGTTAATATTATATAGCCCTTCATCAATAACTATATAGACCTTTTATGTAACAGCTCCTTGTTTATCGTTGTCTGATATGTTCATGGATCAGGATCTCGGAATTTGGATTTGGACTTGATTGCCTGGAATTTATGCCTGCTTCGCATCTTGACTTTGTTGAATCTATAGCAATTATCTGGTCATAACTCTCGTAGTTTAAAAGTTTGTGGTCAACGTAAAGTATTAGTAATGAATACGCAAACATCCGAATTTTCAAGTTGTTACTCCAAAATAGGCATAGGTTTTATGTGTGTGAATTTGATTTGTAGATCATCGCAGCAACTTTTACAGTGGACGGTTTGAATATAGATACCATTTTGTTATATGTATTTTTTTGTCATTTGTTCTGCATCTGAAACCCATCTCTGTAATGAAGAAAATGATTGTTGTTTAATTTTACTTGCGTATTGGCCAAATGACAGTAGTGACGTTACGGTAGTCCTAAACGGCAGATCGGTCACGTTACGGTAGTCGGACCGAACCGTTACGGTAGTCAATAGCAAATCTTATCAACGACTTTTATCCCGAAAATGCCGTTACAGCCTATTCTACATGACAATATATATATTCTAAATGTCTTATACTATATGTCTGTGGAATATTTCGCGTCAGTATATTATTGTTAGCAAGAAAACAGCAGACAATTAAACAAATCGATTTGCCTTGCGCCATCTTCATGACTACCATCTTCATGACACTGTCGGGTTCCGACAGTGTTTGTGTCAATAAGAATAGAGCGGTAGCTCTCCTCATGCCACTAATATCGCATTGGGTGACAACAGGTTGATACTTCAAGGAGACTTAATTCACATAATTATATGGTGGCCAATAAACACATTGCTCATAAAAAATTAGCCCAAGGGCTTAGAAAGGTTACCGGACAATGTATATTTTAGATATTAGCCTTTTGCCGATCATTTCTAGCATGTCCACAATTGATTCCTAAGCTGTAAAGTCGATAATAAGCGATATATTTGCCATTTTGTTCTCTGACCTTGAAAATGAGGTCAGAGGTCAAATTCAAGGTCACGAGAATATTCAGCATATATCATTTCCTATATGTCCACAAATGATTCCTAGTCTCTAATCTCAATATTAAGTGAGATATTAGGCTTAATGTGTCCCATTATGAAGCATAGGATAATTTAACATGGGAAAGTCCCATTTGGGCCGAACTTGGGCCCAAAATGGCCAAGTTCGAGCGATTCAAGGGCAACGAAATTTATACATGTCACAGGGGTACATATGGGGAGTGTTGTGCATGAATAAGAAAAAAAGTTACTGAACAAATTTTGAGAAAACGACCGTCAAAGTCCAAAATTAGCCATTTTTCGACGAAAAACGGCCGCCATTTTGAAAAAAATGCGAAAAAAAACAACTAAAAAATAACTCCCTCTCGAAATATTTTTAGGCATTTTTGTGCAAAATTTCAGAAAAATCCGATTGTAAACTTTAAAGATAAAATTGTTTACGGACGGACGACGGACGGACAACGGACGCAACGCCATGGCAATAGGTTATCGGACCATAGGTCCGGTAACCTAAAAACGAAATCCTACTTCGTGATTCAAATTAAACAAAGTCACCTGGACTAGAATTATAAAGCAGACTCGCTAAAATAAGTATACTGACAATACAATACAGAACAAACAAAAATACGAAATCCTACTTCGTGATTCAAATTAAACAAAGTCACCTGGACTAGAATTATAAAGCAGACTCGCTAAAATAAGTATACTGACAATACGATACAGAACAAACAAAAAAACGAAATCCTACTTCGTGATTCAAATTAAACAAAGTCACCTGGACTAGAATTATAAAGCATACTCGCTAAAATAAGTATACTGACAATACAATACAGAACAAACAAAAATACGAAATCCTACTTCGTGATTCAAATTAAACAAAGTCACCTGGACTAGAATTATAAAGCAGACTCGCTAAAATAAGTATACCTACTTCGTGATTCAAATTAAACAAAGTCACCTGGACTAGAATTATAAAGCAGACTCGCTAAAATAAGTATACTGACATTACAATACAGAACAAACAAGAAACGAAATGCTACTTCGTGATTCAAATTAAACAAAGTCACCTGGACTAGAATTATAAAGAAGACTCGCTAAAATAAGTATACTGACAATACAATACGGAACAAACAAAAAAACGAAATCCTACTTCGTGATTCAAATTAAACAAAGTCACTTGGACTAGAATTATAAAGCAGACTCGCTAAAATAAGTATACTGACAATACAATACAGAACAAACAAGAAACGAAATGCTACCTCGTGATTCAAATTAAACAAAGTCACCTGGACTAGAATTATAAAGCAGACTCGCTAAAATAAGTTTACTGATAATACAATACGAACAATATAAAACGAAAAAAGAAATCCTCTTGTCGAGTAGTCAGGCTCAGCTAGGTCAATACTTCCTGGAAAACAAAATGGATTTTTGTATCAGTGTAATGATACGTAAAATGTAATGGCAGAGGTGTGAAAAGACAACCATTAACTGTACTACATATTCTAGCAACTGACTGTGAAGGAAAGCATGTTGACACATATAGAACTAGACGTCAAGGCCTAAAGATGCCTTGGGGCATTTCGGTATAAAACAATATACATGCAAAAAAATCTGGGCTGTCCAAAGTATCTCGAAATGAAAAATGCTGACTCAGCGAAAAAAAACATATTTGGTACCCCTAAATCATGTTTGTCTAGGGTCACGAGGCTGAAAATAATGGCCGTTTCACTCTACGATGAACCGTTTCTGAGATATGGCTGAAAATAGAAAATAATGACTCAGCAAAAAAAAAATTTGGGCCCAAGGCCAAGTTCATCCAAAGTACCCTTAAGGCATGTTTGTCTAGCGCCACGAGGCCCAAAATAACGTCCGTTTTGCTCTACGGCGCACCGTTTCAGAGATTACAGTGAGCCACAAGGATGACTCAGCAAAATAGGTTCCGAGCTCTGGGTCGTAGGTCATTCGACAGATTGGGCCCAAAATCAATAGACTTCCTCTCTGATTCTCTATAAATCGATGTGTAAAGTTTCAGAAAGGTAAAACAACTCCTTTTCGATTTATCATCCGGAAACCAATTCTTACCGAACTCGGCCTCACGGACCCCACGGACCTCGGATCCGGCTCCCAAATGAATAGGCTTCATCTACTCGATACAAGTGACAATTGGTAAAAAGTTTGCGATGATACATTGAAGCAGTAAGGAGTTATCATCCCGAAACCGATTTTCACCGAATTCGGCCTGACGGACCTCGGATCCGGCTCCAAATCAATAGGCTTCATCCACTTGATATAAGTGACTAGTGATGAAAATTTCGTGATGATACATTGAAGCATTTAAGAGGAGTTATCACCCGGAAACCAAAAAAGTGAAAAAAAAAATTCTGACAAAACCATAAGGACATTTCGTGCCCGAAATGCCCTAATGATTAGATGGATTAAGTTTCACTGAAAAATGCCCTAATTATTGATAGCAGTCAGATATTGGATACCGTACATACCTGGTTAGAACAGCCTCATTCAATGTCCGCCTGCAATGAAATTTGAAAAATAAAGGAAACTAAAATATAGTGACGTGGATTGTTTGAATGGTATTGGTAGTACTGTTAACTTGTTGCAGATCGGCATAAATAAAAAAATAGGACCAAGGGACCTGAATCTTACCGGTACTTTCCCAATTTACAGATGTCAGATCAGATGTGACCTTGAGATTTAGCACTCAAGGTCACCTAAGGTCAAGTTCAAGGTCACCAAAAGTTGCGTCATATATGACTTCCTATATGCTCATAATACAAACCTAAGATCAAGCGTTTTCACTCCAGAGGCCAATTTGTGGATTTTAGGCCATTTTGGAATAGCCGTTTTGACCTTTCAAGGTCGTCGAAGGTCAAATTCAAGGTCACCACACAATTCGCCATATATGACTTTTTGCGAAGTTTGCGAAAGAGTGCTCTATATTTTAATGTACTCCAATGAAAAGAACTGATAACAAAACGTCTTATTTATATTTGTGCCAGCGTCCATTATAACGGACAAATTACAACGGAGCCTAAAGATTACCAGAAAAGAATTTTACCTTGGCAGGTGATCCAGGTCGTGGGCCGTGCTGAGACTGATGCTGTTGCAAATTATATAATATAGGAATTTATATGGCGAGTGCAAAATAGTGTACATCAGGTGATCACTGAATGGAATCTTTGCAAATATGTTAATGTAATAGTTTCTCCCTTCTTGGGGTTATGTAAACGTAACGTTCTAGCAATTGTGTACCACATTATGTACCTGGATACCCATGATATTTGTGTTGTTGACGGAGACAACCAACTTCTTTAAGGTTAAAAGGTGATCTTCCAGACTGTCTTTGCAACTAAGGAGTGCCTCCCTGTCATGTAAGAAGTCTTTCAGAACATCTTCGTTAGCTTCTGCACGGAGAAGTCCGTCATCCGTTTTCAGTGTGAGCGATGCTGTCGTGTTACTTTGAAGCGAAGACACTGCCTGCTTCATGTCACAGGAGGGACACCTGATTGTGGTTGAACCGTACAGTGGCTTGTCCAGTTTCTTGTTGCAACTGATGCATCTGAAAAAGTAAATTGGAATGATTTGAACATCTGTGTCAATAAGGTTTTTTGATTTGCATGGTCTAACACGGAAAAGGCCAAAAAGCATAAAGATTTAGAACTAAGTTGCCCTAAAAAACGAACAGAACATGAAAGATGCATTTACATGTTGTTGTTCAACTTTTAGTTTGTAGCCCAGGTATTTGGCATTTACTAGTAGTACAAGAGGAACGTTTACCTCTTGACAATGTTTACAATGACAGCAATGACGTCGCCATGTGCCATTGTCAATTTTGGCAACGGCACCGGGGCCTGAGAGATGTTCAGGTGCTGTTCGCTCAATGTGATGACAGTGTCCGTGGTTGTGGTCAGAGAGAATACATCATAGTCACGGGTAGCGACTGATTCAAATTTGTAGTTTTGCCCACTTCCAGTGAGTCGACAAAGTCCTGCCACAAGAAGATCGAGATGGCGCTCGATGCATCAGCAATGATGGCGTCTTGTTTTCTTTTCAGGGTGTTAAAGATTTCCTGCTTCTTCATTCCGTGTACTTGACGAACTGTCGCTAGAACAGACACCTAAAATAAAGGGAATTTATAAACACAACTGCTGCGTTGAAAAAAACAAATGTTGGGGTTGGCTATGACTTTAGAATTGATATTAGTAATCGACGGAGGTAAACAGCAATATTTCGAGTCAATGTTTTCGACACTACTCTAGATCCAAGTATAGTCATGATGTGTAGCGTAGTCTAGAGACAGATGCAGTGTGATATGCTTAGAAACTTACTCTTTTTTGCGGCTCCATGGTTTTGATGTTTTCGATTGAAGACACCGGTGGCACGTTAAGGGTGGGCAGTTTTGTGAAATTGAGCTGTTCGTCGACGTACTCGATGTCTGATGCACGATTCATTCTGATATCATTTAGAGCACCACCGAACTTGCTGGTGCTGAGGTTGATCCTCGTGAGCTTAACTGGTTTGTCTGACCGTGTTGCGGTCTGAACGCTCGCATGCTTCTCTGGGGCGAAGCACAGCACATCCTGGACTGTCTGTGCTCCAGTTTGCAACTGCGCCTTAAAGTATCTGTGATTTTGAGAAGATACTTTGATTGGCGAGATCTTGACCAGGAATCCAGTAACGCTAGATGGTGCTGCGCTTCCCGGCAGTGCTGCCGATTTCGATGCCATGTCAGCTGTTGAAATCACTCTGTTAAAAACATAGCACCAAGGGTGCTGTAGCTTACCGGCAATCATGTGAATTGCATAGAATACTGAATACATATAAATTGTTACACTGATGTTAAAATCAATATGTTAAAAAATCTTCGTAAATGTTGATAGAAACACCTTTTCTGTATGGAATATAATACGATATCAAATTACATCTTGAAAGATTTTTTTTGTTAATGACAAATTTTCACAGATAGTTGATTCAAAGGCAACAAAACTTATACACATCACAAACGTACATAAGGATAATCTTATACATGATTTTGAGGAAAACTGTCTGAATAGATTTCGATAAAATGATCACCAAAAGCAAAATTCATCGTTTTTTCGACAAAAAAGGGCGTTTTGACCTTCAAAGTCATTGAAGGTCAAATTCAAGGTCACCACTCAAACCGCAATATATGATTTCCCATTTGAATGTGCCAATACTTAGGCTCTATCTTGAAGTGTTCTATGTATGAGATTACCCTGCATATCTCCCATTATGAAGGAAAAGTTGGGTGAAATTTTCTAAGTCCAAGAAATTTTTCAGTGGTCAAAAAAAAAATTTTGTTTTCCTGGAAATGGCTCAAAACGAAGAGTGACTTGATTTGGGACAACAAAAATTTTTTTTGCCGACTCGTCAAAAAATCAAAATGGCCGCCACACGCAGACCGGCGATTCAAAGGCAACGAAACCTATACATGTCATAGAAGTACATGAGAGGAATGTTTTGAAACAAAAATCTCAAAACTGATCAGACAGCTTTTGAGAAAATGGCCACCAAAGTCCAAAATTGGCAATTTTTCGTCAAAAATGGCCGCCAAATCTGCAAAAACGATTTAATAAAAAAATTAAAAAAACGTTTTTAGATATTGGCCTAAGGTATATTCTGACAAATTTATGGGAAAATTCATCATGCCAAAAAAAATTTACAGATCCGGACGGACGACGGACGAAAAACCACGATAATAGCTTATCGGCCCAAAGGGCCGGTAAGCTAAAAATGAAACACTAATCCATTCTATTATCTGTAATACCTGTTGATTATACAAGACTATCAACATTCATAGCAGCATTTGGCTTTGACAGAAAAGAGGATTGCATCATGGAACTTTTACGAAAATTTTGGCTGTAGCTCAGTAGGATTTATCACCTCCGAGTGTTTCTTTTTAAATTGAAAATCTATTCCTGAAGCATGTATCTAATGTGCAGCCAGACAAGCACAACAACCCATCAACATAATATCTAAAACTGCAGTTATAGGCCAAAAAAAATACCAGAATTCTGCTGACAAGGCATGGATCCTGACTGATAAGCATCCTTGAGCGTGTAAAAATAAAACACAAACATCAGTCCACTGTAATAAGTGTGGTACCAGTGTACAATGTAGTTGGCGAACTTGGGAACCTGGGAATGCAGCAAATTTAGGACTGATGGGTTCAGAGCACTCAGTAGGAATTTTCGGAAAGGAGTAACACACCCCTTGGTCTCAAGAAAAGGGGGTAAATTTTAATGGGTAAATTTTTGCTGTACCCCTTGGCTTTGAAAAAGAGGGGTAGGTTCTCAAATTCATGTAGAATTTTGTAATACAAGAACAACGAATAGTACGGTGGCTTAGATTCGCCATCACGTTTAATTTACACCCCATTCAGTTTCCACCTCGGTGAGAACCTTCTCACCCCGGTGAAAACCTTCTCACCTCGGTGAAAACCTTCTCACCCCGGTGAAAACCTTCTCACCCTGGTGAGAACCTTCTCACCCCGGTGAGAACCTTCTCACCCCGGTGAAAACCTTCTCACCCCGGTGAGAACCTTATCACCTTCTCACCCCAGTGAAAACCTTCTCACCCCGGTGAAAACCTTCTCACCCCGGTGAGAACCTTATCACCTCGGTGAAAACCTTCTCACCCCGGTGAAAACCTTCTCACCCCGGTGACAACCTTATCACCTCGGTGAAAGCCTTCTCACCCTGGTGAAAACCTTCTCACCCCGGTGAGAACCTTCTCACCCCGGTGAAAACCTTCTCACTCCGGTGAGAACCTTCTCACCTCGGTGAAAACCTTCTCACCCCGGTGAGAAGGTTCTCACCGGGGTGAGAAGGTTTGCACCGGGGTGAGAAGGTTTTCACCGGGGTGAGAAGGTTTTCACCGGGGTGAGAAGGTATTCACTGGGGTGAGAAGGTTCTCACCGGGGTGAGAAAGTTCTCACCGGGGTGAGAAGGTTCTCACCGGGGTGAGAAGGTTCTCACCGAGGTGGAAACTGAATGGGGTGTAAATTAAACGTGATGGCGAATCTAAGCCACCGTAGAATAGAGCATTAGAGCACACACGTTTGGCTTCAGTACACCATGTCCATGTCACATACTAGGCTACAGCCAGGTCAATGAAGTATTATCATGGTCGTCTTATTAAGTGGTTTGACAAGTTTATTCCCAGAAGAAAATATACTACTGAACAAGTAAATGTGAAACAGATTTCGGGAGCTCGGCTGTTTTTCATACAAAGTTACAAACACACCGACAATGCTGTCTGTCATTCATGATGTGTGCCAAGTTTGCCCCAAAAAGTATTGCGATGAGGCGACATCTAGCGAATGTAGCATACTGAATTTGTTTGATTGAGAAGGGTCCTGGGTCCGCCTCACATCCTCGCTGATTGTGCTTATGGTTTGATTTGACAGTTCTTGTGCACCGACTTTGATGACGTAGGCACAAAGTTTGTTTTCAAGGGCGAAAATAAAGTTTCATGGATATTTCCTCCTTATTTTCCCTGAAGCGTAGCGTACGCACTCACATATAAATATTTGCATGAAATGACATAACATGTGCGTAATTACGCATTCTCCTACGCTATGGAGTGCCCTGTGGGTTGATGGTTTTTTTTTTATTGAATCATGGAAATATGAATCGACATGATTCTGTGATTTACCTCGTCATTCTAAAATTTTGTTAAAATACTTGCAGAGTGTGATACATGCGTTTTCATGTGAATTTTATTGATGCAAAATCAATAAAACTTATAGCCTCCTTCCATGAAATATACAAATACAGTACTCTAAATAAAGATTACATTCTATAGCATATTTCACCCTTGGGAGTCGACACATGCACAGAAAGAAGTGTTGATCAATGGTGCGCTCTTCAGAACTCAGTGCTGGCATGTACAGCATAGTAATACATGGTAATATCATAGTTAACTGAATGTCTATGGACTGGTAGGCAAACTTTGCGAAGTAGCAAAATCAGGATGGATTGCTCATAGTCGTAACGGTAAGGACGCAGCATTTTCTGTTTATGCTACTAACAGGTACAGGTCAGCAATCTATTCCAGCGGCGGCATACTACCACGATGGGTTGGGGTTTTTTTTGTCTTTACTTCACCTAAATCATTCAGCACCTGGCGCCATGTTGTCTACGGCACCTAACCGAACATCTTCATGTTTTATTTATGGCTAGATCTACCACAGGTAAATTTATATTCAAATTTATTACACAACGCACAATGAAACGTTCTCTTGAATCGCCTTTACTTGCATGCGCAGTCAAGTTTTACAAGCGTTGCAACTGATTTAAACTACACCAACGAATGTGTGTTTCCCCATTTGTGTGACCTGCGCATGCGCAGTCGAGTTGCATCTGCGTGCACGAGACACAAGTGTGTTTGCGCAATTAACATGCGCATCGGACCTATAGGAACAGGGTAATATATAATTTATGCGCAGTAAATCTAGGCCGGGTCAGGAGACAAAAACACACACGTTGATGTTTGAATCGTGAAAATCCGTTGGATATAACTGAAGTTATGACCTCGAAAGTAATTTCCAAGATGGCTGGACATCCCTAGAAGCTATTCAGCTTCGTTTGCATTGGTGTCAATTTGAAAGTCTTCTGAATTTTGTTGGGGGAACGGTGACTTTTTCTCCGGTGTATCACACCTTCAGCTTCGTTTTGGTATAGTGCTTACCCGGTTCCGGATAGAACTGTGGAGGGCCGCGTCATGTTTTCAGTTGGCAAGTGACATCTCGTAAATGAATGAAGGAAAAATGGTTATTATTTTCAGTATTTTCCTTTTTATTTTGAAATTATGCTTTAAAATTCATACCTTTATGCACCTTGGACCAAATTACAAGTAATAATTTTAATATTTGGATGAAATATGCATGTTTTTCAGATGACAATTGACCTCATGTAATATGACAATCTCGTGAATATTATCCAAATCTCGCGCGGTTTGCTCATTCAATGGAAGGCAATGCACAACGTTTCATTGTGCAACGTTGGCCTAACTGCAGAACAATTAAATGATACAATAAACAAAATGGCTGGGATGTACAATTACGTGGGCAATTTTATTACCAACTAATTTCCCATACTTAGGATCCAGAATGACAGTTGGTTATGACAGAAAAGTGTTCTTTATTTCACACCAGATGTTCTTTTTATCTGTATTTATCATTTTGTGCCACTGATTAACTCATCATTCATGAATCATTGTCAATGATTATCATGAGAAACAGGATTGCCCACTAAATTGTACATGTGCTCCGAAAAAAAACCTGGACACATTTTGACATCAAACTGAATGGTGGTTGAAGTCGCGATTGCACGTTCATGCACATCCACGCGCTTGAGTATGTGCGGATACTCGCTTGTTCACACGTGCGCGTTATGACAGCGGCGGCCGTTTTCCGGTGAGACCCACGCCACGGCGATGTGAGTTCGCCGCCGACGGCCACGCCGTCCACAGAATAACTGAGTTAGGGTGGCCTAGTCTAAAATTTATTCGTAGAATAAAGAGATTCGGAGAAAATGTTCAAACAGTGAAATTTTGACCTTTTTGCGCCATTTTGGTCTTTGGGCCTATATTTCGGGTCTTCAAGCGATTCAAGCCAATATATTTTCATACACAGTATGAAGAACATGTAAGCAGCCTTGTCCAAAAAAAGAAAAAAAGTTACTGAACAGATTTTGACAAAATGGCTGTCAAAGTTTAAAATTAGTTGTTTTTCGACAAAAACGGCTGCCATTTTGAAAAAAATAGCGATTCAAGAGCAACAAAACTTTTACGCATCACAGTGGTACATATGAGGAGTGTTATGCATAAATAACAAAAAAAGTTACTGAACAGATTTTGAGAAAACAACCGTCAAAGTCCATAATTCGCCATTTTTCGACAAAAACGGCCGCTCTGACCTTGAAACCGAGGTCAGAGGTGAAATTCAAGGTCACGAGAATATTCAACATATGTCATTTCCTACATGTCCACAATTGATTCCTAGTCTCTAATCTCAATATTAAGTGAGATATTATTAGGCTTAATGTGTCCCATTATAAAGCATAGGAGAATTTAACATGGGAAAGTCCCATTTGGGCCGAGTTTGGGCCCAAAATGGCCCACTTCAAGCGATTCAAGGGCAACGAAATTTATACATGTCACAGGGGTACATATGAGGAGTGTTATGCATCAATAAGAAAAAAAGTTACTGAACAGATTTTGGGAAAACGACCGTCAAAGTCCAAAATTGCCCATTTTTCGACGAAAACGGCCGCCATTTTGAAAAAAGGCGAAAATAAAAAAAATAAAAAATACTCCCTCTGGAAATATTTTTAGGCATTTTTGTGCAAAATTTCAGAAAAATCCGTCGTAAACTTTAAAGATAAAATTGTTTACGGACGACGGACGGACGGACGGCTGGACGGACGGACGACGGACGCAACGCCATGGCAATAGGTTATCGGACCATAGGTCCGGTAACCTAAAAATCAGGAATAGTTCAGTGAACAGCAAGACATACTCAAAAGTTCATCCTGGAACACGTGCTTTCACATTCATATCTACACAATATTCTCCATTTTTTGCTGTAGTGAACAGTTACTATTTTTTCAAAGAAACACTGATCATTCCTACAATATAACAGACATATAGGACGTACCCTCGATGTTTATTACAGCTAAACATGTGCTATTTTGCCATTTGATTGTGTTATGACGTATTTTTTCTCATCTGGGCAGAAATTCCAGAAGTAATACTGATCATTCCTGTGATTTAATGGCCTTAGAATAGGATGTATCCTCATTGTACATCATGGTTCCATCTTTGCCAATTTGCAATTTGATTGTGCTCTGAAATATCTTTTCTCATCTGGGTCAGAAATTCCACATAGCTAAAGTTGGTCCGTTTGTTACCAAAATACATAGGGACAAGGTGCATTATATGATTTCCTATATCATTTACATACATGTATGCTAACGATACAACACATCGGAATCGAAGTCTGACAGTCTGCCAATCAAACATGATATCCGTCACATACAAATTCACTGGCAGAGCAGTGTTGGTGAGAAATGTCCGCAAATGATTGTGCATGTAGGCGTGAATTGCGACAGCTGTCACTGGAAATACACGTGAATTCGATGCTATATGTGTCTCCTTCGCTGATTCGTTTTGACATTTGGAGGCCAATGGCTGTTGACCCATATTAGGAAACATAGGGAACCCTTGGGTGTTTCCGTCAATGACATCGGTGGGATATATTCTCCTCCACTGATGAATGAACAGTGCACCACAACTTATTTATATTGTAGTTGCCGCATATCCTGCAAATACCATATTTGACACTTGATAAACGGACTACAGTGGATTTTCAAAATCAAGAACCACTATACACCTAAATCCAAGTATTAGCTGTTGTCAGAAAACTTATTTTTTGATAAATCGCGTTTCTTAGTCGATATGCCAAGGTAAACGATTGCCATTTGTTGCGCCAAGTTGAACGTGATTTCCCAACCTACAAACCGTATGTATAAACACAAGCACATTTATAATAAAATTGATTTTCAATCGAACATTTGATTTGAAAGCCTCGGAATTTCTACAAATCTTGAAAATACTTCTCAGAACATGCAATATCTGAGCAGTTTACAAAATTTGGTGACCATACGGCTAGTGTTTTCTTCCGAGAAGTTTTTGACAGATTGAAGTCTAGCCTTTGCAGACACATGCAACAGACGCAGACATCTGTGTCATTCCACCCCAGTGAGCACAATATGCTACACCGAGATTAGCAAGCATTAAAGATGTTTTCGCCACAAGACAGAATAGGGTCTAAAGACCTGGTTGTTCCTTCCAACTGATTTCAACATCCAATAAATCTTACTCTCACGCTGAGTGGATTCAATTAAAACAACTGTACGCATGAAAGTTTTTTAGTTCTATCTCTGAATAATACACCCGAAATGGCATGAATTGTTGTATACAGATGGACTGATATTTTATCAGTGATAATTTTGAATGTTATGAATTCATATTTTTTTGCCAGTAATGTGGTTACATTTTAGAGATAAATTAATTCCGATATATATATATATAGAAAGACATATATCTCAGGCTTAAATTACACTTGTGACGTCACCTTTTGTTACTGCATGAATTTTCGTATTCACGAATGAATGTTTATTAGTTTACGAATGTACACTTGTCAGATCAGAAATTTAGGTTTGAATAGAGAAAACTATCTTGAACAGTAAATACAATTTTATTAGAAAAACAATTCATGCAACATTGACATTAACGTGAGATTAATTTTATCAATTTCGTCCTTCGTGTTGGTGACACTGACGCTGTGGACACGCACGTCGCTGAAGCTCTGGCCTCGAACGCCATGACCATACAAAATAGCACTGTTGGCCTTACGTTGAACTTGATTGTGCGCTTATAGCAACGGACGCTGGTCCGCATATCAGCTGTTCATCCACTTTACTTGCATACAAACGAGAAGCCGTTGTAGTACGCAGAGAATGATTGGTGCGGTGCCCTCCGATTCCAGCCTCTCGACACAGCCTCGCTACAGTTTTCGACAGCTTATGAATTCCTTGCGGCTGAGAGGAAAACCAGGTGTCTTCAGAAAGGTTGGTGAGCGGTCTCAAGCACATGGCGTCACTACATTTGTTAGATTTGGGCCGACGAGAAACGTATTGTTCGTAGATTTCCACGATGCACTTCCTTGGATCCGCGAGATTTTCGTAAGCTGTAAGACGCTTGGGACGTACTTTGCGATGTCGCAGGCCGCCTTGGCTGCATTTGGAAATATCCTCTGTGTAAAGGAGATATCTCCGGTCGTCGGTATCCGTCTGGATCTGGATCTGCAAATTCACGAAACATAGCTGTCGGTGTTCGTTGCCACCTCTGAGCGCAAAGTGTAGCCCCATTATATACACCAAAGTGTCCACCAGCTTCGAAGGCGTATTGACACCAAAGATCCCTTTTGACCACATGAGTTCTTTTTCCTGCAAACAGAAACAAGAATATATGCATATAGATTTCGCAGGATGTATTACAAAAAGATATGCTATTTTCAAGAAATATGAAGAGTAACTAAAAAGACTGTTTCATAATGTTACTATATGAGGCATACTCACTTGAACAGTTATAATTTCAGCCTGTTTTCTTTTCACTCTTTTGCCTTCAGCCGCCAGTTCCTTCATTCGGGTGTTGAGGCAGTGTTTCAGCGCTGTGAATTCCGGTCCATTGATCAGTTTCACTTCCTTGCCTTGGGCGCTCAGGTAAAGTTGAATCGAAACAACTATGTCGTATAACGTTTCCGCCGGATAATCATCGCCATTCTGTTTTCGGACCTTCAATATGAACCTGCTAAAAAACGAACAAAAATCAAACAATCCTATTCATTGAAAATATGGCCTGAGAAATGAGACCCAATGGGCCACACCGTTGCATTTGGGTGGACGTGTACTGGCCATGCCATCTTTCAATCATGTCTGAAAGGACAAAGATTGGATGGTTCTATTTTTGTAAGTAGTTGAAGAGGTGAAGGAAAGAACACTATCGTTGCATAATCGAGGGCCACATTGCAACCGGGCTTTCCAGAGAGATTGGCGACACGATTCCATTTAAGTTCAAACGCATTGGAAGGGGGCAAAGACCCTCCAGTGACTGAAATTAAATACAAAAGCATACGGCTATTTGATCAATGATTCAAGCCCCATGACGATATGGTTTAATATAATGAGCTGAATCATACATTACATACATACCAGAAGTCTGTGTGCCAGCCGAAGGTAATTCGTGTGATTGTTCCGCCAGAAGTCCAGGATATCCAACTTCCGGAAAGTGAGCATAGCTCCTCCTTCGCCTTCCTGCACAGCATCTAACCTCGCTCTGCGCTGTAATGCAGCGAACAACAGAGACAAGTTGTAGTTTCGGACGCTGTCATCCTGACAGTCGAGATCTTCGCATGCAGTGCGACAGTACCATGTTTCTTTTAACATATCATCAAGTCATCATCCTGATGGCCACCTACCCAACATTTCATCACAAGTGTGTTGTGTCTGCATGCAAATTCAATTTACCTTCTTCTCCAGGCAAGTTATTGTGCAGGCAGGCAGCATGGTACCACAGCATGGTCTTTGGTGCAGTTGGAGGCACTAGACCATCGGTTCTGCATTGTAGCGGGTCTTACATATGCAATATATGGATGTCTTGATTCTTTTGCAGCGTGTGCTGCAGAACCAGTTGTCTTTGGGCTGTCTTTGACACAGCATCGGACCATCGCATCTTTTATTTCTGCATGACAGATACATTATGTCATGTGCAATTATCATACTCCAATGTGCAATTATCATGACTTCAATACGTCCATTACAATACATGAAATGTATTGTTCCACATTTGTCACCTTACCTTCTTGACAGAAGCAGAAATCCGAGGTGGGGTTGCTAATAGTCTGTTGCCCTTCCCTGGTGTCGCACATGACCTGTGCAGCCATGGCGAGGTCATCCAATAGAGGGTCGGGACATGGACGCTCCAATAAGGTGCAACAGAACGCTCCCAGCCAATCCGTCTGGTTATGCACAGATCTTCCTTCAGGAAAATGTTTTAAGACGCTGTCAATGGTGTACATATCGCCTGTTTCCATGGCCAACAATTACAGGAGACAATCCGTGGCAAACTGTATAATAATTCAAGGAGGACATCATTGCAGCATCGGTACAATAATCATGTATAAATATTTGATACTATGTCAATCATGATTATTATCCTCACATCCACAAGATCGGCCACATGCTGGAAGTTTGACATCACGTCCGCATTGGCAAATATGTGATCAAACATGATCTTTACGTGGAACAATGAGCCCCTGGAGTTCTGCATGCTACCCTTGGAAGTGCTGACACATGAGACTCTGCATGACATATATATTGCGTCATATACTCAGCACATAACTTGCGACACATGTTCACATTTCCCTTTTGTGTACAATGATATAATATAATGCTGAAAGACACTGTGCACGAATTATACATTCCATTTAACTTCAACAACATTCCCTTATTGTGAAATTCTCTCCTTGTGCAATACTCAATCAGTGAAAAGAAGTCCTGGCCAGCCTAGGTCTGACATCATTGAAAGTCCAATTGTACGTGTACACGCAATATTACATGTATGCACCTATCGATATATAGTGCATGATTTGGGGTGCGGCCCATTGTTTGTATGAGTCGTTATCCGAGCTAAAAACCCGAGTCGTGTGCAGCGAGCCGGAACGGGAGGTTATTATCTAGATATTAACCTGCCCGGAGGTTAATATCTAGATATTAACCTGCCCGGAGGTCATTATCTACCTCCCGCTAGATCGCTGGAAAAAAGCATTAAACACACAGGTAGGCCACGATACATAGGCTTTATGGATTCACATATGAAAGCGCACATTCACACATTGATTACAACATTTGACGACAATTCATTGGTAAGGCTTGTCCGTCGGCACCGTTTTGTGGATATGTTTTTGATATTTGGTTCATGAAGATATCGGCTTTCTGTAAAAATCCTATGCAAATCCTCTGTGAAATCCAGTGCATGTGGTCTTGGGAAATGGGCCACGGTCCTGGGAATTTTTTATGTTTTGATATTAATCCTGCGATATGCCACATATACATATATCCACGGAATCCTAAGGAAGCCTCCAGAGATGATATAGACGTATATTGTAGTTTCCCTGCCAATATCAATGGAATGTGTATGTTTTTTTTTCTAAATGTAGGACATAATATAAACATATATTTAGCACATAATTATGTATTCTGAAAACAATATGAACATAACATTCAGATCGGCATATATAATGCACGATTAGCACAGAAATGAACATGCTTACCAGTTGTGAAATCAAGCCACGGGTAGATACATGTCTGTAGGAGTCGTCGTAATGATTTTTCCAGCAATTCTGTAAATATGCGTATGCAAATCGTTTTCATTTTTGGCAGGATTTGAGGAATGCATGATAGTATATCCGTTTTACATATATTGTATTGCATATATATACAGCGGCGAGCCAGTTAGTAAATATATTCAGAATGCTAATTTTCTTCCAAACTGAAATCAGGACCCAAGTAGGATATGCTGCGCTCTAATACAACTCGACCACTAGCTACATACTATTTAATCCGTCTTAATTATAATTGAAAATATAAGAAAGCGCAGCATACGCTGTTCGGGCCGAAATGAATTGGTAAATAACTCACCACTTCACTGGTTTCTTTTTTCATACACCGTATCCTGTCACACGAAATTTTGCGCCATACACATCAATAACTGTTTGCAACTGTATCCAGCGAATAAACGTTTATATCCAGAACACGCATTTATGTGTTGCACGAACCTGAATGTCACGGACCTTTCCGTGGCAAAGTAAGCGCCCCTCTGGCACCATTTGAGTTACTGAGGGAGAAAACAACTCAAAGGCACAATGTGAGTCCACAATATATGTATATCAAGGAGTTGTTTGTGAACTCAACGACTGAGTATTTATGAGAGGGGTGTGGAAGGGTGGGGGTGGTGCATGGGGCTGGGGTTGTGTGGGAGGGGAATCATGCACTATGTCGGATAATGACCACGGTTTCGTGATTCGCCCGATAAAACCTTCGCGCTTCGCGCTCAGGGTTTTATCTGGGCGAATCACTCAACCTTGGTCATTATCCCATACGTAATGAGCATCAGTAACATGACATACTATCGATCACAGTGGCTCGTGACCATATGTGTGTGGTAATCATGTAATATATAATATACAAGTGAGGACACAGATTTTGACAAGTTCTGGCCACAGAGTTCTGAGGTGCATGTCACACAAAACCAAAGCCATATATCGATCACAGATACTGTGCCGAATATCATAGACGTGAACAGGCCTCACCATACATGCAAATATTGCTAATTTTCCGATTTTTGTCACATTTGTACTTTACGTGCATTTGTTCGTATCGGATGTTGTTCCTGAGAGAGAAGACGATCGAGGTTAAATATCAGCTACAACACCATTGGCTAAAAAACAAAATATTCAACAATCGTCAACCAATGAGAGGAGAGCTCCTGAATTAGTGGCGATGAATAAATTTCGGAATTGCATATAGCAACCCGGATATGTACATGCAATACCAACATCAGCAGTTCCAGGTAAAAAAAACCATGTACGTGTGTAGTATATTTGCACGGATGCTCACAAAAATCATGACGGCAATTATGAAGACTATATGGATGGATTTATTCATGGGGTGAAACTTCATGATAACACAAGAAAGTGCACGCACATATTTCCACTGAGGGTAGCTCTTTTGTGTGATGTATGTATAAGCCAGATCGGGGTACACCTATTAGCTTCCTCATCACCAACGATGAGAATCCTGGTGCAGAAGCCATGACTGGTCACTGGACATCATTTCTCAACCCCACATAAACAGCGTATTGGGTCACTTTGCACTTAAGCATAGTTATTTATTATTTGTTTGCATAATTATTGAAATAAAGCATTATGTACATCGTGGATAAATACCATCAGCAAAAATGCAGATGCTCACAACTTTTAGCGCCCCTCACACATCGCATTGCATTTTTCTACTTGCATTAAAATCTCTTCATTCTATATACTAGTATGCGACATGACATCCATTTGTTTCCATCGCATTCCCGCTTTTAATATTTCAACGAGACATACAGTACACTAATGATACCTTTCAAAACGACATATCTCAGTGTTTGAAATAACCAAGAAATGAAAAAAAATGTGTATGCACAAACCTTCGAAACAAATTTGAATAATTAGCGCACAAAAACATTCTGTGTACATGTGTGCATGTATTATGTATCATGTGTATGTATATGTAAGTAAGTACGTAGGTCAGTAAATGATTTATTCAAAAATAATTAAATCTTTATTTTACAACAATTGATGAACAAGTATAACTCGTAGATCTTGGCATAAAGGGAATTCAGCCTCATAAACATGGCTAAGAACTACCTCTACCCGGTCACCTCTCCAGTCACGGATGGCGGTTCAGGAAATTACGAGTTTAGTCATGAATAAAACATGTTTAAATGTTTTTAATGCATAGTATAATTACCATGTATCATTCTCTTCCAACCTCTGTTGATTTCAACGAATTATGTCCTTCAATTTCTAAACTTAATTCTAAACTTTGTGTTTGTTTGTTCACCGTGATTTTCATTAAGGATGCAGTCTTGTCATTTTCAAATATACCACTCGAATTACACAATCTGGGAGCATCATACAATCAGCTGATTATGGATCTGATCTGCTGATGTCATAATTCGGTAAATATCCCCCTTGAATTTTTTGGTGTTAAATCTTACATTCAAACATTTAGCCTGCAGTAGGACAGGACATTGCCCGTGAGTATGTTGCTAGCGTAAGGGTGGTCATTAACGTCAAAGAAAATCAGAGAGCCTCGTGAAAACACATTTGCCCGGTTTGGTGACCACCTCACATACTGCCAAGGCCGGGAATTGAACCCGCATGTAAACCGAATGTTGTGGTGAGAAGTCGGATCACATACCCGGACCAGATCCGGGTCCTCCAAAGTACATCCGAAATTCATAGTTGTTTCATACCCACTTACAAAAATCAACTTCCGATACGAACAAAATCACGGAATATACAAATGTAACAAAAATCGAAAAATTAACAATATTTGCATGTATGGTGACACCTGTTCACGTCTGTGATATTCAGGACAGTATCTGTGATCGATATATCGCTTTGGTTTTGTGTGACATGCACCTCGGAACTCTGTGGCCAGAACTTGTCAAAATCTGTGTCCTCACTTGTATATTATATATTACATGATTACCACACACATATGGTCACGAGCCACTGTGCTATCGATAGTGAGTGAGCACTGTTCTACAACACATGATCACAAACTGCCAGGACACACAGCCCGTTTGTTTGTTGTGTACAAATATGTATGATATGCACACTGCGACTAGGATTCTCGGATATATCTACGCATGACATACTAATACGTCGCAACCATAGATAATCGGTACATTGCGCCTAAGAAAGAAATGGATAGGAATAAATGTTGCATGGGGTTTTGTGTACGCATAGATATTACTCGATTATACTTCGCAGTGTGTATGTTGACATTTTGACCATCAACACATACCATAGAAATGGGTTCATATCACTCGGCTGATACAGCTGACTGCCTCTGACCCCTGCCGTGGGCGGCCTGTCTCGTGCCAGAGCATATACCCGCCCACATGCGGATCAAAACGAACAACGTCTGGTTGTAACTGTGTCCAACGGCTTTATCGTGTCATATTGACAATGTCACACATTCTGATATGTGACAAATCATCGACGGTCCATTGTAGCTCGATCCAGAACAACACATAGGTTAAGGCCTTTGTATAGGATACAAATTTCCTACATCTTCCATGTCCAGTACCATGGTATTGGCTACTGAAAATATTAAATGCGGATATAAAAAGTGCAGCAAATGATCGTTTCATTAGGTTGCTGTTCGTTTGTAATGTATACCAGTTTCACCGAGAGTACAGTAGAAACATCTATATTTGACACAATGTCTGCTCCTGATGACGCTAGTGTGGAATTGGTCATGAATATTTATTAGGGTTTTTTCACTAAATTTTAGCTCATCGGCCCATATGGGGCGATAAACTATTGTCGTGGTTTTTCGTCCATCTACCGTCGTCCGTCCGGCAAATAAATTTATTTTGCTTTGATGAATTTTCCGAAAATTCAACAAAACATTCCTTGGGTTAATATCCTGAGACATGTTTTTTTCGTTTTTGTGTCAATCGTTTTTGCCGTTTTGGCGGCTATTTTTGCTGCAAAATGGCCAGTTTTGAACTTTAATGGTTATTTCCTCAAAAGCTGATCAGTTTTGAGATTTTTGTTTCAAAACATTCCCCGCATGTACTCCTATGATGTGTATAAGTTTCGTTACCCTTGAATCGCCGGACTGCGTGTGGCGGCCATTTTTATTTTTTGACGGGTCGGAAGAAAAACATTTTTTTTGTTCCCAAATCAAGTCACTATTAGTTTTGAGCCATTTCCAGGAAAACAACAATTTTTTTTGGCCCTTGAAAAATTGGTTGGACATAAAATTCCATGCAATATTTTCTTCATAATGTTAGCTTTGTGGAGTAAACTCCTAGACAAGATAGAGCATAAGTATTGGCACATTCAAATAGGAATTCATATATTGCGGTTTGAATGGCGACCTTGAATTTGACCTTGAATGACCTTGGAAGGTATATTTTGGCCCTTGAAAAATTGTTTGGACTTGTTTGTTTGGTCGTGCAGTGTTGCAGGTCTTACATATGCTGTTTTGGCGGCTATTTTTGCCGCAAAATGGCCAATTTTGAACTTTAATGGTTATTTCCTCAAAAGCTGATCAGTTTTGAGATTTTTGTTTCAAAACATTCTCCTCATGTACTTCTATGATGTGTATAAGTTTCCGTTGCCCTTGAATCGCTTGACTGCGTGTGGTGGCCATTTTAAGTTTTTGACGGGTCAGCAGAAAAAAAATTTTTTGTTCCCAAATCAAGTCACTATTCGTTTTGAGCCATTTCCAGGAAAACAACAAATTTTTTTGGCCCTTGAAAAATTGTTTGGACATAAAATTCCATGCAATTTTTTCTTCATATTGTTAGCTTTGCGAAGTAAACTCCTAGAACACTTCAAGATAGAGCATAAGTATTGGCACATTCAAATAGGAATTCATACATGTATATTGCGGTTTGAATGGCGACCTTGAATTTGACCTTGGAAGGTATACCTAACTTTATTTTGTTAAAGAAACAATGATTTTTTGTCTTTGGCGGCCATTTTCTCAAAATCGATTCAGACAATTATTTACCTTTATGTACTCCCTATGTACCTTTGTGATGTGGATAAGTATTGTTGCCTTTGAATCGAAGATTTGTGAACATATGACTTGATTTGGTATTATAGTCCATACAGAAAATGTGTATTTGGCAATATTTATTAACATGTACTGACGATAGAGTTGAAGATAAGTGCAACATTTATATTTTGGAAAATCAATACTCATGATGTGCAATTCTCATGATCTGCCGGTAAACTGCAGCACCCTTAGTGCTATGTTTCATATTTGGATCGTTTTTGACATCATCAAAATCCGGTTCTTACTTGGTTGATACATACACATTTTCATTTTAGATAATATGGAAGAATTACTAGCAATGATCGAATCATCATATTCTGTGCGCAGACAATTCGCAAATATATTTAGATTTTCGTCATCAATATTTGAACGAAGTTGCCATACATCCATATCTATTGTGTGATTAGTGATGTCTTTCCATCAATCAAGTTACAGAAACGACCATTATCCTTGGAAGGGTGTGAAATCTGACCTTGTACACGGAATGAACATGGAACCAATACCCATGTACAAAGTAATCCCAGCGAACACAATCGATTCCATTATCCGATTTCAAAGTCCAGTGTCGGTCAAAAACATCACATTTGTACGGAACTTCATGAATTCCAAACCATTAACATGCAAACAGGTCATGCTGCATGCTGGTGACAGATTTTGTGTAACTATCGACCAGATTACGATGACGTCCATAGAATTTCTTGAATGCAGTTATTAGTCTTTGTAAAACATTTTTTTGTCTCATCGGTTTTGACACTATCTAGGACATTTCGTATTGACAGTCCTCATATTTGCAACTTGCTCTTGAATAGCGTATGCTTTGTGAGACAAACACGCCAAATGCTGGCGACGCAGGAATGATACTGCTCAGAAAAAGAAAAATTAACTGTTGAAAAAATCGAAATCATTAAGAGCAGGCTGCAATTAAAGAATAGTAGCAACTTCGAATAGTAGAAAACATAAATTTGATATAATTATAGTAGCAAGCATAAATCTAATATAGGATTGAGTAGAATATCGTATGCTATTTATTCGGCAAGGTCAGGTAATAATAATATATGGTTGAGCAATGGCTATCTGCCGCTTGTAGACATCCACAATCCTCGCGTGCGATGTATAGCAGTTGATGCATCATGGTTAATATTTTGTTGCACATGAATTCACTTTCAGGCAATTTTGATTAACAAATATCAATTATTATTATTACATGAAAATAGGGTTTATTAAAGCATATGGGTGTGACTTACAAGAGATATTTACATTTTTTCGTCAATATCTGAACAAATGTCGTATTGCTCTGTCAAATGTATCATTGTTAAAGTCTGCCCATCAGTCATATCACAGACACGGCCATTAGCTGCCAACAGCGTGAAATCTACTTTTGTACGAGGGAGATGCTGAGTATCAGGCATTGATCCGAGAACGGAGGGCGGGATTGTTACTAATTTTGGAGAAAATGTTATATTGAAATTGAAGTCAAAGGACAAATTAAAGGTCATTAGAATATTTGGCATATATTGTTTCCTGTTTGTCCTCGAAGATTCCCAAGCTGTAAAGTCGATAATAAGCGAGATATTAGCCATTTTGTGCTCTGAACTTGAAAATGAGGTCAAAAGTCAAATTCAAGGTCATCATCATATTAGGCATACGTCATTTTCTCCATGTCCACAATTTATTCCTAGGCTGTAAAGTCGATAATAAGCGAGATATTAGCCATTTTGTGCTCTGACCTTGAAAACTAGGTCAAAGGTCAAATTGAAGGTCACGATTGTGAACATAATGAAAAGTAGTACATGCTGGGTATTCTCATGACATTGATCTTGACTGTATTTTCAAGGTCAGAGCACAGATCACCAATATCTCACTCATTATCGACTTTACAGTTCGATTTTGATCAATTTTGGACTTATTGGAAATGATATATGCCGAATATTGTCTTGAACTTTTCTTGAAAGGTCAAAGTACAAATTTGCTAACATCTCGCTTATCATCGACTTTACAGCTTAAAAATAAATTGTGCACATATAGGAAACAATGTATGCCGAATATTTTGATGACCTTGAATTTCAAGCACAAAATGGCTCACACCCAGCTTATTATTGACTTTACAGATTATGAACTAATTGTGGAAATATAGAAAATGATGAATATTGTCATGACCTTGAATTTGACCTCATTTTCAAGGTCACATGACAAATGGCTAATATCTCGTTTATTATTAACTTTACAACAATCAATTCTTGACATACATAAAAAAGGTGTATACCGAATATTCTGATGACTTTCAAGTTGACCTTTGCTTTCATTTTCAAGGTCACAGGACAAAATTGCTGATATCTCTCTCTCATTATTGATTTCACAGCTTAGCACTGTGGACATATTGAATGTGATGTATGCTGAACACATATGTATGTATGTCGACATATTGGAAATGGGCATCAACACCCACACTCGCGTTTTAAAAGTGAAACCGTGATTGATTCTCTGTGCAACGCAACAAAATAAAAAACATCGGATTCATTGTGGAACAAGTTGTAACTGTCAATCTAAAGGTTTTATCGCGTCATGTTTACAATGTCACAAATTCCGATGGAACATATCCGCGAATTTTATTACAGCTCTGTCGAAGATGACACCTAAGAAACACTCTTATCCACGTGTCGGGGTTACATATTTTAGTGTTTGTTGTAGAGTTATGTGTTACATTTGTCCAGGTATATGCTGCCGTACTATGAAACTGTAGAATATAAGTAAAATGCACTGGTGTAACATGCACAGCCCGGGACAAGACTTTCGAAGAGGGGTAGAGTATATTCCAGGGCCCATTCAGGGTTCACACAATTTGGTAGTCAGTATTCCCACTAGCTCGACTGATAATGACATTCTATTTTAGCCCATTTGGTAGTCAGAGTGCTAGCCTATCGTTCTTGGTGTCCCGAGTTCATATCCTCTCTCGGGTCACCAGGTTTTTCTTAACCCTACAACATTTAACGTAGTACGCTACAAACAGGGAGGTAATGAATTGTCAAAATTTAAAAGCTATATCTTGAATATTATCTCTTCAAAATAACATACTTTATAGAGTAACTGATCAGCATTCTAATACTGAAAAGAAAATAGCGGGTCACCGTGCTTGTTTCTTTGACATATTCGATCAAAAATCACAAACATTTACTAAACTCGGTAACACAAAAACCCACATGCAGGTAGAATCATGTATTCAGAAATGCATTGACATTTCCCACACATTAGTCATCTGTACAGACATGCTATTTCGACTGCTAATGAGAAAATGTGAGCTTTGATAGACCACAGTCTCACATGCAAATAAACAAATATCATTTGTTATAATTCACTGAAAACTGGATTTATTATCAAAGCATATGCATTTGTGTGGCTATTTTGCAAGAGATGTTTACATTTTCATCATCAATAATTGAACGAATGTTGCTACAAGGCAGTGTCGAAAGTGTCATTAGTGGTGTATTACCATCAATCATGTCACAAACACGACCAATTACCACAACAGTGCGATATCGCAGGAGGGATGTGACGGCTATCAGACTTGAACCCGAGAAGGGTGAGCACCATCATTTTTTCAGGAGATGGAAGATAATAGAATTTTCCAAGAATCTGACGAAGTCAACCAAATGTTTTTTTTTTTTTGCAGTAATGGTCGTTCGCACATAACACGATGTTCGCACATAACACATAAAAATTAACATTATTGTACATATTCAGAAATGACAGGATATTCAGGTCATAATCTTTCGGCATGCACGATTCGGAATGTGAAATAGAGCTGTTTTTAACCGTTGTTTGGACAATAGATGAATCAACAGTTTATGGCAGGCAATGGAACTGATACAAAGAAGTGCAGACACTTTGTATCAGTGCATATATATTAGTGCACACGAAGTGTACACACTAGACATATACAATGTCACCCATTGGTTATTTTGACAAAAAGACAGGAAACATCATAACAAAACATTGAAGGTTCTCTCGGCGAACGATATCAGACGTTACTTCATCTAAATACTAAAGTTGGGTGATTTTTCAACCCGAGCCAGATAACTCTATAAATCACCACTATCTCCATCATTGAATAACAAATATATGTCCATGTTTGTAACTGTATTCCGAAAACAAACCCAACTCGTTACGTAGATCATTTTCCTGCGAAAAAACTTCATGCAATGCCTAATGGTCGTTTGGGATGTCTCATGAATATTTTATGCTAGAGCATGACATCGAATTTTTGTTTGGACGTCATTATATGGCAGTAAAGTCATTGTGTAATTTTCCTTGTTGATATCCAATTACTTGAGCTAATACAAACTTATATGATAATCGTGACGGGTCATTAGTTATGTGGGATTTGCTAGACAATTAATTTTCTAGCAATATATTTCAAGGTTCACCCTTCGCTAGATTCCCTTTTCTCATTCCATTGCTAGATTGAATGGTATGTTTCATTGGGAATTATTATCTTCTAGTGAGTTTCAACATGACATGATTTGTACCTAATCTGACTTTATATAACCATATGACAATATTTAGAAGTATTCCTCTCGAGTCTCTATTGCCTTCATCAGACTAATGTGATAATGGTGAAGCGTTCCATGAGCAGCAGGAAAATATCCACGCTTGCATTTCAAAAATCTTATTTCAATATTTAGCGTAATATTCATTACCTATGTGTAGTGGCTATAGGTCTTCACCCAGGACAGAAACAAACAAGCTTGAACACCGATGTTTATTTAGATCCACCGACCATCCTCTGCACTCCGTAAAACTACAAAAATACAAAATTATAGCACCCTTTAGCATAATTCCAATTAAATGGATAAACATGATACCAGTAAATATCAACTACGCACAGATATGCATTAAAGAAATAATAAACAGTTCACCTAGACAGTCTATTACTACTAGTATAGCCCTATTCTCGCCCATTCAAATGGATCGCCAATTTAATACCATATTACTTCACGACTCGCCTAACTTAGACATTCTGCCTTCACGCCGTCAAGTCTACATCATATTTATCATAATTATTAACAAAACAAACCTCTTTTTGGCCAATATACATTTGAAACAAATTTTTAGGATTTTATCGCACATGGATTGTTTACATATTTTTCCCTTTCTCTATCGTATCAACACATCCGGTTCAAGTTCAACACTCATTCGCCAGGTGGCGACACGTCCTGGAGCCAATCTACAATTTGGCGCTAACACTATGTATTATATTCCTATAGGTATAAAAGAACTCTAGGCCTTAGCACAGTGGTGTTCTTGCTTTAATACTTCTCAGTTGAAACCCTGTATTCAATGCTGCACGTAAAGTAATATTGTGGGAAATTCATAAAGCCAATTTGAAGATAATAACAATCTCAAGAAACCTTAATATTTACGAACATGAGTTTACAGCAATGGAGATATGGGATACATGTTGGGACCATTATTTTACTAGCGACCCAATCAACCATTTTTCCATGCGGGCTCCGTCTGCCTAGGGTAATGTTGTCCCACACGACCATTTCTGGCAGAGATATATACAATATCTTTCTTTGCCTCTCATGCTACACGGGGTATGGCTGGCATTAAGGTTGCTTCCTGACAAGACAGAACATCTCTCATTCTGCTGCGACTGGTTCTGACATCACAATACATCTTGCTTTTACGCGTGAACAGGCTCGCTAAATGCAACACATCGGAGGCCCTCTACGTCTTGAAAACAAAGGAAAGCAATTAAGAAATGCCATCCCAGAATGAATAGGGACGACAGTGCTTTTGTGAACCTGAAGTAATATTTTAATGTCTTCCAGAGTTTTGCGTGAAAAACACTGCAGCCCCTAACTGGAAACATCAATGGTCCATATGTTATAAGTCGGCGCATAATTTATTGGCGCGAACCTATCTCGTCATATCTCGGAACATACAAACTTGTTTCATTTGAAATTTATATAAAGTGAAAACGGCACCATGACCATTGTGAAACATCGGCTGTTTTTCTGTCGTGTGCGTTTCTCGTCGGTATATCTAGGAAAATATATATCCTCATGGGGTTTTAACATTGGAATTCTAGCTTGCCATTTTGATGCTGTATGGGATTGAGACAAATCAATGGAACAGCCGATTTGCATAGGGGGCCTTCTCAAAGAAAATACTATGATAATAATTCTTCCTATTATTCGTGCTTGAATATATTTCGCATTAAAGAAATCACAATCACACAATATCCACGGTAATTCTTCAGTCCGAATCTGAACTGTTGAATTCACCCAGATGTATGACGACCCGATCAATGTGGATCTCGTCGATGACTTTGAACGACAACTTCATGTTACGCTCATAGATATTATATGTATACATGTGTTATAGGGTACGGGAATTTTGGCTAATCTGTTAAGGAATATATAGGCATGTGTGCTGTACGTTGAAAATATATTATCAGGAACAAAATTATGCTTGAATGATCAACAGCGCAATCCAGCACAAACATTTTGTTATTTTTCTGAAATCTGTTTCATGGCTTCTTTGAGACAGTCCCTTAACCATAACGGAGCTGAGCTCGAAGGATTTTAATTGGACTCAAATGCCAGAGCAACGTGAGCATAGCCGGGCACGATACAAAGCTGGTCAAAAATTCGACACCCTAAATCATCAATTCATATTGATTAAAACTGAGTATGTTCGTCTGTTTAGCGAGATAACAATGTACTGCAATCACATACATGTATATAACTTTTGTCCTGTTCGGCCTGTCATACAGTTCCACACCTAATATGGACATTCTCAGCCTTTGCCGGACATCAAAATATGACCACTTTCAGTTTTTGAACTGCATAAGTCATCACATGTTACTTTTCAGACCGTTGCACACCACTGGTCAGACCAATGATTTTTCTTTGCATTAATGAGCTGTTGCATTGGCATTCACCACTGTTTTAACGTTCCTTTTTCCCGCTCATTGTTACAATGGTGAAATCCCATTTAAAATCGTATTTATTGAAATAATTATCTTCTGTGTGAATAACAAACTTCAAATTCACGTCAGCAACTTTGGTCACAGTCGTGTTCAAACGTTGCCTGAATTTCATATAATACAACTTAGTAAGTTTTGACATTCCATGAGATATGTTCGCGCCAATAAATTATGCGCCGACTTTAGTTAATTTCCCAGAACAACATACAAGCGTTCGCAGAAGGGAAGTTGTTTGCTCTAACGTGTGGCACAATCACACCGTTGAACAACATTCATTCTTCCACATAATCCTACTTTCCAGAATTTGCGTAAACTTTTCGGCCCAAGTAACTTGTGCTCCTTGTTCTTCTAGGTCCAAGTAACTCCCCAGTCGGCATAGGCCAAAGGCACCCACTCACGTCACCAATCAGCACGAAAGTTTCAGGGGAAGTTTCGAAAGCTCTAACACATTGTACCTTATTCCTTTATATAGCATATTTTCGGCTTTAAGTATACTTCAATGAATACTCTACCTCACTTGTCAATGAGATTGGATAAAGAACCGTGCTCGCAAACTTGGAAAAATTGTATCAGTCCCATCGACACGGGAGACTATTCATTTCCTGAAATTCCCCGACTTAGTAACTCATAATATGGACGTATAACTAGAGAATATTGAAATTTGAAATCGATAACATTGATTTGAAACATGGAGAATGCACAGGAGTGAATTTATTTGTGTTCTAATTCTCTACTTAATTACTCGATATTATCGACTTAAATCACACCACATGATGTATAGTCTGCATGTGCATGATAGTGCCGATTTTTTGTTTCGTTTTAAAAAAAAACAAGTGATGTGTGGGGTTCAAAGTGATGCGCGCGCCTATATCCAGAACCATAATATTATTTGTTCGACCTTAGCCTACTGTGTGGCATATTCGACAGACCATGTATGGAGGGATATACCTTGTCCCAAATTCCGTATGAAATGCATTTTTTATTTACTATTTTTGACGAATGAAGCTATACCATAGCATTTTGGCATAGCGCATGAACCATTTAAGAGGAACCATTTACAATCACGCGTGAGGTTCCGGAGCGTAGAAACCCATGGCAAATTTGACGTCGACCATCAAAAGTTACTGACATCCTTCTGACACATTATGTAAACATAGTGGGTCAGCCAGGGCACAATATATTGAGTTTTACAGGAGCTCGCCCTTGGAGCACCATCAAATGACAAGATAGCACGGACGGAATTCGTCTTTGTTCTCGGTGACACAGCAGTTATGAACGCGACGAACAGGTTACTTAGATGAACAAAAAGGTACTGACCACTGAAACAAAACGGGAGATGATCTAAGTTATTTCTTGCTAAAACATCATATATCGCTTTATGTTCGTTCGCCTGACGTCAATTTTGTACCACACCATGAGACACTAGAATTGTGGTTTGGAGGTCACATACAGCAGGAATGCCCATAGCTCTTTTTCCCAAGCTGATGGCATCTACGACTTTGCAAGTGTACTAGATATACATGTACAGTATACGATATGTTTTTCAAGAGGGAATTTATAACATAACGTGTTTCAATCGCTCTACATAGCTTTTTATGGCCGACTTCATCGGCGTGTATGGCTGTGCACAATAAAATGTTGACAATACCGCAATAAGACTATACTTTATTGGGTAAATACAGATAAAATGCGAACATGCAATTCACAATGTAAAAATTATTTAGGGCACTGTGTCTTTCCGAAATATAAGCACATTCACCAGGTGTTTTATATGATTTTGTATTTTATTGCGGTAGTGATCAACTGCAAACGTCGATTTGATATTTTATAACATAGAGAGGTAATTACCGTTAGCCACACGCGGACCCAAATCCACCACTCTGCTTGATGCTTTTAGTCGACCTGGGCTATTTGCAGAGGCACCTTGGTGTCGACCTGCCCACAGACTTTTCTAGAATGAGATCCACAAGTAACGTTTGCGTTCAAACTTGATACTACTGTCTTACTGAGACACTCCAGAGGATGGTGAAATGAACTTCTTTTGATGGTACCTGTCACCAATTGTCTGTATCCCTAGTCTTCGAAGAAGTGCATTATCTGGCAGGTTGATAAGAACTGTCCCATCCACCTGGAAGAGAACACAAACGTCATCCTCTTGTTGTCGACTGTTTTATTGAATTATACTGAAATGTCAAATTTCCAGAAAAAATGAATTCGTTAATTAAAACAAATAATTCCTGAAATGCATTGTTTGAATAAGAAGGAATAATTATAGAATTTCCCCAACATAAATTGCTAATCCCGTTCCTAAATTTTACCTAATTTGGAAAACCTGTATATGTGTTTTTAAGAATCAAATTAGAACATAGCGTTTTTCTACGGTCACCTTTTAGATTTTTAGGTCCGGCGGATAATCTTCGGGTGTGAATGTCCACAAAACAATATTGACAATACCGCAATACAGACAAAATATCAGTCAACCATTTCGATTTCATAGATACAAAATTACCTGATTAAGTTAATTTTAAATTTAAACTCAAATCTAAACCGGAAATCCTAAACGTCCGAAATTCTACGAGATTGCTAATTTGTGTAAATAAAAAATAATCATAAATGCATATTCCATCATTCTCATGTTGATAGATAAAGTGTCAGAATGGGAGGCGTTTGCATGACATTTGGGTTATATTTGTTGATTCTTTCAGGGGCAAATTTGTTGGTTCGGAATTCTGAATTGAACTGATAATTTGTTGTGCAGTTGTATACTTATGTCATAGAGAGTACAGTAGCAATAGTATAGACATAGAATAGATGGACTGCCAAATCTGATATCACTCTCTCTCTCTCTCTATCTCTTTCTCTCTCTCTCTATTTGTAGTTCTTGAGTTCGAGGTCACAAAAGGTCAGAGGAAGAGGGCTTCTAGGTCTATGACCTTTTTACATACGGCCTGCCCCAGATGCCGCCAATATGGTATTGAATAATAGGCATTGCGTGTGTTCTGTTGGTGGTGGTGGTGGGGAGGGGGGGGGGAGCATGTCGTCTCCAGGCTGAGATGCTTCCTCACGGACATCACCGGGATACTAACTTGATAATGATAATAATAATCAGCATCATCAAAATGACAAGAATTATATCTATTTTTTTTCATATTATGAAATACTGTATGTCATTATTTGTATTATTATGATTGTTGTCAACTTCAATATAATTACTTAGTAAACATCAAGTAAAACGGTGGCTGCTCCAATGAAAACATGCTTCGAGCGTCAGTAGCCAAGCAGGGACTCTCAAAGTATGGCATGTTGTCCCAGTCCTGAAGGTCAGTTGCTGCTTCAGTTTACTCAAGCATACCGTTGATTTTTTTCGGTTTGTCCTTTCATCTTTGAATAACCAGGAATAATCAGAGTATTTTTTTTCTGCTGAGATATGTACAACCAGAACTGTAATACTATTGATACATTCATGTTGAAAGGAGGGAAATTGTCGTTAGGGTTGGTGTTATTATCGTTACTTGTGGGTGGGACGGCGATACTGTGATCTATGTTGAGAATATCGAGGATTTCAATTAGATCCTCATTTACAAACTGTCTTCCCTGATCCGAAATAATAATAATCATAATATATTCAAATATAGATCAAAACGGACGGTCATCCAAACCAGTACTAACATTAACTTGTATGTAATAGAGCAGGTCAGATTATTGAATCATTGATCGTAGTTTTAAAATACTTTGATGATCACAGATTGATTTTTAACTGGCGCCTGTAATTGCCATCGGAAAGATATTGCAATCCTGCAAATTTTGCCTTGATCGCTTTTTATGCTCAACCCTGTCATCTTCGATAATACTGTCAGCTGATTCAGATATGATGGAAGCCACGGGTCACAGAGAAAAATACGCGCACACCACCCCATGCAAGATTTCAGTTATGTAACTTACACTCAGTTATGTGAATACTCAATGTATGATGAGCTCGTTCAAGGATGGGTTTAAGTATCAATCTAATACCACCAATGCAGTCAGATTTTGATGATGCCAATAACAAACGTGAAATTGGGCTCATTCAAGGAGCGATCAGTTGCATAGCGTTCCCAACTGCAATACGGGTACATGCTAAGGAAATGAACAGAAAACCGAATAAATTTAAAATATCGGAAATTTAGAAATATATATTTTCTCAAACTTTTTTTGAGAGAAAACTATCATGAGTTTGGAAAAAAAAACATAAAAAGACAAAACCAAATTATCAAAGAAACCAGTAATCGTTGTTGGCTTCCGTAACACGGATATGCCAAATCGAAAAAGTTCATGCATGGAAGTGACCCCATAGATTATATGATAAATATATTCTTCCCTCTACAAAAGTAGAGTGTAAATAGTAGCCAATACTATATTCTACGACTCAAATGCAATAGCAGGAAATTGACAATTAAATCACATAATTATGATATATATTCCACAACAAGATTCGAACCTCTTTACCGGACTTACCCAACTGAGATGCCCAGGTTAACGTAGTCCGCTACAAACAGTGAGGTAACGAAGAGTCAAAATTTAAAAGTCATTTCTTGAATATTGTCTCTTCAAAATGACATATTTTATAGAGTAAATGATCAGCATCCTAATACTGAAAAGAAAATAGGGGGTCACCGTGCTCGTTTCTTCTACATATTCGATCGAAATCACACACATTTACCTAAAATGACATAAATTATGGCATTTTTCGAACATTTTTTTGTGCATATTCAAATCTTGCATCGTTTTTTCAATGCGAACGGATACGGTAATCCCATAGTTTCTTTTCAGTTTTAGGATGCTGAACAGTCACTCTATGGAATTTATCATTTTGAAGCTCTAGATCATGTTGATACAGTTGTTTATATTAAAAAACGCTTTGACCCCCTACCCTCACTGTCTGGAGCGGACTACCTTAATGACTCACCAAGACTCTCATTTTTTGTGTGTTTTCAACGGTCCATACGCGCTCGATCATGACCAGTATCCATATGTGCATATTGCAGATTAGGGGACACACAATATTTGTACTGGCGTAACAGAACTGCATATCCACAGGGATGTACAGTATGTCAATTTATTAACATTTTTATATAGCATACCTAACTAAGAACAAATGTCTACAAACATACATTCCTGGCAATGCATGTCTAAAGTTCATTTTTTACCAACATCGCTAGCCGCGATTTTTGAACATATGATCACAGAGCCTATATTCCTAGGAACGCAGTAATGGGTAGCAAAGCTAAGTCCACAACCCATATTCAGAACTTGATATCAGTCACTGGATAACGTTTTGGCCTGCATAAAACCCACATGGAGTGGTTCAACATGGTTAACATTTCCTGCCCAAATTCGGCATCTGCCATATTTATCATATATTAACTGCTCGTGAGTGTGAAAAAGTGTGAAATGTGCTATCCGTGATTATTGTGTGGCAAATAAGACATTGTGGATATTAAATTGTACATCATTGCTTATCTGATAGAACGATGAATTGTACAAGACCAAGTAGTCATCAATGCAAATGGAAATCATGACTAATTATCATTAAATGAACATTTTTTTTTTATATAAAAGCCCATAAATTATGTGCACGCAATTTGCAAGAATTATTGATATTTTTCATCATCAATATTATATCAAATGTTGCCATACGGCTGTGTCTAATGGTCCATTGGTGATGTATTCCTGTCAGTCATGTCACGGAGACGACCATTATTCTTATCATGGTGTGAAATCTAACCTTGTATGAGAGCTGTGATTAGTATCAGGCTTAAATCTGAGAGAGGGCTGGATCGTTTACACCGGGAAGGGAGAGACTATCACTATGATAATGTGATGGAATCAGCTAGATGCTCGTCCGATGGTGGTCGATGTACAAGTACGGTACATGGTACACGCACATTGCTATCAAGCCACTAAACGCATTTATTCACAAACCGTCATTCTGTCTATTATCATATAAGTGGACTGATATTTATGCGATCATGAAAGGATTGATATTGACGCAATAAAGGCAAATATCGAAAATTTGATTCAAGGGTAAGCAAGGCTGGGGCAGCGGAATCACTCGAAACATGCATGTTAAATTCACAACGGACCAGGTATCGAGACCAAGCGGCGATATGCCATGGTTCCGATGGACTGGTTCATTTTGAAGTTAACAAATTCCCTGAGCACAACTAAGGGAAATCGCCATAGACCGATGGCAGCGAAAATTTCGCTGCCACATTATTTCCGTAAAACATCCTCTAAGCGTGACACAGTTTCAATCAAGTCATATCTTCACTTTCTTGTCTTATTTCTTCCAGTATGTGGCATTTCAGGACTTAAATCAAACAAAAGTACACAAATACTGGAAATATCTGGGTGGAAGCTTGATATTTCAGCGGCCATCGCTGTGTCTGTTGACAGTTTGGAAGTATCCGTCTGGCCACGTGTTTGCATTAGCCAGTCAGGGACATAGCACATAAATACTACAAAGTCACGCAAAATACGCTTCACTGATATCTATTTGTATACTGATTGATTTGTGTGTGTTTCATTTGTCAAAATTACTCATCGAACTGCGCCAGGATGAACGGAGTACGAATAATATGGGCTCTGCCTGGAGATACGGTTATTATGAAGTCAATCATGTATTATTAATTTGCTTGCTACACATTATTTCTTGCAGTAACCACCATTTGGGCCTATATAGACCGGAAACTTTTATAATCAATCATTAAATTAAAAAAAAGATTCAATTTCTGAGTCACTGTGTATGAGCAGAGAGTACGACGCGCCGTTGGTCAGATATTCAGTTCATTATAGAACAAGAAGACCGGCGGGGTCATTATGATTGCTTGCGAACATACAGCAACATTGGAATCATATTCTATTTATATCCGTAAATTGCTACTTTCTCAGTACGCGTAGTAGGCTACTGTTATCACCGGATCAAAGTTTGTGCCATTCGGAACAGCCTACAGAGTAACATTCTCCATCACTCTGTCCCTCTCACAAGCTACAGGAAAATGGTTGATATAAACACGGTTTCGTGACAAGAGAGAACGCTCTCCAAAAGACCCTGCTATTTTGTTCTTACATGTTTTGACATCATTGTACATCTTGCTTTTACAACACATCAGAGTCTTTAGGGTTCCTGTCTGAACCACAACGTCACGAAATGCCAGGGATTTACTTCCAAGGAGAAGAAAGAGGCTTTTAGTGATAATACCGGGAGATATAGACTTGGTGTTCCCAATTAGCACTAGTTTGGATCCATTTTGGGCCAGCGGTAGGAAAACAATATCCACCTAATGCATGTCAGTATTCGATGTGTACATTATCACTGAGGTTGGCCACAACTGACACAATAGTACATGTGTCTGTTTTCATGAAGGGATATTTCATAAATGTTTTAGGATTGAATCAGGAAGTCCGAAGAACTGATTAGTATTCATGATGTCTTTTGATATAGATGTGTTGTATGATCAAGTATTTTGGGAATTTAGACGAAGCTAAAAACATTCTGTTCAGAAGAAATCGAAACAATACTTAATTTGCAAACTTTGAAAATACACGGTCCGCGAATATTGAGACAACATGTTGAAACAGAAAATTGAAACAACGCGTCAAGTACGAGTAGGGTTTTCTCTCATCTTATCAAGGCGAAGAGCAATGTAATCAAGAGAGGTGCAACTATTTCCCGAACATCTCTCCAACTTTGTTTGCAATTGAGAGTTCATGGATATTCCCAGAAACATTTCCACTACTTTGCTTTCTGTTCAAAAGCAATAAACGATTTCACGTTAGTCAAAGTCTGGCCGCGCCATTTGTGTACCGCTGAAGAACAGACTGAATCACAACTTTCGTGTTAGATGTGTTTGTTATAGTAAATACTCAACAAAGTAATGTTTCTGGTGTCACTGGCTGTCACTGTTAACGACCACAGATGGGACCCTAAGACCACCATATTGGTTATGATTTGATTCAATACACTGTGTTCTGCATATCGTTGTCCTCCTAAGGCGCTTTCATGCGACTTTATATTTCCACCTCTCGTTTTCGGCTTGCAATGTCATTTGTGTTTGAATCGCCTCATCTGCCCAACAGATGCAAATATTTCAGGGAATCTAACAATCAATCAGTCAATGAAAAATGTTTACTTTCCCACCTCATGAAATATACAAAAATACAACATATACCCAAATGATTTTCTACATACAATGCAGAATGACTATTATTGTGAATATATTGACTATTATTGATAAAGTTATTAAATAGCTCCAATGCACCTTTGGGACACATAGCCCTCGGTCAGGTCTTTTTGCAAAGATTCGGTTCGATGCAGGGGCAGTCTCTATAACAACTATCACAGCTATAAATTGAATGAAATGCATATATTTTATATATATATTAATATCTTACACAATACTCACATTTGTATCTTACACTTATTACTTGAGTAATGAAACGTTTACTCACATCAACATATATACACACAATGACACAATAATCATTAACTCACATATTAATAGTAGAAATGGATACTAATTAACATACAAATTCATATTCCAAGAACGAATCCATCGACTGACAATATTAGTGTGTGCGGTCAACTCCGTGTGATACTAATGTATCAAAGTCAAAACAATGTGAATATCATGCATAAAATATCACCCACAAAAACAATATAATCACCCAAATTCACCCACAGAAACAATATGTTCACCCACAGAAACAATATTTTCACCCAGAATCACCCACAGAAACAATATGTTCATCCCAAAATCACCCACAGAAACAATATGTTCACCCAAAATCACCCACAGAAAAAATATGTTCACCCAAAATCACCCACAGAAGCAATATGTTCATCCACAATAACATTCATTCGAAATAATTTCCATTCATAAGATAACATATATTCAATACTTGTGAATATATACATTCTAACAATAATTTACCAAATTGTGCTTTTTCCATTCTATGAAATATATCATTTGAATATTTTGCGTTTATTTTCAGTAGTAGATATTTTCAGTAGTAGATATACTTTTACAAACACCTAAGTATGAAGTATATTTCGTAACATAACCAAGTCATTTATCCAAACGTAAAATAAAATGTAAACATTCCACTGATATCAACATTTGACTATAATCAACAATACTAACAATATATTCCTTGAAGACCAGAACAGCCTCTGGCCTCTGTTGAATCGATCGATCACTGGCTCGTGATAACTTTCTGTATTGACATGCCCTCGCCGACCACCCCCCCCCCCCCCCCATTCTCAAGTAAGAACTGATGCCTGTGTACTGGTAACGCGCACCAAACTGTGACCATTTCTATGTATTGTGGTCGTTGCTCACACTCGTCTGGTGAGTCCCAGCCAATAAATTTCATGCCCACGCAAAAGCACGTGACATTCATCAGAACACCAGTCACAACAAGTGGGACAAGAACCCTCGGACTGAGCACAAAACTGCATCAGCGCTGCCATATCATTTATTGTTGGGGTCAGAGACTGGAAGATCTTGATATTGTGAGATCTCGCTCCAAGACCTCGGGTAATCTGATAGGTACTGGACAGGCTAATATTGAGCTCATGGGATATCCTCGTCATGCTTTCTATTGGAGAGCTCAGAATGTTATTGAAGACCCTACCGTGGTTGTGGATTGTGCAGAACTTTTTTTCGCGCAGTATTACCACTGTTTTTGTTCAACACTGAGTCATTTTGGCAGAAATTCAGGACCATTTTGATGACCGACTTTTTGGCGGCCGCTCGTGTTTGGAACTCCACTTCAAACTCTTCACTAACTGAATTTAAAGATTGATTATCACGGGCGCCCTCTGTCGCTAGTTTGAATACCACTTTCAATGTAACTTTTCATGTTGACGCCATTGCTGGTTGTAAAGTCCGTGCCTGTGTGGAATACGCCGACCCTCCTACTCCGACCGTACCCACCTCTCCCGCGGCATAGTCGGCGGAACATCTCCTGGAGTCTCTCTCTGGGGACATGCCAGAAAATCGCTATCAGTATGTATTGTGTGGCCACAACACAATCCGACACTGAATGTAGCGCCATCTCGAAGTGTCCTTCAGTACAGACTTTACATAATAAAATAATCAAATGACATCCCATTCCAACCAGCCAAGAAACTCCGCAAACCGTGACGACGAGTGTCATTTTCCTGATTTTTCTCATTGCCATCATGCCTCGTATATGCGTTGTCCCGTTGCTCGTCTTTCGAACAATGTTCAATGACAACGAGTGGAAAATTATGTAGACAACAACTGTGCCAGAAGACAGCGCCAGAAAACAATTTTGGAACGCTATTGGTGGTGTGCATGGCCACAAAGTGTTTGCATTAAATTCTGTTACACCGAACGATATCGCACTAATTGCCATCCAAAATATATTGCCTATGACTGAAAAAATCACGACTGTTTTTGAAGACAGAGTAGAGCACATTGTCATCTTTCTGAGTGACAAGTATAAATCCAAGATCACCATGACTAACTGGTACCCATATATCCCACTGGAACATCGGGTGATCCAGGTCATAGTAACACATAGTGTCCAGTCTTGTAATGCTGATGCTTTATACACTCCGCGAAACAGTGTAGCAACGGCGAAAACACTTCCTGCCGTACATTTCTGGACCAAAAAACAATATGTTGATTTGTGTGTTTTCTTCCGTGTGACACAATAACCCAATACGGCCAAGGCGTTGAATATAAAGGTCACAGATCCGAGCACACAAAGCAGTATGCCATATGACATTGAAGGATCCATTTTGAGCCACACGAACCTGATATTTTACTCAAAAGCACAGTGATTTCATCACGACAAAATTATCTCAAAACTGTCCTCTGTTGAAACGATTTGCTCGTCTGAATGAGACAACCATGGAGTCAATGTGGAGTGGATGCCTTTGCATTTTATACCGCAATCACTTTCAGCATCAGCCCGACTTTGTTGTTGTCATCCATTAGCGTGATTAATGAGGTCACCATTATATACATTATATTAATCATATAAAATTATGGTAATGCTCGTTTTGCTCTCGGGCATGTTGCAAGCTAGGATAGCATGTTTAGTATGTGATATGTGGCTGTCAATCTTATTGTGTTATCAAAAGTTACACACTATTTAGGTAATATTATATAATGTGTACTAGGTAATCGTGAGAGTTCGGGGCATGTTTTGTTTATAAACGATAGCTAAGCTCGGATCCTATTGGTTATAATCACCTATTGATCCACAGAGCCGCAGGCCTCTCCCAGTTGAAAGGGCGCTTCGTGCTAATAGTGAGGTACCATGTGCTAAGAGGTATTTAGTTCTAGGGACTGCGGTAGGTGGAGCTAGTTCAGTGACTGGGCCCGTTACGTGACTTCTTGCCTCAGTCAAGTTCTCGCCCGGATGGGCCCGATTGATTATACACAATAGCAATTAGCGGCTTATTTTTCCAAACCAATGACCAAGTAACAAAATCAATGTCCCTTTTTCTCAGGAAGAACTATAGGTTGCTGGGCCTACCTGTGAAAATGGACAATTTCCATATATTGAAATAAACCCCGTTTATTTAAGGTAATTGAAATTCCTTTTAGGTGTAATGAAAAATAGTTCAAGGTAACAGCCAACAAACGCGAAGTATCCCCCGCATCTACACGATTTTACCTGCCGGTACTGTACTGTACTGTACTGTACCGGTACCTGCCGGTGTGCTGTACACCACGTTCTGTTGGTCATGTTTTTTAGAAATAGATATGCACGCACTTCCATCCATCCATAATCTCCATGTAGAAGCAACTTATATGTGTGCTGATGATGGATCAAATATTATTTATCACCGAGGATGAGAGTATATCGAGGATATATATCGAGGATAGTGTGCTGAAAGTATGGATATCAGTAAATCAATGAGATGAATATCGGTTAATTATGGTCGGCCAAACCGGTCATAAGTTAATTCTGTTGCGCGCAATGAATACGCAATTATATCATGCAATTAATTAACCAGCATGGAGGGTGTTTTATGGCACGATTAAAACATTTTTATATCGCGCATTAATTCAACCAAATTATATATCGTCTTTTCATACGCTACACAATTGAAGATAATTGTTGAACGTGCGTTAAATCAGGAATTGTATCGCGCAGTAAACCAGCCAATCACTTAAGGCACTCTAGGTCGCGGTACAATTTGATTCAGATCGCGGAATCAATCACCCAATGACAACATGATTTCATGCCTGAAATGCACCGCGCATTAAAAGACAGGTTATGAATGGTTGACACATAGCGCGACATAAATATATTTTGATCGCGATATAAAACTACTCTTCTGATTGGTTGATTTACTGTGCGACATGATTCAATATTTATTGCGTGCAACAAAGTTCACTTCTGACCATTTTGGCCAACCATATTTGATAGCAGTAATTCATGCTAATAAAATACATTTGGAGCATGCACTGATTTTTACAACCTAGAATTTATTCGTTTTGATCTAGTATCATTTTATCCATTCGAAGATCATTTACTGCTCATTAGAGAGTTGCTAAGATAACAGAATACAGAGGCAGAAAGCAGTATATTAGATCTGTTTCCTGGATAACATTTATATGTATCAGATCACAATGACAATGAACACTAAACAGAAACTGAAAGTTCACAGTTATTTAAGAATGAACGCGGAGACGAGTATGGTTCAAAATGGCATCTTAGATACCAAATATGGAATTATTTGGTTATTTTGCCTACGTTCTATGTAGCTGCCATGTTGATCCTGCCAAAAAAATGCATTAGATCTTCATTCTAACTTCAGTGCACTACCTCTGTAAAACTAGCTTTTTTAAAGTATGTACAATTGTTATACGGACGGAAATGCCTTTCGTGCATAACAATTCTATTTATGGAGACAGCAAGGACGTTGTTCATATAACGTGTGCATCTGACATTCACAAGGAATTTCCCAAGCCACCTTTGATGGAATAGGCTCTCATTGAGACCCAAAAAGCTGTCACGTGATCGCGATTCACGAGAGCTGACAAGTATAGTACAGACGTTGTCTCAAACTTTGAGAGATTTGCCGAGCTGTGTACTGCGTTGATCAGTACCATGTTGAAGAGGTTTGTAAGCTGTAATAGCCATCAAGCACACAACAAAGGCCTGCTACCTAACATCTGTTGTCTCTTCTATAAACACATTATACTCATGCACAGCATTTACCAAACACGTATAATCACGTTAGTTTCCCATGATTGCTTCGGACGTGTATCATGGAACCCTGATGAAATCATAATTCTTGATGGAAATAGTTATCATTTTATTCGGAGTCATGTCACCATTGGAATGTATGTATCACAGTACTGCCCATAAAGATCTTGGTTAATACAGTGTTTTCTGGGACATGGTAATGGTTTTATCCTCTCTGCAAATAAATGAAAATTTATGGAGATTGATCTCCTTGGAAAATTAAGTTGTGACCATTTTACTGAAGTGATTCTGATTGCGTGGTTATGTGCCATAGTTCCAGGTTATACGCCATCTCAATGTGTACCATGATTTTGGATACTCCCGTAAATGAGTCAACACCCTTACCAATTCCCTCAAGGTATGTCAGGTTAGCACCTTTCCGAGAACAAAATCAAATTAGAAACCCATCAACGGACAGGATGGTAACAGAGAATGGAGGTGCATGTGAAACAGCCTTGCAAACTCAATGTCTGAGCCATCCAAATAGTCTAAACCTATCTACACATGATATGAACAAGTCCTAATGGCACGAATATGAGAAAGTATTCCAATCATATATTTATATACTCAACAGTGTGAATAACATGTCAGACGCTGAATATTTCGAAGCAGCAAAACTACATCTTGTAACCGAATTCAATGTCAAAACATATGAGCATGAGGTCAATCATGGGACAATTGAACGAACCCATTGTCAATGTCAATTACAAGTGATAACTCACACAAAAGGCCCCGTCTTTCTATCAATAAGAAATTTGTTTTCCTGCATAGAAAATGTCGAGAATTCTTAAGTCTTGAATCTAGCAAATGTCAATCGCACATAAGGCTTCTTTTCCATCAGACTGAACAATCTTTATCCTGCTTATCTGGGGCAGTTTTATTGATAGCTGCAGAAAGCACATCATGGATTTGTATAGATAACATCCACTTAAATAGTCTGCATCTTGGAGTATTTGATCATCCTCCCTAATGGTGGAGAGGATCGTCAAGATTAGATTTGCACTCAAGACGGCAATATACCTAACAATGATTTGACGTTATGATTCGCCGAGTAGATATAGTTGCGACCTTTTACAGTACAAGTAGATTCTATGTTGACTTTTAACTCACAGTCCGTAAATAAATAAAATGCAAATCAAACAGAAATCACGTCCAAGTCACATCCAAAATGGCAAAAGTCAACATGAAGCATTGCTTACGATTTGAACGAAATGTCACAATGATATTATTATTTTGTTGTATGTATAATGTATGAGACTAGATTTGTCCATCATAAAAGGATTTGACTTGTAGAATTTTATATCATTTTGTGATAATTAATATGTACCTGACTTGTGTGCAAAATATATCATGGAGATTATTTAGATACAAGTGTCAAATTTTGCCTATAGGTATAGCAAAGCTATAGTCACCCGTAGAACAGATGTACTATATACAACCAAAGACAACTACAAGGGATGACCCCTGCATTGTCCATGATGGGCGGGTCGATGCCCTTATTTGGCTGAAAAGCCCCCACTCCAGTACAAAAGCATCACTGTTCTCTTATTATTGAACTTTGAACATCTGCGGCAGCATTATTGATAGCCAAGGTGTGAGTGTTGTATAATCACATCTTTTGACGTCTTAATCACATCTTAGGCCACGGCACATCATTGTAGGCTCAGAATGTGTTCAGGATACATGCAACATGAACCAGAGTGGCTCTGGTCAAAGTGGGAGTACAGGTTGAGAGTGTCTTAGTGCCACAGTGTTAAACCATGTGTCCAGTATCAGTTTTATACCACCTCAATTACCACGGACGAAACATAATGCTAACACAGACGGATTATGGCGGTCCTATTGGCGCTAGGAATACCGTTCAGCCATCTGGAGTTTTAATTGGGCCATCGTGGTGTTGCTAATGACAGATTACGTAACTGATAAAGGTTCAACAAACTTCTAGATTCGCACTGGCAATTTCATAATAATTCAAACGTCCTGAATGAGTTGGAGTCAGACTTTTTTCACAGAGTGTCTTCGAAGGGTCACTTAGCTGTCAATAAAACAATTTAGGCAAGCAGTGGTCAATGCCAGAAGTTTGGCACGAATATCTGCAATTGCATCATATTATCTATTGCATTATAAACTATATTTCCATCAGCTGAATGTTCATCATTTTGGAAGAACTGCATCTAGGAACCATAGTGATGTTTCACAGTACACATATTATATATAGACTACTTCACTATTTGTAGGACGTTCTTCTGGGCTATACAACGTTCTGAGATGGCTTTAGCTGGGATCTGTGCTTAATGTCTGTCACATTTGAGGGTCCTTCGCCCAGGAGCGTTGGTAACACTTTGGGTCACTTTTGTGCGGCCAAGGTTATGGGAAGCACCAAGAATGAAAACAATATAAATCGCTTGTAGAAATATGTACCTGACTTGTGTGCAAAATATATCATGGAGATTATTTAGATACAAGTGTCAAATTTTGCTTATAGGTATAACAAAGCTATAGTCACCCGTAGAACAGATGTACTATATACAACCAAAGACAACTACAAGGGATGACCCCTGCATTGTCCATGATGGGCGGGTCGATGCCCTTATTTGGCTGAAAAGCCCCCACTCCAGTACAAAAGCATCACTGTTCTCTTATTATTGAACTTTGGACATCTGCGTCAGCATTATTGATAGCCAAGGTGTGAGTGTTGTATAATCACATCTTTTGACGTCTTAATCACATCTTAGGCCACGGCACATCATTGTAGGCTCAGAATGTGTTCAGGATACATGCAACATGAACCAGAGTGGCTCTGGTCAAAGTGGGAGTACAGGTTGAGAGTGTCTTAGTGCCACAGTGTTAAACCATGTGTCCAGTATCAGTTTTATACCACCTCAATTACCACGGACGAAACATAATGCTAACACAGACGGATTATGGCGGTCCTATTGGCGCTAGGAATACCGTTCAGCCATCTGGAGTTTTAATTGGGCCATCGTGGTGTTGCTAATGACAGATTACGTAACTGATAAAGATTCAACAAACTTCTAGATTCGCACTGGCAATTTCAAAATAATTCAAACGTCCTGAATGAGTTGGAGTCAGACTTTTTTCACAGAGTGTCTTCGAAGGGTCACTTAGCTGTCAATAAAACAATTTAGGCAAGCAGTGGTCAATGCCAGAAGTTTGGCACGAATATCTGCAATTGCATCATATTATCTATTGCATTATAAACTATATTTCCATCAGCTGAATGTTCATCATTTTGGAAGAACTGCATCTAGGAACCATAGTGATGTTTCACAGTACACATATTATATATAGACTACTTCACTATTTGTAGGACGTTCTTCTGGGCTATACAACGTTCTGAGATGGCTTTAGCTGGGATCTGTGCTTAATGTCTGTCACATTTGAGGGTCCTTCGCCCAGGAGCGTTGGTAACACTTTGGGTCACTTTTGTGCGGCCAAGGTTATGGGAAGCACCAAGAATGAAAACAATATAAATCGCTTGTAGAAATTCTTAAGATTGATTATAGTCTCCCCATTGATAGCCAGGATGGGTGAATTTTGTTCCAATTGACCTCAACAGCAATGGGTGAACGAATCACTAACTCCTCTAGCTATTAGTTGTGCTTTCATAGATAATGGTTGCATGAAATAACAATGCTATTCACTTGTGGCCTTTGATTGGATATAATTGGGAATAATAATTGTTTCAGATGTGAAGGGGTGCAACAAATCACATTGTTTCGTTTCTGAACGAATATCAACCAAGCATGAGAAAGACAGTTTGGAATAATTGACAGGAGCCTACAACCATCACCCAAACTATGAACACTGCAGATGGTTTAATGCTGGCTTGTATGCCATGATGATATGTAGATGTTTATACACGTTATTTACATCGTGTTGTGAGGGCCATTCCCAATCTTTGAATAAATTCTTCATTCGAGGAATTTTCCTGCTCTTGTGTCTTCTCTAAAAAGACTGCCAAACTAACTGATTTCCAAAAAAAAATATCACCAATATATTTTTCGTATTGAAATGAATTGAGCCGTAGTTTTGGCCCAAATGGTAATAACTCAAATACCTGCCGTTCTCGATTCCCAAGAATTGAACATATGCCTGGGTCCTCACATGTGAGTAGAAGTAACAAGCTGATTTGTTTGTTCATAATAAATCTCTGCAAATGCTGAAGATATTAGCCAATTGTAGGGACACTAATGACAATACCAAGATATATTCATGCATCACCGAACAGATATGTGATGAGATAATATTCATTCTTTTGAGTACCATTGCAACTGGTTGGTTACGAGCCACGAATATCTTACAGTTATACACCACCTATTTAAAGACCTAGTAGCATGCCGATGAAAGTGCTTCTCATTTAGTCTATTATGAATAGTTTTCAATGAATCCGAACGAATTTTACAAATACAGTCAATGGGTTTCAAGATATTGAATCAAATAGGCATTCCTTCTGTAAATTGCCGAAGATTTTGATTATGATTTTAGTATGGGTGACGTGGGTGGTGACGTCAGTTGAGGCAGAACTGAAAGTACATGTAAACAGCATTTCGCATATTCATTCCCGTGGTGTATGTTTGACAATTAGCTAGGTTGGTTGGTAGTTTTAGGCATGTTGTGTAAATGCATGTCTTCCACGGACTGTGAATTTCCCTTGTAATTGCATAAGGTGTCTTGCAATGTTGTGTAAATGCATGTCTTCCACAGACTGTGAATTTTCCTTGTAAAATAATATCAAATTTCTGTCATACAACATGTTTGTGAAGTAAATTGTACTGGCATACCACTTACGTCACTTCATCCAGCAATTTATCACTAGCGTAGATCTTGAAGCTGATATAATTCAATGGCATTACTCAGTGATAATCTAGTTAGACAAGTTGGTGAGATTGGTCTGATTTATTTGGATATCGGTTTTGAACGATTGCAGACAGCTTCTATGTAAGATGGAAATCAAATAAATTAACATAAAATGGTGAATGCCTATTACCTAGCAACATTACACCCAAACACATTTCATATCTTGTTCATAATAATTTCTTCTTTGTTCCCCATTATTCGTAATAACGTTGACTTGATTGTTTGTGTCAAATACGCGATTTCAGCGAACTAACCTCAATGGAGAAAGAGCTGTTCCATGTTCGTGAATTAGGACAACTTACGCACTTTAATAGTTAAGAGGGGGGGGGGGGGGCACTCATAGGTTTAGAATATCCGAGCAATCAATTCAACATTTCCTCTTGTGTTCAATATCAGACACAGCTCTAATCTTGTAATACTATTGACATAACTTACACGAAATACCATTCTAATAGTTGGTTCCTGGTTGTTGAAACGTGGCGTATATGACAATGAATGAGGTTTCAGAAATACATGTATTTAGATATCTTACCTACCGTACAAACAAAGAAATAGCCCCAGAGCTCACTTCACTACACTAAATTTGTGACATTAAATTTTGTACCTGATCCATTATTGTTTGCATGAGTAACACATGTAGTCTAGGGAAATCAGCTGAGTGGTTAGGATATATGTGTGTATTATTTCATGTCGCATCATTCTGTAACCAAAACAAGCAACAGGTGACATTCATAACTATATCTGACAACAGGCGACAGATATAATTATGTGCAATTATGTACCGATGAAAATGCTTCTCGTACATAGCACCTTTGATGGGACTATATTTTGACACACTGTGGTTTTGACATTCACATGGGTGACAACAAATTTTCGATGGTGATAAATCTCATTAAGACCATAAGAAGCTGTCACGTGATCGACATTCGTGAGAACTAACACGCCAAGTGACAGACGACGTCTCAAACTTTGAGATGTTGAGATTTGTCGAACCATGTGTTTTGTTGAACACTACCATGGTGAAGAGGCGTTGAAGCAGTAATAGCCATCAATCAAACCACCAAGACCTGCCACCTACGTCTGTTGCCACTCCTACAAACAAACTATACTTGTGCACAACTTTTGCCAATCACCTGCATCACGTCAGCTTCCCATGATTTAAGGTGTGATTGCACGTAACTTACCGGTGACTGCACTGAGGCACTTTTCCATTGACTTATAATGTGAAAGTAAAGGTAACAAAATCACCAAAACAATACAATCCCCTGACCTAAAACTTGGCTAGCACACACACAAATACGCATGGATGATGAACCGAGACACGGTTTCATAAATGATATCACGAAAGCTGTGCAATTTGATGATTAGATAAATCATTTTAAACGTTTCACCAAAACGAAGATTCAAGTGTTCTGCTTGACAAGCACTGGCTGTTGCATATATTTATTCCTTGTTGTCGTCAAAATAATGAGAATATCTAGGGCTATACTTTCTGTGAGATGAATACAATGAGCTGAACATTCATAATCCCAAACACCTCGGTGCACCCGAGTGCATATCACCTGTGAGTCTTACTGGCCTCACTAGCTATTTGCTGCACATCATAATCCTTTCGCTCGCCCTGTTGTGAGTGTATTTTGTAGACTGAGAAATAGGTCGGAAAATGACATATGAAAACGATGAATATAACAAATTTAACATTGCTTAGTAAGAAACAGATTCTCGGTTAGTAATCCTTGATGGCTAACAATCAGAAAGGCAAAGTTTCACCTTGGTTGGAAGTGTGTGAATTCATGAATTTGTTACCTTTATATTTGCATTATAAGTAAATGGACAGCTGCTCACTGTCAGGTTCATGACGATCACATGCAATCAATCCTTAGTCTAACGCGTATCATGCAACTACGATGGAATCATAAGTCATGCTGGAAATAGGTCCCATTTTATTCAGAATTATGTCACCAGTGTAATGTGTGTATCACAGTACTAGCCATGAAAATCTTGGTTAATATGTTGGAAGAAGGTAATGGTCTCATCCTTCATGCGAGCTCTGTTGACAATTCAGTTGTGATCATTGACTGATGATGATGCGATTCTGCTTGCATTGATTATGTGCCATGGTCCGACAAAATATGCCATCTCCAAGTGTACCATGGTTTTGAATACTCCTTTAAATAATTCATCACTCACACCAATTACCTCCAGGTCTGCAATGTTAGCACCTTTCTGGGTACAAATTCAGATTAGAAACCCACCAACGGAAGGTATGGTAATAAGGAACGGAACTACATGTATGTGAAACTACCCAGCAAACTGTAAGTCTTTCTAATAGTCTAAAACTATCTGAACATGATAGAGCAAATTCCAATGGTACGAAAATGAGAAAAAATTCAATCATAAGTTTTAATAATCAAACTAAACACAGTGCCTATAACACATGTCACATGTTTTCGAAAAGCAGAGCTACCCATCTAACTGAGTTCAATTTAAAATATATGAACTTGAGGTCACACGTGCGTCAATGTCAAACACACGTGATAGCTCATACAAAAGGCCCCGTCACAATAGGTTTGTTTTTCTGTAAAGCGGATGTCATGAATGGTTAGATCTGGGATTCCGGCAAATGTCAATCACACATAAGGCTTCTTTTTCGCCAGACTGAACCAGCTTTATCCTGATTACCCATCGCAGTCTATTTGATAGTTCCAGAGAGCACATCTGGAAAGTGAATAGCTAAAGTCTACTAAATGTGGACTGCATGTGTAAGTATCCGGTCATATGAATTAATGATTTGATCCTCAAAACTAATCCTCTTGAGTTTGAAATTGATCCTCGAGAATTATTAAAAATCAAAATATTAAAACGAAATATTAATGTTAGTGCTGCCTTGTACTTGTGCAGAATCTTGAAGTTTCGCTCAATAGATGGGGAATATTATACAAAAAAAAGAAAGCGAAACAGTAACGCTGTATTGTTCACATCATATATTATACGATATTTGAGGGAAATAATTCACCTTCAACAATTGATCAACGAAAATCGTTATGTACAGCGCACTGGTTTTTTAAGGTGCATTTCAAATGACATAATTTATTTATGGGAAGATCCTGCATCTGCGTCTTCTCCGGAGAGACTTTTAAACTAACTGATTTCCTGCATTTGATATACAAGAAACCAACGGAAATATCACGATGTAGGAAGTCTATGTTCCACCAATATATCTAATGGATTGAGTAGTGGTTTGGGTGCAGCGGAAGTAAAGAAGTGTTTCATCAAATGATATAACTTAAATAACTGTCGTTCTCGATTGTTCAGGAATTGAACATATGCCTGGGCCTTTAACTGTGAGTAGAACTAACAAGCTGATTTGTTTGTTCTTAATGAATTTGGGCAAATGCTGAAGGTATTAGCCAATTGTAGCGACACTAATGTCAATATTAAGATATATTCATGTATCACCGAACAGATATGTGCTGAGATATTGTTCATCGTTTGAATGCCATAGCAACTTGTTAGTTACGAGCCACAATATCTGACCTTTATACACCACACATTTAATGTAAGTATCAATCTATTACCACAATACAGCTAGATTTTGATGATTCCAATAACAAACGTAAAATGCCACATTTTGCAATAGAATCACAGCCCAACCTAATACTTTATCAACAGACACAATGGCGTCATATTACATCATATCACACTGTATTGTGTAAATTACATAGTACACAATGCATTGTGTTATGCCATGGTGCATTTTTTACCCATGATTATACCACATATGTAATAGATATACACTGAGCGCGAGGTGAAATAGAATATTATGGACCGAGCGGCGACGCTGCCACCCCCCCCCCCCCCTTTTCGACGCCAGTCACCATGGTCAACCACATTTGTAAAACTGAAGGGCATTAAAATCTTATTCTGCTAACAATTCAACTCTTTCTTCTATCCCCTTCCTCTTTCCCATTCACTCTTCATAAACTGTGCACCGGTCTGCCTGTGATTATCAATGAGATCTAAACTCAAACATCCAACTTAGTAGATCTATTTTCCTGATGAACTCGCACTGCGCACTGCGCTGGCGGTAAAAACAAAGGTCGGGTGGTGTCAGAGACTGTCTATGGTACCTCAGGATTAACCATGAAGAGTAGGGGATTCTCCCAATCCCGGGTTTCTGTCTAGGGGGCATATCATCTAGTTATGGCGCCCCCTTAACCTCAAATACAAGTACGCCTACGAGGCGCGCACACTTTGTAAGAGAGATGACAAAATGCAGCACATGAATAACACTGCATGTGGATATAAACGCGTGCTTTTGAACGCTTTTTTTCTGGATATAGTGAACAGTGAACAGGCGAGATGTCCACAATCATAGCATTCTTCTCATCTTGTATTAACTAATGCTGGCTGCATCTGTATTCAGAACAAGAGATGAAAAGTACTCTATACTCTGATCTTTCTCGTTTACACCGTTTTTTGCTGATATTTTGCGGTGATAAATGATATCCTATTATTACTTGGCAAACTTCATCTGGGAGTCAAACGGGAATTCACTACCAAATGTTAAAATTAGCCCAATCATTGAACTTTTGGGTCCGCACATAATTTGTTCACTTTGTGGCGGTGCAATCTACACGTTTGGTTGGAATAGACGTGGAATCAATACCCAGTATTAAGTATTCCGAGCAAACAAAACAGTGTCCGTTATCCAATCTCACAGTCCGGGGACAGAAAGTCCTATCAGTCATACGAAGTGAGAGAAAACAAAAATGACGGGGAAACTCATGAACCCAAAAATGGCCATTAGGAGGTGTAATACGCCCCTTTAAAAAAAAATTTGATTGTTTAATATTAGGTGAATACGCCCCTAATATGTTTTCCAAAATCACAATAATACTTTGAATCATGATGGATGCAAACACGGCCAAATTCCCGAATATGCTCAGATTCCCAAGATTTTTTAATTTTTGCCATTGAAATCTGAAATTCAACAGATCATCGCCGGTGGGGGACGTATGCCAAATAATAATCGGTATCATTCAGCATCGCAAAAATATCAGCGAAGAACGGGGTGAACGAGTCAGGAAAATCAGTATGTCCGAAAGAAGACGTATATATATATCATCTACATTCCTTCTGAAGAAAAATAAAACTATTTAAAGCATATGTGATATTTACAGATTTGTTGGTGAAATCACTATGACCGGTCCTAAAGATTGATCCATAATTCCAATGTTAGACTGATAAATGAAAGTATTTTCATTTCATGCATTTTATATATGACGATCTGAACATTCTGTTCAAAGTTGTTTTCAAAATACATATGTTAAGTATCATGAAGTATAGCCTATATTTTACTCTTGAAAACGAAAAACATAGCACCAAAGGTGCTGTAGCTTACCGGCAATCATGAGAAACGCAGAGTATTGATTTTCCAACATAACAATTTTTACACTGATCTTGAACTCTAATTGTTAAAACATGTTCATAAATGTTGCTGGAAACACATTTTTGTATGGACTATAATACCAAATCAAATTACACATCACAATGGTACATAAAGATAATCTTATACATGATTTTGAGAAGAACCGTCTGAATAGATTTAGACAAAATGACCACTAAAGACAAAATTCATCGTTTTTGACCTTCCAAAGTCATTGAGTCCAAGAAGCCAAAAAAAATTTTCAATGGCCAAAAAAAAAATTGTTTTTTTTTGCCGACCCGTCAAAATATCAAAATGGCTGCTACACGCAGACCGGGGATTCAAGGGCAACGAAACTTATACACATCATAGAGGTACATGAGGGGAATGTTATAAAACAAAAATCTCAAAACTGATCAGACAGTTTATGAGAAAATGGCCATCAAAAATCCAAAATTGGCCATTTTCCGACAAAAAAAGGTTGTTTTGACCTTTCAAGGTCATTGAAGGTCAAATTCAAGGTCATCACTCAAAACGCAATATATGATTTCCCATTTGAATGTGCCAATACTTAGGCTCTATCTTCAAGTATTCTATGAGTTTACTCCGCACAGCTCCCATTATGAAGGAAAATTGGGTGAAATTTTCTAAGCCCAAAAAATGTTTCAATGGCCAAAGAAAAAATTTTTTTTTTTCCTGGAAATGGCTCAAAAACGAATAGTGACTTGATTTGAGACAAAAAAAATATTTTTTCCCCGACCCGTCAAAAAATCAAAAAGGCCGCCACACGAAGACCGGCGATTCAAGGGCAACGAAACTTATACACGTCATAAAGGTACATGAGAGGAATGTTTTGAAAAAAAAATCTCAAAACTGATCAGACAGGTTTTGAGAAAATGGCCTCCAAAGTCCAAAATTGGCCATTTTTCGTCAAAAATGGCCGCCAAATCGGCAAAAACGATTCAATAAAAAAAAATTAAAAACATTTTTTTAGATATTGGCCTAAGGTATGTTCTGGCAATATTATGGGGAAATTCATCAAGCCAAAAAAAAGTTACAGACCCGGACGGACGACGGACGACGGACGAAAAACCATGATAATAGTGAGTAGTCACGTGTGTATATGCTAGTTGTTTGGTGGTAATAGATTGATACTTCCATTCCATTCATATTTGCAGGGAAATTGCACTATTGACTGCATATGATCTGTGGGGGCTTTCCTAGGATTCCGGGCCCAAGTATCATATCCTGCGCCTTCCTCTATATTCAATAATGATTAAAAAGGTGCGAGACGGATTAAATGGTATGTTTTCAGTGGACGAGTAGGAATAAGGAGCAGTGTACGGTACTTGGTCCGGATTCCTTTACAAATGAGGATATACCTGTGACGTATCGCAGGATTAATATCAAAACTACCCGAATTCCGGCCCGAGTAGCGCACCTTCATCTGTTAATACTACTCACCCACTGAATGTATACCATATCTAATCCGTCTGGCACATTTTTAATCTTCATTGAATTCAGAAGAAATAGTAGGCTGCGCTACATGGGCCGGAATTCCCAGGATAATGTGGATACTATTTTCACCCGATTTCGCGGAGGGCTTTGCACAGGATTTGCATGAAGACTGGATGATTTCTGAACTAATATAAATATTCACCGCGAAATGAAGCTCACGGACAAGCATGTTACGAATGAATTGTCATCAATTGTAGTGGATATGTATGCTGGAATTATGCACTTTTATATGTGAATCTAATAAAATATGTCCTATTGTATTTGCTGTTTTGTTCACTCGATTGTGACGGAGTCATTCGAGGGGGTCGTCAAGGTTCAGTGCGCCAGGTATATAATATGTTGTTATACACCTGCTAGCAAGTATATAAGTTAGATATCGACCGCTGGAGAACAATAGGACCTGTAACTAGCGTGGAAAAATAACTTGTTTTCTGTTTTTAGAGTTCAATAAATCGCTTCAAGCGGTAGCTCTATATCACCTGTTTTATATCAGCTGTGGTGAAAATACACTTAGACAAGAAACACATGGATTTCAGTCACAATCATTGGGTCTCTGCCCCAAAGTATAATTTAAACACAACTGAAAGCTGCAACAGTAATTCAGTGACTATAATCAAAACCAAAGTTAGCACAGAAACACAATTACAACAGCATTATAATCCTTGGTCCAAAATTATTGACCCTTATCTATACACCAGCAAATTCTATATAGGCACATTTTGCTACTGTCCCTGTACATATACATGTAGTGGGCGACTGATTTCAGCTGTTCATCTTTCTTCACAAATATGTTTTTTCCTGCCTTTGTCCCTGGGCAAAGGTAGAAAACGAATAATAATTCTTTCAGATGTGGAAGGAAGTGCCATTGACAAGAGGGAAAACTCTCTCAGAGACCCTGCTATTTTTTGTCTCTACAGATTTTGACATCATTGTGCATCTTGCTTTTACAACACATCAGACTCATTGGAGTTCCGGTCTGAAACACAGTGTCACGAAATGTCAATCTGGTGTCTTTTTACCATTAGTTTGGATCCATTTGGGGCTTGTCGGAGAAAACAAATGTGACAAATGGACAAGTTGATTATGACGAATGATCTCAACCTGTATTTTAATTTTGTATTGTTAAATATCTGAAAATATTTAGGAAGCGAATGAGATTCCACGTTGCTGGTCGACGTATTTCGGATGTGTCCTTAGGTCAACAAGGGAAGTGGGTAATTATGTTTTTTTTGTTTATTTGAAGTCGTCATGTAGTCAATGCTTTTAGCAATAAAATACTAGGGTATGAGATACATGGTGCCAATCAAAATTTTAAGCAGGAAATAGAAACAAGACATAAGAGAATATTATTTTTTTTGGCGACAGTTGAGTCTCCATGATGAAGTTAGTACTCATCAGTCATGATATGGAATCGTATTAGTTTTATTGGCTGGAGACACGCAAAGATTATTTAGCACGGATTATTGTTGTTCAGATGTTAAATATATCAGCTTCTGAACGACAAACCGACAAAAATCATTTCGATCTCCGGGCAAGACGTATTAAATAAATAAACTTATACAGTTAGAGTGTAGTAACACACATAAGGATGTAAATGCTCCATTACTAATTGTCATGATGGTGACTAGGTATTTACACACACTAGATGTTACGTATATGTCTCTATTAGCTTATATAGATTCTATTACACCAATCCCTGCAAGATTAGGCGAACCAATGTACAGCTCACAGAATACACAATAGGGCAGAACACAAAATAGCGAATAATTTATGTCCATCTGCTGCTTGTCACCATGGAGAACTCGCGAAAGTAAATATAAATCAAATAAGTACGAAATATGAAGTCCGCACAATTATCCTGCTTGTGCATGTTCTCCATAGTGACTGACAAACTAACTGATTTCCAGCCTTTGCAATACAAGAAAACAACTAGAGTGTAACGCTGTAGGAAGTCACATGTTTCACCAGTATACTCAAGTATTGTTAGGATGGATTGAGCAGTAATTTTGGTGCAATTGCGCAAGCAAAATTAATTTCATTTGCTTGTTGATAAAGAAATTGTGCAAATGCTGAAGGTATTGGTCATTTGTACGGATACTAATCCCAATGCTATGATAATATTTATCCATGCAACTTCCAAGAGTGATGACACATGACAGTTTTAGAACAACTTATGAGTGTAACTTACTTGGCACATAATACAGTGTGTTATGCCATGGTACACATTTGATTATATCACAAATGATTAGATCACATATCATGGAGCAAAGATTTGTTTTCTGTATTCGTAGTTCACTGAATAGTGCTAATTACCCTTGCCCCGATAGGAGGAGAGGTTAATGCAATTGTATCTGTCTCTTTGTTTGTCTGTCTGTATGTTTGTCTGTCTGTCAACGTCTTCGAAATCGACTCGAAATTCATAGGGATGAACACGGTATAACAGTGGCTCAGTCCTCAATTTTGGTCAAAATTGAATAAAAAAAATGCCATGGCAACAGGCAAAGTGAAAATCACATATTTGGCTCTACGCGTGTTCTAATAAATATCAATTTTCCCAACTAATTTTGTATTTTTTCTTTGGCCAATTTCTGACCGATGCTTTCAGACCAAAACTCCACATTATCACCTGAGATCAAAAATTTGGTGATCACGATTTTTTATGACTTTTTAGTGTTCTTAGATTCAAGGCCATGTTGTGAATCCAGTTTTCAATCTTTTTAAACCTCTTTCGTCCAGGAGATGTACCTATATAATGGAAAGAATTCTCTGAAATTTCACAGTTCAATTTCGAGCAAGAGGATCTGATCTTGTGACTTGACAAGGTCACAGAAAAGATAAAAATCAAAAAAGTTACAAATAACTCTGTTCTTTTTCATGATTAATTTCCCTGTTAGTTTTGTATAGTCAATTTCTCATCATTTGCTATGTGACCGATGGGCGTACAATAGCCCAAGTTCGAAAAGCAGTGTTAGTATAACTGGAATGAAACTGCAAGGGATGACAATAATCCAGCGACCTCCAATATCTCCGAAGATAGCACAGAACGAAAATTGCAACTCAATCTTTCGTCCAAAATTATTGACAACTTTGGTTGAACATTATTGTGCGGCGTCAGCCGTACTATATCTGTTAGTGTAATTTTGACCCCATGGTACTACTGGTGAGGCGCTTGTCCCTGCGTGGACTTATTGCTACCGAATTAAGTCAGCGATGACATTATCCATATTTTATGTCACAATCTCAGATTACAATAAAGTTAAGTAGCAAATATTGAACAAAGAAAACATACACCTTGGTCATTTGTGGAAAGTGCAACTAAAACACATTTTGGCAAGAATAATGGACGAATCGACAAACAAATGCGAGCAATAATCAATTTTCGCATGGACAAGCTCTGCACCAGTATTGCAGGTATTATGGTATTGTAAGACCATCTACGAGAATTGTTCTCTGTGAGAGGGAAGTAGAGAGTTATTACAATACGAGTTCGACTTACAATACGATTCGAGTTCATTGTTTCATATTGTTATCAAACTAATCAATAGGGTTGTTTAACCAAGAAATGGGTTTCGTGTCTACTTATCCTTGATTTTTCTCGTATTCACTCAGCCTCGAGTACTGGTTCTACTCTCCTTTGTCCCTGTGGCCGCACACGTAACCTCAAGTTCTGCTGTTGTGATGCTTGTTTTTATCTCTGTTGCTTCTATATCAGTATATATCTCGGCGAGATGGCCGAGTGGTCACGTCCAAGCGGTCAGTCGCTCAAGTTGAACCAACAGCTATCGCCGGCATGGGTTCGATCCCACGTCGTGCCGCATGTGCAGTAATTGTAAGGGGATTTTCTCCCTGCCCTCACACCTGGCAGTGTGCCCGTGACTCGGATATCACGTAAAATGGAGGTCCCATCTCTAAAAAAAAATGTTGTGAAGGGACGTAAAAGACCCCTCTGAGAACGACATGTACCCTGGCAGTGACCACTCTCAGAGGACTAAATTCCAAATTGTGAAGCGCTTTGATAATGTGTGTATTTTTGATAAAGCGCTATATAAGAACCAGTTATTAATATTATATACAGATATAGATCATCGAATCTATACTGGCTCATGTTGCTACTTCCCAGTATATATATATACATGAAGTAAGCAACTGTTATCAACCGGTCAAGGTTTGGGCCGTTCATTTTCCTCTACATTGATGTCCATCGAGACTGTTTTCCTCTAACAAGTCACACGGGAAACTACTGGTTTTTCGTGACAAGGTTTCGTGACAACAGGAAACATGCTGTTGAAGACATTGCTATTTTGTCCCTTTTCGAGTTTGACATCATTTGTACATCTTGTTTTCACAACATGTGAGAGTGATTGAAGTTCTATTTTAGAACAAAAATGCCAGAGATTAAAGACACTGGCTCCGATAACTATGGAAGCGTATTGCTGCCAGGTCTGCAGTGAAGAAATATAATGTTCGTTCATCAACAAACTATACACAATAATTCTACACATAAACATAAAGACACATCAATCGATCACAGCATCTCTTAAGATTGATTCCAATAATTTATCTACAATTTGTATGTAGCTGGTGTGCATGCTACACGAAATACATTCATGCACTTCTATCATCCATATTTAAACAACAGTTGTCGAACGAATGTGCTGAACCAGCCAATATTAATGACTTCATCCAATCAGACACATGGCGTACACCTGTATTATTTCTCCTACTGTTGGAAAGCTGACCTTGTGTGGGAGATTTGATAGATATCGGACCTAGATCTGGGAAATGGTGGGCGAAGCCACAGCAATGAATCCGATCTAACAATGATTTCTCAACGGGATATTAGTACCATGAATGGTACAGACCTCAAGGGTGGACATGAGAAGCAAATCGATATGATGTGGATTTTTTTCTCTTACGTTGTTATCAATATTTATGTGAGCTGTGATCAGACTGAAGAGATCACAAAAGTTGTTTATCAGCTTGTTTTTTTTAAAACTCTTTTCCATTTGATTTATTCATTGTATAGAAACAACATGATATATATACATATAATTTATAAAATACAATGAAATGACATGCATAATGACAATATAGCACCCCCAAAGAATTGCTGCTTATTTCCAGGACGGTCTATTTAGAGTGAAAGCAAAATGACGTCAGGTAAGATATGTCGTGTATTGTGATGGTATCCATTTGGCGTGAGAGATGGTTCCATATATCTTCGAAACAACAGCTTCTGTGTCGCCATCAATGCCCTGACGCAAAATGTGTATATCGACCAACAACATTGGAGTATGGCTTTGGGACAGGAACCCCCCCCCCCCCCCCCCCGACCGAACATTCACCCGAGTTGGTCAGGGACGCACAGTGGGCATAGTGTCTTGTAATTTCTCTGGAAGCAGTGGTAGTATGACTGGAATAAAAACACGAGAATATGATTCTTTTGCGTGGACCTACATGTATCTGATCCACATTAGTTGGATTTGTAGTTGACTTTCATGTTAAATAACAAACGTACATGGCGAGATGCGTCCTTAAACCCTGCTCGCCATAACGCTACTTCCTGTATATAAGACATTTCACTTCGTATGAAATCAGCAAATAAGTTGTGATGTAAAGGGATGTCAAAAATGACGTTAAATAAACTGTCTAGGCATGTTGTGTGAATGCATATTCTCCACCAACGAACTGTGAAGTTGCCTTGTAAGATTGTACTGGCCATTGACGTCACTTCATCAACAATACAGCACTAACGCAGCTCTTATAGAGATAATTTAATGACATTACTCAGTGAAAAAAAACCTTGAGAATATAATTTTTTTTCAGACAGACCTAAATATCAAAAGTCACATATGTTAGATTTGACTTTCATGTGAAACCAGAGATGTGTGTAGCGAGTTACCTCCTAAAATGCTGCTAGCCGTAACGATGTTTAGTTCCTCTTCTGTACAGGAGGCATATTTTGTGTATTTCGTATGAAATCAGGAAATACGTTGTGATGTGAAAAGGGGGTGTGAAGAATACCATCTCATCAACTGACCATTTCATAAACTTTTGTAAATGCATGTTTTCCACGGACTGTGAATTTGCCCTGTATAATAATATTGAAATTTGCTCATACAACATGTGGTGAAGTAACTTCATCCAGCAATTCATCACTAGCGTAGCTCTTGAAGCTGAGATAATTTAATGGCATTACTCAGTGATGATCTAGTTGGACAAGTTGGTGAGATTGGCCGATTGCAGACAGCTTTGTATGTAAGATGAAAATAGAATAAATTACATTAATATGATGTATGTTACCTGGTAACATTGCACCAAGCACATTTTCCAAGGTTCTTTCCGATCACTTACTTTTTGCTTCTTTTTCTCACTAACATTGACGTGTGGTTGTTTGTGTCAAATACGCACTTTCAGTAAACTAACATCATCTGACAGAGAGTTGCGTCATGTTTATAAAATAGAACACATTACCGGGGTTTCCCGTAATATGGCCCACCCGATTTATGGTCCATTGGCCATCTTTCGGGAAAAATCTCAAAAGATAGCCCATGGGCGATAATTCGGATTCATTTTTTGAAAAATTTTGGTGATGTGATTTTCTATAATGTATTTTCGATGAAAATGTAAGCGATTTATTATACATGGATATATTCCATAATCATGAAACTGTCACAGGGGCGTCAAAATCACAACGGGGTGAATGTTACGCTGATTGGCTTGAAGTAAAAACAGTATACTATAGGCCCAAACTATATGTACAGGTATTACTTGTGCTATAATATTTCGTGTGAAATATGTAACGACTAATTGAAAAGAGCTTAATTGTATACCGAGGTGTGTTTATTTTCACATTAGAGACACCGATGCGCAATGTTTATCTGTAGGTGAGATTTATTTTTCTATTGACTGATGTTTCTCTAGTATAGACATACACTTCAAAACTAAACATATATCCGTCATATAAACCACAGAGAGCGGTATGGGTTTTTCCCAGCACTGTTCTCATCATGAGACAATGCATGTGAAGTGCGAGCAAGTCATGAGAAGCACTCGTATGTCTAGAATGTCCAAACAATCAATCCAACAATTCCTCTTGTGTTCAATATCGGGCATAGCTCTAGTCTCATATGTCATTGACATAACTTACACACAAGATCATCCTAACTTTCACAGTTTGTTCCTGGTTGTGGAAGATAAAGATGTATTTACATATTTTGTCTACCGAAAAACAAAGAATTAGCTCCACATTCTTTTATTATTCGTTTATTTCAGCACACTAAATTTGGTGTGTGTATGTGCAGGTAAATAAGCTGAGTGGGTAGGATATATATGTGAATTATTCGTTCAGTCGCATAATTTGTACTGAAAACAGGCAACGTGTTAGAGATATAACTGCAGAATTCCTGCTAAGTATGTGCAATTGTATACCCCTGAAAATGCTTCTGGTACATAACACCTTTCTTGGAGACATGTTGGACTATATTTGGACACACTGTGGTTTTGACGTTCACCTGGGTGACAACAAATCTTCTACGTTGGGGATTCGCATCAAGACCACATTCACCAAAACTGACAAGTTACGTGACAGACGACGTCTCAAATTTCGAGAGATATTGAGATTTGCTGAGTTGTGTACTCTGTTGAACACTACCATGCTGAAGAGGTGTGTAAGCTGTAATAGCCATCAATCACACCACCAAGGCCTGCTACCTAACATCTGTTGCCTCTTCTATAAACACATTATACTCATGCACAGCATTTGCCAATCACCTGTAATCAAGTTAGTTTCCCATGATTGCTTCAGACGTTTATCATGGAACGCTGATGGAATCATAATTTTTGATGGAAATAGTTCCCATTTTCTCCAGAATCATGTAACCAGTGAAATGTATGTATCACAGTACTGGCCATCTCGGTTAATACAGTGTTAGCTGGAACGAGGTGATGGTGTTATATCCTCTCTGCAAATAAATTACAATTTATCCAGACTGAGCTCCTTGGACAATTCAGTTGCCACCATTTTACCGGAGTGATTCTGATTACGTGGTTATGTGCCGTGGTTCGAGAAAATACGACATTTCAATGTGTACCATGGTTTTGAATACTCCCATAAATAAATCATCAACCTACCAATTACCTCAAGGTCTGCCAGGTTAGCACCTTTCCGTGAACAAAATCAAATTAGAAACCCATCAACGGACAGGATGGTAACAGGGAATGGAGGTGCATGTGAAACAGCCTTGCAAACTCAATGTCTGAGCCATCCAAATAGTCTAAAACTATCTAGACATGATTTAAACTTCTCCTAATGGTACGAATATGAGAAAGTATTCCAATCTTTGATTCATATATTTATAAACTAAACAGTGTGAATAACATAACAGGTGTTGAAAATTTCGAAGCAGCAAAGCTACATCTTGTAACCGAATTCAATGTCAAACATATGTACATGAGGTCAATCATGGGACAATTGAACATGCCCATTGTTAATGTCAACTACAAGTGATTATTCACACAAGAAGCCCCGTCCTTTTGTCCATAAGAAGTTTGTTTTCCTGCATAGCGGATGTCGGGAATTCTTAAGTCTGGGATTCTAGCAAATGTCAATCGCACATAAGGCTTCTTTCCCTCAGACTGGACAATCTTTATCCTGATTATCCAGGGCAGTTTTATTGATAGCTCCATACAGCATATAAATTATTTAGATAACATATATTAGAGTAATATGCATCTTGAAGAATTTGATCTTCTGAAACAAGTACTTCCCTTAGGGGTGAAGAGGACCGTCAACTAACACTAACATAGGCGGGTTATGGCGGTACTATTGTTGATTACGAGCCAGAATATCTGACAATAGTACACAATACAGTGTGTTATGTTGTGGTGCATTCTTCCCATGATTAGATAGATAGTTATTTATATTATATTTCAAGAGAGACGATCCATAATATTTGAAATATATATAAATATCATATATCATGGAAAAATAACCTGTCTTCTTTTCTTGAGTTTAATGAAATTTTTCAATCAGATGTTCTGTATTCACCTGTTTTATATCAGCTGTAATGATAATACACTGGACAAGAAGATGGATTTCAGTCACAATAAATGAGATTCTGCTCTCAAATAATTTAATCACAACTGAAAGCTGCAACAATATTTCAGCGACTACAATTACTTCTAAAAATTACACAGAACCAAAACTACATCAGCAGCATAATCCTGAGTCCAAAATTATTGACAATATATATATGCATCAGGAAACTATATAGACACATGTTGCTGCTGTTCTTGTACATATACACATTGGGCAACTGATTTGGACCGTTCATCTTTCTCCACAGAGATGTTTTCCTGCCTTTGTCGTTCTCACAAGCAACACGGGAAATGGCTGATATAAACATTTCTGGACAAAAGAGAACACTCTGTACACATCAGAGTCATTGGAGCTCCTGTCGAGAACAGGGCGTCATTAAATGCCACAGATTGATGACAAGGAGAAGAAGGCTTTTAATGACTATTCAGGAAGATGTAAATTTTGTGTTCCTTTTTAGCACTAGTTTGGATGTATTCGCAGCCCGCGACTTTGGCTCTGATAACTATGGAAGCGTTTTGTTGCCATGCCTGGAATAAAACACATCAAGTATCAATAATGTATCCATACAAACTATACCATGGGTGATTGCATCATACCACCACACCTCACAGAAGTACAATAATTCTTAACATTTCATTTTGAAACACATAGCCACATCGATCACTCACAGCATCTCTTAAGATTCATTCCAATTTATCTACAGTTTGTCTATAACTCGTGCGCATGCTACATGATATACAGTCATAGACTTCTTCCATCAATATTTGAACAACAGTTGTCACACCCCTGTGTCTCACATGTCGTTTATTAGTGGCGTATTTCCATCAGTCACATCACATAAACGGCCATTATTTCTCCTACTGTTGGAAAACTGACCTTGTGCGAGGGAATTGATAGATATCAGACATAAATCTGTAAATGGTGAGCAAAGTCACAGCATTAAATCTTATCTCAAGGATTTGTCAACTGGATACTCGTACCATGCAAGGTATAGACCTGTAGCATAAACATGAGAATGAAGTCGATATGATATTCTTTCTTTTTCCATGTGCGTTTGACTTTATTATTGACATGTACCTGACATGTGACCAGAATAAATGAGTGCAAATCTGATCACAAAATTTGATTATCAGTTTGTGATGGCATCCATTTGGAGTCACTATTGTAGTCATCAGAGATGATTCCATATATCTGCGAAACAACAGAAACACTTCAAGTATCAATAATGTATCCGTACATTATACCATACCACACCTCACAAAAGTACAATAATTCTAAACATTTTATTTTGAAACACATAGACACAACAATCACTCAAAGCATCTCTCAAGATTCATTCCCATTTATCTACAGTTTGTCTGTAACTCGTGCGCATGCTACACGATATACAGTCATAGACTTCTTCCATCAATATTTGAACAACAGTTGTCACACCCCTGTGTCTCACATGTCATTTATTAGTGGCGTATTTCCATCAGTCACATCACATAAACGGCCATTATTTCTCCTACTGTTGGAAAACTGACCTTGTGCGAGGGAATTGATAGATATCAGACATAAATCTGTAAATGGTGAGCAAAGTCACAGCATTAAATCTTATCTCAAGGATTTGTCAACTGGATACTCGTACCATGCAAGGTATAGACCTGTAGCATAAACATGAGAATGAAGTCGATATGATATTCTTTCTTTTTCCATGTGCGTTTGACTTTATTATTGACATGTACCTGACATGTGACCAGAATAAATGAGTGCAAATCTGATCACAAAATGTGATTATCAGTTTGTGATGGCATCCATTTGGAGTCACTATTGTAGTCATCAGAGATGATTCCATATATCTGCGAAACAACAGAAACACTTCAAGTATCAATAATGTATCCGTACATTATAACATACCACACCTCACAAAAGTACAATAATTCTAAACATTTTATTTTGAAACACATAGACACAACAATCACTCAAAGCATCTCTCAAGATTCATTCCCATTTATCTACAGTTTGTCTGTAACTCGTGCGCATGCTACACGATATACAGTCATGGACTTCTTTCATCAATATTTGAACAACAGTTGTCACACCCCTGTGTGTCAAATGCCATTTATTAGTGACGTATTTCCATCAGTCACATCACATAAACGGCCATTATTTCTTCTACTGTTGGAAAGCTGACCTTGTGCGAGGGATTTGATAGATATCAGACATCTATCTGTAAATGGTGAGCAAAGTCACAGCAATAAATCTTATCTGAAGGATTTTTCAACTGGATACTCGTATCATGTGTGGTATAGACCTGTAGCACAGATATGAGAATCAAGTCGATATGATTTTTCTTTCTTTTTCCATGTGCGTTTGACTTTATTATTGACATGTACCTGAAATGTGACCAGAAAATAAATGGGTGCAAATCTGATCACAAAAAATGATTATCAGTTCGAGGCATGAGAGATGTCATGAGACATCTTAGTCATGAGAGATGGTTTCATATATCTTCGAAACAACAGCTTCTATGTCGCCAGCAATGCCCTGAGTAATGCACACATCGACCAACAAATATGGTGTATGGCTTTTGGACAGGACATAAACCCACGGATTGTGAATTATGTGTGGAATATCAAAATTGGTGTATACAACATGTGGTGGAGTAAATTGTACTGGCATGTTATTGACGTCATTTCATCCAGCATTTTATCACTAGAGTAGCTCCTGCAGTTGAGATAATTTAATGGCATTACTCAGTGATAATCTAGTTGGACAAGTTGGTGAGATTGGTCTGATTGATTTAGATATCAAGTTCGGACGATTGCAGACAGCTTTGTATGTACGATGAAAATAAAAAAAAATCACCATGAAATGATGTATGCATATTTATTTACCTGGCAACTTAGCACCCCAAAACATTTTCCCTGCTTGTTCACAATTATTTATTTATTTGTTGTTCCCTATTTTTCCCCTTTTCCAGTTGACTTTTGGAGTCTCAAATACGCAAACTAAATGAACTTAACTCATTTTGAAACTGTGTTGTGTTTAAATATGGCACAATACATACATTGATAGTTATGGATCGCACCCCTAACGTTAGGAAATATGAACAATCAAATACATCATTCCTCATTGTTCGATATCGAGCATAACTCTAATCTCGTATCGTTGACATCACTTGCACACATAACCATTTAAAATGAATGTCACATTTGGTTCCTGGTTAGCGATGATAGAGAAAGTGAGGTGGCGTATATGACCAGGGGACCGTCTCACTAAGATTAAGATCTCCTATAGAGAGAGCTCTTTGGTTGGGTCTAAGGAGCTGGAATTGTAGGAGATCTTTAAAATATCGCTTCACTAAACTGATTCATGAATATGAAGAGCGTTTTTGAGATCCTTAAAAAGATAGTGCCTTTTTCTCTATGTAGCATGTAAGTTCGTATTGTCACGCGCATGTTCGTGCACAGCCGGGAAAACCCATTGTTTGTTTATATCGTCTGATCGTTCATAGGCATAGAGAATCTATCAATAAATCCAACAAATATGTTGTATTCATATATGGTCACAGCAATGCAATGTTATAATTGGAGTGCGATACTGGTTTATCTCAGCACAAGTGTCACCAAATCTGGGTCGAGACTTCAGGCGTGATGGTGACACGACGGCTGATAATGAGATACACCAGTAGCACAAACATTACCGTTTGCATTTTCTCGCACAAATTGAGTATTTACAAGTGTTGGATGTGTTCCTGCTATGCTCCTGTCATCATCAACATGTACATTATAGTGATGATCAATACATGAAGAAAAATCAATTTCAAATCATGCACAGCTTAACACGATGTAAACAATAAAAAATAAAATAACACTGTAATATGTTGTTGTGAGATTTGATGAATTTTAAACAAGACACATGTAGAGGACTAGACTAAGAGTGTGTAAATCTGTCTGTTGATGCAGGCTGCTGCTATCAGCGGGCAATCCACATAATATAGGGTGTCATAATACATATGAATAATGAAGAGTGTGTGGGAAGTGCATAATAGTGAGCCGAAGATTTTGAAAAATTGTCACCCCCAATTTTGTATATGGCACATGCTTATTTTGACGGGTTCAAATCCATATTATCTTCTTATCAGAAACCAATAAGATGGCTCGAAGTTTGCATGTCATCCATGAAACTTTACGAGAACAAACAGGTCTCATGTCAGATTTCCTTGAGATCCAGAGACAGAGGTATTTATGAACAATCATTTAACTCACATTAATTAGTAATCAAAGGTACCGGTATACATTGTATGTATGTGAGACTCATAGATTTCTCGTGAAAAAGGTCGATTGTTTCTTTTTGTGCAGACTGACGGTGGAGAAGGTCGCACACAATGTAGAAATTGGCATAAGAATATTAATTTCTAATTTCAATCTGTTACGAATAAAGAAGTAAAAACCAATGGATTAAAACTGCATGAAAATCACATACTGGTAACAAGTTTTCCATAGAATTGGTTTCTTATTCATGTGTTGTTTTTGCTTTCAAAACAGGAACCTGTACAAGTGTTGGGTCTATTATATGAAAGTTAAGGAGGCTGGCTAAAGTCGAAATTAATGTTAGTTTGTAAAAAATAAGTCTCCCAAATTTAGTTGAACTCGAAATGTTCATTATATTGATTTATATTGTAAATATGGAAAAATGATGTAAATATTGTACTGTAAATGTTAAAATATAATTATTATTTTGAATGCACTTACATATGATTCGTATTTGATTTTTTTTTATATGGTAGACGTTTCATGTACAGGTTACTATCATCGTATAAATATATTGTTTTTGTTTTTATTGGCACTCATTGTCAGCACAAATTTATCGCTCAGAGTTCGGGTTTCGTGCTGTGTACACAGTATTTAGTCATTGATGTATTATTTATTCCACGATATTACATGTTATTTATAGTGCAAGTAGTATGTGATGCAATTATATATTTTATTTCCAATTTACATGTGTGTGTTATTACCTAAGTAATACAAATCAATTGTATCCCCCTAGGTATTCATATGAAGGAAATAACACCTGTAAAACATATCATGTAAAATGGTTTCGGAGAAAAACCTGAAAAGTCACAAAGTTGAAAAGTCGAAAAAATGAAAAGTAAAAGAAAATTTGAAAAATTTTCTCCAAGATTTTGAAAAAAAAAATTAAACTGGACAAACGAAATCTGAATAAAACTTTTAATCGCCATTCTGGCCTTCCATAAGCAATCCATGTACATGAGTTATACTATACCTGAATCTAGATTTTACAACACCAATGCAATGTTCCACCAGGCAGCGCGAGATTTTGTGTGAACGGTTGTAATGTTCCTCTGCAGGACCTTTGGGATTGAGAAGGGGAGTAACCAGGTGAGCGGTGCACGGGAAACCTGAATCTCCCAGTAGGAGGAAATCTCCGAAACGACCGCTTTTCAGATCATCCCACAAGCTGCTATTTCGAAGCATAAACGCGTCATGCGTCGAACCCCGGCCACAATGCCTCGACATCTCGATTGATGAGATTACTGTCACACGTTATCTGTTTTAACGATGATAAAATATATACTGTTAAAAAAATTAAACTCAAGTACCGTGTCTGCAAACAGTCCTCATAGACTGGGGGCCAAATCCGGTTTTTGGGAATTTGGTTTGCACGGAGACACCCATTGGCGAATGTGGTATCGTTGGAAAGCTTAAGACCTTAAGGGTCACATTTTGACATATCCCGTCCTTTGGGACAGGGGCGGTCACCATGGAAACGGACTCGGAAGGTCAATGACCTCAAATTTAATATAGCGTCCCGCTAGGCACCCGGAATGGCATAACATATCACTGAAAGTGCTCCTTCGAAAGAATGGTTCAACCGATTGGGTTTAATTTTGGAGCTTAGACAGATGCTGGTACTAGGTATGTGTTGGCGGAGTGACCCCAATGAAGTGTCAAGAATGGAGGTCCCGGGGGTCGGGATCACCACCCCCTGGAGAAATCTGTAAATGGTGAGCAAAGTCACAGGATTAAATCTTATCTCAAGGATTTGTCAACTGGATACTCGTACCATGCAAGGTATAGACCTGTAGCATAAACATGAGAATGAAGTCGATATGATATTCTTTCTTTTTCCATGTGCGTTTGACTTTATTATTGACATGTACCTGACATGTGACCAGAATAAATGAGTGCAAATCTGATCACAAAATTTGATTATCAGTTTGTGATGGCATCCATTTGGAGTCACTATTGTAGTCATCAGAGATGATTCCATATATCTGCGAAACAACAGAAACACTTCAAGTATCAATAATGTATCCGTACATTATACCATACCACACCTCACAAAAGTACAATAATTCTAAACATTTTATTTTGAAACACATAGACACAACAATCACTCAAAGCATCTCTCAAGATTCATTCCCATTTATCTACAGTTTGTCTGTAACTCGTGCGCATGCTACACGATATACAGTCATGGACTTCTTTCATCAATATTTGAACAACAGTTGTCACACCCCTGTGTGTCAAATGCCATTTATTAGTGACGTATTTCCATCAGTCACATCACATAAACGGCCATTATTTCTTCTACTGTTGGAAAGCTGACCTTGTGCGAGGGATTTGATAGATATCAGACATCTATCTGTAAATGGTGAGCAAAGTCACAGCAATAAATCTTATCTGAAGGATTTTTCAACTGGATACTCATATCATGTGTGGTATAGACCTGTAGCACAGATATGAGAATCAAGTCGATATGATTTTTCTTTCTTTTTCCATGTGCGTTTGACTTTATTATTGACATGTACCTGAAATGTGACCAGAAAATAAATGGGTGCAAATCTGATCACAAAAAATGATTATCAGTTCGAGGCATGAGAGATGTCATGAGACATCTTAGTCATGAGAGATGGTTTCATATATCTTCGAAACAACAGCTTCTATGTCGCCAGCAATGCCCTGAGTAATGCACACATCGACCAACAAATATGGTGTATGGCTTTTGGACAGGACATAAACCCACGGATTGTGAATTATGTGTGGAATATCAAAATTGGTGTATACAACATGTGGTGGAGTAAATTGTACTGGCATGTTATTGACGTCATTTCATCCAGCATTTTATCACTAGAGTAGCTCCTGCAGTTGAGATAATTTAATGGCATTACTCAGTGATAATCTAGTTGGACAAGTTGGTGAGATTGGTCTGATTGATTTAGATATCAAGTTCGGACGATTGCAGACAGCTTTGTATGTACGATGAAAATAAAAAAAAATCACCATGAAATGATGTATGCATATTTATTTACCTGGCAACTTAGCACCCCAAAACATTTTCCCTGCTTGTTCACAATTATTTATTTATTTGTTGTTCCCTATTTTTCCCCTTTTCCAGTTGACTTTTGGAGTCTCAAATACGCAAACTAAATGAACTTAACTCATTTTGAAACTGTGTTGTGTTTAAATATGGCACAATACATACATTGATAGTTATGGATCGCACCCCCAACGTTAGGAAATATGAACAATCAAATACATCATTCCTCATTGTTCGATATCGAGCATAACTCTAATCTCGTATCGTTGACATCACTTGCACACATAACCATTTAAAATGAATGTCACATTTGGTTCCTGGTTAGCGATGATAGAGAAAGTGAGGTGGCGTATATGACCAGGGGACCGTCTCACTAAGATTAAGATCTCCTATAGAGAGAGCTCTTTGGTTGGGTCTAAGGAGCTGGAATTGTAGGAGATCTTTAAAATATCGCTTCACTAAACTGATTCATGAATATGAAGAGCGTTTTTGAGATCCTTAAAAAGATAGTGCCTTTTTCTCTATGTAGCATGTAAGTTCGTATTGTCACGCGCATGTTCGTGCACAGCCGGGAAAACCCATTGTTTGTTTATATCGTCTGATCGTTCATAGGCATAGAGAATATATCAATAAATCCAACAAATATGTTATATTCATATATGGTCACAGCAATGCAATGTTATAATTGGAGTGCGATACTGGTTTATCTCAGCACAAGTGTCACCAAATCTGGGTCGAGACTTCAGGCGTGATGGTGACACGACGGCTGATAATGAGATACACCAGTAGCACAAACATTACCGTTTGCATTTTCTCGCACAAATTGAGTATTTACAAGTGTTGGATGTGTTCCTGCTATGCTCCTGTCATCATCAACATGTACATTATAGTGATGATCAATACATGAAGAAAAATCAATTTCAAATCATGCACAGCTTAACACGATGTAAACAATAAAAAATAAAATAACACTGTAATATGTTGTTGTGAGATTTGATGAATTTTAAACAAGACACATGTAGAGGACTAGACTAAGAGTGTGTAAATCTGTCTGTTGATGCAGGCTGCTGCTATCAGCGGGCAATCCACATAATATAGGGTGTCATAATACATATGAATAATGAAGAGTGTGTGGGAAGTGCATAATAGTGAGCCGAAGATTTTGAAAAATTGTCACCCCCAATTTTGTATATGGCACATGCTTATTTTGACGGGTTCAAATCCATATTATCTTCTTATCAGAAACCAATAAGATGGCTCGAAGTTTGCATGTCATCCATGAAACTTTACGAGAACAAACAGGTCTCATGTCAGATTTCCTTGAGATCCAGAGACAGAGGTATTTATGAACAATCATTTAACTCACATTAATTAGTAATCAAAGGTACCGGTATACATTGTATGTATGTGAGACTCATAGATTTCTCGTGAAAAAGGTCGATTGTTTCTTTTTGTGCAGACTGACGGTGGAGAAGGTCGCACACAATGTAGAAATTGGCATAAGAATATTAATTTCTAATTTCAATCTGTTACGAATAAAGAAGTAAAAACCAATGGATTAAAACTGCATGAAAATCACATACTGGTAACAAGTTTTCCATAGAATTGGTTTCTTATTCATGTGTTGTTTTTGCTTTCAAAACAGGAACCTGTACAAGTGTTGGGTCTATTATATGAAAGTTAAGGAGGCTGGCTAAAGTCGAAATTAATGTTAGTTTGTAAAAAATAAGTCTCCCAAATTTAGTTGAACTCGAAATGTTCATTATATTGATTTATATTGTAAATATGGAAAAATGATGTAAATATTGTACTGTAAATGTTAAAATTTAATTATTATTTTGAATGCACTTACATATGATTCGTATTTGATTTTTTTTTATATGGTAGACGTTTCATGTACAGGTTACTATCATCGTATAAATATATTGTTTTTGTTTTTATTGGCACTCATTGTCAGCACAAATTTATCGCTCAGAGTTCGGGTTTCGTGCTGTGTACACAGTATTTAGTCATTGATGTATTATTTATTCCACGATATTACATGTTATTTATAGTGCAAGTAGTATGTGATGCAATTATATATTTTATTTCCAATTTACATGTGTGTGTTATTACCTAAGTAATACAAATCAATTGTATCCCCCTAGGTATTCATATGAAGGAAATAACACCTGTAAAACATATCATGTAAAATGGTTTCGGAGAAAAACCTGAAAAGTCACAAAGTTGAAAAGTCGAAAAAATGAAAAGTAAAAGAAAATTTGAAAAATTTTCTCCAAGATTTTGAAAAAAAAAATTAAACTGGACAAACGAAATCTGAATAAAACTTTTAATCGCCATTCTGGCCTTCCATAAGCAATCCATGTACATGAGTTATACTATACCTGAATCTAGATTTTACAACACCAATGCAATGTTCCACCAGGCAGCGCGAGATTTTGTGTGAACGGTTGTAATGTTCCTCTGCAGGACCTTTGGGATTGAGAAGGGGAGTAACCAGGTGAGCGGTGCACGGGAAACCTGAATCTCCCAGTAGGAGGAAATCTCCGAAACGACCGCTTTTCAGATCATCCCACAAGCTGCTATTTCGAAGCATAAACGCGTCATGCGTCGAACCCCGGCCACATTGCCTCGACATCTCGATTGATGAGATTACTGTCACACGTTATCTGTTTTAACGATGATAAAATATATACTGTTAAAAAAATTAAACTCAAGTACCGTGTCTGCAAACAGTCCTCATAGACTGGGGGCCAAATCCGGTTTTTGGGAATTTGGTTTGCACGGAGACACCCATTGGCGAATGTGGTATCGTTGGAAAGCTTAAGACCTTAAGGGTCACATTTTGACATATCCCGTCCTTTGGGACAGGGGCGGTCACCATGGAAACGGACTCGGAAGGTCAATGACCTCAAATTTAATATAGCGTCCCGCTAGGCACCCGGAATGGCATAACATATCACTGAAAGTGCTCCTTCGAAAGAATGGTTCAACCGATTGGGTTTAATTTTGGAACTTAGACAGATGCTGGTACTAGGTATGTGTTGGCGGAGTGACCCCAATGAAGTGTCAAGAATGGAGGTCCCGGGGGTCGGGATCACCACCCCCTGGAGTTCGCCCCTTCTACAAATAATGACAAAAGTGTGATTTGGGGTTCAAAAGTTTGTTTGTTCAAGAGACCAAGCAATATAAGAGTTATTAAATAGCACCATTCAAGGGTAAGACCAGTTAGGATTGCAATGATACCAGCATCACTTGTGGGTGGGGCCGTTTGCCATGGCAACAGACGTTACAAATTGTAGGCGTCGGGACCATTTTTCACCCGAAAATGGCAAGAATATCGGGGTTTAGGCTATATAAAACTGTTAATGATCGAAGACATGGCTATATGAGGCTACCATCACTGTCATAGATGAACATAATATGGGACACGGACATTCTGATAGCACCGTGGCATCAGAGTGGGGCTCGTTTCCATGGCAACATGTCTATTTTCCCATAAAATATGGCAAAAATAATGAATATTTGGTTGCTTTAAAGTGTTGATATTTAGAGTCAGATCAACGATCTTGTCTCAGATAAAACACACGTGGGACGGAGACGGAATGCTACCTCTGTGGCCCCTGGATGAGGCTCGTTGCCATGACAACAAACGTTTCTAATGGTAAGCGTCGGGTCTATTTTTCACCCGAAACTGGCAAGAATTACGGGCTTCAGGCTGATCAAAAGTGTTAATGCTCGAAGACATGGCTATATGAGGTTACCATCTTTGTTATAGATGAACAAATTATGGGACACGGACGTGCTGATATCACCGTGGCCTCAGGTGGGGCTTGTTTCCATGGCAACAGGTCTATTTTTCCCCACACAAAAATGTCAAAAATATTGAAGATTGGGCTACTTCAAAGTGTTAATGATTGAAGACAGATCAACGATCTTGTCTCAGATACAACACACGTGAAACAGGGACGGGATGCTACCACTGTTGCACCTGAGTGAAGCTCGTTGCCATGGCAACAGAGGTTTCTATTGGTAGGCGTCGGGTCTTTTTCACCCAAAAATGGCAAGAATTACGGGGTTCAGGCTGATTAAATTTATTGATGGTCGAAGACATGGCTATTTAGGGCTACTAACTTTGTCTTAGATGAACATAATATGGGACACGGACATGCTGATAGCAACGTGGCCTCAGGGTGAGGCTCCATGGCAATAGGTCTATTTTCCCATAAAAATTGTAAAATATTGAAGAGGGGTGTTTAAAATGCCAATGGTTAAAGACAGGTCAACGATTGTCTCAGATAAAATACACGTGGGACAGGGACGGGATGCTACCACTGTGGCCCTTGGGTGGGCCCGGTTGCCAAGGCAACAGGGAGTACTAACCATCCGTGCCATTTCTATTTTTTTGGCACAAAATGGCAACAAAAATATGAAGTTCGGGCTGCTTAAAATTGTTAGTGGCTAAATGGCCAGTATGATCAGTTGGAATAATTTATTCAGCGCAATTTCACTGCAATACGTTTTAATTATTTGTTTCTATTGTGAACCAGTTTTGCAGAGCTGATAGTCAGATTCAATTCATATAACTGAATGGATTATTGAGTACAGGACCTATCTTACATTTCTAAACGATAAAGTTTATAGAACAAGTAATCATACTCCGGTGCCCCTGATAGGACATGACAAAAAAAAAACTACTTCGTTCGCACGACCTATTTCCATGGCAATAGGTCTAGTTGTGCACACACTGTTGCACATCAATGCTGCAACCCTACTCTACGGACTTTCATGTAAATTTCCGATATAGGTCTGTGATGGAAGTTGTAGACTGGATGGTCTATATTATTGATACTTTTTTCCTTTATATCCATGCATGTTCGTTAATCTATCTGGCCATGGCTTGGGTTAGCGGTCAGAATAGTAGAATATATGAACGGAAAAGGGCTATGGTATAATCAGCTCATGTATTATGCAATATATTTCTTGATGTAAATGTAATGTGTAAAAATGTAAATGTGTATAATGATAATGTGGGTTATTGGTCAGACTATTGTTCAGTGCTTTGCACCTTTGGCGAAAGGTTCAAGTGGCCCTTGCCAATACCGTGATAAAGAGAGTTGTTGATATCAAGCCTGCAGGTAACTAGTGAAAAAGCCAATCTGCTTGCAGATTCCTGATATAATTTAGGTCTGATTTTGCCCAGATGACGCAGATGGATCATGGTCGATCGGCAAGTGGATTTGACCTGTGGAACCATAGTCATCTCACTGTCCATTAGCACACCAAGGTTCCTAACATGGGGGGATTGCTGTATGATAGAGTCACCAACACGAATTTCAAAGGGAACACCTGGCACACGTGCGATGGTTTACATGGAGGCAAGCAGAACGATGTCCGTTTTAGACTGGTTCAGTTTAAACTGATTTGAGGACATCAAGAAGATATCAGACTGACGCAGTAATCCAAGGGATATCATCATGATGACACGTGGTGTATAATTGCTAGTCATCCTCATATAGGTGATAGAATATTCCGCCGTTTCTGATCAACGCACCGAGTGCAACTCTGTACGAGGGCCAAACACTTATCCCTGTGGTACTCACCAAGTCGCTGCTATTTCCGATCGTGCCGCTCATACATACTGTTCGTGTACGGTTGCAAAGATAGGATTCAAACCAGGTAAGGGTAGCTCCTCTGATGTTGTAGTCGGAGGAAGCCTTGACAGGAGCAGGATGTGATTAACAGTATCAAAAGCTGCTGATAAGTCAAGAAATATTAGCAGCTCCACCTGACGCTGGTCATCTGCCTATAACAAGTCGGTGTGCACATTGGCCGATGCAGTCTCCGTGCTGTGGTGCCGCTGATATGCTGAATAGAGTGCTTCCTCGAGTCCTTTCAATGATTTCAGATGGCAATGGAAGGTTCGATACCGGTCTATAGTTTGACAGTTCTTCGGTGTCAGACCCATGTTTTTTTTTCAAAATTGGTGCGATCAAGGCTCGCTTGAGCAAAGACGGAAATACACCACCGCAGAGCGAGGAGTTCACAATTGCAGTTATCAATGACAGCAAAACCTCCTGACATTTTTTTCACCAGCCAAGTTGGGATAGGTCACTTCTCGATGAACTCGATGGTGAAGATTTGATGATGTTACTGACTTCGTCTGATGTTAGCCTTTTGAAGTTCTCGAGTCTGCATGTGATCAGATTGTCACTATTCTGCACTGGGAGATCATCAGAGAACGTTGATGTATTCTCAGCAATTTTGTTGCTGAAGAAATTCCCGAAACGATCACACAACTTAGCCTCCGAATCTGTGTCAGGAATTGTGCAAACGACTCAGTACTTCGTGCGAATAACTTGGGAATTTGTGCAAACGAAGTATTACTTCGTGCAAACGACTTACTACATCTTGCAAACGAAGTAGTGCTTCGTACAAACGACGTAGTCATGTCGTCATGTCCTATCAGGGGCACCGGAGTATGATTACTTGTTCGATGAACTTCATCGTTCAGAAATGTAAAATCGGTCCTGTACTCAATAATCCATTTAGTCATATGAATTGAATCTGACTATCAGCTGTACAAAACTGGCTCACAATAGAAACAAACAATTAAGAGGAATTGCAGTGAAATTGCGTTGAATGTAAAATATTGTTCTTTGTAAATTTATCATTTACAACTGTATGTAATAAACTTCATTCTTCATTCACAGTTCTGGCTATTTATATTTTGACAATTTAAGGCCAATGATGACCTTTGGTGCTAAATATTTGCTTCGATAGATATCTTTCCAAATTTGATAGTTTGTTGCTATCGACCTTTGTGACCAAAATGTGAAACGTGAAAAAAATTGACCGTTTGTTCATGGAATATTATATTTTGAAATGACATGGTGAATTTTTCACCAGATTGTTGGACATTTACTAAAATCCTTTTCAACGACATGTTCAACCGACTGCTGGATATTGAAAATCAATGTGCTTATGTTGCTTGAGTATGCCTTGTATTTCTTCCCTATTTGAATAATAAAATATGTTATTAGCTTTCATCAAATATATTATGAAGATATCAGTTCCAACTGTCATCGCAATGCATCCCACAGGTTTGAACTTTCGAGTAATATGTACTCATCGTTGTAAAAATGATATATTTTTTGGCATAAAAAATTATCAATTCCAAGGACCTTCTCAGAACTTTGATAATTACTAAAACATCTGTTTCAGTCGAATATTTTGCGATGAATTCCCTCAAAAATCGGACAATTACATGGAATATCGCATATAAATGGAATCAATGTGTATTTGGTGTTGACCGGACAGTTTCTGACAGAATGCCGTTTGAACAAACCAACCCCAATAGTTTGTGCGCTCGCCAACAATTGGTTTCAACACCACGCTGCACAATGTTTTGTTTTTTGACATTAGAGCGTTGTAGCCCCCAACTCTCTACATGTCTATGTGCTGAATTTTTCATGGAGGTTTCATGCCAACTTATCAACGCCCGTTTTGGCATGTAAACGTTTAGACACCTACTTCAAATTAGTATTTTCTTCGTCCTTGACATGAAATCTCTCCAATTGATAGCAAACTTCGAATATACCACAGATATATAAAGCATAAATCGATGTGTTAGTTTTGAGAAAAATACGAAAAACGCTCAGGTCGTCTTGAAAACGTCAAAATGGCGGAGCCGATGGAAATTGACGTTCCCAGAATGCAATGCAAATTTTACCGCAATGATGCGTATTTTGGAACACACAATTCTCTGTTCAGCAATTCGTACATGCATAGATGTAAGCTTGCGTGTAGCCTTCTTTGGCATTATAAAGTAAACAAAACGATTCGTCTGCAATGCCACGGCTACATTTACCGTAATTTGATGTATTTTATCACATGACAAAGTGTTTCATGCTGGATTGCGAAGCCTTTTTATTTTGGTCTTTTAATTTGCCTAGTATGCATGTGTTAGGCTATATCATGATTTCAGATGGAGATATTCCTCTTATTTTCCAATATTTTTAAGGATATTTATTGAGGTTCAATATTATTTTAGCAGGTGTATCTGTTTCGCTGATCGATTAAAAAAAAAAGTTTACTTATTAGGAATATAAATGAATGATAATATACGGGAATAAATGGGAATCATGTGGGTTAGGATATGGTAGCTTTTTTTGGGGGGGGGGGGGGGGACATTGTGTAAGATACATTCAGCTGTCGTGGTGCTGATGATGTGCTCGAGCTCTAATGTCGTCTCCCGCAGTTAGCTGCATTTTCTTGTTGCTTATACAACTCCAATGCACTAATAAACGGCATGACAAGTGATGACATGCAATATGATTAAGAAATACTCAATACATAGACCACATAACAAACGGTTATTTGCACAATTTACTCACTAGGCCTGGGGCGCCACCCATTCGTCCACCATGGCCATTCTTCCACCTTGGCCATTTTGTGCAAAAAATAGAACTGACACGGATGGTTAGGACTGCCTGTTGTCATGGTAACGGGCCCCTAGCATATCGTCTCTGTCCCATGTGTGTTTTATCTGAGACAAGGTTGTTGATCTGTCTATAACTAATCTTCAATATTTTCCCATTTTTATGGGAAAATAAACCTGTTGCCATATAAAACAAGCCCCACTCGGAGACCACGGTGTTACCAGCATGTCTGTATCCCATATTGTGTATATATATGACAAAGATGGTAGCCTCATATAGCCGTGTCTTCGACCATTGATAAATTTAAACCCCGGAATTCTTGCCATTCTTGGGTTAAAGAAGACCCGACGCCTACCAATAGAAACCTCTGTTGCCATGGCAACGAGCTTCACTCAGGTGCAACAGTGGTAACATCCCGTCTCTGTCCCACGTGTGTTGTATCTGAGACAAGATCGTTGATCTGTTTTTAACCAATAACGCTTTAAAGCAGCCCAATCTTCAATATTTTTGACATTTTTATGGGAAAATATAGACCTGTTGCCATGGAAACAAGCCCCACATGAGGCCACGGTGCTTTCAGCATGTCCATGTCCCATATTTTGTTCATCTATGACAAAGATGGTAACCTCAGATAGCCATGTCTTCGACCATTAAGACTTTTGAACAGCCTGAACTCCGTAATTCTTTCCATTTTCGGGTGCAAAATAGACCCGACGCCTATCATTAGAAAAGTTTGTTGTCATGGCAACGAGCCTCGTCCAGGGGCCACAGAGGTAGCATTCCGTCTCTGCCCCACGTGTGTTTTATCTGAGACAAGATCGTTGATCTGTCTTTAAATATCATCACTTTAAAGCAACCAAATCTTCATTATTTTTGCCATATTTTATAGGAAACTATACCTGTCGCCATGGAAACGAGCCCCACCCTGATGCCACGGTGCTATCAGCATGCCCGTGTCCCATGTTATGTTCATCTATGACAGTGATGGTAGCCTCATATAGCCATGTCTTCGATCATTAACACTTTTATACAGCCTAAACCCTGATATTCTTGCCATTTTCGGGTGAAAAATAGTCCCGACGTCTACAATTTGTAACGTCTGTTGCCATGGCAACCGGCTCCACCCACTAGTGATGCTGGTATGATTGCAATCCTAACTGGTCTTACCCTTGAATGGTGCTATTTAATAACTCTTATAGTGCTTTTTCTCTTCAACAAACAAACTTTTGAACCCCAAATCACACTTTTGTCATTATTTGGAGAAGGGGCGAACTCCAGGGGGTGGTGATCCCGACCACCGGGACCTCCATTCTTGACACCTCATTGAGGTCACTCCCCCAACACATACCTAGTACCAGCATCTGTCTATGTTCCAAAGTTAAACCCAATCGGTTGAACCATTCTGTCGTAGGAGCACTTTCAGTGATATATTATGCCATTCCGGGTGCCTAGCGGGACGCTTGATTAAATTTGAGGTCATTGACCTTCCGAGCCCGTTTCCATGGTGACCGCCCCTGTCCCAAAGGACGGGATATGTCAAAATGTGACCCTTAGATCTTAAGCTTTCCAACGATACCAAATTCGCCAATGGGTGTCTCCGTGCATACTAACTCTCAAAATAACGGCCTTTTGCAGGTTTGGCCTCCAGTCTATCATTATTTTTTACAAATGTATAACATATAAGATTTCACGTTGAAATTTAACGAAAGTCAGATTTTATTGCATAATTAGACGCATTTTGTTCGATATGAATAGTTATATATATATCTTTCAACTAATCGAAAATTCATATTTTAAAGGGTATCATTAACGACATACTTACTAGAACATTTATGCTGTGTGAACCTTTCCTGTTTACATACACTCATTCCTCTTCTTTGGGGCCTAGAGCGTTAATGTGCGTGCCATCCACGGCCCCGACCACTCGAGGAAACCTTGCAATGCGGTGGAAATCGCGAGCAAGCCTTGCCAACTCTTATGTTTTCAAGTTGTTTCCTTAATTTACATATCATTTTTATTTTCTATTTTTTTTTTATTTCTCATATAGGCATACACAATATTAGTTGTTATATATATTCCTACCTAGTGTTGGGAAACATGATTTGCTCGGGTGCAAGTGACCTAATGTAACATGAAACTTTGGCGATGCATCTGTGGACGGTGGAACGGCTAACGTCGTGTATTTTGGCGAATTCTGATAAGAATCCACCCTTTGCATAAGACCGCAAGGCTACCAATACCTGCAATTAGACATATTATCGGAGTTTTACATTTTATTAATTATTACTTTGTACACTGCTAATATACTACATTAATAGCATTTGTGCCCGTAAATCATTTAGCTGCTACCTTTCTGGGTTAAAATTATGTAACGTGTGTAACATATATATTTTTTCACATTTAGCGTCAGAGCATATGCATTGTTTTTTTACATTTCCCATTAGGTTTCACATTTAGCGTTAGTGTGTTTTCACATTTACCGTTAGGATTCCCATTTAGCATTAATTCCACATTCAGCGGTTCAATAAATGCTTTGCTAAGTAATAATTTCCTCTGCGTAAATATTTGCTCCGTGTAGAAAACGTCACGAAGGAAATATTTGCTCTATGTTTAATTGCCATATTTATGTCTGATATAATTTAATTTTGGCATAAATAAGCCACCGTATTAATACATACAACAATATATTTGTTGAAGTACATAGAGAGACTCATAGAATACATACTACTTAGGTTAAGTCAATCAAATAAATAGGCCTACGTAGGGATAATGTTGTTGTACATGTACAGTCGTTCAGTGCCACATGTATTTCTGTGACATGTCCCGCTACACACAGAATACATGAAAAACGAGAAGCGTATTTTTTATCATATGGGATGATTCCCTCGGGCTCAACCTACATCAATTCCCGCGAAGCCGCCTTTTTCGCCTTTTTTAAAGCTTGAAATCCTTTCATCACCCCGAACATTTTTATTTAAACTAGCTGGCTTCTGATACTCAGTCCATGCAGTAATCATTCATATAATGGTTTTGAGGCATGTTATTATTTTCTATTAAAATTTTGAAACATTGTGTACACGTCATTTCGATGGCTATTTGGGCAGCATGTGGTGTTGTCCAAAGCCAAACATAGAACTATAGGCCTACTTACTATGAGCCTAACTGCTAACCACAACCATAAATAATTTTGGAAAAATCTTTCATCTTGTAATTGTAAATATCTTTTTTTTTTCAAAATATTTTATACATGGTTTACCCATAGCGTGATTTATAACAGGTATATATGGTAGTATGCTACAGGGGACGGTATTACCCCCATCAGATGACACGCACAGGTGACCGCATATATGTTGCTATGTACAAAAAACGTTATAACGTTTTCTATGCAATACGTCAGTCCAAGATTTTGTGTTTCTCATTATTTACCTATAGTAATATTTATGATTTCAATGTAACTTACTCATTTTGGACCTCACAGCATTAATCACTGTTGTTCTACAGTACATTTGTATCTTTATTGTGAAGTATTGTCATTTTTCGACCGCTAATCGAGTTTTCAATGTATGTATCTTTTTTAAAGGACCCCGAACCATTTTACATATATTTATATGTAGATTTACAATAAGGTCTGACTTCAAGTGTGTTTCAATAAATATATAAAACCTGTGACTCAAGTGCAAGTGCTTTTGATCGTTGTTTTTGTTGGCCCACTGACTGGTACTGGCCGCCCCGTCTGAATGAGCGGCCTCGTTAACCGATAATCCCGTAACTCATAATCGGCCAAATCTCTGAGTACCGTTCGGGGCCCAAGTATCATACACTGCGCCTCAATACAACTCGTGCACTAAATGGATGCCATTTAATCCGTCTGTCACCTTTTTAATCCTTATTGAATATAGAGAAAGGCGCAGTATATGATACTTGGGCCCGGTTCGGTTGTTAAAAACTCTTGGCCTCCGTAGGATTGGCATGCGTCTCTGTTGTCGTCTGATCACTGGCGAGACGAACGCCATGTTTACAGGCAAAGAGCAAAATTGCACCTCATAGAGCACTCCATAGTGATCCTCATTAAGGAGCATGTTAAAGATGCATATAAAGAGCTGAATTCTTAGTGAAACGCAAATACATAAAGAGCTCTTTATTTAGGGAGCAAAATGAACATTAGGAGCAATAGTGGCATCAAGGGGATAGACGTGGAATCAATACCCAGTGTTAAGTATTCCGAGCAAACAAAACAGGGTCCGTTATCCAATCTCATAGTCCGGGGACAGAAAGTCATATCAGGCATACGAAGTGAGAGAAAACAAAAATGACAGGGAAACTCATGAACCCCCGTAAATGGCCATTAGGAGGTGAAATCAGGTCTTCCGGAAAGAGTGAGCATTTCCTGCCCCAATAATCCTTCACTTCTTATTGAAACGGTACCCAGAAGTTATGTTTCAGGAGTACATCCATTCACATATTTTGTCTGCTAGGTAACAAAAATTAGCCCAAAGTCTTTTCCAACACACTAGATTTGTGATAATAAAATTTGGTAACTGAGCCATTATTGTTCATATGAGTTATTTTTTTTTGTAATGAGTGGTTAGATGATATATGTATAGTGTCCAACCATATTACATCATTGGTACTAAAAATAAACAAATTTCATGTTTGGGATATAACTCGAGAATTCCCGCTTCATGGGAATGAATACTATGGAAACGATTTTCTTATATTGCACATTTCGCACATGGAGACTATATTTGGGCAGTCTGTGGTATCGACATTCAAATAGGCAACAACAAATCTCTCTGGACAGTGAGAAATCTCTACAAGACCAGCTGTCACGTGATCGAGGGTTCACGAGAACAGACACGTCACGTGACAGACGACGTATGGGATTTACTTGTCAGACTTCTGAAAGATGTTGAGATTTGCCGAGCCATGCCCCTTGTTGATCACTCCCATGCTGAGGAAGCGTACGTCGGAGCCGTAACAGCCATCAAGCCAGCCACAAATACCTGATACATACTATTCACATTCCCCTAGTGAAAACATTAGATGGCACTATTTACCAATCAGATGTAATTTCCTTAGCCCCCCCCCCTCCCCCCCCCACCATGATTCACTCTAACGTGTGTCATGGATGTAACAATCAAATCTTGTTCAGAAGTTTGTCAGTGGGGATATACATACATATATATATATATATATATATATATATATATATATCACATTATGTTACTAACTGACAGAAAACTCGCAATATGCCGGAAAAGGGAGTGGTGTTATTTATTGTCAAATAGTTTTCCTCTTGAATGTGCTTATTCAGGTTCTGACAACTCAGTTGTGAACATTTCAGTGGAAGAGATTTTGATTGCTTTGATTTTGTGTCACGCTAAAAAACGCTATTTCCATTTGCTCCTTTGCTGTATGTATCCCGGTAAATAAGTCAGCACAGCAAAAAATTAGCTCAAGGTCTAACAGGCTAGCACCTCTTCGAGTTCAAAATCAGATTAGAAATCCCTCAATGGACGGAATGGTAACAGGGAATGAAGGTGCATGTGAAACATCTTGCAAACTCAAGGTATGAGTCTAGAATCCAACTAAAGATGATGCCATGACACCTGTTCATATATACGTCTTGCCAATAAATTTAAATTTTTGCCATATTTAATCACAGGAGGATTTACAATAAGTTTGCAACGAGAAAGAAATATATTCACATCTAATATAACAATAACAAAAATAATAGCATCTTGATGATGCAATCTGATTTTTTTGGTAGAAGCAAAGATCAGTTGTGCAACAGAAGATGTGATCTGTTTGTGCGCACACATGAGCGATTTTCTTTCGAAGTGTCAAAAGCAAGCGATGACACACAGAAAGGAGCCATCTTCTGTGTGGACATAGTTCTTGTTAAACCCTGGATTCCGCCAAATGTCAATCACACATGAGGCTTCTTTTCCATCAGACTGAGAAAAATCTTTATCCTGATTATCTAGGGCATCTTCATCTTAGATAGCTGGAGAGGAAACATTTATGTAAGGAGTATTAAGGGGTATATATCACGAAATTTGGATATTGGGTTTTGTTATGTATGTGAAAGCAATATTTGAACCGAACGAAATGGTTTTCACAGCATATTGATATCATGATTCTCTCCAAATGTATGTATCAACCTATTACCGCTGTAAACCAAATTTTGATGATGCCAAAAAAAACCTAATATCAAAAACTTTCAGAATAGAAACAAAGCCCGACCAAACATTCATATCCGAAGCCACACTGGCGTCATCAGGGGCAGACAGTGTGCAATCAAAGTTATGACACTTTAAACATGTAGCCTATTGGTTGACATGGCAACCAAAATTTATATGCATTCACTGACTATTCCTACTGAACGATATATCTAATGAAAATTGAAGACCAAATACGAGAATAAATGCTTAATTGTGAAATGTTAAATCGCCTCATTAAAAAGCAAGCTGTCAATGACGTCACACTTCGTATTTGCATACTAATTAGCTGACAGTTTTTTTAATAAATCGAGATATCAACATTCTGTAAAGACTGTTCTGTTCAGCTCAACGAGTGGCATTAAATAAGCTGACATCATATTTTCGTGATATATACCTTTTAAGTTGAAGCTTCTTTTGTCATGTCACAATGATTTCATTATTGGCTATGATCTTGTATGTAATAGATTCGTCCATCACAAATGCTCGAGTAGTTTATGCGTTGACTGACGAATCATACAATGAATACAAATGCATAGATTACGGCTTCAAAGTAGAGAGGCATTGCAATCATAGATAGTAAGAAGTTCTTGCAATTTTGGGTACAATTTCACAATACTTCACAATGTTTACATGTGTTGAGTTTTCAAATATTCCAGAATCATAAATTCATACGATGTGATAAAAACAAAACCTGTGTCGTGTGTTCTCCAACATGTTTGAACTGATGGAAGAACATCAGAAAGCTCAGAAAGTGATTCGTGAAAGTTGTGTCATTCGAAGGCCATTCGGAGTTCGCCCAATTTGGTAGTCAGCATTCCTACTAACTCGGCTAGTGGAATATCCCTTTAAGTCATTTGGTAGAGTGTTGGTCTACCATTCGTCGGGTCCTGAGTTCGTATCCCCTCTCGTTCAGGTGGATTTTTTCTGAATCCTAGACCATTCAGAAGAGTAATCTTCGTCAGCAGATTTTTTTCTCTCATATACAAATTATTCACAATTATAACGTTTCAAACTGAGGCAAAATCAGGGATCTGAAGACAGCCCAGTTCTGGAAGGGTTCCTCCAGTCTATCCTTGGAAAAAGATCATGCGAGTGTCACATATGAAAAAGTGGACTTCCTGTTTAAAAACTGCAAGCGCATTATTAAGAATCACACAGGTCCTGACTTGATGGGGTTCAAGCTTGAACTCGAGACAGGTCCACGGGAAATCCCACCTTCGAAGAAAAACCTGCTTAAGGATATGCAGGAAGATGCCCAGATAGAAGCGCCACTTCAACCAATATCTTGTGAAGGAGCATAGGTCAGTTGATCTAGACGTGCACTAAAATCATGGATGCAGCTGGGAGTTTTCTAGCTCCTATGATCATTTACTCAGGGCAACTTCTCAGGGATATCGGTCAAGAGTGTGAATGGTTGGGTGACTTCGAATATTTTCTTGTCTCCCTTAGAGCTACATGTATATTATCAGTCAGTCAAGACATTATCCTGTCTAGAACACAGCGTCATGAAATTCCAGAGATTAAGGACAAGGGGAAGAATTAGGCTTTCAATAACGATTTCGGGAGATGTAAAGTTGGTGTTCCTTTTTAACACTAGCTTGGATTCATTTAAGGCCATCTATACATGCTTATTCCTGGGATTTCACTGACATTGGCCCTCGATTTTCACTGACATTGGCTTTGATAACTATGGAAGTGTTTTGTTGCCATGCCTGGAATGAAAAATATAATGTATCAATAATATATCCGTACAAAATATACCATATGTAATTGCCATATACCATATCATATCTCACCAGAGTACAATAATTCTACACATTTTATTTTGAAACACAAAACACATCATTCACTCATAGTATCTCTTACGATTTATTCCAATAATTTATCCACAATTTGTCTGTAACTGGTGTGCATGCGACACGAAATACAGCCATGGACTTATTTCATCAATACTTGAACAGCACTTGCCACATGCCTGTGTCTCATATGCCATTTATTAGTGACGTCTTTCCATCAGTCACATCACAGACACGACCATTATTTCTCCTACTGTTGGAAAGCTGACCTTGTGTGAGGGATTTGATAGATATCAAACATAAATCTGAGAATGATGAGCAAAGTCACAGCAATAAATCTTATTTCAAGGATTTTTCACTTGGATACTCGTGAGATGGGTATCAAGTTGATATGACATTTCTTTCTTTTTCCATGTGCGTTTGACTTTATTATTGATATATACCTGAAATGTGACCAGAATAAATGGGTGCAAATCTGTTCACAAAATTTGATAATCAGTTTGAGATGGTACCCACCTGGCGTCACTCTTGTAGTCTGAGAAATGGTTTCATATATCTTCGAAACAACGGCCTCCATTTCGTCAGCAATATCTGAGTGATGCACGCATCGACCAACAACATTGGAGTATGGCTTTGGGACAGGAAAAACCCAGGGATTGTGATTTTTTGTGGAATAATTTCAAAATTCGCTCATACAAAATGCGTTGCATTGTACTGGCATATTATTACGTCACTTCATCCAGCAATTCATGACTAGCGTAGATCTTGAAGCTGAGATATTTGATGGCATTACTCAGCGATAATTTAGTTGGACAAGTTGGTGAGAATGATCTCATTTATTTGGACGATGGCAGACAGCTTTGTATGTAAGATGGAAATCCAATAAACCTTTGCATGATAAATGCATATTATCTGGCAACATTTTGTAGCACAAATACATGAAATCACCGAACTTCAAAATTGTGGCATGTTTAAAAATATTGCAAATTACGCATATTGACAGTTATATGGCACACTATTTAAGTTTGGGAAATCCGAACAATCAAACACACGTTTCCTCTTGTTCAATATCGAGCATAACTCTAGCCTCCTATTATTGACATCGGTTGCACACATAAGCATTTAAAATAAGTGTCATATTTGGCCAGTGAGTCTTTAGCAGGAGAGAAATCTCAACCAGCCCAGCTGTTATGTGACCGAAGGTTCACGAGAACTGACACGTCACGCGACAGACGACGTGTGGGTTTTACTTATTAGACTTTTGAAAGATGTGATATGACGAGTCGTGCCTTTTGTTGATTACACCCATGGTGAGGATGTGTACATGGGAGCTATAACTGCCATCAATCAAACCATAGGTACCTGCTACCTATCATTCACATTCCACTCATGAACACATCACGCTTATGCACATCATTTGTCAATCACGTTTGCTTCACATGATTTATTCTGCCGTGTGTCATGGATGTAACAATCATATTTTATTCAGCTGTATGTAACAATCATATTTTATTCAGCTGTATGTAACAATCATATTTTATTCAGCTGTATGTAACAATCATATTTTATTCAGCTGTATGTATAGGATAATGCCCTAGGCTGAGTATTTCTCACGAATAGAGACCGAGGCCGAAGGCCGAGGTTTCTATTCGTGAGGAATACGAAGCCGTAGGCATTATCCGACATAGTGCATGCACCCCCCCCCCCCCCCACACACACACACACGCACACATTTCTGGTACAAGCCACTAACCCCCTCCTCCTCCACCCCCCCCCCCCCCCCCCCACACACACACACACATACACTTTACGTAATTCATTATATATCAAAAGAACAAAACTGCAAATGCAACGCACAGTCCTTGCCCAATCAAGTGTATCCGTCAGGAAAGCTTTGCAATTATTAATCGCTACAGAATCTGCTTCACCACATGACTCAGCTCATAGATTTGTACCTTCAACCCTAGCCCTCATTCTGTTGTTATGGCTACAGTATGCATGGTTCCAATTGAGTGTGTTTCTGGTGGACTCGCACTGGGCCTTTGAGCTGTTTTCTCCCCCTAGTAACGCGTTTGTGAGTATTGCTCAAATGGAACCCTATAAAAACAAACGCGGCAAAAGGCGCGCTCACTTTGAAACAGCAAGCTACGTGACATCAACTTTCGTGATGAAAAATGCAATACATGGATACGATGCATGCGGATATAAACGCGTGTTCTGACGCGCTTGTTTGTTGGATACAGTTGCAAAATCTTATCCCTGGGAATGACTCAAAATTTTGGTGTAACCAGATGCAGTACATGAACAACATACCAGATTTGTAAACCGGTAAGTATATCACTTTTTTCTTTGAATTCAAAACAAAATTAGAATTTTCTCCTTCTGCATTATCCAACGGGTTGTACCCGTGTACAAAGAATTGAATCATAATTTATGCCCGAGCAAATATCTTTATCCTGCGTTCTTTCAATACCTATAAGAAAATAAAAAACGATTTGTACACATGTATTTACAGAATTCCTCGTAAAACCACTACGGCGAATATAAAGTTTAATCCATGACTTCCCGGACTTCAACGTACGACTGGTAAGTAAAAGTATTTTTTTGTGTGCTATTCGTGCATTTTATTTATATGGCGGAGTGAAAGTTCTGTTCAAATTGTTCCCATAATACATATGCTGAATAGCTATAAACTAGATTTGAAGAGGAAAAATCAAACATTCATGTTTGTATATTTCATTCATGTTTGCAGGCAAATTACGTTATGCGTTATCTCTAAAGGCTTCTCTAGGATTCCGGTACATTTGCGGATGTGGAATATCGCAGAAAATATATCAAAACCTCCGGAATTCCAAGGATATTGTGGATATATACGTTTTCAATGCATTTCTGCAGAGGGCGGATGATTTCATGAACCAAATGTCCAAAAATTAACAACTGTTGTGACCCATGGATTAAACTCACACACCATAGCGAATAGCTGTGTATGCACATCGAGTAATATAAGTCTGATACATGTATATGCTTGGCAATAAAAAATACAATCCCGGTGTGTTTATTGTGTCCACCAGTATTGATTTATTTTCATTCAATACCTGGGACAGGTATTTATTGGAAATAGATACCTCTGGGGGAGGTATTTATTACAAATAGATACCTGCTCGAGACAATGGAATCATGCACTATGTAGCAAGAAATGTGTATATATCACAGTATACCACTAACTGAGAGGAAACTGGGAATACTAGTTTACTGGAGAAGGTAATGGTCTTTCAATTTGGCAAGTGGTCTGACCTGTGAGTGTGCTTATTTCAGATGTGACAACCCATCATGACCATTTCAAAGAAAGTGATTTTGATCGCTGTGATTTTGTGCCATGGTCCAAAGAAATATGCAATCCTGGTATGTATCTTGGTAACAAACTCATTACACCAGCAAGTTAGCTCAAGGTCTACCAGGCTAGCACCTCTTTGAAATCAATATCAGATTAGAAATCCTTCAAGGGAAGCGATGATAACAGGGAATGGAGGTGCATGTAAAACATCCTGCGAGCTCACAGTACGAGCTGCCCAGATAGTCTGGACTCTAACTAATGATGCAGCCAATGGCATCCATCTATTTATGCATCTTGCTAATAAAGTGTATAGTTTCCTCCATGTTCAACCACAAGAGGATTTCCAATGTTTTTGCGACAAGAAAAAAAGTATTCAAATTTAAGATAAAAAATTGTGATCTTTATCAGCATTTTGATGATACAATATGATTTTTGTGTAGAAACAATAGCAGCATATCATTTAATACAACAATTATATTTGTAAAGCTGGAGGATTTCATAGTGTTGATAATTACCACTCATTGTCATACGAAGAGTATTCCTAAAAAGGAGAACCTTGATGTGATTCCGAGTTTTAAATCTTCGAACCAATCTCGAGGATAAAAAAAATTGCACGCATAACAGGAAATGTGATCTGTTTGTGAGCACACATGATCGACCCCTTTGTAAGAGTCAAAAACAAGCGATGACACACAGGAAGGATCCATCTCCTCTGTGGACAAGGGGTTTGTTTCCAGCATTGCGGATGTCTTAAGATCGGTAAACCTGGGATTCCGTCAAATGTCAATCACACATAAGGCTTCTTTTCCATCAGACTGAACAATCTTTTTTTTCTGTGTATCTAGGGCATCTTCATCTTAGATAGCTGGAGAGGACACGTTTATGCAGTGTCAATGTGAAGCTATTTGGTTATATGCATTCACGTTTTGAACAAAATGTCACAATGATATCATTATTTGCTATTAACCTTGTATGCAATGGATTTGTCCATCAAAAATGTTCGACGGGTAACACTGTGTTTATTGATGGGTCATACATAATGAAAACAAGTAGATTACCGCTTCTATTCGAAGTGGAGAGGCATAACTGAATGACAATACTCGAGCAGAGGCAATGATGATATTCCATAGGAAAATGTTTACTGTTTTGCAAGCGATTCATGAAAGATGGTTTTCCAAACACTTCAACCTCACAAGGAACTCGGAATATTCAGAAGAGGATTATAAAGGTTCACTCTGAGGCAAAAACTGAGGCGAATGTATGTATCAATCTATTACCTCCAATACAGCCAAATTTTGATGATTCCAATAACAAACATAAAATACAACATTTTGCAATAGAAACAAAGCCCGACCAATTATTTTATCAAAAGACACACTGGGGTCATCAGGGGCAGACAGTGTGGTAAATGTAGTTGTTTCTACTCTACACCTGATGGAATTAGTATACAACTGCCCAACAACCTATTAAAATAATTTAGAAATCCGAAACAAACCCCATGGAATAGATATATGAAAAGTACATAAGTACCTAATCACAAGCCAAAAGGCTACTGAGTTGATGGTATCCTCGGGGACAGATTTAACGTCGACCAGCAGTGACACCGGCTCATTGGAAATCAGGAATCCCAAAGCAGACTAATTCAGGAATGGTTCCTCCAGTATGTTCATAGAAAAAGATCACGCGAGCGTCATGATCGAAGAACTTCCTGTCCTGAAACTGCAACGGCATTAATCAAGAATCACGCAGGAATTTTCTACTTCCTATGAACATTTACACATGGCAACTTCTCAGGGATATCGGTCAAGAACGTTTCCGAAAGGTCGTGTGCTGCATGAGTGTGAATGGTTGGATGACTATTTTCTTAACTCCCGTCACAGCTATGTCATCAGTCAGTGAATACAGCAGCAGTCGTGTTTGTCCGTCGCTGGAGGCAACCCAATTTGTGCTGAACATAACATCATTCTCTATAAACTCCCACCCAATGCGACAAACCTCATGCAGCCCGCTGATGCACCTTGGAGTGAATGTAAGTATCAATCTTTTCCCACCAATACATCCTATTGATGATTCCAATAACAAACGTAAAATACAACATTTTGCAATATGAAAAAAGCCCGACCAAATACTTTATCGAAAGAAACACTGGCGTCATCAGGGGCAGACGGTGTGGTTAATGTAGTTGTTTGCAATGACAACAAAATTTGAGAATGTTGCATTCTTCTCAAGCCTCATGGTAGACAACAGTCCGTACCTGGAAGATGAGCCACCTTACAAAATTCCGCTTCGCTTATTTGCAACAAAGTCCTGATTCTACTTAGTGGGACTTTGCATCCAGGCTTTAATCAGTCCTTTCTAAACCGACATCGAAATCAATGGATTCTGGAAGACTGGACTCTGTCCACTTGAAGTACATGCCAGATGGAGAGCGGCTACGGACAGCCTCCGTGTACCAACAACAACATAATATCGAAGACCCTCCTTGAAGCACAATAACAAATTGAATCACAATATCTCCAAAATATCGAAATACACATGATGAAAACCAAGGGAATGGAATTACGACATCTCTTCACAACACAACCAGTACAAATATGACACTCCCACCATTTTAACATTCAGTAGGCCATCACGCTCAACAAGCAATAACATACCGTACTCAGCAACAAACCTTCAGATCACTAACTGTGCCCTGCGATGCAAGACATCATCAGAAGGGACCATTTCCCCAAGGCTATGTCTGGAACATAGGCTATTAGGATTATGACTGAAAAAGCAGAGAAAAGGAAAGAAAAAGAAACAGAAAACTTTTTGGTTTGATACATCATTCATCTGTTCTCATCTACACCTGGCGTGCATGTGTTTAAGGACTTGGTCATGCATTTTTTATGATAAATGCTTGGTGCCATTTACTAATGATGTTCTTCCGTCAATCACGTCACAGAGACCATCAGTATCCATCCAACAGTGGAAAACCTGACCTTGTAGGAGGGATTTGATCAGTATTTGTCATACATCTGAGAACCGTGGGCAATATAACAGCAGTGAATCACTCATAACTGAAAAATCTCGCGTTGATACTCAATGAATGACATAAATTTGCAGTGTATAGACGGGGAGCAGTTTCATATTCAATGATAAACAAATTTATTCAGTAATGCCTGAACTTTATAGTTGCAAATGAACCTTTTTAAAGAGGTGTGTCGGAGACAATGAATATTTCCGTGTCTTTCCATCAATTCAAACCAACCAGTGCTCCTAGTACATTTTTCCAGTGACCTTTTGTTTAGCCCTTGAACATTTTTTTCACAACATTTGGGGAAGGAAACTGTACTGTACGCCACACAATTCATCTTTCTACACTAATATAGCTCTTCTAAATGTGAGAATGTAATATTATTATTCAGAAATAATCCAGTTGGACAAGTTGGTAAGATTTTTCATATGAAGTTCTGGAGATTGCAGCCAGCTTTGCATGTAAGACGGAAATTAAATAAATTACCATTGCATGACGTATGCAAATTGTCTGGCAACATAAAGTAGAACAATTTCCCAGCTTGTTCGCAATTATTTATGTTTTTCGCTTATTTTTTCCACGGACACACAAAATCAGCCAACTGAACTTATTGGATAGAAATATGTGTCATGAACAATTCTCACTCATTATCCATTATCGTGAAATATCCGATCTTATTGACAGAAGTTTGTGTGCATTGGTTCACAGAACTTGCGCAGAGGACGAATCATCCTGAGTGTCATATTTGGTTATAAGTGCACATTTATATGTATCAGATCTCAAAGACGATGAGGAGCCACCAGGATTCGGCTTTTTGTACTTATTTGAGGAATAGTGCGGAGGTGTATATGACCTTCAGATTTAACAAATATGGCAAAATATTCACATTGATTTAAATATGATTAGAGATATATCAGACTTCAGAAAGTTTACTTCAGCACACTAACAGCTAACGACTTCCCACGATTGCTTCGTTCGTGTATCGAGGAATTTATGTGGAATGAATTGCCCTGCTGCAAATCGAACCGGATGAGGTTTATGTTTCTGTGAATATTCAAATACTTTTCCTCGCAAGTGAGCTCATTCGATTTGTGACTCAGTTATGACCACTCTTATGACCAAGTCATGACCAAGTTATTCCGGTTAATAAGTTGGCGTCGTGGTCCGCGAAAATACACATCTCGGGTCGTGTGGTTGTGAATACCCAGCTAAAATCGTCACAAATGAACACAAGGTTCACCAGGTTAGTACCTCTCTGAGAAGGAAATATGTACAGATACCCATCAGCATTCCAGGTGGTGACAGATAGTAAATGTCCATGTCATAAAGCCTTGCAAAGAACCGTCCGAGCCATCGAAATAGTCCAACATTTTTCTATATAATAATAATTTATCTATATAATAACCAAGGCCTCAGGGGTTTGTGATGAATTTTCCAGCCACGTCCATTTAGAACAAGAAACTATTTTTGTTAACAATTATTATAATAATGACAAAAAGGGTCATTCAGCATGCTAATCATGATGATGCAATCATCTAGGCGACAGCAATGGTGAGCGACAGCAATGGTCACTCATCAATAATAACGGCAGATGGTGGACGACAAAGATCGGGAAATGAACAGTATAGAGTATCATATCCTGTAACATTATAAAATAGCAGAAACGAAAACAAATTGATTTCATGAAAAAAGCTTACCAATTCGCACATTAGAAAAACAATTAGATCTATTACAATTATTGAAAGTCAAAAATGTTTTGCTGGACAAATCATTTAACTGGAGATGTTAATTTACATATGGGTAATATAATTTTTATCACATGCAATGAATTTATCTTAAACTACGAACAGTAAGAACACACAGTGATTTCCTACAGTGTGATCATATTTGCCGGAAACATCATGTTTGCTTTATTTTTTTTTCACATTTTTTTCTGAATGCGTTTTGATTTTAAAGAACAATGAAAGCATGAGCGTCCTATGAGGTGACAATGAAACATCACGCGATGCAGCCTTAATAACAGAATAACATATAATTATGCAAAAAACGTGCAACCACTGTGACGTCATAATACAAAGTATTTGGCGACACGGTGATCTGCATTGTTTATACTGCTTCCTAGCAACGCACATGTTCACGGTTCTTCTACTCATGATTAGAAGCACTCCCCGCAAACTGTTAAAGCGCTGGATATGCATGTGTGAAAACGGACACGACACATGTGTGAAAGATACGATGCATGTGTGAAAGATAGTACATATGTGTGAGTAATTGTCACCCAGCATGGTTCCATGGCCAGAAAATAGTGGTATACCTAAAACAGGACACTGGAACCAGAAAGTAAGAAGTTGTGTCGTATTATATGTATTATAACATGCTCTGCAGTAATGTAGACCAGTTCTATTGGAACTAAAAACGCATACAAGTGTTACGATGACAGTTTATGGTAAATACGTATGAAAACCTTTTGACAATCCCCAATACGTAATTTATGGTACACGTTAATAACTATTGACTGGCCCGATCGTGAAAATTGCTGTTTATTTGCATTATTCACGCAGTTTTTGGGTCAAAATAATATCACCATGTCAATACACATGTGTGAGAAGACAGTACATATGTGTGAGGAGATAGTATGCATGTGTGAGAAATGATATGATATTTTGCTGCATGTGTGAGGAGTGTCATTCATTCAAATACATATTTTAACTATATTTTAATATATTCCCGGATCTCCTGTTCCCGGGAAACGGGAATAAGAAATGTTCTTTCCCGGGTACTCGGGAAGGGAACCGGGAATGAGAACAATTCCAGCTTGTAACCTTTAAAATATCACATGTAACCTTCAGTTGCTATCAAACACATCATAGTGATGGTTTTATGTGGAAATTATCATCTTACCAGTTTAGGGTCAATTTGTTCAAATAATTATGCGAGAATATTAATTTCATCCATCAAAATAATCAATTACAATTACCAATCAATTACCAACATGAATATTATATATTATTATATATATCCTGGTACTTTGGCATTATATATATATCCTGGTACTTTGGCGTCCTATCGGTTGTAAGCTGTGAACATATTATAGGGTTATTGCACAATATGAGGTTTTATATATAAAAGGTAGGCTATTGAACGATCTTGGTGATATTTGAAAATACAATACGAGTGAGTTTGCCCAAATTACTTAGGGTTGTAGTTGGCAGCTAGGCTCATCGACTAAGTTATGCGGTAATATTCAGCCACGAAATCTGCGTAAGGTGCATTCAGCATGTTTTAATCGAAAATACTAGCATGCTTGAAAACCATTAGGCCCTACACTATTTGTAACTAGGTGATTACAGCGTGGACCGAGTGTCAGAAGTGATGGTCAAAATTAAATTTTGCATGGTGATAAGAGGATATCACGCTTATAGAACAAAGACTGCTTTGAGGGAATTGATGTATGGTGAGCCCGAAGAAAACATCCTATATGATAAATAAATCTTCTTGGTCGTGGTACATGTCCGAGCAAAACTTGTGGCCCTGAACAACTGCTTCTGTACGTCGCTTTGTGTTTTTATAACATAAACTATAAAATACCCTACTAAGAATTGGATGGTATGTACGAATGATATACCTTGACTCTATTGTTATCTTGTGGCCTATCATATTTAACTGTCAGCTGTTTCAGCTCCATTGTATCTGCACCTCTAGGGTCCTTCAGGTCACCTAACTGGTCCAATACTTGATGTCGGGTAAATCATTACAATACACTCGCATTGAATTATATAATAAAATATCAACTTCCTTTCTGGTGTGTATTTTGGTATCTAGTACCTCAAATGATGATTTTCTTCGTCCTTGACGCGAAATCTCTCTATTTGCTGGCACACTTTTGTAAGTGATTCTACACTTACATATACATCATTCAATATATCGACATGTCGGTGTATTACTAGAATACAACAGGATCCTCAGTCAATTTATTTATATGCTTTTATTGTAGTGTTCTTTATAAAGATGATTAATATTTTGCAGTAAATTCATGTACTGTATATATATGTACGTAATATTCCTACAAATTATGTTCGTCTGCTTATTTGGTTGGACAAATTAATGTACTACACTCATGTCTTTGACACTCCACATTCAAGACTGGCTCTGTATGCCGACATTTGCCCACTCTTCAGAGCGGCAATAGCATTAATTGTTCAAACGTATTTATTCGATATGGTTTCACTTGATTTAATCCACATTTACTAGCTACACGGCACCGAAGGCTCTCTATACACTTAAATGATGATAAATTTGTATACATATCTTATTTTCATTATTACTAGCAACAATCAGAGCTTCCCCGTGGGAAAATTTAAATAAATCAGTAATAAATAAATCATCCCATAACGCTCCATTATGGCTTGCTTGGGTCGGTACTTACGGATATTGCAGCTATCGTGTATGACTTATGTGACGTTTGGTAATGACTTGTTTTCGGTGTGGCCCAAAAAACCTGGTTTCTCTGATCGTATAGACTTTATGTAACTCCCGCTCGTTGTGATTCGAGAGCCGTCACTAAATTGGTGTCCCCCAACGCTGGTGTATCATCACTCCGTAGCTTACCGGCTTCACTTAGGCAAGAAGCAACTCAGATGTAAATAAATTGAAGATTTATATACATCAAATCAACTTACAATTGTATGGCTGGTCACCCACGTGACGTACAAATATGAAGTTCAGACATGGAGCACTGTATGATCACATTTCAAAAATAAATAGTGCACGAGGGCACAACTAAAAAGAGTTCTTAGCCGGCGGCGTCTCTCTGTCCCTTCCCGTTGAAGTTTCCCGTCCCGTTTAGTCGAATGGTTTCTCCAGGTAGTCGGTCTAATCCCGGTTGACTCTAAGGCCCTGAAGAAGGAGTCGTCCGCACGGAGTTCGTCGAGTCCCTTGGCTGTGGCGGTGACGATCTCCCCACGGTCGATGTCGCTGTTGCAGTGCTCTCAGAGCGGCCGTCCGCTCTCCCTTATATAGCCAGGGTGGCTGCGCGCGCATCTTCGTCCGCGAACGTATCTTCCGCACTCTTCTCCACGTGGTGAAGACTGCGTCCGCGAACGGTTCTTCCGCGAAGGCTCCTCTTCCGCGAACGGTGCTTCCGCGACTGATGCTTCCGCTGACGATGCTTCCGCAATCGTGCTTCCGCGAACGGTTCTTCCGCGAATGATGCTTCCGCTGATGATGCTTCCGCAATCGTGCTTCCGCGAACGGTTCTTCCGCGAACGGTGTCTTCGCAAGTGGACTTTGTAGATCACGTGACCGTTCCTAACGAACGTTTCAGCGCGGCAGTTGCATGGTTTTGTTACAACTCCACCCTTTCTGGAGATCAACGTCCCCGTTGATCCTTTCTCTCTCTTCTTTTCTCTTCTTCCTCCTTCTTCGTCTTTTCCTGCCTGTCTGTTGTTTACAGGGCTCTCTCCCTCCACTTCACTGGCGATCCACCTCGCTTTCGGACGTCTCCGCCAGCCTGTCCCGAGTGTCTGTATATGCTCGGAGCTGTTCCCGGAGCAGCTTGGTCTCTCGGACGTGGGCTCGCAGCTCCTTCCGGTGGCTCTTCTCTCGTTGAGAGGCCTCCCCTCGCAGCTGCAGCACCTCGGCCTCGAGCTGTCTCCGCTCCTCCTTGGCTTGGAGCCGAGCCTCCGCTTGGGTGAGGTGGCGTCGTCCCATGGCTATCGTGGATGCCAGGTCCTCCAGGGCCTTCTCTCCGGCAGTGACCGCTCTGCCCAGGCCCTCCACATACGGTCGCAGTTGGTCCTCCTCCTCCGGAACGGGCTTGAGGTACCAACTCAGGTCTAGGGGCTTGTAGGTAGGGGCCGAGTCTCTGGGAACGGGGGGTCCGTCGTCCTCGGGGGTGGGGGCCTCCGGGGATTCCGCCTCTCTCCGCTCCTGCTGAGACTCCGGTTCCTCTTCGCTATTCGGGGGGTCGTCCTCGGGGTCTGGGGCGTCCTCTGACCTGGGGGCGTCCTCCCGGGGGCTTGACGGCGTGGAGCTGGTCGTCCCGCTGGCCGCAAAGCTGACAGTCTTCAGCTCAGGGGCAGACACAGTAGTCGGACCATCTCGGGGGTCGGACACGGGCGTGTCGGTCGTCGTCCTCCTCCGTCCTGGCTTGAGGGTGTTGCCGCTGGCATGCGACGTCTCATGCCGGTCTCTGTCAGCTCGGCGGGCGAATCGCTGGCTGCACATCTTGCAGAGGTGCCGCCCCTCCTTCTGCGTGTGTTTGGTCGCCACGTGTCGGCTAAAGTTGGATGCCGTCACGTGGATCCGGCAGGGGCTGCACCAGCGTCGCCCTCTCTCGGTGGACAACTTCCGGGCAGGGGACCGTCGACCTCCTCGGGGCTCCTCACGACGCTCCCGGCTCCTCGAGCGCTCCCGCTTTCGGTCAGGCTTGTCTATCTTGGTAGGTGGGTCGCTCATCTTGTCGACTTCAAGGGGCAGAAAGTCAGCCAAGTCGAAATCTGGAACGTCCCCGAAATCTTCGTCTGCAAATGCGGGTATCTCAATGATCTGCAGAGTTGGTGTGTTCATGGTTGAAGTGATGACGGAACCGTAGGCCGGCCTGCTTATATAGAAAAGGCGCGGACCAGGGATCTGGGGGAAAAAGCATTGTCGTGGAACGAAATAACGTTTTTCGCTTGCTTCCGCGAACGGTTCTTCCGCGAACGCTGCTTCCGCGAACGTGCTTCCGCGAACGGTACTTCCGCGAACGCTGCTTCCGCGAACGCTGCTTCCGCGAACGGTTCTTCCGCGAACGCTCCCGTCATCGTTTACATCGTTTGGACTGCATTCCCGCTGTTTTCCACTCGTCCCTCGTCATCACTGGGGGTCCGGACTGGGGTCACATCGTCCGGATTGGGTATCCAGGCGTCGGTTTCAGGGGTGAACCAGCACCTTTTTATATTGTCAATGTGGACATCTTTAATCTTGCCACCGGGTCGATCTTGTATGGACACCATCCATCCGAGATGAGACTTCACAACGAGATAAGGTCCCGTCCACCCTAGTCCTAGTTTTGGTCTAGCCTTTGGAGGGTACCAATACATCACCCAGGTGCCCACCGGAAAATGTCGAGCGGCTGATTTTATGTCATGATGGCGCTTTTGTCGCACCGTAGCCGTTTTCAGGCACTCTCGGGCAGTCTCGTGAGCTTGTATGGTGGCTTCCTTCACCCATTCGACGTATTCGGACGCACACTCGGGGACTGGTCCTCCCAAATCGTCCGGTTTCGTCCGGTACCTCAGGTCCAATGGGGTGGTTGCCTCCCGTCCCATCATCATTCGAAATGGTGTACACCCGGTGCTTTCGTGTACTGAGGTTCTATAAGTCGCCATCACGTAGGGCAGATGGTCGTCCCAGTCGTCATGGTTCTCGTCCACGACCACGGCCAGAAGGTTCAGCAGGGTCCGGTTGAATCGCTCGACCATCCCGTCTGATTTGGCGTGATAAGGGGTCGTCCGAGTCTTCTCCCCTCCTAGGATCTTGATCATCTCAAGGAAAAGCTTACTCTCGAACTCTCGTCCCTGGTCGGTGTGTATCTTGGCTGGCATTCCCAGGCGGCACACGAACTCAGTCACAAAGACGTCCGCCACCGTCTGAGCCTCATGGTTGGGTAGAGCGTAGGCCTCAGTCCACTTGGTGAAATAATCACCCACGACCAGTATATACCGGTTCCCAGAATTGGTGATCGTTCCAGGCTCCAAAATGTCCATGGCCACCCTTTCTAGCCGATCGCCTACCGGTAGATTTCCCATGGGGTGGTACTTGGGCCCCGGTCGCGGCTTTCTCCCACTACACTTCGGGCACTCCCGGCACCAACGCTCCACGTCCTTCGTCATACCCGGCCAGTACATTCTCGTTTTTAGTCGGTGGACTGTTTTGGTGACTCCCTGGTGACTCATCAGCTTGCCGGTGTGGACCTCCTTCATGACGGCGCGTCTCAGGACCTGTGGAACGACCAGTTGATGGATTGGTGCGTTCTGGCAAGCCGCTTGGTACCGCCGGTACAGAAGCCCATCACGTAGCTCCAGCTGGTTCCACTGTTGCCACAGAGTCTTCATTTGCTGACTTTTTGTTCTGACTTCGGGCCATGCAGGTCTCTCAGTGAAAATATTCTTCCACCCGAGGATGCCTCCAACTTCAGGGTCGGCTCGTTGAAGGGTCACTAGGTCCTCCTGGGAATAACCATTCAGGACCTGGGCCTCCGGGGCTCCCTCCATCGGATTCCGGCGTCCTCTCGTAGCCATAGCCCGCGTGACAGCTAGCATTTGTTTGTCTGGATCTCGGAGCACAGGGTTGGGGCATGGGTCCAGGAAGGGCTCCTCTCGGCAGCGCATCCACACGTCGGCCGTCGCGCCGATCGCTGCTCCGGCCACAACCTCCGGTCCCAAACCATGCAGTGCGAGGAGCATCATCAGGAGAAACCAAACCCAGGCAGAGGGGCGGAGCTGATGCAGGGTTCTGCAGACGCTCCTGGCTCCTTCCTCCGTCTGTGGGGGGCTCCGGTCAGGCAGGCATTCCTCGGCCGGCTGGGTAGTCGTCCTCGGGTCCTCCTGGCAGCGCACCTCCCAGATCTGGAATATCCCGACTCCATCTCCGCAATAGTAGTCCTCCGTCCAGGGCTCCACAGGGACCTCCCGCAAGATGTTAACTTGAGGTCCTCCGGGGCTCCATCCTTCTCCGCTGATCGGTGGAAGCAGATCCTCGTCAGAGAGGTCCTCCAGGGGTAGGGGACACTCCTCCTGAGTCGGACAGGCCTCCTCTTCTCCTTCGGGTCTTGTGGTGTGGCGAGGGGCGGGACAATCCGGTCTCCGGCACTGTCGGCATCTGGACATCCCGTCTGCATTCCCGTGTTGTACTCCCGGTCGGACCTCACACCTGAAGGCGTAGCTGGCGATGCGAGCTGCCCATCTAGCGATCATTCCTTCCGCATCCCGAAAGTTCAGTAGCCACTTGAGAGAGGCGTGGTCGGTTCGTAGTAAGAACGCTCTCCCCCACAAGAAATGTCTGAAATGGTGTATCATACTGACGACGGCCAGGAGCTCCCGCTTGGTGGTGCAGTAATTCCGCTGGGTGTCCCTCAGGGTTCTGGAAGCATAGGCGATCACCCGCTCTCGTCCGTCCTGCACTTGGGATAAGACGCCTCCCACTCCGTAGCCGCTAGCATCAGTATCTAAAATAAATTCTTGGTCCATGTCAGGGTACACCAGCAGGGGGTGCTCGGTCAGGGGTTGACGCAGCGCCTCGAACGCCTGCTGATGAGCCTCGCTCCAATGGTAGTTGACTTCCTTCTTTAACAGGTGGTTGAGGGGTCCCGCTCGGGTGGCAAAGTCAGGGATGAATCTGCGGTAGTACCCCACGAACCCAAGGAAGCTCCTTAGTTCTGTCAAGGTGGTCGGAGGAACCATTTTTGTTACAGCTTCGACCTTGGCAGGGTCGCACTGGATGCCTCGGTCGGACACGACATGGCCCAGGAAGTTGACCTGTTGTCGAAACAGCTCACACTTGGCGGGTTTCAGCTTCAGCCCGGCAGCCTGCAGTCTCCGGAACACGTCCTCGAGGTTGTCCACGGCTTCTTGGAAAGTCTTTCCAAGACAGACGACATCGTCCAAATAAATTAGACAACGCTTCCATTGGAGTCCCCTCAGTGCCAGCTCCATTAGACGTTCAAAAGTAGCCGGGGCCGTCGCCAATCCAAACGGCATCACTTTAAATTGATAGAGTCCACTACGGGTAGTGAACGCCGTCTTCTCCTTGTCCCTGTCGTCCATCTCGACCTGCCAGTAACCACTAGCCAAGTCTAGCGTCGAAAAATATCGTCCTCCTGACAAGGTATCAAAACTCTCGTCGACTCGAGGCAGGGGGTACGCATCCTTCCGGGTGACATCATTTAGACGGCGGTAGTCGACGCAAAATCTCAGTGCACCATCCTTCTTTTTCACTAGCACGATGGGAGACGACCATGGACTGTCACTTGGCTCCACAACGTCAGCTTTCAACATCTTGTCGACCTCGTCCTCGATCAGCTCTTGTTGGTAGTACGGGGCTCTCCTCAGAGGCTGCTTGATCGGGGGGTGATCTCCCGTGTCGATGACGTGTTTCGCCAGGGACGTCCGGCCCAACCTCCCATCTGGTCCCATAAAGACCTGCTGGTGGCGTCGAAGGAGATCGCTGACGACCTCCACCTCCTTTTCCGTCAAGTTCGGATGCATTCCCTCCAGGAGCGGTTCTAAATGCTCCGGGCACTCTGGTGTCTTCGTCGACGATTCTGCGTGCATGGCGTGCACTCTGGTTTCGGGCTGCTCGGGCGTCCGGTTCCGCCACTTGGTGGAGTTTGGTGTAAGGGGCTCATGCTCCCTCCCGCTCTCCTCCCGGTACCACTGTTCCCTTTTAGGTTCATTCTGGGTTGTTTTCCCTCCATCGGGACGAAATCCCAGGTCGATCACGGCCTCTATTCCGTGAAGCTCGGCTAGGATGGTCCCCATCAGCACAGTGCAAGCTCCAGCGCCGGCGTTCAGAAGTACCACCGGTACCAGGCGTCCTCGGGGTCGTACCAGGGCTCGTCCCACTACGAGGGGGTCGTCCTCCAACGGCTCTCTTGCGGACTGCACGAGGCCGGCCTTCGGAACTCCTCCCTCACTTCCTGTCAGCTTGAGGTCCACCATCATCTCTGAAAAGGGTGGCAAGACGACCGTCTCCTCCGTCACCAGTGTGTAGACGGCGTCCTCGTGGCCCGAGCTCATCACTACGGTAGTGTCGCCCACCTGCCACTCGCCCTTACGCAGATCCAGCTGTCCCCCAATCTGTTGAAGTACATCAAGCCCCAACACTCCCGGGATCCCTAGTTTGGCTACCAGTACATCTGCCGACACGAGTCGTGTGCCCAGTAGAAGTTGAACTGTCATCTCTCCTTGAACCTGTAAGTAGTCTCCGGTTGCTGCCCGTAACCTTATTCTCGTCTGCCTTATCATTGCTTTATGTTCGTCATCCATTTGGTCGAAGAGACACTCGTCCAGAACGGTGGAAGAGGCACCCGTGTCCACCAACATACGAGTCGCCTTCCCCATAACGTGGCACGCCGCATACCACGCCAATGTGCCTCGGGCACCGGCTGACAGCGACACCACCTGGCCATTTCTGTCAATCTTAAGAGAGCTGCCACTCTCCTCAGGGACGCCGCCCTGGATAAGTACTGAGTCGTCCACCCACAGTGATGCACCACCCTGGTCCTCTCTGTCAGTCTTAAGGGAATCACTCCCCTCGGAACCGCCGCTCCGGATAAGTAATGAGTCGTCCACCAGCAATAGCTGCTGCGCTGGCCCCTTGGTCATTCCGCTCCACCGGCCCTCCGTCTCCTCTTTCACGGCCGCTTGTGGTTCAGTTGCATAGGGGGGTCCCTGCTGTTTCGCAGCCTCCAGCCTCAAGGTTGTAACCTGTTGGTTCTCCTTGCTGCTAGCAGAAACCTCGTTGATGTCTCCGTGGGTCCCCAGACGCTCCACGGCTCCATCGGTCTGCATTTCGTCGACGTCTCCGCGGGTCATTAGACGCTCCACGGCTCCATCGGTCTGCATTTCCTTGACGTCTCCGCGGGGCATTAGACGCTCCACGGCTCCATCGGTTTGCTGTACATTGGCACTCCCGTCTGTGTTGACAGGCTTGCCCTCCAAATAGTCGAGAATTCGATCCTCAAGCTCCTCCTGCGCCCATCCAGTCACTTCGGATGCACACCGGAAAAACCTATTAAAAATCTGTGAAACTAAAAATTCCCCCCTGGCAATGTGTTCTTCACGTCTTCGTCGAGCTTCTCGCCTGTGAAGCCGTGCACACACCTGCCAATGGCCCATACGGTTGGGGGCTGGTATGAGCCCTACTGGTTTTCCGACTCCTCGTCTGTCAAACTGTTCCGCTCACCAATCTCCTCGATTAGTCGACTCAAGCGCTCCTCCTTGGTCCGAGGTGGCGGCCGATCTGGACACTGGTACTTCCGATGACCCGGCTTCCCACAGTACCAACAGTCATCTGGTCCCGGCCTAGCGCTTGGTCCCTTGTTCTCAGCAGTGGCGGCCCTCGGCTTGATGGATAGCACCTGCTCACACAGCTCGATTAGTCGATCCAGCTTCCTGTCTTGGCTCTCAAAGAGCCCCTTGAAGTAGGGAAGTCTGGGTAGACCCGCTACGTTCGGCTGGTTGCTCTGCTGCCCACTGGTGGTAATCTCGCCTCCCTGCTGGTTCTTTAATAGCTGTAGGACCCGTCCTAGAGCTGGCTCGGAGTCCTCCGACTCTATGGACATCACCGGCTTCCCAGGCTTGGGTTTGACACATTCGTACTGGGTCACGAACGCTATGGCCTCCTCCATGGTCTTCATCTTCCTCATGAGCGCCATCACCTTCATGTCCCCATCTGGATGGCCCTTCCAGAAGTGGTCTAAGGCGATAGCCTCCTGAGCTGCGGAGTTCAGATCCGGATAACCACGGCCGGCCAGTCGCTGCAACTCATAGCCGTACTGCTGGGGTGTCTCTGCCTTCCTGCGGGTTCTCTGTCCCAAGGTCGCCTTGTAGGACTCCTCCTGACAGTCAGGGTCGAATCGTAGGGTCAGCTTGTCGGTCAGAACGTCGATGTCCCTCCGGTCTGCAGGACTCAGGCTGGTCAGCATTCGTCGCGCCTCTCCTGTCAAGCTCCCGGCTAAGTAGACGCCCTGTTCCCGCTTGCTCCATCCGTTGACCTCTGCGATGACGTCAAAGTGGGCCCGGTACACCGGCCACTCTATGGAAGTCCCATCGAACTTGTCAGGGGTCAGCATCTTCCGGTTCCTTCTGCCGTTCTGATTCCAGGCTGTGCTGTCCTCGGACGACGAGTCCTCCTGCCTCCGTCTCGGCCTAGGGCTTCGTCGGTGCAGCGGCGGTCCCCGCCTCGGTGGTCTCCTCCCCCGTCCTGGGTAACCATGGCTGCTGTCGGTCCCTCCATCAGATGAAGGCCCCTCATCGCCCGATGATGAGAAAGGGTGCTGTCTCCGGCCTCCCTGGGTGACTGAAATAGAAGCTGGATTTCTCCAGGAGGCTGGCTGTCTCGGTTGTCGACTGGGTGAAGACCTCTCTCTTCCGCGAACGCTGTCTTCCGCGAACCTTCCGCGAACACTGTCTTCCGCGAACCTTCCGCGAACGGACTCCTCCGCCAACAGCTCCCGAAGAAGTTCTTCCGCGAACAGGCCTCTTCCGCGAACGCCGTCTTCCGCGAGTCTTCCGCGAACGGGCTCGTCCGCCAAGATGTCTCGGAGACGTCCCTCCACAAAAGATGCACGTCCGCGAACGCCATCTTCCGCGAGTCTTCCGCGAACCGGCTCATCCGCGAATGGTCTTCCCCGTCTACTCTGAAAAACTGGAAAGGAAGATTGGTCGCCTGGATCACTCCTTTCGTCGAGCCGCCGTCTGGGTGAAGACTCCTCTCTTCCGCGAACACTCTCTTCCGCGAGTCGTCCTCGTCCGCGAACGTGGTCGTCCGCGAAGGGCCCTCCCCGGTCACAAGCGTCCTCGTCACCAAAGACTCCCCCTCGCCCACGAGCTCGTTCATCCACGAAGGATCCCCGGCTGCAAGCGTCCCTGTCGCCGAAGAATGCCTCTCGTCCGCGAATGTTCTCTTCCGCGAAAAGTCCTCTCCCTCTCGAGCTGCTCTCTTGGGTCGGAGCCCAAGTAACCCGTCCTCCAGTCACTCCCGTTTGTCGACTCGTCACACCCGACCGCTGCCCTGTTGCACCAGACTGCTGCTCTGTTGCACCAGACTGCTGCTGGGACTGGTCCCAAAGCCGTCTCAATGCTGCATTCTCTGGAGGTGCCACACTTGGACTCTGCTCCGGTAGCTGTAGCCGATCCCTCCTCGCCCAGATTTCGCCGTCCTCCCCGTCCAGATTGACGTACTCCGGTCCCAGCACTCGTCGGAATTCGGGGCCCCTCCTAACGCTCTCAAGGTAGGTTGACCTCTCCCTGTCTCGATCGTGCTGCCACCCAGAGTCGTGTCTGAAAAGAAAACGGTTGTCGGGTGTCTGGCTCCGGGGTCTCTGTTGACTAGTCGACTGGCCCATGGAAGGTCTCGACCTCCCTGGTTGCTCCTCACTCGTCGAAACGTCCCGTCTACCCCTGGCTGTGAAGCTGCTCTTCCGCGAACGGTCGTCTTCCGCGAACGTTGTCTTCCGCGAACGGTCGTCGGCCTCTTCCGCCAAGGTCGTCTTCCGCGAACGGTTGTCGTCCGCGAACGTCTTCCGCGAACGGTCGTCTTCCTCTTCCGCAAAGGTCGGCTTCCGCGAACCGCTGTCTTCCTCGTCCGCAAGTGAGGCCGTCCGCGAAGAGTCTTCCTCTTCACCTCCTGTCTTCCCTGGGGCAGTTTCGTCGTTTTCGCCGGACATGAGTGATGCTGAGGTTCGTTCCCTGGCAGTAGACCCTCGGGGATCCTGGTCACGGCACCAAGTTGTGACGTTTGGTAATGACTTGTTTTCGGTGTGGCCCAAAAAACCTGGTTTCTCTGATCGTATAGACTTTATGTAACTCCCGCTCGTTGTGATTCGAGAGCCGTCACTAAATTGGTGTCCCCCAACGCTGGTGTATCATCACTCCGTAGCTTACCGGCTTCACTTAGGCAAGAAGCAACTCAGATGTAAATAAATTGAAGATTTATATACATCAAATCAACTTACAATTGTATGGCTGGTCACCCACGTGACGTACAAATATGAAGTTCAGACATGGAGCACTGTATGATCACATTTCAAAAATAAATAGTGCACGAGGGCACAACTAAAAAGAGTTCTTAGCCGGCGGCGTCTCTCTGTCCCTTCCCGTTGAAGTTTCCCGTCCCGTTTAGTCGAATGGTTTCTCCAGGTAGTCGGTCTAATCCCGGTTGACTCTAAGGCCCTGAAGAAGGAGTCGTCCGCACGGAGTTCGTCGAGTCCCTTGGCTGTGGCGGTGACGATCTCCCCACGGTCGATGTCGCTGTTGCAGTGCTCTCAGAGCGGCCGTCCGCTCTCCCTTATATAGCCAGGGTGGCTGCGCGCGCATCTTCGTCCGCGAACGTATCTTCCGCACTCTTCTCCACGTGGTGAAGACTGCGTCCGCGAACGGTTCTTCCGCGAAGGCTCCTCTTCCGCGAACGGTGCTTCCGCGACTGATGCTTCCGCTGACGATGCTTCCGCAATCGTGCTTCCGCGAACGGTTCTTCCGCGAATGATGCTTCCGCTGATGATGCTTCCGCAATCGTGCTTCCGCGAACGGTTCTTCCGCGAACGGTGTCTTCGCAAGTGGACTTTGTAGATCACGTGACCGTTCCTAACGAACGTTTCAGCGCGGCAGTTGCATGGTTTTGTTACACTTACATGACTTATTTCAGTCTTTTCGCTATGTAACCGTCTGATTTGTAGCAGTCTAATAGGTAAATGCTCACTAATCATTCCAATACATTTCATCAATGCATTATTATTGGTGTCTGTGTTTATAAATTTCATATGGATATGTATGCTATTTACCCTTCAAAATGGCAGACACAAAACAGTAGGCCTACTGGTGAGTCGTAAATGGATAGCATGTAATATACATTACATACATACAGCATATCGGTCTGGAAATTTATTTTTTTAAATTACGATGCAGAGTGGGACAGATGCCGGATGCAAATCTTGGTAATCATGTTATCCATATGACCCATTATGGGAAACAATCCTGTATTACTGTATTGGCAATATTCCCAGTCTATTCAACCCACCTCGGGGCACCTGTCTTGCTCGAGCTTCGGAAATACCTGTATCCTAATCATAATAACAGGCTGCAGGTTACGCTATTAGGTTTAGCACACACATGTCATCATTTTTTGGTTTCTTTCTCGTGTAATGTGATCACACATGTGTACTATCCTCTCACACATGTGTACTATCCTCTCACACATGCATCATATCATAGCGAATGTTCCTCACACATGCACTGTATCATTTCGCACTAACATCATCAAATAACGTTAAATTTTAGGCGTAATGGTGACGCTACATGTGTGATTTGGTTTTCAATGGTATTTCTATGGTACATTTTTGCCATCAGAACCGCAAACTTTTGCAATATATAGCAGTTTACAACCAAAACAAGCGCAACATGTGTGACTTACTGCACTAAATTAATTTGTGCATACCATTTCCGCTGCTTGGTTCTAAATGATCGATATTGTTCCCATATATAATTGTAGGCTGTTGGTTCTGTGCAGATTCATCCTAACCACACAATAATGATATAATTGTGTTCGGGCCTGATTTACTCACACATATGTACTATCTTTTCACACATGCATCATATCTCTCACACATGTGTCGTGTCCGTTTTCACACATGCATATCCAGCGCTTTAACAGTTTGCGGGGAGTGAGAAGGGGTCCTTGAGTAAAATCAAAGATTCAAAGAAGTTCTTGCAATCTTTGGTACAATGTCAACTGAACTCAAACAGGGGTTGGGCTTCCAAATACTTCAGAATTATAAATTCATAGCATGTGATGAAACCAAAACCTGTTTCGTGTGCTGGTAAACACACTCACCTAGTTTTGTCATTATACACTACGGATAATCTCCAACTCATATATCCATGAACTCAAATTACCAGGCCTGATTAACATGACACTCAATGTCACGAGGCCTTGCAATTGTGCAACATATGATATTATTTGTTTGTGAACACAATTGAATGAGCACATTATCAATGTCAAAAACAAGTGATAACTCAGACAAAGGAGCCGTTTTCCTGTTGATAAGAGGTTGTTTTCCTGCATAACCAATTTCGGAATTTGTTAGACCTTGGATTCCGGATTCCGGCAAATGTCAATCACACATAGGACTTCTTTTTCATCCAGACTGAACAATCTTTATCCCGATGACCTAAGGTGGCATCATATTTGATTGCCCTAGAGTACACGATTGGGTATTATATGGATACTATCCATGAAAGATCTTCATGTATATATGTTGATTTGCAAACTTCCAACAATGTGTTTCTATGTAAACATATTTTGGTCAGGCTTTCATTCTATTTCGAAAATGTTTTCCTCCAGGTATTTTTTGAAATCACTAAAATCTTGTGGTCTTGATAAATACATTTAGAGATCCATGTATTCTTGTTGAAAATAAATACCATTCATATCATTCATAATTGGAATTGCAGAACGTATTTTTAGAAGACGCATTGGAGCAATATTAAAATTTGGTGAAGTTAAAGCAGGATATGTTCTACAAAAATGTCCACAAAGAAGAGTAGTTGTATGTAGATATTTTATAAAGGAAACGCGGGAACACACTACATTATTGAACTATATTATTGAAGATCAGAAGCAAAGATACATAAAAGTAACCATGGTAACCATGATAACTATTGCAGTTTAAAGTAAATCGGCAAAATTTGTGATGTTGGTGGTAATACATACACCAGTTCATTGCATTTATATCTGCATGACAGGGGTGGGTGTAGGAACCTTGAGAGGAGGAGGGCAAAACCGTTGACCTATATAGCGGCGAGCGAAGATCCCCGGAGCGAAGGCCGGGGGTCTGGGGTGCGCTCAAGGGCCGCGGACGCTGAAGGTTTATGCATCCCCAATGGTGTGTTCTAGGGCTCTCCTTGGTTCGATTACCATGACCTTGGAGAGTTTATGAATGCCAACATGTCAAATGTTGCCAAGCGAGGGGGTGAAGCCTGAGGGTCTGGGGTCGCCGAAGGGCCCCAAAAGCTGACGGGATATACATGTCCAGTTTGATTGATGACCTTAAACTTGACCTTCAATGACCTTGGAAGTTCAAAAGGACCTTTTTTGTCGAAAAAAAACAATAATTCTGGTGTCACTGGTGGCCATTTTAAAAAAATATTTTCAAGCAATTTTCCTCAAAGTCATGCATAATATGCATAATCATGCATAATATTCACAAAGTACCTTTGTGATGTGCATAATTTTGCTGCCTTTGATTTGATGGTCTGCGTGGGACGGCCATTTTGATATTCATCCCAATTCAAGTCAATATTATATTTCAGTGATTTATAGCCAGAACAAATTTCACTCGTTGAATATTAATCAAATACTGCATTGTACTGGGATTTATTTCGCTGAAGGGCCCCAGAAGCTGACAGTATATACATGTCTAGTTTGATTGATGACCTTAAACTTGACCTTCAATGACCTTGGAAGTTCAAAAGGACCTTTTTTGTCGAAAAAAAAACCCCAATGACTCTTGTCACTGGTGGCCATTTGAAAAAAAACAATTTCAAGCAATTTTCCTCAAAGTCATGCATAATATGCATAATCATGCATAATATTCACAGAGTATCTTTGTGATGTGTATAATTTTGCTACCTTTGATTTGATGGTCTGCGTGGGGCGGCCCTTTTGATAATTCATCCCAAATCAAGTCAATATTATATTTCAGTGATTTATAGCCAGAAAAAATTTCACCCGTTGAATATTAACCAAATACTGCATTGTACTGGGATTTATTTGGCACGGGTCCTTTCACAGAGCACGAGTTTACGAGTGCTCCGCGGAAGGACCAAGTGAGGAAAAAATTTCAGTACAATGTAGTATTTGGTTTATTATATGTCTGAAAGAACTTTTTCCAGAACAAGAGATAATGAGTGACGTCACAATGAGTGATGTCATAGCAACGAGTTCTGGCCAGTGCAGTAAAATAACAATGCAATATGGATATTCATTGCACTCGCCCAATTACATTGAATAAGAAGGAAACGCACTGATGAGACATATAATAAATGTCACTATTGAAAAACTCGTTTCAAGTTACATTGTATAACTTGATTTTGTATTATAGTTCTTACTAGAAATGTGTTTTCAACAACATTTACGAACACGTTTGACAATAGTTGCAGATCAATGTAACATTTTATATTTTGGAAAATCAATATTCTGTGCAATTCTCATGATCTGATAGTAAGCTACATACAGCACCCTTGGTGCAAATATGATGCAACTATGTGATGCAACCATGTGTTTTTCCAAATCTGGTGCAAAAATGTGTGGTAGAAGTGAATTGTATTTATATGACATTATGGTAAAGTTTCATGTGCAAATTTTACTCATTATTCAATACTATGAATATAATTTGATCACTATCTCACTTGCTAATTCATTGCATCTGTCTACATTCTAGTCCGGAAAGGGCCGTGCCAATGATTAGCTCGTGCTTCTATCTTCACAACCTAGCTAGAGCTAGAAATGACAACCCCAATGAAGATGTCGAAAATCAACATGATCCAGATGTGGTCACTGTCAACAACAACAAAGACGACGACGACGGCAAAGCTTTGATTGAATGATTGATCGAATGTATTTAGTAAAATAACATACAGTATAAATGACATTATAGTAGTGCACATTAAAATCCTGTGGTTTCAGAGACCACATTGCCCGAAATTTCTTTTAATGAGGTGAATGCGTTCATGTAGTGTCAATAACTAAAGATTCTTGAAGTATTTTACTGTAATATGTACTTTTGAACATATTACATTACCATAACAATGAATACGACACAGATAAATAAACATTTCAACTTCATTTGTGTAAACGTGTTAAATGTTAAAATTAATTATGTACATCATGTATAAATCATGTAGAACAATAATGAGGAGAGCCATAAAACATTTGAACGTTACTTCAAATCTCAATGTACAGCGTTCTCTAACAGTTTCAATAATAGGATAAACTTCTATGTACAACGTTCGTTAACAGTATATTTAATAAATATAACAATATTTTCCTTATAATCCTTTACTTGTACTATTAAATGAACTATATACTCTAGGTGCACTACTTTTAATCAAACTACTCCAATTCTCGGAACAAAATTAAATTTTTTAGCTCGAGGACCTCTTGCTTAAAGTTTTGTTTTGTCGTTGTTGCTTTCAGGTACTCGAAGTGTTCTCTTTCAACTGTGCCTGAGTGATGAACAGTATCCAACTCATGGCATAATGGCACCAGTGAAATACAACGCTGTCGCAAATCTGTAGCTTGTTCACGCAAACCTGGAAGAGGTAGAGTACACAAAGAATAGATACATCAATATGACCTTCGAGCTTGTGTATTATTTTTAACAATGACCACAAGAGCAAATATGCTTAAATAGTTTGGTAAAATTCTAGTAATCAAAATAAAATACTAGTACCAGTACCAATAAAAACATGCCACAAACATGCCGATAATAGAATCTTCGCCCACGCTGTATGAGGGTGTGGAAGTTTGATTCCTCCAATGATGTCATCATCATGAATGACATGTGTGATGTCAGACATCGTGTAGCCCTCATCTGACAGGTGAAAAATTTCACCCACCACTGGGCACTGGGACCATCAACTTCTTCCACCTGAAATAGAAGATAATGCAATGATCTAGTACCAACTTACTATCCTTCATGTGTTTGGATCATCATGTTCATATTAGTATATGTATTCATCGATGTGTCGTACATGTCACCAAATGGCTTGGTGTATGCAACATGTGTGAACCAATGAAGGAATGTGAAAGTGTACTAGGCCATTAGCAGGTTGAACCATATTTTAACTAAAACAAAACGCCTGTACATGCCTACATCATGAACGTACAGTAACATTATCACATACCAGTAGTATGGAAGTGATTATACATGATATAAGAGAATCTAAATAATGACATAAAACCTGTATTTTCGAAAATAAAATGGCACTGGCAAAATTGTGAAACTCAACAGAAACATATCATTGTGAAATGTGTAATAGGGATCGATAATATCAACTTAAAAAATCAAGCTTATAACTATTGAGTGAAAGAGGAACAACACAAAGATGGGTTCATACAACGTACTGAATGTTAGTGTCCAAAGCCGTCACGTGAACATCAACTCAATCGAGTACACATACTATAACTGCATAACAGTTGTCCGCCCCATGTGTCACAAAAACGTGAGAACCCACACGATAGGTGCTAAATTGCATTTGAAACAACAAAGGATATATCAATATACACACGACAGGCCATGCTAAACAAATCAAGTGACAGAAAGCAGGTACTAAACATGGAGTAGTGGATTGGCAATTTGGGCATTCATCATTTCGATAATCACAGATAACAAATACCTAAAGATAAAAAAATTACCTTATCCTGTGGACATCGTCAGACGCCACGATGTCGGTGGGGGGCTCCATCTGGCACCTCGACGTCAGTAGGGGCTCCGTCAGGCACCTCGATGTTGGTGGGGGCTCCGTCTGACCCTCAACATTGCTGGGGGATCCATCGTTGATGTTAGCAGGGGTTCCGTCAGGTACCTCAACTTCGGCAAAAAAACTCCATCGTGCATCTCGACGTCGGTGGGGGCTCTGTCAGGCACATCCACGTTGGTGGGGGCTCTGTCAGGCATCTCGACGTCCATGGGGGCTCCGTCAAGCACCTCCACGTTGTTGGGTTCCGTCTTTGATGTTAGCAGGGGGTCCGTCAGGTACCTCAACGTTGGCAGGGACACCATCAGGCATCTCGACGTCGGTGGGGGCTCCATGAGGTGCTGGGACACCTTTGAATCATACTGATAGTAACAGTCTGTAAATAATGGAATGTGGTATCTCGTACATGTACTGGTATGTTACCAATTATCACAACTTTGTCGGGGTAATAACAATCTTCCAGCTGATGTGTGACAGGGAGGTGTCTTCTTACTGGTTTGTGACACGGGGTACCATCTACCCGATTGGTGACAGTGACTGTCAGGGAGGTGTCTTTTTCATGATGTGTGACAGAGGTGTCTCCTTGGTGGTGTGGCAGGGGCGTCTTCTACCTGGTCTGTGACAGCCTGATAGGGAGGTGCCCTCTAGCTGGAATGTGACTGGAAAGGGTCTTCTTTTCGTTGTATGACACGGAGTTGTCTTCAGCCTGGTGAGTGTGATGAAAACACGTTTCTGGTATTGAAAATGAACACTAGTTATTATTTATGAACCTACTCTGCTACCAATAGGCCTATGTACAGTAATCTGGTAGCTCCCGTCGAGGACATTGGATCAAGTTTTGGTGTGGGATCTGTTAAGTGAGTACTCATACTGTACTTTTTCAAAATTGCGTCAGAAAATAATAGTATTCTATCTGAAGGCTCGACCCAGATTGCTGAAAGGTGTGCAAGGTTGAAGATGGGCCCATCGGACACTCGAACGAATCATTTAGGAATGTTATTATCTGCATTTAGGCCAAGTTGTGTTTTTTCTTTGTTTCCCGTCAACTTTTTTTTTTCGAAAAGTACCAGCCAGCCAGGAAAAAAAACCAACACAGAAAAAAACACGGACGTTTATCATGACAATACCATCTTTCGTCACAAAGTAACTCATGCCAAAAATGTGAAATAAATGGCACTTGACCGTTTGCTAAGCTATTAAGTACTTTATTGATAATAACAGAGAGGGACACAGCAAAATGGAAACCATTTTCTATCCTTCACGGAGTTCTGTGTTTTGGGGGCTAGAAGAACATCATTTTTTGAAGAGAAAAAAGACCAAAATGTTCGTGTTTTTTTCTCAAAATAATTGATATTTTCCCCCGCCCGCTGATGGGAAACAAAGAAAAAACAACAACATGGCCTTACCAGCGGCTTAGTTTTTTCTAGTACTAGTTAGGCCATAGATGTTCTAGCCTTTCAAGTTTCTGCCCTTCAGCTTTGGGCTCTGTGCTAATACTTATTTATAAAAATGTCATGTCACCAAAAAATTTCATAGAAAAAATTACTTTTGTACCCCCTAACACTTGACTCGGCCAATGCAAATTCATTTGAAAACTTGCGCCCTTGATGTTCGAGGAAGGCACCCTCAACATCCAGCTGGTCGTCACACGATAGAGGTACATACATGTATCCACGCCTGGACTGCTGGAACATGAACGACTGCCAGTATGTCAAGAATGTCCACATCCAGTATATCTCGTTGAAATCACCTTCCGACCATGCTTCACCATGAAGGATACAGGGATGCAGTCATCATCAGCTGCGCCAATGATTTTTTTCCATTTACCAATCATCGTCATTTAACGGCAGCGATGAATTGACAGACTTCATACGGGATTGGTTGGCTGAGGGCGACATTTGGGGCATATTACTACAGGGAGTGGACGCTTCTGTTGTCTAACGTTGTGACTGTTCCAAAACCAATGGACACTGCATGTCCAACCACACCATACCACATTTATATAGCGTGCCGGTATATCACAATTATGATCATAGGTAAACATGTATTCGTAACTCGATATTCAATCTTGGAACATGGTAATATCAAGGTACATGAGACCAATCACAGAGAAATGACAACGAACCTCCATATGTCAGAACAGATTAGACAACACACCTAGGAGTAGGACTGACATTTGTAATTATGGCTGCTATTCTAGTATTGGTAAGTATATGTGGTAGAATATTCATACATATTGTTACAGGCCCCATGATTGAGGCAAGATCTCTGGTTGGTGATCGAGATGAAGCTGGCTTCAAAGTTTGGGGAGCATCCAGTTATTGGTAATTTTGGTGTAAGTTTCCAAAACAGGCCGCTAGATGGGGCGCGGACATACACAAGAACAACACATACCAGTGAAAGGAAATGAGAGCAATTGTAAGGATAAACACGTGCATGTACGATGATGGATCTGTGTCAAGCATATTGATTACTAGTAAATAATAACATGATATGTCTTAAACTAAAATGAAAAAGTATTCAAGAACAATGGACCCGTGTAAAGAACAAATCGAACATCCTTCAACTATTCAACAACTTCGACGTTTAACTATTTCTTCTAAACTCAATGAAGATTTAAAATGTGCAAGATGGATTAAATATGGTATACATGTAGTGGGTGAGTAGTATTAGTAGAGTAAGTTGCGCTACATGGGCCTCATCTTGCACACTTGATACACCTTTTTTCAATAACCTTGGATAGTTCTGTTATTATTTCCTCACGAAAAGCGTTTGTCCAGTTTGGTCGTGGAATGTTGGCTTTCACACCTCACAGCAGGTTATGATCGTTTGACCAGGTATGGGGCCAAATAATTTTATGGCTGCTACCACTGATTTTAATTTTCCAATTTCAAACTTGTTTTTCCCCATATGTGTGCTATATCCAGTCAAGAGTGGTTTATATCTATAAGGATGCCAGGGAGGAAACTTTTCAAACTCTGTTACCACATTTGAGGAAACTTTTCAAACTCTGTTACCACATTTGAGGAGACTTTTCAAACTCTGTTACCACATTTGAGGAGACTTTTCAAACTCTGTTACCACATTTGAGGAGACTTTTCGAACTATGTTACCACATTTGAGGAGACTTTTCAAACTCTATTACCACATTTGAGGAGACTTCAAACTCAGTGTGTCTTTGGATTAACTATTTTGTCGGGCTTTGTTGCCATTGCAAAATGTTGTATTTTACGCTCGATATTGGTATCATCAAAATCTGAAGGTATTGTTGGTATTAAATTGATACTTACATTGTAGGCCTAATAGATTTCGAGATGAATGTTTCGGCAGTAGGATGTCACCAGCAGTCGCATGTGACTTCGCAACCATTCCTCTTTTTCATACGATTGTGTGTATTCACTTTATGGGAGGACACAAAACATGTAAAGTCAAGTTCAACACAGAACCTGGAATATTTTTTTTACCATATATTGGTTCGTTGGATTTATTTGATTTTGTTCCAAACCGAACAAGTCGGCAATCCACTCCAATGTTTATTTCACCCCAAACAAGATATGTGCGTGTTTGGACACAATTTGTTAAGTTATTCGATGTTTGAATCACATAGTGCTTTGGAACATAGTTATTTGATCAGAATACACTTTTATACATATGTATTTTAACGGGTTCTCACCCTTCTGTGACGTCTTGATGAACCGGTTTTCTAGGGAGGTGGGTGAGTTGTTATTTAACAGGAGCTGAAACGGTAAAACTCCGGGAAACTGCTACTGCTGTACGGTTGAACTCCGGCTAGAAGTCTCTGAAGGTTGGTAGCGTGGTCTGGAATGGACCTCTTAGCCGTTGTCCGACTGCTAATCTGCAACTGCACCTGTAAAGTAAGGATCCAGAGGCGTTTCCGTCTCCGGGTACTGCAACTGCTCCGTCGGGATACCGCTTGACTGCAACAGCTCCGTCGTTTTCCGCCTTACTGCAAACTGCGACTGCACCTGGAATAAGGGATCCGGGAACGTTGCCGTTCCCGAATACTGCAACCGCTCTGCTAGGTTCTGCCGCACTGCAAACTGCTCCGGTTGGCTCCGCCTCACCGCAACCTGCGACTGCACCTGAAATGGAGTATCTCGGAAGTGTTCTCACTTCCGGTTACCGCAACCGCTCCGTCAGGTACTGCCTCTGCAACTCCGTCGTCCGGTACCGCCTCTGCAACTGCTTCGTCGTTCCCGTCTCTGCAACTGCTCCGTCCGATACCGCCTCCGTAGTTGCTCCGTTGAATTCCACCTCCGTCTCCGTCTCCTTCCCTGGTGATCTGGGTTCTTGGATCACCCTAAGACGTCGTTACAACTTGGTCTTAACCGACTGTGGTCTTATCTCCCTTTTCTCCGTATTACTTTCTTTTCCGGTGAACTAACTTTGTTATAACTTCCAGTTCCCTAACGAACACGGAAAAACAACTCGGTTGAAGTTTTCATGTTTATTTTCCAAGTGCACAGTCGGAAGACTTAACTGCTATCATCTGGATGACTCTATCCGGAACAAGGGAGTACTCTGCTACGGGAGAAGGGGTCTGCACAGGTCGACGTCAGGACACCAACTCCGCCGTCCGCTGTGAAGCGGGGGCTTTTATAGACCTGAGACCCACGTCACGTGACCAACCTATTGTGACGTCATAGTCCGCCAAAACACTGATATTTTCCGGATTTCTAAAAACACTCTAGAACCAATCAGTGGCTGACACGTCACCTTTTAAACCGAAAACGAGGCTGATCACATGACCTTCCGGAAATAACGTCATTACGTTTTTGTACTCCATTGTTCCGGCTCCGTCTCCGTTTCCGGCTCCGTCTCCGGCTTTACCAACATCACAAATATACCAAATTCCGAGACGGAAAACCTTTTAAACATTAACAATACGGAACCGTATGAACCTTTAAACACATATACATTTTAATAAACGGTTATTTAACCATAATATCACAAAACCCTAATAGAATTACCTAGGGGAAACTTTTGGGTACGCCCCAAAACCGTTACACTAGGTTTGTTTTCAAGCTCAAAAACGTCGTAATCAGTAATTGCTTATGTGTACAAATATTATGAAATTCCCAAATTTGTTTGATTTCACGTGATCACATTTGGGGCTGAAACTTAGCATTTGCTAGATGGCCAACAATTTCAGCTTTGAAGATAAAATTCTGAGATTTGATGAAAATATGGTTTGATGTCAAATGAAAAGTCATAAATTTAGAAAATGACCCGACGGTCCAAAAGAAACTATGGGGGAAAAAGGTTTTGTGTTGAACTTGACTTCGGATGCACATTTGGACACAGAGTATCAGAGTGAGATTGTATGAAAGGTGCAATATAAGCGTTCAGCTTTCATTGCATGAATGATAAACAGCTGAAACTAATATCTAGACATAAAACGGGTCGGTAAATCGGAACATAAAATATATGTAAGTACACTTTAATCATCATCAAAGGCTGTTAAAGCAGAACTCTGCACATCTGGAAAGTTGCAATTGTGTGCCAGAGCCTGCTAGCCAACACCGAGCAGTGAAGTGTGTGGTAATGTCATGTCATATTGAAGTCAGCAGTAAAGATTTACATGCAGAATGAAGTGGTCAATTGTATGTATACAACAGTTGTGCTATAGGCCTAACTTGGCGCGTATTGTTTTGATGCTTGTGCATTTATTGGGTACATTCTGTCTGATTGAAAAAAAAACCCACTGTATCCTAAATGTGTTTCACGTGTCAGGTATAGCTGTAAATGCATACCATTTGCGGTTTTTATGCCCAAACAAATTTGCGGAGATTTAAGTTTGCAGATTGCATACTCGGATTTTTCTAACTCGTTTACACTGTTTTTCGCTAATATTTTTGTGATGCTTAACGCTATCGTTCTACAACTTGCCATACTTCACCTCGGAGTCACACGGCAATTTTCTACCAAATTTCAGACAGCTATCTCGAAAATTGAAAAAGTTGGCAATCTACCCCAATGTTAAATTTAGCCCTATTATTTATCTTCTGGGCCCGCACACAATTTTGTACATTTGTTCGGTTTTGTAGCAGAGTAATGTTCCAAAATCAATATGTTTGTGTAGAATACACCCCAATGTATCTTCTGGTTCAAAGTTACAAGAATATTTCGAATCCTGATGGATGTAAACAGGACCAATTCTTTGAATATGTTCAGATTCTAGAGATCCCGTTTTGGGCTGAAATTTAACATTGAGGTCGATTGCCAACTTTTTCAATTTTCGCGATAGCGATCTGAAATTTGGTAGAAAATTGCCGTTTGACTCCCAGGTGTAGTATGCCAAGTTACAGAACTATAGCATTCACCATCACGAAAATATTAGCGAAAAACAGTGTAAACGAGTTAGAAAAATCAGAGTATAGCTGGTATGTGTATTCTGTATAGAAAATAAATATTTGCGATCGATTTAATTTTCGTAATTATCTGCAAAATCCTTAAATTAAATTGAACACAAATATTTGTCTTTTTACAGTACATCCTAAGCATCATGGCATTAATACGTAATTGATACGTAATTAATACACGAAGCACATGCACTAACAGTGTATGATAGCATAAAGTAGCCTTCAGAAAGTCAGGGATCAAAATTTTATCAATCTTTCAACTCCCACAACTAGTCATGTGTCAGAAAAATTAGCAGTTTGTCCATGATGCTTTATGCTGCTGTTGTGAACACAACTTGATCCATGGAGCAATGTGGGCGCATGCGCACAAACATTCTGATGGTTTCGGCGGAAGTTTCGATGCAAATGAAGTGCCACTGAAGAAATATGCCGCTAATTTCACGCTTGCTTTTTGTGTGAATGATGGCCATGTCTTATCTAGTGTTATTACGGCTAAATCCTATGACGGGGGAAAAGGGACAAAAATTCGGTTCATGACCGCGGTCGAACTTATTTCAACCCCGGTCATATTCATTTTTACCGAAGTCGAATTTTAATTGGACCTCGGTGATAATACATTAAACCGAGGTATAAATGATACAGCTGCGGTCGAAATAAATACGACCCAGGTGGCAGTAAAATGACAGCGGTCGTGTTGCACAAAGGCCAAAAATGTTTTGCTTGACCGCGGTCTTGAACAACTAATCACAGAATAGCCTAGGTTTCTATATCATGTGATAAGATTCATGCATTTTTTCCAAACTTAAATTAAAATGTATATACCGCTTCATCATATCATAGAATTGTAAGAACCTCCTATATTTGTATAATTTCAAACTGGTGTAACAATGTATACTCTGATTTTTCTAACTCGTTTACACTGTTTTTTTGCGGATATTTCTATGATGCTAAATGGTATCATTCTATAACTTGACATAACTTGACATTCTATAACTTGACACAATTTCCTACCGAATTTCAGACTTCTATCGCGAAAAATGAGGAAGTTGGCAATCAACTCCAATGTTAAAATTAGCCCCGTCATTTAATTTCTGGGTCCTCACACAATTTTGTGCAATTGCTCGGTTTTGTAGCATTATTATATTTCGAAATTAACATACCTGTGTAGAATACACCCCCAATGGGACTTCTGGTATAAAATTACAATAACACTTCGGATCCTGATGAATGCAAACAGGACCAGTCTCGAATATGCTCAGATTCTCGAGATCCCGTTTTGGGCTGAAATTTAACATTGGGGTAGATTGGCAACTTTTTCAATTTTCGTGATAGAAATCTGAAATTTGATAGAATATTGCCGTTTGACTCCCAGGTGAAGTGTGTTAAGTAACAGAACGATACCATTTAGCATCGCAAAAATATCGTCAAAAAACGGTGTAAACAGGTTAGAAAAATCAGGGTATATAGTATAAAATAAGTGTCCAGATTGATGGTCTATCGCTATTTAGGAAACAAATCAAATGCGTAGTCGACCACACAAAGTACCATTGACCTGTTTTGCAGATCCAAACGCTCATCCAAAAATTAACACGTTGTTTGCGATTGGTTGTTCAGGTCCGCGGTAAAACTTAATTAAACCGGGGACATTGAACTGCGGGCGAATCAGTCAATTTGATTTCGGCCGTGGTCATATCGTCTATACCTCGGTTCAGAGTATTATGGCCGAGGTTAAATTAATTTCTACCGCGGTCATATCAAATGCGACCGCGGTATAAAAGAATATGACCGCGGTAAGAAAGAATATGACCGCGGTAGAAAAGAATATGACCCCGGTAAGAAAGAATATGATCGCGGTAAGAAAAAGGAATGACCGCGGTCATAAACTGAGATTTTGTCCCTTTTCCCCCGACATAAAATCCGGGATCTGTGGTGAATGTCTTTACATTTGAGGCTTCTTCGCCCCAGGGCGTTGGTAACATGTTGAATTGCTTTTGTGTGGGCAAGGTCGAGGGAAGCACTGGAAGTGAAAACAATACAACTCAAGTCGTCTGTGGAAACTCAGTTCGACTATAGTGTTCCCCTCGCTAAATCACGATAAAAGTCATAACTTGAAACATTTCTAAGCTAAGCAGTAGGAAAACGCTCTGTCTGCTAATGTGTGGTTGTTATTTTGGTTTCACTTGTGGCAGATTAGATGCATGTAAATATATATAATAGTGTTGCGAAGATGTTCAGATTTGGAGGGATGTACTAATTTGCGTTGTTTCTTTTCTCTAACAAATTAACATGCAGCACGAGCCTAATGATTTTAGATTATTTGACACAAGATTATTTGACACGTTTATTGTATACGAACGTTATATAAATAACATATGAGGTTATTATGCCTTAGATTTATTTCTGCAACAAGGATGATCGCCACTCACACTTCAATGTCTGTTTCTGAGTGGCTTGAAATTTACAGCTTCACGTCGGGTGAATACCGAATGAGTTGCCCAACACAGCAATGAGCAACCGGAATAGGGCTGTTACTTTATCTCTGGTAAGCAAGTCATTTGATTGGATGAAACCTCGCAGCGTAAATGCCTTTGAATGCGTCCTTGTGGTCAATTACAGGACGATATATTGGTCGTATAATAGTGACAGTTGGAAGTCCACGAGGTAATTAGTACTGCAATAGATGGTGTTGGTGAAACATTATCCAGCTACATGCAACAATGATCTCATTGAGCCAATTATCTGTTGATGTTACAAATTTCAGGTACATCTAGTGTAACAAGAAAGGTTCCTTGTGAGGTCGGGGCTTGACATGTTGCAGACAAAGCATGAAGTACATTTGCAAATTATTTTGTAGACGACTGATGCAGATTCCCAAATTAGTAATGCCTACATGTAGGTATTTAAAAACGCCAGGTAATTCGCACCTGGTATGTGTAGAAAATTGTAACGCTTACCACATAATGGGCAACTCTGAGAGCACTGACCGCGCCATTCGACAGGCGGCGCCACTACCGATGCGGTCCCTCGGTTCGAGAGACATCCGTTGTTTACATCGTTTTCACGGAATAGCAATCATTCGATTATATTTCTGATTTTAACTACACAGCTGTGATAATTATGGCAGAAAACAAAAAGCCATATGGTTCTTGGACGATCAAGCAACTAACAGACGAATTAGGCAGACGGGGAGCAAAAAAATCCGGACGGAAACAAGAGCTGGTCAAAAGGTGGGCGATAAATGAGGGAGACACCCATTCATTGCCGGTTCACCGGCGGTTGATACTACGTTAGGTTCGATCTTGTCAACGATATGAGATCTAGCATCTTAGAATTGGATTACAATAATTCTATGAGCCAGTGTATGTATATAAACATTCATAATAAAGAAAACTAACATCAGTCATTTGCCTTGAATCTAATGGCAATATTCACGATTCATGAAGTTTGAGTACTGTAGTTTGTAGATGTGGTAGCATTTATTATTTACCAGATCTATGTTATGGATTATGATGACTGTATGATTGAGATAATATTTGATCAAGAATAATATGTCAAGAATCAGAACATTTGATGGCACTGCACAACAATTTAATCAGTCTGCTTTTTGTCTCGATGATACATTGAAATAAAAAAAAATAATAATCGATGTAACACATGGTACATCATCAAGATCATGGTTATAAATAAGCCATATTTTTTTCAGACTAGAATCTTATGTCCAGAATGACAACTTTGGAGGTTCTGCTCTGGTTGATGCTAATGCCTACAGTATGGACACTCCAGCACACACTGACTATAGGGACATAAATGCAAACACAAAGGTGGGACTTGAAGTCACCAAGTGCTTTTCATTGTTTTCATATTCCTATGTTTGTTGTTATATTCAGTTATCAGTTGTTTGTTTTTGAATTTTTGTTTTGTTCTACCATCATTTACAGTTCACCGAGTTCATCTAAACAAATCCAATTGGCGATCGAAAGGTCAACGTAGCTGTAAGTACAGTCAGAGAGAATTATGTTCTTATTAGAAAGACTACATGTAGATATGTCTCTTTGCCATAAAAAGCTAACTGTGTTCATGTAATGCATATAGTCTGAGATCAAATGAAATGTATTTAGCATTTTTCTTTCAAATAGTAAGTCATGTCAATCTTGACTTGGAATGATGCAGTACATTTTACTGGTATTGCTAAATTCGACACGTTTTGCTAGAATATTCAAATATTGTGTCCTGACCCAACTGCATGTGCTGGTGCATGAGCTGGTACTACTAGTATTGTAATGCAGTGTAATATCTACAGTACTACAACTTGATTTTGAGCGATTACTAATCATGCTAATCAAATACGTTGTATTGACATTTTTTTTGGGTTTTTTGTCAGATTCCAAATGTCAGCGAAACATCCGTGGCTGGATACTTGACCCCATTCAGCAAGACTCTTGACGACAAGGCTCGAAACCTCTACCAAGAGAGATATCTCCTGTGTGTCCGTGCTGCGTTTCAGCAAGATGTTTGTTTTGTATTGGCACGATGCAGTGCTGAGATGAAGAAAAATGTGACTTATCAGGTTGATGTGGCTGTGGACAAACATGGTGCGATCGTGGAATGTCAGTGTGAGTGTGCAGTCGGCATGGGACCAACTGCACACTGCAAACATGTTCAGTGTGTGCTTTGTGCCTTGATGTCGTTCACTACAACTCAGTCAATTCTCACCAATGAAACATGTACACAAAAGTTGCAAACCTTCCATCACTGTCGCCGTTACAAAGGGTCACCACTGAAAGCATCACAATTGAAGCTCAGGAAGACGAGCAGCAGCCGTGACATCAAGAACATGGCGAGTTATGATCCACGTCCTGCTCATCTTCGCAACATGGATGGCTACGTCAGCTTCTTCAATAACATGTGCATCAATTATCAAGCTTCCACCATCGCCAGCAAAGCTTCTGGAAAAAAAGCTGCAAAAAAAGATCCCTTACCCATGCCAATACTACAAGCCATAGAGCCTGCCAACATCCACGCCATTGCGAGTGACCACGACTATCTGTCGAGACATCCAGAGCAGTTACTCCTCGAAGGATTTGGTGTCCTGAGTATATCTGCTGAACAGCAAGATGAAGTTGAGCGCAACACTCGTGGACATACTGAGGATGCACTCTGGTTCACAGAACGAGCGAAACGCCTGCAGTCCTCCAGATTTGGGCAGATATGTAAAGCTACTGACCGCACAGACAAGGTGAAGCTGGCCGAGTCTTTTTTTTCCACCGAAAAAATTGAAGCTGCTCCACTTCAGCATGGGAAGGCGTATGAACCGATAGCTGTTCAAGAGCACGAGAAAAAAACAGGAGTATTGACACAGCCTTGTCTAATTTTTGTCTGTAGATCTATGCCATATCTCGGCAGCTCGCCAGACAGGATCATCGACGGAACAACTGTGCTCGAGGTGAAATGTCCTTATGCCAGTAGAGATCGACCAATCACACCTGTGACTGTGCCATATCTCAAGGAGGTCAACGGAGAGCTCACTCTCGACCCACGTCACGATTACTACTATCAGGTCCAGGGCCAACTTCTATGTAGTGAAAGACAGCTTTGCCAATTTGTGGTTTACACTTTGAGTGACTTCAAAGTTGTGAAAGTTGCTCGAGATGACCCCTTCATCAAAAGTATGGTTTCCAGTCTCACTAATTTTTTTGATGAATTCTTCAAGCCAGTGCTGTTGAATAAGTTCTTCTATAAGGAAACTGAGAAGTATACATTCTCATAGTTACCAGTGGATATTTAGGTCATATGAAAACACATGATTTTGACCAACATGCATCAGCATTCAACATCTGACATGTGATTTGTACATGTACTAGTAACTTGTAATAGAATGTACATAGCATTAGGATTACACAGGTACAAATAATGTGACAATATTTGTTCTGATATTATTACAGCATGCCTGATTTTATGCTGTGGAGTCCTATATGTTTTTACTAGTACATTGTATTGGCATTGTATTTGATGCATAATTTAGTCATGCCATATAGTTATCCATGGATATATGTATTTCCTCACAGTATATCTGATTTTGTGCTGTGGAGTACTCCTATATGTATTGGAATTGTCTTGGTTGCATAAATTGTCCAGGCCAAATATTTATCTATGAATATTTCATTCAAATACTTGCAGAAATGTTTAAATTCTATGTAGGATTTTGAATGAAGTGTGTAAATAATGAGGGATTGACCAAATGTGTTGTAAAATTATTCAATGGTGTATGAATCTCTTCCTTCAAAAGCAGGCACTATCAATATGCTTCTTCCAATCTGAATGAACTTTGGAAGAAAAAATGAAATATGAATGACAATAAAATTATTCAATAGTGTATGAATCTCTTTCTGCTCTCAAAAGCAGGCACTATCAACATGATCAATATGTTCCAATCTGAATGAACTTTGGAAGAAAGAATGAAATATGAATGAGAATAAAAAAAATTTTGTCATTTGATTTTGTGTGTTTGTTTATTAATTGTTTCGGCTCCTTGACATGTAAAATTGACTCACTGTAAAAAGACTAATTTTGGCGGTTTTGACCCCCATGTTATTTGGTGGAGATTTAATTTGGCGGTTTCATAACCACATATATTTCTTAACATATATCTAGTTAATTTGGCAGTTTTTCCATTACCGCCAAATAAATCGTCTGCCAAAATTAGTCATTCTACAGTATAAATAATTATGTACATTCCTGGATAACTCAAAATCACTGTAGATGTATTGAAGTATTGTGTGATACCAACATACCTATGACTATGACCAGATCTTCATGTCATATACTAATAATTTCTAAGGGTCATAATTTCCAGCATTGTTATCTCAACGCTTTATTGACAAAATGCACATATATACAGGAACATAGGTTATTCCATAAATCTGCCTATACAGTGAATAGTGATGTCAGTTTTATTTCGGCAGAAATGCCTTTATGGTTTTAGCAGAATTTTTTTTTTTTTCTTTTTTTTTTCTTCCGCCACTTTTGGTTGCCGGACGATAACTTAAGATTGCCTTGACGGATCCTCGTCAAATTTTCACCACGAGTCAGAAATGATATGTGGAAGAACCCTATTCTTTTTGAGCCGGATCCGAGGTCCGTGAGGATGAAATCAAGGCTAATTTTGAGACTTGGTTTCCGGACGATAACTGGAAAAATATTTATGCAATAGTTGCAGAACTCAAGGTTCATATGCCACCAGGGAAGAACCCTATTGATTTTGGGATCGATCCGTCAAACGACCTTTGACCTAGAGGTCGAAATAATTTTTTGCTGAGTCATCCTTGAGGCATCCTGCATATCTCGGAAACGGTGCGTCGTAGAGCGAAACGGACGTTATTTTCGGACTCGTCGCCCAAGACAAACATGTCTAAGGGGTATTATGGATGAACTTTGACCTTGACCACAAATTTTTTTGCCGAGTCGGCATTTTTCGTTTTCATCGATATCTTGGATACGGTGCGTCGAAGAGCGAAACGGACGTTATTTTCGGACTCGTCGCCCTAGACACACATGTTTAAGGGGTATTATTGATGAAATTTGACCTTGACCCGAAATTTTTTTGCCGAGTCGGCATTTTTCGTTTTCGTCGATATCTCGGGAACGGTGTGTCGTAGAGCGAAACGGACGTTATTTTCGGACCCATCGCCCTAGACAAACATGTCTAAGGGGTATTATGGATGAACTTTGACCTTGACCCGAAATTTTTTTGCCGAGTCGGCATTTTTCGTTTTCGTCGATATCTCGGAAACGGTGCTTCGTAGAGCGAAACGGACGTTATTTTCGGACTCGTCGCCCTAGACAAACATGTTTTAAGGGTATTATGGATGAACTTTGACCTTGACACAAAATTTTTTTGCCGAGTCGGCATTTTTCGTTTTCGTCGATATCTCGGGAACGGTGTGTCGTACAGCGAAACGGACGTTATTTTCGGACTCGTCGCCCTAGACAAACATGTCTAAGGGGTATTATGGATGAACTTTGACCTTGACCCGAAATTGTTTTGCCGAGTCGGCATTTTTCATTTTCGTCGATATCTCGGGAACGGTGTGTCGTAGAGCGAAACAGACGTTATTTTCGGACTTGTCGCCCTAGACAAACATGTCTAAGGGGTATTATGGATGAACTTTGACCTTGACCCGAAATTTTTTTGCCGAGTCGGCATTTTTCGTTTTCGTCGATATCTCGGGAACGGTGTGTCGTAGAGCGAAACGGACGTTATTTTCGGACTCGTCGCCCTAGACAAACATGTCTTTAGGGTATTATGGATGAACTTTCACCTTGACACGAAATTTTTTTGCAGAGTCGGCATTTTTCGTTTTCGACGATATCTCGGAAACGGTGTGTCGTTTTCGTCGATATCTCGGGAACGGTATGTCGTAGAGCGAAACGGACATTATTTTCGGACTCGTCGCCCTAGACAAACATGTCTAAGGGGTATTATTTTAACGGTAAATTTTTTTGCGGAGTCGACATTTATCATTTTCGTCGATATCTAGTATATATTATAAATTAATCATCACACCGAAATGCCTCCAAGGCATCTTTAGGCCTTGACGTCTAGTTTCATTCACAATCAAGTATCTCAGCATTCATTCATACAATTATCTGTAGAGTAATATCTTCCCTATTTATCAAATGTACAGGTCTTCTTTCACACATTTAATCTGTATTTTACCTCCCGCTCATTAGTCACATTCATTAGTACATTAACTTTTATTTACAAATTACAAGTCTCGCTAGAAATCTCATTCTTAGTTTCCCAGATACTTTGGGCATGCTTAGGTACAATACTGGAACGGAAGTTACACAACATATAGCAGACATATATGATATCAGAAGACAGTTGAGTTTCAGAAGTGTTCATGGGCTGAGTCAGGATTTTGTAGGTTTTGCCGAGTCCAATTACACGCTCCACGTGGACACGCTTGGATGCGATTTTCCTGTCCCTCAGCACAGTTTTGCCACTCATGCGGTTCTGCTTCTTGAAAAATGTGGGGATGTTCACTGTGACGTTATATGGTGCAAATATGTCCTGGACGTCAAACCCTTTGTCAGACATGACTGAGTCTCCTGTATCACAAAGCTGTGGCATGGAACTACGTTCGATGATTTGTCTGTCACTTGTCGAACCACCATAAGCTGGAGAGACGTAGGTGCACAATCCTGCTGGGGAAACACCAACAAGCACCTTCACGGTGTTTCGGTTCTTGTACGTACTGAACGTGGACTGTTGTGCGGTTGGCAACTTCGGCTTTTGTACTGGGCACTCGGTACCGTCAACGATCACCCTGGTTGTCGGGAACTGCTTGCGGAATCCTGATGGGGCATAGAAATGCGTGGTGTCTCGTGGCGTCCAGATAGGCAGCTCTCTCCACTGTACGGACATGAACCGAATCCACGTACAAAACACGTTATAACAATCTGCCTCACTGAGGTCGAAATACCGGCTAAGTTCGAAGTTGGTGTAATGTTTGCGCAACTTGATGAGGAACAGAAAGAACAAGTCGTCAACTGATATCCTGTCAGGTATCGCTCCATACATGTAGTTGAGCTGATAGGATGCTGGCCCGAGTGTCGCCAGAACAAACTTGAACTTGTCATAGTTCTCCAAACCGGTGAAGTCATGGACACCATCTGGATCGTTCACAAAATTGGTGATGCTGAGGATGGCCTTCCTTCTTGGGTCCGTTGCTGCATCCTTTGTAGTGACAACACCACTCTGGTCTGTTTGGGCTCCTGCATCACATGACATGACACATGACATGGTGGGCTCCTCATTCACCTCCACTTCCTCACATATGTCTGGGGCATTCATGTCGTCACAATCCAGTGACGTGTCGACTTCTTCGTATTGGATGTGTCTGCAGTCCATGTCTAAGTCGGATCTTCTCTGGCGGGCTTTGAGACGGTCATGTCGGGCTCGAGAAGACAGCTTCGGTGCTGAAGACCACGAAAACACGCTTGGCACAGCTGTCAGTTTCAGTCTTCGGGACTGTGGCGCACCTCCTAGAAAATATATCTATATTTAGACATTTTAGCTTATGCTTTTAAATACGAATCATATGTCAAATTATGATGAAATGTATTTCTTTGTGAATTGGTATATATCTACACTATTAATATATAAATGGTGGTATAGGTGCATTGATTGGATATATGTAGCCTACATGACAGGGCCAAGGGCCGGTGTTGCATGGCTGCATGTTGACAACTACATTTTTAGACGCTGTATATCTATCATACTATATCATATACAGCGTACATCACTGGAAATCTAACTAACCATGATATGTTTCCGTAATGTAGTCATCATTTGTGAAGTGGGCGTGACACACCAGACTCGTCGACGATGGCTGCCACAAGTTGCCACCAGACTCGGAGTCTCTCTTGATAGCAATCTGCCACGCCTTTCTTCTAACAGCAGTTGACGGGAATTTATGCCCGCCTCTATTGGTACAATTTGGTACACAGCACAAAGTCTTCGGCATTTTTAGTCGATCGCGGACGCAATTTTGGGAATCTGACAGCTGTCAAACTTGATGAAAACAAGGTGAAGGTCACGGGGCGGTCATGATCGCCAGATATTTTGGGGACCGCATTGGTAGTGCTGCCGCCTGGCGAACGTTTCGGAAACGTCATTTTCTCGAGGTGGCCATTGCTCTCCTGAATAATGTGTATAGAAAAGGGTCCAACAATTCCATGAGTGTCCATATGTAGAACACTGGAGAAAAAGACCTTAGCATATTGATTGGTTCGTTGTTCGTGTAGTTTTCCATTAGGTAAAGTCATCGACCAAGAGTAGGACAAACCTTATCGTTCGAGAGAGACAGCTCCGATTCCATGATGCTGTCATTACCAATAAAGTCCACGTATTTATCTGATTATTACCAATTTAGCAGATCATCCATCATTGTCCAGCTCTTTGCTGGATGTCACCCATTCTGACAACAGGACATAAAATAGTCGCGTGTTTGCGACAATAGTCCCTCATCGCGTGTTTGCCCCAGACAAATCACATATGTACCAGGCATTACAGTGACCAACAATGTTCTAGGCAGCATAAAACCTGGTACATATGTCTAGGACTCGGTATATTGAACACTGCATCGAAACCCCATTCTAAGGTAACATTTGACAGAAAAGTTTTTTCTACTCACCATGTGTCGGCTTCAGCTTTAAAACAGTTAGCCTTACAGCGTTGACAACATGACCTGACCCCTAAACAGAAGAACAAGGTCGGTCAACGCTTTATGCCATACACCTATTACACCATTGGAAAATTCGGGATTTTCGCCCATTGTTTTACATCGTATGAACTATATGTTTTACAGGCGCACAGCAGACGCCAGCGGTACCGGCGGGCACGCGTGGATACATAAACCCAAACACATATTCAGCTATTCATAACGAATGTGACAAATTAAATTACTCAGCTACTAGTATTACATGATTTCCACGGAAAATGAGACAAAAATGTCAATGTTGAATAGTCCATGGTTGTGGGCATATGTGGTATTGAAATGTTCCTTAGACTGTATGCTATCGCATTACGATTTTAGCAGCTCGTGTTTTCGCGTTTACGTTTCATTGCGCATGCGCAGATACGGAGGTTTTCAGCGCACCGAGAGACGCTTGCACGTGTCAGGTAAACATACAATCTTCATCCAACTGCATCACCAAATTAATTTGCTCCTGCCACTCATGTAATATGTCAATTTGATCGGCATGACCTATAGATTTTGAAGGTACATAGTGTGTGTTATTATTCCGTCTTGGTGAACAACACATGGCATTATTGTCAGAGAAAAATTATAATTGGCTGAGTGTAATTCCGTCACATTTGTACAAATTATAGTTTCGTAGTGCCTTAAGTTTTTAAGTAATTAAGTAATTCCCCTAGAGTAGTTCTCGTAACGAGTTTAGAAGGTGTACTACCCATAAAAAATAAATATTTAAAAATAACGGTCTATTTTTTTAAAACAAAACCCTGTGACAGAATGACGAAGTGCAATATGACGGAATTACATGCAATGTAATTCCGTCACGCCACATGACCCTATGAGGTAACTGCAGTGTATACCACACACAATTAATGCTACTACCATAGTAAAAGACTATTTCTTCCGATATAAATGTAGACGTAAACAAGATATAGATAAATATTCAGATAGACACATGTAGACATACACAAGTACGTTATACCAGCGTTGGCATATTATTGAAACATAACTTAAGGCAATAGACTTCGTAGACATTTCAGACATTATTCACACCTATTCAGTTAATCTATTCAGAGAGAGTGGCACGATTCCGCGTTCATTCTTGTCGCTTATTTACTGTTTCATATTTCCCTTATTAACAGCATGGTTAAAAGTTAACGGCCGCGGAGCGACAGCGTGAGCGTCGACTGAGGCTCCAAAATGATCCTGCGGCATATGAGAGGTAGATATATAATGCAATATAGCTAGTATGAATCAAATTGCTCAGGTCATCTGCACGTTACGATTTTCAAAGTCGAAACATGAACCTATTTTTACTTATACGTTCATCTAGGTACAAAAAATCTGACAGGGACAGAAAAAAAGTAGCTACGATAAACATGTCACCAACCCAACTCGAACAGCTGAGAGAGAGAACTAAGACGGCAGTCCATAAACATCGCCACCAAGGGGACGACACAGACCCAGTTGACAACGAAGCGACAACTAGCGAACACAAATATCGAAATAGGGCAGCACTTTGTAAAGCCAAATCCAGAGTGTTGAAGGCTCTACCACGAAGTCCCAGGAAGCGGAAAACCGTGCTGAAAGCGTTAGCTGTTGATCTCCTGAATGCTCAAGTGGTTGATGCAAGGTCATATGCCAGGTTGGATCAAGAGGTTGCAGCAACCGTAACAGCTTTCTACGAAAGTGACTCAGTAAGTCGCATGATGCCTGGGAAGGCTGATTGTATCAGCATTAAGGACGAGGGAGGCAACAAGTTGAAGAAACAGAAGAGACACCTGGTCATGACCGTTGCTGAAACATACCGCTGTTTTAAGGCTGAAAATCCAAGTGTGGAGATTGGCAAATCCAAGTATGCGTCCCTGCGCCCAAAGTGGGTGCTGTTGTCGTCTCAGATGCCCCAAAACGTGTGTGGTTGCAAATACCATGAAAACATCTTCTTGCTCTTGGAAGCCCTTCATCGCAAATACCCTGATGTAGTTCCTCTCTACTCCAAGGAAGCATTCACTGCAAAGTGTAAATGCAATCCTGATGACCAGTCATGCATGGCCAACGACTGCGATGTCTGTTCAGATGGCAAGCTGTTTCACCAGAACTTCCGCGATAAAGTTGAAGAAGAACTAAACTTCAAGTGGTATCAGTGGAAAGATGAAAATGATTTCTTGCAGAAGGCACCAAAGCTGGGGTCGACAACCGATGCATTTGATGACCTGGGCAAGCAGCTGAGTCAGTTCTTCTGGCACACTTTCATAAAGTCGAGACAAGCTCAATCATGTGAAAAATCAAAAGCTGATGCCATGGCATTAGACAGCCACAGCTGTTTGCTCCAAATGGATTTTGCTGAGAATTTCACCTGCCTGTGGCAGGATGAAATTCAGAGTGCCCACTGGAAACAGAGGCAAATCACAAAATACACGATCATGATCTACCACAAGGGACAGAATTTGTCTTGTGTGATTGTCAGTGACTTCCGTGAACAAGAGAAAACCGCTGTTGCATCATTCACTATGCGAATCATAGATCTGATCAACCAGGACCTTCCAACTGCCAAAAAGATTGATGTGTGGACCGATGGGCCCTCAAGTCAGTATAAGAACAAGTATTTCTTTGCCCTGCTGCAAACACTCGAAGAACGCCACAGCCACAAAATTGCATGGAACTTTTTCGCGACCTCTCATGGCAAGGGCCCGAACGATGGACTTGGAGGGAATGTGAAAAGGATGGCACACCGTCTGATAATGACCAGATCAACCATCATAACTGATTTTTTGCAAATTTTTTTAACTGATCATTTGCAAAAGCGGTTCTCACCTGCGACACGAGTATCCATGTCATCGTCATGAATGAACAGGACATCCTGAAGGGTCTTGAAGAACTTGGAACCGATGTCCTTTGGGAGGGTTTCCAAACAGTTCCAGGAACGATCACCACACATTTCTTCAAACCAGTCGATGAGACCACCATCCAAGTCAAATATTACACGGACGCCGTTGAACACCGGGATGTGCTTTTACGTCGTGCAGCCATCAAACAAGCACCCACGAAGGCCTCGTCAGTTGTTGATACCTCTCCCTTGGCAGATGCTCAAATTCCTAACAGCAAAGGATCTGACACATAAAAACCTAGATCATCTCGGAGGGTGAAACACGGCACTCAAAAATCCAGTACTTCTTCTGAATGTAGTCGTTGCCATTTCAAGTACGGTCAGTTAACTGGTCCCAAGCGCCAGGAAGAGTGGATCAAGTGTTGTGGATGCCACATCTGGTGCCACCAATCTTGTGGCGAGGAGTATGGCATCATCGACGATGACGAACAATACACTTGTTATAAATGTCTGTGAACTCAAAACATCGGGAAGTTTTGAGAGAGAAGTTGTAGAGTGCTGTCGATGTACCAAAATTCTGTGGTAAGAGTAATGACTCAATAGGAAGGAAGGAAGGAAATTTATTTCACATGTGTACAACACAATAATAAAATAAAGAGTACACATATTGGACATCAAAAAAAGAGTTACTCTTATCGAATTGATGACCATAGAAAGAGAGAAGAGGACAAACACACATACAAAACATGTTGAGAAAAAATTAAGATAACGTACGAGAACTGGAGTCAACACTTCAACTATGTGAAAAGAAAGTTAGAAAATGTTGTTCCCTGTACTGAAATTCCGTGGTTAATGCACTGATTCAATATTGTTACCGTATCTATTAATGTTCACGTATTGAAATTCCGTAGAAATAAAGAACTGATTAAATCACCATGTTTTGGGTCCATGAACTCATGTTGTCATCTTCTCTGTTAGCACATTCTTCACCTATCCCGTTTTCCAAGATATTAGAAACTAAATGGAATGTTTGAATATTATTTTGGAGATACTATGAATACATTTATTATCGTGGATCATTCAGTGTTGGAATACACAAAAACTGTGTCCAGCACGATAAGGCAAACCTACTGCTCAGAGGAATGTGAAAAGTTCTCAGCAACGTGGACGTTGCTGCTAATTCATGATGAAAGCAAATGCTACGGGGGTACTGGATCGTGGCAAGTTCTAATTTAAAATCATTAAAAATGATGGTATTAGAACTTCAATTATTGTGTACTGAAATAATACCATCCTGCTGACAAGCTACATAATTTTTGGTCCTGTGCTTGTAAGATGCCAGGCTATTGCCTGCTGACAATGAATGAATTTCGGAGAATCGTGACAGAATTTCACCACCTGTAATTCTGTCACGTGACAGAATTACTATGAGTCATATAAACTGGTAGGAATATAAATGTCCAATTCGATCGTAATGTGGTAAACGGTATATTCAAATCACTACAGTACCATCTGTTCCGAAAATTTGGTTATTTTCCGCGCTATAAACATCAGTTTTTTAGATAGAAAATACGTTAGACATTGCGCAGACATATAATAACGTCAATCCAAGTAATTCCGTCATGACGATTTATAACCCCAGCAAGCACGATGAACAAGATTAATATTAAAAATTGGAAGTGATATTTTGTCAGACACATACTAAGAATATAATAAGTAAGTCATATCAGTTTATGTCAGTGATAGTATGAAATATAATAGAAGTAGAAATTGCTGATGTAGGCATGATATGTAATTCCGTCACGGTGGAGTTCAGGATACTCAGTACTGAGGTACTCCTCGATACTCATGGGCTCGACCCCAAAATATGAACTGGTCTGTTTACCGCACAAGCATGTTCTACAATTCGTCAGGATAACCCCGACTCTGTAGTGTTTTATTTAAGAGTCTTCTTGAAGTCAAGAAATGCAAAGTAGTTTACTATATCTCCAAAGCCCCACTCTACAGCTTGTCTGCATGTGCTAACACTGCATTTGAACCTGGTCTGATCAGGGGAGATGTTATGCTTCCTGGATGGAGTGATCAGTTGTGGCCTAAGTGGGAAGACGAGGTCACCGTATACACAAAACGGATGCACGTTCCTTGCGATCCCAAGGCATTTTAGTTGTGGAAACAAGCCACTCTCTCCCAGCATTGCACTGCCCTGTCTTCTGCCTTCGATAGGGCCGAACTGGTGGCATAAGAAGCCATTTGGGGCCACGATGGATTGGAATTTCGAGGCTTGCACCCTCTTGTGCCCACTGAAGGGTCGTGGAATAGGCCGTGTTGTGCCGTCTAATAACTCTCAGCAATTCTGTAAAGGAGCGCCGCTATTGTGGATGGCATCACAGTAGGACTTGAGCTTTTTCGGGCCCATCCAACAGGTGCGAAAACTAGCCATGTACAAAATCAATCATACAAGAAAAGATTGAACTCAATTCTCCAGTGCTGCGACCGAACTAATCTTCCAACTCGCACCATCGCTTTGGGTAGGCCAAACGTCTGAGCAGCACGTAGGTTGCCTCCACACCACTGGCTATTGTTCTGTTACGGCAGACAAATCTGTTCGGCATACCTACACAAACCATAATCAGACTCTAATAATAGGCCTAGTAATGAATTCGGCTTTTTCTTTTACTAAATTATTTGTTTTAAGTGCAGTCTCTAGATTTCTGGACTCAACTTTTGTACGCTACCTAGACTGAGCTTAGACAGGTGATCCTTTTCGACACGAGCATCTGCCAGGCTTTCTGATTTGAAAATTCGCTCAAATCTAGACGTGGTGTTTTCTGGGGTTTATCATCATGTAACTCTTGTAACAAGTCTTTTTCCCCATTGATTGTTGCCCACAGTTTGAGCGATTTTATGTCCACTTTAATAAGCGAGCTGCAGATGACAACACGACCTACCAGCGATTCACCAGTACATGTACCGGTAATTACGTAACACATTTTCATGACGTACAAGTATGAGTATTTGCGTGTAGCTTATGGTCCATATTATGCATTCAATGTCGTGAGCCGTAGCCCCTTTCACAAACTAATCGTCAAGTGGGTGAATTATTATTGTAGATCTACAGCCCTACAGAACTACGCCATAAAGAATCAAAACGGGAGCGATAGTGTTTAAAATATGTGTTGAATACCATCTTCGAGTTCAATGAAATTAATTCCAGTAGTTTTTGCAGGGTAGAACTTTATTGGTTGGCGATCGCACACGATAATTTTCGCAGCATTCGTAATAGGTAAAACTGCAATAAGCTATAGGTTTACTTATCTTGTTATCAAATTACAATGGCCAGTTTCCATACTGGTACTTGGACAGGGGTGGCTGCGGAATATTTTATGATACTGGTATTATAAATCACTTTTCGTCAGTAATGGTTTTTCCATGAATGTCTTCTCACAAGGGCAAGCGCCTGAACCAATGGACCGAGTCAAATATGCAAGGGGCAACCGCAAAATTTCGCGAGGGAACTTTGCCACTGAGAGTGGTATCAAATGTGTGAAATGTCCCCTTACAACTTTTTACAAGCCAGTCAAAGGACTCATGATTGGCTTTAAACATTCTCCAAACAACACAACCGTACATACCTTCGAGCAAGAACAAGAATTGACGAACTTGTTGAGAGCTCTTACCAAAAGAGATTTTCCTCTCAGTCCAATGAATGTCAGAAAACTTGCGTATGGCTTTTCCCGAAAACAAGGACACCAAAGTTCCAGCAAAGCTAATAAATCTGCTGGTATTTTTAATGTAGTCTGCTCCAAACAGTGAGGAGAGGGGGTCACAGATTTTTAAAAAAATAAATAACTGCATCAACGTATTCTAGAGCTTGTAAATGAAATACTTTATAGAGTAACTGATCAGCATCCTGAAACTGAATAGAAAATAGGGGGTCACCGTATCCGCATGGAAAACACGATGCAAGACATCAATATGGACAAAAAATGTATTAGGATGCTGATCAGTTACTCTACAAAATAGGTCATTTTGAAGAGATTATATTCAAGAAATAACTTTCAAATTTTGACTCTTCGTTACCTCACTGTTTGTAGCGGACTACGTTAAGAAGACACTGGAAACTTCCCATCAAGAAAACGGAGGCATTGTCTGTCCGTGGTGCCATGAGCATGAATCGAGCTCAAATCGACAGATAGTTTGATGGCTACGAGAACATACTCGATGAGTTAGGCGTTCGCCATGTGCCTTCGCATCTTCGGAATTGTGACAAAAGTGGTCTACAAGACCACTTTTTATCTAGAGCCGTCCAAGCAGAGAACGGTTAACCAAGCTACCATCTCACCAGCAAGGAGAAGGGGCAGATGAGTACATTTTTGGTTGGCTTCAATGCTAGCGGTGATTATACGGCAAAGATGGTTATTCACAAGGGCAAGCGGATCCAGGGGTCATGGAGACAGGGGACTTCTCGAGATACCAACATCGCAGTTTCCGACAATGCCAGCTATCATCGAGCAGTAAAAAGTGTTGTCATGTCATGCCATTATCGGAGTCAGCTCGAGGACTGCATCGCTCTGTTTCTTTCATCAGTCTTCATACTGGATATTATTTGAGATTTAACAAGCCAACGCCTATTTGTATGGATCTACAAACATTTACATAGGTTTGGTTTACATGTAAAATAACGTGGTGAACAGTGTTAATTTATCACCAGTTGTGCAATACCAGTAAGCCTATCATGACGTACCTTATTTTGATGCCTGTGTATTTTTTGGGTACATTAGTCCATGAGCCGAAGGGTGATTTTTTAGGAATTGCTACCATGAGAGGGCACCAGACTTTTTGACTTGATTTTGTTAGATATATGTATCTACTATCAGAAACAGCATGATGGACACTTTGGGAGAGTAGCTTAGCTTCAGTACAACCTAAAATGTTAGAGTGGGGGTATAAACCGCTTTAGACGAACGCGATTCAACCCGCTACATATATCCTCTACATCAAACTGGGTTTTTTTTACTATTAATGTATCATAGTGAACTATACAGGTTATGTGGATAGTATGACAAGTCAAAATATACTGGAACTTCTCTTGGATTATATTATTTTTTCAAATTAGAGTCAATTTGTACATAGCAGAAACCGCAGCAAATGAGATAGAACCACATTTCAAGTAATTTGTTCTATTTCGATTGTATTGATGTTTACATGTATATCAGCATTTTTTTCTTTCGTTATTTCTTTCAGAAACTTATTTCGTTACTCCATCCATACATCCAAATTAAAACCCTATGTAAAAACGAGACACTTTCCGCTCACGACCGCTGGGGTATATCCCCTGTAGCCCTATCATCCATCTAGCCCCATATTCGTGTTATCAACAGGGGGGGGGGGGGGGGGATTAGAGCAACGGCTGAAAAAGGTTATCATAGAAAAGTGAAGTGTTAAGCCGCAACTGTTTTTTTTTCACCCAAATTGCTGCTTTGACCTTTCAAAGTCATTGAAGATCAAATTTAAGGTCACCACAGAAATCACTTTGTTTGAATTTCCATTCTGACATGTTCGATATGATGACAAAATTATAGCCAGGTCGAACTTTTCACCAAAAGATATATTTCAGCTCAAAATAGTTGACAACGTTGACTTTAAGTGGAAATTCAATATAAAAGTTGACCAATACTGCATCCACAAGCTATCTTTCTACTCAAAATATTCGACAAACTTGGTTTCGAATGCAATTTTCCAGTAAAAGTTGACCGAAACTGCATTCCAAGATTACGAAATTGGAGCCAGATCAAACTTTTCACCACAAGTTATATCTTCACTCAAAATAAGTGCCAAACTGGGTTTCAAGTTGAATTTAAAGTAAAAAAGGAAACCCATATGGGTTTCAGGTACTGGAAAGGTACCTGGAACTCAAAACTCAAAACTAGAGCCAGGTCAAAATTTTTACCACAAGTTATATTTTAACTCAAAGTATTGGCCAAATATACTTGGTTCCAAGTTGAAATTCGAAACAACTGTTGACCAAAACTGCATTTCAAGATAACAAAATTGGAGTTAAATCACACTTTTGTCCATATGTTATATTTGCACTCAAAATATGTGCGAAATCTGGTTTCAAGTTGATATTACAACAAAAAGTTGACCAAAACTGCATTTGAAGATGCTAAAATTTAAACGGAAACAAAAGTTCTATTTTCACCCCCAAAAATGTACCAAATTTGGTTCAAAATTGAAATTCTCAAACGAATATCGACCAACTGCATTTCAGGATGATGAAATTGGAGCCAGATCAAAGCCAGATCGCAAAAAACTCCATTTTTACCCCAAATATGTTCCAAATGAGGTTTGAATGTGAAATTCAACTAAAAGTTAACCAAAAGTGTTGTATTCGAAAATGATGAAAGATTATGAAGCTGGATCAGTATATCCAATAAAACTTCTATTTCTATTCAAAATAAGTGCTAGCTGAGTTCAAAGTTGTCAAATTATTGAATTGGTTCACAGCATGTTATAACTAGCCAAATCAATCTTAACTTATTCAGTATAATCTGTGGTACTACAGCCATGAATTCACTACTGAACATGACCTTTTCCCTGTTGAGCACAATAATGTATGTTGATAGCATCAAATATCTTTATTGTGTTCAACGAAAAACATAAGCAGCAAAATTGATATTAATTTATTCAGTAATTTATTGGTAGTAAAGCCATGAAATCACTACTGGACACAACATATTCCTCATTGATCGCAAAAATAAAAGTCACTCACCTTAATTATTTTTATTGTAATAAACAATAATAAACTTAACTAGCAAAATTAATGTCAACTCATTAGGTAATATCAACATTATTACTAATTTTCAACTGCACAAAACCTTTTCCCCATTGAGCGGAACAATAAATGTTCCTTGTCTTATCTTTTTTATTATATTTAATAATAGACTCAACTAGCCAAATTAATGTTGACTTATTCAGTAATATCAATGGTACTACAGCCATATACTCAGTACTGGACAGAACATTTTCCTAACTGAGCCCAATAATAAATGTACCCTGTATTAGCTATTCTTATTGTGCTCAGTAATGAACATAAATGAAATTATCAAAATTCATGTTAACTTATTCAGTAATATAATGTTACTACAGCCATAAAATCTTTACTGAACAAAGCTTTCACATTGTTGACCCCAATAAAAATATTCCTCGCCTAAACTATTTTTATTGTGCTCAATAATAAAATTTACTAGCAAAATTAATATTTTTAAAAACTTATTTACTAATAAGAATGTTACTACTTACCTTGTTGAGCCCAATAATAAATGGTCCTCGTCCTTAATATTTGTTTTTGTGTTCAATAATAGACTCAACTAGCAAAATTAATGTTAACTTATTCTGACAGTAATATCAATGTTACCATAAAATCTTTCACTTTGCCGAGCCCAAAAATGAATGTTTCTTGTCTTAACTATTTTTATTGTGCTCAGTATTGAAACTAACGGAACAAGCTTTATTTGGTAATATTGTTGTAACTTGTAACCAAAAACATCAGTTCTCTATTCTGAACAAGAAAATCCAGTGCCATTATCCTCCATAGTACAGGCAATTGGAATGATCATAAATGTCAAAATCGGTATTTCACATATCTGTAATAAGTTAGGCCGTTAACATATTAATATTGATATGATCATTCTGAGAAACTATTCCTTCCCAACAACATTCTCAAATATTATTAAGATTCGTCGAACACTACCGTCTGTAGAGTGTTCACAATTCATGTGTCTCAAACAGGCTGATTTCAAGGCAAAATGTGTCCCCAAACCACCAATTAAGTTGGCAACCAAAAACGATTGGTATCGTGGTTTTACCGATATATATGAGGCTGTAAAAAATTACTGTGATTGGGTGAGAATTGGCTTGTAGCACATTCACAAGAAAATCTCTGCAGACGCGGATGCAGACGACTATCGCAAATCCATAGTATCCGCCGAACTTCGCTCAATTACAATTGAATACCACTTATCATACACATTGAAATGTTGAAATTGTATTCTGATATCCGCAGTGGTCAAACCTTTACATATAGCTCCGTCAATCCAAGACTAGACTGCTAGAGTGGAATTCTAAAATTTGCAAACAGAATTGTGAAACATCAATACATTGATCAAATATAATTGTTACATATTAATAGGTTGATACTTACATTCAATTAACACCATAATATTTCATGAAACAATATTTGTTGGTTTCTCTGTGACCTTTGAAAACACATACTCGCTGGAATGTGCATTCAAATCGCTCATTTTGTCATTCGCTATAGCATAACATACCGATATGTTCAAAATTCCGTAGAAAATTTAAGCTACTTTTCTGAGAAGTCCATCATGATGTTTTGACATGTTGAGGATCATATAAACTGGAAAAAACAGTCAAAGTTTGGTGCCCTTTCATGGTAGTAAATTTTGGCTGGGCTCATGGACTACATTCTGTTTGGTTGAAAACTATATTGTCACTGCATCCTACATGTTCTTCTTTACATGTCAAGTAGAGTTATATGGTCTTACCATCATACAACCCGAGTATCATGACATACATGTTCACCACAATTTTCGGTACTTAATTTTGATATGCGTGTTTTATACGAGAAGCACATGCATTCACTAAGTCTGATAGCGCAAAAACACTAAGTAATCTCCCTTAGGTCAGAGAGCAAACTTGGAACTTAATTGTAGATACACCTCCTTTTTTCAACAATGGTTTTGAAAATATCAGAATACATCAATCTATCAACTCCCACAACTTGCAATCTGTCAGAATATTTAACAGTTGGTACATATCGTTTACCCTGCTGTTGTGAACACAACATGACCCGGGATGCAATGCACGCGCAGAAACAGGAACCTCCCCATGGTTTAGTTGGAAGAAGTTTCGATGCCAAGGAAGTGCCACAGAAAAGTATGCCGCTAATATCACGCTTGCATATTGTGTGAATGATGGTCATGTAATATCTGGTCATGTGTTATTTTGGCTAAAGCCGGGATCCGTGGTGAATTACTTTCGTGTGGACAAGGTCATGGGAAGCACTGGAAGTGAAAGCAATACAATATGTAAGTCGCCTGTAGAAACTGATCACAAACTTTCGCAAAACCATTCTAAAGGGCAAAACTTGAAATATACCTGAGCTAAGCAGTATGTGAACGCGTTGTCAGCAGATCAGGAAAAAGTGGATTCCATTAAATGTATTGGTGGAGTTTTTGGAGACGTTGCGCGACATGACGTTATATCGATTTCACATATGGTATGTCTGTTGCATATAAATAGAAATAATAGTTCTGCGAGAATGGTCAGATGTTAAAGGGTGCACTAATTTGCGCTATTTTTTTCTTCCCTCTAACAAATTGCCACCCAGCACGATACTGATAATTTTAGATTGCTTGGCACACGTTTTTGTATGGGAATATTATATGAATAACATAGTATAAGGTAGTTATGCCTTACGATTCATTTCTGCAACATGGATAACAGCCACTTTCACTTTGATTTCTGTTTCTGAGTGGCTTGAAAGTTACAGCGTCACGTCGGATCAATACCGAATGAGTTGCCCAACACAGCAATGAACAACGGGAAATAAGACAGCTACTTTATCTCCGATAAGTATGTCGTTTGAATGGATGAAACGTTGTAGCGTAAATGCTTTTAAATGCGTCATTACAGTCAGTTACAGGACGATATATTGGTCGTATAATAGTGACAGTTTGAAGTCTACGATGTATTCAGTGCACCAATAGAGTGGTGTTAGTGAAACATTATCCAGCTACATGCAACAATGATCTCATTTAGCCAATTATCTGTTGATGTCACGGATTTCAGAAACACAGGGGCGGATCCAGGATTTTGGAATAGGGGGGGGGGGGGGGTGCTCTTCTTAAATGTACATAATCTTGAAATAGTATGGACCCCTAGCAATCCATACGTGTGCGGGAACGTGGACGTAAACGTCATGGTGGTATCAGCTTTTGTCAGATATTTAGGGGTCTTTTGGCGTAAATGATGCAATTGCATATCTTATATTGACAGTGTCCATGACGTTTACCTACACGTTCCCGTATGGATTGCTAGGGGTCCCTAGTGTGAGTGAGCGAAGCCTTGTGCGGTCTGGGGGTTCTGGGGGCGCCGTGAGCCCTCCGAGAATTTTTTTCAATTTAGTGTCTCTGACATGGTGTCTAAGGTGTATTTTATAACTGTATCTTGTGAAATCAATAAGTAGAATTTTACTGTAGAAGTCTGATTAGTTCTGTTGTAAATGAAGGATAGATTTTCAAAGAAAGGAACGTCCAATAGTCCTACCATTCTAAGGCAGTTCTAAGGTTGCCAGGAATGGCTCTGGGACAAAGCCAGGCAGTAAAGTCAAATAAAAAACGAGATACTGTCGGACTATCCAAAACTTTAATAAATCTATTGTGTCATGAATAATATACACAAAGTGCGTGAATAAAGAAAGTTTTTCCCACCTTTCACTGCAAAGGAGAAGTTTTAATACCAAGCCATTACCGTGCCCAAACAGGATATCTTATCAAATCATTTGTCTGTATTGCATTCGTTTGGTATTACTACCTCATGTAAAGATTCTAATCTACCAAACTTATATTGGATCCCAAAGTTGCACAAAAATTCACACAAACAAAGATATATTTCAGGTTCAGCATCATGTTCTACCAAAGCCCTTTCTAAAATATTAACTGTTATATTGTCTAAAATTAAACAGGGTCTCCAAAAGTACTCTGAAACCATCTATTCTAGAAGTGGTATAAACCAAATGTGGATATTAAAAAATTCCAAATCTTTATTGGAATATCTACATGCTCACACACTTTCAAAAGTAACGTCTATCAAAACATTTGATTTCTCCACTTTGTACACAACTATACCTCATTCTGAACTGAAGTCTCAGCTTAAAAAACTAATCAATAATTCATTTTTCTCTAAAAAGGGCCAACGTCGGTACCACTACATTGTAGTTGAATATAATACCGCTTATTTTGTTAAAGGCGACTCTGATGCCCCATACAAATATACTGAAATAGATGTGGTAAATATGGTTAATTTTCTGATTGATAATATTTTTGTGGAATTTGGTGGTCGAATATTTCAACAAACTATTGGTATTCCCATGGGTACAAACTGTGCACCATTATTGGCAGACCTGTTTTTATACTCATATGAATCAGATTTTATCCAACATTTACAACGAGGAGGTTATAAGAAACTAACATGTAAATTTAATTTCACTTTCCGATACATAGATGATGTATTGTCGCTAAATAATCCCAAATTTGGTGATTATTTGGATGTCATATATCCTAAGGAACTTGAAATTAAGGATACTACAGACTCCGCTAATTTTTCCAACTATCTAGACCTGAGGTTGGAGATTGATAATGATTCTAACCTGTCAACTAGATTATATGACAAACGTGATGATTTCAATTTTTCCATAGTCAATTTCCCTTTTCTATACAGCAACATTCCTATGTCACCGGCATATGGTGTGTTTGTTTCTCAACTTATACGCTATTCCAGAGCTAGTTGCAAATATGAGGACTTTGTCTATCGAATTGCCCAGCCAGTCTCTAAACTGCTGCGACAAGGTTATGTTTTACCAAGACTTATAGCTGCGTTCAAGAAATTATATGGACGTCATCATGATCTGGTTGATGAATACAGCAAATCCATGTCTGCCATGCAACTAGATCTATTTTCATGTTAATTTTGGGGAATTCATGACGGGTGCTACTAGTGGGGTAGGAAATGCTCACTCTTTCCGGAACACCTGATTTCACCTCCTAATGGCCATTTTTTGGGGTTCATGAGTTTCCCTGTCATTTTTGTTTTCTCTCACTTCGTATGCCTGCTATGACTTTCTGTCCCCGGACTATGAGATTGGATAACGGACCCTGTTTTGTTTGCTCGGAATACTGGGTATTGATTTCACGTCTTTCAGTATTTTTTTCTTCAAGTCTGACAAGAAATTCTGAAACTGGAACAGGAAATGGTTGTGCGTATACTGTTGGTCAAAAGTTTGGTATGTAGTACATAACTCCCATCCTCCCAAATGCCGATAGTTTCACTTCGACAGTCGCACAACCCCCTTGGAAGATTTTATCTCACCCGCAACTTTTGGAATAAATGTGATAAACCAAATTTTGGCTGATTTGGTATCGATCAGAAGATCGGAACTGACTTTTGCCGAGTTGTATATTTGTGCACCAAACCTCAGAGACGCCTAGCGAATGGAAGCTCACAGACAAAAATGGCCGGTGGGAAAAACGAAATTACACCTCATCTGAGATTGTGGAAATTTCTTGTATATAACTCACTTCCTCGACTGCTAAACTGCTGCTAATGAAGAGATTATAGGTAAACTAAAAACTAATTATACCCACAAATCGTGGCGTTCAATGGAAAATAATAAACCGGCTCTCTCAAAGCCATCCTGGCAAGGTTCTTATGCCCAGACATGGTGATGTTCAATCGTTTAATAATAAAAATGAGATATAATTATCTTCAAAGTTATGCCGACATCCAGAGTTATATCAAGAGTTATACAGAACTATGTCTGAAACAAACAAATAAATAAAATAAAAATATCCCTTGTGTATATTCAATGACAGTTTAAGTATGAAGTCAAGTGTGTCGGACTAGATTTATTATATTATTAATTGGTGGCAAGCTGGTTAGAGGAGTTAAGCGACCGTACGGAGTGAGGTGGATAGGTGGTAGGTTACACGGCGTGGGGTCTGGGGCCCGCTCAAGGGCCGCAGAAGCCAGAGCATTTTTCATGTTCTGTGATTGATTCTGAGCTCTGTCTGGCTCTGATTGAGTATTTTTCATTCCACACATGCATGTAAATTTTGCTGGTACACGTATTTAAATTTATTTATTCCAAAACTACTCATTGTCACTTTACATATTATATGTCATATAACTCAAAGAACTCATGATTAATGACAGTCAATTGCATAATTATTGACCAACGAATGTCAGGCCTATGTAACGCTGTAATGCACCTTAACACATTCCTGAGTCACAGATTTTTTTGTTGAAAATAAATTGTGGGGCTCTACCCCCCCCCCCTCCTGCCCCCCCCCCCCCCTCCCCAGTCAAAAATATCAAACGAGGAAAATTACACTCATATTTCGTTACATGTAGGTGCACTATTCCTATACCTTCTTGCTCTCTCTCTCTTCTTTTTTTTCTCGTTTTTTCATGGCCCAATAGGGGGGGGGGGGGGTGCGCCGGGTGCACCCCCCTCTAAATCCGCCAGTGGAACATGTAGTGCAACAACAAAAGTTCCTACTGAGATTGGGGCTAGACATGTTGCAGACAAAACATGAAGTAGAATATGTATTCAAAAACGCCATTCGCACCTAGTATGAGTAGAACACCATTCGCTCACCACAGAATCGCGCTCCTGAATAATGTGTAAAAAAACGGGTCCAACATTTGCACGAGTGTCACACTGGAATAACACTGGAAAAAAGACTTAATGTCCGTTCATTTAGTATATTCGCCAACATATTGGACTATATGGGAAAGAATGAGACACGTTGTGTTCTGCAATGAAATTTAAAGTGAGAGCGGGATCAAAACCAAAGTGATTTTAAACTTATAATTGTCCATAAGGTAAAGTCATCGACCAATAGTATGACAAAACTTGTCATTCAATAGAGACAGCTCCGACTCCGTGATGCTGTTAGTACCAATAAAGTTTACGTATTTATCTGATTATTACCAATTTAACAGATCATCCGTCGTTTGTTTCATCAGCTATTCTCTGTATGTCGCTCATTCTGACAACACGACATAAAATAGTCGTCATCGCGTGTTTGCACCAGACAAATCACATATAAACCAGGTATTGGAGAGACAAAAAATGTTCCAGACAACATTTGGTGCATACAGCTGGTGCATACATGTATTTCCGTGTTCATGAAAGCCAGGTATGTGCGCACGCCACACTAGTTTTGCAATGACCTTTACCAGTGAAGGCCGTCAGTCAACCATGCTCCTGTGCTTTCTTTTAAGCGAATAATACCAATTTGGAATGTATTTCACTAACTGAGCGAAAACATGCATCCGAATTTGATTGTACCTCTTTGTTCACTTTCACGGAAGGATCGAAAGGTTTAATAATATGAAAAACATGAATATGACAGTATGGTCGGGCTTTGCTTCTATTCCAAAATTGTTGTATAGATTTTGTGTTATAGATCCATTGTTAGCCGCATTTAGTATAGTTATATAAGACAGAGGAACAAAGGATTCATGATGCTGACATATGAGCGAAATCCTTGTCAGTAACTTATCAAACCAATGACCTTGTATCCTAGAACATAGTACAGTGGAGGGAATTATTTTTGTGACCAGGGAATTTTGTGTAATTAATAACATTAATTTAATGGATTAAATTGCTAATTATTCACCATATAATATGTAAACATAGAAGAAAATATCTATAGACCAATGGTTTTAATATTGCCCATTGTTTTGGATCAAATTGATAGTTTATGGCGTCTATTTTGGTGTACAAACCATATTTTTCATCATATTTTAACACTTATGTCAGAAACTATAAAAGTTAGCAATCTTTGATAATTGTTCTGCCAACATCAGGAATTTAGCTCAATATTTTTTGTTGCGCAACTATATGCGTATGTATTACGGTAAACCATCCTAAAATATCGCAAAGCTCTCACAGTATTTTGCGTTTATTCACATGACCAAAATGTAAACCTCATTGAAACAATCAATTATATTATTTTTGAAAATGTTGTGATCGTTTTGTTGAGATTACTATGTTTAAAACAAATGATAGCAGGACCGGGGCCGCCCATGTCTACCCTCCGTGAGTCTGTTTTTACCCAAACCACCGCGACGCGTTGGCCAATAACGTGGTTCTGAAAAGTGGGAAATGTTCGTCTCTCTGAAAAAATACTGTATGTGAAGCGGGTGGGTTTCGAGGTTATAATGATAATTATAGAGGGGTTAAACGTTTCTTGTCCAGGCTGCTCCCAAACAGTCTACAACCATGGTTTATAGCCATCGTTTTTCACGTTGTATAAAGGGTATTGTTTTATGCAGTAAAATAGGCATGCATTCGGAGTTTTCCCTCATTTCAAGTTAACGGGTTTCTATCACCCGTTTTTGCCAGGGCCTCGTGTTGTGTTAATAAGGCCATTATTTTTTGAATAATTGTTTTTTTGCAAACCCGCCGACTCCACATAAAACTGGCCGATAAGAAATAAATTCAACAGTTCCTGTTTTTATTTTTATTTTACCCACAGACTGGAAAATAATGCCCTGATACGAATTTACAGCATCAAAACAATCAGTCTTTGCCTTCTAATTATGCAAAGGAATTTAGTCTCCTTTCACTAATTCAAACCGATTATATGTCTCACTCTCCCTATCTGTCTGTATGTCTGGTTGTCTGTCTGTGCTTGGCTATGGTTCTTCTACAAATTATCTCCAAATATTACTAACATGTTCCATTTGAATATAACTGGTGATCTGATGATCCATATATTTAGATTATTCAATGATCAATTTCGTTACAAGTATCATTTATTTGAGTACTTTCATAGGTGGATCTTCAAAAGTTGAGCCCTTATGTATTCTGTAACTTTTACACATGATGAAATATTGAAATGATTCAGGAGATGAAATGTGATGAGATTTTCGTTGCTCTTTATCAAAATAACAAACTGCAATGTGTTGGAATATGATGTTGTTTCCTGATGTCATCGCATTGTATTAATTTCAATACATAGAGAGTTGAATTTTTATATTTGACTCACGTAAATACAGTCATTGAAATCAAGCTGAAAATTTGGCAAAACCTATCTTAGTTGGTTGCGAGAGAACTGGTAACGAATGTGAAAAACACTTTTTACATCTCTATGCCCATACTAAAGGTGACTTTTGACTATATATGTTTGAGCCAAGGGGTATTTCTGGGCTGCATATCAATGCACATGTGAGTTTATGTGCACGAACACGCTGGTAAATTAACGAGTAGGAAATTGTCGCTGGTGGAATGAACGACTCGATGTGGTGTTCAATGTTTATTTACATGCAGGCGTGCGAATAACTGAAATATATACAACGATGTGCCATGTAGTGATGATATGTATGAAGTAACGAGCCGATGTTCATCCGTCAGTTGTTTAGAGCAAAAGACGATATAGTTATATAAGAATATAGCGACGGATGACCATACTAAACTAACAAGAGAAATATAGACTAAGTTGGAATGAAATCTAATTGGAGTTACACAGAGAAATATAATCACCCATATATGCGTAATAATCTAGGAGTAGTTACAGTCACCAACCTGAAATATATACAACGATGTGCCATGTAGTGATGATATGTATGAAGTAACGAGCCGATGTTCATCCGTCAGTTGTTTAGAGCAAAAGACGATGAACATGGCGCCAAATTGCTTTTATACCAGGCAGCAATAAACAGGAAATGAAGTAATATTGGCGGGAAAACTATAGGACTTGGCATTTGTGAACTGTAGAATTAGTAAAACATGTTAATTGTGGAATGAAAATAAAATGAGTATGTACATGTGAAGATGTATATATACATGAATATATACACACGGCTACATACTTCCCCCTTAAGGAAAAATGTCTCCTGACATTGACGACAGGGAGTATAGAAGGAGTCCAGGTGGTCACAAAGAAGCGAGCAAACGCTCCAATATCACCTGGTGGTGCTGTAAGAAAGAAAGGTACAAACGAGCCAAGAACTCAGATTTGGACCCGGGACTACACTGTTGGGAGAAAGTGTGGAAATCTCCACTACGGAGCCACTGTGGTTGACGTCGAGTTCGAGTACTCCTACGTAAAGGAGGTTGTGAACTGGTCGACGCATCTGATGCGGACACATCACTGCTCTCGGATTCAACTTCATCGCTGGAATCTGCTGTAGATTCATCTCGCGATGATACAGAGGGATCTACGAGAGGAACAGAGACGCGAAAGACAGGGGACTCGGAGGAAGAAGAATCCACAGCAGACATTTCCCTTTGAACGGGAGCAGATGGTGGATCAAGTGGAAGTAATAGATTCCGGTGAACATTCCTAGACTTACCTCTGGAGTTCTGCTTTCGGATTGAATAAACAGGCAAGTTTGGATCTGGGCGTCCAGTGACGATATAAACATCGTCCTCCCAACGGTCTGCGATCTTATGTTTTCCACGCAACCCAACATTCCGTAACAGGACACGATCACCAATCTCGGGGACAGAACCTCTGACCTTCTTGTCAAAATGATGCTTGTTCTGTCGACCAGACAACTTCTGACGAGATGAGACTAGGGAGTAGGAATATTCCAACTGTTTGCGAAGTTTTTCCACATAGGCAGTCTCATCAACAGCATCTGCAATATCACCGGAAGACCCATCAATTCATAGTTCCGACGACATCCCAACAGGCCACGCCCCCTTGGCAACCGCAGGAAAAGTCCCACAAACATACCATGTGCTTTTGCTTGAGCAAGTCGGGAATAATGTCACTTTTGCTTGCTTCTGTTTACACATTCGTTTTGTAAAATAATACACCATATTTCACACGTCTATACTCATAAGGGGATGGAGAATATATTGTAAGCTTAAATATTTAACTTATTTGGCTTTACTTGGCCGTGAGTGCGTCAGAAGTACACTATCATCCCACTTCATTCAAGAGATTGGGCTGTTGAACACGCCGGTTTTGTTTGTGGGACTTTTACGTTTTGGCGCGTTTTTTGACGTCTTTTGATTGGGTAGTAAATATGGAAGTGGGCGGGGCTTATGTATCATCGGAACTATGAATACCGAACAACACATCCACTGCCAACCAAGGCTCCCGACCAAACATCAAAAAGAATGGAGAAAACCCTGTGACATCATGCTTGGAAGAGTTGTACGCATGGACGAGCTTCGGGAGATAAGACTTCCAATCCGACTTCTTGTCAAGAGACAACGTTCGCAACATGGTCAATAGAGTTCGGTTCATCCTTTCCGTGATACCATTTGTCATTGGGTGGTAGGGGGTGGTTCGAATCTTCTTGACTCCTGTGATGCGACACAACTGCTTAATGACTTTGCCCTCAAAGTTGCGGCCCTGATCACTCAAGATGAACTGCGGAATGCCATAATGGACAAAGAACTCATCAAACAGGATCCTAGCAGTGGTCACGGCAGACTGATTCCTAGTTGGATAGGCCTGAGCAAATTTTGTAAAATGGTCCGTCACCACCAGGATACTATCATAGCCACCTTTTGATGTTTCCAACCCAAGAAAATCAATGGACACCAATTCCATTGGCTGCGTAGAGGTTATCGGATTGAGTGGAGCACGATGAGGAAGATTAGGTGCTTTGGAACGGACACAACGATCACACTTCTTGATATTATCCTGAACGAACTTACACATCCCTGGCCAATAAAACCAAACCTGGAAAAGGGCAGTTGTTCGATCACGTCCCAGATGACCCATGTCTGTATGAAGCAACCGAAAAGCCTCCTGACGCCATGACAAGGGCAACACCAACCTACGCTTGTCATCACAGACCCGGTACAGGATGGAATCAATCACCCGTAACTTATCCCAATTCCTGAGAAAACCACGAAGGTCTGGTGAAGTGGCAGGTTTTTTATCCTCCTGTTTCGCTCTCAAGACCTTGTCAATGACAGAATCTTGGACCTGTTCCTGATGCCAATCAATGTCTGATCGCAACAAACCCGAGAGACCTGGGAGAACCAAACCAGAACTAACAGTACCAGAACTGTCAGTAACAAGGCTGTGGACATAGCCTTCAAAAGTCTGAGAGGGACCAGTCTCCAGAGAACGACCTAGATCACAGACTTCAGCTGACGAAAGAACAGGCTCCCTGGGCTTCCTGGACAGAATATCCGCCTCAACATTGGACTTACCTGGTTTGTATGCCAACTCAAAATCATACGAGGACAACTCCGCTAACCAGCGATGGCCTGCAGCGTCCAGCTTGGCCGTAGTGAGGACATACGTTAGAGGATTGTTATCCGTAGTCACCAAGAACTTGTTCCCATAGAGGTACTCATGAAACTTCTTGGTGACTGCCCAGAACAAACAAAGAAACTCCAACTTGTTGGACGAATAGTTGACCTCAGACCTTTTCAACCCACGGCTTGCATAAGCAATTACCTTGACAACACCATCCCGTTCCTGACACAATACAGCCCCAAGACCTTCATAACTGGCATCCACACGCAGAATGAACGGCTCTGAAAAGTCGGGGTACACCAGCAATGGAGGATTAGTGAGAGCTTGCCGCAAGGTATCGAAGGCATCTTGCTGCTCAGGACCCCAGGACCATGGAACAGGGCGTGACTTCCCATCCTTACCTTTCATAGTTCCAGTGAGAACATGAAGAGGACGAGCAATTCGGGCAAAATCCTTTACATGCCTACGAAAGTATCCAGCCAAACCCAAAAACTTTTGCAGCTCCTTCACATTACAGGGAACCTTCCAGGACAAGAGTGTCTGAATGCCATCAGGATTGCACTCAATACCAGCCTCCGAAACCACATGACCAAGATAGACCAACTTCCTTTGGAGAAAATGACATTTGTTGGGCTTTAACTTGAGACCTGCCTGATCCAAACGAACCAAGACCTCACGTAACCGAGCCAAATGTTCCTCTGCAGTAGAGGCAAAGATAACCAAATCATCCAAATAAACCAAGCAGGACTTGAGGTGCAATTCACCAACGACTCTCTGCATCAACCTCTGGAAGCTTGCTGGACTGTTGGTGAGCCCGAACGGAAGTCGATTGAATTCGTAGAATCCTAGATTCCCAACAGTAAAAGCGGTCTTTGGTTTGTCCTCCTCACAAAGCTCCATCTGCCAATACCCACTTTTCAAATCAAGGGTGGAGAACCAGGAGGAACCACTCAAGATGTCTAAGGTCTCCTCTATCCTTGGAAGGGCATGAGCATCCCTGATTGTGATCTTATTCAGGCGACGGTAGTCTATGCAAAACCTAAGGGATCCGTCCTTCTTTCTTACCAAACCACATTCGAAGACCATGGGCTCTCTGACTCACGAATGACCTCAGCATCCAACATTTCCTGAAGATGGTTACGAACCTCATCATACAGACCAGGAGGTATTCGACGAGAACGCTCTTTAAACGGAGTATCATCACTCAGTCGGATATGGTGTTTCACCAAAGTAGTACGACCCAAATCAAGACTGGAACCAGCGAACACAAGCTTGTTTTCCAACAAGACCTCCTTCAGTGTGGCCGATTGTTCACCCGTGACAGAAGAGTCAAGATTCTGAAGATTGAACTGATCCAAGAATGTGGAATCACCAGCTGACAGTGAAGAATCTCCAACCATGGACACCTGGGAAACTTCTCCAACAACCGAGTTTAAGTGAACCTTGATAGGATGCCCTGTGGGATTCAGAAGTTCCACTGACACAAGCTGATCTTGGGACACATCAATCAACCCTGGAGTAACCACCGACTCCGTGTGACAATGAGGTCTGCCAACACAATCCTCAACCAAACCAACACTGCGAGGGGCTTCAATAGCAATCTGAACACGAGCATTTATGACCTTGGCTTCACGAGATTGAAGGACCACTTGCTCCTGACAACGCAACAAACCATACACTCCCTTGCTCTTGCTCAAGTGACGATTACGATGTTCCAGGGTTTGCAAGGCGAGACGAACACCCTGTGGACATCCCAATTCAATAGCCTTTTCCACACCTTCCAGTTGCTCGAACAACGGTTTAAGGACATTTGTTCCTATCAAGATTGGAACCTTCTCGTTGTATGCAGTATCCGGAGAAACCAACAAAGGAAACACACCAATGGCATGATACCGACCTTCCAATGGGATAGACAACTCCAATTCGACAAAACCCTCGTATGGAAGTCTGTCATCCAAGGGACCTTTAACCACCAACAATTCTGACAACGGATACACCAGTAATGAGGAAAAGTGAGACTTCAAAAAGGACCTAGACACAGTAGATACCATTGATCCGGTATCCAACAAGCCAAGACATGGAATCTCATCCACCATCACTGGACACTCGTTATTAGGACCAACCAACTTTGACAACACAGGACCATTTTGAGTGACCTGGATATCTGAAGATCCTGAGCCAGATATCCTCATTCGTTTCCCGACTGGAACCTCTTTTCTAGTTTCTCCTGAACAAGAGCTGGGTTCTTTGGACTCTTACAAGTCTTGATGTGATGTCCATCTTGGCCGCAGCGATAGCAGAACACACCAGGACGCTTTGAACCAGAGACCTTTGGACCTTGTACTTTTCCTGAGGCTGAAGGAACACAACTGGATGCGGAAGCAGGTTTGGGACTAATCGACACCTGTTGGACCTGGGCCTCCAGCTGAGCAATCTTGGCTTCCAACTTTGACACGACTTCCTGATCCACAGAACCACTTCTACCAGCAGACCGTAAACGAAGGCGCTTTTCCGTCAACTTACTTTCTTCCTTTCGAAGAGAAAGTAGCAAGTCAGCAAAGGCTGGAGGGTTTTCAATCTTGTCCTCAAGCTTCAACTTCGTAATCAAAGTTTCATCACCGGAACCCCGAATGAACTGTTTCAGGAGCAACCCAGGACCATCTGCAACCCGACAACCACCATTATCGGCAGCCTCCATCAACGCCAAGTAGATCCGTTGGAGATATGCTGAAGCAGATTCCTTCTCCTGCTGATAAGTGTTATGGAAACGGATCAGCAGCTCAGTTCCATCCACCACAGTACCGAATGCATTATCCAGAATCTTCAGGACATCAGAAAAAGAACCAGACACAGATTTCACAGTATCCAGCGCTGGTCTAAGAAGGTTCTGAAGGATGTAGCGCTTCCTATCTGCATCAGAATATGTGTCCTCCTCCAGTTGACGAACCAACATTCTCCAGGTCTCATAGTCAACCTCTCCGGATGGAGTTGGAGACTTACCTGAGAAAAGTCTAAGCTTCCGGAATGGAGCATGGGAAGGAGTTTCCACTACGATGCGATCTTGAAGGTCCAGCTGTGCCAAAGTCCTTCGTCTCGTAACTGGGGACAGTTCCTGAAGGGCATTGACAACTTCCTGGTTTGCCATGGCTGTAGGAAACAACCACCGAAGTACAAACTGCAGTGAACCAAGTACAAAGTACCAAACAACCAACAAGTCCAGTGAAAAAAATGAATCCTAGGTAAGAAAGTGTTATCCTGAAAAGGAAATCTTAACTAAGTAGAAAATCAGTAGCACAAGAACCAAGTTGTGGGCACTTACTATTACTATAGTACCGGTGTAAAAGCAATCACTGATGATGAACGATGATGATAATGATGATGGCACAAACCTGTACAATTTCACTAAGTAGTGACCACCAAAGTTTAAACAACTAAGGGTGATTATATTTACAACAGTTTTTTTTTTAATAACTACTAATAGACGTGGAATCAATACCCAGTATCAAGTATTCCGAGCAAACAAAACAGGGTCCGTTATCCAATCTCATAGTCCGGGGACAGAAAGTCATATCAGGCATACGAAGTGAGAGAAAACAAAAATGACAGGGAAACTCATGAACCCCCGTAAATGGCCATCAGGAGGTGAAATCAGGTGTTCCGGAAAGAGTGAGCATTTCCTGCCCCACTAGTGGCACCCGTCATGAATTCCCCAAAATTAACATGAAAATAGATCTAGTTGCATGGCAGACATGGATTTGCTGTATTTATCAACCAGATCATGATGACGTCCATAGAATTTCTTAAACGCAGCGATAAGTCTTGGTAAAACATATCCTTGTCGTAGCAGTTTAGAGACTAGCTGGGCACTTCGATAGACAAAGTCCTCATATTTGCAACTAGCTCTGGAATAGCGTATAAGTTGAGAAACAAACACACCATATGCCGGTGACATAGGAATGTTGCTGCTTAGAAAAGGGAAATTGACTATGGAAAAATTGAAATCATCACGTTTGTCATATAATCTAGTTGACAGGTTAGAATCATTATCAATCTCCAACCTCAGGTCTAGATAGTTGGAAAAATTAGCGGATTCTGTAGTATCCTTAATTTCAAGTTCCTTAGGATATATGATATCCAAATAATCACCAAACTTGGGATTATTTAGCGACAATACATCATCTATGTATCGGAAAGTGAAATTAAAATTACATGTTAGTTTCTTAGAACCTCCTCTTTGTAAATGTTGGATAAAATCTGATTCATATGAGTATAAAAACAGGTCTGCCAATAATGGTGCACAGTTTGTACCCATGGGAATACCAATAGTTTGTTGAAATATTCGACCACCAAATTCCACAAAAATATTATCAATCAGAAAATTAACCATATTTACCACATCTATTTCAGTATATTTGTATGGGGCATCAGAGTCGCCTTTAACAAAATAAGCGGTATTATATTTAACTACAATATAGTGGTACCGACGTTGTCCCTTTTTAGAGAAAAATGAATTATTGATTAGTTTTTTAAGCTGAGATTTCAGTTCAGAATGAGGTAAAGTTGTGTACAAAGTGGAGAAATCAAATGTTTTGATAGACGTTACTTTTGAAAGTGTGTGCGCATGTAGATATTCCAATAAAGATTTGGAATTTTTTAATATCCACATTTGGTTTATACCACTTCTAGAATAGCTGGTTTCAGAGTACTTTTGGAGACCCTGTTTAATTTTAGACAATATAGTAGTTAATATTTTAGAAAGGGCTTTGGTAGAACATGATGCTGAACCTGAAATATATCTTTGTTTGTGTGGATTTTTGTGCAACTTTGGGATCCAATATAAGTTCGGTAGATTAGAATCTTTACATGAGGTAGTAATACCAAACGAATGCAATACAGACAAATGATTTGATAAGATATCCTGTTTGGGCACGGTAATGGCTTGGTATGTACTATTGGGATTAGTATTGTTGGCAATACCCAGTTCGTCAAACAGGCACTGTATATAGTATGCTTTACAAACAAAAACAACATTATTAGAAGCTTTATCTGCAGGGACAATGACGAACCTTTCTTGAAGTTTCAACAAACTATTAGTAACCACGGGATCATTGAAGACAGAGCTATATTTAGTACTAACTGACTTTGACAAAACATTGATGCGTTTGTTTACCAATGACCTAATCTGTTTGACCCATTCTGACAGAGAATCAGTTTCTGCCTTTTCTCGCTTTGTCCATTTTCTGGCATGCTCCTCAACTGCATCCATGATTAACTTAAAATTGTATCTCCATGAAAACGACGTGGGCTCTCTATATTTGGGACCTTTGGACAAAATGTCTTTCAATGATTCATTCTCCACTATATTGAGGTCGCCTGAAATAACATGCCCAACTGGATCGTGTATGAACGGAGAGTTAATGCAAGTGCAGGAGGGTGGGTTATGTAAGAGATCATCAATATCCAAATCATTCAATGTTTGTTTGTAGTTGAAAATCTTGGAAGCAACAGATTTGGTATATGAGTAGGATACAGATGGAGCAGCCGTGTCAGTGAAGTATGATGGTACCTGGGACTGAACAGACTTATGATGTAATATATTACCGATGTTAATTGCATCAATACCTTTATTGGCAAATTTTATCTTCAGAAAAGACCGTTTGGGTGGTATATATTCGGAATTCTGTGTTGGTTTATAAAGCCGATGATAAACAATATCCATGATAATGGAATACAGACGAAATTCATAGCTATTGGTATTTCTGATATAGTCGGTAGGACATTGGTCCTCTAGTTCTTTAAGTTTAACATGAGGTGTGGCAAATAATTTAGTGCGAACATAGTGCAGTCCAAGTGGTTGTTTCAATATTTCGAGTAGACCATCAAAGGAAATATTATGAATAGATGGTCGATTATAATGTCGTTGTCCATGGCTTCGTTTCCTACGTTTAAATGATGTAAATAAATTCATTACATTGACTGAACTGCATCCTGGGCTTGTCAGGTTTCCCACTGAACTGATATTATCGTTACAGCCATAAGGTGTAGCTGTGCCTAGTTCACGTATCCAATGTTCTTCTCGTTTCCTGCGGGTGGGTGTACTTAATGAGGGACTATTAGTATGGTGGTATATTTTTTCTATGACTCGAACTTTCATTGACAAAATAGAATGGTCATCCTGATTAAAATGTTGATAAAGTAGTTGATTAGAATTATTATTGATGTTGGAACGATGACCATTAACTCTCTTGTTAAGCTGTCCTTTGGTTTCTCCAATATATACGAGACCACATATAGTGCATTCAATTCCATATACGATATTGCTGGTATTGCAATTGATGTTTTCATAACTTTTACTAGTATATGTACGTTTGGTAAGTGAACTTGTGAACTGTGAATCTGTAATTAATATATCACAAGTTTTGCAGTTTTTTGCTCTACATTTATTAATACTATATTGACAATCATCACCCTCTGCTTTCATTATATCTGGAAGTTTGATTTTGCAATCTCTAATATTAATAAAATTACACGAGTTGTTGTACCATAGGGAACGATCAGAAGAGACTACGTATGATGTTTTCATAATATCTGATATGATGAGTCTAGGGGCACCTACTAACTTCTACTAACTACCAAATTATTACTAACTACTAATAATACTGACTACAAGTAATGAAAGACAAAGGTAATATTTATCTAATTAATTGAAGTTAAGTACAGCTAACAATTAACTAGATGGAAACTAACTAAGTATCATAACTTACTAATTGACAAAGTACCTTAACAATAATCCTATCTATTAATTGGAATAATTATATAATGTTCCTAATTAATCAAAGACTAATCTTAAACAGGATGAATGACAAGAAAACACAAAGAGCACTAATCTAAACTTATAATTCAACTAATAAGCAGAGAAGCACACATGCAAGCACCTTATCTAAAGCAGAATAATTACACAATAATAATATACAACAGAACAGAGAATATGGTGAACAGAGAATTGGAACTAATCTAACTAGTTACTAAATGATAGACCCTAGTATAACTAATTCCTAAACAAATAAATTTCTACTCACCAAAATGTATTCAAAGTTCTGACTTGTACTGGAATTACAACAATATACTGATAATATTAATTACCAAAGAACACCAGTATATAATATATACAATACAATAGGAAATACCTATTATCCTTCTAACTATTCAGAAGCACAGGATGACAAATCCAATTATGTATGTGTACACGCAAACTATGACACACAATTATATGCAAGTATCAACACAATGTTGAAATTAAACTCAACTACAGCAAAATTTCACTGTATAAATCACCCACTGAATCCCGGGAAATAACAGGGGCAATAATAAAATATTGTCAAATGTCACATTGAAGTATATGCTTCACGTGCAGAAGCAACACAATGTTTATATGTCCATGCAAATCAAGACAACATACGGCAGTCTATGACCAAAAAATCAATAGGAGCTAGGCTACCTCGTCACGGTGGTTGATCGCGGTGTGTTGGTCAACTCTCTCTGCCGGGGACACTCACGACGTGGAGACAGTTCCGACGGACGTTGCGTGAAGCTACTGCCGACGTGGGACATTGCGGACGACGAGGCTGGGGATGACAGAGCCGCGGTTCTCCATCATTAAATACCTCTCGAGGCGACAAGTTGCACGAAATGAACAGAAACTGACGTCGGTATTCAGGGCGAAGTACTGGGTCTAAAGTTCCCACGACGAAACGAATCCAAGGCGGTGAAGAACGGCGAGTTATGTACAAGATGAGATGGGACACACACACGTGGTGAAGCAAAGCGTGACGCGGTCAACACTCACACGTGGAGCCTGAAAGCAGTCCAGAAGTTAGAGATGAACACAGCAATGACAGCTGACGGTTGAAGACGCTGTCACATGGCAGTTGATGATGATACAGGCATCACCAAGATCTCAGCACGACCGGATGAATCCACTGGCTGACTACAGATGATTACCCTGCTCGCAGCGCCAAATGTCGCCGGTGGAATGAACGACTCGATGTGGTGTTCAATGTTTATTTACATGCAGGCGTGCGAATAACTGAAATATATACAACGATGTGCCATGTAGTGATGATATGTATGAAGTAACGAGCCGATGTTCATCCGTCAGTTGTTTAGAGCAAAAGACGATATAGTTATATAAGAATATAGCGACGGATGACCATACTAAACTAACAAGAGAAATATAGACTAAGTTGGAATGAAATCTAATTGGAGTTACACAGAGAAATATAATCACCCATATATGCGTAATAATCTAGGAGTAGTTACAGTCACTAACCTGAAATATATACAACGATGTGCCATGTAGTGATGATATGTATGAAGTAACGAGCCGATGTTCATCCGTCAGTTGTTTAGAGCAAAAGACGATGAACATGGCGCCAAATTGCTTTTATACCAGGCAGCAATAAACAGGAAATGAAGTAATATTGGCGGGAAAACTATAGGACTTGGCATTTGTGAACTGTAGAATTAGTAAAACATGTTAATTGTGGAATGAAAATAAAATGAGTATGTACATGTGAAGATGTATATATACATGAATATATACACACGGCTACAATTTTTAGGTTACCGGACCTATGGTCCGATAACCTATTGGCATGGCGTTGCGTCCGTCGTCCGTCGTCCGTCCGTCCGTCCGTCCGTCCGTCCGTCCGTCCGTCCGTCCGTCCGTCGTCCGTTCACATTTTTATCTTTAAAGTATATGATCGAATCTTTATGAAATTTTGCACAAAAATACCTAAAAATATTTCAAGGAAAGGTTTTTTTTTGTTTTTCGATTTTCGCATTTTTTTCAAAATGGCGGCCGTTTTCGACGAAAAATGCCTGATTTTGGACTTTGGCGGCCATTTTCTCAAAAACTGTTCAGTAACTTTTTTTCTTTTTGATACACAACACTCCTCATATGTACTCCTGTGATGTGTATAAGTTTCGTTGCGCTTGAATCGCTCGAAGTGGGCCATTTTGGGCCAAACTTGGCCCAAATGGGACTTCCCATGTTAAATTTTCCTATGCTTTATAATGGGACACATTATGCCTTATATCTCACTTAATATTGAGATTAGAGACTAGGAATCAATTGTGGACATATAGGAAATGATATATGCTGAATATTCTCGTGACCTTGAGTTTGACCTCTGACCTCAGTTTCAAGGTCAAAGAACAAAATGGCTAATATCTCGCTTATTATCGACTTTACAGCTTAGGAATCAATTGTGGACATATAAGAAATGATATATACCGAATATTCTGATGACCTTGAATTTGACCTTTGACCTCATTTTCAAGGTCACAGGACAAAATGGCTAATATCTCACTTCTTATCGACTTTACAGCTTAGGAATCAATTATGAACATATAGGAAATGATATATGCAGATTATTGTCATGACCTTGAATTTGACCTTCGACCTCATTTTCAAGGTCACGGGACAAAATGGCTAATATCTCACTTATTATCGATTTTACAGCTTAGTGATCAATTGTGGACATGTAGGAAATGATATATGCTGAATATTCACGTGACCTTGAATTTGACCTTTGACCTCATTTTCAAGGTCACGGGACAAAATGGCTAATATCTCGCTTATTATCGACTTTACAGCTTAGGAATCAAATATGGACATACAGGAAAGGATATACGCTGAATATTCTGATGACCTCAAATTTGACCTTTGACCTTATTTTCAAGGTCATAGCACAAAATTGCTAATATCTCGCTTATTATCGACTTTACGGCTTAGGAGTCAATTGTGAACATATAGGAAATGATATATGCTGAATATTCTCGTGACCTTGAATTTGACCTTTGACCTCATTTCCAAGGTCACAGGACAAAATTGCTAATATCTCGCTTATTATCGACTTTACGGCTTAGGAATCAATTGTGAACATATAGGAAATGATATATGCTGAATATTCTCGTGACCTTGAATTTGACCTTTGACCTCATTTTCAAGGTCACAGGACAAAATGGCCAATATCTTGCTTATTAGCGACTTTGCAGCTTAGGAATCAATTGTGAACATATAGGAAATGATATATGCTGAATATTCTAGTGACCTTGAATTTGACCCTTGACCTAAATTTCAAGGTTAGTCATTTTATTTTCAAGGTCAGAATACAAAATGGCTTATATCTCGCTTATTATCAAATTTACAGCTTAGGGGTCCATAGTGAACATATAGGAAATGATGTATGCTGAATATTTTGGTGATCTAGAATTTGACCTTTGATCTCATTTTCAAGGTCAGAGAACAAAATGGCTAATATGTCGCTTATTATCATCTTTACATCTGCCCCTGATGACGCCAGTGTGTCTTTGGATAAACTATTTGGTCGGGCTTTGTTTCTATTGCAAAATGTTGTATTTTACCTTTCTTATTGTCATCATCAAAATTTGATTGTATTGGTGGTAATAGATTGATACTTACATTTGTACCACTGAGTCGGTGTCACTGCTGGCGGACGTTAAATCTGTCCCCGAGGATACCATCAACTCAGTAGCCTTCGGGCTTGTGATTGGGTACTTTTGTACTTGTCACATATCTATTCCATGGGGTTAGATTCGGATTTCTAAATTATTTTCATAGGTTGTTGGGCAGTTGTATACTAATTCCATCTGGTGTACAGTAGAAACAACTACATTTAACACATTGTCTGCCCCTGAAAACGCCAGTGTGTCTTTGGATAAACTATTTGGTCGGGCTTTGTTTGTTTCTATTGCAAAATGTAGTATTTTACGTTTCTTATTGGCATCATCAAAATCTGATTGTATTGGTGGTAATAGATTGATACTTACATTTACAGCATAGGAATCAATTGCGAATATAGAGGAATGATATATACTGAATATTTTCATAACCTTGAACTTGAACTTTGACCTCATTTTCAAGGTCACATCACAGAATGGCTAATGTCTCACTTATTATCGACTTTACAGCTTAGGAATTTATTGTGGACATACTAGAAGTGATATATTTGTTGTAAATTTCATGACCTTGAATTTATCAGTGACTTTATTTTCAAGGTCACTGGACAAAAAAGGGCTAATATCTAAAATGTATATTGTCCGGTAACCTTTCTTAGCCCTTGGGCTAATTTTCACAGTTACACTTTTTTCTATTAGCCCGACCACATATTTCCAGCAACTTTTGTTTTTATTCCTTCCTACCGACCGACTTGAAATTTTTGAAGCAAAGAAGTTCGTAAAACAATTAATAAAAAAACGATGGCCTAATTGGACTTTTCTCGTGACTCGGTGAATCGTGCTACCTGCGTTGGCTGAAGGAAAGATCCATTCGTTTCAGTGCCATGTGTCCAGCAGTAAAAGCCACGCCTATTGAATGCATAAGCGATGTTGTTGTTTTGTCTGCATGTAAGGTAATGAGCAAAACCCTTTTTCCTGCGGAAACATTATCTAGTCGTTCGATTTTCACTTTCCACGCAGCAATTCTCTCTCCCACGATATTTATAAAATTCGGGCTTTACTCCTATTCGTTCTGATCCATGAGGTGGTATGTCGGCATTATCCACTTGTGTTGGTGGTAATAAATTGACACATACATATAGGCCAAGAGAATTCAAGTGGCTGATATAGGGACAGAATACGTGCTATTAAGTTATCCGACAATCACAATGGCACCATGTCCTCAGGGGAACAAATGCAAGTCAAAGTTATATCCCTGGTTATTGTTTAGTAACTAATACTTGTTTGCCATTAGCGGTATGTGTGCATTATGTCATGGTTTGGTTGGCTGTTCTGCCTACAGATGTATAACAGTTGTGCATACCTATGTTGCTGACGAAAACTAATTTCCACCGTAGAAGCCATTCATTCCAATTACAGCAGGTCTGACCCTAACTCTATTAATCTTGCTTGTGTACGGGTATATGTTGCTGGTATATATATTCTGGATGTAATATATGTTGTGTACAAAAATACCTCAGCCACGGTTCGTAGTAGACATGCACAACACGTTCTGCGGCATATTCATGTGCCTAATGATAAAATGATGCTCTTGTCTTACTGAGGAGCATACATGGTGGTGTTTGGTAAATCGAACCAGCTGAACCGGATCCGTATGATTATATTGACACCATTTCGTTTTTGAATTATTGCAGAGAGTGTAGAACAGAGAGGTTCCAGTCTGCAAATTCCCATTGTCTACCATTTTCTCTCATGGAGCACTGTAATTATGGCTGGATGCAGTATTGTAGCTTGTCGTCCACAGAGACTACTGTGAGTTACGTCATTTCGTTTTGTTAACATATTCTCTCATTCAAAAATTCATGTCATAGTAATAGTAGTAAACCGATTCATTCGTAAACCTACACCATCCACCAGGAGTGCCACCAGTTTTTAAATACAAAATGATGCCGGTGTTTATAGGGTGCTACATGGTCTTTATGGTGTGCTACATGTAGAAAACAGTGTTGAGTTCCAGGTGGGTCCATATATCGGGTAATGGAATATGTACGAGGAAAAATTAGCCCTGAGGTCTGGCTCAATGTCACCAGGTGGATAAACAGCAGTACCAGGTAATTGTGTGCTGGCACAATCTGATTACAAACCCATCAGATGACCACAAGGTGCCAGGGTTAATGGAGAAACATGCACGAAGCCACATCTTTCCCGGGAGAAGTACATCTATCAACAGGTCATGAACTCGGCAGTCTTCTAACAAAGTCAAAACCAAGATTCTTGGGCTTGACTTTGCATAGGCACATGTCTCATGTAGTTGGCGTAGAATGCTGGTGGGGTATGTCATAGAATATATAAGCCATAACAAAGTTCGCTGTACAATGATCATAATATTATTCGATGAAGTAGATATAGAACCAAACATAGCCCGGAATAACATCTGCATCAGAATATGTACATGCTAAACAGATTCACGATGTAAACGAAATGTTTAATTTTTGTTTGTAAAATTTTACTAAGATATAGATATAGTAAGGACTATCATCACTGTCCTAGAGATGTCCAGTACTAACCACTGTATCCCATAGCTTTGGATGTTAATGGTAAGTGGTAATTACAAACAATACATCTAGATTTTGATGATGTCAATAACGAACCTAACTTACAACATTCTGGAATGAAAACAAAGCCCGACCAATGTTTCATCCGAAGACGAACTGGTGTCACCAAAGTCGGACATGTAGGTGTTTTCTACTGTACACCTTATGAAATTGAAAAAAAAACAACAACTGCCAATCAACCCAATCAAAACAATTCAGAAATCCAAAACAAACCCCATGAAATAGTTGCATGACAAGATCCCATTACATAGGTGTGTGACACTTGTATGAACATCGTATATACCAAAGTATTCCGAGCAATGAAAACCAAGCCCGTCACCCAATCTTCACTTAAGTATGAGGCCTAATCGGGACATTCTACTGAAGTGCATGCATTTTAATGAATTGTCATGAATGAATATGACCATAAAGGAGTGAAATCAGGTATTATGAAACGAAACCAGTGAACATTTCCTGTCCCACACGTGGCACCCATCAATAAAACCGAAAGAAATATAACTACAAGTCCTGCGTACTCCTTACAGATTTGGTGTACGTTGATAAATATTTTAAACGCAGCTATGTATGTGTCACAGCAGTTCGAAGATGCTAACATACCATAATATCATGCTGGCGACATAAGATTGCTGCTATTCAGGGAAGAGGGAATCGAATATGGAAAAAAAATTAATCCTCACGTTTGTTACATCATCTGCATGTTGGCATCTCCAACTGAATAGTTGGGGAAGATAATATCATTCCGTCTTATTATGACATGTTGAAGAAAACACACTGTTTGGAAGCAACGAAAACAATTTAATCTTTGTGAGCCACAGCCGATTACCCTGTCTTTCGAAACTCTTCAAGATAAAACTTCCTCTCGTGTCAACATGTTGGCTATTCCGTGAGGATGAAAAGCTGAGATGGTTAGAGCTACGAGCGACCACAAATGTCAGCCTCACTAGGTATTTCTTGGCACAAAACGATCCCTCAGGAAATGGGGTATGCCGAGGTTTTTTTTGGCACATGAGATAGAGGAATAACTAGAAATGAACACACTACAATTTAAGTTAAGTGAAACAGTTTCTCAAAGTTGCTTTTAGTGACCACTCAATGTAAATCTGTGACAATTGATCCTTACTAGCAAACATATTATTGTATACTTTTCAAGTGGAGTTTAAATGCAAAAGGTTAGTTATACTACTATCTTTGTCTACTTTAACACCTTATCATCTAGGTTTGAAACACATGAACTGTTCATGTTTTTTGTGTGGATAAGAATGCCCATTTAATGTTGTGGAGCATCTATTCTACATGTGGGTTACTCCTGACACCCTGGAGTGTAGTGAATAATGGTGTTCTTTGCGGGGTTCATCAACAGATATTCCGAGAGTTAAAAAATACCGTTCAACCGAAACTGTTCCTTAATCTGGTCACCACAAGAAAAAATATCTGTTTGCTCGTTTGCAGCAGCAGCACATGACATTCCACCCCTAAATACCGGTGATGGTGCAGACAGACAAGTCTATGTAATCAAAGACGCTATATCGATCACAACAATATCATAGACACAAACAAATCAAAATTATGCTCTTCAGTACGACTCTGTGGTTTACGTTTCAAAAATACCATCATGAACGTGTGCATATTGATATATGAATACATGTGTATATTCATATGTGGTGGCATCAGGCATTCAGAGTCATTCTAAGGTTGCAAATAAGAACGAAATGTCTCGGTAATACGTATAAGTTATTGTTTCGTTGTCTTCATATTAGGAACAACACGAAATACGTAATGTGGTGCATGTAATGATGAACTTGAAACATATGCCCATCCTTGCGATTGGATGCTACACATGTACTCGGCATACTCGAAAACCTTTCATGGTTTCGTTTGTTTCTACTCTGGTCTTGGAGTATTATTGGGAAGCTATACCCCGAGAGTCTATAGAGTGCAGTAGAAATAGATAAAAACAAACACTACAGTGTCCATGGCAACATTAGGGTGGCTTATATTCCATGACATTTTACATGTTCATGATACTCGAATCTCTTTTACCCCTGGAAATAAGTTAGAACATACATTGCTATGGATTGTCTATTGGTCTTCCATGTTTTACCATTTCCACCATTACCCAGGAGGCAGTGACCATGAATGACTCGATCGAATCGTAGTGAATTGCATGAATATGGGTGAATTATTCTCGAGTATTAGGTGCACACCTGTAGTTGACAAAATCACAACTATCATTGACTAGCTTTTTCAACCGGCGTGTCTAAGACATGTCTGCATGTCACAGACATGATCATGATCCTCCAAACCGTGTGAAAGCTGAACTTGTAGAAGTCTCTTGGACATGAATATGAAGACCATGGTCAATCAAACATTACCATTTGGTCCAAATCGAGCCTGAGGTAGATTACGAGTGTGACTAACAGGTCATTTTATCTGAGGGCAATGTCTCCTCATAATAAACCAATTAAGCACAGGGAAGTGTGACAAACGATATTTCTTGAGGCATGCACGGGAGATGAAAGACTGGGTAGAATGGCACGATCAACATATGATGTATGATTGAAACTAATAATATTATCATTGTGACAAGTAGCAGTCATTCTACCATAATTTCAGTAGTCTTTCGGTCTCTGTTTTTGTACTTGAATACTTGTCATACATCTATTGCATGTTTAGGTTCGTTAAAGGTTTCTAAATTGGTATGAAAAGGTTGTTGGAGGAAGCTATGTGCTTATGCTATCAAGCGCACAGTAGAAACAAATATATTTATTCTCATTGTCTGCCTCTGATGACACCGGAGTAGCTTTGGCCGTAAATATTTGGTCGGGCTTTGTTTTTGCTACAGAAATGTATTTTTTTGTTTTGTTTTTTTGTAACATCATCAAAACTGGTGTCGGTGGTAACAGTTTGATATAATTTATCATGTATACTTAATAAAACATGTTATGACAGCCTTATCATATACGACAATGGACAATCTCATTCGTCAATGACATTGGAAAACTATGGACCAGGAATATCTTGTCGATCAGTTGACAAATAAATGGACAGGCAATATGACTCAATAAAGTATACAACACACAATGAAAGTAATGAAGGCTACCACGTTGCAACTTTATTATCGTCAAATTTTAGTATACTTTGCATGAATTTCACAAAAATAATTAGTATCAACATAATTATGTCACAGTAAATATAACAAGGTAATATTTAAAGAAAAAAAAAACGTTTGCCCATTACGTAAACTTTGCCAATTTGAAAAATATCAACATTTGACAACATCTACAACGAGTTCACAACATTATCATCTATTAACCAAAATTATAATGTATGTGATGGTGTTTTATGGTTCAGATGGGACACTCTTCTGTACCTGTGATAGTGCACTCTCTTTTCATGTATGTGTGCATGTTTGTGAGTATATATGTAATTACGTATGTTTTTATTTGCGAAATGCCTGAAATAAAAAGAGTCTAAGTTTGAAGACAAACAATCCACGTTTATACCCCGTTGGACTGGTGGTACCGCCGAGGAGCTTGTACGACGTAAACCGCTCTGGCACCACCATGATCACCGTGGTGCCTCAGTGATTCCGCATTTGACTGTCAACACCGCGGACCTTCACGGTCACAAAACTTTGAACATGTTCTAAAACTTCCGCTATGCCACCGTGAGTGGGCCAATCCGCAGTAGGATCGCCGCGGCACCGCCATTTACCACTGTGGGAACGTACACGGACCTCATCAGCATCTCCATCACTGCCATATTGCTGCGAAGCTACTGTGTTCTCGTGGCGATTACACAGTACTAATGCGGTCACATTTTGTAGTATGAAAGTTTCAGTTTTCTGAACCAATTTCAGTGTCCTAAAAGTTTTCAACCGCAGTTGTGGTACCGCCATTCCAGTGTGACGGGGGTATTACATGTACGTTGGTAGGGGCCTCGATCTGTTGTATAAGCTGTATGAGTTTGTTGTCCGCCGTCCGCATATTTACCTCCTCTGCACGTTTGGCAGTCAGCAGAGGTGATTTGGGTTTTAGTGGCTAAATCATCTGATTGACTGTTGCTGGTATGTGACGCTGCTGGTTGAATGATGCCTCATTGTGGGCTAGGACTCCATACGCTTGTGGCAAGTGAGCTGCTTCAATCTCTCGCATTAATCTAACCCACCCTGTTCAAGCAAAAAGTACTCTTTGGTTCAAGCTCAAGACATTATCCCTGGCGCATCCAGATCTTTGATATGAAGTTGGGGCGGAAGGGGGGGGGGGGGCTGGGAGGGCTTTTCAGACAATAGCAGTATTGCACAAGGTATTGCTTGACTGTTTTCATGATGAAGCACTTTGCTACAGTATTCTGAATGAAACTGATGAGGATCTGCACAACAGACACTATCGATGTATCTGTCTAAATGTGAAGAGTCTATGGGTTCGTCAAACAACGGCGAATATGACCATTTAATGTTTCACTAAAGTGTACTTTTATCCAGGTAAACACAATTTTCCTGTAGATGGCGAGGCCGTCTGTGTGAATCTGGATTCTGCTGCGGGATATACGTAACAAACTGAAAGGTTGGCAGATTCTAAAGTATGTTAAGGATTTTGTCTCGTTTGAGAATTTTATGTTGTCGCAAACTATATTTGATTCGATATATTGATGTTGTTTTTATCATTTATGCACACATGCAGGTATGCAAGAAATCTCTGTGACATCAACATCAGATGCTAGAGCACCTGCTGAACGTGCAGAAAAGACTTCAGAGGTCACGAATGACATCAACAATGATAACAGGTCCCTTGGGAAGAACAATCGGAAAGAGAGGCACAGCAGACACCGTGGATGCTTGCAAATACTGTTCTGCACTCAGAAGTCACATTCAAGATCACCTGGGGAGACAGCATCATGATGAATTTGTGTTCAAGAAACTTCGATTTGATAAAGCGAGATACATAGACTCTGGAGGGGAGTTGAAAGATTTGAAGGCTGAAATATTCGAGCAGCAGGACTTGTCACGATACATGGGTGATAACAAACATATTCGGAGCAGTTATCAACCAAGGTGCTGGGGAATTGTTGTTGTGTGGTAGATCACAGCAGAGGCTAGATATCAGGGGCTACTGTTCATGCCTTCACTGTTTGGAATGGGTGAAACTGGATTCCTGCATGTCAGTCCACCAAAAAAACTTGGATAGTCAATTCTGGCTCCGATAGATACAACAAAGCAACCCTAGTTTCTCAGTTCTTTTTGGCCAAGTATCAACTGTTGCCTCTGAAAAGCTTCAATGGGAAGTATTTCCAATCATGGAAAGTGATGACATTCCCAAGCTGGCGAAGAGTGACCCCCTCATTTTGATGCTAGATGATGCCCGGTTGGCGAAATCTGTAGACAATCGGCTTCACATAAATATGCCAGTTTTAGCATGTGGCTAACAGTAAGACCCCTGATCATTGTGAGAGGAAAAGATGATTGCTGAAAGCTTGCAGAACGAAACCATACGTAGTTTCTTATATGTTTACAAAATGTAAAGTCGATAATTAGCGAGATATTAGCAATTTTGTCCTCCGACCTTGAAAATAAGGTCAAATGTCACGTACCGTCGCCACCAGTCAACCGACCGCCGCCACCAGTCAGCTGACCGCCGCCTCAAGTCTGCTGACTGCCAACCAACCGTCACCACCAGTCAACCGACCGCCGCCCCCCATCAGCCAACCGCCACCTCCAGTCAGCCGACCGCCGACTGCCGCCACCCCTAGGTTGATAAAGCCCACGTGGTTTCGTTATTTCCCTGGTTGATACATGAGAAGGACACAGAACTCTTCTTTTGCAAAGCCTGCAGGGAGGCCAAGCGTTCAAACATATTTGTTTCCGGCAAGTCAGCAAAAGTTCCGAAACGAGATGACGCCTGGTGGACCACAAACTCGCACTGGAAAGCACGAAGGAAGCACAGAATATGTTCTGAAGAGGACATTTTAACGCACTTGCATGTATATTCACGTGCATAATATTATACAGCCTTAAGTGTTGAACCTGCGATGTTCAAGTACTATGTAACCTGTAACATCCGATCATGAATACAAAAAGCCACATATGGATTGCAAGTCCTGTGTACTGGTCACCTACATGTATGAAGAACATGGAACATTTGTACATAATGTACTGACATGTATCTACTTGAAATATACACATTTGTGTAACTTCTTGGCCTTATTTAAGGCATGAGCCAAGTCTTCAGGTGGGAAGCGAAGCTGTCCCCGTGCGTTCACCACAGTTGGTGGTCGAACTTTACAAACCACCATGTTGGTTGGTTCAGTAGAGTATTCCTGGCTTTCCTTGTCTGCCCACTGATACAAGATGTCACCACTGCGAAGCAGATACTTGACAAAAATAACCCACAACAGGTGTAGTACCGAGGTCCTGCAGATCATCAATGCCTTCGCCTTCAGAGGCTACATGTTGAGGAAATTAATTAGACCACCACCACCACATTGTTAGTAGACATGCACAGAAAAATACCATTGTCATGCAGGACACAAAGTATTCAGATGTTTTAAAGTGAAAGGATACTATCGAATGAGGAATTATGTTCATAATCATCGTCGCCGTCATCACGTCATCCAATGTGACCATGACAGCTGTTCCTGTTCTCTCAGACTGGCTGGAAGCTCAATGCAAGCAAATATGACCCATTCACTGTTAAAGCTCCTTGTATTTCTGGAGAGAAACATACATACGTTCATACATGTACACACATCTCATGCAAATTAGAACTCGTAAAACAAAGGGCTGAATGACATGTCTTGTATATAAGTTGTAGCTTACTGGTGATATCGGCATCGACTGGAACCATGTGGACTGGAGTCCACTTTCCAACGTAGGCTCTGAAGTTACATTCTCCAGTGGAAGTTTGACAGCTCTCACAGAAACAGGAGAGTAGTCGTGTCGTGATGGCAAGAGGTGATACATCAACTGCACGTATTGACATTGTACCTTTGATTGGCAGAACATCTCCGGGGACCACCTCGGTGCGGATTTCCTACCTTGATACGACGAGTATGTCCTGGCTGACGTCTGATACATGCTACGCCTTGACGGAAAGGCACTGTTCCCAACTTGTTGAAAATTTTGTACATAGTACTCGTGAAACTGTCGTGCCGTTGTTATCACTGCCTCTCGTCGAGTCACTGCCATGGTCACAGCATGCTTGACAATTGCTCCTAAACCATCCGCAGCAGATTTGCCATGACAACTCTCGAAGTAATTGTGGGTGACTTTAACACCGGTTTTCGATGGGAGATAAGAAATGTTTTTGAAGGTCTTTCTTCCTCGATACTGGCCTGCGCAGCAATCTGAGAAGTGCTGCACTGCCTTGATATCATATTTTTCTTCAGATGGTCATGTGTGAGGACGATGAACTTATCAACTCCTTGTGCATCATGTACCCGGTCATCGGAAATGCAGTACACACAGCTTCCTTATGAGTGAAACCTACTTCATCGTAGGACGTGTAAACCATTACTGGGTGGATGATCACCTGCTCCTGGGCCCAATGATATGACTGAACCTCGTATTGTAGTGCACAAGTATAGTTTTCCTCATAGTCCAGTACCAGCACAGCTTATCTCGGCTCCAAACTCTGCTTTGCTTCCTGGAGTTGCTCCTGCTGCCACTCGGCACGGAACATATGGCTGTCGAACTTTTCTAAGCTTTTCTCGAGTTTCGTTATCAGGTCTGCAACGGTAGATCGGTTGGCTTTCCTGACGAGGGATGTCACTGTTTTATTCTTTTTCTTGATAACTTTTTCGACTTTTTCGCGTGCCCACTGATCTAACTTGACGGTCTCAAGAGGCATTTTCTGGGCTTAGGACTGGCTGATAGAACATAATGATCTTCTTCGTACCACAGTTCTTGCACTTTCGACCAATGCAGTCAACGTCTGAAAGATTGGTGTAGGGGCACATTGTAGCTGCTGCAATTGATTTAATGTCGCTGTTGTTGAGTCGAAGTTCTCGCAGACCTCATCACTAGAACATTCAGAGCAGATACGATCAATTTGACGTTCTCACATGTCACAACAGCACACGATTCTTTCTAAGCATTTCATGTGTCGGACATTTTTTGGCTTCATGGCAACGAAGGTAACATAACCAGCTTTGGTATCTGGAATGGCAAGCTGAAATTTTGTCCAGGCCGTTATGTAAGTACTTTCCAGCAGAAATGTTGGTTGACCCTTCTTTACTCTCTTCTTCAAGGGTAGTTCTCTGGATACTTCTGGTGACTTCCAAAACTCTTCCACAACTCTCCTTGTTTCGTCATTGTGTCTGATGCTTCCTTTTACTCTTTTCTTCTTGGTGTTTCTGCCGGCTTTTCCTGTGCAGGAGACCTTCTTCAGTACCTTCGAACTGATTCCTACATGTCTGCTGATTTTCTATCTTTTCTGACCAGATGTACATGTTTTCGCAAGCGTGTAGTACTTGGACCGATTTTCATTTGTTGGATTCCTTTTGAGGGTTTTCAGGTCACTTTGCACGTTGTGAATGATGATTTCATCAAGATCAAGTTTCCTTTTTATGCCTGTGTTCTTGAGCTCTCTCTGCTTTGCAGGGGATGCTTTCTGGCAAATCGTATTACTGACTTGGGCAAATGCTCGTGGGGATTTCGGCATTGCATTTCTTATTTTCTTCGTAGACCTGCAGCATGGACCAGCTAACTGAAGACAATGGACTGGTGATGGTCTCAGGATTGGTCTCTGGCACTGGCATGACGACATCTTCAGGATGATCTCCAGATGGCCGTTGACTGGGTGAAGCCACCTCTTACTCTTGATTGCTTGCTGATGCTGCAGTCTGTTTTTCTAGCCTGTTTTTTATTCGTAGGGTTTTTTTTCTCTGCGTAATTTGCCTAGCACGACTTTCCTGTTGCTTCTTTTTCATGTATGCTCTCTTCTGTTCTGCAGACATATCGCCTTGATTTTCTTTTTCAGTGGCTCATTCACCAGATTTGATGGCATTTCTCCTCGCTTGTTTTCCTCCTCCATGTTCTAATCTCTGCTTTCTTTCGGCTCATCTCTGCTTTCTTTAGACATCGGCCCACTTCTTTCGCGTCTCCAGCTGTTTCCTCTTGGGTAGCAATGATACAGGTACATACTCCTCTTTCTTCCTCTCTCTGTCCTTTTTCTTATAAGATTGGTATTTGTCTGGGTGGTCTCTTTTGATCCTGTGCATGAATGCAGCAGTCTGGCTTGGAGGATTTGGGTCCATGCATGTGGCTCCATCACAGTCGCTCTTCTGTTTGCCATGGCTCCGAAGCTTTCTCTTGAGTGTGAACTTTCAGTGTATTATCCATGGTGTCATTGGTGGGTCAGACAGTCAGTGTAATAAAGAACCCATCACCTAAGATATATGAATGCTAGACTGTTTATCAACTGAATTGATCCCACCAAATGGGAAATCACAAATTATATTGGTCGAGCCCTGGGCAATTTTGTCCAGGCCGTTTTGTAAGTACTTTCCAGCAGAAATGTTGGTTGACCCTTCTTTACTCTCTTCTTCAAGGGTAGTTCTCTGGATACTTCTGGTGACTTCCAAAACTCTTCCACAAGTCTCCTTGTTTCGTCATTGTGTCTGATGCTTCCTTTTACTCTTTTCTTCTTGGTGTTTCTGTCGGCTTTTCCTGTGCAGGAGGCCTTCTTCAGTACCTTCGAACTGATTCCTACATGTCTGCTGATTTTCTATCTTTTCTGACCAGATGTACATGTTTTCGCAAGCGTGTAGTACTTGGACCGATTTTCATTTGTTGGATTCCTTTTGAGGGTTTTCAGGTCACTTTGCACGTTGTGAATGATGATTTCATCAAGATCAAGTTTCCTTTTTATGCCTGTGTTCTTGAGCTCTCTCTGCTTTGCAGGGGATGCTTTCTGGCAAATCTTATTACTGACTTGGGCAAATGCTCGTGGGGATTTCGGCATTGCATTTCTTATTTTCTTCGTAGACCTGCAGCATGGACCAGCTAACTGAAGACAATGGACTGGTAATGGTCTCAGGATTGGTCTCTGGCACTGGCATGACGACATCTTCAGGATGATCTCCAGATGGCCGTTGACTGGGTGAAGCCACCTCTTACTCTTGATTGCTTGCTGATGCTGCAGTCTGTTTTTCTAGCCTGTTTTTTATTCGTAGGGTTTTTTTTCTCTGCGTAATTTGCCTAGCACGACTTTCCTGTTGCTTCTTTTTCATGTATGCTCTCTTCTGTTCTGCAGACATATCGCCTTGATTTTCTTTTTCAGTGGCTCATTCACCAGATTTGATGGCATTTCTCCTCGCTTGTTTTCCTCCTCCATGTTCTAATCTCTGCTTTCTTTCGGCTCATCTCTGCTTTCTTTAGACATCGGCCCACTTCTTTCGCGTCTCCAGCTGTTTCCTCTTGGGTAGCAATGATACAGGTACATACTCCTCTTTCTTCCTCTCTCTGTCCTTTTTCTTATAAGATTGGTATTTGTCTGGGTGGTCTCTTTTGATCCTGTGCATGAATGCAGCAGTCTGGCTTGGAGGATTTGGGTCCATACATGTGGCTATTATCCATGGTGTTATTGGTGGGTCAGACAGTCAGTGTTATAAAAAAAAACCATCACCTAAGATATATGAATGCTAAACTCTTTATCAACTGAATTGATCCCGCCAAATGGAAAATCACAAATTGTATTGGTCGAGCCCTGAGCAATAGTGGAAATTATGCTCACATCCTGACCAACACAATTGTGTCCTTTTTCAGGATCGTTGATAATGAACTATCAACAGCACACAAGCTAAGGTCAGTGAAGCATGCAGGTAAGTAAGCAGTGTTCATCCAGAGATGGAAATCATGCCGAGTCACAGAACTATACAGTGTCCATGCATCACTAGTGGACTAGAGGTAAATTTCAATGAATGAGCCATCCAAATATCCAGAAATGTGAGCTGGGAGGTGAACTGGTCAACATCTAACAGAAGCATGCAGGAGTGTTGCGCGGGGTGCTTTCTATCATGCACCTGGGTGGAAGAAATTCTGATATGGCCATCATTGGTTGTTCGAATGAAAATTAGGAAGCAACGGCAACCAAGCCATTAAATGTCAAAAAAATGTCCTCCAGAATGTCAACAACAATGATGTTAAAGGTCGTGTTAGCATGGTTATCCTATAAAATGATCATAAATTGTAACTTCTGCTGTTGGCCTGTTATATGAAGTTGGCTTGAGTACTATATATATTTTTGTATCCGAAAATATTCAGGTACAGGGCCGAATGAATAGCATATTAATTTTTGTACGATTCATGGTGTACAACGCATGGGAGCTAAACCTGCACTGTTCCACAGCCACATACCATAATAATGACATTACACACAGTTATATGTGATATGTGCTCATTAGAAGTTTTGCCTGAATGTATTTTTTGTATCTCCTATTTTGAAACAAAGGTCAAAAAAATCTGGAGAGGACATGACAATAGTTTAGAGATATTACTTCTGCAAAATGCTGAATGCTACCAAATTCACATTTCAATGCAGTCATATGTATCTTCGATATTATAAACAGTATAAAATTTACAACAGGGAGTTCTCTCATATGCATTGTCCAGTCAGAACCACATTCTGGAGAGGACATATTTTTGACGGAACACAGCATGGATAATTTCGTTACATCAATCGGAGAAAATATATGATCGAGTGATTCAATAAAATATTGGTTGTCTTCAGTGGTGTCTTATTGACTTGAAATATGGTGGATTGTTACAGGAATATATGAGAGTCTAGTTTAATAGGCACTAGGTTCTGGAGAGGACATTTCCATTATTTTTTTTTTGACGGAAAATTCACTTCTTCGTGAAAATCATGTTTTTTTCATAACTGATCAACATACTCTGATCAAATTTGTACTACTGCTTCTGTGTGCAGTTGTCTGTTAAAAGAAACTTGTCAGACTCGACAAAAATCCAACCCATTTGAGCACAGTGCATTGTTAAATATCATATTGATTACAAATGACACAAGACAAAGGCTAATTTTGCGAACTTAAATATCTGTCAAAAGAGTAATTCTTCATGTATTCCACTCAAATTTGCAGTGCAGCTCCCAAATTGTACCCTTATGAATTTGTTATAATAGAAATTAGTGATAGACATGCTATTCTTCTGAATAAATCAATTGAACCACAATTCAAATACACTCAACCTTTAACATGGAACAGCCCTAATCACTATCTTTTAATAATTATTTGCCTATCATCATTTTCAGGGTTGCCAGGTCTGGTGAAATTTCAGCGTGAGAATGACGCACTATACACATCACCAGTCAGTGGAAGAAATGATGATTGCTATGAAGCATGTCGTGGTTGAAGAACTGTGTGAGAAGATCAAGCGTGCAGAGTTCTATGCGGTAGAGGCGGATGAAGGCACAGACGCTTCGAACAAATCATTCCTGATTGGTTTACATAAGGTATTGGAATATAATGTACCTACGTGAACTATACATCTATGTTTGTGAACAATAATAACCACCTGTCACCCACCATCATGATTTACTCCACGGGACCACACTGGAAATAAGGAGTGAAGGAATTACCATCGACTGCAGCAGACAACATTTATTCGTGCTTGCTGGATGTTATCTTAGAACATGGCTTAGACCCCGCAAAGATGGGTGGACTTGCGACTGATGGGGCCTCAGCCATGCAAGGGTGTAGGACTGGAGTTGTTACACAGTAGGTTGACTGCACATTTGAACAACTTCCAATTAAATTGGATGTGAGATATCATTTGGGAAACAGCTTTCATTCCGGTCCCATCAGAATAAAGTGGACAAAAATGGATATTTTCACCGGTATGTGCAAGCTAACTTACCCCTATAAACGTATTTACAATTCTCCAGGTTCAAAAAGACTGTACCGTTCCTGACATCAACCCATTGCCCTGCACATAGGCTCCAGTTGGCTGCTGAAAAAGCCGCAAATTGTGTTCCCCTCATCCAGAAGTATATTGGCACTCTGAACTGTTTCGCCAAATCACTGCAGTTTTCACCCAAACTCACAAGAGCACTCGAGAACAGAGAGGAGCTGCACAGCGAATCAGCAAGGAAAATAAAGCAGTTTTTTTAGGTTACCGAACCTTTGGTTCGATAACCTATTGCCGTGGCGTTGCGTCCGTCGTCCGCCCGTCCGTTCACATTTTCATCTTTAATGTCTACTGTCGAATCTTTCTGAAATTTTGCAAAAAAAATACCTAAAAATATTTCCAGGAAGTTTTTTTTTATTTTTCCGATTTTCGCATTTTTCTTCAAAATGGTGGCCGTTTTCGACGAAAAATACCTGATTTTGGACTTTGGCCGCCATTTTCTCAAAATCTGTTCAGCAACTTTTTTTTCTTTTTGAAACATAACATTCCTCATATGTACTCCTGTGATGTGTATATGTTTCGTTGCGCTTGAATCGATAGAAGTGGGCCAAAAACAAACTTGGCCCAAATAGGACTTTCCCATGTTAAATTTTCCTATGCTTCATAATGGGACACATTATTGCTAATATCTCACTTAATATTGCGATTAGAGACTAGGAATCAATTGTGGACATATAGGAAATGATATATGCTGAATATTGACGTGACCTTGAATCTGACCTTTGACCTCATTTTCAAGGTCAGAGTATAAAATGGCTAATATCTCGCTTATTATCCACTTTACAGCTTAGGGATCAATTGTGCACATATAGGAAATAATATATACTGAATCTTGTCATGACCTTGGACTTGACCTTTGACCTCATTTTCAAGGTCAGAGCATGAAATGGCTAATATCTCGCTTATCATCAACTTTAAAGCTGGATAATCAATTGTGAACATATAGTAAACGATATGTGCTGAATAGTGTCATGACCTTGGACTTGACCTTTGAACTCATTTTCAAGGTTAGAGCACAAAATGGCTAATCTCGCTTATTATCGACCTTTGTGATGCAGGATGAAAGCAACGTAAACAAACTTGAAATATTGCCTAGCTCCTGATCACATATTTATTAATCTTACTCATCGTTGAGATGAGTAAGATTTTACTCATAAGTAAAATTTTACTCATAAGTAAAATTTTATTTTACTCATGAGTAAGATGAGTCTTGTTTCACCAAGACTTATAGCTGCGTTTAAGAAATTCTATGGACGTCATCATGATCTGGTTGATAAATACAGCAAATCCATGTCTGCCATGCAACTAGATCTATTTTCATGTTAATTTTGGGGAATTCATGACGGGTGCCACTAGTGGGTCAGGAAATGCTCACTCTTTCCGGAACACCTGATTTCACCTCCTAATGGCCATTTTTGGGGGTTCATGAGTTTCCCTGTCATTTTTGTTTTCTCTCACTTCGTATGCCTGATATGACTTTCTGTCCCCGGACTATGAGATTGGATAACGGACCCTGTTTTGTTTGCTCGGAATACTTAATACTGGGTATTGATTCCACGTCTATGAATGTACTGAACACTTTTCATACAAATGTAGCAACTCTTTCTTGAAATTGGCCCATGCATGTTTGCAGGTGGTTCAGTTTTTGTGACTCGACTCAGGCCCTTGCTGGTCATGCTCTTTGGATTGACAAAGCAGTTTGCAACATACAATTCTGTTCATCTCACTGGCTTCTTGGCATACAGTGTGGGGTTACTTGGTATCTTCAGCATATGTATGCAGATGTCTAACCCAACATACGATGGAGTAAAACAGCAGGTTCGTCACACTATCTAGCTCTTCGTATCAGGCAGATCTGATTTCATCAAATAGTGAAGTGAAACAATCATATTCGTACATTTGTTTCGCTCACATCTGAATAATTCCTCATTTTTTCAGGTAACATCATGCATAACGTCTTTGGAGGCGCTTCGTCACATGAAAGTCCACACACAGCCGAGGCCAGCAATTCATTTCCCAGCAGTCCACCAACAGACGGAAAGACGGAATATGGAAATCATATGATCAAGGACACAAAGAAAGAACGAGAAACGTATCAATCGGAAGTATCTGACTTCCTCGACGCTATTACTATACGTCTAGAAACCCTGTTTCCTTGACAGCAATATCATGGAAGCTCACAGTGCAATCTGGACAAAGCAACCTGATGACACAATGATCAACAGACTGTTGATTTTCTACGGTACCGACAAAGAGCTGAATGGCAGCATACACGAAACTCTGGTTGAACGTGTTGCAACGCTTCTAGAGTGGCAGATGACTCAAGAAATGACAGACAAGTACCCGACCCTTCCTTCCATCATGCAATACATCACACAACACAATTGTGACTTCTTGTGAGGAGATGTTGAATTACACTGTACATAATTGAATTGGTTAATGATTTAAACACGTCAACACGTTAATATTGGCTGAAGGTTACAAATTTGGCTGAAGGTTTTTCCATTCCCCATTCTGGAGTGGCAGATGACTCAAGAAATGACAGACAAGTACCCGACCCTTCCTTCCATCATGCAATACATCACACAACACAATTGTGACTTTTTGTGAGAAGATGTTGAATTACACTGTACATAATTGAATTGGTTAATGATTTGAACTGGTCAACACGTTAATATTGGCTGAAGGTTACAAATTTGGCTGAAGGTTTCTCCATTTGGCTTAAACCATTCGGCTAAAGATTTTCCAGTTCGGCTAAAGGATTTTATTGAACTGAGCCATTTTGGCTAACTGGTTAAAAATCCTAGCGCAAGCCCAGATTTTGATGCATACCAAACGTAACATAATTTTTGGAATAGAAACAAAGCCCCACGGAATATTTGATCCAAAGACACACTGACGTCATCAGAAATCACGAATGAAGGATTTCCATGAATCTCTATATATCCTCCCATGGGGAAGTGAAATCAGGTGTTCTGGAATTTTCTGCTCCACAACATATGTAATTGATATAACATGTATAAGGATATTGCTGAACATTGAAAAGAAACAAATAGAAAGGGAAACTGACTATTTTCAACAATCATGTTTGTCATACTATCGAGAAGACATCTCGGAATCATTATTAATCTCCAACATTAGATGCTACTAGTTAAAAATTAGTCTTTCCTAACATTACATTATCAAGAAAACACAGAATGTCATCTTAGAAGCAACTAGAAACGACTGATGTTCGGGATGCATAGAGCATTATCTCGCTACACGTGCGTCTGCTTCGAAAGATTACCACAAACATCTTTTGTTGGTGTAAACGAACTGGTTTTCGGGCAAGTACGAATGTCTGAGATGGTTAAAATTGCGAGCTTCAGTGAAATGTCAGTCTCACTGGGTGGCTTCTTCGCCTGAGGGATGACCTCGGACATGAGGCTATGCTGAGTGTGGTGAGATCAGGGGAAACACTGGAAGTGAGCAAGACAGGGCTTAGCTGAGGTGACACAATTCATCAGGGATAACTATAATGGCTTCCACGTGTAAGTCTTAGGTGATACAGTTTTCATTACACAAATAATGACAGTGGCATTCCAATGGATTGAATGTGCCGAAACAAACAAACAGTATTTCGGTGGTGAAAGTGTCTTCATCATAATATTGAACATCCCATACGTTATTTTGTGGAATGTTGTTAATAATGGTGGAATTGTGAGGATTTGTAAACATATATTAAGGTAGTTAGAGACAAAAAGTCACAACTGTCATGTTCTCAATAAAAACCACTGCCCTATAATAACCTTGCACACAGCCGTATGCATATTTATATGTCATGTGTCCGTGGTGATGCCCGTGCTGATACTAGCGTGACGTATGCATAAATGTTTGCTTAACATGTTCCTGAAGTATTTTACGTTTTTTGATGGCTTTTTCTATTGACATCTTCGAGTTTTTCTATAATGAGTAGGAATATACTAATACTAACCCTCACCCTGTTCAGGAATTATTCCTTGGTATTGAAGGAACACCTGTAGAAGACATCTTACTAACCCTGTGATGATGAGGTCTATCCATCAGCCATGCCACACACACCATCATCATCCCCCATCAATAGGGTGAAACCTGATCTTGCACAATGAATTTGATAAGTATCATACAAAAATCTGTGAAAGGATGGCAATATAATGGCAATGGATCACGTGTACATTACATTTCAGGGCAATGTCTCTGTATGAGAACCAAACCAAGCACAGAGAAAAGTGATGGACATTATGCACCTGTCTTAGGACATGCTGAAAACTTTGACCACATGGGCCGAACAAGGTCCATATACGATGTTTAATAGAGAACGATCATCATTGGGACAGATAACATGTATGTATATGTCAGCATAATACTACTAACACCACACGATTTTGATGGTGACAATTAAAAAGTAATATGAAACAGTTTTGGAATAGATGATGCCCGTCCATACATGTTTATCCAACGACACAATGGCGTCATCGGAGACAGACATTGTGTGAAATGTGGTGGTTTCTTCTGTACTCCTGATGGATGTAAGTATCAATCTATCACCAACAATACAATCAGATTTTGATGATGCCAATAACAAACGTAAAGTACAACATTTTGCAATAAAAACAAAGCCCGACCAGATAGTTTATCCTAAGACACACTGGCGTCATTAGGGGCAGACAGTGTGTTAAATGTAGTTGTTCCTACTGTACACCTGATGGAATTAGTATACAACTGCCCAACAACCTATGAAAATAATTCAGAAATTAGAAACTAACAACTGCTTAACACCCCCTAAAACAATGTAGAAAGCCAAAACAAACACCATGTAATACATATGTGAGTACCCAATCAAATGACTGCAAGTGTATAAATGTATTTATGAACTTATTACCGATGATAAGCAGATTTTGATGATGACAATAAAAAAACCTAACATCAAAAACTTTCGGAATAGAAATGAAGCGCGAACAAGTGTTTTATCTGAAGCCATACTGGCGTCCAATTGTGTAACTCACATACATAATATGTAAATCAGTTTGTAATGGTTAACTGTAATGAATTGATAATGGAGGAATCTTTTTTTGCACGGTTTGCAAAGTTGAATGACATGATGATCAGTATCCACTCCCCTTTTTATATTTCTCTCTCATGAAAGCGTACAACTTGCAGCCCATTACAAGCATATTGTACGAATATTTAATGCCTCATTGCTTTAGAAATCCTACTAATGAAACATCGTCTCTCACACACAGACACATTATACGTCTAGAGACCAAGGAATCATACCAGTCATACCAGCTACACAAAATTTGTTCATCAAAACTTTTTGCAAAATAACTTTTACGCAAGTGAAAACGCTTGTTCTCCAGTAGAAATTAATGTCCTAGATGGCTTAAACTGCGAAGTAATGCAAATGTCAGCCTCGTCAGCTGCTTCTCTCCGGGGATTACCCCGAACATGAGAATCTACGAATGACTAAGGTGGAACAATTTCATAGAACCGTAATGTCTTCCTTTTGTTTAAACTAACTTTAGACGATAGAGATCATACGAATGATATCATCGTCTGTCTTTCCGATTGGATAAGTTATTGGTTGTACATGATGTACGTGATGTTTATTTATCCTCATCGATTCCCGAACAACATGTAAGCCAAAACAATGCAACGGAGAGAAGGCCTTCGTTATATACATGATATAGAAGAAAACAAATATTCTATGTTAGTTCGAAGACACTGTGTAATGTTGTACACTGCAGTGGTATAATATATATACATATATTCAGATGGTTTAAAGCAACTACAACATTCCAGTGCTAACTGTCAGAGAATGGGGTTAACTCAATGTTAAATTTGCTTGTTTGCAGCAACGGCACATGGGTACCGGAGATTACATCCGCAAAGAAGAGACAGTGGTGTTGCAGACAGACTGATCAAGATTTCCGGATTAGGCATCTCCTTGTATTTACACGCGCGATGTAAATCACGACAGTAGGATCAGACACGAACAATACAGTTGGTGGTATCCATATATTTATGTAGATGGCGTCATCATTGTAAAATCCTCAAACTGGCATGATGTATGTGTACTAAATGAAATGGTCTGTGTATATGTCGTTCAATGTTTACCTGCAATAAGCGGTAAACGAAACACAGAAGTCCAGCCATATTTCGTTTTATGCATTCAGGCTATATGTAAGCATGCGCTTGTGACGCGTATGACTTTAATTTCAACAAAAAACACTGAAAAACGATTAGCATCTGTGAATTTCACATTACAATGAACAAATTTAATAAAGTTGCACGTTATGGTGCAGGTGTTTATGAATAAATTATCATGTACATGTATATTGAAGCCAGGGCAAAATCAAAGGACAATCATGTGTTGTCAGACGAACATTTTGTCATTAGGTCTATAAAAATTAATTTTCTGTTTCTCGTCCTCCTATTTTTTTTCAAAATTGGGTAGGAAGGGACTTTTAATTTTTGGCAGAACGACATTTCATACGTATGAAATACAGGTAAAATAATTGCACCAATAAATCAAGCCTTTGGCATTGAAATCATGTGTAAACACATGACTTATTCAAGTCCGTTTAAACCCGAATAGACATCTGAAACGAACCCCATGGAATGGATGTATGATAAGTATATAAGTACCTAATCAAAAGCTGAAAGGCTAGGCCTTCTAATTCCCCTGCATATTTGATTATGTAGCTAGTTACAACGACATGTATGATCTGTGTGCCAAAGAACTGTGCAAAGCAAATCCTGGAATATTTTTTCATCAAGTGCCATCACTTAACAAATTGATGCATTATCTTTGACAATTTGATGACTAAACCCATATCTCTTATGACAAAGCCTTGAACGGGCTCACGTGTTGATCACCTATCACTTAGGATTTCTATATTAATTTCATAGCTTGTAGCTCGTTTATCAGACATGATCACAACCTCTAAAACAGTAGCTAACATTGTGAAAGCTGACTTTGCAAGAAAATGTGAAAAGTACCTGGCATAAATCTGAGAAAGGCGGGCAATATCACAGGCACTTGGAAACCATTTAATTGAGGGTACAATGTGCTATCTATAATTATACAAGGTACTCAAGGCTCCTGTCGGGAAAATGGTGGTTGGACAAACACTCGAAACTTCAAAGCTCCAAAAATGCTACTTGCCCACGAGATTGATACAAACCAGGATATACTGTGGAGACTGTGAAGACACTATATCCAAGTTAGTGCACTGTTGAAACATATATCCATGAAATGAGGATTTTCTAGCGCATTTTATATCACCACTACCGCTTCCAAGACCTTGCGTGGCTGAAATTTGGATTCAAATCATCCGTTGTGCAGTTGTTTTGGTCGAACACGTTGTTTTGACATTGCTCAAACTTGGGATCACGAACTGTAAGTCATATCAGATATACAGATTTCTATATGAGTATATTAGTGTACGATTGGAGCGAGCTGTACTCACATCAGTTCGGCTGTTTTTGCTGACCAATTATGTCGCAAGAAACGGACATGGTTCAATAAGCTCATGTGTTTTTCAACCAAACAAGTGCACAACGGATGTTTTGAATCCAAATTCCAGCCACGCAAGGTCTTGGAAGCGGTAGTGGTGATTTAAAATGAGCTGGAAAACCTTTATTTCATGGATATTATGTGTCAATACTATACTAATTTGAAAGTCTTCATGTCTTCCACGAGACATGCTGGTTCATATCAATTTGGTGGACAAGTAGCATTTTTGGAGCTTTAAAGTTTCGAGTGTTTGTGCAACCACCATTTACCCGACAGAGGCTTGAGTGCCTTGTATATATTATTATTGATAGCACATTGTACCCTCAATTAAATGGTTTCCAAGTGCCTGTAGGCAATATCAGAACAATAACTCACATCTTTCGGGGAGTCGATTGGATACTCGTACAATGGCCCACACCATTAATGCCTCAACATGATAAACCAATTAGGCACGTACAGACGTGACAGCTGGTTGCGAATATCTCAATGTACGCTCGAATGACGAACAGAAGCAATGTATATTTGAAATATGTAGGCCTATCATAATGACAGGTAGCATGTGTCTAACATACAGTCAACAAATCAATAGACTGTCTTCGGCCAGACGAAGTTGTAATTTTATTGTTCACACTAGTGCTTCTGGTTTGCTTTATCAGCGCAAGTAATTTATAACGTGATGAGTATAAATTGATCACATAATAATTATCATTTGTTTCTGCTAACAAACGACGTACCATACTTATTATTTTAACAGTGATATAAATTTCTTTCATAATATATAAGATATTCATTTAATATATAAGACGATATCATCGATACTTCTCAATATGGATGCAAATTCTAAAATATGTGTGACGTGGGGTACAACTGTACAGATATATGTGACAACATATCACCGGTTAGTACAAGATTTTGATGATTTTAATAGAAAACCTTACACCAAACACTTTGAAATAGAAACAAGGCATATTTAGGAATTATGCGTTGTCGAGAACCGCATTGGCGTCATTAGGGGTAGATAATATGTGAATATATGTAGTTGTTTCCACTCCACACCAGATGAGTTGGTGGGTCGGGCCTAAACGTCACCAATAGTGACACCGGTTATCTGTCACGATTACCTGTTGTTTGGATGGCTTGTGGACGATTCATCTGCCATTTGGGATGTGATTTCAGCGTGAATTGCGGTGTTTAGTATTTTACGGACCGTGTGTTATTAGTCGACACAAATCACCGCAGCTCCAGTTTGAAAACGAACATATTTTGAAGGCGATCCTCGCGTTTTGAGTATTTTCGTCCTTGATGATCCATTTCAAGATGAACTTGTCAGTTGTAACTTGTAGGCCTGAGTATTCTAACTGTGTTACTATGCAATTTCGTTGAAACGTATGTCGATACTCGTCTCCGGTGTATTTTACATGTGTAGCACCCAGGGGTATTATCTGAAATGGAGCAACAAACGTATCCGCTATGACGTTTATGATCATAATGCAACAGAAAATACAGGGATACGCCATACTGGGTACATGATACCAAATCAATTGGTCATTCAACTCAATGTTATGTTAGTTTTGTCAACTAATGACATTGAATGATAAGCATGAATATATGGGACGACACATGAGATTTTTCACTATTCTGCCTTGAATGGACCCCTCGAGAAAATACGCGACATCTCGGGAGCGGATGGCAATGCAAAACCCCTTTGCTTCACCAGCTACTGGGCAGTATGTCAACAAATACTACCTTGAAAACCGGGTCATTATTTCCCAGCAGTTAATTCTCTCTGATGAATATACACTCGCCTGGCATAAATCAAATATTAGAGGTCATATTTCAAAATAGGTTCTATTTACATGTATACTGCATAAGTGAGGTGAACGTTCACTGATTGGCTGAACTAGTTAGTGTCTTGTGCCGTACTGGCATAGTGCTTAGTAATGTTACTTCAGAACTCCCCGACATTTAGAAATAACATTAGTAATGTTACATCAGAACTCCCCGACATTTAGAAATATAACTCGATCAACAATTGTGAATTTACTGTTCCTTTTTGGCACTTTTTTGCTTTTTGACACTTTTCCTCCTATAAGTTTTTCTTACCCCCCCCCCCCACGCACAGAAATTTAGCTCAAATTCCAATGCATCTCTGATGATTTACTTGTACGTTATGTTTTACTAGTATTATCAATATTTTGCAGGAAATTTGGTGGGAAAATTGCTTGTCCCCATAATGAGTAAATGTAAGTATCAATCTGCGAAAAATAACGGAAATTTTTCTATATTCCTTCAGCGGATTGATACAGGCCTATGATAACTCAATATATAAAATTCCCAGTGATTTCTGTAGAAATACTAGGATATCAGACCGTAACATAGAAACAACTGTGTGATCGTATGTTTTCTATACATATCAGATCGTCTGGGTACTTGCTTCGAGTTCAACAATAGATTGCACTCGAGTACATGGCGACAATGAATAACAAAGTCGTTAATGAAAAACACAAATGATATATTATTGCCATGTCAACGCTTTTGTCGTGTATACAGAACTACCCACACTTGTGAGTTGTGAGTTGGCATTGTTATTACCGAACGGCGTAGTTTGCCATTCAATCGCCTGGGGGCGGTCATGTCAATGACACGCTTCGCTGGCTTGCTATGCACGGCGAGGAAAGTATGCAAAAGTTGATAGCAATACACACGGACAGAACAGAAATTACGACGCATAGAACAGGATGGGAATTAGCAAATACCTGCGCACAGATGAGACTCAGATGAGAATAATACCTCTTTTTCATGCTTCAATCGACAGAATCGTTCCAATGATAATCTAAGCGCAAAATTCGTTCTGATTTGATCATTCATTCCGTGTGGAACGGGATCATGTGGTGTAGAAATGACTGGATTTTTTCAAATATTCTTGACGATTTCTCTATGGATTATTGTTCATGTAAAAGGTGAGATCCGTGAACAGTGAATGATAACGCTCTCCGTCTCTCATTTTATGCAAGACGTTGAGGTATATCATGTAAAACAAACTCTAGTAATAATGAGAATTGTTGAATGTGATATTTTCACAAATTTCCAATGAACTCATGTCATTCAAGAATGATAATCGTGTGTTTTAGCCGACATTTTTGTTTGCAGTCCAAAGTCAATCAGTTCAATACGTGAGAACAGTTGTTCTCGACCGGAACACAACTTTCCAACCTCCCTACAAAATAAGCTCCATCTACGGGCGATTTTCCAACAATGAATCGGTTTGGGTGCAGTTGTGGTTGGCTAATAATTATACGATGGATGTCCTTTCGCTAACTTGGCAGTATCTCTTAGAGCCGGTGGTAGGAAATGGTACTTTTGAAAGGGTAAGTTGCCTAAGGTTAAATGTGATCATATGCGATGGCTTTTAAAGGTTTACATAAATTACCCGATCGCTGAATTCAATACTACACAAAGGGATTACCCAATATTTCACGCTTGTATCACCAGATGTTCAATTGTTAGCTAACAATCGATGTATCATAATTTGGAGAATTGGAGGTGGTGACCGCATGACTGTGAAATATTCTGATGATGATATTTGAAAACCTAATTTTAATTTCGGCGCACACTTTTTCATCAACACTAGTTCTTGTTACAATAGCAACCTCACATCCCTGGTCATCATTGTTGCAGATTGAACTCCCACGGGAAGACCACTATACGATCAACAGTTATGACGTCAGACTCGCGATATTGAACACTGCCGTTCCAGGGCCCATCTTAGAGGTGTATAGGCCTGGCGGGGGATTGGTCCTATCCCTGTCTAGCCCATCTCACCCCCCAGAGAATGGCAGTGCTCTGGAGTTTGACGATCTCCTCCTCCCTTATCACTTACCTTTATACTTGTGTAACACGTCAGGTAAATCTCTTATCTTATCCATTATTCATATCCTTATATAATTACTGCCTTATGATGCAGCATAAGTCTCGCAAAAGTCATACAGATTCATAATAGAAAACATGCAACCTGCGAGGTCAGAACACTGGTTAGACGATGTCTACATAAATGTCAACAGTATAATGCACGCAACATTTGCCAAAATTGGTTTGATAGAAGATATACCAATCTTCAAATAACATATTTTGACATAATTTCTGTTTTCATCACGGCCCGACAAAAGGTTGTTCCGGGATTCCACCAAACACTGTCGGACGCACGGTAATTAATGATGAAGGAACTTTGTATGCTACATTCTACCAATGAACTGCAGTTCAAGCTCGTTTTGTTTGTTAAAAAGTCCCCCCAATTTTTACAGACAGAGGCTCCAGCATTGAACGATGGTTACACGGGTGAGTATAAAATGAGTGTACAGTTATTTTAGCCATAAAACAATATTTGTTCTCGATCGAAATTACGATAGTATTCAGTTTTGAAGTGTATTGCACAAACATCTGAAGTGCATTTAAACACAATTCGCGCAACGTGAATTGATACATTAAATTATTTACAGGCATTTCAATATTGATCGACTATATTACAGCTGTTCTCACTGACTGGGCTTGGTGGATCCTAGCTTGGAACATCGTTCTAACTGTGCTCAGCCTGGGTCTGCTGGGAGCTATGGTCGTGGTCTGCGTGGACACTCAGCGTCTGCGACGTGGTCACGTGACAAACGTACGCCCCTCGTTTGAGCGTCCTGCCGAGAGCGACACCTGGCGAATGGAATCAGATAGGAGGTACCACTCTGCCCCAGGGCGCACTGAGCGGAGGATTGAGCCAACTCCTACATACCAGCGAGTCATCAGCAGACACCGACCACAACTGCATGGACCTGAACAGTTCTAAATGGGTGTCGCATTCACATACATCGAGGGCGTATCCAGGAAATTTGGAGAGGGTGGTGCGGCATTTTGATTTTGGAGGCTCCACCAACACTGGTAATTGGATAATTACCAGTGTTCCCCCAGTCTGACTCAGTCCACAACTGTTCGTGCATCGTCTTCCATTTTCCGTTTATCGAATCAATAGTAATGTCGTGACCACCCTACACAATGAACCTATCGCAATCACTGAATACCCTGCACAAGGAATCTGATAGATAGATATGTGCTTTTGAAAAAAAAAAAAACTGTACGAGGAGTCTGTTGTAAGAAAAAAAACATTTTGCTTCTGAAATGTTTCGCTGTTCAATATTATAAGCATGACGATAGTGAATAAACGATAGTGAAAAGTAAGATGCTACATGGATGTATGCATCCTACTATAATGGAAGTCACATGTTTTGATGGAAAAAATCCTAAGTGAAACATATTTGTGTCAGGAAAAAGTCAGACGGAATATTCATATCTAAAGATATATTGGTGGCACCGTGTAACATATGTCGTCACCATCGTGCTAGTGTTGTTGTACTACAAAGCACAGTTTTGTACACTGTACACTAAAGATTATCTCGCGCGAATTAAAATAGATGTTTCACCTTAGTATTTAGGTCTTCTCGAAATTGAATTTCCTAAATACTTGCACGTCATGAATACAAAGAACCGTATCGTTTTCTGTATTTTATTGCATTTGGATTGGAATGGGCATGTGCTACATCAACAAAAGTCGAAACACGAATATGTAAATGTCACCACACAGTTGTGAAAAGGAAATTGGAACAATACTCGTCTGGGTACATGTATGTGTACATCCACTTGTTTCAGATCAAACATACATTCAACTTCAAAATTTATGTTTTTACCAAGGTGTGTTCATAGTTCCCCCCCCAAGTGACAAAACAACTTTATTCCAAGAAGACTAACGAAATTCCTATGGGTGACTGAAGAATCATATTATTAAGAAGATAATCTGCGCTCTAGCACACCTACCATACCCCCAACAAAACACACACAAACACCCATGTACCGGTGTTTTATTGAAGCAATGTGTTGGGGAGAAATCAGTTAACTACCCGACGGTTCATATTATACACACACCATAGAAAAAAACATTCACACAAAATCCAGGCGCCTCTGGCCACGGAACGGTATGGGCATCGTTGTTGACATGGCTGGTCAGGACTGGATGGTCGAGTACTATTCCTTCATATGGTCCCACTGGTGCTCGGGCGCCACGTACTTTCCAATGTCCTTTTTCTTCACCATCAGCACTTTGCGAGCCTGATCCTTGCTGAGGAAGGCGCTGATCATCTTCCAGATCCCTACACGGTAAATAAACGCATCAAGAGATGCAACCATTACCAATATTTCGAACTTCACGATATTACAGTCACAGACCGAGTGCGGAACTCGTTCGGCTAAAATGTTACTTTCCCTAGGTATTTATCATTACCAAAGTGATACATCAGATTTGGCTCATTGAAATTGGGAGGAAATTGTCGAGTCATATGAACGCAATATCGATTTGAACTGGACTTCATGTAATGGAGAAAATACGAGTAACTGTCCATTCGGGCCTCGGCCTTTCAGATCTACGAATGGAGCGAACAAACAATAATGTGACTTCACGGGTGTATTTTAATAGACGATTACTAGTATAACATTGGTCCAGCATAAAACGTACCGCTGACGATTGTAGGCATCTCGTAGTTCAACATGTATGCTGAAAAAAGAAAAGTACATTTGTGTTAAGAAAATGTCAAGAGACGTAAAAAATGCACACCAAAAAAATTATTATTAGGTTTGCACGAGATATGTAGCTTCATTTTTTTCCCAGGGCGAATGATTCACGCTTGTTCACAACTTGGATGTCTGGTTTTATTATTTTACTTGCAGATATATTCGTTTCAATCCGATATAACTCGATATTAATTAACGTGAGCGAGCATAGTTCACTACAATCACTTTTTGATAAAAGTGCGATTTATAAGAGGTGTATGAATAATGATATACTTACCAAGATACGCGGGGAAGTACGTTGTGAAACACGCCATGACAAACTTCGTGATGTCCATGTTCTGCAAGGATATTAAAAATACACATTTGTGTGATCAGCAGGATTGTTTCGGAATATGCTGTGATTTACATACAATATAAAGAGTATGAAGTCGGCACTCAAAAATTATGAATTCACAAAAACGCATTATCAATCAGCGAAGATAAACTCTGATTTTTCTAATTCGTTTACATAGTTTTTGGCTGATACTTTTGCGATGTTAAATGCTATCGTTCTATAACTAGGCATACTTCACACGGGAGTCAAACGGCAATCCTCTACCAAATTTCAGATTTCTAGCATGAAAATTGAAAAAGTTGGCAATCTGCCGCAATGTTAAATTTAGCCCTGTCATTTAATTTCGGGGTCCGCCCACAATTTTGTGCATTTGCTCGGTTTTGTAGTGGTGGAATCTTTCGAAATCAATATGTTTGTGTAGAATACACCACCGATGTATGTTCTGGTCCCAAATTACAAAAATACTTCGAATCCTGATGGATGTAAACAGGATCAGATACTCGAATAAGCTCAGATTCTCGAGATCCCGCTTTGGGCTGAAATTTAACATTGGGGTAGATTGCCAACTTCTGCAATTATTGCGATAGAAGTCTGAAATTCGGTATAAAATTGCCGTTTGTCTCCGAGGTGAAGTATGCCAAATTATAGAACGCTACCATTCAGCATCGCAAAGATATCGTCAAAAACCGGTGTAAACAAGTTAGAAAAATCAGAGTATAGACACGACTACAGTAGACGAAAGTCACATGACCATCCAGTGCTCGGGTTTTATTTTTGGGCAAATCATCTTTCTCAGCGTTTCCACAAACTATTTATTATAGTTTGTAAGATATGATTTGTCCTTAATTTCGAAGGAACTTGTCAATACGTGGGTACTGACCAGGTTACTATTCCCAGCGCCAGACATGTCCATAAGCACGACACACATCTGCTCAGGATTCTTCCTGTGATGCTGATCGAAGTTCCACGCAATGTACTTCTTGAGGAGTAGGATCTGCTCCGAACCAGAGGCTGTGTTCTCCTTCGTACGGATGTACACTGGAACAATCAAACCAGTCATTCATTATCATCATGGAGGTTGTACGCAGTATTAGTATCGCTTGGCGTTTGACTGGAATCTTACATGCTTGTCATACATCTATTTCGGTGGGTTTGTTTTCAATGTTCGAATTGATTAAAGGGTGTTGGGCAGTTGTATGCCAATTCCATCGAGAGCAGAGTAGAAACACGTATATATTTTTCTACACACTGTCTGCCCCTGATTACGCAAGTGTTGCAATGGATTCACATATTCGGCTGGGATTTTTCCGAAAGTGTACATGTAGTATTTTGGGGTTAATATTGTCATCATTAAAATCTTGTACCAGTGGTAATGTATTGATCAGTGGTAATCAGTACATTTTCTTAAACCAGAGTCCAGTCAAATATTTACATCCAAAGCCACGCTGGCGTCATCGGGGACAGACAGTGTGGGATTGTAAATATGAGTGTTTCATTATACGAGTGCCCAACAATTTATAAATCCGAACCAAGCCCCGCGAAATAGGTGTTTGGCAAGTTCATAAGTACCCAATCACAGGCCGCGATGGTATTGAGTTTTTGGTATTTTCGGAGACGGATTAATAACGTTCACAAGAAGTGACACCAGCTGAGTAGTACAAATGGTACAAATCACACATAGATTAGATAATAATCTTCACGTTGCCCAAGGTGTCGTTGGCAGCAATACATTAGTTTGTGTCAATTGGCCCATTACCGTTATTACAGGAGATTGGGATGAAGACAATAGAAACCCTACCAGAAACAAGACTGGTTTATGTATTTTGGGGGCTTTTTTTTCCCCGATTGACGTTGCAGTCAAGTCTTCTCGACACCACATAGATTTATCTATTGAAATGTATGTAAGTTACATACAATTGTCCTAAATTGAAAATTATAGAAGTCATGCATCTTACTTACGAATTGGGGCTCCATGCACGTCGAAGCCCTTGTAGTAGATCCCCTTCCTGTCCGTGATCTCGGCGGGGAAACAACTCTCGTCCAGATCTATTGGAGAAGTACTCATGAATGTTACAACAGTACTGATCAACTGCATGCCTGTACCAACCATGCTCTTTCTTCTTGATGGGGTGAATTAGTTACTATGCATGCATATAGTTGATCAGGGATTTGTGGTCTAGGAGGACATGTCATCGAGATAGCTTCAGCAGCTGCACTCTGCATTTAAGCTGCCGTCACACTGTGCGAGTCAGTTGCGTAGTCTGATGGCAAGCACCTTCAAACACTACATCATTTCCATCACCACAGAACAGCACATGCTGCAATTTGAACTTGTCAATGTACTCCAACCCAGTATCAGTGTACCGAATAACCCACCAGCCCCCCCCCCCCCCCTTTCCACCCTCGCCGTCGCGAAGTCGCAACAATATCGTCGCTTACTAAGTAAAGTCATTGCAGGCGGGGGGGGGGGGGGGGGAGAAGCAGATAAACGTCCACAGCACATTATTTATACCCCTGTATTTCCAGACACTGAGGCTTATCGTTTAGTGGTAAAAACACAATGAAACCTGGGACACCCGAAAACGAGTTCCGAGTTTCAAGTTCCGAGTTTCAAGTTCCGAGTTCCAAGTTCCAAGTTCCGCATTTAAAGTCCCAAGAAAGTGCAGTTATCGTTTTTATATTTCTGCATCGGGTCTCTCCAACTCATTAAATCACTTTCTTGTGCCACCTTTCAATATCACAAAGTCGAAAATTAATCTTCCAAGCTAATGCCTGGTACGCGCGGACCTCAGAGTGCCACGCGGGTATGATTTGAAATTTCGGATAAATTGCGGATTTGGGTGTGTTTTTCGTTCAATTCTATTCAGTTCAAATGTATTTTTATATCATTTCTATATTTTGCATTCACAAAATTAAATACAAATGATGGGAAAATTGAAAACAAAGGGGAATGAAAATAATACTTATTGCATTATGACATAATAAATTCGGATCTTGTCAATTTCTTTCATTAAATAATTGTTCAGGCATCACCAACGAACTATGCTGTGGATGACCGAACGAATATTTAATAGAAGAAGTTGATATTTATAATTTATTTGAACGTGTAACATATTTGGTGCTGCGCCTTCAAACTGACGCCATATGATCCCTCGTCTCTGCAACTTTTAGACTCAATGTTGAAAGAACTCCTGAAAAAGCGTGGCATCTGTAGAAATACCGTAAAACTTCTAATAGACGCCGGGTTCCTAATAGACGCCGGGGGTTCAGGTATACTGAAATTAATAGACCCCGGGTCTATACGTACACTGTGTAACATAGCAACGTATAGATATTAATATCGACAACGTCAACGCGTCCCAGTCGTCCGATTTGTCATATCGTAACACAGGCCTCGCCAATTCCAATAAACACCGGGTCCAGACAACGACTGAAATCAAGAAACGCCGGGTTTTAATAAACGACGGGTTCTAATAGACGCCGGGTCTAGAGTGTAACTGAAATCAATAGACGCCCGGGTGTTTATTAGAAGTTTTAGGGTACTGACTGAACACCGACGACACCTTTTTCTTAAACGCGGAATTGGAACTTGGAACTCGGAACTTGGAACTTGGAACTTGGAACTCGGAACTCGTTTTCGGGTGTCCCATGAAGGCTGGCATAGTTCAGTATATATACCATAATTAATCTTTGGTACAATTTCTAATAGCGCACATTTCCATTGGGTGCGAGTAATCAGAGGTGCTTTCGCTGGATATATACTACGAGGTAAATGTAATTCTACCATTGTCTTGAATTCAATACTCACCCCAGAGACCAATCTCCTTTCTGAACTTGAAGGCCTCGTGGATGACATCCAGCGCCTTGTCGACATTGCCTTTAGACTTGAGAGTTCGTAGGAAGCACCTGACAAAGGCATCCTCACTGTTTAGGCGGTCGATATCTCTCTGGTCGTACTTCGGAAACTTGTCTGCAATTTATATATTGTACCTCCTTGGTATATTGCATTGTTCACGGTTATGACCAATCTTTACGAGGGTACAAATGACGCAGTGTTAAAAAAAAAGTTCAAAATCTAAGACAATTGCGAAATAAGGAAAGCACGGTAGGAAAAGTGCAGCATATGCATGTCACCAAGACTTATATTTAGTATTAGAGGCTTGACTCTTTCTGCGCTTTCATTGGTTCCGATGTGCTATCACGTGCATCTGCAAATTATCTATTAGTATGCGAGATATTTTGTTTTGTAAAAATTTTGTGAAAAGGGTGGCGTAAATACCTGCATATTTGGAGTTAAACTTTGCCCGGACTTCATCTACCAAGTGGGCCACTTCCTGGAAGAAGATGGTTTCAAGAATGACACCGCTGTCTCACAAAGTATTAGAAAGCATAATATTACTTTTTGGGGGGTAGGGACTTTTGGCAGAGGTCGGTATTTAATTGTGAATTGAAAACAGAAAAATTATTCGGAATAATTTACATAGTTCTGACTTATATGCTAGGAGTGCTGGATAAACACGTCATTGATAGATTTTCACTTCTCGTCGTATGAAGTTCAAAATTCGGTATGTCATGTCATCATTTTTTCATACGATTGATTCAAGGAAGTTACTCGATACTTCACTCTGTATGTTTAAGTTTTGAATGTTTAAATGGAGTTATGGGATTGAAAGTGTATAATGTGAGGACGCACCAAGGTGAAGGACGTCACAGACAAAATGCAAGAGGTGACATAACAATCATGATATATATACCTCTAAAATGGTAGTCAACTAAATTATTTAAATACCTCAGGTTTTGGGTTGATATCCGCCATCGTGTCGTTTGCTGCAAGGTGCTATAAATCCCGTAATGCGCCTTCAGGTGGATGCAGACTCTCGCAGATACCTACTCAGACAACAACCACGCCCGACCCTCTCACCCTGTCCGGGACTCCGAGCCTTGGACCCGGTGGTCAACGGGGTAGCAGCCTTATCGTCCACGTGCGCCTCAAGGTCCGCCTTGGGTGAGAGTTTTGTATGTCCTGGATTTTGGGTCGACCAATTGTACTCTTTTGCTAGAGTCTACTATCGAGTTTGATACTCAGACTTGTACTTGTATATGTTTTTATGATTGATGTTATTATCAGTAATCATGTGGTGCGTAGCTATCATTCGAGTGGCGTTTATATTTGTATAACGCTGGCCCCTAGTCAATGATATCTGTCGTTGGGTGACTGTCAGCCAACATGTATTTCTGTAACTGTTCTCTCCACTTATCGGAGTCATGTCTTTCAAATATGAACTATATGAATTAATAATATGAATCAATTTTCCAGTTCATTGTCTAAACTGTCAAAAAACACAGTTGAAGTAAACGGTATTTCTTTATTTATAGTTTTTAATGTATATTTCTTTGGGGTGCGTATATACATGTGAGTATTTTGAACATGGGTTTTGTTGTTGCCTTTTATTTGCTCACAATAAAAAAACGAATTCGCACCTTATTTTGATCTATATTATGTCATGGTACCAATTACCTCAAAGTATCAGTGAGGCAAAAAAATCGAACCAACGACATATGCCATCGCTCGTTATAGATCCTGATACGCTGTGTCAGGGACTTGCTTAGCATATTTAGTAACATAATTGAAGAAAGTAAGTGAATAGGTTTGGTCATAGTGACATTGCATTGACGTGGTGTGTTTCCATGTGGGTTTAACGTAAAATCAACGCCTTTTAACTGATACATATTGACAATGTGATACTGCTTTGAATCCGTGACTTTGTACGGTGTTCCCTCACGGCGTTTTTTCGTTACATCGAGTTGGGATGTACGCATTTGATACCTATCAAATGAATGAAAACATACAATTTGTACATTTTTACTATCAGGCGTATTGCTTGGCGGTAAACTAATTGTTATTGCTGTAGTGAAGAAGTGTAGTGAGAATTTTCGTGAAACAGAATTCATGGTTAAGAAATTTTCCGGGATAAGTACAGAATGTTCCGAAGGCTAGAAATGTTACCGGAGAAATGTACAATGCTGAACTGCAAAGTTCTGACAAAAATAGGAAAACCTGTAGGTCACTGGTAGGTTGACAAGATGAGTATTCATATCGCAAAAAATCAATATACAAATATATTTAACATGTTTGAAAACTCTGTCAATCAGATTTATACGACTGAATGAACCGAGGCACTTTGCGATAAACACCTTGCACAATGTTGTCAGACTGTCAACACAACAGCGCCACGGCTCGAACCAACAATCCGTTGGTTATGAGGAAAGTGCCTCAACCTGCGCTACCTGTCATGACAATTTTGGTTCAACATTGAAGTCACCTGAGGTCAATTTTCCCCCGTTTTGGGCCTTCATTTTGGGCCTTTCGAGCAATTCAAATTCCATTATCTTCATATACGTTACAATTACACGCCTAAAATAAGCATGCTTGTACAGAATTATAAAAACAGTCATCGTGTCGATTTCGAAGAAAAAAGTTTGAAATTGTGTTAAAATGTCGGCACTAAAATGACAACCAAATAACCAAAATCTTTTATATATATAGATATTTTTAAAGGTCTTCTGATGTTGGACGAAGGAATGCTCCGCCAAATTTATAGAAAAATTCTTCACACACAAAAAATTATTACAGACTCATATGGATCGGTGACCTGAAAATGCCCCCGTGTTGACAAAGTTTCAACCCTAAGCTTGGGAGATAAAAATGTAGAGGACGGATGGACAATGGATTGCAATGCCTTGCCAAAGGTCATCGGTGACATGAAAAAAAAAGGACTTCATTAATCCTGATATTGTGAAAATACCACAGTTACAACTGCTACTACAACTACTATATACTGGCATATTGTCTAGCATTACGACATTTGATTTTCCTAGTACGTGCGTGGATGTTCCAATGTTAGAAAGGAAAGGACCCGAACTTTTAATAGTATTCATTTCGCATTAAAGACATATAAGACGTTCACAATAGATCTATAGAAATACAAAACACCAAAAAAGAAAAATGCTCAAGTCAACAACGATAGCTAGTCCCACAGCAACCAGCAAGTGACAGATCAAAGTTCACTTCTTCAGCAAGGAATCCACTGGTATTCTACCCTGCTGGTCCAGCAACCAATCAGCTACTTTTTCTCTTGTTTGAGTTGATGTTCTAGAAGTTGGTCCTCCGCTATGTACTGCCCAATGGTGCTGCGCTTGGCGAAGTGTGTTCTCTTTGACTGGTCCTCGTCCAGGAAGCCCTTGATGATCTTCCACACAGCTGGCGAATAACGGAGACGAAACAGATATTGATTCGCACTTTGAGACAAAACAGATATTGATTCGCACTTTGAGACGAAACAGATATTGATTTGCACTTTCAGACGAAACAGATATTGATTCGCACTTTGATACAATCGTATCACTCATATTCTCACCGATTTTTTTGAATTTACGTTCAAGTCACTTGTGACTTCGCGTTAGTGGATGAGGTATCGGGTATACGAGTTCGCCAGTTAAAGCAACTGCCTTCGAAACAGGCAATATTTTTTTAAAAACACTATTTCATACTGTGAAATTAACTCGATGAGATGTAATCACATCAAATGTTATGTCTGCAACCCAGTCCTTTTCGAAATTTTGCTCATATGAGTAGGTGGTTCACACGTAAATACCGATCATGCGCAGGAATAAAAAAAGCGTCAAAGTGTAAGATGGTCCGACAATTAATGCTCACCACCATATATCACTGATTATTTCCTCATAACTACATTATATATATATGTCGATAAAAACTGGAAAATATACTCAGTGTGTGCCTTTAAGGGCAATTTGAGCATGGATACACTTCGTTTGTTAATATACAAAACTGGCATAAAATGTGTACATGTCTCGTATTAGACAAGTTTCAATAAAATTTAGTTTTGAAAAAAATATTGCATACATTCGAAGGCATTTTTCGATAAACTTCAAATAATAAGGGTGTACCATGCATAATAATGTTAAAATAAACGATAATGATTCTAACCTGTCAACTAGATTATATGACAAACGTGGTGATTTCAATTTTTCCATAGTCAATTTCCCTTTCCTAAGCAGCAACATTCCTATGTCACCGGCATATGGTGTGTTTGTTTCTCAACTTATACGCTATTCCAGAGCTAGTTGCAAATATGAGGACTTTGTCTATCGAAGTGCCCAGCTAGTCTCTAAACTGCTGCGACAAGGATATGTTTTACCAAGACTTATAGCTGCGTTTGAGAAATTCTATTGACGTCATCATGATCTGGTTGATAAATACAGCAAATCTATGTCTGCCACGCAACTAGATCTATATTCATGTTAATTTTGGGGAATTCATGACGAGTGCCACTAGAGGGGCACGAAATGCTCACTCTTTCCGGAACACCTGATTTGGCCATTTTTGGGGGTCCATGAGTTTCCCTGTCATTTTTGTTTTCTCTCACTTCGTATGCCTGATATGACTTTCTGTCCCGGGACTATGAGATTGGATAACGGACCCTGTTTTGTTTGCTCGGAATACTTAATACTGGGTATTGATTCCACGCCAATTAGTATTGTATGGCATAAATTCGGCTTGGATTGAAAGAATTTAGACGCATCTATATACACGCAAACTTTAACATAGCTTGCATTAGAGCTTATTTGAACGATTTTTTGTATCGGTGTGTTTTTTTATCAAAATTAATAAATTGTTTTTATTAGAGAATGATCGCAAACTATGCATTTTATGCAAACAAACATTTTAAATGCAAACCTGAAAATTCGATTCCCCAAATATGTATGAAAAATCATTACCTTCAAGAGCCACTCCCATTTTGAACATGAGGTTGTAATCTGGAACAAAGATATTTATATAATTATCACATTTGACTTGATTCATTAGGAGCTATAAGCCATTTTTTTCAATATAAGCCATTTGGACATTTGGCGTTAACTATGATACATGTAGTAATAACCAACACCGCTTGCCGTTTAGCCCAGATGCTTCATTGTGACATGGAACGAGTAAGAAACATTGTGATCTGTATTGTGATCTGCTGTCAGTAACGTTATACACCCACAAGAACGCACAATAAAATCCCATAAACGATATGATGTACATGACCGAAACAACCACTTAATAAATTTAATAACTTAATGTCTGAGTTGGAATTTTTATTGCGGCCCTGGAGAACACAGAGATAATAACTCTCGAAAGAGAAAATTGCTCCGGGGAAACCTGTGTCCGACGTAATAGCAATGAAATCAACTAGACCGGAATCCTGGACCTGATTTCTTTGGAAAAAAAAAACGTTTGCTGTTCGAAAGCTGGGCTAGAAGTGACCAATTTCCCATCACGAAAAAACCTAAATACATTGAGCAATACCCATAGAAACGCCCTTTACACAGACTGACCAATCAGGCCCAACGGTTCCGTCCCAATGAACCGTACAACAGACAGTGCATTATGCAAAAAACACCATCGTGCAGAAAAGCGTTTCCCCTCTATACGTTGTAACGTGGGAAACATCATTTATAATTTTTATCCCATACATTCGTTCAAATGGTTATTTATACGTTGAGTGCTGCCAAATGTGTTTGCATGCCTCACGTTCAAGTTACTTGACCCTATAGTGTTGATGAATAGTTTTTGTGAACAATTATTATACTTATACTTTGATTTTTCTAACTCGTTCACACTATTTCTCTGTGATATTTTTGCAGTATCGTTCTATGACTTCGCATACTTCACCTGGGAGTCAAACGGCAATATTCTACGGAATTACAGATTCCTATCGCGAAAATTGAAAAAGTTAGCAATCTACCCCAATGTTAAATTTAGCCCTGTCATTCAAATTCTGGGTCCGCACACAATTTCGTGCATAAATTTGCTCGGTTTTGTTGCAGTACCAATCTTTCGAAATCAACATGTTTGTGTAGAATACATCCCCAGTGGGATTTCTGGTCCAAAATGAGAATAATATTCTGAATCCTGGTGGATGTAAGCAGGACCAAATCCTCGAATATGCTCATATTCTCGAAATCCCGTTTTGGGCTAAAAGTTAACATTTGGTCAGATTGCCAACTTCTTTAAATTTTGCGATAGAAATCTGAAATTTGGTAGAAAATTGCCGTTTGGCTCCAAGGTGAAGTGTGCCAGATTATAGAACGATAACATTCAGCATCGGTAAAATATCGTGAAAAACCAAAGTAAACGAGATGAAAAATCAGAGTATAGTACACATATCATGTAATTCACTTTCCACTATAAACATTGATTTATAATCATAACCGTTTCTAATATAGGCGGCACAGACATATTTTTTGAACCACTGAGGTGTCGATGACTCACCATTGACACACGGGAAGTGTGTACTCGCGCACTTGATGATGAACTTGGTCATGTCCATATCCTGTAAAAACAATTGAAAATCACAGAATCACAACCAACGAAAAGGGTATGAAGGCAAACATCGGAATTTCTTGAATGATTATTTCGTTGTAACATAACATATAGTGTAGCACAGATCGATACAAGGATTGAAAATAAAACGCTGTAGGTCTTCGAGAAATGTAATACATTGTATAATAGTTATATTATTGACTCATGATATTGTATTATCGATATATGTATCGACCTATGATATTGGATGTATCGACCTATTATGTTGTATGTATCAATATATTATATTGTATGTATCAATCTATTATATTGTATGTATCGATATATGATATTGTATGTATTGACCTATGATATTGTATGTATTGACCTATGATATTGTATGTGTCGACCTGATATACTATGAGATTCTGATATTGACAATAGAAAAGTTATTGATTTATATTCGAAAATTAATTAGTTGCTTTATCTACGAAGGGTCGCTTTTAGAATTTACACATTTTGCATACACGCATATCTACGTGTATTACCGAAGAACATACTTGGAGACACACACTCTCCTTGACTTCACATACCATGTTTGAGACCCCGGCATCGACGAAATCAAAGAGTAAGATGAGTTTCTGGGCGGAGTGTTGCTTGTAGTGTTGATAGAAGTGGTACGCCACGTACGCCTTCCCCTCGTTGATCAAGTGTCCCTTCTTCTGTTTGACCACACGGAACTGGACTGGAAGAACGTATCGGTGGGCAGGGGGGGGGGGGGGGCAGATATGGTAGGCGATTATTGTGTGTGATGAATATTCTCAATACAGCTGGTTTGCCTGACGGAATAAAGTACAGGTGTTATAAATTCTTAATATTTCGAACAGCATGATATGACCTCGGGATGATTCTACCTAGGCGGAGCTACCGGTTCTCAGGCGTCTGGATAAGATCACTGAGACCGTTCAATGATCCAATCTCTCTCCCCCCCCCCCCCTCCCCCAGTGTACTTGTCGGAGTCAGTAGATACGGTACCAAAACGAGTGAATAACATCGTCCAAATATTGACCAATGGATAGTACGTACGGATTCTGTTGCCTTTCTTGTCGGTCCCGTGGAAGAATACCCCGTGTTTCTCTCGGAGCTCGGCGTTCAGGTCGGTCTCCTTCAGGTCTGTCGGATTATAGTATAGATGAGTTAAAAATTGCAGGTTAGAATATCCAAGGATATCGAGATTGATGCCAAAGTTGAGCCATGTTTTGGGCTGACTGTCGAAGGCATTGATCTTTTCTCGCGCTCAAATACTTAAAATCTACATAAATTCGTGGAATTCATCTTTCTTTAACAACTACTATGTGATAACTCATGCTTCCATTAGCCTACTATTCCCGCACGACACTTCAAAATATCTCTGGTACATATTTTTCAACGGATACAGGCCTACCCCGGAGTTTGTATTTGGCGCGGAAGAGCAGAATGTCGTTGAGCAGATCCGTCGCTTTGTTCACGTCACCGCCAGACTTGAATGAACGCAGGGCATTGCGCAAAAGGAAGTCCGTGGTTTTGACTTCTTCTACATCACGGCTGTCGTACGTGTCATCAAGGATGCTTCCTGAATGACACAGCATAGTTGCAGATTGGTCTATCTCAGGGAAACATTGGAACATAATCGCCAATTTTACTGCATTTACATTTGTCTACAGTGTGCCATCGTTGCGTCTACGCGATGCGAGTCGTCCGTTCCATGAAGGATAACAATCAAATAGTCAAGGAAATCATAAGCTTAGATTGAACAAGGTATATCTTAATAGTTATTATGTCTTTTACAACGTACTACTGCACGTTACTGGTTCTGTTCTTCAAACACATGATTTAGCATGAAATATTTAGCTATGTACCCTTTTTCGGAAGGTACTAGTTGCGCACGAAATTTGACACACGAGTACGAATCTAAGTTAATGAAGAAATAACATTTTTATTGAATATATTCATTAAATTGAAAAAAAAAACTGAAATAGCTCCTATCAACTCACCGTCATACTTGTTCAAGAACTTCTCCCTCAGCGCTGGTATCTTCGCGTCTACGTCCTGAAGTCGGAATCATTGACTTTCATCAATGAGGCTTTTCATATATCAAGAATTGAGAAATACTTTCTATAGTAGGCCCCTATGCGCTCATTTATAATGGATATTTTTTTTTCAATCTCAATTAAACTGATATTCGCAGGAAAACTATTTTTTCCAAAATCAAATAAATATATGCCTGTGGTCTCAGGAAAATAGGTTACAAAACAAACTGTGCTTGATCAGATGGAAAAATCAAGCACATGTAAGTACTAGCAACCGCTTTTGTTTTGTTTTGTGCGCCACTCAGAGTTACCTCTGACTTAACCTATTTCACGCTCGATTGGCTCCGACATACACGAGTAAGCTAGAGTCGCACTGTATCACGGGATACAATGCTCCGAGAATGGCGGTAATGTGCACAAACTCAAAATATATCCACCAGAAACTCGCAACGAAATCTATTAGAAAGGGGTGTCTGTTTGAGCACATAAGTGCAGATATATAACTCTTATGTTTTCTTCATTCGATCAGAAAGATTTGGGAAAATCCATAACTTACTGCCAATATCACTTTAATGCTTGCTATTGCATTCGTTGCTGTAGTTCAGTTTGCTAGCAACACTGACCGCCATGTTTGATCCTGGTATCCAAACGGTTATCGCTCAGGTTATAGAGTTCTAACTGACGATACGCGACGTCAAAATTCGCTGTTCAAGGACAGAGCGGGACACGCCAAAGCCCTTATATGTGACGGATGTTATCAATGATAAACCCTGTACTATAGAGTTTGCTCGTCCAAAAGATACTAGCCATTCACGAAACTCTTGATTTATTTACTTACTTAAAAATATGACTATATATCAGGTCAATGTACATGGTGTACATGCAGACCTATTACCTCCAATCCAAGGATCGTTGATAAACCATATGATAAACCACATGCACAAGAAAATACCAAAACCGCATATAGCGACTTTTGTCGAATGTATGGTATAAACTAAACACCTCAAATTAATAGCTGTGTATTTAATATGGAAACAAAACCGGTGCAAACTTTATATCAAAATACATTCTGGCGTTATCAGAGACAGGCAGTTTGTGACGAAGAGGTGTTTCTATCTGTCATGAAATATAGCAAACATTGCTCAACTCAAAAACCCACCAGGGAAAACATCTTCAATGAACAACATCGATTGAAAATAATTGCAATATGTTCAATGCTGATAGTTACGGAAGCGTAGAAGGGCCACCCAGGAAAATTATTTTTTTAAATTCCCAACTTAGTAACTCGATAATATCGACTTAGTATCTCGATAATATCGACTTATAACTCGATAATATCGAGTTAGTATCTCGATAATATCGACTTAAACGTGGAACAGGCACAGGAAGAAGATTTATTTTTTTTTAATTTCCGAGTTAGAAACTCGATAATATCGACTTAGTATCTCGATAATATCGAGTTAGTATCTCGATAATATCGAGTTAGTATCTCGATAATATCGAGTTAGTAACTCGATAATATCGACTTATATATCAGGGTTGTCCGGCCCATGTGTACATGTATGTATAATGTACGTGGGTAACCAATAACGACTGTGTCAATTGGCGTATATGTCCCCGTGTAAATGATATCTAAAATGAAAACTTTCCCCTCTGATGTAAATATCAATTACATTAATTACATATTAGAGTTCTAACAGTATTTGACTCTCATATAAAATTAGTAATGTTTATTTGTTTTCTCATTATGTATTGCACAGGCAGACTATACATCATTATGCTGTGATTTAAGTCGAGATACTAAGTCGATATTATCGAGTTACTAAGTCGATATTATCGAGTTACTAAATCGATAATTTCGAGTTACTGAGTCGATATTAACGAGTTACAATCTCGATATTATCGACTTACTAACTCGGGAATTTGAAAAAATAAATCTTCCTGTGCCTGATCCACTCTCAAGTCGATATTATCGAGATACTAAGTCGATATTGTCGAGATACTAAGTCGATATTATCGAGTTACTAAGTCGGGAATTTAAAAAAATTAATTTTCCTGGGTGGCCCTTCTACGCTTTCATAGATAGTACCCATCTTGCACGAGAGTGATTACTGCACTATTGCCTGACGATATTTAGGCTGGTTCTTCATCCTTCTTTTCAGTACATTCACAACATGTGAAACAAGCGAGGTTTTTTTTCACATAGGGACTTTGAGAACTTGCGAGCTGGAACGAAATTACCACATGATTTGTCAACATGTACGGTGGCTTCTATCTGCCACAATTAGTAGTTTAGATTTTTGCTCCAGCTAACGCTGTTTCAGACGCAACGAAAATAGTTTAATAAACGCATCGAAAATATTTAGATGCATCGAAAATGTTTTAGACGCATCGAGGATAGTTTCAGACGCGTCGAAAATATTTTAGACGCTTTGAAATTGAAATTTCTTCTTTGAATCTTTGCTCGGAAGCCACCGTAAACATGTACATCATGTAACATTTTCTTGCTTTCATTTCACAATATAATTGTGAACAAATAAACATAAATAATCGATGTTCACAATCAATCAATATATCATATTGGTATACATTCAAACATTTTATAGGTAATGTAAATATCTTCAGGAATTATGTACACAACTGTAGTTTCAAATGATAAATATGTACATATGGACCGAAGTTACATACATCTCGTTTTGGTCTTTCTGCAATGTGTGTATTCCCATAGCTGGACCTGGTTCCTTTCCCCGAGATTCTGTACTTGATGGTGTTATCACAAATGATGGTATTCTGTTATCTGGCTAAAAAAGACACAATTTTCTCAAAATAATTCCATGAAACATTTTTGTTTCCGTTGTGCATCATGTAACATTAGAGTGTTCAAATAGAATAAATTTTACTGGAGCATCGAATGCTGTTCGGCTATTCCATAATTCATTCGAGGTCCTTTACCTCGATGTAACCCAAGCAATCAGAACAACGAAATCAAAGTCTGACAGATTGAAACTTTGATGTTTCGGTTCCCCTGGGGCTGCTGTCATGACTCTAATGTACAGTACGGCACACTAATGTTGCTAATGTTATAATTTGAACATAGGCCCAAGGGACCTGTAGCTTACCGGCTAGCGAATAGGTGATCGGACTGATGGTCTAGTAACTTCAAGGTTACAAGTATATTCAGCATATTTCATTTCCTATATGTCCACATTTGATTACTAAGATGTTTTTTAGATGGCTAAGTCGAAAGTAAACGAGATAATAGCCATTTTGTGCTTTGACCTTGAAAATTAGGTCAAAGATCAATTTCAAGGTCATCAGAGTATTCGACATATATCCTTTCCTATATGTCCGCAATTGATTCCTAGGCTGTAAAGTCGATAATAAGCGAGATATAAGCCATTTCGTGCCTTGACCTTGAAAATAAGACCAAAGCACACATTCAAGGTCATGAGAATATTCAGCTTATATCATTTCTGATAAGTCCATGATTGATTTCCAAGCTGTAAAGTGAATAATAAGTGAGATATTAGAGATTTTGTGCTCTGACCTTGAAAATGAGGTCAAAAGTCAAATTCAAGGTCATCAGAATATTCGGCACATATCATTTCCTATATGGTCACAATAGATTTCTAAGCTGTAAAGTCGATAACAAGCGAGATATTGGCCATTTTGTGCTCTGACCTTGGAAGTTAGGTTAAAGGTCAAATTCGAGGTCACGAGAACAGTCAGCATATATCATTTCCTATGTGTCCACAATTGATTCCCAACCTGTAAAGTGAATAATAAGCGAGATATTAGCGATTTTGTGCTCTGACCTTGAAAATGAGGTCAAAGGTCAAATTCAAGGTCATCAGAATATTCGGCATATAGCATTTCCTATATGGTCACAATAAATTTCTAAGCTGTAAAGTCGATAATAAGCAAATATTAGCCATTTTGTGCTATGACCTTGAAAATAAGGTCAAATTCAAGGTCACGAGAATATTCAGCATTTATCACTTCCTATATGTCCACATTGATTCCTAAGCTGTAAAGTCAATAATAAGCGAGATACTAGCCATTTTGTGCTATGACCTTGAAAATAAGGTCAAAGTCAAATTCAAGGTCACGAGAATATTCAGCATATATCATTTCCTATATGTCCACAATTGATTCCGAGTCTCTAATCTCAATATTAAAGGCCTAGTAGCATGCCGATGAAAGTGCTTTTCATTTAGTCTATTATGAATAGTTCTCAATGAATTTGAACGAATTTTACAAATACAATCAATGGGTTTCGATATATTGAATCAAATAGGCACTCATTCCGTAAATTGCCGAAGATTTTGATCCTGATTTTAGTGTGGGTCACGTGGTTGGTGACGTCAGTTGAGGCAGAACTGAAAGTACATGTAGCCAGCAAGGTAAACTGGATGTCGCATATTCATTCCCCTGATGTACGTCTGACAATTCAAGTGAAGGGATGAGATGGCGGGAATACGGTATTCCTTGCCTTGATATTTAGAATCAGTACTATTTATTCACCCAGAACGGAGGTTTGTTGAACTGCAAAATGTCGAGTATTTGCTGGTTTATGCGAGTTTTTTCTGTGAAATCGCATGCATTTTGGAGTGATTCTCCGTCTTTGAGCTGGCCATCAAATTACGTATTTTACGTTTTCGGCGAGCCATCAAAGCACATTCTGCCTCAACTGACGTCACGATTACGGAAATTGCCGAAGCTATTTCTTTCATCGGCTGGAGAAGGCGATTGTAATACTGGCTCAATATACTCCATTACATGTCGATGTTATTAGTTACCAATTAACGCAAACACCTTTTTCATCACCAAATGTCCACAATGTATTTATGTGAACAGGAATAAAACCATATAATGTTACCTTGCTACTATGACTTTAAGTGAGATATCAAGAATATTGTGGCCCATTATAAAGCATAGGAGAATTTAACATGGGAAAGTCCTATTTGGGCCCCGTAAACAACATCAAAATGGCCGCCACACGCAGACCGTCGATTCAAGAGCATCGAAATTTATATACATTATAAAGATACATGGGGGGACATTTTGAAACTAAAATCTCAAAACTGATCAGTCAGTTTTTGAGAAAATAATTTTTAAAGTTGAGAACATGCAAAAACAGCCATTTTCGGCACAAAAATGGCCGCCAAAACTGCATAATCGATTCAATCAAAAAAATGAAAAAAGACTTCTGGGGGTATTGACCCAATACATATTCACACAAATTTATGGAAAAATTCATCAGTCCGAAAAAAAGATAAAAAATGTTAACAGATAATGTGGCGGACGACGACGACGGACGAAGGACGAAAAACCACGACAATAGCTTATCGGCCCTTATGGGCCGGTAAGCTAAAAACGGCCTGGAATGATTCCCGGTCAAGTGTCGATATTATAAAAGAAGAAATAAAAAGGTAAATACAAGTGTATTTCGTTTCTTTTTTGGTATCTAATGTATGTTCTGTGTATTACAATACTCCTTTTCTTTGGAAATACGACGCCTTCGTGAAGTTAATTCAATAAATATTTCATCTAATGGTGATAAAATATTTGGCACAAATTCCTCGTGGATTTGTTATGGATATGGCAGTTCAGTGACGTCCTGCTTTTGCCGATTCTAATTTACAGTACGGCGATGCACCCGTCATCTATAGGTTTTCTAGTGAAATATTTCACAGATATTGAATTAAAGCTCAAAGTAGGAGACGCAGTCCCACACCCTACCACAATTTAGATCTAATGTTGCCCTAATAATAAAAATATCTGTGAGTACAATTCTTTTTTCATTCACTTTTTTTTAAACATTGAACATTATGCACATGTTATGTTCGCGCTTTCTTTTCTAATATCATACATTCGAGCATGTATAGAAATTACAGTGTTATATTTTTGCTATTTTAAAGACACACCACAATCGTAGAGTGAAGCATGCTGCATACATAATATTGATCACAGATGATACAATAAAGCATATTTAAGGTTTTACCATGGTGTTGTGTGGAACTACGAAACCAGTCCTACGAACCACTAGCAGAGATAAGGTGTGCGAGAATATAACGTTGCTGTATAAGAGCGACATTATGCGTGTACATGTATGACCGAAAGCGGGGTGATTAATTGGGCCTGCCGCGAACGTCTTACCAACCAGTCGGTGCTGCCCTCACGTGGCGGCCGTTAAGTACTTTATAGGGTACCTAAACAACACTTAACATTTCACCCCAGAAAAAAATCCCCAATTATTCTTTATATTGCCCATCAAGATTGACGATAAGTTCGTGTTGCCATACAGGTGGCAATAAGACAGTTATGAAACCCAGGCTCAAGGTGTGCTGTTGACACCAATATACATAATAAATGGTGTGTAGAATCAACCGGGTAACACTATGGCGAAGCGAAGATACTTACTTACATACATTATTTTCCATGAATGAGATTTTTTTTTCCGAAATGAAACAAAAAGTATTTCGGCCTCGACTACATGCATAATTTTGATAGTATGATGGGAATAATACATGACTGCTTACGTTTTGTATATTCGGACGTCACACAGAATACACGCCACAATCATGACAATGCACGTACTTCTATTTTCGGCTCGGAGTTTTGTTGTTTTATCATCATTAACCAGACCGTGAAAATACATAAACGGATCAAGATTTATGTGACGACACATAGATAATCACAACGCCATGCATAACAAACGAAACAAAAATATCTTAAATAAAATAATTTGTTATGCATGGCATTGTGATGTTATGCATGGCATTGAAATCTTGATCTGTTTATGTACCAGGAGATGTGTTCAAAGAGTTTAGAATGAAAGATAACATAATTGTCACGATGAGGGGGCGTGCCGTTTGAGTTTTCTCACTTTTCTAAAAACAAAAAAAATATAAATATATTGGTCCAATATTGTGGGGGAAAATGAAATTATATTTGGAAAATGTGTATTATATCATACACCGGGGATTTTTTTCTGGGGTGAAATGTTAAGTGTTGTTTAGGTACCCTATAAAGTACTTAACGGCCGCCACGTGAGGGCAGCACCGACTGGTTGGTAAGACGTTCGCGGCAGGCCCAATTAATCACCCCGCTTTCGGTCATACATGTACACGCATAATGTCGCTCTTATACAGCAACGTTATATTCTCGCACACCTTATCTCTGCTAGTGGTTCGTAGGACTGGTTTCGTAGTTCCACACAACACCATGGTAAAACCTTAAATATGCTTTATTGTATCATCTGTGATCAATATTATGTATGCAGCATGCTTCACTCTACGATTGTGGTGTGTCTTTAAAATAGCAAAAATATAACACTGTAATTTCTATACATGCTCGAATGTATGATACAATTGCGTCTCAAGAGAAAGTCGTAAACACTTCGTTATAGCGTCGCCAGTGTGGCCTAATAACATGTGAAAGCAGTTTTGCACTTCAAGGGGCCAGTCCAGGCATGTGAATAGAGTGATGAGCGTGTCCGGTTATGTCATCTAGCGGCAGCATTTGTTGGCATTAACAATCAGATCGAAACAATCCCTGAAGATCATTTGTATAAAGATTAGTTTGTATAAAGTTGCACAATTTATCTATGCCTGATGACAGCAAAATATTGCGATCCTACTTCGAACGATAGTTTTGACCCTGTAACTGATCAGACATACGGCCGCTGTCCGGGAATTCCCCGACTCAGTGAATCACGCGATGACTTGTTCACTGCCCGAGCACTGTTCCGAAAGATATCGTTCTTAAATGAGAGCATATTGCCGACCATTTGTGATATTGGTCGGGTTGAAGGTTCGTCAAAAATATTTTTTGCTCGTAACGGACACCGAGCAGTGGTGTATTTGACAGATTCCAGGCAGTGACAGTTTAATTTCCGTGCATAGACATGATAGCGACTAACTGGCGACAAAAAGTGCAGGCGTAACCACATTTCTCAGCTGCAATTTGACTGAAGCTTCAAGTAGAAACCTAAACAATGTTTATGAGATTACATTGATATCACAGTCAGTTGAAAAGTGGCGAGGGGGGGGGGGGGGGGGGGGGGGAACGCCAAAGTTTCCTGGTGCGCGAATGTTTTATAATGCACTGTTATTGTTGGATGCAGCTGGCAATGTTCAAGGTGTACACGTATACTAAATTTATCAGGAGCTAATTCAGGAATTTTGAATAGGGGAGTGCTCCTCTGAAATGTACACAACTTTGAGACAATGCGAGCAAGCGTAGCGAGCGAAGCCCTAGATGCGATCTGGAGGTATGGGGGAGCGCCGACCCCCCCCCCCCCCCCCCCCCCTTAATTTTTTGGGGAATTTAGACGCTCCCAGATGGTTTCAACCGAGAAACAACAATAAAAACTGTTTTACGTACGTACGAGTTAATAAGTCGAACGTACGATTTATTAAGTCATACGTATGATTTATTAAGTCATACGTTCGACTAATTAGGTCATACGTACGACTTATTAAGTCGTACGTACGTTTTAATAACTCGTACGTACGACTTATTAACTCGTACATACGGGTTATTAAGTCATACTTATAACTCATACATACGAGTTAATAAGTCGTACATATGAGACATAAGTCATATGTACGAGATACATTTTTTTACACACTTGATAACAATACGTTTCACTAAGGAAGCGTATTGTTATCAAGTGCGTAAAATTTCTTATCTCGTACGTATGAGTTATATCTCATACATACGACTTAATAAGTCGTATGTACGACTTATTAACTCGTATGTACGACTTAAAAACTCCTACGTATGACTTAGTATCTCATAAGTACGACTTACCAACTCGTACGTATGAGTTAATAAGTCGTACGTACGGGTTAATAAGTCATACGTAGGAGTTAATAAGTCGTATGTACGAGTTACTAAGTCGTACGTACGAGATACTAAGTCATACGTATGAGTTATTAAGTCGTACGTACGGGTTATTAAGTCGTACGTACGAGATATAAGTCGTACGTACGAGATAATATTTTTTACACCCTTGATAGCAATACGCTTCCGTAAAAAAGAGACGAATATTTTTGAAAAAAAACTTTGCAGTTGAAAATAGACCCCCTAGTGGAAACAAAAATGTGCATCGTTTTTGTGAGAATTGGGGGCCTATTTTTTTTCTACCTGTGCCTGTGGGCCTGGGACTGCAGCCCCAATAGCCCCCTTTTGTGCCGTGACTTCCGGGTGCCGCTCTCCTTGCTTCCTTCTGGTTCCATAATGCAATGCCCTCGTCATGTTTCGGCAGGTTTTGGGCGTAGGCGGAGCATGCTGGATACCAACATTGTAAGAAGGGATAATGTGGCGATTTTGCCCAAAGATCACAGCAGGAGATTCTTTGTTAACACTACTTTTGTTTGGCCACTTCGTGTTTGAAGCACGTGCGCTGCTTAGCAACGCCCTCTAATCCTCTCGCTCCACTATACTGTAACAATGGTTTTACGTCACCCCTTGTCACTCGTGCACCGGCGTTATAAATACTGCTGCTGCCACCTTGCTAGCAAGGCGAGAGGAGGATGGAGGGCTCGGCCATGAGTTCTACATCCCCACTCACCGGCTAAGGCCTGCGAGGGCCCTGGGGGCGACTCTCATAGGGGGCCCAGGAGGGGGACTGTGCTGAACCGGGGCTCACCCCGTGATCACTAGTCTTTTGCGCCGTGACTTTCGGGTGCCGCTCTCCTTGCTTCCTTGTGATTCCGTAATGCGATCCCAAAGATCACGGCAGGAGTTAACACTACTTTTGTTTCGGCGTAGGTTTTGGGCGTAGGCGGAGCATGTTGGATACCAACATTGTAAGAAGGGATAACGTGGCGATTTTGCCCAAAGATCACGGCAGGAGATTCTTTGTTAACACTACTCTTGTTTGGCCACTTCGTGTTTGAAGCACGTGCGCTGCTTAGCAACGCCCTCTAATCCTCTTGCTCCACTATACCGTAACAATGGTCTCACGTCATCCCTTGTCGCTCATGCACCAGCATTATAAATACTGCTGCTGCCGCCTTGCTAGCAAGGTGAGAGGAGGATAGAGGGCTCGGCCATGAGCTCTACGTCCCCACTCACCGGCTAAGGCCTGCGAGGGCCCTGGGGGCGATTCTCATAGAGGGCCCAGGAGGGGGACTGTGCTGAACCGGGGCTCACCCCGTGATAGTCTCTCGTCCGGGGATGGTGCGACACAGGCTCTTTCAGATCGTCGGGCTGTCACGGGTTCCATCCCCGTGGCGGACCGTAGGCGAGCCGGCCAGCTACAGTTAACACCACAGTGATGACGCTATTATCTGAGTGGTGTCCTACCGTCCGGGCTTGCTCAGTGGACTGCTACCTGGTTAACGTTCTAAAGTAATGACCTACGCCCAAACTTTACATCTTTATTAGCTCATCGGCTGTAAGCCGTAGAGCTATTGGGATGGATTAACATGGTGTCTGTCGTGTCTGTCCCATGTTTTCCTGACCCAAATCTGTCAGAATCTTCTCCGCCAAGAGTGCTATTGCTGTTGTACCCAAACATGGCATACTGTTCGCTTATTCGGTGCTCTCCAAAGTTAAGTATGCTTAGGTGAAAATTCCAAAAGTTTTCTGGAGAAATTTAACGATTAAACATTAAATTTACTATACATGTGCTCTTGTTTATACATACGGGTTGTGGGTGGAAGGTTAGCGCATGCGCAGAGGGGACATTTCAATTGCAGTGGCGAATGTTTGTTTACCTTCGAACTTCCACCAAGAATCACGATTTATCGGGTCATAACAGTTCTGACAGAAGCGGATACCTGTGTTTTGTGTGAATCATTTGTTGTTACGTTTTAAATTCCACTGTAGTCCGTATGTCAAAGCATAAATATATTTGGTTTGCAGTGTTTAAGGGAAGTACGGCCGGAAAATTTCGATATTTTAATACAATATGTTATATTGCATATGTGGTATATTGCTAAATAGCAATATTTATCAATATATTTATCCTACAATGTTAGTAAATATTGAATTATATCATGTCATTGCTAGTGTCTTACACATTGATCCAAATAATATTTGGTGATTTTATACGTGTCTATCCAACCAAACCAATCATCGATTGGTTGTGACCAACCAATCATCAAACATGAAACTAGGGGTATCTCACTGACGTCATTTGACACTTTCCGTCGCATCGTCGTCACGGAGAACAACGAAAACATCCGAGCGCCCATTACCCAGAATGCCCAGCGTATCTCACAGGAAGACTGGACAAGTCTCATTGTAAATCATAACGTTCTCATCGTAACTTCCTATCTGTCATCCAAGAACTGTTGACTATTGTGCGTCATTCCTTTCCGCCTCACATTTTCTTATTGAATGAACAAACAAAAACAGGTTGTGATCTGCACTCACTTTGCCATGGAAAAGTACCGAGATACCGTACTGTAGCCTAAATAATTCACAAACATTAATACATACCATTAAAGTATGTGAAAGAACACATAGTAAATAATTAGTGAAATTTTGTAATTGAAATAAAAATAAAATACACAGGAGGGACAGCACACTCTTAAGCCCCAGTCCCACCTACCCGGGCTGTGTCCCGTACTAGTCACTGACGAAACATCCCCGATCACCCTGGATAAAAGTTATTAAATGTGCCGAAAATGTAAGTTGTTTTTATGGTACCCGGAATACACACGGAGGAGCCACGAACAAAAGCCACGGACAGTCCCCTGAAGAACTGATCCAGAGGTTCTGATTTTAAGTCCCTTTTATACCTTTTTGGACCCTATGATCCTGGATGAGCCACAGATCACCCTGGAGTACAACGGATCAGATACGGTAGACTCCCGGTGTACCAGGACAAGATAAGGATAACTCTCGGACTATCCCGGAACACCCCAGACCGTCCAGGAGTAGCCACGGACTGACTATACACCCCGGTGCAGTCACGGACGAGCCACGGACCACCACCGTACACCCCCGGACTGGCCCGGATCAGCACGGATTTGCCTTACCTCCTTTTTGGACCCTATGATCCCGGATGAGCCACTGATCACCCCGGAGTACAACGGATCAGATACGGTAGACTCCCGGTGTACCAGGACAAGATAAGGATAACTCTCGGACTATCCCGGAACACCCCGGACCGTCCAGGAGTAGCCACGGACTGACTATACACCCCGGTGCAGTCACGGACGAGCCACGGACCACCACCGTACACCCCCGGACTGGCCCGGATCAGCACGGATTTGCCTTACCTCCCGGACCGTCCCGGATGGCCCCGGCAGTTTTAAACATTTTAGAAGTGCCGGGGAGCTCCCCGGACTATCCCTGGACTGTCCCGGATCCAGCGTTTTTTTCCAAAATCAGCCGGACTAGCCACGGACCGTCCCGGACCACTCACGGACTTCCCCGGATTGTCACGGATAAGACCCGGATCAGTCCGTGGCTAGTCCGGGGTCGCCATCAGGGTAGGTGGGACTGGGGCTTTATACTGATGTTCATCACTGGAATTTTATGTATATTGGCAAGAAAAAATGCTATAACACATGATAATGTACACAGAACATCACAGTTATTCCAATAAAGGTCCTTAATTTGTAACACATTGGTGGCAAGATAAGTGGGGTGTTAAGAGGTACTGTAAATGGGCAAGTTTCGTGGGGCATAATGTTTCGTGGATTTGGGTGTGAGACAGTTTCACGGGGAAGATTTTGGATCACCTTGATGTTTCAATATTGAGGTATAAATATAGTATGAATATTAATTGGGAAGTCACATAATATATGCATGGTGCATCCTAGTGCATCCTTCAAAAATGTGTAAATATAAGTGTGTTTTTTTGTAGAAAATCTCGAAAGCTGGATAGATATGGGGAATCTATATTGCAAATCTTTTGGAAGATGGTCAAGGTTAAGTCCACATTGGATGTGGGAATTGATTCATAGCGACACAACTTGAGGATAGAGCTTAGTATTGTATGATGAACATATGCTCAAGTACACGATAATGAGATCTATGCACCAAATACACCTATCTATATCAGTTTGATGGAATATTCTGGTCGCCTGCCGATGAGCTACAGGGCCCTTGGCCCTATGTTTTTGTACGATATATCTTTATATAACATATTTACAACTTTAACACGGCATATGTTTTCATGCGAGAGATGAAATGTTCCACATACACATGGTGACGGCGGATAATGGTATTCACACGGATCATGTCCGTTCTTCAATCGGAGACGCCTTGATATCTGTGCCACGGAATTAGTATAGGGTTACGTTTAGCATAGTCCAGATCAGTCCAAATCAACATTTCCGGGAAAGTGCAGACCCTTGTATTATCCAATATCTGACATGATATATATTGTAGCATTTCTGGTCATTTCATTGCCCAGGATAGCCAGCACGAACATAGGCTAGGTTTTGGTCAGCTGTGTTGACAACTACAGTACTGTGTGAAAGCAATGCATTAACCTGCATAAAACTGCATTTGATCAACCATTGGTCTGATGATTCTGTGTGATGTCCCGTCTATCGTACCAAGTACGTTGGGTTTGTCCGGCCATCGTCCTCTCAAGGCATGCTACTGTTCCAGCTCGTCTCCACCTCAGATGTATGTTGAAAATGAATAATAATTCATCATCAAAACAACTGCCTTCGAATGTATTCAATATTTGTTCTCAAAGCCAAATTTTAGTACAACACATCTAACACAAGATAACAAAGCATGAGCATATTGATTCTGACTATTACAATCCGTCCGAGTTGTCTTTTCTTTCATTTTAACACACATTTTATGCCAGTTTTATATATAAACAAACGAAGTGTATCCATCGAACTCGAATGTAAACAAATGCCCAAACTGCCCTTAAAGTCCACATCGAGTACATTTTCCAGTTTGTATTTGCATCAATAGTGTAGTTATGAGAAAATATGCCATGTTGTGCGTAGAATGTTTAGTCCATCTTGCATTTTTATGCTTTGTTTACATTTGCGTGTGATGGATACAGTTCCTGTATTCACGCATGAAACGCTTATTCAAATGAGCAACATATTCCAAATAACTGGTTGTAGTCATAAAATTGGATGTGAGTACGCCTCATTCAAGTGGTTTTACATGTTTAGTATGAAAAATATTTTTTTTTTCAAAAAAATATAGCCTTTTTCAAAGGCAGTTGTTTTGAATATTGTTAGCGAATATTAATTCCTGTTATGAATTAGAACAGTGATGGGTGATAATTTTCATATGATTTTCATATGAAAAAATATGTTCGTGCGCATGTTCGTACACATGGGCAGACAATGTGACCTCGACCTGGTATGCAAATATTCAGCTGAACTCTGACCTGGTATATGGCGACCTGAGATATTAACGAAAACTCAATAAATGTGTGCTGAAATAAACGGACATTTTTATTATATTTTTTTTTCAAAACAAATCACATAACTAAGACTGCAGCTATGTCACTGCACGGTAGCTGGAACAGACTGCACAGTTTTTGGAATGCACGGCTCGATAATTATGCCTTAAATACTTTGATCAAGATTTTCAATTATCCCGGCGAGGCGCAAGCCATTGGCTCAGCACAGCAATGTATATCAATACAGTGCTTGCACAGTAAATTTCACATACGCATCGAAAGTGAAATACCGCCAGTAGGCCCTACTTTCCAATTAGTGGTTTGTACTTTGCACGTGCATGCTATTATTGCTTCACACTATTGCTGAGCTTCAACCTGGGGTCGACGTGAACACAAATGAAGTATTATTATTTCAAAATATTAGATAGATATATCTAGTGCACATAACATGCTAGATTGAATAAGAGAACGAATATCGAAGTGAAAACGCTATTGAGTCGTTCAAACACAATGTATTTACTTTTCGCTTCTGTAGCATGAAATCATTTGGATCATCACCCACAAATTTTGATTTCTTTGTGAACATTAGTAATTCTCAGGACTCACAGGGGCCGTTGGTACAAATTTATGTACACGGGGCAGCATGTGTAGCTATCATTGTCGAGATGTCTCCTTGTACTTTCGGTTCTCATGCCTCCACAGTTCTCCTCCTGACATGGGACACACAGCCAGTAGCTCCTCCCTTCACGTCACAACACAGGCCACACAATTAATCGATCAACACATATAAATACCCTGGTCCCTTCCGGCCATCCGTCAGAGGAACATGCATGGACACATGGTCGGATCATGAGATCATCGGGCTCGGTTCCCGCACCAGGGACAGTGAAATGTCCAAGTACACTGGGAAATAACCAGGTGAGTCTGCACTACTTTATGTGTTACAAAACTGTGACTGTAATACTACCTAGAAATTTATGATATCTACTAACTGAAATAGTTTCAGATGAATTGAACAAATGGTTCCATATTTTCATCTGTTATGACGTTGGTGTCTAATATGGTCGTCCGGTCCATGATGTGCGCAATTTCATAATTAGGTGATATGTTAATGGCGCTCGCCACAAGGGATATAACACATAGGCCTGGTATTTCGTTGCATAGTTGCATGTTACATTATTACCATGAATTGATTCTGCAATGTAATATATACACAATTATTTGTATATTTTATTTTGGGTGGCACTGTACAATGTTATGGAGAAAAAGAGGAAGAATAATAGATCTATTGGGCATAAACCGAGTGTGAACAAGTCCAAACCCGTTCTCCAATACCTGTATGACAAAGTATTATACCCATTCTACTACACCTGTAATGTCAGTCTGGTATTGATCGGTGCTCGGGCCTGTGGGAAACAGAATCATTATTTCATGGCTTGGCATAATAACAGAGGCATAGACAGGTACCGATCAATGTTGTCACGGTCTGAATGTGCAGTGGTACGTGTGGTGGGGTGAGGTGTGCATGTTTGGGGGAGGGATGGGGAGTGACACACATAACAACACGCAACACTGGGGTCTATATTTTTTTTCCTGGGGGGGGGGGGGGGGGGAGAGGGTCTGCGTTCAGTTGGATGGATCAACCAAACAATCAGACGTTGGGCCTGGGGTCCGCCCAGAGTTCCAGAAGACAACGATATCTATGCACTCAGTGGCCGATTCCGAAATTTTCACAGGTTGCAAATGTGTTGCTATCAAACAGTCATGTAATATATATAATAAAAAACAGCGTGTTCAATGAAGTAAACTAACAAAATATAACAATTTTAACATATAAACGATACATACAGAGACTGTGTCGAAACTCGAATATGTATGCTAATACTCGAACCACTTCCATGGTCTCTGTGCATATATTGATGATACTGCATAATATATCGTTGAAGTTCATGATATATTTGAAATTCTCTCAGATTAAAAGTGCAATTAAATTCGTATTAATAGCAACTGATATTGACATGTTTACCAGAATTCTTAGATTTCCATGTATTGTATTCTTCTCGCAGGAAGTCAAGTCGTATGCATCTATGTAGTACATGGATTTGGTACACCCGGGTGCAACTCATCAGTGAGCTTTACTGGCATTACCAGTTGTTCACAGTAAAAGAAAATCCTGAAGCTTCGAATGTTTTGAGTGTTCCTTATCTCTTGATAAATATGTCACAAAATGACATTTGCAAATGACAATTATTGAACATTTAGATCTAATCATATTCAATCAAAAATCAAGTCTCGGTTGATGATCCTTGATGGCTACAGATCGCCATAGTAAATTCTGGTGCCAAATGGATGTTTGCAAATTCATGATATTGTTACATTTATATTTACATTATAAGTTAATGAAAACATGCAAATTACATAGTCACGTTTTTACATGCAATTCGTCCTTAAGGTGGGATTACCTTCGATGTTATCACTGATCCCTATGATACTATGAACTTATCACTCAAATACCCAGCAAATCCTCAGGGAGAGAAATCCAGGATTATCTCTACCCAACAGCTTAGCGTGTGAATCAGGGCAGAGTTAATATACTATACTGTACACCAAACTACACACTACACAATCTATACACCTACACGAATCACCATTCGTACACTTACATGTAACAGTGATTTATACACCTATATGTGATCACGATCTATACTCTATTTTTTAAAACTCGTTTACACCGTTTTTTGCCTTTAGTTCAGTCCAGTTACTTCGAGCGAAGTATTCAACTGAATATTGCATATCTGTGATACAACCGGCAATTAATTTACACAAACCTGCCTTCCGGAATGCTATCTGTTTCTGTCAAAACATAAAAGTTTTATTTAAGCGAGGATTTGCTCGAACCATGGGCGCCGACATATTGCTTGGTTCTCGACCACTGATGACGGAATCCAAATGGACAAGTTCAAATTAGTCATAATAGGGGGATCGGGTTGTCAGTTGTCGTCAAGGTGCCTGCACGTGCGAGTCATTTCGAATCAGTTTATCTGCGTGGGCGGTCCCGAATCCTAATCCTCGCCCCTATCACCCTACAGCTAGCCGCCGAACGTTAACTGACCCAGTTCTATTGTGTTGGGGTCAGGTCATGTTTATGTTACCGTTCTGTTGTCTTCAAAAGTCCGACACATGATGTAAACAGGTGAAAAATAACAATTCCGAAGTGAGTACACTTATATAATCTATTCGATTCCATGTCCGTGGATGTTATGAAAAGTTGTGCATTGAGATTGCTACACTGGGACTAACAGTTTGGAGGAAAAGTGTCTTGCACTGCGATGATGTAACACTAAAGTCCGGGATGGATGTAAACTTCCCTCAATTTGGAGCATGAAAAACTAGCATTTTTGAGAGAAATTTAGCATATATGTACAAAGGTTGTTCAGTTTGAAGTTTATATACAATACATTGTTGTATCTGTCCGATATTGTATGTTGTCAATTTATCCGTGACATGATAACGTTCTGAGGCTCGGGTTAACGTTCTGTGGATGCTTGAAATGTAATCATGGATTCCTCCTCTCGCCATATGGAAGCAACATTAATGGGGTTAATATCCTCGAGCTTTTAGGTTCATTGTTCGGTACATTGTATAGGAAGAACGAGACTGAACAGCACTCGCAGATATTAAATACTGCCTATAATTCGATCCACAGAACGTTAACCACGGTAGCAGAACGTCATTTCAACAACAAAATGATTATCATTCGTGTATTGCACCTATTTATGCCCTGTTGTCACATACTGTCCAATATGTGCATTCAATGTTACATATGACATTTCGCAATATTGTTTTATGACTAAAATTAGGCACAAAAATACATTGAATAGTGAACGATGTTCGTGGAAATGAGCAAAATGTCAACATTACATGACACTTTTCTCAATAATGGGCTATAAAACTAAGACTCTGATTAATACATAGAATTCTAGGGTATTCGGGACATGGAATCCAAATGTAGTAGATGCACAAGTCCAACAATATGATGAAGAAAAATATATTCTGTTCCCGTGTATCTTCGTATATGGTGCAATAGAACGTTAACATAAACATGACCTGACTCCAACACAATAGAATTGGGTCAGATAACGTTCAGCGGCTAGCTGCAGGGTGCTATGCAAATTATCCGAACAGAATCGCCCATCACGTGCCAAAGGAAAACAATATTTGTTGACATGCAAACGACAGGATTCCAGGGAAAATTTATCATTGCAGTAGATTGCTAACTCTCACAGTTCTATGAGCAGAAGTCTGAAAGTTTGCAGAAAAATGCCGTTTGATCTCCAGGTGAAGTATGCCAAGTTACAATACGATACAATTAAAAATCGCCAAAAAATCGCCAAAAAATCGGCAAAAAACGGTGTAATTGAGTTAGAAAAATCAGAGTAAATACACCTACATTAGATTAGGATATGTATAGGTACATGCAGCCCAAGCGACGCGGAGCGCGTCCAAGATGGCCCACATTGGTGCTCGGGACGAAAACAAACAAATCACGATTATGACAGTTACCTGGGCTGATTCATCAAATTGTCTTTTTGTATTCACTCATATATACGAGAGGACCCAAATTATGTATGACAACGCACTTGAATACCCAGAAATATTGTTGAAAATCCCCTCCAAACATTGATTTTAGCCTTGGCTGACACCGATCACAAATTTTACCAGGAAGGATTAGCGGTGTTTGGAGGAGATTTTGAGCAATATATCGAGGTATTTAGTTGATTTATCATATTTAATTTGGGTCCTCTCATGTGTTAGCATACATACAATACTAAAAGTTTGTGTGTCAGCCCGTAAATCGGTCATAATCGTGATTCGTTTGTTTTCGTCCCGAGCACCAATGTGGGCCATCTTGGACGCGCTTCGCGTCGCTTGGGCTGAGGTACATGTAACCTCGATGTATATAGCTATATGTAATCACCATTTGTACACCTGCATGTAATCACGATCAATACACCTACATGTGATCATGATCTATACAATTATTTGTAATTACGATCTCTAACCTACATGTGATCCCGATATATACACCTACATGAATTCACAGTCTATACACCTAAATTGAATCATGATCTATACACACCTATATGTAATCACGATTGGTGCACCTATGTATAATCAAGATTCATACACATACACGTGATCACAGTCTATACACCTACATGTGATCACGATCTATACACCTACATGTAATCACGGTCTATACACCTACATGTGATCACGATCTATACACCTACATGTAATCACGGTCTATACACCTACATGTAATCACGATCTATACACCTACATGTGATCACGATCTATACACCTACATGTAATCACGGTCTATACACCTACATGTAATCATGATCTATACACCTACATGTAGTCTCGGTCTATACGGCGGCCCAATACTGCCATTATTCATGCCTGAGTTAAGAGTAGTTTTGAAACTAGTTTCTAGCAAGGCACAAACCCTTTACACCCGGCACAAACCTTTCTAGCAGGGCACAAACGTTTTTAGCAGGGTGCAAACCTTTCTAGTATGGCGCAAACCTTTTTAGCACGGCACAAACCTTTATAACAGGGCATAAACCCTTATAACACGGCACAAACCTTTTTAACATGGCACAAACCTTTTTAGCACGGCACAAACCTTTATAACAGGGCATAAACCTTTATAATACAGCACAAACCTTTTTAACATGACACACACCTTTTTAGCACGGCACAAACCTTTATAACAGGGCATAACCTTTATAACACGGCACAAACCTTTTTAACATGGCACAAACCTTTTTAACACGGCACAAACCTTTAAAGCAGGGCACAAACCTTTTTAGCAGGGCGCAAACCTTTATAACAAGGCGCAAACCTTTATAACATGGCACAAACCTTATAACATGGCACAAACCTTTTTAACACAGCACAAACCTTTTTCAAACCTTTTTAGTTTTGAAATCAGTTTATTAGTTAGTAAGCAGTTATTTTCAGTTATGAAACTAGTTTTCAGCATGACACAAACCTATGTATCATAGAACAAACCTTTACAGCATGGGGTTTTCGCCATGCTACAAAGGTTTGTGCCATGCTATAAAGGTTTGTACCGTGTTTAAAAAGTTTGTGCCACGTTATAAAGGTTTATGCCCTGTTATAAAGGTTTGTGCCGTGCTAAAAAGGTTTGTGCATGTTAAAAAGGCTTGTGCCGTGTTATAAAGTTGTGTGCCCTGTTATAAAGGTTTGTACAATGCTAAAAAGGGTTTGCGCCATGTTAAAAAGGTTTGTGCCATGATATAAAGGTTTGTGCCATGCAAAAAAGGTTTGTGCCATGTTGAAAAGGTTCGTGCCGTGTTGTAAAGGTTTATGCCCTGCTATAAAGGTTTGTGCCATGCTACAAAGGTTTGCGCCATGCTAAAAAGCTTTGCGCCCTGTTAAAAACGTTTGTGCCTGCTATAAAGGTTTGTGCCGTGTTATAAAGGTTCATGCCCTGTTATAAAGGTTTGTGCCGTGTTAAAAAGGTTTGTGCCATGTTAAAAAGGTTTGTGCCGTGTTATAAAGGTTTGTGCCATGCAAAAAAGGTTTGTGCCATGCTAAAAAGGTTTGTGCCGTGTTATAAAGGTTTATGCCCTGCTATAAAGGTTTGTGCCATGCTACAAAGGTTTGCGCCATACTAAAAAGGTTTGCGCCCTGCTTTAAAGGTTTGTGCCGTGTTAAAAAGGTTTGTGTCATGTTATAAAGGTTTGCGCCCTGTTAAAAACGTTTGTGCCCTGCTATAAAGGTTTGTGCCGTGTTAAAAAGGTTTGTGCCATGTTATAAAGGTTTGTGCCATGTTATAAAGGTTTGCGCCTTGCTATAAAGGTTTGTGCCCTGCTATAAAGGTTTGTGCCATGTTAAAAAGGTTTGTGCCATGTTAAAAAGGTTTGTGCCGTGTTATAAAGGTTTATGCCCTGTTATAAAGGTTTGTGCCGTGCTAAAAAGGTTTGCGCCATGTTAAAAGGGTTTGTGCCGTATTTATTTTCATGTCCCCAACAGACCGAGGTGAAATTGAAAAAATTATATCCTCCCTGAAGCCTAAAACAAGCTATGGGCATGACGGTATCAGCTCCAAGCTAATCAAATCCATAAATTTGTGCATATCAATACCGATTAGTAAAGTAATAAATAAATCATTGCAATACGGAATTGTTCCCGACAGTATGAAAATTGCTAAAGTCATACCAATCTACAAATCCAAGGATAAAAACGAATTCGGTAACTATAGACCAATATCCCTCTTACCATCTATATCTAAAGTTCTGGAAAAGGTAGTTCATTGCAGGCTTTACTCGTTTTGTGTCAAAAATTCAATTCTTTTCGAAAATCAGTTTGGTTTTCGACCTGACCACTCGACTATTGATGCAGTCGCAACATATATGGGACACATTAATAAAGCACTAGGAAATAAACAAATAGCATTATCTGTCTTTCTGGACCTCTCCAAGGCCTTCGACACTATCGATCATGAAATTTTGCTGAAAAAACTCGATCATTATGGCGTACGGGGTGTGGCCTTGGAGTGGTTCAGAAGCTATCTCACTAATCGAAAACAATATGTCGCATACAAGGAATTTGTGTCCACTAATCATAACGTCTCCTGCGGGGTGCCTCAGGGATCTGTTCTCATCATTCATCATTTATACGAACGATCTTCCCAATATTCTCGAACACTCGCGGTGTATTTTATTTGCCGATGACACCACTCTATACTGTTCATCTCCGGATATAGATCAACTATGCACCAATATGGAAGAGGATTTATCCTCATTGGCGGACTGGTTTGCTGCGAACAAGTTATCGCTAAATGTTAAAAAAAACAACTTCATCATATCAAATTTGCATATTTCCAAAACCAAAGCGAATAACATTACACATCTACGATTGGGTAACCAATCTATTTCTAGATTGAAATGCACCGAATTTCTTGGGATCTATATAGACGAATGTTTCACGTGGAACGAGCAAATTCAACACATATGTCGAAAAATTTCTAGCGGTCTGTATGCCATTAATGCTTCGAAACGTATACTTTCATCAGCCAAATTACGGCTTCTGTATTATTCCCTAGTGCATCCTCACCTATTATATTGGATAATGTTATGGGGTTCAGCTCCCAAATCACAATTGCGCCGCATTGAAATACTACAGAAAAACTGTATTCGGAATATAATGAAAGCAGCTTACAATGATCACACTACACCCTTATTTGCTAAACTGAAAATTCCGAAACTAAACGATATGTACAATATTCAGTTAGCCAAATTTATGTACCAGTTCACTAACAAAAGCCTACCGCCTCCCTTGCTCTCGATGTTCACGTCAAATCGTGAAATTCACACTCATAATACTAGGCAAAGTAATAACCCACATATACTGAAGCCCGAATCTGTCCGTATGATGAAAACATTCATTTATCAAGGCCCTAAACTATGGCAGGACTTGCCCAATGATATACGTACATCATTATCAAAAGCGTCATTCATACGCACCATCAAATGTTTTTATATCAGACAATACTGTTGACTGTCTCCACAAAGCCCCCACTCTCTTCAACTCACAGCGAACATTTTCATTTCGTGTATACCTTTACCATTATATCCTGATCCAAAATAAAAAGGTTTGCGCCATGTTAAAAAGGTTTGTGCCATGTTATAAAGGTTTATGCCATGTTATAAAGGTTTGTGCCGTGTTAAAAAGGTTTGTGCCATGTTAAAAAGGTTTGTGCCGTGTTATAAAGGTTTATGCCATGTTATAAAGGTTTGTGCCGTGCTAAAAAAGGTTTGCGCCATGCTAAAAAGGTTTGTGCCGTGTTATAATGGTTTATGCCCTGTTATAAAGGTTTGTGCCGTGCTAAAAAGGTTTGTGCCATGTTAAAAAGGTTTGTGCCATGTTATAAAGGTTTATGCCCTGTTATAAAGGTTTTTGCCTTGCAAAAAAGGTTTGCGCCATGTTAAAAAGGTTTGTGCCATGTTATAAAGGTTTATGCCCTGTTATAAAGGTTTGTGCCGTGCTAAAAAGGTTTGCGCCATGCTAGAAAGGTTTGCACCCTGCTAAAAAGGTTTTGCCCTGCTAGAAAGGTTTGTGCCGGGTGTAAAGGGTTTGTGCCTTGCTAGAAACTAGTTTCATAACTGAAAATAACTGTTTACTAACTATGAAACTGATTTCAAAACTACTCTTAACTCAGGCATGAATAATGGCAGTATTGGGCCGCCGTACGGTGTATTCACCTACATGTAATCACGATCCATACACCTACATAAAATCACGATCTATACACTTACATGTGATCACGATCTATACACCTACATGTAATCACGATCTATACACCTACATGTAATCTCGGTCTATACACCTACATGTAATCACGACCTGTACACCTACATGTAATCACGACCTGTACACCTACATGTTATCACAATCTATGCACCTACATGTAATCACGATCTATGCACCTACATGTAATCACGATCTATACACCTACATGTAATCACGATATATACACCTACATGTAATCACGATCTATACACCTATATGTAATCACGATCTATACACCTACATGTAATGACGATATATACACCCACATGTGTTCACGATATATACAAGTACACCTGGATTTCACCTCTGAATAGAACTCGAACATACGTGAGATGCAGGAGCATTTGGCACATGCTTCCAGCTGGCCAGGACTTCATCTCAGATATGGCCTGTTGCATTCGCCTTTGTCAGTATATTCAATCTGCCTTGGTGTTATCTACCAGCATTATTATCCCATGTATACTGTCATCTTTCTCTTCTGTCAGGTACGCTGATGAGACATCTGGCTTCGTATTCTTAGGAGGTCTCAACAACGTTGACTTTATCCGCATTGGGCATGTTTTGCACATCACCCAGGTGACTCGCTCAATTACACTACTGGTGAGTTGCTCATTTATCATCTTTTTACTTTGTTCAAAGAGACCAAATTCTGCCATCGTGTGTTGATTACCTCAAACGCAGAAGCCTTACCTAGAAAATGACACTTGCTCACTTGTTCACCTCTCGTGGTCATATCCTTTCTCATGGTCATGTCTTTTTTCTAGCCTTTACAATAGCCGATGTAGTCATTTTCCTTCAATCACTCCTTCAGTGGGCACTTTGACACCCCAAAAAGTATCCTGATATCGAGATTTAGTTGGAATGACATTTATTTCCATATGTCCTGTAGTAATACACGTGTTAAAGTCCATGTCAAGTCGGGATCCTTATTTTTGACAGCTGATGAATTAGGTCCTGTGGATTGTTATAATTTTCACGGCATGTCAATATCAGAATCAGTTATTACAGTTCTAATGGAAAACACGTGTGTTCCTTTTTCGAACTTAATCAAATATTATATTAAATAAACTCAATTTATCAATATGTGAAAATATGTTATAAATTAGCAAGTACCTTGTTTGGTACCAGATTTGGTTTCTATGGTAACTATTTTTGAAACATGTCTCACATCAACTCGCAATGAATATTGAGTTGATTGCCACATAAATTGCGACAATGTTGTCTCAAAAAATTGCAGTCCAGTCCCGAACTAAAGCCCATAATAACCACGTTGTAATGGACCGTGTGTAGAGTATGGTTGTCATAGTGACCAGATGCATCTAACAAATATGGTGTATTTTCTATTACCATGCTTCACGTGAGGTTAATCAGCGATAGCATTCACACGCACATCATAAAAATCTTTAAAATGTATGTAATTTAAATAATCTCTCCATATGACGTCATCAATATTCATTATATTAGTTGATGAGCCTCAAATATTCAGGTAACTGCCACGCAAATTGACATTAAATTGATATTATTCCGAGATATTCAGGTTCCGTAAAAGTGAGCACATTAGCTGAAATTATTTTCATTTGAGTTAGACTTCAAGTTTGTCTCATTATTGACGTTTGTTTTGAAGTGACAAGTCTTGGACACAGAGATGTTTTTGTCCAATAGAGTTTGGTATGTAGAATGGAGAAAGTGGGATATCGGTGTCCCGCCTTCTCAACCAGGGGAACAAAGAACAGAGTACTATAGCTGGTTACATGTGACAATCCAATCCAATTATTGCAGTAGTTACAAGGTCGTTTTGAGTGTATTGATAGTGATTTTTTCATGAGATTCGATCTGAGTTTTGATCGAGTATGTTGCGACTTCGACTTTATTTCATGGGACTAGGCAAGTTCCCCCAGATAGATGCTGTAGTATAGAGAACTTATATTGAATGCTCGGCAGGCAGTTCCTTTGGAGATACAAGTATGAATGAGTTCATTTCATCAGATGATACCAAGAATCCCATATCTTGTGTAACATGTGATCATGAAGATGACCAAGTGATGTACAAAAGTCCCATGTGTATCTAAAGCGGACGTTACTTTCTAGATGAGAAATTGTCACACATAAAGAAATAGTGTATTCTAATTAGTAATGCTAGCAAACTCACTTCGGATTTTGTCCAAACCAGATTTTGTCCAAACCAAACCAGTACCTGATATTTTTTTTCCAGAGGAGGGCTAAACTTTCAAAATTTCCGAATATATATTGTGATGGCAATGTTTTGATGAGTTATTTAGTCCAAGAACTCAGACACTTTATTTGTGTTTTATTTGCCAAAAGGTCTGAACAGTGGCTTTTGTAGTGGAGTATGTGTTGGTGTCAGAAACCCATTTCCTACAAAATTATACTTGGAACTTTTTTCGAATTTTTTTTATTTGAAGTGGGGTACAGTTTTATTTTACAGTTTTTTCGCAAAGCGATATTTTGGATAGTTTGCTTCCGATTGTTTTCCGCAATAAAACCATTAATATTAACTGCACAGTCACAAATAATATACCAAATGAATGCCCTTACTCTCAGGAATATCATGGAATAGATTATATGTATAATCAATGTATATCTGATAATGGAACTTGGGATTTTTTTATCAATCATAATCAAGTATGTCAGAGCGGTCTTCGGGTAAACTGTTTTTTGTGCATTTTCATATGTGTGGTCAAGCAAAAAACTTTATTTGCTTTCTAATTGATCTTGATCAATTATGTGAGCAATCAGCTTCATAATGATACCAAATGTATAGTTGTGTGACCTAAAATCGATATGATATGATGCTTTAGAAAAATCGGCAGCGCCGTCTGAATGTCGATTTGTGTTCGATCCTACTTTCCATCTCTAATTAATTATGAATGTCCTCAATTTACTATGTCTTCAGATTCAGACTGAGTTTATTCCGTGTGCTTCAATATAGCATTTACCAAAAATAATTACTAGTAGTGGTGAGTAGCATGTCTGTGTGCCATCTTATATCTCGCTCACTTTGCTTTCTTTCTCTTTCCTTTTCTCCTTACAGATGTAGTAACTCGTAGTTGAACCTGTAAAGTGACTGCTTTCCTACTAACATCTTTTATCTGCCCATCTAATCATGGCTACTGTGAAAAGATCTTGTGTATTGCACAGGGGCGGATTTAAGGTTTTATAAAAGGGGGGGGGGGGGTTGTCCGAACTCGCACTGACCTAGCCAAATAGGCGTGAGGTCTGGGGCCCTACGCCAACGCCAGCGACCTCCAGACGGTCTGTAGTGAATTCTGAGACTCTGGGAGCTTGAAAATGTTGCTATCGAACAGACTCTTCTTATTTACAACCATATACTCTCAGCTCAAACAATAGTAAATATTCATTATAAAGTGAAGAATCACTAACATAATTTTACTGCATTATACCTGAGACATTTAAACAGTGTTGTTTTTTGGCCGTAAAATGGCCACACTATAATGACCACACTATACGGGGCGTATCCAGAATTGGGAAGGGAGCAGGCCACGGAAGCCATTTTTATGTTCTGAGATAGCTAGCTTCCGGCCTTCCCTGGAAATAAATTCTATTTAAATGTATCCCCAATGATACCTCTGCTCTGAAAGTTTGGTTGCAAGCATGTTTCAGCCTGGGGTCTAGGACTCGCTTCTTATTATGTTCTGTGGTCGATTCCTTGCCTCTCATGACTATGCATTCCACACAATCCCACTATCATACACTATTATCAAACATATTTCACCATTAATATTTGTGGGGGTTGGGGTGGAGAGTTTAATGAATATCCGTTTTCATTCTCTAATTAAAAATATAGATTTTTATTTCCAAGTTGTTAACAACTGATGTTGGCATATGTTGCCAGGCATCCGGCATTTTCTTTTTATTTCAACTTGATTGTGTTCATTACTTGCTTATATCCATTCTAATAATATCATTAGCATCATGCACACTATTAATATGTCCCTCTTGTGTGTAAATGATTATGAACAAACTATCAGAAAACAGTTTGACTGGTTACAAAGTCAGCATTTATTTTCGCTCGATTGCCGAACAATGAGGCGTAGGTGTTGATACGTTGGATACTCTGTCATGAATTCTATGGCTCTCAGAGGTTTAAAATGTGAAGAAAACACTTGCCCCCCCCCCCCCCCACTTGAACCTGGCCTTGCATTCTGCAACCAGTCAGATACACTAACGTAGAGAATAACTAGGGATGTGATGGTAGATAACCGAGCTTTAAACCGAACTTATTTAGGAAAGTGAATCAGAAGATACTTTCGGGCGTGGGGTCTGGGGCCGGCCTAGGGCCCAAGAAGCCATATGCTTTCTTGAGTGTTGTATTACATTTTGTACTCAATCGGACGATTTGAAAACCCATGTATCCATAATGCCATGGTGAGATTTGAGGACGAAGATGTAAGTAAATATGAACAATAGCATACTTCTAGGCGTGAGGTCTGGGGCCATTGGGCTCAGCATCCAAACTTTTGTGGAATGATTTGGTATGATTTGAGAATCTGACTGCCTAGGGCCCAGAAACGAAATGTTTTGGTTTTCAAAAATGTTATTGTCATGTGAGCTATAACTGTCGAATGTGGAGCAGAAGATACTTTCGGACATTGGGATCAGGGGTCTTCGTGCCCAAAAGCCAAATGGTATTTTTAGTATTGTAGTATAGTATGTACGAAATACTGACTCTGACCATCAGAGAACCTAAATATCTATTATTCCATGATGAGATTTGAGTCCAAAGAGGAGCCATGAAAATTATTGTGAAGTGTATGTCAGAAAATACTCTCGGACGTGGGGCCTGGGGCCCGCCTAGGGCCCCAGAAGCTTAATGCGTGCCTTAGTTGTATGGTACATTATGTACTTACTTTGACCATAGTACCAAGGTACCAAGGTACCCCAAATTTAATGATGAGATGTGAAACAGAAAATACTTTCATGCAGGCGTGCGTATCCATTTAATTCCATGATGAGATCAAAGAGAAATGTCAAATCTTGCTAAAACCTAGAAAAAAACCCTAAACTGCCCAGCAAGATATCCGTAGGTGCCCACTGAAATAAGAACCATATGATAGGTCTACACTAATACATGTGGTATTATATAGTCTTGCCCTTAAATTCTTTCCTCCGGACCCCATGGACCCCCCTTAAACCCGCCCCTGATTGCATTTGTGTAGAAAGTCTTCAGAAGAGCCTAAATAGTTTGATGAACAATCATGGAACGGTGTCCAACAGTGTGATGAATCTAGGCGAGCTAATCGAATATGAACCATATGCAAGTTGGAAGGCTGTGAAGTCTTTATAACACAATGTGGGGTAACCCATTGTGTCATCATAGTGGTCTGGAAGAGACACACAGAAATACCTAGACGACGTTCGATTAGCTCGCCTAGATTCATCACACTGTTTGACTTTGTTCCATCGAACTATCAAACAATATTGTTTATCAAACTATTTAGGTTCTTCTGAAGTCGTTCTACACAAATGCAATACACATGATCTTTTTACAGTAGCCATGATTAGATGAGCAAATAAAATGTGTTAGCAGGAAAGCAATCACTTTACAAGTTCACTTACGAGTTACTACATCTGTAAGGAGAAGGAAAGAGAAAGAAAGCAAAGTGAGCGAGATATAAGATGGCACACAGACATGCTCACTACTACTAGTAATTATTGTGTCGTAAATACTATATGGAAGCACACAGAATAACCTCATTTTGATTAAATCTATATCACAATAAGTTGTTGTAAACCAGTTTCACCAATCAATGAATACATTCATAATAAATTAGAGATACTACATCTGTGAGGAGAAGAGAAAGAGAAAGAAAGCAAAGTTAACGAGATATAAGATGGCACACAGACATGCTACTCACTACTACTAGTAAGTATTATGGTGAACTATATTGAAGCACACAGAACAAACTCGGTCTGAATCTAAAGACACACTAAATTGTTGTGAAATACATGTAGTTTCATCAATCACTGAGGACATTCATAATTAATTAGAGATGGAACGTATGATTGAACACAAATCGGCATTCAGACGGCGCTGCCGATTTTTCTAAAGCATCAGATCATATCGATTTTTGGTCATACAACTATACATTTGGTGCTGATTGCTCACATAATTGCACAAGATCAATTAGGAAGCAAATAAGATTTTTGCTTGACCACACATATGAAAATGCACAAAAAACAGTTATCACCCGAAGAACGCTCTGACATACTTATGGTTTGGATAAACAATCCCAAGTTCCACTATCAGATATACATGTATTGTACATATAATCTATTCCACGATATTCCTGAGAGTAAGAGCTCTTATTTGGTATATTATTTGTGACTGTCCATTTAATATTAATGGTTTTATTGTGGAAAACAATCGGAAGCAAACTATTGAAAATATCGCTTTGCGAAAAAACTGTAAAAGGGGGTACCCCACTTTAAATAAAAATTTTGAAAAAAAAATCCAAGTAGAATTTTGTAAGAAATGGATTTCTGAAAACTACATATACTCTTCTACAAAACCCCCTATTCAGACCTTTTAGCAATTAAAACACAAATAAAAGTGTCTGAGCTCTTGGACTACATTGGTAAGTTACAAAAATATTCAATATGCAATCAGCTAGCCTCAATATCTGAAATGCACGTTTTGACTTAAAGCCTTTAGCATTTCCGCATTCTTTTTAGCTCCCCTAGGCTTTATATCAGCGAGCTTTTTGTGATGCCATATTGTCTGCCTGACCATCTGTAATTATTTGTTGTCTCCAAATTCATAGTAGAATATTTTGCACAAAAATTGCTAAAACAGGGAGGTATTTGTCTTTGTTAATTATTCTCGCAATTTTTTTCTTCGAAATCGTTTTTTAAAAATTTTTTACAGCCATTTTGACAAAAACTGTTCAGATAGTTTGGGTGATTTTTTTTTCAGAAGATATAAAACATACTCTGTTCGGTAACTTGTTCAGACCTTGAGCTTATTATCAGGTTAAGGTCCAGTATTTGGTAGTGTTTCCGGCCACTGCAATGCTTCATTCAGTATATTCATCATGTATGCCAAATTTACCGATAAATCTGAAGTCTGAGGGATTGTGTGGGCAGCATATCCTCACTCACCCCCCCCCCCCTCCACAGGACAATTATGCAATTTATAGTTACCCTCACCCCATAGGGAGGGGGGGGGGCGATGGTATTGCAATTGGGTCTGTCCGTATGTTTGTATGTCTGTTTGTTTGTCTGTCCGCGCGCATATCTCAAAGGAGAATGGTCCGATCAACATGAAACTGATAGGGATGAAGCGGTATCCCAGTGGCTCGGTCCTTCTCGAACCTGGTCAAAATCGGACAATTTTCCATGGCAACGGAAAATGTAAAAATCAAATATTGACCATAACTTCGGTTCTAATCAAGATAATTTTTTCTAACTAATTATTTTGTATTTTTCTATGACCAACTCCTGGTCATCTGATATATGGCCCGTGGTCGTACGACCAAAACTCTCCATTATCGCCCAAGGTCGAAAATTCTAGGGTCATCAATTTTCGATTGGTCAGAGTCTCAAGACAGTACATGCCGATCTCCGAGGTTTGCAATGCATGTGTCTGTCCGACCGCATATCTCAAAGGAGAATGATCCGATTAACATGAAACTGATAGGGATGAAGCGATATCTCAGTGGCTCGATCCTCATCAAATCTGATCAAAATCGGACAAACATTGTTGCCATGGCAACGGAAAATGTAAAAATCAATAATTGACCACAACTTCGGTTCTAATCAAGATAATTTTTTCCAACTAATTTTGTATTTTTTATGGCCAATTCCTGATCATTTTATATATGGCCCGTGGTCGTACGACCAAAAGTCTCCGTTATCGTGAAAGGTCGAAAATTTGAGGGTCACGGTTTTATCACTTGTGAGTGTTCCGAGATTCGAGACCATATTGTGAAGCCAGTTATCAATATGTTTAAACCGTTTTCGTTCATGATATGTGCCTTGATAATAGAAACATTACGGTGAATTTTCACAGCTCAATATTGAACGACAAGGTCAAGGTCACAGAAGAGGCCAAACTCGAAAAGTTGCAATAACTCCATTTATGTTCATGATTAATTTTCCCTCATAAATTTGTGTTTTTCTGTGGTCAATTCTCCATCATTTGCTATATGATAAATGGTTGTATTATCAAAATTCCTCATTATCGCCCAAGGTCGAGAATGTACTAGTTTTACAGCATGCCTTACAATTGGAGCTTTCTTCAACATTTATCTCTCGCGTAATTGAAGGCGAGCGGAGAGGCAGAGTGATACAGCAGAGTGATATATTATATATTTGTACAAGTAAGCTTCAGGAAATGCAGTAAAAGACACGTGTCGCCTCTCAGCAGTGCGTAGCTTGATTCCAGTGAGGGGCACTGGGGATTTTTTCTCAGTCTGGACTTCTGAACTCATGACCTACTGCAAATATAGTCACAGGTTTCCCACTCTAGCTGATAACAAAACCAAAAAGTTTCCAGACCTAAAACGGAACAATTTCCAGATAATTTTATTTCCAAACCCCTACAACTCCTAATCTCGCAAACCAGAAATGAACTAGTATGCACGATAATTCCTGAATATAAATTTACGACGCCTGTACACTTATATCGACGTCTATGCATGCGCTGATCTTGACTTGCAAACAACATTTTGGCTGAAATATTTCGTTACTGCATCCAATTGCAAAAATCATTTATAAAACATATTTCCGCGTAGCATTGTTCACCCTGTCACCGGTGCCCAAAAAATCAATACTGAGATTGCGGCGTTGGATACCTTGGTAAAGGTTCACGGTAATACCTGGGAACACATACATCAATACTAGTATATGCATCCACTCGAACACTTGGGACCATATAATGGGTTACCTTGGTAAAGTGATTCCTGTTAGAAATCACTAAGTAGTTTGATCCCTTTTGCTGTCATACCAAAGCGAGCCCATAAAGATTATGATGTAGGTTTGACTTGATAGGATTTCGATAAATAGATCTACAACTAGACGTCAAGGCCTAAAGGCCTTGGAGGCATTTCAGAGTGAAGCATGAAAAAAAACAAAATGCTTACTCAGCAAAAACATGAAGCTCCTAATGAGACCTATAAGACATTTGTGCAATTACATGTATGTGAAGGACAAACTTGATACCCCTAAGACTATCTGTCGGATGTCTGTTTTGCTCTAGGTCACACTGTTTCCAAGGTTTTGATGAAAATGAAAAATGCCGACTCGGCAACAAATTTCAGGTCAAGGTCAAAGTTCCTCCCTAATACCCCTCAGACATGTTTGTCTAGGGCCACGAGTCCGAAAACAACGTCCGTTTCGCTCTACGACGCACTGTTTCCGAGATATCAACGAAAACGAAAAATGCCGACTCGGCCAAAAATTTGTAAGGTCAAGGTCAAAGGTCATCCCTAATACCCTTAAGACATGTATCGCCGATCGAGATATCGGCGAAAACGAAAAATGCTGATTGGCGAAAAAATTTAAGGTCAAGGTCAAAGGACATCTCTGAAGACATGTTTTTCTAGGGCCACGAGTCCGAAAATAACGTCTGTTTCGCTCCACGATGCACCGTTTCCGAGATATCGACGAAAACGAAAAATGCCAACTCAGCGAAAAAATTTAAGGTCCAGGTCAAAGGTCATCCCTAATAACTTAAGACATGTTTGTCTACGGCGACGAGTCCGAAAATAACGTCCGTTTCGCCCTACAACGCACCGTTTCCGAGATATCGGCGAAAACGAAAAATGCCGACTCGGCGAAAAGATGTAAGATCAAAGTCAAAGGTCATCCCTAATACCCTTAAGACATGATTGTCTAGGGCCACGAGTCCGAAAATAACGTCTGTTTCGCCCTACGACGCACCGTTTCCGAGATATCGGCGAAAACGAAAAATGCTGATTCGGCGAAAAAATTTAGGGTCAAGGTCAAATGACATCCCTAATACCCTTAAGACATGTTTGTCTAGGGCCATGAGTCCGAAAGTAACGTCCGTTTCGCTCTACGATGCACTGTTTCCGAGATATCGACGAAAACGAAAAATGCCAACTCAGTGAGAAAAAAATATAAGGTCAAGGTCAAAGGTCAACCCTAATACCCTTAAGACATGTTTGTCTAGGGCCACGAGTCCGAAAATAACGTCCGTTTCGCTCTACGATGCACTGTTTCCGAGATATCGACGAAAACGAAAAATGCCAACTCAGCGAAAAAATTTAAGGTCAAGGTCAAAGGTCATCCCTAATACCCTTAAGACATGTTTGTCTAGGGCGACGAGTCCGAAAATAACGTCCGTTTCGCTCTACGATGCACCGTTTCCGAGATATCGACGAAAAACGGAAAATGCCGACTCAGCGAAAAAATTTAAGGTCAAGGTCAAAGGTAATCCATAATACCTCTAGACATGTTTGTCTAGGAGGACGAGTCCGAAATTAGCGTCCGTTTCGCACTACGATGCACCGTTTCCGAGATATGCATGAGAGCCTCAAGGATGACTCAGCTAAAATTATTTCGAGCCCTAGATCAAAGGTCGTTTGACGGATCGGCCTCAAAGTCAATAGGCTTCTTCCCTGGTGATATATGAACCTCCATGCAAAGTTCCACAGTCATTTCCATAATACTTTTTAAGTTATCGTGCGGAAACCAAAAAGTGAAAGAAGAAAAAAAAAATAGAAAGAAAAAAAAAAAAAAAATAAATAAAAAAAATGACAAAACCATAAAGGCATTTCTGCTGAAATAATAACTTGTGGAAGTGTCAAAAGGGTGCTCACTTGTAAAAGTTATTGATGTGCGCTATTATACCAGTGAAAATCAGTTGAAACGAAGCGCTTGATTGGCTGGCCAAAGCAGTTATCGCTCTCCTAGGAACAAATCGACCAATGAGCTTGCATGTTAGAGCTTTGCTTTCGCATTGGGTTTCTGGAAAACTATCTACGGCACTGCCAGTGAAAAAAAGCATCGTTGCGTGGTATCTGTTACGAGCGACAATTTTTTAACAAAACTTTTCCATATTTTTTTACAGCTTCAACCTACCTGGACAGACTGAACAAACTGTGATGTTGTAACTTCAATTTGTGATTTGTTTGATAACATTGTAGTACCAGTGCTTTGTTATGGTGCAGCAGTTTTGGGCTTGTGAAAAACGAGAACACATATGGAGGGTGCATCAACAGTTTTGTTAATGTGTTCTGGGTGATTTTGCTCATACTCCAAACATGGCAGCATTAGGTGAACGCGGCAGATACCCACTTTATAGCTCACTGACCCGCCGTTCGTCGCCCGTCCGGATGTGAAACGTTATGATTTTCCCAATCAATTTGTTAGAACATGCATTGGCCCAACTCAAGAAGTTTTTATTTTTATTTTACCGTCTAAATCGTCTTTGGCCTTCTGGTGGCCATTAACAATAAACGATAATGCTTCACACCAAAATGACTCAAAGACTGACTTGACGGCCAAGTGAGATATTGAAATGCTGTAAGAATATAATAATGCATGAATTTTACTGTTACCCATCTAAAGTACCCTGACCTTAAATGGACGCCATGGTGGTTTGTAATCATATTGTTGGAAGACATTCACCATGCAGCAAACAAATTCTGACTGATTCATATGATTTGTGCGACAGGGATGATGGCCCATGACTACCTGGTCCCTGCAAAGGAGACATACTGTGGCGAGTATGTGTACCGCATGCCTCTGCAACTAACGGGAGACTTGACCAAAAAAGGCGAAAGTAATTTCAAGTATGAAGTGGAAGAAGATTTTAAGAAAATCCTGTCAGCACTCCTGAACACAAGTGGAGGGATCATACATTTGGTGCCTCAAATTCCACAAATACCACTTGGTAACAAGTACTTTGATGAATGGCGCAACAGTCTCAAGGAAAAACTGAACTTCATACCAGTGAACGTTTACCAGAACTGTATTGCTGTACATGTGGAGCCCGCCGAGGCATTCGTCTTGGTGAACAAAGCCAATCAGTTAATTACTGTAAATGCACATCTACATTCACGGCATAGCGTTGGTGCGTGTAACATTCAGATTCAGGAGTACTGTAACCTATCAGGAGTAGTGAGCTCATCCCCAGAATCAACATTAAACACCACACCTTTCAGATGTAGAGGGCCATTCATTCATGGACATAACTGTCCAATGGTAGAAAGTCAGCAATTAGAATTCAAACACTACAAAGATCAGTCTGGCGTTGATCGCTTAATCGAAAGGCTTGGAGCTGAGAGAGAACTGAAGGCAATGTTTGGTATGGCCAACCTGACTAGCGGTGGGGACATCGTTCTCGGTATAGCAGAAGATCCATCAACCAAAACCAACGTGTACAAGGGACAAAGATTGAGTGTCTCTCAAGAAAAGGGATTCAAGATCAAACTTCAAGAGCTCTTGGAGAGAGACAATAATAGACAACACATTTGGGGATCCAAGAACACTCTGCCAGAGGAAGGGAAACATTGGTCGTGTGAGTTCATCCCTCTCGAGATGCCATCGCAACCAGCTACACCACAAGGAAGACTGGTGCTGATAGTTATCCATCTGTTCCACTGTCCTGAAGGCGCATTCCTGGACACGCCAGAAGCATACACCATCAGTGATGATGGCGTTCTTGTAAACGTGAACTTTAAGGCCTGGCATACGATTCACAGAAGGACATCAAATACGATTGTGCTTGAGGTTTGTGCATTCAAATTTTTCTGAATTTGTTTCAAGACCAAATTAGTTTATATTTTGGTTATGTGGAGTATTGAATTTTTCATTGACTTTATTCATTCAAGCCCTCTATATATATGTGACATTTACCGGCAGTTTGTGTATTTTATTACACAATGTAATAAAATACCTTACAATGTTTCCATTTCATAAATATACCTTTCTTTTGCAAATGTTTTGACTTTTGCCCATCAATTGTATCAAATGTATCTAATATTATGCTGGACATGAATCGTGAGGTTCAATCAATTCTTAATACAGTAATTATATGTCCGAGGATGATGATTCATTGTATGAATGTATTGTATCTACATGTATATCTAAAACGATATCCTGTGTAATTGCTATTCTAATGTTTATACAGAGGGAACCTCCCAAGAAAAGGTCGAAGAAAGAATCATCCGCTGTGCCAAACCCTTTTCCTGTAGCACCTGGCTCGTCTAATAACCCTGGACAAGCTGCCAACAAAACCAGAATAGCTCCGGATTCTGTTTTCGAAGACAACACCTCCATCTGTTACACCAAGCACAGCTCCAGATGGGATGACAGTAACAATAAACGGGATTTACGAAATACAATACAACACCCCGAAATCATAGATCTGTTCAAGATAGGTGATCCCATCAGGTACAACCCATGCAGAGAGACTCTCCAGCACATACTGACAACCTTTAATCTTCAGGACTTCTTCTCTGTGCTAGAAGGTAGAGTTGCGGAGTCTGGCTTTGGGATAGCAGCAGACGTGCTGTGGAACTGTCTCAAGCATTCTTGCACCATAGTGACACTGCCACTCCGCCATGTCTTAGACGTCTTGATTGTGACAGAGTCTGCTCGAATGATCCTAGCAGCAGCAGTACCAGAATGTAACACAACTTCTGGTATCGAATCTCTCAATGCTCACAAAGTCAGATTGGCAAGAATAATAAAACGGGGAATGCTTGTATCCATATCACTCCAGCCTGGGACACAGACGTACCCCAAGTTCATGATTGATTGTCAACTGAGCAAACCAGACGGTTCTCCTGGAACTTGTCCAGATTTCATCGTGAAGTGGTTTACAGGGTCAAACTTCCAGGAAGTGTGTTCAGCCCTGGCCAGTGTATTGAAAGATATGGACACCTGTTTCCGAGCTCTAATTGCCCGATATCAGGATTTGTGTCTCTCATTGGAACAGATAGATACACTAAAGAGGCTGGAACCAAACAGATTTTCCATCATAGAAGGTTCACCGGGAAGTGGGAAAACCCTTCTGGCAAGACATTTCACTGCCACCAAAGGACCAGATGCTGCTTACATCAGTGCCTCAAAAGCTCTCACCAACCGTGCACGAGCTAATCCAGCTATCATCGCATTCTATGCCAAAGACTCCACTGAGATACTCTTTCTGCTGGGATCTTCCCTGAAAGATGTACGACACATAGTCATTGATGATAATCACAACTACAGCTACACACATGACCAATTGCATGAGCTCTGTAAAATGATCTCAAAGCAAAATCAATCCTTGCATGTATTCCAGGACTCAAGATTCCAAAATCATGACTCAGAGAACTCAAATGAGTTGAGGATATTTGTGGCTGCGCATCACGAATATGGATCAGTGTTCATAAAAACTATGAACACTATCTTTAGAAATTCGCAAATTGTTGGTTCATTTTTGTCTGCTCAAATATCGGGTCTTCAGGCAACAACCAGTGAGGTCAAGTGTGCAAGTACAGTGAAAGGAGACGAGATACTCACCAAACAAATCACTAACCTATGGGAGGCTGAAGACAATGGCCTCCTGAAACACGTCCAAGATATTCTGAAACCTTTCATCGCTCCCCATCACCATCACTACACCTACCGTGACATTGCCATCCTTGTCGACGACAGTAGTGAGACCACAGAGAAAGATGTGATGTCGTTCCGAAGTATCTTGGGGAAACACTGGCCAGTACAAAATGCTGATGTATTCCCTGTTAGGGGTTTAATTGTGGACACTCTTCAAAACTTCAAAGGACTTGAATCCAGGGTTGTGCTCCTTGTTCTACCCAGAAGAAACATCCGTCCGTTTCTAGCTGCGAGCACACAAACAAAGGTACACATTTTAAAACATAGGATTGCTGTTGCTTCAAGAGGAATCGACAGAGTGGAATTTCTTCAGGAATCCAACCTCGTTGTACAAACTGTGGAGGGGATGAAATGCGATTTGTGGCCCAGGAATGCGTTGTAAGTCTCAACCAGAAAATGTTACCATATTAAATACTGAGGAAATTAGACATGTGTATGATAAACATCTTACTGGCATAATAATTTTATCTTCATTTAGTGAACTATTGTTTTTCACTCCTACAGGAAATTAGATGGCCATTCAAGACCGCAGGTCAGTGGTTGGTGAAAGAGTTCTTGTTTCCTCTCAGATAATTTGTTTCCCCACAGTCCCCCTTTCTCCGTTTTAGGTCTGATTGTTTTATGACGGTCATTTTGATGAGAAACGGCCAATTTCTGACTTCTGTGGCCATTTTTTTTTCGATTTTTGTTTCGAAAGATTCCATATTTTCGACGAGTCAGTGAAAAATGTTTTTCCTGTCTTAAATCAAGTCATTATTCGGTTTGAGTGATTTCCAGACTCAAAAAGGTGCCCCACCCCTCCCCTGAATATTTGTTTGGGTTTTTTTCATACAATTTCTCATCCAAATATCATCCAATTTTTCCTTCAAAATGGGAGCCGTATGTAGTAAACGCCTAGAAGACTTCCAAGATACAGACAAAATATTGGCACATCCAAATGGGAAGTCACATTTGTTGATTGAATTGGTGTCCTTGAATTTGACATTCGAAGAACTTGAGAGGTCGATAGCAGATTTTGGTGAAAAGAATAATTGTGATACAATACTTTATATTTTTCTGGTAACCTTTCTCAGACCTTGGCTAAGAATTCAAGATCGTCTGTAAACAGCCTAAATTGCAGAGTCAATTAAGGGAAATTGATGTTCCCAGAATGCAGGCCAAATTTTTACCATAATGATGCAGAATTACAGAACACAGATTATTCTGAGGAACATTGTGCGTATAAACTTGCATGTGATCTACCTTTGGTTCATGAAGAAAACAAAACGGTTATTCTGCAATGCACGGCTACATTTACTCAATTTGCATGTTTTAACCCGACTCAAAGTGCTCTATGAAAAGTTGTGAATCTATTAGGCCAATATTATACCTATCGCACATACGGTCTGAGTGCTAGGTTATAGCATATACTATCAGATAATGCTACTCCTGATAACTTTCAATATTTTGAAGGATATTTTTTGCAATTCAGTATAATTCAAGCTACCAATCATCTGTTTTACAAAATTAATTTGGAAAAGATTCTCGTAACAATGATATGAAGGAAATATGCCTATATAATAACATATCTTCTGAATTGGAATAATGTATTGAAGGTGGTAGCAAGTTTTCAAGGTCATGGGGGGAGTGGGGAGGGGGGCGGGGAGTTGTGTAAGTTACAATCAGCTAATGTGAAGTTAGTGATGAGCTTTATCTCTAAAGTCGTATCCCACAGTTATCTGTATTTTCTTGTTTAGCTTGTGCCCTGATAATTTCCCTAGGTGTAATTCTGGCATTTGCTCTCCTCCTCCTGCCTCGGGCTAATACTGAGGATCTCAAATAATTGTCAGGGCATATAGTCTTATGCAATTGATTTGATACAGTGGTTGGAGGCCCGAGTTCGTATCTGGGCCGTGGCACACACCAGCTTGAGAGTGCATCCACGGCAAAAACACGACCGAGTCCCTCAAATACTGCATTCACACCCTCGATACCCCGATAACAATAACGTACGTTAGGGTTATCAACAAAATGGTAGGAGGTATGTCGGTTCTACGACGGCGTATTAGGGCCAGGTTGTATGTCAAAAAAATATGGTGTCTAATTCGTGATCTCGAATTACAAGGTCGTGATCTCGAATTACAAGTTCGAGATCTCGAATTATAAAGTCGTGATCTCGAATTACAAAGTCGAGATCTCGAATTAAGAAGTCATGATCTCGAATTACAAAGTCGAGATCTCGAATTATAAAGTCGTGATCTCGAATCACAAAGTTGAGATCTCGAATTATAAAGTCGAGATCTTGGATTAAGAAGTCGTGATCTCGAATTATAAAGTCGAGATCTCGAAATAGGAAGTCGTGATCTCGAATTACAAAGTCGTGACCTCGAATTACGAAGTTTCCAACTGTGAATGGTATTAAAGTACGAGTAAAGTGGAACAAAATAAAATTGTTCAATTTTGCATCAATATCTTCATTCAAACTTAAAACGATTTGAAACCGTGAATAACAACTTGCATAATTCAATTATAAAATATTAAAATATATCATGCATAACCTTATTGTCTGATTTTCAAGTTAGTGGTCATGACAACTGTTGGTAATCTGTTGGTAATCTGGGTTCTTTGGGAGGACTGAATTGACTTGTAACCATTGCAATAGTGCATTTAAGTGTATTTAACTATTGAAATTACCGAACGCACATTATTTTTTTCATTTTAATTGTACTTTAAGTTATTGATAAGTAAATTGGTGATCTCGAATTTGTAATTAGAGATCACGACTTACAAAGTCGTGATCACGACTTAAGTTCCACATTTGTTTCACATATAACATGACCCTAATACACGCAATACTTTTAAATATCACGGACTACAGTAGAACATAATTCAAGATCACGACTTTGTAATTCGAGATCACGAATTAGACACCTCAAATATTTGACATACAACCTGGCCCTAATACGCTTTCACTACGACGGCGTATTAGAGCCAGGTTGTATGTAAAAAAAAAACATGGTGTCTAATTTGTGATCTCAAATTACAAAGTCGTGATCACGAATTACGAAGTCGTGATCTCGAATTATGTTCTACTGTAGTCCGTGATATTTAAAAGTATTGCGCGTATTAGGGCCATGTTATATGTAAAACAAAAGTGGAACTTGAGTCGTGATGACGAATTTACTTATCAATAACTTAAAGTACAATTAACATGAGAATATAATGTGCGTTCAATACTTTCAACAGTTAAATGCACTTAGATGCACTATTTCAGTGGTTACAAGTCAATTTAGTCCTCCAAAAGAACCTTGATTACCAACAGTTGTCATGAACACTAACTTGCAAATCAGACAATTTTATGCATTATATATTTTGATATTTTATAATCGAATTATGCAAGTTGTTATTCATGGTTTCAAATCGTTTTAATCGTTTTGATGCAAAATTGAACAGTTGTATTCAGCAAAGTTCCACTTCACTGATACTTTAATACCATTCACAGTTCGAGGAGAACACTTTGTAATTCGAGATCACGACTTTGTAATACGCTTTCGAATCAGACACCATATTTTTTTGACATACAATCTGGCCCTATTACGCTTTCGTAGAAGACACATGGTTGTATTTTCTATGAATGGCGCAATAAACTAAAAAAATGTAACCGTTAATCTTGAAATCGAGGAGAAAAAGTACTCCGAAGATAACCACAATGCATACTTTTGACAAACGATTGATGACCATAACGAGCGTGGCTGAAATTTAGTTTGTTTTTGTTTGCATTGTGTGACGCTGTACGTAAGATGTATACCCCAATAGATCCTAACCCAAATCACCGGCCAGCGATTATTTATTGAATGATTGCGTTTGTTCGTGGCAAATTTTTTGTGCTCAAATTTAGCTCTGCATACTCTAGATGCATTGTGGATCATAGTCATTACAAAATAAAGTTTGTCAAAGTGATGGAGGTGCAGTAGAATGAAGACTCGTGTTAAACAGCCTACACGGTAGTCCACTATTGCGCCAAGCTGTTACCGGGAATCGTCCGTATTATTGCACCTTACATTGATTCGGGTACTCAGAACAGAGATGATGTCAACATGGCGTCTTTGTCAGACAATGACATCTTCAACTCTTGTGCATCCAAGTCTATTTGATCATATGTGTAGTCCACTATCAACATTTCATCTCGCAGTCTGTCTTGTCTTTCTTTCAGATTAGGTGAACTTCCATGTCCACAAAGATCCTCTTCTCCCATATTACATATTACCTTGCAATCCTGTTCTGAACATGTTTTTGCGCGGTGAAAACCGAATATTTATCTCTGAACCGACAAACCTTCTGTCATTTTGTTGATAACCCTAACGTACGTTATGGTAATCGGGGTATCAAGAATGATTCAGTCGTTTAACTTTTTATTATATGCCACATCATAACAGTCCATTTGATTGAGAAATAATTACAAAGTCTGATATTTTCCGGAAATCTTAGCCCCTGAAAACATGAACTCTTAAGGCCGGCGCACACAGGCGATCTTATCGCTGTCGATTGAACTGGTGCGAATGTCGCGTTTATTGCACGATTGTCGCTGTTCTAAAAGACGATCACTTTGAATTGCACAGCAATTTTTTTGAAGATGAAACCAAAACAGAAACTGGATGTTAATCCCAGTAAGTAAAACATTTATTGTGTTAAAATTGTGTTCATTACCTGAATTACGGAGATTTTGGTTTGATACAAATATTCAAATATCGCATCAGAGCCAGATTAGGTTGGCTATATGGTCAGTTTAAATTCACATTGCGTTCGAATTAACGCCATTGTCATGCCAGTAATGCACTAATTTTTCGTGAATTATCATGGATGAATGTAATTGGAACTGATATAGTTATTTTTGAATAAATATTAATTATATATGGGAGATTTAATGTATTCATGATGAATTCATTCATTTACCCAACGCTTGCAGCAACTTCGATCGTCAGACGCCCATGGGGGCAACTACAAGTACGTCAGAGAGAATGCGGAGATTATGGGGTGAAATGGCTTCGGAATCACAGAGAGGAGGGTGCACATGCTCGAATCTTCACATCTCTGAAAAAAGGATCCCATGTCCTACACCAACTACGTCCATGTAAATGAAGCGGAATTCAGCAGCATCTTGGACCGCTTATGACAAGTTATAACCAGGCAAAATACAAGAATGAGGGAGAGTGAATGACTTGCGGTAACACCACGCTATCTTGATACCGGTAAGATACATGTCTGCATGATTCTGTCTGTCCCACGTTGGTGTACATTTAATTAAAGTACTAGTATAGTGAAAATATGATGTGAACTTATATGAAAGATCTCATTGATCTCAGCAAAATGTTTTTTACGGAATGTAAATATCACAATCCATTCAAAAGTTATAGCACTTCAAAGACTGAAATCGACAAATTTGCTTTTTCAAAACAATTTAGCTAATTAGTATGCAAATGAGATATTCATGACGTCATCGGGGGAAGTTGTTTTAATTAGGTGCTTTGATATGTATTATTCATTCATTTAATGTTATGATTATCCATCAAAACTTATTCTATACAGATTTTAATATGAATAATCAGTGTTTTCACTTTTTCTGTTGTTGTTAAGGCGACCAGTGACCTGGTATGGCCCATAGCAACCATGGTTGCTAGGGCCAGAAACCCACTTAGAACAGGGTATGCACAAATAAAAATGATGCCAACTTGAGCTCTATAATAATTTATTTCATAAATAATCGACAGAAAATCTGTGAACAGAATGACTTGGCAGTTAATGGCCATGGCAACCATGGGTAACTACGGCTATACGGAACGACTGGTAACCATAGCAACAGTACAGTTTGTGTGGATATTGACTATGTATGGTACATAATAATATGCACTAGTCAGATCGTCAGAACCTTCAATAAGAATCATTATATCATGGCTTGAATTAAATATCCTAATTAAAATTTGTTCTCGTGACGTCATGAATTCTCATTAGCATCTAATTCGCATATTAATGAGTTGCTAGAACTTCAAATGGCTTCTGTAATGTAGTGCCGGAATGGCAGTTTCAAATGGCTGTAACTTTTGAACGGATAGAGATATTGAAATACCGTAAAGACCATTTTGCTCAGATCAATGAGATCTTTCATATGACAAAACATCATATTTTCACTTTACTAGTACTTTAAGTGTTTAGTGATGCATATTGTGTAGTTTCCTGACCTCTACTGAGTTTAATTTCCGCACAAACTCTCTAAAAATACATGAAAATAACATTGCGTGAGTATGGCCAATTGTTGACGACAACATTTCGACCATTTATAATGGTAAGAAGTTATGTTGCTTTACAAGTAGATCTAGTATATTTATATATGTTTTATATTAGTTGTTCTGACAAAAATGCAGTCACTGAGATGTATGGAGCTACGGAAGAGGATTAGGGTCAAGCAACTAATTTTTTTTTTCGATTTACTGACTTGCATAAACATAATTTTCAATATGTATAATTTCTGGGTCCGCACACTATTTCATGCATTTGCTCGGTTTTGTAGTAGTGTAATATTTCAAAATCAACATGTTTTTGTAGGATACACCCCAATGTGTCATCTGGTCTAAAATTACAACAATACTTCGAATCCTGGTGGATGTTACAGAATCAAATCATCGAATAAGCTCTGATTCTCGAGATCCCGTTTTTGGCTGAAATTTAACATTGGGGTAGACTGCCAACTTCTTCAATTATTGCGATAGAAATCTGAAATTTGGTAGAAAATTGCCGTTTGTCTCCGAGGTGAAGTATGCCAAGTTATAGAACGATACCATTAAGCATCGCGAAGATATCGTCAAAAACCGGTGTAAACAAGTTAGAAAAATCAGAGGATAGTACGGAACATCCAAATAAGCTAACATCACGTATGCCACAGCCACAGGCATCTTTCTCAGGGAAGGGCGCGCGTTGATGTGGGGAATATAATTTTTATCTCCACGCAACCCCACGCCCTCCTGACATTGAATGCCTGTGACGTATGCTACCATGAATTACATGCAATTACATGTTGGCAACACCAACATGCTTGCAAATCGTGTTTGAAATGTCATCGGTTATCAATTGAAACTAACCAAGTGTATGTCAAGTGAAGCATAGAGTGCTCGGAGAAATCTTCCTTCATTGCTACACCATTCAACCAGTTTTTTTTTTTTACTCTAGTTACCATGAATTTTAATAGAAGGTTTTTGTGTACTACGCGTATCAGCCTGACGGAGAAAACCTGAACACGCGTTACAGCACAAGCTACAGAATAGTAGGAATGGAAAGTGTTAAGAATATGTCCGGAAATGTTTGGCTGTTTGTTTATTTATGGATTTGATTAAGATGGTGAAACCCTGCCGATTGTTGGCAGTAAATTTCACGACTTTAGTACCGCATACAAAATATGAGCATTTGTCACAAAACTTCTGGTAGTCCGAAGTGACTTTTTGCAGTTGGAGTGAATAGAGGAGTCATTTTCTTGTTTTAGAAAAATACAATCTTCGACCTGAAACGTCTGGATCATTCCGGATCATAACGATAAAGTTGGTACATCCGTTCTCAATATCAACCACGTAATCTTTAGAATACATCGACTTTTTACACAGTGGAGCAGTCAGTGTCTATGAGCCGAGAATTACTTTTTGAATTTACCGCCTACATTTGTCACAAAATGCCCGACTGTCTTTGACACATCTCCGAAATGCGCCATTTTCAAAATATCACGTGGATTTGGACAACACACAGACTTGAAATATCATCTATTATTTTGATGATTTTCAAAGAATAGCTGACTTACTTGGGATTGGTACATCGTAGGCTCCATAACGAGCTATCCACAGCCATGTGACATTGCGTTTTCCCCCGTAAAATTGAGTCTGAACATCGGCTACTTTCAACGTCAGGTGCCACGAAATTGTGTTTACATATTTCCCAGGTCAAAGTTTAATGTATCCTTACGCGAGACTTATCTTTGGTCATGTCGATTCTGGTAATCTGTCTAATCCATTGATCACACCAAATAATCCACTTTCTGAATACTGAACTGGACTACGGCAGGAAATGTTCGCAGTACGACACATTACATGTGTTTTGTAATATCAATTGGTAGCGGTCATCCTCGGAATATTTCCTTCGGTTGTGAAGACCATATTTTGCGACTATGAGATTCGGTAGCTTCGTCTCCAAATGTTTTCCCGCGAGGCACCAACAGTCCCATGTGTTATGCATGTATATCGGCATTTGACGGAGGTAATCCCAGAATTATGTACATAATCGAAGACATATTAGTTCATAGACAAAGAATTGTTGTAGATCGGGGAATGACAAACACTGAAAAGCATGTTTCCAGACGATAACTGACATATCGCTCACCACGTGAGTTTGTATTCGCTCCGGTGAGAAAGCCGTTGAAATCCGTGCACGGAGTTTTGAGTTCAATGTGAAGAGCAATACTCACTAGCTGCTCAAGTCCAGTCTCGGTCAGTGATCGCATGGAACCACACGGAAAATCGTCGAACACATGTCCTGGGGCGGATTATTAACCCTCTTTCGACCCTTCTTGCACATTGGGAGTTCATTTTCACAAATAGGTAATATAATATTATATTTGTTCAGGTACGTACATGTAATTTAAGCATTCTGTATATTGGAGCCCCGTCTCTATCAACACTGATCAAGTATCTATGAGTACCTATTCCATAAGTTCGTGGTTAAATACATTTCGATAACAAAATGAAACTGTATGTAGATGTATATCTATATGTATGTCAAGAAACTTAAAATAGGTGCCCTGATTGGCACAAGTATACAAGGTAATTATCAATAAGCAGCTATATGAGTTATTCATATCACCAACATATATATATTTCTCTAAATCAAGAAGTTTACTTGATTGTAATATTCCAATGATCAATTCAAGGCAATGTGATTGGTATCAGCAACAGAATAGAGTGCCATGTGACAAATCCATCATCTCATATTTTTCTGACTCCAGATGACTCCAGATGTTGCTGGCAACTCCACACCACTTTCCTGACAGCTCAGCCAGAAGACAACACAACCAGAAGCTCCATAAATCCTGGTTCAAGTCTCAATCAGAAGGCAGGCAATAGCAGCTCCACACCACATGACTGATCCCCCAATGACAGGCACCCAGGAGCAATCATTCAGTTGGCCAACAATATGGATGTCAAAGCATAACAACAACTTGTGTTTTGAAGTTTGCACCAATATATACATGTATATTAAAACAATATATATATAAATTCAAATTAAGTGCATGTTGGATCTGTAATTCTGAAACACCTGTACAGAATTGCACACCACCATTTTGGGTATTGTAATGTCACTATAAGGCAATTGGATATCTTATACAACAGCAATTTGGGGATTCAATGGCCAATTAATAATATTTTCATATTTTTATATTTTAATGGATAAAGTGGCCAACACATTGTATGTATCAAAAATTTGTTATTGATACACATGTGTAGGTCAGAAATACATTATGAAGATTTGAATGGCAGTGTATCAAGTGGCCATGTGCAATATTGTTTGCCAATTATGATAAATTCATTTGTATTTTATATTTGATTTATTTGATTTATTTTGTTCTTGTTTACCTTCCATGTACAAACTTTGTAAGATAAACATATGGATAAGGAGTATACTACCAAATACACTATTTATTCATGACATTTCTTGTCTGGTATGTTTGATATCATACCTGTGATCCATGTATGTCAAAAGATGAATTGTACTAATAAAATGCTACCACTGTGTGAATTTCACATCAATTATGTTGACACAACCCATGTGCAATAATGATACTTTAATGTCACATGTAATCATGATGACAATGAATCAAAAGCCTGGTGATATCTACATTTACATGTTATTGGGATCAGGATGTATCCTTTATATAGCTTGGGGTTTGTGTTCTTTGTATGCATAGACCGAGCATTATGCACAATAGGGTCAGTGAAGACACACATGTACTGTTAGTTATTCGATGAACACAGTGTTATGAATTATGCCAAATGCAAGAAGATGTTACTTCCCCAGAAGTTTTAAACTTATAACTGTCACTTTGGAAATACGGGTTATTATTTGCATTGATCAGGTGAATAGAGTAGTGTCATGGCCCAATGCACACAGAAGCCCTAGCATGTAGCAGTCTACATGTAAAGGCCAGTGTGAATTGTGCACAGTGGAGCATATGATATTGAAGTCTCCCTCTCACTGTGGCAGTGTCTTGAAGGGTTAAAAAATAGTGCCTGTGCTGGCCACTTGGGAAAATTTTTTAGTTGTCCATAAATGTCTGAACTTCAAAAATCATTTGCGATGCAATGGATTTGAATTTCAAAAAAATATTTCTCGGCTCATAAACTAGCATATGTAGTAATGCTCAGAAAAATACTAGGAACATTCGTAATCGACTTTTTCCACAAGAACGGATGTCCCGAAATTTTGGTAGTCAATTTGACCAATTCTAACATAAGATGCATAATAACTACGCGTAAAATGCTTTAAATTAGTTATTAACATGATAATACAACATTTATGTGAAATATGTGTTCATTTCTTCAAGAAAAACCATTTTCAAAAATATTCAGTGCGCATCACTGACTAAAATATGGCGAGGGTAACAACCCCTTAATATCTCGCCTATTATTCCCCAGTGCTCGAGTATTCACTCCAGGTTTTTTTTATGCGCATATGCCCATATCCTATTCTAAGTGCGATTCTAATATGATTCTATTACATCAGCGTTAGGCCTATATCAGCGCGTGCAAAAAATCACTGCCTGAGCAAACAGAGTGACAATATTTGCGACCACCGCTGTACCACACAAACATCCCTGACATCTGACATGAGACATTGTGAACTACAGTTCATAGCATAGTAAACGGGGAAGCCCGCACAATAGCGCGCAACGTATGTCCACCGTGGAATCACTCCCTGCCCGTCACTGCGGGAGACCTCGCAAAACGGAACCAGCTGAAATTAGTGCGTTTTTAGTATATCCGGGCCCGGGGCCCGGACAAAAAGGAAGCATGCGAGCGTTGTCGGGGATGGTACACGGGTACCATAGTATCACAAAACGTACACTGCAAGACTATGTGAAATTTGCGTGCCTTGTGCAAAATTGTATTCTTTGTGCTACTAACAGAAGTGAGTGAAAATGGGTGAATCTGACATAAATTTGCCTGATTACTCTGGACAGACTCATCACATCTTTTCAAAACTAGTGCTATTCTCTGGCTAAATTATGCACATTTCTTATTATGTAGTGGTCACAAGCAAAGACATACTAGATATACCATAATTTGGTCCCGCGTGGGTATGGGGTCTCTGAACATGGAAATTCTTCATTGGAAAAAACACCATCATCACCTCTTGAACTTGAGTTTATTTCATCATTTAGGCAGTAAAACTGGAGAAAAATTCGCATAAAAAAATATCCCAACCTCAACAAAATAATTCCTCATGCACATCCGCGTAATGCCCTCACGCAAATTGCATAAAGTATAGCATATAAACAAATGATACATTCAACTGAAATTTGCGCCGTCCACAAGCAATGTGAAACATTTTGAAGACAGATAGGTCTACACGTGATCTACATTACCAATCTACATTGAGGTGGGGAATCGCCTGACAGTTTTTATTCTCAGACAAACCATACTGTTGTACGTTTTTGTCAATAACTCCGCGAATTCTGATCAAATCTATTTCAAAATTTGTGTGTGACTGCTATGTGTCTGTCTGGTAGAGTATATTAGGCTATGTTATAATAATGGTTTATTATGATAATTAGCAAATATAGACAGCAGAATATACACAACAGATAACAAGGTAGAACTTTCTCCTGATTGTGTTGTTTGCGATGATACTTACACAATAAGAATTGAAACATGTTGGTGATCATGAACCGAGAATACGTCCAATACTGAACTCTTCGTTTACTTCCGAGTTCACCGCGTCACTCACGTTTAAACATGGTGTGTACGAACGTTTTGTTTATACCACTTGACCTGACCTAGAAACATTTCCGAACTGGCTTATTGGTTTACTGAATTTCTGTGCGAATAATACGAAAAATGATGTGTAACATACAAGCAAGTTTATCCAGCTGCAGCAACAAAAGTCTGGACTATTCCAAATTTGTTAGCCACGTGTTATTGCATTACAAAGACAGCAGCGTGCCGCAACAATCAATGGCTTGCTTGCTAAATTTTCTGAGTTGAGTGTATGACATGATTTCTGTTGAGTTGAACACCTGAGGAATGTCAGACCTCTAATACGTTTGAGTAGAGTCGCGTTCACTGTAACGCATACAACGTGATCCGCTTATGTGCACCGACCGCTGCAGCGAGTGAGATATTATGTATACCGCGTTCTTCTGTTTAGGGTGCGGTATAAGCACATTAGTGAGCTATGGTATATTTGAGTTGGTGCTAGGAGCCTATCTAGCCAATGAGGGGGGTTAATCAGCATGCTGAAAGTCAAACACCGCACCTTACTCGTTCTCCCACAGACAAACTTGCTACATCTGCAAAATTTACTTCTAAAAAACGGTGAATACTACATATTCATGGATATAATCACAAAAGTAAGTCTCGGCTGGTGATCTATATCATGATTGCCCAACGCTCCAGAAAGTTTCACAACGAATCATGTAAATGAATGGAAGATCCACCTAGTTATATATCAACAATGTTCAACTCTCTGTATTCACTGCGTATTCGAACAAATTATAGATTTGTTGCCGTAGTCTTCATTTACCAGGGTTGCAGCAGCTATGTCCAAAAATGTAGGTAAATTGGTGTTTATATAACGAAGTTATCAATACAAACATGAAGTAGTAGAAAATTGAAGATATCCCCAAATGTCAGGCGATGCCCACCCTTAATTCCAAAACATGACATTTTCAACTCCAAAACCGAGGAGAGCGGCTGTCGAAGCAAAGTTGACTGTTATTGTGCAATCAAAGATATCGCCACACTGGCCTATTTCTTAAACTATCAACAACAACCATGAATATGTGTAATGTTCCATACAAACCCGAATCCAACATTTCAAATGGTAAAATCAGCGAAATTGTATGTTTTGCCGGCTAACGGTTACTCAGTGGCTGTCATTTCTTCACGAATAACCCGTAATACTCATGATTTCACGCGGCATTCCCTGAATAACGCGTAACGTCTAGCAATCGTGGGTATGTCAGATATGTCATAACCTAAATCTAACTTGGCAATCCCCAAATTTATTATGGTGTAATCCAGTCGCAATGTTATGTAACCAGACTTGATGGCTGAAAATATCGCATATATATCCATGCTTCTATGAGAAATACATGCACAAACCAGACATGACATTCAGCATTGGTGTGATATTGCATCACAGAGTTGGAAATCCTACTTAAAAATCGAGAGTTTCCTCATTATTATGATGTTACATTGACTTTGGACATAGCTATGGTAAAACAACCGTCTATACTGTTGGTGAAACGCTTTAACATTTTTAGCTGTCTAATCATAGCCGGCTAAACTGAGTTTAGCTTGCAGACAATTATTTATTCCAGCAAAGAAAATCACATGGGCTCATCACGTCTTTTGGTGTATATCAATGCAATTTTTCAGTCATGTGTTTCCAATCTGGAGCAGTGTAGGACCCACGAGAGAAAAACCAGTTCATAGAGTATTCTATGTTATGGCGGATTATATGTGTAAATTTGAGTTGGGTCATTTGTAATATGTACATGTAACACCATAAGTACAAAAAATAAGACCAAATACTTGTTGAGAAAACACATATACTGCAGTATGTTGTTTTATCATATCGGCATCAGTATAGACAGTAAGAAGGAAATACCGATCTTTTGGTCTGAACACCTATTGCCATGTCGTTGCGTCGGCGTAATTCAGCGTCGGCGTAACGCCGACGCAACGACATGGCAATAAGTGTTCAGACCAAAAGATCGGCGTTTCCTTCTTAAGGGAACACATGACTGAAAAAATGCATTGATATACACCAAAGAAGGAAGGTAAGGATGAAATTCTGATCTTTTGGTGTGAACACCTATTGCCATGTCGTTGCGTCGGCGTCGTCCATCTACATGGACGTACAAGCTATTGTGTCTTTTCTGTTAAAGCTACTGCCTTCGAATGTATGCAATATTTTTTTTTTAAATTAGATTTTGTGCAACGCATCTAATGCAAGATAACAGAAGGTGTGCTCAATGATTTTGACGATTACAATTGTCCAAGTTGTCTTTTCATTCGTATTAATACACTTTTTGTGCCGGTTTTATATATAAACAATCGAAGTGTATCCATCAAACCCGAATGTAAACAAATGCCCAAATTGCGCTTGAAAGTCCACATCGGGTACAAATTCCAGTTCGTATGTGCATATATAGTGTAGTTATGGGAAAATAATCAGGGATATACCATGATGTACGTGGAATTGTCAGTCCATCTTGCACTTCTATGCTTTGTTTACATCTGCGTGTGATGGATACAGTTCCTGTATTTACGCGAGAACCGCATGTTAAAATAAGCAAAATTTCCCAGAGGACTGGTTATAGTCTTTACATTTGATGTGAGTATGTATCATTCAGTTAATTTAGCATGTTTTTTATGAAATATAATTTTCAAAAAAAATATTGACTGGTTTCGAAGGCAGTTGCTTTAATATTTTTTGTCCTTTCCGACCTGATGAATTTTACCATAAATGTGTGTGCATATATTTTTTTGGATTGTGAATAATTTATCCAGTTTTGACGCCCTTTTTATGCCGAAAATAGCTGTGTTTGCATGTTTTCTCACTTTAAAAAATAGTTTCTCAAATTCGATCTGATCAGTTTTGAGATTCTTGTTTCGATTCCACTCATGTACCTCTGTGCAAGTATAAGTGTCACTGCCCTTGAATTGCTGTTCTACATATGGCGGCCATTTTTTTTTCAACGTGTCCCGAATCGGACTTTCCCATGTTAAATAATCCTACGCATTATAATGGGACACATTATTCCTGATATCTCAGTTTATATTAAGATTAAATATCAGCATTCATTTGTGGTCACATAGGAAATGATATATCCTGAATATTCTCGTGACCTTCACTTCACTCGTGACCTTTGACCTAATTTTCAAGGTCACAGGACAAAATGACTAATAATTCGCTTATTGTCGACTTAACCGCTTAGGAATGAACTGTGCACATATAGGAAATGATACATGCCGGATATTTGTATGGCCTTGAACTTTACCTTGAACCTTATTTTCAAGGTCAGAGCTCCAATTGACTAATATTTCGCCTATTATCGACTTTACAGTTTGGTAATAAATTGTGGACATATGGGAAATGATGTATGCAGAATATTTTGATAACATCGAATTAGACCTTTAACCTCATTTTAAAGGGAAGAGCACAAAATGGCTCTCTCTGACTTATTATCGACTTCATATTATTATATTACTTCTATGTTATTATAGGAAATAATATATGCTGAATATCTCATGGCCTTGAACTTGACCTTTGACTGTATTTTCAAGGTCAGAGCAGTGGTAGGCATTTTCTCAAAATCTGTTCAGACAAAAAATACATAACATTTCCTTTTGCGACGTGTTTTAGTTTCGTTGCCTTTGAATCGCCAACCTGCGCATGGCAACCATTTTGATTTGTGTGTGGGTCGGCGATAAAAAAAAATTGGTTTTGCCCAAATCAAGTCACTATCTATTTTGAGCCGTTTCCAGGCAAATTTTTTGTTGTTGCCATTTTGAACTTTTTGTAGGAAAAACAACGTGGGTTGACATTAAAATGTGTTTGTTACTCGGTGATATTGCATTGAAATCTTACAAAAAAAGCTCAAAGGCCAGTCATCAAACGAACATGTTACCGGGATGAAAAGTCAGGTTTGCTTAATTTAGAACATTTCATGTTGAACGGACATTCTGAAATGTATGTACCGCGGCTAGGGACGCGTGCCTGTAGGACCTTTACTCTGTTGACATCTATAAATATCGTCCATAAAAACAGTCAACAAGAGGTCAAAGGTCATATTTAGGGCTAAGTAACAGTGACATACATTCGCATATAAAGAGCCAGCGTTACAATCGCTTTCTCCAGCCTTAATGCATTCCTTAGAGAGTGTACCATCTGGTTTCCACGGTCATGACTCGAGTTGAGGCAGACATTGATTATTCGATGACTAGTCAAAATTGTAAAATACGTAATTTTCTGGCCAGCTCGACGGAAAATACGCTAAAATCAGCTAATACTGAACATTCTGCACTTCAAGAAACCTCCGTTCTGCGCGAATACCAAGAGTACTAATTCAAAATGTCAAGAAAAGTGCCGTATTGCCGCCATCTAACATTTTCATCTTTGTCAAACATACACCATGGGAATGGGCAACGTGCAGTTACCTTGCTGGCTACCTCCAGTTCCGCCTCACTTACGTCACCCACCACGTGACTCAGAATGAAATCGTGATGACAAACTTAGACAATTCACGGAAGGGGTGTGCCTGTTTAATTCAATATCTGAAATAAATTGATCGTATTTGTAAGATTCGTGCTAATCAATTGAAAACTATTCTTGATTGATTGATTGATTGATTTTTATTTGGCAATAAAATATACAGGTAAAAACAAGTACATGTAGTAAAATATTGCCGAGGATAGCACAAAAAAACAGCCAAAAAGGCACTTATTTCCATTGTGGTCCTCTTAAGATGGACGACAGGCTAGCAATAACACATCGACTAGTAAATGATAACAAAGATAGTAATCTAATAGTTGTAAAAATAATAAATACTAATACTAATAATAATAATAATAATAACTGATACAAAAATTAATTACAAGTACAAAATTGGAAATAAAAATAAATAAAAACAAAAAAGAGTACAAAACCTAATAATATACATATAAGGCTTGACTAGCACCAATTAGGTTATTAAAAATATAATCTTTGACTAGTTTTTTGAATGATTGTTTGGATGGAGACCTTCGAATTGATAATGGGAGATTATTCCACAAAAGGGTGGCAGAATACATGAATGAGGATGCACCAAAACTATTCACACGAGGTATGGCAAAAGAAGCTATGTTGGATCTAGTTGCATGACCTGAAGAATTAGGGGTAAAATTACATTTCAGATATTCCGGAGCAGAATCATTGTTTATGTTATACATGATGGACAATTTTAACAGTTCAACACGTTTATCAACTGATAACAATTCAACTGACCGAAATTCATTCAAACCAATGTGAGTTCTTGGTGAAGCTCCTAACAAGAACCTGATGATTTTGTTTTGGGTAACCTGGAGTCTTGTTCTATTCAACTTAGTTAAACCACTGTACCATGATGTGCAAGCGTAATCGAAGTGGCATTGGATCAAGGCTGAAACCAATAGTTTCTTAGTTTTCAGGTTAAGATGGTGAAACCCTGCCGATTGTTGGCAGTAAATTTCACGACTTTAGTACCGCATACAAAATATGAGCATTTGTCATAAAGCTTCTGGTAGTCCGAAGTGCCTTTTTGCAGTTGGAGTGAATAGAGGAGTCATTTCCTTGTTTTAGAAAAATACAATCTTCGACATGAAACGTCTGGATCATTCCGGATCATAACGATGAAGTTGGTACATCCGTTCTCAATATCAACCACGTAATCTTTAGAATACATCGACTTTTTACATAGTGTAGCAGTCAGTGTCTATGAGCCGAGAATTACTTTTTGAATTTACCGCCTACATTTGTCACAAAATGCCCGACTGTCTTTGACACATTTACGAAACGCGCCATTTTCAAAATATCACGTGGATTTGGACAACACTCAGACCTGAAATATCATCTATTATTTTGATGATTTTCAAAGAATGGCTGACTTACTTGGGATTGGTACATCGTAGACTGCATAACGAGCTATCCACAGCCATGTGACAATGCGTTTTTCCTCGTAAAATTGAGTCTGAATATCGGCTACTTTCAACGTCAGGTGCCACGAAATCGTGTTTACATATTTCCCAGGTCAAAGTTTGATGTATCCTTACGCGAAACTCATCTTTGGTCATGTCGATTTTTGTAATCTGTATAATCCACTGATCACACCAAATAATCCACTTACTGAATACTGAACGGGACTACAGCAGAGAATGTTCGTAGTACGACACATTGCATTGTGTTTTGTGATATCAATTGGTAGCTGTCATCCTCGGAATATTTCCTTCGGTTGTGAAGACCATATTTTGCGACTATGAGATTCGGTAGCTTCGTCTCCAAATGTTTTCCCGCGAGGCACCAACAGTCCCATGTGTTACGCATGTATATCGGCATATGACGGAGGCAATCCCAGAAATATGTACATAATCGAAGACATATTAGTTCATAGACAAATAATCGTTGTAGATCGGGGAATGACAAACACTGAAAACCATGTTTCCAGACCATAACTGACATATCGCTCACCACGTGAGTTTGTATTCGCTTCGGGGAGAAAGCCGTTGAAATCCGTGCACAGGGTTTTGAGTTCAATGTGAAGAGCAATACTCACCAGCTGCTCAAGTCCCGTCTCGGTCAGTGATAGCATGGAACCACACGGCAAATCGTCGAGCACATGTACTGGGGCGGATTATTAACCCTCTTTCGACCCTTCTTGCACATTGGGAGTTCATTTTCACAAATAGGATAATATAATATTATATTTGTTCAGGTACGTACACATAATTTAAGCGTTCTGTATATTGAAGCCCCGTCTCTATCAAAACGGATCAAGTATCCATGAGTACCTATTCCATAAGTTCGTGGTTAAATACAGGAATGTCGATAACAAAATGAAATTGTATGTAGATGTATCTCTATATGTATGTCAAGAAATTTAAATTAGGTGCCCTGATTGGCACAAGTATATGATGTGATTATCAATAAGCAGCTATATGAGTTATTCATATCACCAACATGTATATATTTCTCTAAATCAAGAAGTTTACTTGATTGTAATATTCCAATGACCAATTCAAGGCAAGTGATTGGTATCAGCAACAGAATAGAGTGCCATCTGACAAATCCATCATCTCATATTTTTCTGACTCCAGATGACTCCAGATGTTGCTGACAACTCCACACTACTTTCCTGACAGCTCAGCCAGAAGACAACACAACCAGAATCTCCATAAATCCTGGTTCAAGTCTCAATCAGAAGACAGGCAATAGCAGCTCCACACCACTTGAATGATACCCCAATGACAGGCACCCAGGAGCAATCACTCAGTTGGTCAACAATATGGATGTCAAAACATAACAAAAACTTGTGTTTTAAAGTTTGCACCAATATACACATGAATATTAAAACAATATATATATATATATATATATATAAATTCAAATTAAGTGCATGTTGGCCATATTGGATATGTAATTCTGAAACACCTGTACAGAATTGCACACTACCATTTTGGGTATTGTAATGTCACTATAAGACAATTGGATGTCTTATACAACAGCAATTTTGGGATTCAATGATCAATTAATAATATTTTCATATTTTATATTTTATTGGATAAAGTGGCCAACACATTGTATGTTTCAAAATTTGTTATTGATACACATGTGTAGGTCAGAAATACATTATGAAGATTTGAATGGCAGTGTATCAAGTGGCCATGTGCAACATTGTTCGCCAAATATGATAAATTCATAATCTTTTTGATTGGTATTATATTTGATTTATTTTGATTGATTTATGTTGTTTACCTTCCATGTACAAACTTTGTAAAATAAACATATACATAAGGAGTAAACTACCAAGTACACTATTTATTCATGACATTCTTTGTCTGGTATGTTTGATATCATACTTGTGATCCATGTATGTCAAAAAATGAAGTGCTTCAATTCATAACTCATGAATTGTACTAATAAAATGCTACCATTGTGTGAAATTCACATCAATTATGTTGACACAACCCATGTGCAATAATGATACTTTAATGTCAGTTGTAATCATGATGACAATAAATCAAAAGCCTGGTGATATTTACATTTACATGTTATTGGGATCAGTATGTATCCTGTATCTAGCTCAGGGTTTGTGTTCTTCGTTTGCATAGACACAAGCATTATGCACAATAGGGTCAGTGAATAAATACATGTACTGTTAGTTATTTGATGAACACAGAGTGTTATGAATTATGCCAAATGCAAGTAGATGTCACTTCCCCAGAAGTTCTAAACTTATAACTGTCACTTTAGAAATATGGGTAATTATCTGCATTGATCAGGTGAATAGAGTAGTGTCATGGCCCAATGCACACAGAAGCCCTAGCATGTAGCAGTCTACATGTAAAAGCCAGTGTGAATTGTGCACAGTGGAGCATATGATATTGAAGTCTCCCTCTCACTGTGGCAGTGTCTTGAAGGGTTAAAAAATAGTGCCTGTACTGGCCACTTGGGAAAAATGTTTAGTTGTCAATAAATGTCTGAACTTCAAAAATCATTTGTGATGCAATGGATTTGAATTTCAAAAAAATATTTCTCGGCTCATAAACTAGCATATGTAGTAATGCTCGGAAAAATACTTGGAACATTCGTAATTGACTTTTTCCACAAGAACGGATGTCCCAAAATGTTTGTAGTCAATTTCACCAATTTTAACATAAGATGCATGATAACTGCGCTGAAAATGCTTTAAATTAGTTATTAACATGATAATATAACATTTATATGAAATATGTGTTCATTTCTTCAAGAAAAAACATTTTCAAAAATATTCAGTGCGCATCACTGACTAAAATATGGCGAGGGTAACAACCCCTTAAAGTGGCGGGCATTTCTGAAGAGAAATTTAAGTTTACCAATACTTTTAGCAACAACTTTATCAGCAATAGCATTACCTGAAAGGGATTGGTCTAACGTTACGCCTAAATATGTTACCTGTTCTTTTGATCCGATGTCAGTTCCATTGCACTGCACATTTACCTTATTGATAGTTTTCAACTTATGTTTTGAGCCGAACAATATTGATTCTGTTTTACCAAGATGAATAGACAGTTTATTGTCATTCAACCATTCACATACACATGCAAGTTCATTACTTAATTTCATTTCAATGTCAGAAACCACTTTACCTGATACCAAGAGAGCTGAATCGTCAGCATAAAGTAACAATTCACAGGTTACGGCTGCAGATATGTCATTAATGTAAACAAGAAATAAAAGAGGTCCAAGTATCGAACCTTGTGGTACACCACATGAGATATTCATTTCCTCAGATAAGGTGCCATTTATATCCACCATTTGTTTTCTGTTGGTAAGGTATGACCTAAACCAGTCTACTGACAATGTTTGTGCACCAAGGGCTTCCAGCTTATTTAACAACACACTATGATCAACAGTGTCAAATGCCTTCTGCAGGTCCAACATGACCATGCCTGTATAGTTACCCTGATCACACTGATTTCTTATGTAGTCAAACAAATGAATTAGACATGTTTCCGTGGAATATGAAGAACGAAAACCCGACTGAAGTTCATACAACAGGTTATGTTTAACCAAGTGTTCATTTAACTGATTAAATACTACTTTTTCAAATACCTTAGAGACAATACTTAGTATGGATACCGGCCTGTAGTTTCCTACCTCAGTTTTGCTATTTTTCTTGTACAGCGGGACCACACGCGCCATCTTTAAATCTTCAGGTACAATACCAGCTCTCAACGATAGATTTATGATCTCAGTCAAAGGCCTAGATATAACATTGGCACTATCCTTGATGAAACGAGCAGGTAGATTATCTAAACCAGTTGCTTTTGCGGCACTCATGTTTGACAATATTTTAACAATATCATCCCGTGTAACAGGTGACAACACAAATGTATCCGGATTAACATTCAAATTACAGTAATATTGTTTTACAAATTCAAAGCCATATTTTGGCCTGAATGGCCTGAATGAAAAGCATTATCATCAGCCTGCTATTATGCACACTTTAAGATATGTTTCCAGAAACATGGAACATGGCTTTGATTCAGATACTAATAAGACAATCAGAGATTGCAGTCCCTCGCACATTTTAACGCAACATTCTATTCACGTGTTTGCAGACCTTTTTTTCTTTCTATTATTGACCGAAAATGAAAATAAAAAAGCTTGAATCATACCAAGCTTCAAGTGATTCCATGCATTTTTGCCAAAGTTGTCGTTTTGAAATTCTATAAATTTCATGTTTAAGACGTCATTGTGATGTCATTGTATATCGTAGTGGCAAATGTATTTCATGAGTTTTTTGTACAATTTCATTAGGTTTTGACACGTTTTACTACATGATTTGATTTATAGCGTTCAAACAAATGCCTTATTCTCGCACTATTTCCGCAGATTAGATTATACAGGTAATACGTTGTGTATGACTCCTCCGCCTGCAATGAACCATGTGCAGGTTAGATCCGACATCCTGCGTATTTGAATTTCCCTAGTGAATCGGAACCAATTATGTTATTATGCACTATTTGTCATTAGATGATTCTGTTGTCACCTAGGCTGTTGATGTGTTCCTGTCGATGCTGTGTAACCGCTGTCGACCTGGCTGTTGATTCGCTGTCGCCAAGTCAGGAAGTTCCGTGTCGTCCAGATACTATCAGGGGTTTGTAGAAATACTATTAGAATGTGCTCTGTGTACTCGTATAATTTTATTGACTTCGTTGTGATGATAGACATTTCCCACTCAGTATATACAGTAAGGTATTTTGTTGCGGTAGAAAATTATGCTGCTTAAATATACACCGATAAAATGTAAATACGATTGCTGTGTGTGTGTCAAGCCAAAATCATGCAACATCTACATATTTCTCAACTTTGTCTACACTAGGACTTTCCTGGTCACCACAGCAGATCTACCTCACCAACAGTGTCAGCAAACAAGGCATGCGTGGACCGTGAATGCACCTCCAAAGATGTACTACATGTGTCCAAGGAAGACACTCGGCCGCCTCGCCACCAATGGTCCTGTACTGACACCGTCCAACCCGAGGCAGTGACCAGTCTTCAAACAGCCACCAATTGACAATCACTAACTAATTATAGTCTTCGCTTCAATCGATTCCCTGTGTCAAGTCATTTATTTATCACACTTATTTCTATTATATTCTAAAACTTCAGTAAAATGTCTACGTTTTATCGACATAAAAGTGATGTAAAACACATACATTTATCACTAGCATGTATCTTACTGAGCGTTCAGATAAAATTGTGTCATTTTGTGCTGTGAACTAAATTATGTGACAGTAATAAATTATGTGTCTGATGGGAGAACACTAATAAGGCTCCAATGATTGATGATATTATTGGTTGTTGTTGTTGTTGTTGTTGTCTCACAATTTTCCATCTGCTTTAAAATGAAAAGATGTAATTCATGACTTGTTATATGACAGGTTTAATCATATTCAAAATGTCTAAATGACAGTATTTTGTCCTGACAGGGTGTGAAGGAGCTCTGGCACCTGGAGAAGGACGAGTTGATCACGGACCTGTGCTACATTGCTGTGGACGGGACCCTCGCCATCCTGTACATCTCCGCCCATGACTCCCGCATCTGTGTGGTGTCCACAGACGGCGAGCCGCTGTCCGTCTCTGTGGACAGCCCGGGGGTGAGGATCCCTGAGTACACAGCCAGCAGCAGGGACGGCCGCCGTGTCGTCATTACTGGCGGTGACAGTGTCCCGGGCCCCTACAGATGCGGGGTGTACGAGGTGCGGCCCGGGAGGGTGGCGAGGGTCAACACCTGGGATACAGACTCACGAGTCTGGTCAGTCAGCTGGACGCAGGATGATGACGTCATCGTTCTGTTAGGCGAGGTGTGTGTGGAGAGTATATGGTGTAAGATAGATTGGATTTGTAAATCTATTCTAGATTCTAAAGGAAAATATGTTGTACAATAATGTTACATGCTATGAACATTTTAGTGTATGTTGAGATTTTTTGTTTCATTTTCTTGGTATATTTCATTGCAATGCTGAATCATATATTCTGACTTATAAATTAAGTACATGTAGGATTTACATGAAATATTTCTTGCTATGATCTAAACTTTATTCTCCCTAAAACACGCAGCTGTACTTTGTTATGACAAATGGAGACACAACAACATCCCACAAGTAGCTGTTGCCTGGCAACAAATCCCGCACACCCTCCTACTGTTGTTGTTTACATTTGACATTGACAAGTAATAAAAACAATCACTGGCGCCTTCATGCAGTCTACTTGTTCAAACACATACAATTTATTCTCTTAGGGAAATAGTATTTCAGCATCTTCATTATACATGTAGTAGGTTTTAATGTGTTTTGTTGGATCATTTTCTCAATTACGAAAATATTAACCAGCATGTAAATATAAAATGTAACCCGCGGTAGTATTTATGAATGATGTATGTATCTTGTAGATAATTCCCAGCTTTTACATAATCTGTGAGTACATGACCATGTATAGTAGCATATTCCTATGATAATTACACACAATCACTTTACAAACCCCACAGTTTGGACCCTGGGATGTGGCCCGAGTGTCCACCACTGACGGCCGGGTGTTGTGGCGCCTGGACTCGAGCGTCACACATCTCAGGACGGGTGGGGGTCTGTCAGTCAACCCCCGGACAGACGCCATCCTTGTGTCTGATACAGACTGTGTCCGGGAGCTGAGTGACCAGGGTCAGCACATCAGGGACATCTCTCTGTCAAGTGGTGTTGATCCTCGCGCCCTGTGTGTGGACAGCTCCGGCCGGCTGATGTTTCTGGGGGACTGGGGGAGGGACATATACCTCCACAGCACGTCCCTCGGACACACAACAACAGTGATCAAGGCGCCTGAGCGGGTCAGCAATACACGTCTCCATGAGGATAGATACCTGGGGGTGGCTACACGGGACGGGATTGTGATGTATGATGTATCCGCTCTGTTCTAACTGTGAGTATGTATTGAATATCAAATGTATTTATGACACCAAAGTATGAGTGAACACATTATTCACACAAGTATAAAGAATTGATGCTGGCAAATAATGCGAACATGTCATGTGATTGATGATAGTTGTTTTAGTTGTTGTAGTTGTGAAATAGTGAATTTGGAATTTCATGTTTTGTTCGATGTTTGCTGTCAATACCAGTAACTGACTTCTGTATTGTGTCTATTTATCAGCATCATGACGTCACTGCCGCGACTTTCTGCCAGCTACGGAACAACATCTGACGGTACGTGCTATTGAATGAAAACATGATAAATACTGACTTTATGCTTAGGTGATGGAATATTTATATAATTTGTGATGGATGTCATGTGATAATATTGTATTATGTAGTAAATATAAAACTCCATTTTTCAATTAGTTGGCGCCCCATTCGATCATCCCATGAGACGCCCTTGACAGAGATCACCCTTGGAACCCTGCAACATTCTGATGTGTACAGCTGTATCATCATCCCACGGAACCGGCAAGTGTGCAATCACCGGAATATGGATATATGGCCAGTTCAGGACAGTTTTAGTGCTGGTCACAACTGCCTCGACATGCAAATTGCGTGAAATAATGGCGAATTCTTTGTCTGAATCATACGGAACTGTTTCAATACATTATCCCAGCAGGCTGGGACTGGGACATATCACCATGTATCCGAGATCATGTTTATGTGTTCATGAAATAGACTCATGAAGGCATGCGAAAAAAAATTCTAGTCAAACAAATAGGCAATATTCTGGTTAACTGTGTATATAAATGTACGTGTACATACTCCTTTTTCATTACCATCGCGAAGTATTTGTTATGTTTACTGCACATATTCCTGCTGACATTGAGAGTACGTTAGTGATTAAAAATCATGGAATTGTTATGTCTGTGACGCAAAGAAATGTATGTACTTGGTCAATGACCGCTGTCCGGGGCAACCTAGACAAAGTTGGAAATATTTTGTGTTAGCTTTGATACTGGTACATGTGAATATATACATGTATATAACGTTTGTTGTAAAAAGCAGTATGTGTGATGACGAGGTTATCGAAGCTTGCGATCATTATTGATATATTTATAACAACAAAAAACAAAAGCAAACTGTACCTGGATAGGATAACGGTACTGAGTTATAACAATGACAAAGATGTTTATGCTGTGATATTGATCAAATCATAACGTATATCGTGGTATGTAGATATGAAGATCAGGTCTATCATATCATAATGTATCATGATGTACAGGTCTATCATATCATAATGTATCATGATGTACTAAGTATATATATCCTCCACATGGCAACAGATAGGTATCACGCCAAAATGTATCAGAGAATAAATATGGATTGTAAAAAGAAAACAAATTTGTGTCGAATGTATCAGAATCAGATACGAAATTTATTTACCCAGTAAAACAGTAAAACAAATAAATGTGTGAATAAAATTTGTACTGAAATCATCATGTCGTTATCATTGCAGTTAATATCGACATTGTTTTGGATGCAGTGGTGTATTTGAGAATGTAAGCAGATTAACAAGTTGACAGCAGATAAATTTGTCTAACAAAGAATACTGATATATACACCAATACGGATCAGCTTGCATGGTGATATTCTGGAAAAAAAACTTTAAATCATAGCGAAAATTTTCAATGAACACTAGATTCTAATGACATTGGCTTTGGTTCAGTTGTCTTTTGATCATAACGTGATCACTTAATGAACATGCGATTCTGAGATCTGCTTATGTAATTGCAACAACCCACAGACCATCATCTCCTAACGTCTTTAATAATCATTCTTTACAAGAACATGACTCGCAAAATGGTATCAAATATAGGATAATCATAGACTTTTTGAGATTTCAAACGAATTCACACTATCATTTTCGATATAACTCTGAGCTATTAATGTTATTGACACAAACAACATCACATAAGTAAGTAAGTAAGTAAGTAAGTAAGTAATTTAACATAACGCTTTGGAATGTCACAAAGAACTCTCATGGAACATTATATTTAAAAGCAAATATGGATAATAATGCATTATACACACAATAGTCGTGAGCCAACCATGCTAATAGGGACATCCGGAGTTTCACTTTAAACCCACGTATATTTATTCGTGTCTACGTACGACTAAATTCACGTTTAGACGGGCGTTCATTTGCACATTCACATAGTGAGGTGTCATCAACAGCATTCATTACATGTGGTGTGCAAAATATACATCAGAATATCTCTATCCGTGAATGTATATGCCAAAGAGATGTATTTCTACAGTTCTGTACAACTAACCATTTTCGTGAATGCTCATTGGGAATAAATATTGTTATTTTGCTCGTGTTGTAAAACAAAACCCAAAATCTGATCAATCTAACGATACCCATACTTATTCAATTATGTATAACGTACATGCCACTCATCTTTGTCAGATGGGTATATAAGAAAGACGGTGACGTAGAACCAAATATTTTGTCAATTTTCAGATTTCTTCCATTTCATCAGTTTGCTGTTTTTGCTGCATTTTAAGCTACAGGCCCTATTTGGTCTGATATCCTTTTGGCGTTGCATCCTCCGTCCGTCTAGCCGCCCCTCCATTCATTGAGCCTCATCCACATTTTTATATTATGTTTATGGACGAATCTTTCTGAAAATTTGGGGAAGAAATAATAGTTTTTTTAGAATTTGATTTTTAAATTTGTTCTCAAAAATGGTGGTCATTTTTTTTTAGAAATGCCAAATTCTAGAACTTGGAGGCCATTTCATCAAAATCTGTCAGACAACCATTTCCCTACTTCATGCATAGGACTCTTATTATGTACTCTTGCGCAGTGTTTACTGTTTGTTGCTCTTCAATCGCTGGTCTACACATGCAGATTTCTAACTAATTGACTGAAATATATTTTATTTAGAAATCAAATCACTACTAAAGTCTCTTTTGAGCCATTTCCAGCCTTTCCAGTCAAATAATACAGTTTTGGGGATCGACACATTGTTGAAACTGTTTCCTTCTTAGTTTAAATACTGGCACATCCAAATGGGAAGTCAATTTTGGTGGGAAAACAGATGTGGCTTGACACGGTATATTTCTTCAGTAATATTTTGAGGCCTCCTCACATAATTTTAGATACGTTGGATTTTTTTTTCATTTCAATAAAAATAAGCAAATCAGTTTGTCTTGTTTGGCTTTGACATAGGCTTGTTTGGCTTTGACGGTATTCACATACGCAATGAAATAATAAGGCTCCCTTTCATAGACGTGGATTTAGTCGTACAGAGGCACGAATCAATAAACATGCGTTTAAACGTGGAACTGCGGATGTCCCTAATAAGAACACTTTTTGTTGCATTGAATTGTGTTTCAAATTTCAGAAATAACCATTTCGGCAATTATACTGTAAAACAATGCACTTTTTCCGTCAGTACAAAGAACTCTTTTGAATTGAGGCAGTGCCGGTTCGGGCTCATACGGAAACATACACATGATAATATCACCAATTTATTTATAAATATAGCGCAAATATATTCATATCAAAATGTAGCGTTTTTACGTTTGCCCGAGAATCCATGCATGGACGGACGACTGAATAATAAATCAGCGAATCGGAAGCGGAACAGCCATTGGAAACTGACGGTCACTCTTTGATGGTCATTAGAATATGATCATTTCTCTTTGTGTAGTTATGAACTATGCAAATGAGCACTGAATATCCAACCAAGTTTTACAACTGTTCGACTTGCACAAGAATAACACAAATGAGCAATTTTTTAAAGCATATCTGTGGTAAACAACACCAACGCGAAATTGGTTTTCCAACAAAACAACACATTGTCTCGCATGCAAAACCTAAATTAGCTTTTTTTTATCAACATATGCTCCTCATATATACTTCTCGTCCACTGGAAATGTACGATTCATTCCATATCGCACATTTTTAGTCCTGATCGATATGGGAATAATGCTTATTGATACAGACGAATAATCAAATCAGACTATTTATTTGGCCAATATATTCAACCAGAAAGTAATGTCGTTGCTGATGACCGTCATGGAACTGGCTGAAATAGATCGACCAGGGGATATAATGACCAGGAGATGACCAGGTAAAAGTTGGCGAAACAAGTATTGAATTACATGGGTGTAATCGCCACAATCAGGGTTATGTTGATTGACAAGCATATGACAAGCGAGTAAAATTTGTTCACTTTGTCCACAAAATATTTGTTTACAAGGTTTCTCATGTACAAGAACAACTCAATCCATGTTTCTGCCACAGCGTGGGAGTACGCTAATGTGGACGTCAAACCAGGGCTGCGTCCTCACGGCGTGCTCACCGCGTCTAGGAAAAATACAGAACGCTGAAGTGCACGCAGTGAGGTCTCGTACAATGTAGAAGCATCTCCGTGGCCTCTCCACAAAACGCCGTGGGGTGTCCTGAGTCGCTGTGCGACGGCACACACTTTTTACATGCACAAAACAAACGCCATGGCTCGGAGATGTGACGGCGTTCTGGCATGCACGCAGTAGGATCTTCGTAGCATCGCCGTGAGGTATTTTAGCGCGCTGTAGGAGCTCTGTGGGAGCATCCCAGGGACGCGCATGATCGCCCAACGGTCGCGCCAGCAGACAGCGGCGATTACTCGGTGATCTCAACGGAAGTCCACTGTGGTTGTTTCACGCCCTCCTGGCGTGTACTCAGCGCTTAAAGCCAAAACCCACCGCCGCCGACCGTCCATTTTCATTGCGTGCGTCCGTGCGTCAGATGATCAAATCTTGCGTTTCTTATGCACACACCAAGAACGACCATTTTTCTGAAGGTTTAAATGTACGCTGCGTACATGTTATAAGATCATTCCTCGGTGTTTGACACACATGTACGATTTATGAAATAATTATGCTTAGACATCAATATCATCATATCTGATACGGATGAAGGCCATCGTGAAGAAAAACATGACCACAGGAGGTGACGCTCTGTTGGTTTGAATCTGTTGATACTTGCACATAAAAGGCAAGCAAGAAGTCGAGGTTACTCTACCGATAAAAAAAAACGGAAGGCGTGCATGGTGCCTTAGTGATATTTCAGATATTTTATCCAGAATTTCGTCAGGATCGAGAAAGATTCTGAATTTCAGTCAAATATTTTCGGCTGCATGGATATTCAACGATTTGCCCTGTTACTCAAGCTGACCCATGAGAATATCTAAGCAGTACACAAATTTCAGGTAGCCCATTAATCCTGGAGAATGATTAGCCGTTTATTTTTGATGCTTAGCCACAGGGAATTCATTCAGCAGTCTATACCGTGATTTTTAAAAACTCGTTTACACCGTTTTTTGCCGATAGTTTTGCGATGCTAAATGATATCGTGTTATGATTTGGCATACTTCACCTTGGAGTCAAACGGCAATTGTGTACCAAATTTCATACTTCTATAGCAAAAATTGAAAAAAAATTGAAAAGAGAAAAATAAATCATTACGACGATCGCCTTACATAGGCCTACTAAGTGTTTCAGTGGATGCTCAAGCTAAATGAACTCTCACTTAATGAACCAAAATAATTCAGGGAAAATTTAACAAAATTCAGTATAGATATTTCAGCGTTCGTCCGTTTGTACAGGATATTGTATTTTTGTAGATTCTATCCTAAAATCAACCTCTGTTCCATGATGACTCTATGGCCATGATGTGTGTATGTTCTGAAATATGCTACGACATGCGCAAAATATAGTTCTATGTTGTGCGTTGATGTAGTGTACGCACGAAGTCGGTGTGAGTATTCTCAATTGACAATATGGGTTCTATCATGTGCGTTGACGAACCCTCGAGAAATAATGATGCCGTCAGCGATAAAAACGGACGGTCGGCGGCGGTGGGTTTTGGCCTTTACACTACGCTTGCTCGGAGTCTTATTCATTCCATTGCGCGCTGACAGAGATTGCACAGCTACTACAACGTTCACAGCGTTCTTGCAGTGTCCATGCTGCGTCAATCGGCCTTATCAGGGCGCTCAAACAGCGATATCTGTGTGTTTTGAGCAAACACCACAAAAATGTGTATTTTTTCCTCTTCCCCTGACATCCCAGGCCCATATCCATATACGTTTGTGGTGTTAATACAGTGAAGATTTGCCATCATTACACATGTACCATACTGAATCAAATATTTATGATATAGCAACGTGTTCAGTTGATCCAACATGCAGCGATATATTTATGCAATGATAGGAAAGTTAACATACTGTAACGTTTGGTGCAAATTTCCGGACGAGTTGCCAGTTTGAATGTGAGGTTTGCTGCAGATTCCTGGACGAGTTGCTGGTTTGAATGTGACAAGATAAATGAATAATTTTTATTACGTTTCTAAACTTCATACAAGATTTGCAGCCACGCTACGAACGTTCAGGACACGCTGTCCGCGCAGTGTGTGCTCTTTGGGTGCACAGTGGCATCTTCTGAAAACGGGGTTGCACTCCACAGACGATCCATGGGAACGCCACGATCGCCGAACGGATGTCGTGACATCTCCATACGGAAATATATTAATTTTACTCGCCACTATTTTCGTCATTTTTCCTGCGATCCCATGACATTCTAGGGAATTTAACGATGCCGGGCCAACTCCGCGGGATCACCGTCTAGTGTGACGCCACCTTTAACAGAAAGACGCTGTGGGATCACCGTCTAGTGTGACGGCACCTTCAACAAAAAGATTCTGTGGGATCGCCATCTAGTGTGACGCCACCTTTAACAGAAAGATTCCGTGGGATCACCGTCTAGTGTGACGCCACCTTTAACAGAAAGATTCCGTGGGATCGCCGTCTAGTGTGACACCACCTTTAACAGAAAGATTCCGTGGGATCGCTGTCTAGTGTGACGCCACCTTTAACAGAAAGATTCCGTGAGATCGCCGTCTAGTGTGACGCCACCTTTAACAGAAAGATTCCGTGGGATCGCCGTCTAGTGTGACGCCACCTTTAACAGAAAGGTGTGTGAGATCGCCGTCTAGTGTGATGGCACCTTTAACGGAAAGATGCCATGGGATCGCCGTCTAGTGTTACGCCACCTTTAACAGAAAGGCCGTGGGATCGCCGTCTAGTGTGACGCCACCTTTAACAGAAAGATTCCGTGGGATCGCCGTCTAGTGTGACGCCACCTTTAACAGAAAGGTGTGTGAGATCGCCGTCTAGTGTGATGGCACCTTTAACAGAAAGATTCCGTGGGATCGCTGTCTAGTGTGACGCCACCTTTAACAGAAAGATTCCGTGAGATCGCCGTCTAGTGTGACGCCACCTTTAACAGAAAGATTCCGTGGGATCGCCGTCTAGTGTTACGCCACCTTTAACAGAAAGGCCGTGGGATCGCCGTCTAGTGTGACGGCACCTTTAACGGAAAGATTCCGTGGGATCGCCGTCTAGTGTTACGCCACCTTGAACAGAAAGGTGTGAGATCGCCGTCTAGTGTGATGGCACCTTTAATGGAAAGATGCCATGGGATCGCCGTCTAGTGTGACGCCACCTTAACGGAAATATTCCGTGGGATCGAAGTCTAGTGTGACGCCACCTTGAACAGGAAGGCCGTGGGATTGCAGTCTAGTGTGACGGCACCTTTAACAGAAAGACGTTCAACCATGAAGGTGGTGCTAATTGATATTCAGTACTGATTTGGATGATTCGTAACTATATCCAAAGACACGACCGTCTTACTAATGCCCATCGGAGCATGACTGTTATAAGCCGACCGCTCTGGGCTCACGATTGGCTGATTTAATATTCAGTCCTCCATCATATCTTGAACCGTCCAGCAAACGTATACATGATCACTGATATGACTCAACATTCGAAAAATTCAACATTTGCCTATTTACGTCCGTCCACATTTTTATCTTTAAAGTTTATGTCTGAATCTTATTTCTAAATTGTGTTCATAGGTTGTTGGGCAGTTCTATACTAATTCCATCAGGTGTACAGTAGAAACAACTACAGTTAACACACTGTATGCCCCTGATGACGCCAGTGTGTCTTTGGATAAACTATTCGGTCGGGCTTTGTTTCTATTGCAAAATATTGTATTCTTAGTTTGTTATTGTCATCATTAAAATCTCACTGTATTGGTGGTAATAGATTGATACTTACATTTGTCTGAAATTTTGCACAAAAATGCCTAAACATATTTCAAGAGGGGGGCGGGGGGATGTGGTACATTTTTTTTATTTTCGCAATTTTGTTTCAAAATGGCGGCCATTTTCGACAAAAAAACTGCCAATTTCTGACTTTGGTGGCTATTTTCTCCCAAAAAAAATTCAGACAGTTTTGATATTTTTGTTTCAAAAGATTCCTCATATATACCTCTGTTACGTGTGTAAGTTTTGTTGCCCTTGAATCGCCTGTCTGCGTGTGTCAGTCTTTTTTTAGGTTACCGCACCTATGTTCAGATAAACTATTGGCATGGCATTGCGTCCGTCGTCCGTTGGCATCGGCGTTGTCCATCCACATTCTTATCTTTGAAGTTTACAATCGGATCTTTCTGAAATTTTGCACAAAAATACCTACAAATATTTCGAGAGGGGGTTATTTTTTTGTTTTTGGATTTTCACTTTTTTTTCAAAATGGCGGTAATTTTCACAGAAAAAAACAGCCACTTTCTTACTTTGGCAGCCATTTCTTCAAAAACTATTCAGACAGTTTTAAGATATTTATTTTGCCCTTACATACTTCTGTAATCTGTATAAGATTCGAGGCCCATGAATCGCCGGTCTGTGTGTGGCGGCCATTTTCATTTTCTCAACGGGTCCCAAATGGGACATTCCCATGTTAAAGCTATAATCACTTTTAGAATTGACAAATTTTATTCATTTTGCGATAGCTTTATTTTGTCTATAGAATGAGAAAGCGGCCCGCCTTGTGGGCGAGTTCTATACACAATCTGATGACGTCATTGCTATCTGTCTAGATACTGTGGCAACCGGCAATGTATGCAGGCCGATCATTCTCTATCCACTGTTTTCATGCACGATTAACGGCAATTTTCTGAGTATCTGCTGTCGAACTGTGCATATTTCCTATATATTCCTGACTATCTCGAGATGTATTTTCAAGTTTGCGTGACAAACAAGAATGCTGAATTTGACTGATTTTAAAATTGATTCCAACTTTAAATTCTACTACGCTTTAAAATGAGACACATTGTGCCTAATATCTCACTTATTATTAAGATTAGAGACTAAGAATCAATTGTGGACACATAGGCAATGATATGTGATTATTGTCATGGCCTCGAGTTCGACCTTTGACCTCATTTTCAAGGTTATTGCACAAAATGGTTAATATCTTGCTTATTATCGACTATACAACTTACACTATACAATCAATCGTGGTGAAATGGAGACGACGTTAAACACACGCCTGTAAAATCAGTGTGGTTTAATGATGTGCAAAATATACAGATATGACGAACACACATCCTTGACATGAACTGACGAGTGGCAATTAGTTGTAAATCACGGCCAAATTTATGATAAAATATGTCTGCGTCAATATGACGTACGTAGGAAGACATACAACAGATTACCATTCACAATACGGACATTATTAATGCAAGAGTAAAATTCAAGACATGAAAATTGAGACAAACAAAGGCTCAATGCCTTAATCCATTGAGAAACACGTGGAGAAATACTAGAATTCACTGAAACGTAACCCCAGGTCAGAAACACCCTGCTACATATATATATTCCGAATATGCTTATGTCAGAGCTTAAATTTGACCTTTGTCCTCATTTTCAAGGTCAAAGAACAAAAAGGTTAATATCTCGCTTGTTATCGACTGTACAGCTTAGGAATCAATTGTGGACATATAAGAAATGATGTATGCCGAATATTTTGATGACCTTGAATTTGACCTTTGTCCTCATTTTCAAGGTCAAGGAAAAAAACGGGTAATATTTCGCTTGTTATCGACTTTACAGCCTAGGAATCAATTGTGGACATATAAGAAATGATGTATGCCGAATGTTTTGATGACCATGAATTTGACCTTTGTCCTCATTTTCAAGGTCAAAGAACAAAACGGCTAATATTTCACTTGTTATCGACTTCACAGCTTAGGAATCAATTGTGGAAATATAGGAAATGATGTATGCTGAATATTTTGATGACCTTGAATTTGACCTTATATCTCGCTTATCATCAATTTTACAGCTTAGAATTCAATTGCGGACATGAAGTGCTATCTGCTGATTGGTTTGGTGACCTTGATTTTGACCTGGATCATGGAACAAAATGGCTAATACCTAAGATATATATACAAAAATCGTCTGGTAACCTTTCCTAACCTTCGGGCTTATTATTATAACTTTGCATAAACTTTCTTTGTAAGTGTTCAGCGTTGGTAATTGTCGAAGATCCACATGAAGCTGACTCCACAGGCATGGCCCAGTTACATCAAAACATCGTTCCACAAACATCTTCAGCGCAGTCAGGAGATGTATGTGATGCACTGATTGTCGTAGTGAGGGCTGGCGATGGTGGGGGAATTTAGCATATCTTTGAGATATGACGGCTTCTAGATATGGATATATTTAAATACAACACAGTCACCAGGAACTTGGCCTCTACACGAAGGTGAACCCGTAACCATTGGAGTTTCACCGAGCCCACTCTACTCTCGCGGAGTACCAACTTCGTAGTCTTGAAAATATATTACATGTAGAAGGCGATTGCAAAATGTATGTGTTCGGATGAGGTCCAGACAGGTAACCTTGCACCTCGCCCTGATTGAGTATTCTTTGTATTACAATCTCCATATAACGGTTTTAGGGCGAGGGTATTGCATTTGGGTCTTTCTGTTTTCGGTTATTTCGCTTATTTTTTGCCAGAGACTTTTCAGTGCAAAAGTGCAAAAGTGAAGCACTATGGTAATGGCGCAGTCTCCCGCAAATTTTGTCGAAATCGATTAAAAATGGTTGTCATGGCAACGGAAAGTGAAAATCACATAATTAACTATGACTATAACTATTCATTTTTCAACTATTTTTGTGTTTTTCTTTGGCTAATTTTCGTTTATATGGTGTACAACCGATGGTCATAAGACGAAAACTCTCCATTATCGCATGATGTCGAAAAATTAGGGGTCACGATTTTACGACTTTTGTGTGTTCTGACACTCAAGGCCATATATTGTGAAGCTAGTTGTCAATCATTTTAACCCATTTTCGTTCAGGAGATGGATGATAGAAAATTACTGTCAAATTTTACAGCTCAATATTGAACGACAAGGTCAAGGTCAGACAAAAGATCCAAATCGTAAAGTTGTAATAGCTCTGCTTATATTAATGAGTAATTTCCCTCACTAATTTTGTGTTTTTCAGTGCTCAATTCATTTGCTGTATCACCGATGGTCGTATGATCAAAATCCCTCATTATCGCCCAAGGTAGACAGTGTGAGGGTCATCAGCTGAAATCACTGATTCGAAGTATTGCAAGGTGTGGTAATTCCCAAGCCACTGATGATTTTCAATAGAATGTTGAAATAAAGTATGCAGTATAAAGTTGTGATAGCTGGCGAAGTCTGGGTTGTCAGTATCAAGAGATCAGACCGTGGTCGACAGGTCGAGAATATGTTCAAGAGAGAAAAAATAACCCTTTTTTGATTAATGATCATTTCTCCCATGTTATTTGTATTTTTATGGCCAATTTCCGACCATTTGATATATGACCAATGATAGTACGACCAAAATCTTTGATTATCGTCCAGGTAGAAAATGTAAGGGTCATCAACTCTATTTTTACTAAAACCAAGTAAGCGTCAGGAAATCTAGTAAAAGACATGTGTCGCCTCTTAGCAGTACATAGCTCGATTCCAATGCGGGGAATGGGAAGTATATTTGAGTCTGCATTGATGTAGTTATGACATACTGCAATTAAAGTCACAGAGTTTTAACTTTCCTGTGAATCACATGATCATGGACTTTTCAAACTCAAAATGGAACAATTTCCAGACCTTTTCCAGACCCATATCAATTCAAAACCCCTATGCACGATAGCTCATTAGTATAAATTTAACATTCTACATAAAACTTAACTTGTACGCTTAGGCTCCATTTTTCACATCTATACATATATTATTCGACTTGTAAAACAACATTTTTTGGTGAAATATTTCGTCAAACTGCATCGAATGAGAAAAATCGCTATAAAACATATTTCCGTAAAGCATTGTGCACCCTGTCACCAGTACCGAGTAGAAAATGGATACAGATACAGCGGTGTTTTGACCATCCGTCCCTTCTTGCCTGTTTTTAACTGACTGTCATACCTATATAATTCCATAAAGATTGTGTAGATTTGAAGAGCTTCATATAAATACAAATGCATTATATTTCTAAGTTCTCGTTGAATTACTGCAGAATAAATTCTCATTAAATCATGTTCAAAACTTCATGATCGCAAGTACAGGCTACTGGGCACATCAGTGAAGGATCCGGTACATGCACGTTTTTGACAAACTTTTCCTCTGACCATTATCTCTGCTTTTCTCGTTATTTTTCCACAACGTTCATGTAGATCTATGCAAGGTTTTGCTAGCAAGGTGTAATACTTGACATGAACACATGGACAATTTCAGCGAAAATAAATTGAATACTTTTCAGTACCAGCACTGGTGTCGGAGACTGAGTGACCTGCAACTGTTATATGTGATGTACTAACTATGTTGCGCTTTTCAGTTATGGATTGAGCAAATCAATGTAAGAATCAGCATCCCTGCAAAATGCTCAATTTGTTTCCGAACACATTACAAAACTCCGGTACTTGCTTACATCTGTTGACAAACAATTTCTTTTGTGAAATAAAGTTCATTTAAATTGTAGAATATATGAAAACAGTCAAATGTGACAGGGACATGTTCCATATTCCAGCTCCATAAGAATTCTTTGTAAGCACAGTTCGAGAGTGTCAAAAATTAACAACTAATTATGTATTTCTTACAGTGGCTGATAAGTTTTATTGAAAAAAAAACTTATCTATTTCTCAAAGTAATCCAGACTTATAGTCATAATCAACAGAATGATAATAATCAGATAATGTTATTTATGTGTAATGTTATTACTGGGTCGATGGGGGTGAACAATGTTTTTCTCCGCATGAATAACGTACATGTAAGTTACGTTTTTCCCGCATAAATGAAGTTGTTTATGCAGAAATATCGTTATTAATGTGGAAATAACTTTATTTATGCAAAAATAACGTTATTTATGCGAAAATAACTTATTTACGCGGCAATATCGTGAATATGCTGAATATTCTCGTGATCTTGAATTTTGACCTCATTTTGAAGGTCAGAGCACAAAATGGGTATTATGTCGTTTTATCACCTATATGGGCCTTACAGCTTAAGAATCAATTGTGGACATATAGGAAATGATATATGCTGAATATTCTTGTGACCATGAATTTGACCTTTGACCTCGTTTTCAAAGTCAGAGCACAAAAATGCTAATATCTCGCATATTGTCAACTTTACAGCCTAAAAATCAATTGTAGACATATAGGAAGTGATATATGCTGAATATTCTTGTGCCCTCGATTTTGACCTTATTTTCAAGGCCGGAACACAATATCTCATGAAGAAAATGATACATGCTGAATATTCCCATGACCTTGAATTTGACTTTTAATCTAATTTTCAAGGTCAGAGCACCAAATGGCTAATATATCGATTACTATTGACTTTACAGAATGGGAATAAATTGTGGACTTGAAGAAAATCATGTATGCTTGATAGTTTGATGAACTTGAAATTGAACTTTGACATCATTTTCAAGGTCAGAGCACAAAATGGCTAATATCTCACTTGCTTTACAGCCTGGGAATCAAAATGGACATACCTAAAATGATATATGCTGAATATTATGATGACTTTAGTTTGACCTTTGACTTCATTTTCAAGGTCACAGGATAAAATTGCCTATATCTCTTTATATTTCGAATTTTTTCGTGACCATGAAATTCGATCAGTGACCTTATTTTTTGAGGTGACGAGACAAAATGGATAATACTTAAAATACAAAACATATATTGTCTGTAATCTAAATTAGCCCTTCCTTAACCTTGATTTCTTCTAGGGTGATGAGGCATATTTGTTGTCGGTTTGGAACGATTTTTTTTCCCAGTGTAACTTGATATCAATATTGTAATAGTTGTTCACAAATGGTTGGAAGTAAACTGATGATGTGGTTGGGATTATAGAACACCTGAAATACTACTTGGACAAAAACAATACAATATTCTATTGAGCCATGTTCAAATGTAAACTAAAAGTGTAAATAACAGTTCACTTTCATGCTTTCTGTGCATTTGAGATTTGTTTTTGTTCACCCCGTTTGACAGTAAGACAGTATACATCATACATCCATGCAAGTACAAAAAGAATGTAAAACAAGCACTTTTTTTCGTTGTGTTTTAATATTATGTGCAAGCACAAAACAACTGTATAAATCTGAATAATTTATGATATATCATAAACAACAAAATGGAATTAATTTAGCTAGATAACTCTGGGAGAGGGAAATTTCATGTCAAGTTGCTTCCACGAGGTCCTTGCGGCTGGAGCCATTGTTTGTTTCTTAAAAAGTTCAGCCGTAATATAATTTACCTGTAAATGTTTGTGACTATCCTGTCGAGAGTGGCATGTAAATCTGCTGTACTCTAACTTAACATTAGCTCGAGCAGTGGCGTTCTCCGACCTAGAAATCGGCGGTGGAGGTTAAATTCATATGTCATCCTTTGTTCATCCTCTTGAATTCGTTTCGAAGCAAATAAATTACTCAAGATTGTTATATTTTTTTAGACATATTCACCTAGCGTGAATGAGTCTTTCGGCAGCACTTCTATGGAATGTCATGGATGTTTCCAAGAAATAGTTGAGGGTCTCTGCTAGGGCTCACATCGCATATATAAGACATGATTTAGGAACCGTTATGATTGGCCGGCGCTATGTTTGCATTCAGTGATAGGCAACGCTAAGGTCACATCACGTCATAGTGTCATTTGCAGCAATAGTAGCACGTTGATCTGATCCCATTCACATATCTCAATGGGGAAAGGCCATTGAAGTGAAACAACCATGTTTTCGCAATGGGTTGATGAACTCGCCCCCCCCCCCCCCCCCATTAACATACATGTTATAGAGACTAAAAACATATTGCTGAAACCAAAGGCTGTCCGGAGCTGAATAAACGATCATTTTCCCTCAGATTGTTTTATATCTTCTCTCTTTTGGTTGACGTTACGCCTTACAATAGACAAAAATATTCCCATTTGCAGACAAAAACACAAAAATTGAAAAACGAATTGATTGGTCAGTTTAATATCGGCGAATGAAAAGTCAGTTCCGATATCTATATCGAAATTTCTTAAACATGGTGACAACTTGTCATTGAGTTTGGGGAACTGCTAAATGAAATAAGGCATCATTGAGTAGCACCAGTGACGTATGCAGGATTGTCAATACAGTCAGCGTCATCGTCGGGATCCTCTGTCATGTGGGATTCCCCTAGGGAGTTTCCAGTCACGACTTCCGTTTGTAAGTAGGTGGGATTATCCACACATGTCGTATATTCATCTTCTGGGATTTTCGCCGGGGTTTTCCCATCGAGAACATCAGCTGGCAAGTATGTAGGATTATCAGTGCAAATTGTATCTTCATCATTTTGCATCCCACACTGTATTCCAGCTTGGAATTCCCCGTCGCTTATTGCGTTATAAGTGGGGTTGTCTTGAAGCAACATATCGGTATCATGTGATAACCCTTGAGTGGTATCATTATGATCCGTGTAGGCTTCATTATCCATCCCATTGTACCCAGCGTTTTCTAGAATAACTGTTTCGGGATCCGGACTTTCCAAAATGGCTGTTCCCGCATTGTCATTATGCTCTACACTGTCCATTTTATTGTACACTTCGTTTTCCAAGAGCACTGTTTCAGAATTTTGACGTTCAAGACCGATATCATCCAGCAAAATGTTTTGTTTTTCAGCTGTTGAACTTACACCTCTAGTCACGCTTTTCTTTGACTCGTGATCACCCATGCACTGTGTGCTTAATCTGCTCCTATTCGTGTCATTACCCCCTACGGGAGTGGCATTCTTCCCTATAGCGCTACTGGGACACCTAGTATACCGCAAACCCAGCCGCAGCGGATCCGCATATGAATATTCATTGGGGTTGCCACCATCAACGGCATCCGCACATGAATATTCATTATCATTCGAGCCACTAGCGACAATACACTCTGGTCTCCGTAGAAACGCCGGTACCCTGGGTGGTACGATAGTAGCACGTACGTCACTGTCCCTGATACAGTTGTAAATCCCCGACTCGGCCACACGTGCCGTGCCAAGGTCAAGGTCAAGGTTGTGATGACGTAACTGCGCGGAAGTACGTATTTGGTTCGTGGTGGACAGCTCCGCGTGTTCAATCATCGTGCTATGTTGGCCTCGTTTCCTGCTGAGTAATGAGATATACATGTGAATGCCAATACGATCATATATTTAAGCAAATTGAGAGTTTGGTTCACGAAGTATATCCGGCTTATTGCGAAAAAAAAACCCTATAGGCCTATAATATTATTCGCCATGTGTTAACACAATGTATCATAGCAGAACCCGAAGCTTTGAACAGGGAAGTGATACCATATTAATATAAAACTGTTTTATTATTTCACATTTGTCTGCACTGAAATAGTACCTTTTCAAGCGGAGGTAGACAATAGCTGCACCCATTGACAGTATGATAGCGACAGTCAATACCCCGACAATGACTGAAAGTGAAATATAAATATTCAAACTTGAATGCTGTATTTAACATGTACAATGTAGTGGTGTATTAGCAGGCATAGTCTCACCAGTATCAAATAGGAAAATTAACAAACCCGAAAGCTAACATAAATGTACCGATATACCAGTAGAGTTTTTTTTTAAACAACTATAAAACTTTAAAATGCTGTTGCATGGGCGCTGCCGTGTGTGTTAACATGAGGGCAATATTCTTAATTCCACATATTTTATCGTATTTGACCTGTTGTGGTGTGCTTAGCTTGAGTTGATGGTTGTGGAGTAGGCACACAGGACACACAGTCTGGAGAATAAAACACATAAGTGTAAAAAAGTGTGTCTGTATCAATAACTCCATAGTGATAAATGGCTCTATAAATATAAACACCTATACTCTGAATTTTTCTAACTCGTTTACACTGTTTTTTGCCTTCGTTTCAGTCAAATTACTTCAAGCGAACTATTTAACTGAATATTACATGTCTATGATGCAAACTGCAATTATTTCCACAAACCTGGCTTTCGTAACGCTACATGTTTCTTTCAAAGCACAAAACGATTTAAGCGAGGATTTTCACTGTTGTAGGGCGCTGCCATATTGCCTTGTTCATTACGTAATTCAATTGGACAAGTTCAAGTTAGGTACTATGGGGGCGTGCACTGCAGTATTATGTACCAATTACATGCTGGGAAGGTCCCTTTCCTAACCCGCGCTCCCTGCGTAACTCATCCGAATAGACTCTTCCGTCATGCGCTCAAAATAAACCTTATCTGTTGACATGCAGACGAAAGGTTTTCAGGAGGAATTTATCATTACAGTAGATTACTAGTAGATCTAGATTACTTACTTTTCAGTTTCAAGGGCAGAAGTCTGAAAGTTTGCGGAAAAATGCCGTTTGGTTCCCTAGGTGAGGTATGCCAAGTACCATACCATTTAGCATTGAAAAAATATTGGCAAAAAACGGCGTAAACGAGTTGGAAAAATCAAAGTATATATAGCTGCTATTTTGTATATCTGAATATTTAGTTCACTGAATTCATCTAGTGGTAAGAATTAACATACTAATGTTCAGAGACGAATGACAACTCACCTATTCTGATACGTCTAAACGCTGCGCTGGACAAATTGGAGCCAGATTCCGTGACCTGACAGGTGACATTTAAATCAAATGCGCGCGTGACATTCTCAGCGTCCAGTGTTAACGTCTCGTTATGGTCTCCAGAATACCGCTTACACAACTTTCCAAAGTCCTCACTGTTTCCAATAGGTGATGTACGCCAGGTGTAGACCAGTGGTTGTCTATGCTCGGAAGGTTCTGAAGTCGCATTTGCTTGACAGGTGAACTTGTACATGTCTGTATTATTGCGATAGGTGAGTTGTGGCTCTGTGGGTGTGTCTGGAGTGACAAAATTGACAATAAATAGATATCTATATCAAGATTTATGTTTATTTCATTATAGACTGTTTCCAAAATATATATATAGGCCTATATTATGCAAGCAACATGATAAATTTAAGAATTGTTCATTGGTAGTATATTCACACTCCTACTTATTCATATTTCCAACAAATTCGAAATATAAACGATTGGCCGTATATCCAATATAATTTGTAATGCACGTATTATGATTGACGTGACTACGGTAAACACCACATTTCATTATGTTTATCATGATATATACGCCCCCTTTTCCACTAATGTTTTAAATGATATATCGTCGCGATTTATAAGGCTAGCGTGCATATTGAATACGCACCGTACAGATAAATGACCACTTCATCCGAACACTGCGCTTCATTCTTGGAGCTGAACTCCACAGTGAAGTTAACCCCCGCCTCGGATCGTGACACCGGGTACCACTGGAACCCCAGCCCGGTAGCATTCTTGCTTTCGTTTGTCACTTTGTCCGAGGAATGTTGGAGGAATCCTCCTCGACGAATATCGTATGTAAAAATCGTCGTGATGTTGTTGGTAAAAGAGCAGGAAATTTTCCCATACTCACTAAGGTTTCTGGTCTCCCACCAGAAAGTTGCGGTCGCACCCTCAACTGTTCTTACTATCCCTGGACGACCCGGCAACTCTTCGTCACTGCAGTTTGGCGCTCGTTCATGGGCTGGGGAAAAGGCAAAGACATTTACGTGTTTTTGATTAAAAAGAATTAAAATGCGCGAGGAATTTTGATATGACACACGTATTTTTTTTCAGATATGATATATGTTTTAATATGTGTTTGTTTGTTTTTATTTTAACCTTTTTTTTACTTATAATTCTTTATACCGTTTGTATATTGTTACTTGTTGTCTGTCCAATAGCTTCTGAATGAACGAATACTCTACCACATCGCACGATTTCAGGCATACACATAATTTATTATGTGTCAGAAACATGCACATGCGACATTCATGACTGTGTCGGAAAAGAATATTTGTCAGTTTGTAATCATGACACACAAAACAAATATGAAATAACAACATATGTATGAAATTATACCTTCTGTATTTGTGAGGTGAAATCCGACGTATAAAAACAACAATAACATCGTAATCACGTCCTTTGCTACTGGACCAACGACTCTGTGGTGTTATTCCTGCTTGTTCACGCGATATTTTCAAAGGCAGTTCTACATGTCATATAGCAGTCCAGCTATACGGATAGCAACATTATATCTAAAATGTGTGTACGAATAATAGTCCCCACGCTACATGCATCGCAGGCATGGAACAGTAATGTTACACAGCAAGCAGGCGATGTCACCAGCACAGTGAAATATACACCAGCTAATGAACAGAAAGCGGATAATGTGAATTCAGGGAGGCCGTACATGAAATTTGATAATTTGTTTCTCGTCTGAAAATCATTGTAAATTATGAACAGTCGTATACGATAGATACAGCAGAATCACAGATATCAGCTATTATCAATGTGATAAGCAATAGATAATTATTGAATAAAAAAGAACGATAGATCGGAAAGATTAGAAGTAAAAGCAGAAGAAAAGTGTGTTCTCGTGTGCATGGATGTTACTAGGAACTGTGCAAGGAGTGAACGCAAAAACAAATAATCACCTAGCCACAGCCTCATACATCCGTGTATATAGATTGTCAGCAGTCAGTGGTAGGCCCTAGGAATTGGTATTACCCACGACAAGCGGCCCACTCGAAATTATAAACCCATGATTCAAACCACATATGAAGTGCAATTATCACCCAAATGGCTCGATGTTTGTTGTTGTTATTTTTGTTATTATTATCATTCGGATAGATGTGGTTAATAAATGCGTTGAAGAAGAGAACATAATCATTTCGCCTCCAGATTATTTTCGGCCGGGTTGCCCACCACAATGATATAAAAAATTGTAATTATTATTTTTAAGTATATAATTATATTGTGTGTACCACAAGTGTAGACGCGTCACTATAAATATGTTCATAGGGAATTGCATTTGCAACCTACACGTACCTACACGATCAGTACCACGGTTCTCAACATTCCGCGGTACATGAGCGGAAAGGTAGCTCTTAGTGAGACAGCGGAAAACAAATGCATTATGATCATGGACATTGACGATGCAGTCAGAAAATGAAATGAAACAAAGTGCGCTGAAATTCCTGCACCAAAAAGAGAAAATTAAGCACGGGCATACAGTATCAATATGGTGGACCGTTTTTTTTCATTCGACAAGGAAGTCAGATAAGCCGACGGACGCCAATTTATAGATGGGTTAGTGTTACAAACTGTAATCTAGTTGGTGACAAACACATTCTTGCGGTTGAATGCATGAGATGATGTGTGTGTGTGTGTGTGGGGGGGGGGGGGGGTCTTTGTGGGTGTGGGTGCAGGTTTGTGTGTGAGTTGGGGGATGGCGGTGATGGCGACATGTGCGATTTTGTAGGGAGGGGGGATACTGACGGTTAGGAATAGCTCAAAATAGCCCAAGGTTAAGAAAGGTTACCGGATAAATGCATGTACCGTTGTACCGATAGTGCTGTCAGAATCTGAAATGATATTTTTGGGACAAAATGACAATTTTTACTTTCCAAGGTCATAAGAGGTCAAATCCGAGGTCACCATTCAAATTGCATATATGACTTCCTAAGTGGAATAATATGTTTTTGGTTTTCTGTTTGAACGTGATCAGTAGCTGTCCTCAGAGTAGCTGTACAATCAAAAGTTCCAATGCACACGCGAATTTGTCTAAATTTGACATTGAAAATCGGATTTTGAAAATAGATTCGCACAGAGCGGTTCCCATGCAGTGATGCAAAATTAACAAAAATAGCTGAAAATATAGAAAAATACACAACCATATCTTTTGAAACTCGTATGTGTGTGGTATATTATAGTGATGGAATCCCAGATATTCAGTTTGATTCTTTTGTGTTGCAAATTACGACAAAATAGGGAAATTCAGGTCTTGGTTTATATTAGCGAAGATGCAAATGATTCATTCACATCGTGCGTTTTTACGGTATGATCAAACTCCACTGCAAAGTCATGTGGACGTATTTTGGCGGTTGTAATGGTGCTATATCATATAATATATGCTGGCCAATTGATTGATTACGAATTCCAGAAACCGATTATTCCACTTTAATGTGGAAATTACTGGGCTCGATCTCCATGCATTCTGGGAGTACAATCTACTCTGCTTCTATTATAAAGAAAAACGTACTTGGTGTGTCTACAGCTGATTGCTAAGCTGTTAATTAAAGATATTAGCCATTTTGTGCTGTGACTTTGAAAATAAGGTCAAATATCAAGCTCAAGGTCATGAAAATATACAGCATAATATCACTTCCTACATGTGCACAATGATTCCTAAGATATAAAATCGATAATAAGTGAGATATTACCCATTTTGTGATTTAACCTTGAAAATAAGGTCAAAGTTCAAGTTCAAGGTCACGAGATTATTCAGCCTACATTTTTTTTTACTATGTGTGCATAATTGAATCCTACATGTAAGCTGTAAAATTGATAATCAAGGAGATAGTAGCCATTTTGTTCTATGAGATCAAATTCAAAGTAACGAGAATATTTAACATGTATCATTTCCTATATGTCCACAATTGACTCCTAAGCTCTAGTCTCAATTTTAAGTGAACTATTACGAATAACATGGAAAAGTCCTATTTGGGCCAATTTTTGGGAAAAAAGACCCACTTCGAGCGATTCAAGGACAAAAAAAATTATACACATTACAGTGGTACCTATGAGGATTGTAATGCATCAATAAAAAGACCGTAAAAATTCAAATTTGGCTCCTTTTCGTAAAAAATGGCCGCCGTTTTCGCAGAGTGAATATAAAAAATTAGCCCAAGGGCTGTAAAAAAAGTTACCGAACAATTTTTTGAAGTTTTAGATGAAAGCCATTTTATCCTGTGACTTTGAAAACGAGGTCAAAGGTTGAATTCAATATTCACGATATATCACTTCATGTTCACAACTTATTCCTAAGATGTAAGGTTGATAATAAGTGAGAGATTAGCCATTTTCTGCTCACATCTTGAAAATGATGTCAAAATGATGTCAAGGTCATCAAATTATTCGACATCATATTGATCCCCAAGCTGTAAAGTCGATAATAAGCGACATATTAGCCATTTTGTCCTGTGACCTTGAAAATTAGGTCAAAGGTCAAATTCAAGGTAATGAGAATATTTAGCATATATCATTTCCTATATATCCACAATTGATTCCTAGTCTCTAATCTCAATATTAAGTGAGATATTAGGCATAATGTGTCCCATTATAAAGCATGGGAGAATTTACCATGGGAATATGTTAATCACAATAATAAGTGAGATATTAGGAAAATGTGCCCCAGTATAAAGCATAGGAGAATTGAACATGGGAAATTCCCATTTTGGAATTTCCCATTCTCCCATTTTTTTCAGAAAATGAAAATGGCTGCCACACACAGACGATTCAGGGGCAACGAAACTTATACACATCACAAAGGTATATAAGGGCTATCTTTCGAAACAAAAATCTCAAAACTGTCTGAGCAGTTTTTTTGAGAATATGGCTGCCAAATTAAAAAAAAGTCAGCTGTTTTCCATCGATAATGGCCGCAATTTTGAAAAAAAATCGAAAATAAAAAACAACAATTGTTCCCCGTCAGCGGGCGGATGAAAATAGCAACTATTTTGAGAAAAAAACACAAACTTTTTGGTCTTTTTTTCCCCAAAAAATCAGTGTTTTTTTCCCCTCAAAACACTGAACACCGATAACGAATGTGACTGGTTTCCATTTTGCTGACTTCCCCTCAGTTTTTTTTATCAATAATTACTTGATAGCTTAGCAAAGGATCAAATGCAATTTATTTTACATTTTTGGCATGAATTACTTTGTGAATTGAGAGTATAATGTGACAATAAACGTCTGTGGTTTTTTCTGTGTTTGTTTTTTTTCCTGGCGGACGAAAAAAGAGTTGACGGGAAACAAAGAAAAAAACAACAACATGGATTTAGCAATGTCACCATCAAGTGTGCAGCAAAGTGTGAACATTTTTTTTGCTTGGAAATGACCCAAAATGAATATAATGAGATTTGAGGCAAAATATTTTTTTCACTGACCCATCAAAAATTCAAAATGGCCGCCACACGGACCCCGGTGATTCAAGGACAACAAAACTTATATACATCATAAAGGTACTTAAGGGTAATTTTTTAAAACAAAAATCTCAAAACTGATCAGACAGTTTTCGAGAAAAAACAGACAAGGTGCAAATTTGGGCATTTTTCGACCCAAAAATGGCTGTTTCATCCAAGGTCAAATTCAAGGTCACCACACAAGTCGCCATATATGACTTCCCATTTGAAAGTGCCAATTTCTAAGCTCTATCTTCAGGCGTTCTAGGAGTACAGTTCTGGCAGCTCCCATTATGAAGGAAAAAAGGGCCGAAATTTTTTTTCAAAGAGTGAAACAATTTTTTTTGTCTACAAATGGCCCACACCACAGAGGTACATAAGGAGAATCTTTTGAAACAAAAATCTCAAATCTGATCTGACATTTTTTGAGAAAGTGGCCGCCAAAAATTCAAAATTGACCGTTTTTGACGAAAACGTCCACCATTTTGAAAAAAAATAAAAAAATAAAAAATATCTCCTCGAATTATTTCAAGGTATCTTTTCCCAATTTTTCAAAAAGATTGGACCGTAAACTTTAAAGATGAAAATGTGGACAAAAGACAACGACGATGATAGACGGATGACGGACGCAACGCCATGGCAATAGGTTGTCGGACCATAGGTCCAGTAACCTAAAAACTGAAAGATACCCCTCTCTGGGAATAATTTTTCGGTATTTCTGTGCAAAATTCCGAAATTTGTGCACAACTTTCAAGATAAAATCGTGGATACACGATGATGACAATGGCCAATGGACACAACGCCATAAGTTATCGGACCATAGGTGGGTAACCTAAAAAGGGGATGAAATTTTTATAGTCCAAAACATTTTTTCAATGGCAAAAAAAAATTATTTGTGTTTTGAAGTTACTTGATTGTGATCAATGTTTTTTGTTTATTGACCCGTCAAAAAGTCAAAATGGCTACCACAAGCAGAATGAAGATTCAACGGTAATGAAACATCACAGGAGTATATATGAGGAGTCTTATGTATCAATAAGAAAGAAATATATATTACTGAACGGATTTCAGTAATAAAGTAAAAAATTTGTCGTATTTAGGTAATCAGACCTTTGGTCTGATTACCAATTGCCGTGGCATTGCGTCCATTGGCCGTTGTCTGTCTGTCGTCCGTCAACAATTTTATCTTTAAAGTTTACTGTGAGATTTTTCTGTGAGAGGGGGGTATTTTCATTTTTTTTTCTTTCGCATTTTTTTTCCAAAATGGTGGCCGTTTCGTCGAAAAATGGCCAATTTTGAACTTTGATGGTCGTTTTCTCAAAATCTGTTCAGTAACATTTTTTCTTCATGATGCATAACACTCCTCATGTGTACCCCTGTGACATGCATAAGTTTGTTTTTTAGGACCTTGTTTTTTAGGACCTTTGGTCTGATAACCTATTGCCTAGGCATTGCATCCTCGTCCGTCATCCGTCAACAATTTTATCACTAAAGTTTACAGTCAGATTTTTCTGTAATTTTTCGAGAGGGGGGAATTTTTTAGTTGATTGACTTTCGCATTTTTTTTCACAATGGTTGCCATTTTTGTCGAAAAATGTCCAATTTTAGACTTTGACAGTCGTTTTCCCCGACCAAAAAATGCACTCCTCATGTGTACCCCTGTGACATGTATAAGTTTCCTTGCCCTTGAATTGCTCGAAGTGGGCCATTTTGGGCCCAAACTCAGCCCAAATGAGACTTTAGTTAAATTCTCCTGTTTTATTATGGGGCACATTTTTCCAAATATCTCATTTAATAATGAGATTAGGAATAATTGTTAACATATAGGAAATGATATATGCTGAATGTTCTCATGGTATTGAATTGACCTTTGTCATGATTTTCAAGGTCAGAGCACAAAATGGCTAATATCTTGCTTATTATCGATTTTACAGCTTAGGAATCAACTGTTCACAAATAGGAAATGATATAGTCTGAAAATTCCGATGACCTTGAATTTGACCTTCAACCCCATTTTCAACATCAAAGCACAAAATGGCTAATATCTTGTTTATTATCGATTTCACTGCTTAGGAATCTATTATAACATAAAAAAATGATATATGCTGAATATTGCCATGACTTTGAATTCGACCTTTGACATACTTTTCAAAGTCAAAGGACGAAATGGCTAATATCTGGCTTCTCTACTGACTTTATAGCTTGGGAACCAATTGACCTATTGCCAAAGCTCCTGAAAGTTGTCCGAGTTGCACATCTTACATCGGCAAACTCCTCTTTGGCCAACAATGATGTTTTGCAGAATGCGTTGAAAATGCGAAAAAAAAGTCGGACAAACTGGTTTAAATAAAAAAAATGATATAAACTGAATATTTTGATGACCTTGAATTTGACCTGGACCTTATTTCCAAGGTCAGAGTACAAAATGGCTAATATCTCGCTTATTTTCGACCATACAGCTTAGGAATCCATAGTGAACATATAGAAAATGATATATGCTGAATAATTTGGTGACCTTGAATTTGACCTTTGACTTCATTTTCAAGGTCAGAGAACAAAATTGGACACTATTTCGCTTATTATCGACTTTACATCTTAGCGATCAATTGCAAACCTAGAGGATGATATATGGTGAATATTGTCATGATCTTGAACTTGACCTTTGACCTCATTTTCAAGGTCAGATCACAAAATGGGTAATATCTTACTTATTAGCTTAGGACTTAACAGCTTAGGAATCGATTTTGGACATACTAGACACTAAACTGCAAGGCCTAAAGAAATGCCTTGGAGGCCTTGCCTTGGAGGCATTTCTGTGTTGAGACTAATTCATAATATTTATAACATGTTTGCCATGGGCTCTACGACGCACCGTTTATGAGATATTGATGAGAACAAGAAAATGCAGACTCGGCGAAAAAGTTTCGGGTTAAGGTCAAAGTTCATCCCCAATACCCTCCAGACGTGTTTGTCTAGGGTGACGAGTCCAAAAATGACGTCCATTTAGCTCTATGACGCACCGTTTCCAAGATATCGACAGAAACGGAAAATTCTGACTCAGCGAAAAGAACAAGGTCAAGGTCAAAGATCATCCCTAATACTCTCAGACATGTTTGTCTAAGTCCAAAAATAATGTCCGCATCGCTCTACAATGCACAGTTCCCGAGATATCTACGAAAACGAAAAATGCTGACTCGGCAAAAAAAGTTCGGGCCAAGGTCAAAGTTCATCCCTAATACCCCTCAGACATGTTTGTCTAGAGCGACGAGTCCAAAAATAACGTCCGTTTCGCTCTACGACGTGCCATTTCCGAGATATCGTCGAAAACGAAATATGCTGACTCGGCAAAATAATTTCAGGTCAAGGTCAAAGTTCATCCATAACTCCCTCAGACATATTTGTCCAGGGCGACGAGTCCGAAAATAACGTCCGTTTCGCTTTACGACGTACCGTTTCCGAAATATGCAGGTAGCCTCAATGATGAAGCAGCAAAAAAATTATTTCGACCTCTAGGTCAAAGGCCGTTTGATGGATCGATCCCCAAATCAATAGGGTTCTTGTCTGGTGGTATATACACCTCCATACAAAGTTCTGCAACTCTTGCCTGAATATTCTTCAAGTTATGGTCCAGAAACCAATTCTCAAAATCAGCCTTGATTTCATCCTCATGGACCTCGCGGACCTCGGAGCCGGCTAAAAAAATAGGGTTCTTCCACATATCATTTTTGACTTTTGGTGATAAATTGACAAGGATCAATTAAGGCAATCTAAAGTCATCGTCCGGAAACCAAAACTGCGGAAGAAGAAAGAAAATAAAAAAAATTCTGCTGAAACCATAAAGGCATTTCTGCCGATATATGCTGAATATTCTCGTGACCTTGACGTGACCTTTTTGCCGAGATCACTAGACAAAATTTTAGGCCAAAAAAAAAGTATTATGGTTCTGGTTAGGCGCGCGTGTCAGTTTTAACCCTGCGCATCACTATTTTTTTTTAAAACCAAAAAAAAAAAAAAATCAAGCGCATCACTTTTTGAGGCCTTAATTTCTTTTTGTTTAGTAAATTGACACCTATACACCGATTTTTAGGAGATAATGATCAAGTAAAATGGTCCCGAGTGTCTTAGACATTGCAAAACTTGGTGTATGGCTGGCCAAACAGGGCAAATTTAACCGGGTCGCTTATTGACAGCCAATTTTAGGGGAAAATGGTTGGTCAAATGGGCCATATTTGACCTGATCAGTCATCGGCCGCTAATTCTACAAAAAAAAATATTTTTTTTTTTTAAAATCGCGTCGTCACATCAGTTTTCCGGGGACCCCAATAACCAGAACCATAATACCTTTTTTTTGGCCTTAATATCTAAAATATATATTGTCCAGTAACCATTTTGACAATAATTGTGAAATTCAAAACACTACAAAATGTCTGACTCTTCGAATATTTTAGGTGCTTTTGTGTAAAATTTCAGAAAGATTATAAGATTTGAAAGATTGTACGAATTCCAACAATAATATAAAATGTCCTTCAGTTCGATAGTCACAATTGAGACACACCTTAAAAAACGACACTGTTTATGAAAAATCTTCTCAAACAATTGGAATCGGAGCCATTTCGAATCCCCCTTTCTGTATGAATTCATACATAGGCCTTATTCCATCAATATGAATATCCTCACTTATCGGTCAGAGAGTGTTATTGCTCGTCAAAAATAGTTGATATCATTCATTCAGTTTGTAAATTGTCAGAAATTAACTGATATAATGGAATTAGTCATATTTGAGACAGTCTGTCGGAAAAAAAATTCCAAAGGTGTCGAGTGAAATCGGAAGACCAGGGTAGTCTAATAAACATAACACCAAGGGTGCTGTTGCTCACCCGCATACTTAGATCAGACATGTCATTGAGGTTTAATACTGGAGACAAGTTCAAGGTCACCAATACATTTACCATATATGATTCCCTATATGCCCGTAGTACAACCATAACCAGGTCTATCTGTATTCATTCTGCAGAGGTCTTGTTACATAGCTCATATCAAAACATGACGTTGAGATTTACCATTCGATGTCATCTGAGGCAATGTTTAAGGTCACCAAAAGATCCAAGATACATTACTCCCTATATGCTCATAATACGAACTAAAGCCTTACTCACCTGATTTTTGTTTACAGATGCCAATCTACTTAGTTCAGGTCGAACGTGACATTTAGATTTACCAATCAACATGATCAAGGCCTTCCGAGTTAAACTTCAAGGATATTAAAAATATCCAACATATATTATTTCTCAGATTCTCACAAAGCGTTTGTCTGCAAAGTTTCATTTCAACTTAGAGGTTTACCAGGTTTGAGGTTTACCACTCAAGGTACTTTTAAGATCACGAGAAGATCCATCATACATGCATATGGCTTCCTATATGTAAATATCAATCTATTACCACCAATACAACTAAGTTCTGACGACGACAATAACAAACATAAAATAAAACATTTTGCAATAGAAACAAAGCCGGATGAATTAGCTCACCTAAAGACACACAGGCGTCATCAGGGGCATACAGTGTGTGAAATGTCATGTAGTTGTTTCTACTGTACACCTGATGGAATTACCATTCAACTGCCCAACAATCAATCGAATTAATTTATAAATCCGAAACAAACCCCATGAAATAGATACATGACAAGTACATAGGTACCTAATCAAAAGCCCGGAGGCTACTGAGTTTATGATACGGCTCATAGTGCAAACTTAAGCTCTATTATGTACGAACATTCTGTCTAGTCTTTTGAGCGATTCAAGACACATCACAATTGGCCTAAATTAGCATGCTTGAATATAATTAATAATAGAAAGTGCTCACAGCAATGTGACAAATTGACAATTTTCAACACTAAAATAGTTGCCAAACAGTCCAATACAATTCAATCAGATGAAGGTTATCAGGCTATCAATCCAAGGTATGTTTTGGTGAATTTTTGAGCAAAATACATCAAGCAGAAAACATTTTTTTTGCCGGAAGGAGGACAGACGCCTGACAAAAAGCTACGGTAAGCTACAAATGGATGTACGGGGTATATATTCAGTCTAAAAAATGAAAATCGAAAGAAAGAAGAAGCTTCATTAATATATATTTCTATTTGATGAGGCATGGTGTCAATAAAGAAAGTTTCAATAAAACTTCTATGTGCTCAAGGATGACCGGTGTCCGCTAATTGTTTGTCAATTACACATACGGACATAATACCAACCACCCTAAAGATTAAACACTATCAACTAATGAGTACATGTGCACAAGTATTATACATGTACAATTGGGTCATTATACATGGTATCAAACAATGAAATAACGCATCACGTATCAACATTTGAGCTGTGATTTATTTGGAGAACAATGACGTTAAAATGAACCATGCTATGCAATGAACATTTATGAAGAAATTAAACGGATGAAAATCGCTGATGACAACAGTGAACAATAGGCAGTGGAGAATATTCTCGTTCCCAGCTCATCACGCAACAAAGTGTAAGTCTCCTCATAGCGTCCATAGCACATGTAATCGATCATAACGTAGTCATTAACAGGATCGGCGATCAACCACTCACGCTGATGACGTCGGCTGACGTAAGCATTACCCCGACTTGAAAAGCAAGATGGCGACCTGTCCCAGGTAGAAGTAAATGAAGTGTTTGGTCTCATGGGTCACGTAGCTGCCGAAATTACGTCCCACGATCACGTGCCATGTCGGATTGTATTTCTTGTCAAACTCCTTCTTAATGTAGGCGGCGATGTCCTTCTCAATGTTGTATTTCTCCAGGGCTTGCGTGGCACAGTCAACTGCATCCTGCTGCATATCCTCCGACATGTCCGCGTTCTTTATTACTGCTTTTCGGTCCGTCATCGTGACTTGTTAACTTTTCGGCACCCAACCTTTTCTGTTGTTTCGTAACTGGCCGTCTGTGGCAACTTCGGAATCCTAACACTTGATGGAAATTTCAATCTATTATGCTGATTTTATATACGGTTCAGAGTCACGATAACCAGGTCATTGGGAATAAATTGCCAAGCGACCAGAGCCCTGTATAGATTAGACATGCTGATTGGTCAATATCTATGAAGCATACCTCAGTAGCGTTCCACAACCCATAATTCAGTACAGACAAGCCAAGGCATGCGGTAATCATAGTGCCGAAACCGATTATGGTAAAGCACATTACCATAATAAGAAAAGGCCCACGAGCACTCCCCCCCCCCCCACACACACACACATACAACTAAAAACCACGAACGTTTCTGAAAGCATGTGTCACGATGTCAATATATCAGTTGTTTAGTATTTACCAAGTATACCACCAAAATCGAGTAAAAATGAGACAATCAGAGATTGCAGACCCTCGCCCTTCAGATTCAGTCACTAAAATTAGGCGATAATTGAGAGTTTTGGTCTTAAGACCATCGGTTGTACGCCATACGATTTGGTATTGGCCAAAGAAAAATACAAAAATAGGTTGAAGATTTAATATTGATTAGAACCGGAGTTATAGCCAATTCTGTGCTTTTCTTTTTTCCGTTGCCATGACAACCGTTTTCTGAGCCACTACCATAGCACTCTAGCCCTATAAATTTCAAATTGATTGGACCGTTTGCCTTTGAGTTATGAGCGCGGACATTTGCACTGAAACGTTGCTGGCCAAAAATAACCGAAATCGCGACCCCCAATTTTTCGACATCGGGCGATAATGAAGAGTTTTCGTCGTACGACCATCGGTTGTACACGAAACGATCGAGAATTGGCCAAAGAAAAATACAAAAATAGTTTAAAAAACTAATATCAAGTAGAAACGGAGTTAGAGCCAATGATGTGATTTTCTTTTTTCCGTTGCCATGACAACCGTTTCCATCCGATTTTGGTAAAATTTTTCGAGGACTGAGCGACTACCATAGCACTCTTTTCCTATAAATTTCAAATCGATCGGACCGTTTGCCTTTGAGTTATGAGCGCGGACATTTGCACTGAAATGTCGCTGGCCAAAAAAGTTCGAAACCGTGACCTCCAATTTTTCGCCATCGGACGATAATGGAGAGTTTTGATCGTTCGACCACGGGCCATAAATCAGATGATCAGGAATTGGCCATAGAAAAATACAAAATTAGTTAGAAAAAATTATCTTGATTAGAACGAAAGTTATGGTCACTTAATAATTTTTACATTTTCCGTTGCCATGGCAACAGTTTTTGTCCGATTTTGACCAGATTCGAGGAGGACCGAGCCAATGAGATACCGCTTCATCCCTATCAGTTTCATGTTGATCGGACTATTCTCCTTTGAGATATGCGCGCGGACAGACAGACAAACAAACAAACAAACATACAAACGGACAGACCCAATTGCAATACCCTCGCACCCCTACGGGGCGAGGGTAACAATTGGTTAATTCAGTGGTGGGGGGAGGAGGGGCTCAGGTTATATATGACCCATTGTCTATTGTGATGCGAATTTGCCCGTGCATTGATATGTATTTCACGTGTACAGATTGGTGGAAATATTTAACATGTGACGAAATTGATATACATGTAAATTATTGCCGATTGAGATCGATACCTTTCATTCGGTAATATATATATTTTTTTTTTCAAACGGCAGGTGTAGTAGAATGTCCTGGCTATGACATCGCGGATGTCACACTATTAAAATGCGATTTGTACATGTAGAAGATTCAATGACTATAGGATGAGATTCAGTTCTTTCAAGTCAGTGTAGCAAAAACGTACGATGGTATTACTGTGCAATGGCGAGTAAGTCCAGCAATGAAGTATTTCAGCACTATTGTTCATATCACGCCAATACCAAGTTTTCGATCAGACCTAGGCTCTTTCATACAGCATAGAAAAAAAATTGATCACGAATCACAAAAAGTTCACTTTTTCATCAGATTGTCAGAAATATTGAGGAATTTCAAAGGCGGGAGACCATAATGACTTGTATAGTAACGACTGGGATCACACTTACAGGGTCAGGCATATCAGACGTGATGTCCACGTGATCATAAAGGGTTTGCGTGTTGTTGAATGGACGGTTACGAGACAATACTCTTTGGCTGCCTTGAAGTCACTGCCGACATCTACATGTACAATCCCGAAACATATCACAAATTATATGACATATTCTTCATGCTGTATATTTGCGGCATTTTAAACTCGGTCTCCCTGGTTAGGAAGGATTCGGAGCCACTTCTTGCACAATGCTATTTATATTAACGAGAATGTCCGTATTAACCTGCTAAGTAAGAGTTGAGTAAGTGTGATGTATTTGTTGGCAATTCTACATATCATGTTGTCAGCATGAGTTTTCAGCATGATACTACACCCGGTATCTACCGGTAAATCACGTAATTTCCGACGAACAAAACTGCAGTGTATAGTAATTTATGCATACATCTTGTAATATCACACACGAATACGGCGATAATTACAGTCAAATTCTTGTGTCACATCGATAATTATATCCCCCGAACGAAGGTTGGCGGATACAAGCAGCCGGTCGTCGGCTACCGGAAAGCGTCTAACACTGCCGTAGCAAGCACATTCTCATTGTCAACGTTATGCGTTACCATCAGCAATATTTGCTTGGATTTGGATTTGGATAGCAGAAAAAGCCTGTAATTCATTGAATACACCACAATCCGCTCTATGTCATAGACTTGTAAATGTTAGATTAGAATTCTCATCCAAATTCGAACCTCGAGTACCCGTCGCCATTTTCGGTTATGTTAACGAGCATATTCGGGCATCAGGAGCCCCAATATCAGAGAAATTACATATATACCTCAGTGCTTCCATAAGCTGATCCAGGTCTTCTGCCCATAAAAATATGTCGGATTATGTTCGAGTACAGGTTGATCACAGTGAGTTTATCTGGAATGTATCCTTAGGACAGGCCAGGAAGCTACCACAAAACATAAAACTGGCTCCAGACTTCACGGACCCCTCAGCGGGCCCCAACCCCCATCCAAATGTACACCTTCTCCTGTAAATTCATAACAGTATTATGTAGGGTTCGGCGACCCCACGATAAAGAGGTATACCCCATTACTGGAGTGTCGCCGAATGTCTTATAAACCTGTCCGCACGTTCACGCTATAACCGTGGTGTCACTACTAGGTAGCCACCACGTCATAACGCTACAGTTATCAATAAATTTTAGAGTGCAATATATACTCAGGAGAGACCACTAAATTGATATAGAACATAACAAGGCTCTGGCTTCTAGGGACAATGAGCGGGTCCCAAACACCCGACGATTTTGATATCTGGGGCATCAATGATATTATAGCTATAGGGTCGTTGGGGCATCAATCATGGGTAATTACATGTAAGTGGGATTCAAACACTGCAGTCGCCAAGAAACTACCACATAACAGAAAGTTTTGGTTTCTGGGGCGAAAAAGCAATTTGATATTTCGAAAGTATTCTAGATCAAAAACAATTATCTATCGTTTTACTGAAACTGGCACTAAAACTCCATATTTGTGACAATATGTTATAATAATAATATAATATAATAATAATAATAATAATAATAATAATGTTGTTAAAGAATCCTGACACTCTGATATAGCATAGCACATCAGGCAAGGATATTATGAGGTTAGCAGTAAACATTGATTTGTACCAGCAATGTATGTGTGATGTGTTCTTGAAGTTATGTTTACCGGTAATTCTGGCCTCGTGATGTAACCTGGAAGGTAATAAATGATGTTTGTTGACTACTGTGTTTATCTCCTTGTAGACCAATTGATATAGGTAATAATAGTAATAATATGTTTTTGGCGGGCGTAGTGATTATTTACGGCCCAGCTCAGATTATTTACAGCTCTCCAAGGTTTTGCAGCCCTCGCAAGCTCGGGCTGCAAATGAACCTTGTCGGGCTGTAAATAATCTGAGCTGGGCCGTAAATAATCACTACGCCCTCCAAAAACATATTAATGTTATATTAATGTCCTTGATGTGTTCATTGTAGCTAACAAAGCCCATTTCATAATACACCAAAAAAACAGTGAAAATGAGGGTGCGATTCTGAAACGGCGCACAGATTATGAGTTGGGATATTCGATCATGATATTGCGTATATTCCATAATCGCGCATATACTAGTACACACGCCGGTAAGTTGGGTTGTTTGTGGGTAGTTCGTATAGGCTGGATATTTGTGTACCTTGTCCGTTGGATGATATTTCGATGGTTTAACTGTTGGTGTACAAATGAAAGGCCGTTATTGGACTAGATAACGTTGTCTGAGTTGAAATATTGGTCTCGGCTTTACTTAGCACTTGCTTGCTTTTTGGGTTTATCGCCCGCATGGATTGCGAGCTGATTTAAATAGTAGGCGAAAGTGGAATGCTACCAAAACAGGATTCGACTCGGTATAAAGTTGCCACAAACGATCAGGCCGTGTAAAGTTGAATATCTGTTTTGCGTCCTAGGAACGTTGCACTTTTCGTACTGGCAAGGGTGGGATTAAGAAAGTGAATGTAGAAAAGTATCAATTATACCCGAGTCTGAAAGGTATAGATCTAGGCTCAATGTAGAATATATGGATTTTTTGCTGTTGACATATAGCACGGAGTGCCTGGATTGGTCAGTTGGTGGGCATACATTATGATATCGCTATGCATTAAACATAATTATCAAAATTGCCCACTCTATCCTACATGTGTTGAACATGATTGTGCAGATGCACAACAGATAATCAAATTTACAGAACCGTACGAGGTAAAGGCATGTTCACCCATCAGTGAAACACGCTTTTTGGCCGTAAGTTTGTTTTGTATAATTGGAGCAACTTGAAATTTTGTGTGTCACAACTTTCTCAATTTTTGAGATAGAAGTCTGAAATCTTGTGAAAAATTACGGCATGATGCCCAAGTAATACACAGAAAATTGCAAGTTGATACGATTATTCAAAACAAAACTACGGCCAAAAAGCGTGTTTCACTGATGGATGAACTTAAGTTTAGTAGGCTACAAAAGAAACAACCGCCTGCGGCTATGTCGATCACCCTACACCTTTATTACGTTTATTTTCAAATTAGATATTACCAAAAATGACACTTAGTTAAAATGAAGAGTTTGATCACTACATTATCGTTGATTAACCCATGGAAACAAACTTATCCATGAGATTTGACGCATGCAGCGGTTCCTTCCTCGTACAAAAAATAGTACTTCATAAGACAACTGACCTAAGTAACTTGTGCTGCTTGTTCAACATAGGCCTATTCACAAGTGATCAAAAACGTTCGAGACGGACCAAATGGTAGTTTTTCAGTGGACGTATAAAATTACAGGGCAGTACAAGTTACTTTGACCAGACAATGTATGTAGGCTTATTTCTGCTCGTAGCTGGGAAGAACATTGAAGTACTACATAATATCCAACAACTGGTACAAACTTGTATGCATCGATCGTTTTGGCAGTGAGCGATTTCTGAGCCCTTCCTTTCCTTTCACATGAGGACCGATCTGTGAACACTGAGAGCATTGTTATGCCCCATTGGAAAACTAACCTATTAAAAGAAAAATATATGAAAGAAGCCTAAGATATTAAAATTACAAGATGCGTGCCAAGACGATGTCTGTATATTGGTGCGGAACTATACAATGAATCACACTGCAATCATACCATGCTGACCTAATTTCTGTACATATAAATTACAAATCCTATCATGACGATAGGAGAAGTGAGGAAATGTTTTGCGTTCTATATTGAATAATAGATCGTAGCATGTTCAACAAAGAACATCATACCAGTAGCGATGGCAACTCGGTCCACTTGTTCTAGTTTTGCCTATGAGATAATAGTCCTATACCTGTACTGTGGTGATGATCGTGTATTGGCAAGGAATCCAATAGTAGGCTTATCATTTCACGTGTGCTTCATAGAATTAAGTGAACATGATTTTTGTGGTTATTACAACGTGTGTAGTATTTGACCGAACACCCAGACACACATTGTGTTATCATTTGGGTATATTGGCCACAAGTTTCCTTCTATAAAATATTCACTACATTTGAATATATGTGACAACGTGGTTTTTAACACTAACTTACAATCTATTGGCATAGCTTTGCGTCTGTTGTCTGTCTGGTTGTCTGTCCATCTGTCAACATTTCTGAAAATGTCGGAAAAATACCTAGAAATAATTCTAGAAACTAGTAGAAGACGTTGATATATTCGAAATCAAAATACCAAGAAATAATTCTAGAAACTAGTAGAAAGCTCTTATTTTCTCAAAATGCACAAGAATCTCCCTCTGTACCTTTGTGATGTGTATAAGTTTTGTTGCCTCTAAATCGACAGACTGTGAAAATATGTCAATATCGAAAAAAATCTTTCAAGATGTAACTTGATTTCGTATTATAGTCCATACATTTTTCAGCAACATTTACGAACATGTTTTAACATTAGATTCCAACATCAGTGTAGCAATTCATATGTTGGAAAATCAGTATTCTATGCTATTCTCATGATTGCCAGTAAGATACAGCACCCTTGCTGCTATGTTTATTCGTAGAACTATAATCTAATATCCTATTCATTACATTTGTATGTGAAGCTAGTCATTCAATAATTGCACGAGGTATCTCGTAGTTTTCACCTTTCAATACAGATTCTTAATTCTCGAACAAAAGCTCTTATCATTCTTCATTTCATTTTTATATTCTGGTTTGGCACTGAAATGGCTTTTTTGAGCCCAAAGTGCCGTTAAACTTTATTCATTCATTCCACTGATATGTCTTCCCTAATAAGATGCTGAAAAATAAACATGGCTGGCCAAGATACTCTAAACTTGACCACGTAACTTGACCGGCAATCACTGGCGCTGAATTTCTAATTTATTGATTTTGTCGACTTGAACAAATGTGTATTTTACACTGTACTTTTCACTCTGTGCATATTCAGTAGTGACTGCATGTCAAATTAGGATTTTTCTTTGTGAAGAAACCCACCACATTAGGCTTTCAGATAGGATTACCAGCTACATATCAAATTAAAATTTTTGCGGTACTCATTTTATTCTTTTAGCATAATAACAACAAATGAGTAAGAGAAATAGGTTGTTTATTCCATGATTACATTACCAATCAGTATTTCTTGTATAAATCTCGTTTCATAATTCATGCAATTCAATTTCAGACAATTTCAGACATGCTGTGATTCCATAACATCCATAAAAGTGAATATCATAATCTATTTCGTGACAGTAATGGAATGGCATGCCAATGAGCTAATGCTATTTACACTTTTGAATTCAGACACACTATGTAATTTCATGTCATTAGTAAGAGTAAATAAACATATCATACATAAATAGAACTTGAAAGTCCTATCATTGACAAAAGGTCATTAATCTAAACGCTTCTATCCAAGCACACAATGTATTCAAGACACACATATTTTATTCCACTTCATTCAATACACACTATTTCATAAACAAACATAAACAGTGAGTGAATACATGTATGTCACATTGCATGTTAAGATATATTACTTAAATGCCATATCAGTTAGAACATATCCATGCCAACTACTTAATCAATAATTATGTTGACACTTCAGGTTAGGCACAACATGTATTTTCATTAACTTTGTATGAATATATGCCATATTCTAGCCACACAAATAAATATGATAGTCCGATCAATCTACAGAGGTCATAAACTATACACTTCAATTCAGACATACTATGTAATTTCATATCATTCATATGAGTGAATAAACAAATGTGATATTTGATCCAAACATAACTGGAATATTATCAATAAGAAAGGTCATTTTCTATACAACTTTGTTTCAGACACGCGATGTCAATTCTTAAGCAGTGGATGAATTCATGTCATATTCATGGATTTAAATAACTGATCAAGCTGCTAAAATATATACTCCATACGTATTTGGACAACTTTTCATCTACACAGGATTTGAAATGTCTAAAATTTGTGTAGGTGACACTAGTGTAGCCCTTCGATGAGGATGTGTTGGTGGCCGGACATAAATTTTCCTTTTATATTTGTTGTACCAAACATGCATAACACCACAGAGAATACACAATGGAGATCTGTATTCCATATATGGGTAACCAGGCTTGTTATGTGCCTGCAGCTTTTGTTTGTAGAGTGTAGACTTAGCCCTGTTCACAAGAGGCACCCCATACTCGACCACCACAGGTTCACCCTGGAGGATTGGTACTGCAACACACACTTTTCTACCCAAGGTGATGCCTGTGGTGGTATGTGGGTGAGTGTCCGTGACCTGTCGCTCAGTGTCTGTCGGCTCAGGTGCCTTTGATATGCGGCTCAGTATCCATTGACTCAGTGTGCTTGTTGCGGGGCTCTGTGTTCTTTGATTTGGTATCCTTGCGGCACGGCTCAGTGTGATTGATGCACGACTCGGTGCTCTTGCTGCACTGCTCCATGTCCGTCGGCTTGCTGAGGAGCATAATAACGGCCGAGGATCTCCCTGGTTCCAGCCTTGCTGTCAACGTGGTCATACTGGACCGTGGGCATACCGATGCTTGGATTCTCCTCAGGCAGGTATGGTGCTTCAGACAATTGTGCTGCAGAGATGCTTTGATCTCATTGAGTGACCTTCGGCTGCACGGTGACATTGTAGTTGACAGCCTTTTCCTGCCGCAGAATGAAGGTTGTCACTGAGTGCCAGATGATCTTTGGCAAGGGTAGACCAAGGCCACTTAGAATCTGGTCACCGCCAACACTTGCCGTCAGCTGCACGTAGCACCTGACGATGTCTTTCATCACTGGTGATGATGTGCGGGACACTCCAAACTAAAGGTAAGAATCATATCGTCATTAGCTGGTCACATCACCACACAAAATATCACTCCTTTGTTAACACATATGTAATCAAAATCTGATATGAACTGAACGGCTACATTATTTGGCTATAGATACATACGTGTAACCAAATCAGTTTTAGGACTGTGTAGAGCAGTTGATTTTCCTAAGGATCGACATACTGGGTGGCAGCACATTTGAGGTTGGAGAGTTTCACTGTCTGGGACCTCATCGATCCATTTGCTGCGATCATAGAGGCACTGTCCCCAACGCGCTTGGTAGGCAGATGTAAACTTGGACACATCCTTGTCGTGGGGCTCCAACTGTGCCCACTGCTGGCAGATGACCTCTCCGATGTCCTTGGGATAGTCAGCTTCTGCCCCTCCTCTACAGCGACGCTCATCAGAGTCTCGGCTAAACTCTCAACTTTGCTGTGACCCGGGAGTGGGTTGATACTGAATTACTCTTCCTGAGAAATATATATATTTTAATATTATAAACTTATGAGTTCTCCTTGGTAACCATATGTGCGTACAATGGGATGTTCTCCCTCGTCTTCTCCGTTGACTCCCCCACATTTCTGGGAGTTCTGTTTATGTATACTGATGGTTATAAGGATGGTAATACAGTTGTGCCGCTGTCACCTCAGGGAGAACATACATACAAAGTCTCCCTGATGTGCGTTCAGTGTACACAGCTGAACTGAAAGCAATATTATTAGCACTGTCCCCTATCCGCCGGTCCGGAGAACTGGGTTTAGTCATTTGTTCAGATTCTCTATCAGCCTTTCAAGCTATAGAGAATCGTAATATTGACCATCCTCTACTTTTGGATATTTTAACTGAACATCAACGTATTTTTCAGAAGTTGTAGTATTTTGTTGGGTGCCCAGTCATGTGGACATTCATGGGAATGAACGTGCCGACAAGGATGCCAGGGCAGCTCTTGATCTGGATGTCAGATTTTCCAGGGTGCCACATTCGACTTCAAGCTGCTCATCCGCACGTACTTGTATGCATAATGGCAATCACCACCTTTTGGTTGTTGTTTCCCAATAAACGAAATGTCCAGGCGTGATCAACTGGTCATGTCACGGGCTCGTATAGGGCCTACATACCTCACTCAAGGTCACCTGCTCCCTGGGGAGGAGGCCCCTGTGTGTGTGCCCTCTTGAGAGTGGCTGATGGTTGAGCATGTCCTGGTATATTGTCAAGATATTGCTGACACTCGTTTCATGTTCTTCGAGTGTCAGTCAATATATGATGTTTTTCAATGATTTATAGCTTACCAGCCCTTTGGGCCGATAAGCTATTGTCATGGTTTTTTGTCCGTCGTCCGTCTGTCGTCCGTCTGGGTCTGTAACGTTTTTTTTTTGGAAAGATGAATTTCCCGATAAACATACTTTGGGCTAGTATCTGGAGACGTTTTTAAAATTTTTTTGATTGAATCGTTTTTGCCGATTGGGCGGCCATTTTTGACGAAAATTGCCAATTTTGGAATTTGGTGGCCATTTTATCAAAAACTGTCTGATCAGTTTTGAGATTTTCGTTTCAAAACATCCCTCCCATGTACCTCTATGACATGTATACCTTGTTTGGCACTGAAATGGCCTTTCTTGAGCCCAAAGTGCTGTTAAGCCTTATTTCTTCTTCTTATTCTTCTTCTTCTATGACATGTATAATTTTCGTTGCCCTTGAATCACCGGTCCGAGTGTGGTGGCCAGTTTGATTTTTTAACTGGTTGGCGAAAAAAATTTTTTTTTGTCCCAAATCGAGTCACTATTCGTTTTGAGCAATTTCCAGCAAAAAAAAAAATATTTGGGCCATTGAAAATTTTTTTGGGACTTAGAAAATTTCATCCAATTTTTCCTTCATAATGGGAGTGAACTGAATGTGCCTAAGTATTGGCACATTCAAGTGAGAAATCATATATTGCGGTTTGAGTGGTGACATTGAATTCGAATTTCCATTAACCTTGAAAGGTCAAAACGACCTTTTTTGTCGGAAAAAGGATGAATTTTGCCTTTGGTGGCCATTTTCTCGAAATCCATTCAGACCGTTTTCCTCAAAATCATGTATAAGATTCTTCTTATGTACCTTTGTAGATGTGTATAAGTTTTGTTGCCTTCGAATCGACTGTCTGTGAAAATTTGTCATTAACGAAAAACGAAAAAAATCTTTCAAGATGTAACTTGATTTCGTATTATATAGTCCTTACAGAAAATGTGTTTCTATCAACATTACGAACATGTTTTAACATACAGATTTTGACATCATTGTAACAATTTATATGTATTAAGTATTCTACGCAATTCACATGATTGCCGGTAAGCTACAGCACCCTTGGTGCTATGTTTATTATTATTATTATATTAAGGATTAATTTTCCTTATTAATTTTGTATTTTTCTGCGCTCCATTCCGATCATTCGCTGTATGACCGATGGTCCTATGATCAAAATCCCCCATTATCGCCCAAGGTAGAATGTGTAAGGGTCATCAGGTGAAATCACTGATTCGTAGTATTTCAAGGGGTGATAATTCCCAAAGCACTGACGATATTCAATAGATTGTTGAAGGGCGAGGGTCTGCAATCTCTAATTGTCTCGTTTGTCATCATTTTGGCCCTCTGTGCCCAAAGTTCTGTTAAGCTTTATTCATTCATTCATTCATTCATTCATTCATTCATTCATTTGCGATTTCTTGTCTGTTGGATCAGATCCTGTATTATGCTTTGTCTGGTTTCACGAGTGTGAAACCATATACAAACTTTTAGGTGATTTCAATATTTAAAAAATCCTCAATTTCTTTCGGGAAATTGGGGTTTATATTTATTTTTAGACTTACAACTCTAGTCAACTTGTTTGAGTCTAGATCTAGTCATCAATATTTTCACAAATAATCTTGTAAGCTTTTACTATTCACTAGAAGTTTTTAATTGTAGAACTTGCGATTTTATCATTCTTGATACTACTTTTATACCCTGGTTTGGCACTGAAATGGCCTTCTTGAGCCCAAAGTGCCGTCAAACTTTATTTCTTCTTCTATCACGTGCATATTTTAGAAATTTTGAGATTGTCTCCCTCCCATCACTCTCGGTGTCTTCGAAGTTCTTCACGAAATTTTCTGAAAAGATAACAATGCATCCAATTCAGGCACTGTCAGGCAATGACTTAACAGTGTTGTTAGTGTTCTAACAAAGCCACCAGAAAAAACGTATGCATGCACTGTATTACAATGCTACAACAGTGGAGAATCACAAAATGTTATTCTCTACATGCAATACCCAGATATTATAATAATTGAATATTATAATGCTTATACAATGATATAGTGCATGATTTGCAATTGGCAAATAACAATAACGCACAAGTTGCTAGCCTATATATATACAACACATGAGAAAAATCCCAACTATTTTTCAAGTAAGGATGTTGCAATGAACTAAACTAAACTAACTATACCTCTCTATATAGAACAGGTTTTTGCAAGCAGATTGCTGCCCATGGCTGACCCCTCATAGGCATATTTCATTCATAAAGGCTTTTGTGTACTACGGTCATGTTCGCAAATGCATCTAGCTTTTTCGTTGGTCTCACCAATAGGTGCTCGTCTTCGTCATGTAGGTTATCTGACAAAACATCTCCCAGCAGCAGCAAGGACTTGTTACCATGACGGGTGTATGTCAAATGTAATGTGAAGTACATCGCAAGGAGTGAGAGAACGCCCTCTGCCGCTGACTCCCAGGCAAAAAGCATGCGCTGTTGATACCAAATATGAGGAGTGAGGTGATCCAAGGTGCCCGACACTGTTTGTGAGATATCTTATTACTTTTATATCTTTTTACCAAGTATGTTGGTCACTCGCGGATGTCTGTTTGTAAGTTTGTCTGTTTGTTTGTTACCTCTCTAGCGGCCACAGTTTTTGCGCTGGCATCCCAAATTTTTTTTAATAGATAGGTATTCGCCGTAGGACGAGACCTATCGTTTTTGGAGAACATCAGTCCATTGATGACGTCACCAAAAATTCTTAAGTTTTCGAAAAATCCCTATCTCTCATCATGGGCGAATTTTCAAAAATTCGTACAGCAGTCAAATTTGGACCGATACTTCTAAAATTTTTTACACTGATATATGTCCATATTATCCATCAAACTGCGAAGTTGTACGTGAATCGGTTGAACATCAATGACGTCATGACGTAAAATGTCAATTTTTAAAATGGGGCTATAAATCGGAAAGTATCCATCGTACAGAGTAGCGGATTGCATCATTAGAAAGCTCGTTGAATTTTTGTCTAGGAGGGTACTATCCGATACTTGCAATCGGCATATTGTATGTTTGAATGTCATATCTGACATTATGTTCGAAAGTCAGATAAACCACACATACATATTTGCATGTTCCCTAAGCCCACAACGAAATTCATTCCTCGTCAATCTGTGCAGCACAATATTTTGGGCAGTTGGAAAATATATTTTATATATACTTGCACATGCAATATCTTGAACTCTGTGGGTCACACTACACACTTCAGATCAAGGCCATTTCTAAGATACCCCGTTCATGCCACCAAAAAAGTTCATCAGCTTACCGGCCCCGATCCGCCAATAGGCTATTTTAATGGGTTTTCATCCATTGTCTCTTGGCATCTGTCATCCGTTCTCAACATTGAATTGATCGTTTTTGGTTCAATGACTTTTTTGTGCAAAATTTGACAGAATATGTATTGAGTTATTACCTCGAGATTTCTTCTATAAATTTGTCAGAATATGTATGAAGTTAATACTTCTTGATTTTGCGGTCATTTGATTGCCCAATATAGCCAATTTTGCACTTTTTGAATGTTATTTTCACAAACTTTGCCCCTGATAAGAAGATTTTGGACATGGAAAAATTTTCTCCACCCCCCCCCCCTTCATAATGGGGTTTACTGAATGCCTAGAACGCTAGAAGATATAGCTTTGATTTTGGCTTTTTTCAAATGGGAACTCCTATGACGAATTATGTGGTAAACTTGGTATGACCTTTGATGAACTTGAAAGGACAAAGGGGTCTTTTCTTGAAAATTACGTGACTAGTTTTGACATTTCTATTTCAGAATATTTCGACACACATGTAATTGACTTTGTATCATGTGTATATGAAGATGGAGTGCCTTAAATTGCCTAATCACCATATATAACTGTCTATTTGAATGTGGCAATTTTGAACCTCTATCTTCAGCCTTTCTATGAGTACAGTTCTGGCAGCTTCCTACGAAAAAAATGCTGAAAATTCTCTATGTCCAGAAATTTGTTCGAAGAGGGATTTTTTTTTTTTGGTTAGAAATGACCCAAAATAGATGGTGATGCGATTCGGCAGAGAGAACCTTTTTTCGCTGACCCCTCAAAAATTCGAAATGGCCACCACAATCAGACGACAGACCAGCAATTCAAGGGCAACCAAACTCAGACACGTCTCAGAGGTACATGAGGTGAAAACTGATCAGACCGTTTCTGAGAAAATGGCAACCAAAGTCCGAAGTTGATCATTTTTCAGCAAAAAAAAGGCCACCAAATTAGCAAAAATGATTCAATCAAGAAAATGGAAAAAAGTCTATTAGTCTAGTCCAAGCAATGTTTCAGTAAATTTTAAGGAAAATTCATTGTGGCGAAAAAAATTTAGGCCTATTTGCCGGACGGACCAACGGACGGGTGAACGAAATGGTTAATTTTCCAATCTTAACTTCCGAATTGAGCCCCTAAACCCAACTTTTGGGCTAAACAATGGTTAAGGGATTTTTCTAAGCCCCTAAGTTATGGATGTTAGCCCGGACGGACAGACCGAAGATGGACGGACGCAACGCGATGGAAATAGGTTTATCGGACCATCTATGGTAAATTTTGACTTTACACGAACGACGTACCTTCGTGTTTTTGTTCAATTCCATCGAATCAGTTCCAATCTCTGAGCTCCGGGATTTGAACGTCTTGAAGTTCGTGATGTTCACTGTTGAAAACTTGGTCATCTTCAATCTGTATCTTTCAGCCAAGTCTTCCGCCAAAAGGATCTTAAAGAGCACCCCCGCCGCGTCCATGCTCTCGGTATACTGCTTAGCCCTAGCAGTATGGCTCTTCACCAAGTCATTCAATATGAACACTCTCAGCTGGGAGCCAGACATGTTCTACACTCTCTGATCTGATGGATAGATATGTCTCCAGATGCTGTAAATCTGCACTGATTCTGACTGAGTTCAGTTCAAGAGCTCAAGAAAACGCCTGCTCATCAGCTCTGCTCATACAACCTGCTGATTGGATGGCATGGTCACCCCACCCCAAGGCCTCCAGTCCCCCGTGCCCACTGAAATGTCGACCCCGTGATTTTTATTCCCGTTCTCTGATTGGCAAAATTTCGATCCTCCTCAGGCTCGATGCTCTGAACATTTTTGGTACTATGGATCGGGGTCTATGTTGTGCGGTGCCTAACATAGTGGTGTCTGAACGAAGTCCTGAAGGTAGGCTACTAGGCCTACTCATCAATGGGCATGAAGTCAAATTATTTTAAAACTTGGGTCACCCCCAACCCCCAACCCACCGTTTTGTTTGTAATTGTTGTGGTTCAACCATAGGAATATAGGCCTAATGATTTTATTTTTATGATTCAACACACCACGTGAAGCGTCAATAACGGACATAATAAAATGACAAATATGACTTTGATTCAAATGACTGCGAACTAACATCCACAATGTTCTAAAATGTGAAAATATTGGACTGTAATCATGAGAACCTATGTGGAATATTGAAACCCAGCCATATACCGAGTTCAACACGCTACGTGCAACGACAATGACGTCATGGCGTCAATCGTCAATTTTCGATATATAAGGTTGTATCTCGTTAAGTAGGCCTAGGCCTATTTATCCTAGAGTGGAACGGATTAAATCGTCGGAAAGCTTGTTTAATTCTGCTTAAAGTAGGCTACGTGTGGTTCTTTTCCCTCATGATAAATTTTTCGGTATGACGTCATAAGGCCAGTAATACTTTTCAGCAAACTTTCGAGCATCCACATTGCACTCATTTGAAGATATTTCGGGATAGCCCGGCATGAAATCCCCTTGTGTGTGCACTCTGCAACAACTGAGTCTATTAATCGAATAATATTTGTTATGATTCTTTCAGAATTTATATCATTTTTGCTGAATATTCAGGGACACCTCATCCGATTTTCCAACATCGCCCCCAGAATCACGGGACCTGTCCCCAGAATCATGAAATACCCCTAGAATCTCTTAACCGTTTGCGCCCTGTGAACTAGTTGGTACCTCAATGTCCCTCGCAAATAGCCCAACGAACAATGTTTTAGACCTAAGAAGAGCTATGACATATAGCCTTTCTAAGCATTTTTTGTATTACTTACACAGAGATAATTTACAGTCTAAATAATTTTTTGCTCAAAGTTGGTGTTGACGATTAGTCAATCCCCACGCTTATTGCCGACTTTACAGCTTAGGAATCAATTGGATGTGATGCTGAATATTGTCGTGGCTTTGAATTTGACATTTGACGTCAGTTTCAAGGCCAGAGCATAAACTGGATAATTTCTTGCTTATTACAATTTAACAGCTTAGGAATCAGTTGTGGAAATATAAAAAAATAATATACGCTGAATATCCTGATAACCTTGAATTTGACCTTTGGCCTCATTTTCAAGGTCAGAGCACAAAATGGTTAATATCTTGCTTATTTCTTCACTTTACAGCTTAGGAATCAATTGTGGAAATATCGGAAATGATATATACTGAATACCTTGAATACCCCATTTTCAAGGTCAGGGCCCAAAATGGCTAATATTTCGCTTATCATCGATTTCTCGTGACCTTGAATTTGACCTTCGACCTCGATTTCAAGGTCACGGGTCAAAATGATTAACGTCTAGAAATATTAACAAAATATTATCCGGTAACCTTCCTTAGCACTAATTTTTTAATACACGAAATAATATACGAAATGAAACTTACAGTTGCATAAAATGAAATTCACAATTTCACCTTAAGTGAGACACACAATGAAGATCATTGTACAATATCACATTTGAATTGAATTGTGCAAAAAGTTCTTCACTGTGGTTCCTCACCGTCACATGAAATCCCCCCCCCCCCTTCGCGCGCTATCTGGTTTCTCCAAGAACGTGCTCTAGCTAAATCCCATGATCAAACGCCTTGGGGAAGGATTCGCCTGAGCAGTAGTCTCCTCGAGTGGCTGTGCGCTCGGCCTTATATGGTGAGTGAATTCGCGCGGGCATCTTCGACCGCAAACGGTTCTTCCGCGAACAGGCCACAAATGGTCGTTAACCTTTAGAGGCCATGTACGGGCCCAAGCTCCACGCTTATCGAACGCGACTGCAAGTTTTGGGAACTTTTTACGACAAACTGATCACAGAACTGCTGAATTCAAACTAGCCTGAGCCTATATAGCCTGGTTAGTGAAGCGACGAAATTATCGAAAAGTCTTATTGCAGATAGGGGACTAGCATTATGCCACGAATTGTTTCCTCTCCGAAAATGAATACGATTACAACGCATAATTTGGTTCGTCTGTACTCACATGATTCACGGCGGCCTAAGTAGAACGTAGCTCACGAAGACGTTATGACATTATAGGCCTACAGTAGCAGATTAACTACTTTTTGAATGAATAAAAAAAGAATAACAACACAGGTTGTGACTTGCATTTCTAGACTTTGTCATGAAATATTACCTTTTTGTGAATAGTTGATTCATAGACATTTTCCCATATTAATAATGCAAAGCAATCAAGACATCAATCTAAATGTGGTAAAAGTAGAAATGTATACCAACAAACAGACAAATTCATATTCCAAGACCGAATCCATGGACGAATTTTACAAGATCAGTGTGAGTAGTCAAATCCGAGAGATACTAAGGTATCAAAGTCAAAGCCATGTGAAAATTAAAGTCAAAGACTGTGTAAATACAACACAGTCATGTGGATTGAAACAACAAAGAATTAAAACAGGGAAGGGGAAGTAAACTTTCATATAAGAACTTGTCACTGGCATCGATGGATACATTGGCACAGTACATGATGTTCACAACACACTGATCATCATTGTATTAATACATGTAGTTCTAATAGATTATAATAGAAATCCCTTGTGAGACATTAGTGTAAAGTGGGGGTACAGGAAAATAGAGCGGAAGCTCACAAGCTACTACAGGCCTTTGTTTCTAGTAGACATGCATTAGCAAATTATTCAGTCTTCTTTGAAATTTTGTATTTTAATGATAGTGATACCGTATTGTTATCCTTGTAAACTAATCCAGAATTTTGGTGTCTTTTTGTAAATATTTTTTTCTTCGAAGAATCCCCATTTATTTATAATAGGAAAGAACCGATATGTGAATGTAGACTGTCCAGCCCTAAATGAGTGCAGTTACAGTTACAGTTTGTATCACTGTATGAACAAATCCAATATAAGGTTTACATTGGTTTGATTCAGTTGTTGGATCATTTTGGGCAGTCAATATTGAGGTATGGATATTTCATTATAATCATATAGGAAGTAATATGTATGGTACATTTTTTGGTAACCTTCACAAAATGTGTAAATGTAGGTCTGCACTTTCTGCAGACAAGTTTTGATAGCTGAAATGTAGTTTGGATAAACATGGGGATTCATTGTATGTTACATTATATTATCTTTTGGTGACCCTGAAATTGATGGCATTGGATGAAAGTAAAGTTTGAGTCAACAACGAATGTGCGAATTGTTCCATAGCGCAAAACTCTCAAATAGAGTTAGAGCTTAGTGTTTTAACACAAAGTCATGATGATATAGGCCCACATTATACTGGTAACTATCAAAATCCATTTGATAGGTTGATATTCTGGTTGCCTTCCGGTGACTTACAGGGGCCTTGGCTCTATGTTTTGCTATGGCGCAGAATACCGCCCAGTATTTGTCCTGATATTTGCCCTATGCCTGCTGAGAGTTAATTGTTATCCCGCAGGGCACAAACAGTGTTATGTGGACAAATAACATCGTAGTTATATAATAAATCCCAAAACTTTTATTGTGGCTTATGGACTGACACTATAATCTTACAGCCAAAAATATCAGCAACTGTTCAATGCACAATTAAAATGATTTATTGCTCAAAGTCTGTGTTGACGAAACCCCCATGATTTCGACAAGTTTTGGCCTCTAGGCCAATGCCGTCTCGTTGTTTTTTTTTTGTTTTACTAAAATAATGGTTTCAAACTTTCAATGTCATTGATGGTCAAGTTCGGTGACACCCACCGACACCATACATATATAATTTCCAATTTGAATGTGCCAATGTGATCATACTACAAAGCTAATATGTATTTACGAGCGTTTTGTCCGCAGAAGCCAATTCAGATGTATCATGCAGAAAGTGACCTCGAAAATTTCTACTCTAGGTCGTTTTTAGCCTACAAGTTTCCGTGTAATTTGCAGACATATCGACCGCATATTTTATGATGCTTTAAATAAGTAAACTCAACATGTGCAAGAAATAACCACGTTTCCCGATGTCTGTTCAGTCCAATTAACATTGTCATATACTTCAGATCCACATGATTTATATCTGCAGTATGTACATGTACTAACAGAATCATCGTCGGCTATTTTGCTGGGATTATCTCACAAGAGATGATACCAAGACGATGTTTCCCTTGCAGCACATTGGATAGTGCTCTCAGTGGGACGACCGGTACCTTTTTCTCTGGCGCTGGACAATGGTTGAACGAGGTGTCTCGTAGCTTTTATCTTTCAATACAAAACCCTAATACTCGAACCTAAGGTCTCAACATTATTCATTGTAATTTTACGATCCGGTTTGGCATGGAATTGGCCTTTTTTTGAGCCCGAAGTGCCGTTAAACTTTATTCATTCATTCTCTGGCGATAGATATGACACTTTCCATAACTCTGGCGATGGATATGGGATTATTCATAACCATCCTGAAATTTATAAATGTATATGTATGTGAGAGAAGCATGTGTGCCTAGAGTGTTGGTGTCTAGAGTGTCTAGAGTGTCTTAACATTATTCATTGTAATTTTACGATCCGGTTTGGCACGGAATTGGCCTTTTTTTGAGCCCGAAGTGCCGTTAAACTTTATTCATTCATTCTCTGGCGATAGATATGACACTTTCCATAACTCTGGCGATGGATATGGGATTATTCATAACCATCCTGAAATTTATAAATGTATATGTATGTGAGAGAAGCATGTGTGCCTAGAGTGTTGGTCGTCTTTGATGAAGAACTGTTGTGCATTTATTTTGTTGTGTTGTGTTTCTCCGTGGCTACACAAATGAAAAGAATTATACAAATGTATATAAAAGTATAATATATTATACCCAGAACCAGATTGAATGCATTATCATAAACACTTCAGGGACTGTATTGCCTTCATACGCAAGAACGCTTTTAGCTTCACACTTGTCTATGACTGTCTTTCGTCTGTTTATGACTGGCTTTCCGTTCTTTTTTTCGTATGAATCCTGAATGGTTCGATGCCTGCAGAAATCACTCTGGGTACATATTCACCCTCGACCCAATATGAGTGCGAGGGTATTGTTTCGAGGGTATCTTCTGAGGATATAGAATATGATATAACATACATAAGTGATGAAGTCAATATTAAATGCACCCCAGAACATTCTCAAGCAATCTCAATCAATAAAGTTAATCAACCTGTTAATCAAAACGTCTGCTGCGGGCCGGAAGACAATATATATCTGGTATTGAATTCGCTGGTGAGCGAGAGATCGGATCGTTCCAAGGACCACCCGTTTGTTGGCCGAATGCTCTACTACTGAACTACTGATACGATTATATAGTTACGTTATTGAACGAAATTCTTACCAAAATAAGCAAAGTAACAACTTTGTCCAATCTCGGTGACCTGGCTAGATGCATTGCATGTTCAGTGCAGTGGGAGGTGATGTTTTATGGCATGTACATACAAAGACAGGATGGACAGAAAAAAAGGACCAGGAATGAGTCTGAATAACTACAGAGACTAAGAGGGTTAAGAAGTTGATTCTGCCGCTGTTTATTACTTAGAAAAGGATGGGTAGGGGCCTGGAAAGGAAGGATTTACGACTGCCTCAACTAAGTTATCCGATTGAATAGGTCCGTAGCAATTTCTTCCTGATGTCTAGGTATCTACATCATCGACAATATACATGTGTAGATCTATCTATGTAGCTTACCCGCAACAACGACAACGTCAAACGAATCCGCAGCTCTGTTGGAGCAATCCACAGGTTTCCCAGAAATCCATCTACAGAAGTTCAATCTAATAAAGTTGAAATTAATTTATAAAATGAAAAGTACTTTTCACTGTTAAAAGAATGGGCATTTATTATATAGGCCTAATGTGAGTATATTGTTGAAAGTCATTGACTGCCACGACTATATAAATTAATATTATTATTAATTTAAGCACACCAGCTTACTTATTAATTACAAGTTGGTATAGATAACAATCTTTGAAATGTGTTAGCGGCCTTACATTGTATTTCGAGTTCAGCAACTCTATGGAGAAGGAATTGTTACCAGTTAATTCGTGATTTGAGTACAGGGAATATGCATGTACTGAGACTTCTGAGGTGTTTCCAAATACCATGTCGTTGGAAAATTTGACAATTTTGAATGCTGTATCACATATTCATCAACCTAAAGTCTGTGTACCCATGTGGATCGGGCCTGAAATAAAAATTAAAAGAAATTACAAATAGCAAATATACTGTCTGTGTGTTTTTGTTATTTACAGTGCTTGTTATGTACATGATCTTAATTTGTCCTGCTGAAGCTAGCTCTATATTGGTGCAGCTTCTTGATTTCCTGCAATATCATAATACATCCCCATATATACTTGAAATGTTTTATGTTCTAACCAAATATAATACATAATGCAATAACGAACTCATTAAACATGTTGCAACTTGATAGACTGACAGTTGCGAAATATATACCTTTACATCAAAATGGATTTACTTGTGCGAAATATGATTTCCTCCAATCCCATTAAGATTTCCTTCACTTGGATTATATCGCGTTGGCCAATGGCGATATTAGGCTCACAGACAAACATGACGTGTGAACAAAATGTTCCCCTGTCTGGGAGCCAAACGTTAATCATGTGATCCAGAGCTCCAGCTCTGGGGCTCTGGACCAGCACTAGAAGAATCACAGGAGGTGCGATTAAGTCTGAAAAGGTGCAATATGCAACTCATTAACAGTAAACTCATGGGACTCAACATGACCACCGGTAGATACCATTAATTTTCTTGAATAAGCTGTACCAGAAATACATAAGACCAAGGAGCAGCCGCATTCTTACCCACTAGCGCCGCGACAAGAGCGTTGAGGGTAGAGATCGAGGACTGCTGCTCAAGACTTGCTGCTCAAGAGAATCCATCCTGGACGAGGAAGAAGAATGGTCTCATGTATTTCTGGCTGTACACAATCATTCTAACAATCCCTGCCTTTTCAGATTAATTATTTTCAATACAATATCCTAAACATAATTGATATTATTGCACTAAGCTGCCCTACTTTGGTACCTCTGCCTACTGGAAAAGAGCAAACTTCAAATTCCATCTGGGCCTTGCTGCCTTGTCTCTTCATCTAGAAATAAAGAAGAAAATACGATGGGGATGGAGTCGACTGCGGTTTTGATAAACTGTTTGGTCTGGCTTTATTGCCATTGCGGGGTGTTGAGAAGAATAAATTCAGCAACCATATTCGTCCTGAAGGGTGTTAGTCTCTTACGTGTCTAGTGATTGAGAGGACTGACCTCTTTCTCTATGTGAGACAGGTGTGCAATGCCATAAAACGAATGCATCCACCCTTAGCTGACTCGGCTCTATTGACATGATGTCAAGCAGGGGGCCTGGCTTGGTTAACAAGTACCCAGCAGGAAAAATTCAAAGCTTGAATCTAGATTTTTCTCACTGAACTCGAGCGCTTACCGTCTGGTGTTTGTTTCTGGTGCGATGTGCACTCTGTCAAGATCCAGTCTTGTTGTGGCCACTACCTCAGGCGAGTGCACATCCATTTGCGAACTCGTATAGGGCATACATACTTTACTCAGGGTTACCTGCTTCGTGGGGAGGAGGCCCTTGTATGTGTGCCCTTGATATTACTTTTATATCCTTGTTTGGCACTGAAATGGCCTTCTTGAGCCCAAAGTGCCGTTAAGCTTTATTCCTTCTTCTTCTTGTATGTGTGCCCTGTCGAGAGTGGCTGACGGTTGAGCATGTCCTGGTACATTGTCAAGATATTGCAGACACTCGTCCCATGTTCTACGAGTGTCAGTGTATATGAAGTTTTCAATGATGTTATTATTTATAAAATCCTCAATTTCCAAGGAAATTGGGGTATATTTTTATTTTTAGACATACAACTCTAGTCAACTCGTTTGAGTCTAGATCTAGTCATATATATTTTCACTCTCAATCATGTAAGCTTTTACTGTTCACTAGAAATTTTTAATTGTAGAACTTGCGGTTTTGTCATTCTTGATACTACTTTTTTATCCTCGTTTGGCACTGAAATGGCCTTCTTGAGCCCAAAGTGCCGTTAAGCTCTAATCCTTCTTCTTCTTCTTCTGCCCCACATGGGCACCATTTAAAACCTATCTTCTGAAAAGTATTCAAATAAAATTTTCAAACAAAATTTATGGAATGTTCATATGTCACAGCCAATGTGTTTTTGGTATTTGTTGGTTACATTTATTTACCTATAAGCTGCATTAAATTTCAGAATTATGCGGCATGTGTTCAGCTGCACCTGAAATGAGCAAAAATGAACAATTTCATTTTTATCCTGCAAAGATATTGCCACCATGGCAACACGGAACAACAACAGCAACATACATAAATAAGCAAACTACCTATGGCATCATTTAATAATTTTCAATAATGTAATGCTGATTCATGACACTTGTGCCGACTTCACCCTGTGCCAGCTAGCCCTCTCTTCCCCTGGCTGACACACGTCGTTTGTTTTATGAGTGTCAGTCAATATATGATGTTTTCAGTGATATTAGTATTCATAAAATCCTCAATTTCCTTCGGGAAATTAGGGGTTTATTTCTATTTTTAAACATACAATTCTAGTCAACTCGTTTGAGTCTAGATCTAGTCATCAATATTTTCACAATTAATCTTGTAAGCTTTTACTGTTCACTGCAAATTTGTAATTGTAGAACTTGCGGTTTTATCATTCTTGGTACTACTTTTATATCCTTGTTTGGCACTGAAATGGCCTTCTAGAGCCCAAAGTGCCGTTAACTTTATTTCTTCTTCCCCTATATACTCTTCCATCAAAATAGAATCATTATGCGACGTATCATTTCCTCCAATCCAATGAAGATTTCCTTCCCTTGGATTATCTCGCGTTGGCCGATGGCGACGTTAGGCTCACAGACACCCATGGGGAGTGAACAAAAGGTTCCCATCTCTGGGAGCCAAAGATCGGTCACGTGACCGAGCACTCCAGCTAGCACCAGAAGAATTACAGGAAGTGCAATTAAGTCTGGAACAGTACATCATCTCGGCGGTAAAGCAGCAGCATAATGTTGAAATGATGGCCGACATCACTGCACCCAGAGTGATGATGGTGAGGCTGATGATCACCGAGTCTGGAAGAGGTGCATCATTGGTAGTGATGACTGTCGTGCTGTTTGGGTATAAATCTTCATTTTTGGAACACGACGTGTGACAGGGGTAGGCATTGAAGCAATTACCTATAACAAAGAGATCCATAGCTGAATTGAGTTCTATGTCTGCACACTCTCGTTCATGTAGGTCAATGATTTTCAAGTTTGGGAAAGTGTTTATGAGTTGTGTCGTGTTGATGGGTCCGATACTACCGCGTAGATCCAAGACTTGGACCGATTTCTCCTGGGTATCTGACCATGTGTCGCACAACACTGGGACCAACCACTTTTTTTTCCAGACACGCACATCTTCCACATTTCATTCCGTGACTTCCTTACGAAACGGAGAGGACTGAATCAAAAGAATGAATATGTAACCAGTATCGGCAATGTACACAATACTGTTGAGGCTAGATATAGAAATCTATATCCATTGTTTTCTTGAGGCGAAAGTTGCAGATGCAAAATTAGGTCAACATTAGGTCTAATTATCGCCCAAAGTTGCGCATAAAGAAAGCTTTTTAATATAATAAGTTAGTTTTGCATCCCAGGAGAATTTCATTGATATTATGCTAAATAACTAACCCAAGATAATTCTCGATTCCAGCTTTTTTTCTCTCAAAAAATTTTGAAAATGGAAGATATTCCGAATTTGTTGAAAAAAAAAAATTTGTTCCGGTTTATTCTTTGCAGTAGAGAAACAATGTCTCTGGGGGTCACAGGACCGAAGACGAAATGTCTCCCATGTCAGAATTCTGTTGAATTTCCAACAAAAAAGCCGGAACTTCGAGTCTGCTGTAACTGGCTAAAATCTTTGGCTGTCAAGTGACGTCACACGTGCGTGGACTCATGGGAATCTCCTCGAAAAATGACAAGGTATTCTGCACGAGTATGCGTGCGTGACTTGTGACGTCACTTGTCAGTGACGTCAGACGTCAGGGAATTCCTTCGAAAACGTATCCCGGCTGGCTTCAGAACAGTGAATTGTGCGGATAAACAAGTGATTATTACATGTGAATATTTCGTTGGAATTAGGAAGTGTTGACATCATGAGCCGCCTCTGACAAAGAATGAGAGTTTTCATGACTTTTAGCCAGTTACAGCACACTCGAAATTCTGACTTTTTCGTCGGAAATTCAGCAGAATTCTGACACGGGAGGCATTTCGATTTCGTCTCCGGGCCTTTGACCCTCAAAGAAGACGATTTTGTTTGTCTAGCTCCGCAGGTGTCAACATGTTCACACCCGCATCGTTGATGGGTGGTACCTCAGTAGACCAGTTTTCGAATAAATTTTCACACCATTTTGGTGACATGCATTGTGATGTCGAAGATATATTGACACTTGACATTGTATCCAGTGTGTCGCAAATATAGGGGTCATCGCGGAGTGTGTATTTAAACCCTGGCTAACGGAATGGGATGTTTCATTCCCAACATTGCAATTGGCGATTATCGGATATTGTACATCATGGAAAATTCTGGAAACTGAGTGTTACTTCTTCTTTGGAGGGACAAATTGAGTTTATTTATATTTAACGCTGTTTGATGTTTGAAGACATCGACACTATAAAGGACGTGTATCACGTACCCGATGTTATGACAGTGAATGTACAGGATTGAAATGTTCAGCCTAATGAAGTTCTATATTGTATATGTAGACCTACGTTTCAGTAAACTTTTATGCCGTTGAAAATTTCTATAATTGAGGCATGCATCATTATTCTTCTTAAAGCAACTGCCTTCGAAACCAGTCAATATTTTTTGGAAACTATATTTCATATTAAACATACTAAACTAACTGAATGAAACATAATAATATATCAAACTTTTATAGCGCTTAATTTCGTATAACGAATTCTAAGGCGTAACAGTCCTGATTAATAACCAATATCATAAAACGTGGTCAGAAATAGTTCGTGATCGAGATGACAACCGGCTGTGTTGAGAAGGTTAAGGGGGATAGGCATCCAGAAATAGATGCGTCTTAAGCTGATGCCTGAAACTAGACAGGGTTGGAGCAGAACGAATATCATTTGGTAGGGAATTCCAAAGTGAGGGGCCGTCATAACTCAAACTGTTTTGAAATTGAACCTTTGATTCATTAATGGAAGGTTTATAAAGTGGGACATGGAGGAACAGTTTATCAGGATTGCCACGCCTCGTGTTCACTTTACATGTGTAGCGAGTTAGGTGATCGTTGAAATATGCAGGTAGTCCCGTATGCAATGATTTATAAATAATTGTTGCGGTTTTAAACTCTATTCTGTGCCTAATGGGCAACCAATGTAGTGACCTGAGAACAGGGGTAATATGAGAGAACTTAGATGTCCGAGTGACAATGCGGGCCAAAGTATTCTGAACACATTGTAACTTATTCAAATCCCGACTGGATAAAGACCTATACAATGAATTACAATAATCAAGTCTACTACTAACTAGTGCATTAGCCAATGTAATTGTATTGCTTTTCGAGAGATTACGCCTGATCCTTCTTAGGTCGCGAAGACCCACAAAACATGATTTACAAACAGAAACAACCTGATTGGAGAATGAAAAATCAGAATCAAAAACAACACCTAAATTGCGTGCTCTTTCCGTAGGACTGATTTCATTTCCAAGAACATCCACTGGAAAACAATCTGCCATCTTAGCCCTTTGAGACTTGGTACCAAACAGGATGAACTCAGTTTTATCTGGATTGAGCTTAAGCTTGTTTGCATTCATCCAGTTTTGGACATCTTTGAGACATTCCTGGAGCGTGACTAGATCCGTAGCACAATTTGTTTGTGAGAGTGGCATATAAAGCTGAGTATCATCAGCATAGAAATGATAGTTATCCGTATTATGTGCAGAGATTGTTTTATGTAGAGGTGTTGTGTACATGGAAAACAAAATGGGACCAAGAACTGATCCCTGTGGAACACCAAATTTTATATCTGCGGGCTCTGAAAGGCTGTCGCCAACCTTAACTGATTGGACCCTACCAGACAAATAGGACGAGAACCACTTGCGTGCAGTCCCACCAAAGCCAAACCATGATGATAGACATGCCAAGAGAACTGTATGGTCGATCGTGTCGAAAGCAGCCGAAAGATCAAGTAATACCAGAGCAGTCGGCATGCTTTTTGACAACGAAATGTGTATGTCATTCTTTATATTCAACAACGCAGTTTCTGTTGAGTGGCTGCTCTTGTAGGCAGACTGGAATGGATTACCCAAATTGTTTTTATCCAAGTGTTGTTTAATCTGGGATGCAACCACTCGTTCAACCAGTTTGGAGATGAAACATAGACCCGATACTGGGCGGTAGTTTTTCATCTCTTCCTTGGATAACGAGGGATTTTTAAGCAATGGGGTAATTACAGCCTGTTTCAATCTACTAGGCACTAAACCTTCCATCATGGAGCAGTTAACCAATTTAGTGATAGATGGTACCAAAATGTCAACAAAATCTTTAACCAGGAAAGTGGGTCAAGGGTCGAGAATACATGATTTAGTAGGAGAATCGAGAATGACTTTCCGAATAAGCTGTTCAGATGCAGGCTCGAAGTGATTGAACTCAACAGGTGATATCGCTGGTGAAGTGGTCTGTTTAGGCTGCTTTGTGAAATTGTTTCGTATACGTGTGATTTTGTCTGTGAAGAAATAACCAAACATATTGGCAAGGAGCGTGTCATCTTTGCCTCCGGGCAAAGCAGTCTGATGTTTCCTGTGCAAAATATTGTTCATTTCTTTCCATAGTTTTTTTGGATCATCAGAATTGTTCTTAATAATATTAGTGTAATGATCTCGTTTTGAATTGTTTATGATTGAGTTGCATTTACTGATCTGTCGTCGTAGTTTCGATCTATTCAGCACAGATGGGACTTTTCTCCAAGTTCTTTCAAGCTGTCTACGTAACCGTTTGGCCTCACGATATTCCGGAGTTATCCAAACTGGAGTGGGTTTGTCCACACATTTCGTTTTTAGTGGTGCATGAGCATCAATTACAGAGGAAAGGCTGTTTATATATTGGTCGTAAAGTTCAGTAACGTTGTCAGAAGGCGATACAATGAAGGCAGTATTTTGCAGATCTTGTTTTAGTTCTTCGTGATTTATCTTATGATACTGACGAAATGTTATGTATTTACTAGGTGGTTTAGGGGCTGAATCGATATCCAGTGTGCAACTGATGCAGAAATGGTCGCTTAAACAACCCAGCCTACACAAATTTTCCACTGTGAAATCCGATGGGGTGATAAGTAAATCGAGAGTGTGGCCATGGATATGAGTAGGCAAGTTTATATGTTGAACAAAATTACAGGAATCAAGCATCAATTTGAAATCACAACTGGTGTTTGAAACGGTATCAATGTGGATGTTGAAATCACCGCTGATTATGGTTGAGGCAGACAGGGACGATATGAAACCAGAAAATGACATAAATTCTTCCAGGAAAATTGCAATACCAGAACCAGGGGGTCTATAGATTGAAGCAAAACTCAATGTGTTATCACGCCATCGTACAGAAACGACAATGCTCTCAAAAGAACCAAAACTAGGTGCTGCAACCAGGGAGACATCCAGAGTTTGTTTTACCAGGAAACCAACACCACCGCCCGTCTTTCCAACGCGAGGGGAATGGAAGAGTTTATATCCACTAGGGGTTAGTTCACTGAGAAATGATGCAGTGTCATTAGTCCTGATGTCCGTCTCGGTTATTCCAAAAATGTCACATTTGGCAGAGGTGACCAAGTCCGCGATGGCCGGACCTTTGTTCCTGATGGACCGACAATTTCCACATGCAAAGTTAACAGGGCCGGGATTTGAGGCGATGTCACCTGCCAAAATCAACAATGCGGACAATCCAAACGCACGTACACTACCAGGGAACTGTATGCAGTTTGTCCTAGAATAGCGGGCAAGCACAAACCAGTTAATGGGCATTGGTTCACCAGTTAACTCAGATTTGGCATTATCCAGGTGTTCATTTTGCAGGTGATTGTTCCTGGCAATGAAGAAAACTAATAAAAGGGTAATAATTTTCGTAAAGCGAAAATCCATTTTAAAGCAAACAACCAGAGTATGAAGTAAAATATAGAAAGACGCAACGCAGGTGTATTGTACAATTGTACAATAACACTCTACATTGCGAACGCGACCACACACGACTATGAAGAATGTTGTATTGCTAGACCGACAACCATAATGAACTCAGACAGAAGAAGCATAAAACAGGTATTGTGCTAAGGCACGCTCACACAAACTGTATAACATGCGTACAACCACCAGGTTGCTGGCCGTGGAGGCCAAACGGAGAAAAATCGATAAACCAGGTACGACATAGTCACATCAAATGTAATGAAAATAACCAGTCATCAGGGAAATTTTACTCATTTGAACAGGCGGTTCTCGCGAAAATACAGGAACTGTATCCATCACACGCAGATGTAAACAAAGCATAGAAATGTGAGATAGACTGACAGTTCCACGCACATCATTGTATATCACTGACTATTTTCTCTTAACTACACTCGATGTGGATTTTAAGTGCGATTTGAGTATTTGTTCACATTCGGGTTTGATGGGTACACTTCGTTTGTTTATTTACAAAATTGGCACTTAAACGGATGAAAAGACAACTCGGACGGACTGTAATCATCAAAATCATTGAGCATACCTTTTGTTATATTGCATTAGATGTGTTTAACAAAAAAATGATTTTGAAAAAAAATATTGCATACATTCGAAGGCAGCAGCTTTAAAAAGATTCGTGTCGAAAACAAGAGAGAATGCAAAAAAGCCGGAAAATCGTATGCAGCAAATACACTTGTACATAGGGCCGCCACGATACGTCGATATCTCGTGATACTTAATCTGACAATATACTTATCGAGTCCTCATGTGAAGTATGGATATTCCATGATACCATGCATATCACACTCGAAATCAAAAAGTGTGAAAAAGACATGGTACTCATGAAGACATAAACCAAATCAGTTCATTATTATGACAATTCAGAAAAATTGATATTATCCACAGGTACCAGTTAACCTTGCAGGATATTCATACGTTTAGGTATCGTGATATGCATTGTATCATGAGGTATGTATCACAATACATATCATATTGTGACTCACCTCCCCCCCCCCTATACACAACCCTAGTTGTAGAAGCTATCTACATCGGGACCATTCTTGTCATTTTTGCAAGATGAAATTCACAACTAATTTCGCTAGTAGTAAACATATTGCAAGCAATATATGTCAGAGGTGCTAGATCATTTGTTCCCCTTTTCTCTTGATACAAACGCTGAAATGTTTCAGCTGATCTTTCTCTTTTTAATTGACTGTATCACCATTTTTAAATTATCATATCACCATTCTGTCTGAATTGATTATTGTAACACTGATAAGAATATAACAAATGTTTCCACACAAATTATTATATTATACTCGTATACATCTATTCGGGCTACACGACATTACAGGTATTCGTGATTCATGATATTCTCGGTCAGGGTTACATCAGGGGCGAGCAATATATGCAAGCTGTGCATCGTGAGTTAAATAGCATGGGGTAAATGTTTTCAATTCAGGAATATATACTCTATATGCTTGTCGAATTCACACAATTAGTTCCTCGCGCACATTGACGAGAATACACCTACTCCTGGTTTCGCCACCACTTGCGGATGTGGACGCCTTGGAATGGATGGGTTTGGGATGCGAATATGTTGAATCCGATGTCGATTCTTTATTTTCCTTCTTATCCTCCGGTAATTTCCTTTAGAGTTGTGGATATAGGTGATATGTTCTCACGAATACTGAAATACTGGTCCGGGGTCAAGTCTAGGTAACTAGTCGGGGCCCAGTATGCATCTTCTTTTGGCCGTTTGTATTTGGTGATTCTAATTTTTCTGTATTCGGCCAGAGCTGAAGACACAATATATATTCTCTTGCGCTTGTCGGGAAAGGTGGGATTGGAAATCGCGTCCATTTCATCGTTCAATTCCGCTCCTACATATTAATCATCTGTCTGTGTCAAGTCAATGATTTCGTTCAAGTTGCTCTCGTTCATTGTTGCTCTTTTTCGTTCATTGTTGCTCTCGTCAACGCTCAGAGTCCTGAGGGAAAGAAAGTCAGTAAAATAAATTAACATCATAATAAAAGTTATATTTAGTTATTAATATATGTAGAATCCATCCTTAATGAGTAATATGTCATAATATGTAGAAATCGTATTATATAAAGTAATATTTGCTAAAGTGATATACTGTCTTACCCGCCGATAATTTCTTCGTCATTGAACAGGAGTGTTTTGACCTTTTTCCTTTGCTTTCGCAGAAATCTAGTTTTTCTTACACATTTAATGACTGGTAGAGTGAACTCTTTTCTTGTCTGAGTTTCCACTTCCGAAGGTGTCTCACGCGGTTTCTCAAATTTTAGTGCATGGTTGGGGCCGTTTCCTTCATGGTTGGCAGGTTACTATTGAACAGGTTTACCACCAGGTTACTATTTCTGCAGATAAGAATCCCTGCAGTAAGTCAGGTAATGCACACGGACGTGTGTCTCTTGTAAATAGTGGCTTGGTACCCTTCAGGCACTACTGGGGAGATACCCTAGTCCTTGCGCATTATTCTATTCTGAGTGATGGCCAACAGCTCGTCAGCTCTCGTTTCTATGCAGAAATTCCATTGCTCAATAGTGACACTCTACTCTGATGTTATTCACGCCACATATGCTGAGCTCATCCTATTCCTAGTTCCGAGCATGAATTACCAATAATCTGTGCTCATGATTTACCAATTACTGCTCAGGAATTAATCATTGATAAAAAAAAACATATTTTTGGTATGCCATCTCAGGGGCTCCGTAGGAATGGCTATATTTTGGTAGTTTTGATGCCTATGAAACAAATATCATACGTTTGCATGATTTCTAACATTATCTATAACAAAACTTCAAGTTCTTGGAGTACCGGAAATAGTTTTGAGGTGGATGCATGGATTCCTTGCTGGCAGAACACAAAGGGTAAAAGTGCGTGATGTTATGTCTGACTGGGTACATATCAAAGGTGGTGTACCACAAGGCACATTGTGTGGTCCTACTACATTCCTTGCTATGATTGATGATCTCAACACGTGTGTACAAGATTTCAAGTATGGTGACGACACGAAACTCCTGAACATCTGCCAAAAATCTGTACCTGAGTCGAACCAACTACAACAAGCTGCAGACGAAGCCCACACCTGGTCGGTCACGAACAACATGAACTTTAATGCATCTAAAACCAAAGAAATGACATTTTGTTTCCTAAAAAATGTAATCGTTCCGTCTGCTGAAATAAATAACATCGAAGTTGAGAGAGTTCATAGTGCCAAGCTGCTGGGAGTTCATCTATGTGACGACCTGAAGTGGGACGTCCATGTCGATTATATCTATAACAAGGCTTGTCAACGTCTCTACCTACTCAAGCTTCTACGGCGGGCAGGAATTGCAAACACAGATCTTGTTAAGTTCTATAAAAGTATGGTGCGACCAACAGTCGAGTATGCTTGCCAAGTTTGGCACCCCGGTCTATCAGTTGCTCAACGAAAACTGCTAGAATCCATCCAAAAACGAGCCCTCAGGATAATTCGACCTGACCTAACATACAGTCAATCCATGGAGCTATTCAATCTCAGCACTCTATAAGATAGGCGGTCTGAGTTGTGTCGGGTGCTTTTCTCCAAGATGCTTGACCCAGCTAATCCGCTCCATGATCTGCTTCCTGGCCCTTCCACGAATGTTTACGACACCAGGTACAGCCACAAACGCCCCATACCTAGGTGTCGAACTGAACGTTTCAAAAAAAGCTTTGTGCCGTATGTGCTGAAATCTTTTCAATAGTGTTCACTAGTCATTTTTTACCACATGTCAAATGTTCTATTTCTCATTCGATTAGTTTGTTTGTATTATTCAGTGTATATTTTTATGCTGCAACCAATAAATCAACCAATAAACTCCCTCCCGAGTCAAACCCAGGGGAAGCACATACACCCTGATACCTGTCCAGTTGCAGTTTTGACCTTGAAAATAACAACATTCTAGGGACTTCATAAGGCCAATAAATGTGGTATAAGGTTTCCATAATTGTCATCTGGCTGTACAATTCACATCTGTCAGACGGAGAGCGACATGTATCTCAGGCTTGTCACAAACTGACCTTGGCGAGAAATGAAAGTGGATATTTGTCACGTACGGCTAACGTCCTGCTGGAAGTACCCGGGAAATATTGTATTAGTGTTGGTATCAATTCATCAATCAAGATCAGATAATCGATCACGATTATGTCTTGACAGATCTTTTTTTTCTACAACACTGTGAAATGTTCTCATTTCGTCTAATTAAAGACGATGAAATGCACAGTTCTTCCATTCTAAATAATCTTTATTAAAGTAAATCAAACCATACCATATTTATTTCATATTTATCGTTTTATTTAAATCATTTTTTTCCCCTTGAATTGAAAACAAAATGATCTAAATGACTATATGAATCAGTGACAAGGTTTCAGTACGCACGCTTATTGGTTTGCCACATATTATGGTGGATGTAAGTATCAATCTATTACCACCATGCAACTACATTTTGATGATGCTCATAGCGAACACAAAATACAACATTTTGCAATGGAAACAAAGCCGGATCAAATAGTTCACCCGAAGACACGCTGGCATCATCAGGGGCAGACAGTGTGTGACATGAAGTTGGTGCTACTGTACACCCGATGGAATCAGTATACAACTGCCCAACAACCTATGAACTGACAAGTACATTAGTAACTCACAAGTCTAACTCAAGTAACTCAAAAGGCTACTGAGTTGATGGTATCCTCGGGACATATTTAACTTCCACCAGCAGTGACACCGGCTCAGTGGTATGAATGTAGGTATCAATCTATTACCACCTATGCAACTAGATTTTGATGATATCAATAGCGAACAACCTGTTTGCAGAAATTTACTGTTCGTCGTGAGAACATATGTACGAGAAAATTATATTGCATGAATAGAAAGTGCAGTGCACAGTTACAGAACTGCATAGAAAGGTTTAAGGAGAGTCCATCATCTGACCACCGAGCAGGTGACCTTGAACGTAATGAAGAGTTGATGGTAGCTTCCCCATAGTAACAATTTGTTTATCCAATTACCTTCAGCATGAAGTTTGTGCACGAAAGATTGATACTCCAATGCAATAATGAATTTCTTTATGCAGAAAATTGTCAACGAGCCTAACGTAATGAGGAGCTAGCTGATCAGCTCATGATACAGAATACGACGGTAGCTTCTCCTTAAATATAATTTGTTTATCCAGTTTACTTCAGCTCGAGGTTTTTGCACGAAAGAGTGATATTGTCCCCAAAGTGTGTGATACCTCAGGGCAATAATGAACTTGTTTATGCGGAAATTGTCAACGAGCAGGAGATAGAAAGTTACAATAATGGAATATCTCACATAATGTTAGATCCGATGTCCCCTTTGTTTATAAATTATCCCCTGAGGCTTAAACTTCCTTCACAATTATAACACATATCACCAAAGGTGCTTTATCTTGCAAGCAATTTGCTCAGATTATTTTATTTCCTGAGAGTATAAATAGCCACGTTGGAATACTGTTTTTCAACGTCCAATGGTCAAATCACACTCCACACAGATACAATCTTATGTTTAAGGTGATCGGAAATAATGTTCACCGTTGCGGTGACATGTAGTATACAGGATTTCCCATGTATATTGATATCGCGAGCCTAATCGTGTTCTTCAATTCTTGACTTTACTCACAAAACAAGTATTTACCTGCAGATGAAACGTTACGATCTCAGGACAGGTGTGACCTGAGAATTTATCTTCAGACATTGGCCAATGGTTTATTCTGGCAAATTCACATGGAAATTGATAACGTTAGAATGTTGCAAATCCAGACGGATCAATAAATACGAAATAAAGCCTATGGAATCCATATATATATGTTCACATCGCCCACTTGTCATGCTTGTATACCTTTCAGTTTAAACAACATTAATACAAATTATTCTAATTCATGGAATCTGCTATTTCATTTCCCAAACATTTCCTGGTTCTCAGATGTACAGCATTTATCTGTTATTTTGGGTTGTTCGGTGAATTTTATCTGTAATTTTGGGCTGAACTTCAGTTTCGTTTATTGCACGGTAGCACATCATCATATGTACAGTACTGCAAAAGACCCCCACACCAAAAAAATCACCTGAATTATCATCTGTGTTGAATACTGATCTTTATAAAGTTGTATTCAATGATTTAAATTATGATAATTGAACATATATTCATAGAAAACGTACCCACTCAGGACAAATCGAAAACACATTATTACGTTTCTTTTCATATTTGACTGGAAGGTTGCTATCACTGTTACAGCCAATATACGGTCTCCATCGACACAAGATCGGGAGCAATTTCAGATGATCGTCTTGATACTCAGAGAGTGACTTTCAAACTAAGAACAACTTGAACAACTTACACGAGACTGAGAACAAACTAAGAACATCTTACACGAGGCAATAAATACGGTGCCCGTGATCTCTCTTGATCAAATCAAATTTAACAGTATTGGGCAACGAGGATGACAGGGCATCAGGGGGATACACCCACGCGGTCGTAGGCGACCGAATCGTCTAGTTGTATCCCCTGGATGAAGGGGGATACTATGGATTTGCGATGGTCGCACATCCGCCGTAGATATTTTCTTGTGAGCTCTCTGCAGGCTGCAATTCTCAACCGATTCTCATAATATTTTATGTGGACATATATTATGGTAACCAAATGGCGCCCATCGATTTTGGTTGCAACCAAATTGGCTGAATGTCAGCACTTTTTGTGCTGAAATTTGCCCAATGAAGATGCATGGCTTGTGAGCGCTCTACAGTCAATTTTCAACGAATCAATATGAAATTTCACAAGCAAATGACCTAAGTGGATCACCACTTAGGTCATTTCACAAATGACCTAAGTGGTGATCTTGAACTTGACCTTCAAAGGTCGAACAGTGATTTTTCAGGCTTTTTGACTATTAAAAAGCCTATAACTCCAAGACATTGGCCTGTAATTTGTGATTCTTAACTATCATCATGCCTATATCTTGACGCCTGTTGATTTTCATGGTGATTGGAGTTCTTTTGATGGTTTTCTGGTGGAAAATTGAAAAAAATTCAATTTAATTTTAAAAAGTGCCCCTAGAGCTTCAACGCTTGCAGTTAGAGCCTATGTTACTATTGAACACTTCTAGGAAGTGACGTATGGCCTTCCAAGTGATGACCTTGAATTTGATCTTCGATGACTTTTCAAGATCAAACTGACTTCTAAGATTATTTGCTGTTATACATTGTTATAAAAGCCTCAAACTCTGACTGTCATGTGTGATATATACCGTAACTATCAAAATACCTACTTCAAAATACCTAAAAAAAAATGACCTTGCCCTTCCTGTCTTAGGAGTGTTTAAAGTTCGGAGATACAACACCCTAGTCGCCTTTGCGACAATACATCTAGTATGAGGGTTGCTATTGATTTTCGCCGTTATTTGAAAAAACAAGATGGCTGCCATTGCGTATCTTTTGTTGAACTTTTAAATTGGAGGATTTTCGACATATCTTCACCAAATTTGATATGCAGGTACAATATGTAAAATGAGGATTGCTATTCATTTAAAAATTTTCAAAATCTGAAAAAAACAAGATGGCCACCATTGCATATTGTGTGGTACTCGGCCATGTAGCTTGTACACTCTAAAAGGGACAGTTTTTGAGATATCTTCAAACTAGATATGCAGGTATAATATGGTTATATGAGGATTGGTATTGATTTTCGCCAAAATTGGAAAAAACAAGATTGCATCATATTTTGTGCCCATTTTCTACACTTTCTGAAAAGGAAAATGTTTGAGATATCTTCACCAAATTTGATATACAGGTACAATAATGTAATATGAAGAGTGCTATTGATTTTTGCTGAAATTTGGAAACAAGATAGCGGCCATAATGCCATGAAATTGCACAAATCGATTATATGAGCAATCACTGGTGTTGGCATCCAGGGAACACCAATTGCGGGTGTGGGCGACCGACTACCTCTAATTATATTATTGTATCCCCCGAACGAAGATCGGCGGATACTATGGATTTGCGATCGTCGCGCGATAAGTTTCGTTGCGCTTGAATCGCTCGAAGTGGGCCATTTTGGGCTAAACTTGGCCCAAATGGGACTTTCCCATGTTAAATTTTCCTATGCTTTATAATGGGACACATTATGCCTTATATCTCACTTAATATTGAGATTAGAGACTAGGAATCAATTGTGGACATATAGGAAATGATATATGCTGAATATTCTCGTGACCTTGAATTTGACCTTTGACCTCAGTTTCAAGGTCAAAGAACAAAATGGCTAATATCTCGCTTATTATCGACTTTACAGCTTAGAAATCAATTGTGGACATATAGGAAATGATATATGCAGATTATTGTCATGACCTTGAATTTGACCTTTGACCTCATTTTCATGGTCACGGGACAAAATGGCTAATATCTCACTTATTATCGATTTTACAGCTTAGGGATCAATTGTGGACATGTAGGAAATGATGTATGCTGAATATTCACGTGACCTTGAATTTGACCTTTGACCTCATTTTCAAGGGCACGGGCCAAAATGGCTAATATCTCGCTTATTATCAACTTTACAGCTAAGGAATCAAAGGTGGACATATAGGAAAGGATATACGCTGAATATTCTGATGACCTTAAATTTGACCTTTGCCCTTGTTTTCAAGGTCATAGCACAAAATGGCTAATATCTCGCTTATTATCGATTTTACAGCTTAGGAATCAATCGTGGACATATAGGAAATGATATATCCATAATTAGGCATCCGGATTGAAAATCGGGAGGCCTTATGTTATAATTTGATTCAGGCAATTTCCAGGGGAAAAATAAATTTTGGGTGTTTTTTTATTTGGGAGGGGGGAACTTAGAAATTTTCCCTCGCCTGCACCCATGCAGATGCTGGCTCTCCATGCAGCCAGATACTTAAAGTCTGGTCAGTCATACAATCAATACTATAACTGAGCCGTGCTACTGTATTCACAGACTGCAGCCTGCATGTCCAGCATGAGGCTATGCTCTGCCCTCTCAGCCAGTGCAGTATATGAGAGCCCTGCACAGTCAAGCCTTACGAGATCAGCCAGTCTGTCCAGCACAGCCATAGGCTCCGCCCCTCTCAGCCAGCCCTGCTCAGTCATGCCTTACAAGATCAGCCAGTCTGTCCAGCACAGCAATAGGCTCCGCCCCTCTCAGCCAGCCCTGCTCAGTCATGCCTGACAAGTGATACAGCAGTATAGCTAGCAATGTCCAACATGACCCTAGGCTCATATCCATGCATAATCGCCACTCCCCCCTCCAAAGCCTGGTTTACTAGTGTGTGTACATGGTAAAAGAATGAAGTTCCACCCCACAGAAAACAATAGTTGGTCAATAAGCCAACACACATGACAGGACATGCTTGTGGAATGATTTGCCCTGTCTACATTTAAATTGTACAAACATGTATTGTTTGAATGTTTTGTTATTCAACTCTATTTCACATGCAATGACCAAATCATCATTGTTTTAGTTAGCGGGGAAATGTTTGGCTTTGGTTATAATATGAATGCGAAAATTCCGCTGTGTTGTACAAGTTTTGAAATCACAAAATTTGCCAAGATGACGAAGCATTCTTTTTGTCACGTATCATTTTACATTAGACAGGGGCACCTGAAAAATATCACGGAACTTCCTGATTAAATATACTAGTACTCTGAATAATATTGGCTGGGTAATTGTCCATTCATTTCGGGTGGCAAGTGTCTTGTGGGCCAAGTTGTCAAGATGATAGAAAGCATTTCTGGTAAGAACTGTCTGATGAGCTCTCACTCTTACCCACATACAATGGCCTATGTATTCTTTTCTCTCAGTCTAGTATGACCATTTGAAATGATAAGCACAAATTGGGGGATGCCACAAAGCCTATAGGCTTTTATGTCTAGTATTTTTGTGACTTTGAATTTGACCTTTGGCCTCATTTTCAAGTTTTTTTTTAATACATTACACTCCTCATATGTACCCCTGTGATGTGTATAAGTTTCGTTGCACTTGAATCGCTGGAAGTTGGCCATTTTGGCCCAAACTCGGCCCAAATGAGACTTTTCCATGTTAAACTCTCTTATGCTTTATAATGGGACACATTATGCCTAATATCTCACTCAATATTGAGATTAGACACTAGAAATCAATTGTGGACATATAGGAAATGATATATGCTGAATATTCTCGTGACCTTGAATTTGACCTCTGACCTCAGTTTCAAGGTCAGACCACAAAATAGCTAATATCTCGCTTATTATCGACTTTACAGATTAGAAATCAATTGTGGATATATAGGAAATGATATATGCCGAATATTCTCATGACCTTGAGTTTGACCTTTGACCTCATTTTCAAGGTCACAGGACAAAATGGCTAATATCTCGCTTAATATCGACTTTACAGCTTAGGAATCAATTGTGGACATATAGGAAATGATATATGCTGAATATTCTCGTGACCTTGAATTTGACCTCTGACGTCAGTTTCAAAGTCAGACCACAAAATAGCTAATATCTCGCTTATTATCGACTTTACAGATTAGAAATCAATTGTGGAAATATAGGAAATGATATATGCCGAATATTCTCATGACCTTGAATTTGACCTCTGACCTCATTTTCAAGGTCACAGGACAAAATGGCTAATATCTTGGTTCTTATCGACTTTACAGCTTAGGAATCGATTATGAACATATAGGAAATGATATTTGCAGATTATTGTCATGACCTTGAATTTGACCTTTGACCTCACTTTCAAGGTCACAGGAAAAAATGGCTAATATCTCACTTATTATCGATTTTACAGCTTAGGGATCAATTGTGGACATATAGGAAATGATATATGCCGAATATTCCCATGACCTTGAATTTGACCTCTGACCTAATTTTGAAAGTCAAGAGCACAAAATGGCTAATATCTCGCTTATTATCGACTTCACAGGTTAGAAAATCAGTTGTGGATGTATAGGAAATGATATACGCCGAATATTCTGATGACTTTGAATTTGACCTTGTTCTCCATCTTCAAGGTCATAGGAAAAATGGCTAAAATCTCACTTATCATCGACTTTACAGCTTACAAATCAATTGGGGCCATGTAGGAAGTGCTATATGCTGAAGATTGTCATGACCTTGATCTTGACCTTTGATCTCATTTTCAAGGTCAGAGCATCAAATGGCTAATATCTCGCTTATTATCGACTTTGCAGCTTAGAATCAATTGTGCACATGTAGGAAATGATATATATATACTGAATCTTGTCATGACCTTGAACTTGACCTTTGACCTCATTTTCGAGGTCAGAGCATAAAATGGCTAATATCTCGCTTATTATCATTTTTACAGTTAAGGAAGCAATTGTGAACAAATAGTAAACGATAAATGCTGAATATTGTCATGACCTTGAATTTGACATTTGAACTCATTTTCAAGGTCAAAGCACAAAATGGTTAATATCTCGTTTATTATCGAACTTACAGCTTGGCAATCAATTGAGCACATATAGGAAATGATATATGCTGAATATTTTCATGACCTTGAATTTGATCTCATCTCCGACGTCAGAACACAAAATGGTTAATATCTTGCTCATTGTCGATTTTGCAGCTTAGGAATCAATTGTGGACATGAAATGATATATGCTGAATATTCTTGTGACCTTGAATTTGACCTTGTTGTCAAGGTCTCGGGACAAAATGACAAAATGTTTTCGTGTGCAAACGTGCACTGTTTCATGTGCGAAAGTGAAAGCATTAGGGCCTAAATGATTCCATGTGTGAACGTAAAATCGGTTCACGTGTGGACGTGGTAAACCCGAAATTTGTACATGCAAAATTGGTAGCTCATGAGGTTTCCACGAACGTGGAAGCGTTGAATACTTCTACACGTGAACGTGGTAGTCTTGAACTTTCTATGTGTGAAGTAGTAGCTTTGAGTCCTTCACGTCCTTCAGTAGTAATTGACACTTGTACATGTGAATGGAATAAGGTTAAGTATTTCCACGTGCGAACATTTAACCGTTAAATGCTTCCACGGGTACACGTGGTAGCCTTGAACTTTCTACCTGAATTTGGTAACTTGGTAAGTCTCTCCACGTTTGTGATAATAATATTTGACACTTGTATGTGTGAACGCAGTGAACTTAAGTGGTCCCATGTGCAAACATGCTAGCATGAAGTTTTACCACATGCGACCATAATAGTTTTAAATGCTTCCTAGTTCGAACGTGCTAACTTTTTTTCACAAGAAACATGTCAGCGCATGTACATAATTCAAGAACACAAGACGAATCCCAGCAAAGAATATCATATGTCATCATACAAGAATACTGTCACAATTTGGTATATATGTTGGCATTATTCCACTGTTACATCATGATCTGCTTGATAAATACAGCAAATCCATATCTGCCATGTAACTAGATCTATTTTCATGTTAATTTTGGGGAATTCATGACGGGTGCCACTAGTGGGGCAGGAAATGCTCACTCTTTCCGGAACACCTGATTTCACATCCTAATGGCCATTTTTGGGGGTTCATGAGTTTCCCTGTCATTTTTGTTTTCTCTCACTTCGTATGCTGATATGACTTTCTGTCCCCGGACTATGAGATTGGATAACGGACCCTGTTTTGTTTGCTCGGAATACTTAATACTGAGTAATGATTCCACGTCTATTAATTTTCCCTTTTTTAATGTCTCTTTTGGGGACAGGTACTAGCATGTTCTAGGATATTGCTCCAGCCTAGGAGCAGGGGCCAGTGTCTGCTGATGCGTGACGTGTAGCTTGGCTAGTATGTATGCAGGACCACTCGGGGCATTGACCAATGGACAGCAAGGTGTACACTTCACTTTGACTTCAGTATATTGTACTGCAACTGATTTTTTACACATTGAATGCAGCAGTATTGTTATATCATTTCATGTTCATGGACCAAGTAAGTTTAGCATAAGTATGAAGTTATGAATGTCTATCTACAAAGGCTGTAGAATTTATTCAGCAGTTATTGTTTAGCAGTGCATTGACCATATATGTATTTGTTATTCAAAAGCAAATGGTTTCATCTGGTGGATGAATATATTGAATCGTATGTATATATAGGTATAGCGTACCAGGCATATTATGTCATGTATCATTACGGAATATTGTTACACAAATTTCCAGCCAAATATGCTATAATTTCGGGTGACCTCTAAATGTCATTGACTTGTCCTTTACTGTCTATTTCTGGCTGTGTGAATGCTGACCAAGTGTTACTGGTGCGAGCGCTGACCACGTGTTACTGTCAATACTGAGTACGTGTTACTGATGTATTACACAGGGGCTGGTTAAAAACCTCTAACTTACTACGCTTACCTGTGGAGAAAACTATCTCTCTTGAACTTCACTGGAGAATCCTCGTGAACTGACTAGTTTACTACAGTGCAGCATGACACCGATCATACAGTGAACTATTGGAAACCCTGATCGCCTGGACACTTACCTTGTTAAATATCCGGATATCATTGATGAACTTTATTTGTGTGAATGGAGTATGTGGTTTGAATGTAGTTTGATTGAATAAATGTTGTTAATTATTTATCAGTCTTTGTTTTGAGGTACAGCCCGCTCTAGAAAACGTGACAAACACACAAGGCCATATTTCCATTCCTTGTACAATAGTGACACAATTAGAGAAAACATGCTCATCACTGTCCATTTATAGATATCACACTTCGGACCTTCAAAATCTGACCCAATTCAAGCTACGCTAAAAGAAAAACAATTGCGCACTGTACAAGAAAACCAGGAAGAATCCTAGCACAACATGATTTCATCACACAAAAATAAACCCACGCACTGTTTCATGTAGTGAAGCATTGACAGACGTGTATGTATTTGTCCAGCTATAGATATCATCATACCACGGACCTTTAAAATTTGACAAAGTGCAAAAACAAAAGAATCCTGACATAGCACATCATATGACAATTCGTGGTGAAAGGGATTACATGTAAACATATAAATGTACAAATATAGACATCAATCACACTACGGATAACAAACGATCCCAGCATACCATAGCATAGTTATGTCATATCTCAATATATCCTACCCTCACCTTGGTTTATCAAGCGAAAACGTGACGTGTGGTGATATCAAACACTTAACGTATATGAGGTTGAACTCACTGAGTACCTTGGAATTTTATCAGAATACAAGGTCCTCAATATACACAACACAAAAACAATAGGTGAACATTGGCATGACATAGTTCTTAAATATATGCTACAATTATATAGGCTTTGTCAGAATGGAACATAAAAAAACATATCCACCTATTTCAAGTGATGATTTATATTATCCAAAGTATGTGGTACATTCATAGCAGAATAATGACCACCAAAGTATGATACAAAACTATAATACTATGATTCAGGTAGTGTGTGATAATTGAACGGTTGTACTTAGGTCCAATCTGGTAATGTATTTTTTTGCTTAACTAGTTTCAGGTACACTGGATACGCCTGCTCCATCTTTGCATGTAGGTATCAATCTATTACCACAAATACAGTAGATTTTGATGATGCCAATAACAAACGTAAAATACAACATTTTGCAATAGAAACAAAGCCCGACCAAATAGTTAATCCAAAGACACACTGTCGTCATCAGGGGCAGACAGTGTGTTAAATGTAGTTGTTTCTACTGTACATATTTTAATTTCAAAGGATTATCAACTATAAGACACTATGGATACTTTGGTGAGCGTGTGTGGCTGACTGCCACATGATCGAGCTAATCAAAACAAAGTATATATTCTGTTCAATATGGCGTTGGTGTCCATTTCGGTCGAACCCCGGAGATCCTTGCGTACGTCAGCTAAGATATCTCCCATGACGTTAGTGCCGTCCCAGTTGTTGTCCTTGCCGACGGCGTCGCGAGAGGAGGAGCCTATCCCCCAGTATGCGTCGTACGGATTGCCTTCAGCGATGATGCCCTGTCCCGTATCGAGTAGAAGCTTCGAGCCATAGAAGTAGGTGACTCCGTCCTTCTCAACGCAACCGACCATTTCTTGGAGATCGTTAGGTAGTTTGTCAAGAGTGTCAGTCGTGTAGGAATAATTCCCTATCATGAGGCTGCACCGTTCACACAGCTACAAACAAACTGTATGGGTAGTCACTCTGGGTTTTGCCTCTCATTTATGGTTGTAATGTTGTATATTGAAATGTTGTATTGTAAATTGTAGCATTTCCCAAATAAAACATAATTTTGGGAGGGTAACAGCAACGTGTATCGACCTATACCGTACGACACCAGTCTTGACCCACAGCATTTTTTTTCGCAATGACAAATAACTCTCTCTGTAATGGGTCGCATGTTCTTCTACGGTGTGCTTAGCAACCTCACAGGGGTTTACGAACCCAGTCATACAATAGTAACACATATAATTGGTATGACAGGAATACTTCTGGAAATTGAAAGGAATACTTCAGTGTGAATTAGTCGTAAAGGAATCTCTAAAAATCATAAACCTATCGTTAGGGCATCTCACTTATATCGTTAGGAAATCTCATAACTGATTCTTTTTGTAATTATATCTCAATAACAAACGTGATTTGCTTAAAATAACTAAGCATGAATTTGACCAAAACGCTAAGCTACCTTCGACATACTTATACACAACAAATACGTAGCCCTGTCATCTGTTAAAATACGGTTAAAAACCAAACAAACCATATTTACTCTCCGCCATTGCGGGATTCACTAACGATCGTTAGGGCATCCAGGCTCGTCACAGTGAAACTCAGAAGACCATCGACACGCGCTGGCCAATAAAGTCACTGATTACCATGCTATGTGTCACAGCACTGGGAGTGTGAATGTCAGTGACAGTGTTCATCATTGTTCCTGTGGATATTCGTTGTAGACCTACTGACTGCATGTGATACTTATTCATATCAACTCATAGCGGTACTGCATGAAATGTGTTTTTGGGTTCTTTTTTTCAAAAATCATCGTAACTTTTCAACATACTATTGTTGAGAATGGAGTGCGACTTGTGTTCAACTTCTGGATATAGATGGGTTGTCGGACATGCATGTCAACAAACTACTAGCAAGTTCAAGGTCGGCCAGCCGGTGGCGGCGACCGGTCATTCCCTTCAATTAGGTCACTTTAGTGGTATATGTTAGCAACATGACTTACCCCGCAGTGCACGAACAAAAGGCATCCACGAGCTTTTCCTTGCCGATCTTCAGGTCGCACATATAACTCGGAAGTGCCTTTCGCATGCTTCAATACCGAAAGCTGTCTACACAAAATTCACCAGTCTGATTCAATGAACTCCAAACTTATTGCCATTTATGAGAACAAGACAAACTTGAATCCACGCTCCTTGCTGCGCAATATTAGCGAACATTTAATAATGAAAATAAATGGAAATTGAAAAGAAACATCGTCGGAAGATGCTGCTCGGCTGGTTCCCGCCATTTTTTGTCTCATTTTTTAGTCTTCTGCGTTGCAAACGTAATCGTCAAGGGGGCATGGCTTATATAGGTTCATTGTCTATGATCGGATTATATTACACATTGGAGGCATACGCTTGAATGTTGTTTTTGTTGTGACGGTGGTCTCAATCTCCGTGTAAGGTAGTCCGCTCCAAACAGTGAGAGGAGGGGGTCAAAGAGTTTTTTTATAGAGTAACTGTTCAGCATAACAGTTACTAATACTGAAAAAAAATAATACCAATACTGGAAAGAAAATAGGGGGTCATCGTATCCGTTCGCATTGAAAATACGATGCAAGATGTGGATATGTACAAAAATATGTGCAAAAATGCCATAATTTATGTCATTTTAGGTAAATGTTTGTGATTTTGATCGAATATGTAGAAGAAACGAGCACGGTGACCCCCTATTTTCTTTTTAGTATTAGGATGCTGAACAGTTTTTCTATAAAATATGTCATTTTGAAGAGATAATATTCAAGAAATGACTTTCAAATTGCGACTCTTCGTTACCTCAATGTTTGTAGCGGACTACGTTAAGGGATAAAAATGTGTTTGGCTGGATGTGTGTCACGTGACAAAAATCCAGAGAGATCTCTGTGGTGATCTGAAACACGAGAGGCGAAGCCACAGACACAAATACAGACATCGAACCAAACACAGTTTTATTCCGATTATAACATGACACCTTAATATGTTAGTTTCTTTCAATCTTCAATGAAAATGTTTAACAAATGCGGTTTATTAACGATTTTCTGTCGGTGTTGCAGTCAACCTGGCTGAGTGGCCCCAGGGTTCATTTGCATATCGATCAATCAAATACGCGCACATTTTTGGTTATTTTCCATCTCGATCTCTGTACTCGATTAAAAACCGCTGTTGGCCGTTTTAGACTACGGAAATACGTTTCTGTCACAGCAATGCTATGTTATAATTATCGTCAAGATCACAGAGATTGCATTCAATCTAGGGCCAATCATGATTGCGGCAAAACAGCTAACCATTTACAATTATGTAGGGCGAGGTAGGTACCACTGAGAACAACTAGGGATCAATTGACAATGGCTTGTCGAATTATAGGTCAATCAAATAGGGTGATAATATAAATATTATTAATATATTAAAATATATATATGATATACATGCATATGCAATATATTCCAGCTCTAGGGGAACTCTCAAATCTGTCGGCCTAGTCCCGTGGGTGTATCAAATCGTCATATAGGCCTACATCATGACGGACAATTTTTTATCTCAATTATAGCATTCCATCTATCAATCAAAACTTATCTAGAACTAGATTGACCGCGAACATTTCAAAATGTGCTTTTCATCCATAAAATCTGGAGTTGCAAGATTTGAATGCTACCCTACTTTGTGCAGGGCTGCAGGCTGGGCCATCAAAACAATGTCGCATTTGCCTAGGGAGGCACACAGAACACCACAGACTCATCGTAGACACACTACCACTCGTAATCCAGCGAATGTATTCTTACGCGCAGCACATGAAGTGTGGCACAGCTAGTCTCAAATACCGGTCTCAAACACAAATGTGAGACCAGCTTTGAACGGTCACCGGAAACAAAAACACGTGGTACGACAATGATGCCATGTTATAATACCGAAAAACTAAACATGCGATTGTCAAACTGGCCTTCATGAATCAAAATCATTTTATGTGCAGTGGATTTGACAGCTTTTCCAACTGGCCAAATATTCAGAAATTTATATTCTTCAACAGGATCTCTCACACAGTGTATAAGTTGACGTAATCATGGTTCCTTAAGGTGCACAATACTGATGACGAATTGTAACTGCAGATGTTGTAATCAATATTATTTTAAGAATCAGAATGGCTGCCATCAAATAAACGCATTGCTGTCATGTGCAGATCCCCATTTCATACATTTCACAGGAATTATTTTTTTAATAGTGATAACAGTTTGTCAGTCAGTAAGTTCTCAGTAAGTCAGTAAGTTCTCTCACTCCACATACACTACACAGATTCATCGCCCATGCACAGACTTACCTTACGTCATCCAGCACACACCGTCCAGCTCTACTCAAGACGTCACACCCCTCATTCCCTCCATTCACAACATTTCCAGACACGTAACCACGCCTCCCCAGACATTACATCATATTCAACAAATCATAACAGAACTTCTGCCCCATGACGCAGGAAAATTCGAGATACTCACCACATGGCCAAGCGCTTTCCCTGACTTAGAATTTGGGCGTTGAAATCAATGGACTAAGAGAAAAGAGAAGTTTCGACGAGAGTTAAGAAGAATATTGTGAAATTAAGAAGAAGTTAGAACTATATCAGACTATAGAAGATTTCGGACTATATTACTGGGATTACGTGGGTATGCCGTGATCGTTTCATCGTACTCTAATCATCCAAATAAACCTCAGATTATTGGAAAGAAACGTAGGACTATCTGCTTGTGTTGTACGATATTACATCGTACTATATGATCGAGTCTGCGTAATTGCCGCCGGTAGTAATGCTATTCCGTCACATTCGTTTTTCTTCAACAAAAAATGACCGTCTTGATCTTTCAAGGTCATTCAAGGTCAAATACAAGGTTAAATTCAAGATCACCACTAGAATAGGCATATATAATTTTCCTTTGAAGGAATCAATATTTAAGCTCTATTATGAAGCATTTGAAATAGCTACATTACGAACATTCTGAGTATTTTCTGAGTACAATAATCCAATAATCCACGAACTACATCTGCCAAATGCAGTACACAATATCTTTTCAAGATCTCACACCTCTCACATCTCATAGGAAGAAACCAACATCTCTCTCACATATGCTGCTGATCATTATGACTGCTTTGATCCAAGTGACATAAGGTTTTGTACAGATTTTCCAACCCTCTCAAGACACATTGAGGGAAATGCCTATTATCTAGCCAATCAGTGAAGTCAAAGTCCCTGTCTATGACAGAGCGTTGCTTCAGAAGCATGAAGTTAGTGCACTTTATCCTCACTTGGGAATTGGGACTCATTTGACAGAGCACGCCCCCTGAACCCCTCGATCTGTAAAACGTGCAGAACACAGGTGTTCTGCGTCGTATAATAGCTGTACGTCCTTGACTATGGTCCATGATTTTATATGGAAATATGAACTTTTCCCGTAGTACTGTGAAGTTGTCAAGCCGCAGTTTTATCTGTGTTAATTGGTCGATTCACTTTTACAACAAACGAATTTTCTAATGAAGAAATATTCACGTGTAGATAACATCCTTTATCTATTGATATCTACAAATAACATGAATACACTTGACTGATCGAAGATGCAGCATGCGCATGTTGCTTCAAAATCAAATACATGTTTGAATCATAAATACATTATAAGGATATTGTGTCAATTTGTCAACACATGGGATTCGTTTTAGAACAAAAAAATGTGATTAAAACTGTAAATATTCAGGCTGGCTCATGGGTTTGTTTGCCTTGAAATCATTAATGTGATGCACCCTGTTGAACTCATAAAGAAAACATCACAAGCGAGATCACGTCCCTAGGGGCGTGTCGTTGGGTTCAGACAAAATGTGCATGATCAAGATTTGTAGGTAACGGAGGAGGCAGTGTTGGGATATTGGTGTTGAAACAGATAAAGAAATTCAGCTGTTAGTGTTTAACATATGTGAATATTTGTTTCATTGTGTTGCCTGCATATGCTCCTATTTCTATCCTCTTGGAAAATATATCTAAGGAACCTATTGCGATGTAATACATACATTTGCTTTCCGCTTTTGTTTATCCTGTAGCACCCGAGTAGCAATTAGCATTGCTGGCATGCCCATGCCAACATTGTGTATCATTTGTTGACAGTTATCACATCAGGCATAGAGACAGTCTACTCATCTTTACATAGTGGCTGTTAGGCGTTAAAATAATAATAATAATAATAATAATAATGATAAAAGCTCGAGGAAGATTTTTTGTTTCACTGACAAATATTTGGTGCATGACACGGTATCACTGCAAAACTGGTGTTAAGTCATATGAAATTTTGTAACTGGAATAAATGTACCAAAACAATTTAATTACCGAAAATAATGTGAGCTAAAACTAAATGGGACCTACAATATATTTCATGCATTTTCAACATAAGGGAGCAGTGCTGAAATTCATTGTAGACACATCATTCATTTATTTTTGTACTAGAGAAAGACAATAATAATATCAGACATCCGTCTCAGCTGTTATCACGCCGAGATAAGCAACACTTCTAGTTACAGGCTTCATTCTCTCAACTTTGCGGCTACACAACAACAATTCCAGCTGGTCTCTGAACACTCTCCCACTTATCGTGTAGAGGAAGAAATTGATGGAAAATCCCACAATGTATAGTGCACATGTGTAGTTACGTGCAATCAACATGTTGTCATGTGTGACGTTTACCAACTCGGATCTCTGCAGTTTCCACGTGACAAAGTGCACGAGCACTGGAATGTAAGTCAGCACGTGTGACATGGACACCAGGATCAGCATCACAGTCAGTTGGAAACTGCGATCATCATTGGTCCGTTTGCCTCTCTGAACGTTATTTACGCTCCTATAGGTGTTAGAATGTCGCTTGCGTTGCTTTGTAACATACGTCACGCGTACGATGATGAATATATTCAACGTTGTTATGATTATCACTGGAATAATCCTAAATAGAAATGATTCTATGGCGAATAATATAGTGAATGCCTTTTCCTTGGGTACGCGCACTGTGCAGACGTTATATTCAATATACCGGTGCATGTATAGCATATGATAAGGAAGGATGAAGAGAGATATCCCGATGAAGATCAAGATGCATAGCATCCTTGCACGAAGCACTGTACATAACTTCTTGAACTGGGTGGGTAAATATACTGCAATGTAACGTTCCAAAGTGAAGGCCAGAATGACACACGTGGAATAACCACTGAATAAATCTTGAAGATACTGTAAGAACTTACAAAAGAAATTACTCTGATTGTAGATATCAGCTGAACTGTCCAAGAAGAAAAAACATCGAAGATACGTGAGATTTTTTGAGAAGAATACACTTAGTAGATACACTGTATCTGATATCGCTAAAACAAGGAGATAGGCGTTGGATGATACAACTCGCATTTCTGGGGCAGAAAATACCAAGATACTGAGACTGTTGCCCACTAAACCCAATACCATGAAGACCAATGACGAGTACAAGTACACTTTGTGTGAAATCATCAGCGGTGGTGGATCTTTCAATATCCAACAGGCCAAGTCACTGAAGTTGGATGATATATTGTTCTCCGTCATGGATGATGACGTGGCGGAGCTGTTTGTTGTTATGGAAACCAAGCTAACATCCAGATTCAGACTTGAGTCAACAGGTTGACCAAGATGGTGTCCATTGCCGGATGCCATTCTGGTGCTATATTACCTGCAACGAAGAAAATACATTTACAAATGAATGTATCCAGCCAACTGCATCACTGCTTTGACAATCCCTTCAGGAATAGCATGATGATAATGGCCCAAGTACCGTACCCAGCTCTTTAGTACTACTCGTCCACTGAAAACATACCATTTAATCCGTCTCGTATCTTTATCATCGTTAGTGAATATAGAGGGAGGCGCAGGATATGATACGTGGGTCATGATAATTATATTCATAACAATTGTCACATTTAAGACATTAAAAGTCGAGTTCTCTGTCGCAATCAACTTTGATACGAATGAATCAAATACTAGACGTAGATGACACAGACATAAATTTAAAACCACAGGAATAATAATAGCTATCTTTTGCTCATCCGCTCACTGGATTACTCATGGCATACATCAAACATATAGGACAAACCATGTGATCCTCAGAGGAAGCCCTACATATTCCGGATGACATCTGTATTTGTTCAGTAATATCAACAACTGATTTATTGGACAGGCTAATGGGGAACTTCACAAAACTGATACTGCACACAGCAAAAAAAGTCTCAATTTGATACATAGCAATGTGTTTCTTCTTGAATGGAATGTTTGCTTTCTGTGTTTTTCCTCTCACGGGAAAATGTGTAATTAACTGATTGGCAAAGATACGTATCCTGGAAACAATAAATGACAGGCAATCACATATTCGATTCTATTGAGGAATATTGAGCATTTCAAATATTCCATCAGAAATAAACTGTAAGGAACATGACGATGTGGCTGAGCAGAAAGAAATGTTGATGAAAATTGCAATGTTTATGCAATTGATTTACTTTGCATTTCTGTTCTGGCACTTTCAAAAAAAATCAGTAAGATGTTGTGCAGAGTATAGGGCAATAACTGTTGCTAAAACTAGACACTACTCCTATCCTATGTTTACGATTCAACAATACATGTAGGTATAATAGTACATAAAGTGTTTGTTGATTGTGTGTGTTGATAGATATTCTATTAAATATATTTGAAATAAACAGTGGACTGTTTATCGTGATAAAGTGAACTATCAATATGTCTGAATGTAACATCTATACAAAAGACTAGAGTAAATGAATATACCTTGGATTATGTTATTCCATTTGACATTTTGGTGTTACTCCATTCCATAGACCTTGATGACATTATTCCATCACTAAGTGACTCACTACCACATCGACCAATAATCTACTTCAAATCCTCCTCACACTCGGACACTTAATCAAACACCCAAATCATGGATACTTCGTTACATGTGTGAATCTCACCTATATACCCACCATCACCCCCTTGTTGCAATCGGCTTCTGTGATTTCCCCTTCTTCCCGGCGTTCGTGCAGGGGGCTGACTATCCCTCAGTCCGCAGTCCCCTTGCCTTGCTTCTGTGGCTGTATTTGGTCGGGAGTCTGCCCGTTAGAATCGGTAGGAGCTACGACTGTGCTTAGAGAGTCAAGCAACACTGTGAATGTGTCCACGAGTCAGGCGACAGCAGAGTTGATATATCGTGGCTCACATATGCTCGGGTGTCAATTGCAGCGTATCTAAGCGCCTGAGCCCATGGAAGCCCAGGGCGGCCACTGCGGGAATCACTGCAAATCACCTGGGCTGTTCCGTGAGTGGGTGGTAGTGTTTTATTATCTTACACTAGCTGACTTCTTGTTTGATAAGGGACAGAGAATCCGTACATTCTCAATAATTCCTGGGTTGAAGAGTATTGTTTAACTTCAGGATGATGTGTTCAACATGGTGGTAGTTGTCGTATGTCGCGTATATTCAAATGACCAAGGCCTTGGTATTTTGTGCAGTATAATGAAAGCACCATTATGTATCAGATTCAAAAATGAAATCAAATAGGATTGGAAATAGAAAAAATCGTAGTATACGATATACAAATGGGCACATATCGGCAATGGAAAGCAGTGGAACCGTCGTTGCTCTATTAGCGTTTTTGCCTGCAATTAGTTTGAAAAAATAGGATATGTGATTAGGTGAATGATTTATTAATGGCTACTGACCACAATTAAAAATGATAGATAGCTTCCTGTCAGAAGTTGAAACTAATGAAATCATCAGAAAGCAAAGCCTCAAAATGGCGGATTTGTTTGTATGTACATGTATTCACGTGCACATCCAAGCCACGGGGAAACCTACGCGTAGAAATAAACCATGAGTTCGCAATTTAAATAATGATTCATTTTTACCCCATGAGGAAAGCAATCAGGAATCCAGAGACCTATTCTACCTCTCACCTGGTGGAACAATATAAATCAGGTATATATAAAGTGAAGACCACATTGAACCAGCCAAGGAAGCATGTGAAAAAAGTATGCATGATACATGATAATATCGCTATAAAATACTCATTTATATTCTCTAAAATATAAAAAGACTCTCCGGGTCGTTATGTGGACACCTCTTACTTGCTGCCAATTTGTGCTGTTCCCCCATGCACAAATTACCCGTCAAGGACAGGGCCTCAGGTTGTTTTTCTGGTGGTTCTGTGGGTGTCAGTTGTCTGACATTTTCGGGTTTTCCTCTTTTCTGCTGCAAATTTGTGCTGTTCCCCCATGAACACATAACCCATAAAGGTATTGCTCTTTTCTGAAACCTGAAACGTTTATGGATTATACTGATTGTTATTCTGCAAAATATGTTCCTGTGTTTTGAAAATCAACCGGACCTGATGCAGAAGAACATATCAACTAAATTTGTCAATTGATATTTCTCGCTATTGAATTGGAATCTCGTCATTTCATTACATTGGTGTAATATTGCTGTATTGGCATTGCTGTTATATGTCCTGTATTTTCTCGTCACCAAATTTCAGACTTCCATATTGAAAACTGAAAAAATTTCACATCAAACATGAAATTTGCGAGTCTGAACAGAATTTGTCACGTCGTTCGACGTTAGCATTGCACAATACTTTGTAAGAATGATATTTTATTAGAATACCCATCTATGATTCTTCCAACTCTAAAACTTTACTTGTATTACATCTCTTAGTGAAATAAGGATCACGAAATCCCCAAATTTGCTTGATATTCTGTGATACGATTTGTGTCCCACATTTAACATTGGGGTAGATTGCCAACTTTTTCTGTTTTCAAGATAGAATTTTGAAATTTGGTGAGAAAGTATGGTTTTGTGCCAATTGAAAAAATATGAAATTTCAAATTGATTTGTCGATCCTAAACGAAGTTATGGCCGAAAATCATATGGAATTTAGTGTTGAACGTGAGTACAGTACTGAATCACTACGTTGATTGAGTAGATTTGGTGTAATATGAGACATAATTACTTTACGGATACTAAGAAAATCTTATGTTATTTTTGTATGAGATAGATATTTCCAGATGACTCGCCAGTACATATCCAGTGGTTTCATTGTTGTCAGACTATTAGGGATACAATGCACATTTATATAATACTGTAAACGTACTTAATTTTGTAGGTATTTAATTTTGCGGTTCTGTACCTCAGACCTTTTGCGGTGGATTTAATTTTGCGTTTTTACCTTCGTTTCACTTTGTTCTCCCTATGGACAATTTTTTGTTGTGGATTTAATTTTGCGGTTTTGATATTACCGCGAAATCCGCAAAATAAATCCGCCGCAAAAATTAGTACGTTTACAGTAACTGCGAGTCACGTATGGTTCATACGTGAGTCAACATATTCATCAAAGGGTACATGATTGATGTCAGATTAATTATTTCCATATTGTATAAATTAAAAATCCATACTGTTTTGATCCTTTGCATAGCTGATTGATTCTCTCTTTATTGCATGCTCAATGAGAGATCTTAAAGTTTTGCATTATGATATATTTCCAGGGAGTCGTCTCTCACACACGATATGTGGAGATTAAAATAATTGGTAACTGATTAGTATGGATATGTCAGGTTTCCATGCATTTAGTGGTCTTTTCGATGTTTCTGTAGATTCCCTTTTTATTTTGTAGACAAGATAGATATGATTATATGCCAGTTGTTCCCAAAAATTCTTTTGACACACAGGTGAAGTTTCAAAAACGTGGAAATCACATGCGATCAAGCGCCCATCAAGCGTACATATATATATATATATACACTATATACAAGTCTTATATGAACAAAAATATTCTAGTGATAGAATTACAGACCAACAGCACCGGAGAGTCATCATCTGTGTAAATCACACATGCCTTACCAATTACTGTTGAGATAAAAAAAACACACAATGTAGGGAGTGTTAGTTAAAAAGAGGGACTCATAGATCTTCGCTTGCAATCAGACTGCCATTCCTCTTCTGGCCTCGGTGCTGATGGAACCTGGCTGGAGAACAAAGAATTGTGTTCAGTATTTGTCAGTTGGCAATTTCCATATTTCCATGGCTGTAAAAACTGTTATTCAGGATACAGTGGATACACGAAAAGGCTTATCATATACTGTCCTTCATCTCACATTGAGGTTGGCAAAGTAACAAGGTCAATCCTTTTGTCATTACAAAGCCAAGCATTCGTTAGATCAAAATATACAATAACAACCCTATTTTTCGCCATTAATAAAATATTCAGTATTAATAGTGAAAATATCATTACTTTGCATTAAGACTATTTAATATACAGTTGAGCATAACCACTGAGTGTAGTCTATGCAGTCTGATTTCTCCATGAAACGACAGTCTAGAGACTCAAGTCAGGGGTGTTGAATAATTTGAATTATGTTTACAGCTAAGTATTAGAGCTCGGTTTTTTTTTCAAACCAATTAATGATGCAATTTATTTTTCATAAATTGAAACCCATACACCAATTTCGGTGATATAATGATTGAATCAAATATTCCCGAGTGTCTGCACTCGGTAATCCTCTCGGCTAACGCCTCGAGTATAACCTCATGTATGAGCCATACCCACGGGCGCTCGTGCTCTATCTACTATGAAAATGCCTGCGAAAAGTGAGTGCAATCAACAGCAAATGTATGCCAACAAATTGATGTACAGCAACGTTCGATGCAGGCACTCTACCACTAAAGCTTTCTAGAGATCCAATTACTTCGCCAGTTGATTCTTATGGATAGGGGTGTCTTGCTACAAATTGACCATCAAGGACAGATGCTCTCGGCTTGTAATTTGTTGCACAGATGGGATATTGCTTGAAATTGGTGTCAAACTGATTGAGGTGGATCTACCCCATGCATAGTATCAACATTTGAAGTGATATGGACTGAATAATGAATAGCTAATACATGTTCACACCTGTTTTTTCAATATTATCCATCTTAATTATTTCACTAATATTTTATGTTTTGTTACTCTACATTGAATGTTTCACACTTTGTTTTGTACTTTGATATTGCTTATGACTTGTGTACAGCATTTTAGAGCATCATCAGTGGTGGATTTTATGCTTCATTATCATTTGCTTATCTCTTGAAGGTACGCATTCATATTTTCAGGGTTTGTATTTAAACAAATTGAGTATTTTCAGTGATCACATTCGTATGTACAATAACAACCTATTATTCACCATTAATATTATATTCATTATTAATATTGGAAATGTCATGATTTCGCATTTACACTATTTAATATACAGTTATGAATAACCACTAAGTGCAGGCTATGCAGTCTCCCATCAAACAAGAGTCTGAAGACTTGAGTCAGGGGTGTGGAATCATTTGAGTTATGTTTGAAATATTATTTGTCAAACCCATACACCGATTTTGTTTATGTGACAGGGCTCAATAGCACCTCCACGCCACCGTACTTGCCGCAGTCTGCAGCAACAACGAAATGTTCAGTTTTAGGACTGTATCGATCCACGCGTTCTTCACCAAGCAACCGGCGTTGGTTTTTCATTTGCCATTTTGACTTCGATCACAACACATCCACAATCAGATCAATACTTTTGTACTTTGTTGTAATTTGCTCCATCATCATCAATGTAAGTGTATATAACTCGTCAACATGTAATCTACGTATTCACCTAAGCGTAGCGCTAATAAATATTGGTTCGTAACAGATGCATTTACTGGGAAGTGTTGGTCATTCTTGACATTTGTAAATACATACACTTGCATGTGCCGATGTTTATCACATGAGCGATATAAGGCATTTACCTGCTTTAGTCTGCATTTTTCTGATCATCCTATCCTTCATTTCTCTTTCAGATTCACCAGTTTGAGATATCACCAATTCGTCGATCACCATCATCACTTACAGACCTCTGACTGCGACAGACTCGCACATCAGGGTAAGGGTTTGTAAATAATCAATCTAATTTTTGTTGTGTAACTCTGGTCATGTATGAATGTGTGTTTTAGGTCTGGATGAATGGTAATAGTGCAGCTATCTTAGGATTTCACGGAAAAAGTACTCGGTTCATATCTGATAAATTGAGAATATAACTATTACATTTATGTATTGATTAGTTATGCCGAATTGTTCGGCATTCAACAACTATGAGTATAACTAAATGTTATTATCTGTGGGTTTCAGGGCCTTTGTTCCGACCTAATAAAGCATTTCAAGAAACGAATTCCCGCGTCATTGTCTATCATTGCTTTGACATGATACAACCCCGCAAAATTTATATAATGATTGAATAAAATAGTCCCAAATGTCTTTAACATTGCAAAATGTGGTGTACAGCTGGCAAAATAAGCCTTATCCTAGCACCAACAGCTAATTGTAGGTTTGAATGTTTGGCCGAATTGACTATATTTGACCAGTTTACTCATAAGCAGGCTATTTTATGGAGAGAAAGAAGAAAAATCGAGTCACCCAATCATTTTTGTATGATGTATATTTATGCTCACATGATATCGTGTAATAAATTTGGTAATGTTGTGTCATAGCACACACTGTATTATTGATTGTGGAAAGAACCTGCTCTTGTACCACGGTTTACACCTTTAACAATAGGCCAGACTGTGGTCTATTCAACATACACCACTCTTTGCCATGGAATATTGGAACACACTGGAGTGAAGATAAGGCTGCACTCTGAATATGTTGTGTATCAAAAAATATTCCAATGAATAAAAATGTCTTTCCTGACTCATCCAACAAACATACCTATATAAAGATATGATTCATGAAATCTATTGTATTCTCTGCAGATAATCAACACGTGAGATTTTTTAAATACGCACACAAAATGTGAAAATGAACGTCTCCAATAACTGACCTGGGGATTCCACAATTGTGGACAGCATTTCGTCGCTGGGCACTCAAAAATATATCCAAAATGATCTACAGAAGATGTACTACAACATCCGAGCAATATCTTGTTGTTATACCTCAACAAAACTACTGTATATTCTTCCAAAAGTGTCACTATTTCGGTCTACGGCAAACCCAAAAATCAATATGGCCCGTTGCAAATCAAGTGAAACTACTTTTATTACCTCAATTTAAAGCTGTAAACAGGTTATGAATACACGCTTACTGTAGTTGTGTGCGATGCAGGAGGAGGCATTGGCATATGGAGGCCCTGGGATTACTGGGCCAGAGGAGACAATACTCATTTAGCACAGAGTTTCAACATGCGTGCGGGTTGGGGTCCTTCTGGATTAATCTTTTGCGACGTTTGTCCTGATTACACCTTGTTAAATAGCTAATATTGCATTTCTTTTGGTAAATAATATTTTGAAATATATGTGCGTCTTTATCTATGTGCGTTATATTCTTAGTCCATGGCCCAGAGATATTTGGACTCTTCCTGTCTATGTGCGAAGCCCTAGTTCACTGTCGATACACAGGCGAATACGCTCATGCCGTTATAAAGAAAATTGTTCCAGTATTTTCTTGAAAGTGTTCAAATTCTTCGCAAAATCAGTACCAAGGACTTGGCGAGGGAACTGAGAGCCCTCACGTACGTTTCAAACATTTGAGAGACTCCCTCGCGATTATCGTTCGCACTTTGTCGCAAATCCAGTGTTACTGCAATTTGCCATTCAAATCAATGAAACATTGATTGTTGCCACTGCGCGAATTTTTTCGCAGTTTGAACTTCATCGCGATACGGTTGTTAGTACTCTGTAAACTGCACTAAGGTATTAACTTGGAGAAGCTCTACATGAATTGAAATCTTTATTTTCGTCTCACACAGTACATGTACAATAAATAATTAAAAACACATGGATACCACTGGCCACTCCACAGGAGTTATGAGACCTATTTAACACAGATTAATCGTATAGAAATTGTCGATGTCGCACAAGGATTGTATTCAAACATTTTGCTGCTGTTCTGGCAATATCTGGGTAACTCAAAATCATGCACAATTTCTCAATATTGTTCACAGACCTGAAATCTTGGCACAGTTCGTTGTATTTAAACAACAGCTCCTCTCTGACGTCACTGTAGAGAGGGCAGTGGAGGATCACGTGCTCCTCATCCAGAACACGCGTACAATGGAGACACGTACAGTCCGCGAGCTCAAGGTTTTCGTAACGTCCGTTTAGATGCAAAGAGGCGCTCTCACATAGCGAAACATCGCTAGGGCACGGCGATGATGCCAGGGCATGATCAGTTTGACATACTGCTCAGTTCTGAATTCTTGCTCGAATTTGGAGTAAGTACGCAGCTTGTTCCGTCCTGGGCCACATGCCATGGAAGCACCGCAGATGAACGCATGTTCAAAGAATTAGTGCATTATACGTACATACGAGAGCGGTGAAACTGACTGAATATATAATAGACACGTGAGATATCAGGAATTCATACTGCGTTACCATTGAATCCACATGACATGCTCCAATGAAAATTTTCCTCTCTGTCTCTTCCTCTGGCATGTTACATCCAAAACTAATGAACGTGAAGAGATCCCGCTCACTCATCATCTGGTGGGCAGTACAGAAAACAATGCATGAATATTATCGAAGTTGAGTATTTGACAACAGAGTGGATCCATTCCACTAGCTTTTTTGGCTTGTGATTAGGCACTTATGTACTTGTCATATATCTATTCCATGGGGTTTATTTCGGATTTCTAAATTATGTGTATAGGTTGTTAGGCAGTTGTTTACTAATTCCATCAGGTGTACAGTAGAAACAACTGAATTAACCACACTGTCTGCCACTGATGATGTGTCTTCTAAGGTAGTCCACTCCAAACAGTGATGGGAGGGGGTCAAGGAGTTTTTCTAAATAAGTAACTGTACCAACATATTCTAGAGCTACAAAATGACATATTTTATGGAGCAACTGATCAGCATCCTAAAACTGAAAAGAAAATAGGGGTCACCGTATCCGTTCGCATGGTAAACATGGAGCAAAATGTGAATATGGACCAAAAAATGGGCAAAAATACCATAATTTATGTCATTTTAGGTAAATGTTTGTGATTTTTGATCGAATATGTACAAGAAACGAGCACGGTGTCCAACTATTTTCTTTTCAGTATTAGGATGCTGATCAGTTACTCTATAATATACTAGTAGGTCATTTTGAAGAAATAATATTCAAGAAATGACTTTTAAATTGTGACTCTTCGTTACCTCAATGTTTGTAGCGGACTACGTTAATAAAGTATTTGGTTCGACTTTGTTACTATTGCAAATGTTGTATTTTACGTTGTTATTGAAATCATCAAAATTTGGCTGTATTGGTGGTAATAGATTGATACTTAGTAGCAGTGCCAAATTTTGTAAGTATTACTTACATCCATTATTTTTGTTTGCTTGTTTATGCCATTCTATACCTTGTTTACAGCTTGAAGTGTGACCACTCTGTATGATAATACTCAACTCATGGTTAGCTCAGCCAGCTGTGTCGATCACCTGACCGTTTTCGCGTGCGTGAGACATTGTGAATTTTGTTGACAACACATAAAACTGAGTATTAGTGCTTTCTCACTTGACTCAATGGACCTAGGTCCATACATATATTACATATGTATTATATTCCCAAACAATTAGTCCCACAAATCTCACATTATATCATGACTATTTATTTGAAATGTGGCCTACTTATCTGTGTTTTACCACACACAGATGTACATGAGTCAAATGAAGTCATATTTTTGTTCAATTATATCTGAATGTGGGTTATCATGTTTTCATGCAAATGAATCAGTGCAACATCTGGCTACACGTGGAGCTCCTGGATTGTTGTCATACGTAATTCTATACATTGGAGAAACCAATCATGCGTAGCTTTATAAACAAGATTCTCAGTTCCTGAAATGTGATATACAAGAACATGGATACACTGAAGGAACATACCATTTGATGGCTGATTTGATGAAGACACTATCACCGCCTTTTCTACTGGAATCGTTCGGTAACTTGTGGCCATCAACTCTCCAAGCAACCGGGGAACAGCAGGTCAGTCGGCGCCATTTTTGCATATTTTGCTGTCGACCATGATAGGGTTGGGATTTCAAAAATTATGTATAAATATCAAATTGAACTGTTACCATAAAACAACACTCGTACATTGTAGCCATAACCCCAGAAATGATTGATTACATTTTTAAACCAGCCTATATTTGCTGTAACATAGACATTTTTGGGAATCCCTAACCCTGTATGTTTGGATTGGAATTTATTATTGAAATAATCGGTTAACATGTCCATTATTTTCGGTGTTTTGTCCCCCAGTATCCATAGATTCAGTTGGTATGTCATTTGTAACAAGCAAGTACACATTTCATAGTGTTTTCGGGCCCACCGATATTCAAAATGTTTACTGCAATATACATGTCATAATGGGTTCAGCTTCCGGGGCCTGTTCTGAACCTGTGGTACAAGTCAGATAGACCACTCGCACACACAGGTGTGGCTCACACACTCGGTAATCCTCTGGGCTAACGACTCGAGAATAACCTCTTGTATGAGCCATACCCACGGGTGCTTGTGTTCCATCTACAACAAAAATGTCTGCAAAAAGGGAGTGCAATCAACAGCAAATGTATGCCAACAAATTAATGTACAGCAACGTTCCTAGCAGGCACTCCACCACTCAAGCACTCTGGAGATCCAATTACTTCGCCAGTTGATTCTTATAAATTGGGGGTGTCTTGCTACAAATTAACCACCAAGGACAGAAGCTCTCAGCTTGTAACTTGTTTCACACGCGGGATATTGCTTGAAGCTGGTATAGAACTGATGGAGGTAGATCTAACTCGTGCATAGTATCAAATTTTGAAGTGATATGATATGTGTACGACTAGGTTGACCAAAATGTCATGGATACCCTGGTTTCTGAATCAAAGATCTCGATTAAACAGCAACAAACTTTACACACATCAGATTCGAAAGAACAGAGTGCAATACAAATATGATGACTAAGACCTACCATTGATGGCCCACGCCTGCCAACTCAATTAAATAATAATAAAAATGTAGAAAAACACCTTTGTGTACATTTGACTCAGACCAAATTTGAATAATATTTCATATGAGTGAAACCCATAAGGCTGACACCCATAACCCATAGACACTGATTCCGTCTATTAGATTCTTCTCCATTATATATATTGTCAGCGTCCTAACTGATGGAAACTAGTCGACGGTGTTATAGTGCTTTTGCAAAGCAATTGGATGTAACACGGTTACAAGGTTAACAACAACAGCAGCAAAAAGAAGCTCAACTATTCAAGACCTTAAATTGGAAATATTTCCATCCAGGCACACAGTTTTCACTGACTTCATGAAAAGAAGTGTTGCGTGTTTTTTCTTGATATATATTATGACAAAATAAACAATGCATTTTTTCCCGGACCAACTGTTCGTGTTCACTTGTGACCAAATAAATAATTTTAACGTACAAATACATGTAATAAAAAATGTGTCTTCATTTCATAACAATGTTGAATTCTGGGTGACACTGAATGAAGGAAGATTTGACTCTCACTATCTCATCAATATACATTAGAATTTCAGTCAAGATTGCGCTATTCTTGTGTACTGAGGACAATTATTTGTTGTATGTCTCAACAGGATAATTTTTCACTAGTGTAAATAGTAAACATGTGTGGAATTGTCATGTGTGGAATTGTCCAAAATGTGGAAACTTATGATAGAGAGCCTTGTATTATGCATCAAGAGTTCTCCTATTACTACAAATATCAAATTATTAGGAACGAATTTGACAAAGCACTTTGAAAGTATGATCGATTATAGTTGACACTATTATTGATCAACTCAAGAGGAATGGTGTTTACATAGCACTTCAATCAGAGCCGGGCCAATACACATTATAGATCGATCCCAATGGAGACAAATTATCAAATTACGTGTGTAAATTTGATAATTTGCTGACAAGATTCCACAGGGAGCATATTGTCTCTATTTATGTGGATGACACTACAGGCTACTGCTATCTTCCGAATTCATTCTCTGGCGACAAATGTCAGACGATTGAGAGATATAGTGATTTATGCAACCCCCTGAATTGAAAAATTATCTACATTTTATTACATTATTCAACATTCGCTGCTTTTGCCTGCATGGGTGAGATCTTGAAAAAAGAATGGGATCATCTTACTTTTCCTTCACCTTGAAATTCCTATATACTATTCATGCATTTTCGTGTCTTGTTTTTCTCTTCAGAGGAACTAGTTCAAGCAAAAGAAACGATGATATTACTTTGAAGTGAATTCGTTTCATAGTCTCAATGATACATAATACGGAATATTGAGCAGCAGTCCATTCACTGATAATGTAAATATAAATGTAACAAATTCTTGAATTTACACACTCCCAATGAGTTACCAACCGAGTCTCCGTTAAATTTGTTAAAACCATTGTTTTCATACGCCATTTTCCGACTTATTTCTCAGTAGACAAAATACACTCACAACCGGGCGAGCGTGAGGTTTATGGGCCCAAGTATCATACACTGCGCCTTCTTCTATATTCAATAAGGATTAAAAAGGTGACAGACGGATTAAATGGCATTCATTTAGTTGATGAGTAGTATTAATGTGCAGTGTATGATACTCGGGCCGGTTTATGCTATACAGCACAGAGCCAGTGATGTTAGTAAAACTCACGGGTGATATACACTCGGTGCACCGAGGTGTTTGGGATTATGAATGTCCAGTTGAGAGTATACTCAGCAACCAATGTTTGTCCAGCAGAAGACACGAATGTTCGTTTTGGTAAAACGTATAAAATGATTTAATTAATCATCAAATTGCACAGCTGCCATGATATCATTTGTGAAACCATGTCTCGGTTTATCATCCATCAGTATTTACAAATTTTGGATCAGGGGATTGTATTGTCTTGGTGATTTTGTTACATTTATTTTCACAGTATAAGTCAATGGGGGAAGTGCCTCACTGCAGTCACTTTTATGTTGCGTGCAATCAGGCCTTAATGAAATCAGTTCCAGTAAGTCAAATATCATTGAGGGCTAAGATTTAACATGTGTTGTGGATTTGACGTAAAATGAAAAGTTAATCTTGATATATACTTCGCTGTGTCGAAAATTGACTTGAGGGTGTGGTGTTTTTAGAGGAGCTATTTAATACACACTAACAGGAAAACTACAGAGCGTGGTACAAAAATCTCTATTCCCGACTCCATGATGAATGTATCTAACATAAAAAAAAGTGATTCCATCTCGTGACATTTCACAACCAAAGCCGGTAATTTGGTGACGCAAAAGGTAAAATGTTGTCACACCACCAGAGGAACCATCTCGTGACATGTCACTGCTGCTCAGCCCACAGTCCAACCAGACTGGCAAGCTCTTTAGCTACGGCACTCATTTTTTCATGGATACCACATGAACAGAAATACATATTGAGAGATTATGTATTTCTGACATGAAGTAACGTTGTTCTGCTTGTCGAGATGTTTGATAATTGTTTGACAGACAAACTGTCTAGACTCAAAATACACAGCTGGTATAAAATTAGGAATACATGTAACAAGACATAAATGATCGGGCAAATATTATCTAAATATATACGATAACATTCCGTTGAGCAGTCATTGACCATATGCAATTAACCGATGTGACAACAAATGCCTGCATAATAGGATCATAGAGCAGCACATGTTCATCCTGTTCTTGTATTTTGTGGTAGTTGTGTTTGAGTGGACACATTACCGACATGCCAATATATTGACTGGCCGTAAAAACATTCAGATAAAAGCATCACATTGTATTTGTCTTGATGGTTTCTACACACACATAAATGTCACCGCTCGTATCTATTGGACCAGTATTGATGACAGCGAGTGTCTATCAATAATCATTGACTTTGGAAGGTAAATGTTAACAATGATTACATGTGATAAAAAAATATGAAGGTGACTTTCAGGTACATATACGTGCACCTTTATAACGCTGTACACATAAAATATAAGTACGTAAAGGCGAATAATGATCATGTATCGTTCTATTAAGTTGGTTTTTCCAGTGTTCTTGTTCACCATACTCTGTCTGCTCATAATGTATACAGTGGAAAGATTCCAATATATTGTATGCCAACAACTGCTGGACAAAGAACGCTGCTTGCGTGTTTCGGATGATCCTAATTCGAAACGTAGTGAAAGTGGAGTCTCTGATAAACAAAAATTCCTGGCCACATTCGAAACAACGTTGAATGAATTTGCAACGAATAATCCGGAATTTCTGTCACGTGACACCCTCAACAAAGAACCAGAGAAGCAACAATATCATCCACTGAAGAAAATTTATCTCTGGAATGGGTTTTTCAACCAGCCTGACTGCGGAGTTGGATTTGGTGACACCGTTTTCAAGGACACAAACTGTTCTAAGACTTGTAATGTCACAGCGGATATTTCTTCAGTGGACACTGCTGATGCAGTGGTAATTCACACCTACAACGTAGACCGGCGTCATCCTGGAGTAACCATACCCAAGAGAAATAATCCCAGTCAGTTGTTTGTCTTCCTACTGCTGGAGAGTCAACTCAGAAGTGAGGGTGGCCTCATGGCTTTCGAGGATGATTACGCAGATTTGTTCAACCTGACGTTCACATTTTTACGTCACCCGGACACAGACATCTACGTTCCTATTGGGTACAAGAGTGAATTAGACCAACCGCAGCCAAGTTATGTCCCAAGTTCAGCGAGTTTCTCTAAGAAAACTAAAGCGGTGTTCTGGGTGGTCAGTAACTGTAAATCACCAGGATCTCGAGATGAATATGTCCGGGAGCTTTCAAAGCACATTACGGTAGACATCTACGGTGATTGTGGTGAAAACACGTGCCACAAAAATAGCGCCTGCTTCGCACGCCTTCAGAAAGTGTACATGTTTTATTTGGCATTTGAGAACAGTTACTGTCAAGACTACATCACTGAGAAGGCTTACAGGTAAGCAAAATTGCGTATTATATACTAATTGCCCAAACAGAATTTTTTCCCATGACAAGGAGTGTGGAGATATATTGAACATGATTCCAAGCTTCGGGCGAGAAATAATGTTAGGGCAAGCTTTAATTCATTTTTATGAATTGGTGTTTCCTTGTGAAGAACTATTATTTTATCTGGTTTTATCTATTCATCTTAACGAATCATCAGATATATATTATCTCTACATATTATTCCAAATCAAGTCACTATTCTTTGAAAGCCATTTCCAGCAAAAAAAAGTCCTGTCCCTGAAAAAAAACAGAACAGAAAAGTAGAGTGTATTTTGAACCATTTCCAGGCAAAAAAGTTCTCCTTTGAACGAATGTTTGCACCTGGAATGTTTTTGGCATTTTTTCTCTTCATAATGGGAACTGCTTCAACTGCTGTACTCATAGAATGCTTGAACATAGAACTTGGATATTGGCACTTTCAAATAGGATCTCATATATGAAGATTTGTGTAGTGACCTCGGATTTACCCTTCGATGATCTTGAAAAGTCAAAACAACAATTACTTGTCAAACATTGCAACAGATTTCGGAATTTCAACACTACTACTATTTGAAATTTTGCAGCGGAGTGCTTGAGACCGGGAGGCATCTAGCTATGTCTGCCAACATTTATGCACCAGGTGTTTGAAATGAAAGATTAAATTGAATTGAACTACGTTGGACAGGAATGTGATAATGACAATCAGTATCTTCCCTACAGGACCTTGCTGTTGAGGGGTAATGTCGTACCAGTTGTCCTTGGCGGTGGAAATTATAGCCGAGACTTGCCCCCTCATTCGTTCATTGACGTGAGGGACTTCAACTCCCCAGAGGACCTCGCCAATTATCTTCTATACTTACAAGCCAACATGGCGGTTTATAGGGAATACTTCCTTTGGAAGGAGAGATATGCCATCCACAATGCTGGAGAGAGCACTAGAAATGGTTTCTGTCGACTATGTGAAATTTTACACAATGCTAGTTATCCATACAAATCTGAGTTTGACGTGATGCAATATTGGAACCCTGAAGACCAGTGTCTTCATGGCGATGCTGAACGACTGGCTGTACACTTAGCCTGAAACATTTATAATGATCTTACATCACACAATTTCTGATACATCAGAACGATTACTGATATTGATCCAACTCAATGCATTTGGCAGGATACCCTCAACAGATTAGTAAATTGCTGGAAATTTCACTCGATGACGTTTAAACAGATTGCAAGTTAATTGGAGGAAGTCTGGATTTATGAGAAGAAAACCTGATGTAAATGTAGTGATACATCGCAACAAAGGTGCTGGATGTTACCGGGGATTCGTTGAAAGATTATATACAAAATTACCATAATCGATATAAAGTTCGGTCCAGGACAAACACAATGTCCATTATGATGATTTCTGTATCTAAATATATGTAATCAATGTTGACGAATTTGTTCCTGAGAATACTCCAGCATTTGATTCCAACTCTGAACGGGAATCAATGACATGCTATCGTAAAATGACCATAATCAGCATATAATTTGGTCCATGAAATACACAATGTCCATATTGTTTCTTAGTTGTGGATTCCTATCATGAAAATCTGTTTAACTTTAAGGACTGTGTCAGCCGGGATCAAATGGACTCAGCGGATTGCACGAGCTACACCATTCATAGCAGCTGTCCCAATAGAGATAGCTGCTCTAAAATATCTTTTAAAAAAAATTTCGGTCACAGTGTAACAATCGATCTCACAAACCACTGCGTTCAAATAAACTATCACAGACAATCATCAATATGAGATTTGTGATAATTGGAAAATTGCCTTGGGCACAGAATTCCAAACCTATTCTGGTGACGAATTTTAAGAAATCTCACTGTTGCGTGCCTGGTTTTTTTTTTCACGATGACAAGTCGGCGCTTGATTTTCTTTGGTTTTTTTCTGTTTTGTTTGATTTCGGGAAAATGACATGCGATGGCATATTCTGCAAATTTCAGTTTCCCAAAGAAGCTCAAAATGTTTGCAAAACAGGCATGATAAATATGTCACCACCAGTCACGGGCAGTGATACCCCCAGCAAACTCCAGACCTAGCCACACCCGAAGATTCGTACACACAGTTACTGGCGAAAGTTGCGTGTCATCAATCTAATCCTTTGCTGGCTGCAGTGTGATTTGTGGAGGGCATTCCAATGCCAACCGAATCGTGAGTGGAATTGACCTCAGCAAAGTTTCTCAAGTAATGGATTTCGACTCAAATGACGTAACTGAATCATCATAGTGCTGTGGACGGTGTGTTGTTGAACTTAGCCTGTTGTTGAACATGTGTTCTGTCAAATTTAAAAGTCGTTATCTCAAATTTAAGAATTCGTTTTCAAATTTGAAACTCTTTATACATTGCAATGGCAATGGTTATATTGTGTTTCAAATATCGTGATTCAAAGATCAGAAAATTCGCAACCACTTATTAATTCTATGTCAATTAGTTGTGACATGGTTTTGATGAGAAAATAATAATTTGAAATGGTTGAAGTTTTAAACCAATGAAGATACTGATCCAGGATTAAACCATCACATTCAGCTAAATCAGTTCATCGTTCAATGTACATTGTACTTTCACTCATGTTGTACTTTAGGATAATAATGTTTAATCTCGTTACAACGACGGTTGCAAACTTTAAATTCGAGATAAAATTATTTTTATATAAAAATGTTTCGCTTTCCGATGTGGCCCTAATCCGCTTTCATTCTATTGTGATGTACCTTTATATATTCGCAGTTTTCCAGAGTGTTAATTTCCGTTTAGATTTCTCTTGACCACAGAATTTTTCGAGCACATGGCAGACTGGTTCCTCTGTGGTGGCTAATAAGTCCACGAATTTTTAGGGGTAAAGTAGTTTAATTTCAGAACTTTCTCTGACATAGCAGGAACAAACACAAAAGAATGATTCATTGGCCAGACTTGCTAGTTTATTTCACTGTTTGGTCATATAATGAATCATGTTTCTAACGTTAGTTTTCGACCAATTACAACTTGCATCCAATGATATTTTGACAGGAGTACCTATTTCAGAAATCATCTGCTCGTTTGGAGATAAATTTTCAAAAAATTTGTTCATAGTCTGAGTATCATACTACAAGATGACAGTTTATGATACATCAACTTCGTGGGTGTGGTAAAGAAGTTGTGTAATTTACATCCTTGCAAGTGGGCGTAAGTTTGGGAAGTTCTAACTAGTCAACATCTTTTGCGTAGGAAACTTGCGGGTTCAAAGAATAACTGACGGGTTTCATATCACACCGACGGGTGTGTTGAATTTATCTGAAGGGAAATTCGACAAACATACATATATACATGATACTGTACATACAGAGGTCAATTAAACTTACATACATCGATTGCAGGTTTTGTTGCGAAGGTAGCCAGAGGGCTAAGGAAAGTTACTGGAGAATTATGTAGTGTTAAGCCTACAACCTTTTTTATCACACACGCTGCTTTGAAATATCAAGGTCATTGATGTTCGACTTCGAGTTCAAGGTCACCACTAAATTCGCATTTGTTACTTCCTGTTCGGATGTACAATATATGAGCTCTATCATGGAGTGTCTTTGAGACTGAATGATACTTTTTATTTAAAATGTCGCCAAAGTTCAGGATTAGCCCGACTCCTGTGCAGTCGTGGCTTTGTAGCTGGAGCAGGGACCAGACTCCAAGGATGCTTTATAGGTTCGGGAGTCAGCATTGTGTGAAATTTCAATTTCCGCTAGCTTGGAAATCCCCCATGGATACACCCCGGGTGTGAATGCCAAATTTTTATAACTGTATGTCTCAACATATTACTAAAACTAAAAGAGAAAAAAAAGTATAAATGCTACATAAAACCTGTATTTTGCAAATGTAGCAGGCATATGCATGTGATTGTATTCAATCCACAGCCTTGCTTCGCTAGTGTAGAATTACGAAAGTCAATGTATTTTTTAGATACGTCATAAATCAACTGAATAATCAGAATAATATAAACCTTATTATTGGGTTAAGTTTGATAAGGTTCATATTTTGCATACGTTCCATCTGAAGATAATACTACAGCCGGTCCGGTGGAAGTGTGGACAGGACACGGGACTTTCTATAGACCAAACTGAGCACCTCAGGGCGAGAACGGTGTTGGGACAGTTTATTTCAAAAGAAAAACATGTGATGCAAATAACTGGAAGTAAGCACCCATGAACACACATGGGATCTACAATGTACTTGATTCAGATTTTATTCGTACCCCCGCAACAACCAGTTGACTTCTTTTAGTGTATGCAAATTTATATGTTTGACCAATGATGCGAACCACACAAATGGATTGCTTATGTCTATATGAACTTGTCTATATGGATTTGACGTTGTACTACATTAAATCGAATCAATTCCACACTAGCAAAATCAATAAGATACAAAGAGTGAGAATACTGTATACCCAGGAAACATATACAGGAATATACAGGAAATACCAGATATTATTCATACAGTGGGTGTCATTTTGTCCTGAATTAATCAACAAAAACAAAGACCCGCCAGAATCATGGACAGTTACACGACCCCTCGTCAACAAAATTAATACCCACATTTACTAATCGAGTGCTGATTACCTCATTGGAAATAAATGGAATATCCTGCGAAGTGGAGATAATTTCACGTTACATCAAGCAGCAGGGTAAACATCTACAACTGCATGTGTGTGAGACTAGGAAAATGAACGAAGAAATATGGGCTGATTTAATGAACAATTGGAAGAATGATGTGTAAATGACGGAAATGGGTTGAAATAGAAGGGAACTGATGCTTTGCTGCACACGTAGTTGATTAGATTCAGTTTAGCAGTCAAACAACGTCAACTGTGACACACATGAAGTCGCAAGTAATTAAGTGATTGTGACGTTTCAGGAAAGCAGTGTTCCATGTATTGATTGGTTGCTTGTCATGCATCCCTTTAATGTATTTTATTGTTATCCATTGTTGGGCATTTCATTACTAATTCCGTATAAAGTACAATAGGACTGATATTCCACACACTTTCAGGAATAGGTATTAATTTATATATTGTCTACGCATGGTGACAAACAGTACTGCTTTTGGATTAAATGTTGTAAACATTTATGCTTTAGATTTATTATAGGCGTCATTGACATCCGGCTGCATTGAAGTTGAAGGTTTATACAAGCACTTATTTTGTGTACTTGATAGTTCAGGATATATACACAATTTCCTCTTCATTTTCTTGAATCGGTTTGTTTATCTCCTAATTTCTTATTTCTCATTGCATCACTCGAATATGCATTTACATGTAAGCTACCTGCAATATCCTCTGAGGACATTTTGTTCTGATCTGAGATAGCTGCAAATTCTACAGCTTCTCATTCACCCTCTTAACGGAAATCGTTCGGACAACTTTTCATCGAATAAATCAACATCGTCCTTAACTGTACATTCTAGGCATATATCATCAAATATACATATCTTTGATGAATTCAGAATTTGAACGTTCTTCATGTGGTACGAACTATTTTGTTAATTATTTTGCTTGGCAGTTTTGGAGGATATGAATATTTGTTTGTGTGCAAACAATTATTTATTCCATGACAGTAATGATAGTCTTTTCTTTATTCACCAAAAATGGGTATTCAACTTATATGCTATTCCAGAGCTAGTTGCAAATATGAGGACTTTGTTTATCGAAGTGCCCAGCTAGTCTCTAAACTGCTGCGACAAGTATATGTTTTACCAAGACTTATAGCTACCTTTGAGAAATTCTATGGACGTCATCATGATCTGGTTGATAAATACACCAAATGCATGAAATTAGATCTATTTTCTATTATTTTTGGGGAATTCATGACGGGTGCCACTGATGGAGCAGGAAATGCTCACTCTTTCCGGAACACCTGGTTTCACCTCCTAATGGCCATTTTTGGGGGTTGATGAGTATCCCTGTCATTTTTGTTTTCTTTCACTTCTTATGCCTGATATGACTGTCTGTCCCAAGACTATGAGATTGGATAACAGACCCTGTTTTGTTTGCTCGGAATACTTAATACTGGGTATTGATTCCTAGTCTTTGCTAGAAAACAAATGATTCTTTTTGCGCAAACAATGAACCCTCGGCAATGAAATATATGGCCTATTAGGCCACTACTATTTTAATCACTAGTTTTTAATCATTAAATCACAGAACGTCCACAAGAGGAGGAAATAAAACCAATTAAAATTCACTTCAGACCATTATGTCCATTGTTTGATTATTTTCTAAACTTTTTAGGCTTAGAATAACATACTCTCGACAGGAGTAAATGAGACAAAGGAAGACTTTTGTGCAGATCATAAGCATAACCATGCAAATATGAGTGGTGAAGGCATACATATCGACACATACACGGTATTGAAAAAAAATGTATTTTTGTTGCGCTTTTTGCATAAACTGTGTCTGTTGATTTAGGTATCATATATACTTCATATCAATATAATAGAATTATGGTTGCATAATTTAGCAAACACTGATTATTGTTATGGACATCGTAACAATCCCTCCCGAATCAAACCAATGGTTGAGAACTGACACTTCAATACCTGTCCTGTTGCAGCTTTGACCTTGAAAATAAGAGCATTCTAGGAACTTCATAAAGCCAATAAATGAGATATAAGGTTTCCATAATTGTAAGAGGGATGCACAATTTACGTTAGGGATGTAGAATTTACGTCTGTCAGAAGGAAAGTGGCACGAATGTCAGGTTTGTCACCACTGTCCTTGGCGGGAAATGAAAGTGGATATTCGTCAAGTACAGATGAAGTCATGCTGAAGTACGCGAGAAATATTTTGTTAGTGCTAGTATGAATTTATCAACCAAGATCAGATGATCCGTATATTTTTCATTTTCCACTACTCATGGAATTTGTCTTGTGAGCGGATATATTTCTATGCCAAAAAAAATATTTCGTCTAGTGAAAGATAGTGCACAGCACATTTCCCTCATGTTTTACTATTAATCCCTATGAACAAAACAAACAAATCGTATATATTTCATATTTATACATTTATATAAAGTGATATTGGCAAAAAAACTATGTTTTCCAAATCAATTACATATATGCCTGTGGTGTCAGAAAGATAGGTCACAACGCAAACTATGCGTGATCAGATGGATAAGTCAAGCATATCTAGCAGCCGCCTTGGTATGGCAAAACCCATAACTTTCTGCTATCATCAATTTGAATCAGCACTTCCCCGAATTACAAACAAAGTAATCTAAATGAACATTTGCATCATTGTCAATTCACATTAGTCTTGTTGCATATTATGCTGTAGGTGGATCATGCTGTGACAAACTGTTCGCAGAAAGGTACCGTTCTCACAAAAAGATATATACGGGAGAATTATATTCTACATAAATAGGAGGTCTTGTGCACAGTCACGAATGCATATGGAAATGTTTTTATCATCTGAAAGAGATTCCACTTGCACGATCTGGCCCCTGAGGAGGTGACCTCGAAAGTAATGAGGCGTTGATCAGATCACATGATATAGAAGTCGAGGGATTGCTCCTCCTTAATTATAATTTGTTTATCCGATTTACTTCATCGGGAGGTTTTTTTGCTGAAAGATTGACATCATCCCTAGAGTGTGCCAGTGTAATATTTAATTTCTTTACGCTGAAAATTTACATAGAGCAGGATATAGAAAGTTACAATATTGGGATCTCTCTTACACATGTTACAATACCAGTTCCAATGTCCATCTTGTGTATAAATTCTCCACTGAGGTTTCATAACTTCAACACATGGCACCAATGGTGATGTGGCTTGCCAGCAATTTGTTCAGATTGTCTTTTCCTGGGAGTGCAAATAACCAAACCTGAGAACTGTTCTAACGTGATTTTACTCGTATGACTAAATCACACATATCCACTCATATACAATTTGAACAATCAAGGCGATGTGAGATCGTGTTAAATGTTGCTGTGAGATGTGCACTGGGCTACAGACTCCCTATGTGTGTTCATATTACGAACCAGCAACAAATGTGCATTTTATCACAAGAATCGAAAAACATATTTATGCAATTGCTAATTAGGATTCATGAGAGCGTACAACTGTGCATGAGTGGACGATGTAACATGTAACAGATACAGGAACTACATAATTAAACAGTGGCTCATTTACAAATGAATATCCTGTTGTAAGCGATGTTGTTCGTCCTGAAAAATCAGAATGCCTGCCATGCACTGACCAGCAATACAAACATGTCACAATGCTTTATTTTGTTGTGAAGATAATACTTCAGAAAAACTTCAGAAAAATGTTAGTTTCTTCGCCAACAAAAATGTGGCCGTTAAGATCTTTCGAGGTCATCCAAGGTCAAATACAGAACAAATTTAAGGTCATCACTGGAATCAGCATATATGAGTTTCCTTTTGATGGTGCCAATATCTAAGCGCTAATATGAATCATTTACGGCGCAATGCTATGGACATCTGTTCATTTTGCGAAACCACTTATCAAAATTGTCTGAGTACACAGAGGCATCCATCACGAAGATCCCATGTAACGGATTCATGGAACACTTTGCCAATTATTTCTGCTAAATGAAGTCAACAGAGTATCTTTTGAAAAGCTAACGGGTGCCACTAGTGGGGCAGGAAATGCTCACTCTTTCCGGAACACCTGATTTCACCTCCTGATGGCCATTTTTGGGGGTTCATGAGTTTCCCTGTCATTTTTGTTTTCTCTCACTTCGCAAGCCTGATATGACTTTCTGTCCCCGGACTATGAGATTGGATAATGGACCCTGTTTTGTTTGCTCGGAATACTTAATACTGGGTATTGATTCCACGTCTATCTCTCGCAACTTATAGGAAGAACCTCAAATCTCTCTCTCATAGGCTGCTTGTCATTGTGACTGCTTCGATTCAAGTTTGACTCTTTGATCTAAGGGTTTTGTACAGATTTTCCAACCTTTTCAAGAGCTATTGGGGAAATACTTATTATCTAGCACTAAGCTAATTAGTGAAGTCACAATCTCTGACAACCAGGGAGCATTGCTTGAGAAGCACGAGGTTGGTTCACTTGATCCTCACTCGGGAATTGGGACTCATTTGACTGAGCATGACACCTGAACCCCTTGATCTGTGAAACGTGCAGAACACACGTTTTATGTATCGTAGCTGTACGTCCTTGACCATGGTGCATGATTACCCTCGCTCCCGTAGGGGGGGGAGGGTATTGCATTTGGGTCTGTCTGTCTCCCTGACTCCCCGTCTCCCTGTTTGTTTTCTGTCTGTCAGCGCGCATAACTCGGAAACGAATAGTCTGATCGATGTGAAATTTATAGAAATGAAGCGGTTTGTCAGTGGCTCGGTCCTCCTCCCTTGTCAAAATCGGATGAAAACGGTTGCCATGGCAACGGAAAAGTGAAAATCACATAATTGGCTCTAACTCCGATTCTATTTGATATTACTTTTTCCAACTATTTTTCTTTGGCCAATTCCCGATCGTATGGTGTACTAAAACTCTCTATTATCGCCCTATGTCAAAAAATTGTGGGTCACGATTTTGGTTATTTTTCACCAGCAACGTTTAAGTGCAAATGTCTGCGCTCATAACTCGGAGGCAAACGGACCGATTTATCCAAAAATTATAGAGCTGGAGTGATATGTTAGTGGCTCTGTCCCTTCCAAATTTTGGATTCAAAATCGGAAGAAAACGGTTGCCATGGCAATGGAAAAAAAATCATTTAATTGGCTATCACTCCGGTTGTAGCCAATATTAAATTTTCAGCCTATTTTTGTGTTTTCTTTGGCCAATTCCCGATCGTATGGCGTACAACCGATGGTATTAAGACCAAAACTCTGAATTATCGCCCAAGATGGAAAATTTGGGGGTCACGATTTTACGACTTGTGAGTGTTCTGAGATTCGAGGCCATATTGTGAAGCCAACTATCAATCAATTTAAACCGTTTTCGTTCATGAGATGTGCCTTGATAATAGAAACATTACGGTGAAATTTTACAGCTCGATATCGAACGACGAGGTCAAGGTCACAGAAGAGGTCAAAATCGAAAAGGTGCAATAACTCCGATTATAATCATGATCAATTTACCCTAATAATTTCGTATTTTTCTGTGGTCAATTCTCCATCATTTGTTATAAGACCAATGGTCATATGACCAAAATTCTTCATTGTCGCCCAAGGTCGAGGATGTAAGGGTCATGATCTGAAATACGATTCGTAATATTTCAAGTAGTGATATTAAAGGAAACAACTGAAATATTCAATAGAATTTTTTTACGCAGTTTGAATCTGGGTGAGCCTGCAAAGTTTGGAAGGTCAGTGTCAAGGGTTCAGGCCGTAGTCGAGATTATGGTCGAAATAGAGAAATCGCAGATGCTCTACTTTCATTAACGATTAATTCTCCCATGATTTTTGTATTTTGCTATGGCTAATTCCCGATCTTTTGGTATATGACCAATTGTCGTATGACCAAAATCGTCGCAATTGTTGCCCACGTTGAAAATGCAGAGGTTACCAACTTTAATTTTAGTGACTAAATCTGAAGGGCGAGGGTCTGCAATCTCTGATTGTTTCGTTTCATATGGGAATATGACCTTTTCCCAAAATACTGTGACGTTGTCAAACCACAGTTGTATCTGTGGTAATAAGTTGATGCTTTTTTTATTTTAAATATGTTTTTTATAAAGTAATATTGTAACGCCACTGAACTATTGATATACAAATAATATGAATATGCTAGCCTGATCGGAGTTGCAGCAGGCGAATGTAAGCACAAAATCATGACGGTACAACATGACATTCTTTTCAGAACATGAAATGTGATTAAAACCGTAATAATGCATGCTGGCTCATGGGTATGTTTGTCGTGAACAGGATCGACCAGTATCTTCTAGAACCTAACATTAATGTAATGCACCATGTTGAACTCATACAGGAAACGTCACAAAGGAAATAACGTCGCTATGGGCACGTTACTGGGTTCAGATAGTGTGTGCTTGATCAACATTTGCAGTTAATTGACCAGGGAATGTTGGGATATTGAGTTTGAAACAGAATAATTTATGTTATAGCATGATGTTCCAAATATACCATCCATGGATTTCTCTGATAAATATGATATGAATGATTGTTGAAATAGTCTCTCCATAAGTAAAAAAACATGCTTTGGAAGACACCTGGTAGGTCTTCAATACGATTAGAGGAAATTTGTCTGATGTACTTGCAAAACGTTTGGTCCTTGCATGTGCACCCTTTTATGTTTACACAAGTACACATGCTATAACCACAGCGGGTCATTCACAGTGATCATTATGTAACATTCCTCAATGATGTTAATATTGTTAACATTTGGTTATGGATGTGGCATATTTTGGATGTCATAAAATTTACCAAACAAGTTGACATTTATCAACAAATTCCGATGCTGGTGTTTCTCATATGTTAATATTTGTTTCATTGTGTTTTTGCTCATATCTACTCATATCATGTTGGAAAATGTATCTGATAAACTATTCCAATAAAATACATACATCTCACTTGCTTTTGTCATTTGCTTAATCTGCAGTACCCGAATAGCAATTACCTTTTTTGGCATGCCCATGCCAACATTGTGTATCGTTTTTTTTTGCTTCAGGCATAAGGAATAAGTCTATTCATTTTTACATAATGGCTATTGATGAATGCAGTCTGACTGTGCAAACAAAAAAGCTTTTAAAGTGACACTTTTGTTTGTCTGTCGTCATTACTGAGTTGCAGAACAAATATTGTTGTTCAAATGCACATAGTTTCATTGATCAAATCCATGTCAGTTTGTAATGTTCATTAATTTCTCGCCATTTGTAGAAATATATATCCTTTAACCCAAAAGAGAGAAAAATGGAGCTACATGTCACAACATGTCATTGCAGGTTATGACTGTCTGGCCTAAAATTTTGTTCACTATTGACATGATAATTTTGTTCATATCTTCTATTTGCACATCAGCTTTGTTATATTTGTTCAATATTGCATGGTTTCCTGTCTGTTCAGCGCCTCTGAACATGTATATGGTATATGCTATACATATGTATTAAATAATAATATGATGTTGGGCAATTACACGATATCAATGGCGTTTTTACTGCAACACTGGTCTGAAACTATATGAAATTTTGTAACTGTAACAAATGCACCAAACAATTTCTTGTGATTCCTTAATAACCATAATCTGACCTATAATATTCCCACACATTTTTACCCTATGGGAGCAGTGCTGAAATGTATTGATGACAAAAAAATGCATTTTTTGTGTGACAGAAAGGTGATAATAATATCAGACATCCGTCTCAGCTGTTATCACGCCGAGGTAAGCAACACTCCCAGTTACAGGCTTCATTCTCTCAACTTTGCGGCTACACAACAACAATTCCAGCTGGTCTCTGAACACTCTCCCACTTATCGTGAAGAGGAAGAAATTGATGGAAAATCCCACTTTGTATAGTGCACATGTGTAGTTACGTGACACATGACATGTTGTCATGCGTGACGTCCACCAAATCGGATCTCTGGAGTTTCCACATGACAAAGTGCACGAGCACTGGAATGTAGGTCAGCACGTGAGACATGGAAACGAGAATCAACGTCACAGTCAGTTGGAAACTGCGATCCTCATTGGTCCGTTTGCCTCTCTGCCCATTATGTGCACTCCTGTAGGGGTTAGAATGTTGTCTGCGTTGTTTGGTAACAAACGTCACGCGTATGATGATGAATATGTTCAACGTTGTGATGATTTTCACAGGAATAATCCGTGATAATCCGCAAGGACTTTTTGATGACGTGTATTTATGATGTCACCTGATATCGTGTGATAAATTTTGTATTGTTCTGTCATATCACACACACTGTATTCTTGAATGTGGAAAGAACCTGCTCAAAAAACGTCTGCCAAAACTGAGACCATCAACAGCAAATGTATGCCAACAAATTATTGTACAACAACTTTCGTTATAGACACTCCATCACTCAAGCACTCCGAAGATCCAATTACTTCGCCAGTTGATTCTTATAAATTGCCGTCTCTCCCAACAAATTGACCACCAAGGACAGATGCTCTCAGCTTGTAATTTGTTGTCCAGGCATCATACGGCTTGAAACCATAATAGAACTGATGCAGGTGGATCAAACTCCTGCATGATGCCTTATTTTGAAGTTGTAGGAATCAGTAATGAATCCTAAATAAGTATGTATACCACTCTTGGAGATATTATTCATGGTTTATATTCAAACTTATTGAATATTTTGAGTGATCTCATTCGTATGTATATTGTACTATGCCATTGACAGTAAAGTGTTAATATATAAAGCCTCGATATTCAATGGTTATGCAGCTATCGCCATTGTCACATTCACATCCGGGGTTGTCCACCTTCCTGACACTATGTGTAAAACTAGGCTGTTCAGAACAACATGGGTACCTCAGCTTCCATAGTTTTTCAAAACCGATTTGATGCACACGGTTACAATGTTAACAATATTAATATGACAAAATCCAAGACATCAATTTGGAAATAGTTTAAATCCACATAGCTTTTTGTAACTTCATGAAAAAAGTGTTGTGTGTTTTTTTTTATAATGCATTATAAGTATTGAATTATGTAATGACATATGTAATGAGTTATTTCCCGACCGACTGTTAACCTCTATTTGTGACCTGAAGAATTTAAAGTGATATTCGCAGAAAAACTATTGTTCCCTAATCGATTACATATATGCCTGCAATCTCAAAAATATAGGTTACAAAACAAGCTATGCTTGATCAGATGGATAAATCAAGCATATTACAGTACTATCAGCCACTTTTATTTCGTGTGCCATCAGAGTTACCTCTGACTCAACATAGTTCATGCTCGATTGGTTCAAACACAAATGGGTAAGCTGGAATCGCATTGCATCGAGGGATACAAAGCACCGAGAATGGTGGTAATGTAATAAAACTCAAACTATATCCACCAGACACTTGCAACGAATCAATTAGAAATGGGAATCTGTTTGGGCATACAAGTGCAGATATATGACTGTTTTGTTTGATCAGAAAGGTATGGTAAAATCCATAACTTTCTGCCAGTATCACTTTACCTACAAATACATGAAGTCCAACATGTTTATTTTCCAACCAAGTTGAATTTTGGATGACACTGAACCAACAAATACTTGACTTACAACCCATCAATATTCGTTAGTATTTCTCTGATGTCAGTCAGAATTTTGATAATTTTGTATATTTAGTGGGGAATAATATGTAGCATATACACAGATTTTCACCAGTGTAAATAGTGTGTAAAATAATCCAAAAAGTGAGACCCTTTTATTGTACATCATGATTTCATATTGTATTTTTAAGAACATGGACATGGACATAATTACTAATTACATAATTACTTTGTTCACTCCAATTGAAAAATGGCATCTCGGATGACCAGGGACTTGATGGCAAATGTTTGTATTATTTAATTGGTACTGAAGTCTTGAAACAACTGGCAACTATCTTCAGTCCTCCCCAATCTGCTGGGAGAGTTTTCCTAACCTATTGATTTCTATATTTTTGATTATCATTTTGACACCTGTTCTTTTTTTCCTTTTGGTCCAGCATATAATACAGAGCGATGGACGAGCTCAGATCTAGTTTGGTGTGTACTGTATGGCAAATGAACGAACAAAGGCAATTACATGTTTGTTATTTAGTGTCATAGTGTAGTCATGTACTGATTATTTCAACTCAAATTATGAATACTTGTTGATGTAGTTTCCAGCCAATCAGAATGCACTCTGTTGTTATTCGTTTTGAATATCAACGACATTCCATAGGAGACAGGATCATTGTATTCTGTAGCCCTATCTAGTAACAAATCAGCATTTTATCACAAGAATCGAAAACAACATTTATGCAATTGCTAATTAGGATTCATGGGAGCGTGCAACCGTGCATGAGTGTATGATGCAACATGGCAGTCAGACACGACAGATATTTGGAAATACATAATTAAGCAGTGGCTCATTTGCGAATGAAAATCATGTTTGTAACCAATATTATTCTTCAAAAAATAAGAAGAACTACTGCCCTCGAAAAGACTTTTATACTGTCTTGTGCAGATCTGCATTTCATACATGTAACAAATTATTTTTTGTGTGAAAACATCTAATGCAAGATAACTAAAGGTGTGCTCAATGATTTTGACGATTATAGTCCGTCCGAGTCATCTTTTCATCTGTTTTAATACACATTTTGTACCGGGTTTGGAAATAAACAAACGAAGTGTATCCATCAAACCGAATGTGAATAAATGCCTGAATCGTTATCAAAAGTTCACATCGAGTGCATTTTTCGGTTCATATGTGCAAATATGGTGTAGTTATGAGAAAATTATCAGTGATACACCATGATGTACATGGAATCGTCACTCGTCAGTCTATCTCGCACTTCTATGCTTGGTTTACATCTGCGTGTGATGGATGCAGTTCCTTTGTTTAACCTCTTCACCGCCTGCAGCGCCGGATATTTCCGGCGCAAAACGTAATTGTGTGACGCCTATGTGCCGGAAATATCCGGCGCAAATTCCTCTCCACATTTCTTCTTGTACGGCCTATATTTTTCAGTCGAAACCCCCCACACAGCTTCCGTATATTAATAAATTGTTGTAAGGGAAGTTGCAAACGTTTTCTGCTGCAAAAATAGTATATTTATACGATGGGAATGCATGTAATCCAAAGAGAAACTCTTGGGTTTTCCCTGGTGTTGTCGTCTGACAGATGTATATATGTGTGTGTGAAAGCACACAGAGCAATTATTCTCCAGTGAATTCACTGTCATTTGTATCAGTCTGGTATGGTATTCAACATCAACAAACCGTTAGTTGAAAAAACCTGAGTTGCATATATGTCTTATTCATAATCAAAGACATGCAGATATTAATATTCTGTGGAAGCATGCTTTCGTGTATATTATTTTAAGATTGTGTGAAATGTTGCAGAATTAGTGGTTGTTGTGAGGTTGTTGCCGTGGGAACTAGAACACACCAAGACCCTCATGCTGCTTGCATATGGCTAGATACATTTTCATATTCGTTTAATTAATTTCAATCAACAGTGGGTCTTTCTTTGAGAAATATTATTGTCATGATATATAATTTTGCAATTTTCCTAAAAATATGACCGGCGTGGGACAATTTCTCAGGTCTGGCAGTTAAGAGGTTAAGCGAGAACTGCTAGTTCAAATCAGCAAAAATTTCCCAGAGAACTGGTTATAGTCATTACATTTGTTGTGAGTATGTCTCATTCACTCAAATTAGCATGTTTAATATGAAATATAATTTTCAAGAAATATTCACTGGTTTTGAAGGCAGTTGCTTTAACATAAATAGCCGCTATGATCTTCAAGATCGTTCAAAGTCAAATACAAGATCACATTCAAGGACATCAAGGTCACCACTGGAATTGTCACATGTGATTTTCGTTTTGAAGGCTTCAATATCAAGGTCTAGTATGAAGCATTATAAGTGAAATGTGACGGACATCTATTCATTTTGCAAAGCCACATATCAAAATTGCCTGAATACACATATGAATGCATCACCAAAATTTGATGTAACAAATTCATGGAATAATCTGTCATGTATTTCTGCCAAATATAGTGAACACAGTATCTTTTAAAAAGCTCACATCTCTTGCAACTCAGGAAGAAACTCAAATCACTCTTTCATACGCTGCTACTCCTTGTAACTGCTTTGATCCAAGGGACAAAAAGATTTGTACAGATTTTGTCCAACTCTTTCAAGACGAATGGTGGAAACGCTTATCTAGCACTGAGCCAATTAGTGAAGTCACAATTCCTCAGAGCATTGCTTCAGAAGCATGAAGTTACTGCACTTGATCCTCACTTGGGAATTGGGACACATCTAACAGAGCCCGCCCCCTGAACCCCTCGATCTGTAAAACGTGCAAAAGACATGTTTTCAGTATCGTGTAATAGCTGTAGTACATCTTTGAACATGGTCCATGATTTTATATTGGAATATGCTCTTTGTATCTGTGGAAATAGGTCGATGCAATTTTACAAAAAAAAATATTTTTCTTAAAAAGAAATATATAGATTGTGACGTCATTGATCTCTTGATATCTACAAATTATATAAACACACCTGACTGATCAAAGTTGCAGCAGGAGAATGTACCTTGGAATTATGAAGGTATATCGAAAACAAATATATCCCACATATGAATATGTTAACAAATACCTGATTGTATGCTTAGTATGTATTTAAGGATATTGTGTCATTTCGTCAACATATGGTATTATTAAAATTGTAATTATTCATGCTGGCTGATGGGTATGCTTGCCTTGAACAATATGGATCAGTATCTACTAGAACCTAACATTAATGTAATGCACTGTGTTGAACTCATACAGGAAATGTCACAAAAGAAATCACGTCCCTACAAGCACGTCACTGGGTTCAGATAGTGTGTGCTTGATCAACATTTGTAGTTAATTGAGCAGACAGTGTTGGGATATTGAGTTTGAAACAGAAGGAGATATGTTGAAGCATGATGGTCCAAATATATAATCCATGGATTTCTCTCATAAATATGATCTGAATGAATGTCGAAATAGTCTCTCCATAAGTAAAATAATGCTCTGGGAGACACAAGGTAGGTCTTCAATATTAATAGAGAAAATTTGTCTAATGTACTTGCAAAACCTTTGGTCCTTGGATGTGCACTCATTTAGGTTTACAAAAGTATACATGCTATAAACACAGCAGGTCATTCACAGCGATCATCATGTAACATTTCTCAAGGATGTTAATATTTTTAGCATTTGGTTATGAATGTGGTATATTTTGGATGACAACAAATGTACCAAACACGTTGACTTTTATCAACAAATTCCGATGCCGGTGTTTCTCATATGTGAAGATTTTCTTCATTGTGTTTTTTTGCGAATTCTATTCATATCATGTTGGAAAATGTATCTAATAAAACTATTGCAATAGAATACATACATTTCACTTGCTTTTGTCTTTTGCTTAGCCTGCAGTGCCTGAATAGCAATTACCTTTTTTGGCATGTCCATGCCAACATTGTGTATCGTTTTTTCTTGTTTCAAGCATAAGGATTAAGTCTATTCATCTTTACTTAACGGCTATTGATGAATGCAGTTTGACTGTGCAAACAAACATAAAGCTTTTAATATGACACTTTTGTTTGTCTGTCATTATTGAGCTGCAGAACAAATATATGCACAAAGTCTCATTGATCAAGTCCACGTGAGTTTGTAATGTTCATTAATTTCTTGCCATTAGTAGAAACATGTATCCTTTAACATGCAAATGAGAGAAAGATTTAGCCACATGTCACAACATGTCACTGCAGGTTATGACTGTCTGGCCTAAAATTTTGTTCACTATTGACATGATAATTTTGTTCATATCTTCTATTTCCACATCAGCTTTGCTATATTTGTTCAATATTGCATGGTATCCTGTCTGTTCAGCGCCTCTGAACATGTATATGGTATAATGCTATACATATGTATTAAATGATAATTTACTGTTGGGCAATTACACAATATCAATGGTGTTTTCACTGCAACGCTGGTCTTAAACTATATACAATTTTGTAACTGTAACAAATGCACCAAAACAATTTCTTGTGATTCCTTAATAACCATAATCTGACCTATAATATTTCCATACATTTTTACCCTGGCAGCAGTGCTGAAATATATTGATGACAAATAATGCATTTTTTGTGCGACAGAAAGATAATAATAATAATATCAGACATCCGTCTCAGCTGTTATCACGCCGAGGTAAGCAACACTTCTAGTTACAGGCTTCATCCTCTCAATTTTGCGGCTACACAACAACAATTCCAGCTGGTCTCTGAACACTCTCCCACTTATCGTGTAAAGGAAGAAATTGATGGAAAATCCCACTATGTATAGTGCACATGTGTAGTTACGTGCAATCAACATGTTGTCATGTGTGACGTCCACCAAATCGGATCGCTGGAGTTTCCAAGTGACAAAGTGCACGAGCACTGGAATGTAGGTCAGCACGTGCGACATGGACACGAGAATCAACATCACAGTTAGTTGGAAACTGCGATCATCATTGGTCCGTTTGCCTCTCTGTCTGTTATGTACGCTGGTGTAGGCGTTAGAATGTCGCTTGCGTTGTTTTGTAACGTACGTCACGCGTATGATGATGAATATATTCAACGTTGTTATGATTATCACTGGAATAATCCTAAATAGTAATGATTCTATGGCGAATAATATAGTGAATGCCTTTTCTTTGGGTACGCGCACTGTGCAGACGTTGTATTCAATATATCGGTGCATGTATAGCATGTGATACGGTAGGATGAAGAGAGATATCCCGATGAAGATCAAGATGCATAGTATCCTTGCACGAAGCACTGTACATAACTTCTTGAACTGGGTGGGTAAATATACTGCAATGTAACGTTCCAAAGTGAAGGCCAGAATGACACACGTGGAATAGCCGCTGAATAAATCTTGTAGATACTGTAAGAACTTACAGAAAAAGTTACTCTGATTGTATATATCTGCTGAACTATCCAAGAAGAAAAAACACCGAAGATATGTAAGATTTTTCGAGAAGAAAACACTTAGTAAATACAGTGTATCCGATATCGCTAACACAAGGAGATAGGCATTGGATGATACAACTCGCATTTCTGGGGCAGAAAATACCAAGATGCTGAGACTGTTGCCCACTGAACCCAATACCATGAAGACCAATGACGAGTACAAGTACACTTTGTGCGAAATCATCAGCGGTGGTTTATCGTTCAATATCCAACAGGCCAAGTCACTGAAGTTGGATGATATATTGTTCTCCATCATGGATGATGACGTGGTGGAGCTATTTGCTATTATGGAAACCAAGCTAATATCCAGATTCAGACTTGAAGCAACTGGTTGATCAAGATGGGGTCCATTGCCTGATGCCATTCTGTTTGTATACTACCTGCAAATAAGAAAATACATATCAGGACTTTTAAGAATTAAAGTATCCAGCCACCTGCGTTAATGCTTTGGCAACCTCTTCAGGAATAGCATCATGATAATTATATTTTGGCCCAAGTATCATATCCTGTGCTTTGGTCTATATTCAATAAGGATTAAAAAAGTGCGAGACGGATTAAATGGTATGCTCTTCAGTGGACGAGTAGTATTAAGGCGCAGCATTTGGTACTTGGGCCATTATGTTCATAACAATTGCTTCATATTGTAAAGTAATGATCATATCATTGAGCCGTATCATGCATGCAAAGAGAGCTTTAAAACAAATTACTGAGCAATACATGTGTGACAATTTTATGAACATCTATTCTCAGACAGCAAAGTGGTCACAAATCCAGACAGGGAGGAATTATGATGCAGACCCATACATTTTGGTGAGTGATAATATCAATGCATGCACATAGCCAAACAAATGAGGTGTAATGGAGTCATGTGCAGTCACATTGAATATATTAAACATCGAGTTCTATGTCACACGCGACTTTGAAAGGATACGAATGAAGCAAACAAACATAAATTTCAAACCACAGGGATAATAATACCTATGTTTCGCTCATCCGCTCACTGGTTTACTCTTCATGGCCTGCATCAATCATATAGGAGAAACAATGTGATCTTTCAGAGGGAACCCTACATATTCCAGATGACATCTGTATTTGCTCATTGATATCAGCAGCTGATTCATTGGAGAGGCTAATGGGGAATGTCACAGTACCTATAATGTCCACAGAAAAAAAACCTCAAACAGATAAATAACAATTCCTGCTTGACTGGAATGTTTGTTTTCTGTGTTTTTGTTCCTTCATAGGAAAAAATGCAATTAGCTGATTGTCAGAGATGCGTATCCTGCTAATAATATATGGCAGGTACTCACATAATGGGGTCAATTGAGAGATATTCTTCCAATAAACAGCATTTACATATTCCACCAGAACACTATCGACTCAGGGTTTTTGTCAGAAATTCAATTCAAACTGGAAGATGTGGCTGAGAAGAAATGAAAGATTTTCCAAGTTCATGCAATTGATTTACTCTGCACTTCCGTTCTGCCACTTTTGAGTATGTTTTTGTGTACTGTATAGTGCAGCAACTGCTGTTATTTTGTAATTAATAATATGGGAAACAAAGCTAGACACAAATCTCATCTTTGCATACTGCTGAACAGCACATGACATTACAATAATACAAAAAGTGCATGTTAATCGTGTGTGTTGATAGATATAATAACTATTTTATATGAACAGTTTTTATCTTGATGAAGTGAACTGTCAATATGTCTCCATGTAACATTCATACAACCAACTACAATAAATGAACATACCTTGGATTGTGTTATTCCATTCGACAGCTTGTGGTGTTACTCCGTATGACATACGTTTACTAAGTGTGCCACAACGATGTGGGCCAATAATCCACATCAAATCCCATCCGCACTCGGTCACTTCATTAGACATCCCAATCATAGATACTTCGTCATGTGAAGCTCACCTATATAACCATAATCACCCCGTTGCTGCAATGGGCTTCTGTGATTTCCTTTGCTTCCAAGCTTTCGTGCAAGGGGCAGACGATCGCTCAATTCGCGGCGGGCAGTCCCTTGGCTCGCTTATGTGGCTGTGTTTGGTCGGGAATCTGCCCGGTAGAACCATGAGAGGTAGGACGGTGCCTGACAAGCAACACTGTGAATGCGTCGTGAGCCAGACGACAGCAGAGTTGATATAACGTGGCTCACATATGCTCGAGCGTCAATTGTAGCATATCTAAGCAAACTGAGCCCATGGCAGCCACTGCAGGAATTACCGCAAATCACATAGGCTGCTCCATGAATGGGTCTAGTAGTATTTTGTTACAACAGATGACTTCTTGTTTTTCTGTTGATGGACAAGGAATCCATAAATTTTCAATCCTTTAAATATCGTGGCCCAGTTTTGTGTGTGTGTGTACAAATCATAACTCTACTTCATTACCACAGTTTTACCCATCCAAATTTGTTTTATTAACTCAATAACAATATGATTACCCTAACAACATAAATACAGTCATATACTCGTGTGAGACATGCATCACACTGAATATGCTTGTACATAGTAAATTTCACAAGGCCTAACCATTCACTCTAACACTGATGACGAGAATCTGGGAACAAGAATATCAACACACTGGTCGAGTGCAGTTCTAAGTCTTTGGAGTTTTGCCACTCCAATTTGAAGTTGCTTTTATTATGGTTATCAACGAAAATTTTGTAATCATGATCGTCAAATCTAGTCGGTCTCGTTGTTGTGTTCGGTATATTCGTCCCATCATTAAGAATCTGCTTTACTGAGAAATTGCCCTGCGAGTTGTGTTCTATTTCAAAATTTAAATGTCACATTTATGAGAATCCATTCAATATAGATGCTCGCAACTTCCCAGACTATTTCTATATGCTGTGTAGAAGATTATAGTGATATAATTTGACACAGATAAATATTTCTCAAAATATTGATAATAATAATAATAATCTCAATTACATCCTGTACTAAAAATAACGAACTATCCATGCCCAAAATTTACTTACACTGCACAATGGGTATCCTGCTATGGCACCCGAGTCTCAGTGTTTCCATTATCCAAGGCAGTGTTGCACATTAACACCATTTTGCTCTTTTACCAAAGTCCCAGAACACATGGTCGCACTGGTTTTCTGGTCCAAATTGCAGGCTCGACCCTTCCCTCAAAACAACCAAGCATGACTCAAGACATCCATACCAGTGGCCATGCACTGGTGACTCTGCAAGCAGAGGGTCAAGCAGCAAAGTGGACCAAAAAATCAATGCAGCCATGTGCTTTGGAATTTTTGCTTAACAGCAAAATAGTGTCAAATTTGCGCTGTAAATGTGCCGCACTCACTTCGGTCGCGTGTTCCCAATATCCACCCCAGATAAATAGGCAATATCGGGAGAAATTACCACATTGTGTTGAGCTCAAGTTAATATTATTACAAAATGTGATTGTTCTCTCTCATCACTAAGGTTGGTATTGATTCTTGCAGTTGTGTTTGGATTGTGAGTGCGAATAACAAAAGTCAGGACGTAACGAACTGTACATTTCCAAAACTGCAAATCAAGTCCAGGTGTTATTAATTCATCAAATGGTGACCAGCAAATGTCGAGCTTCTGTCACAACTCGCATCCCATGACAAGGACAGAAAATGTGTAACACCAGTAGCCTTGAAAGCTAATTTAGCACTTGAAGCAATACATTGGAAAAGTAGATTTCGTATGACATGGAATAAAAATGACTTAGGGATAGTGAAGAAAATCTGTTATTTGTTTGTGTGAGATAGAGATTTGCTATTTGTTTGCTACTTGTTTGTGTGAGATAGATATTTCCGGAGGAGTCGTCAGTACGAATCCCATGCGAGCCTTCAGGAACTGAAGACGAGTCGGAAAGCATGTTTACATGTTCACCTTCCATCACATCATAAATAGCAAAACACTTACAGACATGTAAATATATGCCCATAGCTTAGAGTTGTTCCGTGTTTGAATACAATACACTGAAATAATTGCATGATTGATGAGGAATGTTGATAGTATTGCAGGCAATTTGTCAAAATAAATACACATTTTACATGAGTGTCATATTTACCTTACATTATAATGTATATTTCTGGACAATATATAGAGAATAATCAATAGATAACTGATGTGTCAGTTGTCCATGCATTTAGTGGTAGTTGAAATGTTCTCTATATGCCCTATTTATTTTGTGGGCTCAGATAATCACTATCGTTGAGAAAAAACATATATGATAGTTGATCCTTCAGACGCTAGGAAGGGTTTTTTATCATAAGACGGATATCACAAGCATTCAAGCACCCATTCAGTGTGTGACCTCGAAGTTGATATTCATTAATGAGGTCCAAAAAGCTAGACGTGTCTCCTGTCAAACGTTTGTGTTCTGCATACAATCAATACTTTACAGGGTTATGAAAAGAGGGATTCGAAACACAGAAGATTGAATAAACAAAACCTTTTTTGTAAGACTGGCACACAACGCGTTTTGAATGTGCTGAATTTGGATGAATATACACACGCTAACAATTCGAAGTAATATTATTAATCCAAGTACTCAAAATATATTATTTATATCTTTCATTTGACATTCCTAAAATGTGGCGTTATATATAATTACATGAAATTGTTACTATCTTCGTAGTAGGCCTCTCATATGTGTTGAAGGCATATCATTTGTAATGCTTGATGATATGTATGATATTCGTTAACATATGAACGCGTTAACAGTGTGTGCATAAAATGGTGAATTCTTGATTATAAAAAATTGCATTAGTTATTTTGTCCTGTAAGTTGCCAATGAGAGCATCTTTGGCGTAAGTCATGCTAATCTTAGTTAATTAGTCATTTTCTCAAAAGTAAGAATAACATTGATAGTAATTGAACTACAGTGATATAATACATGTACTTGGTAATTTATGCAACAGGTCTCTGAATTTGGAAGCTTTTACTTGGAATTTAAAGGCAAGAAACCTTTTAAACTGATTATCTCAAAACCACCAAAAACGAGTTACGCCATTTTTGCTTTAGGGGGACGATATGTGTTGAAGGCATATCATATGTTATGCTTGATGATATGTATGATATTCGTTAACATATGAACACGTTAACAGTGTGTGCATAAAATGGTGAATTCTTGATTATAAACTCGATGTTCGTGCATGACCACGGTGACAGTTTTTACAGGCCAACAACATAGGAAAGGAATCATCTTTGTAAATGTGTGCAATACGAACTATAGGTGAGGACAAAAAGCACAATGCAGGGTGTGTTACTTAGAAAAATGGATCTCAGAGATTTTTGCTTGCAATCAGACTGCCATTTCTCATCTGACCTTGGTACTGATGGAACCTGGCTGGAGAACAAAGAGTTGTGTTCAGTATTTATCAGTGTGGTCAATTTCCATATGTCCATGGTTGTAGAGATTGTTATTCGGGATACACAAAAAGGCTTATTATATAATGTCCTTCATCTCACTTTGAGGTTGCCAAAGCAACAAGGCCGAGGTTCGATCATGCAATAGTGATAAAAGGCATGCATTCGCTAGATCGAAACTATGTAATAGCAACCCCTTTTTCCCTTTTAAATTCATGCATTTAAAGTGAAAATATCATGATATTGCATTTGGGTTATTCAATATCTTCATCAGTGGTTTAATGTCAGTCCTCAACTGTCAGTAAATGAAGAAACCATTCCATATAAAGTTTAAGTTTCCGCATTTGATGTATCACTGTTTAGATTTTAGATAATTTTTTGCGCTTAGCCCTGAACTCAGTAATGTACACACACTCAAAGCACTGTACTACCACTCAGTATACACCTGGTACCTGTCTGGACCTGAGCTGAAACAGACAATGTAGTGTGAACTACTTTGCTCAGGACACTAGTGAGATAACGCAACAGTCTAGTCCGGGACTCGAACCATGACCTTCGAATCACCAGCGCGAAGCTGTGCCATTGTGCCACAGTCCCAGTGCATCAGCAACTTTACTCAATATACACATGTAACATGTTGCTACCCACAAACATAAATAAATGTTATGAGAAAATTTAAATGACTTCACCAGAAATCACGCTATGGCACACATGATATGATTTGAATCAGTAATGCGCAGTCATATATTCTGTATAAGTACACGGTGGCTAGGCGTTACGCGTTATTCATGGAGTGCCGCGTAAAATCGTGAGTATTACGCGTTATTCGTGAGGAAATGGCAGGCTGTGGTTGATCCCTAGCAGGAAAAACATACAATTTCGCTAACTATGCCGTTTTGAAATGTCGGATTTGGGTTTGCACGGAACATTACACATATTCATGATTGTTGTTGAGAATTTAAATCAAGGAAATAAGCCAGTGTAGCGAGACCTTCGGCTGCACAATATCTGTCAATGTTGCTTCGACAGCCGCTCTCCCCGGTTTTGGGGTTGATAATATTATGTATCGGCATTAATGTAGATAGAATGACAGGTCTATGATATTGAAAGTATGGGCTTCACATGTGCCTATCTTCAAAATGTTTCACAATGGTCGCAAGCGGCACGAATCTAGGTTGAATGTATCATTTGTTTAGTTGCTATACTTTACGCGATTTGCGTGAGGGCATTACGCGTATGTGCATGAGTAAATATTTTGTTGAGGTTGGGATATTTCTGTTTTTTAATGCGAATTTTTCTCCAGTTTTACTGCCCAATTGATGGAATAAATTCAAGTTCAAAAGATAATGTTTTCACTTGGTGAGCTTCTGTGTAAAAGACACGAAAAACTCTTAGTATTGCCAAATTCAGATTTATGAAGATTGGGAGGAACATATGGAGTATAATGATAAGTGAGAAGTATCGTTAGTACTGGACATTGTGCAGCCTCAAATCATACTTTAAAAATCTCTATGTATGCATTATCAGCTCTACTATCCCCGACAATGCTCACATGTTTCCTCATGCTGTAACGTGTGTGCATATTTTCTCCCTCAGGCTGATACGCGTAAACCATAAAAAGCTTCTCAATTAATAGAATACTCGATTAAAACAACTGGTTGCATTGTGTAACAATAAAGGAAGATTTATCCGAGCATTCTATGATTTACAAACATGCGCTTTGTTGGTTTCAATTGATAGCCGATGATATTTCACAAACTAGTCGCAAGCGTGAGGGTGTTGTCACGAACTGTGTGTCCATTTTCGTAAATATAACGATGCATACAAGTAATTCATAGTAGCATACGCAATATTTACTCATTGGGATGTTCCGTGGAAACAAAATTTCAGCAAGAAACTGAACTTTTTCATTGATTTTCCTCATTTGAAGTGGGGACCTATGTCGTTTCCTGTGTCATTTCCTCACGAATAACGCGTAATACTCACGATTTTACGCGGCACTCCCTGAATAACGCGTAACGCCTAGCCACCGTGAAGTAGTATGCCCTGATGACCCTGCCAAGCAGTGTGTACGTAGAGATAAAAGCGATTTTTATTCTGCAATAAAATAAATAAAGGCCTGATGCCTCAAAATCATTATTTGGTTTCTGAGCTGTTTTGTAGGGTGTCCTTTGCAGGTTTTCTATGTGAATTAGGCTCATTTGTATAAGAAGTGCTGGATTTTCCAGAATATGAACTGATTACCCTGCCATTAAGTGTGTACATACTGATTGAAGGACGATGTTTATTCTGGATTTAGAAGTGGGCAAAAGGGGCGTTCCCTTGATTTCAGAAAACAAACATGAAATTTTGATTTTTGCCTCCTTTTTTGATAGCACAAACTCGCATGTGCCGAATCAATATTCGTACCTTTGTGAAATGTTTCTCTCTCTCCAATTTTCAAGCTCTGAGAGCCTCATGATTCCCCATGGATCATCCAGAGATCATTGGCTGCAATACCAAAGTTTCCTGCCTGTATATAACTTTGATAAACCTTTCTGTGACTTACCTGACCCAAATATGCCAGTTATATCAGGAGCACATGCAACGATGTCATATGTCACCTTAATGCCAGTCTGCTATTTTACCAATGTTCTTGCATGACCACAGTGATACTTTTTACAGACCAACAACATAGGAAAGGAATCATCTTTATAAATGTGTGCAATACAAATTATAGGTGAGGACAAAAAGCACAATGCAGGGTGTGTTACTTAGAAAAACGGATCTCATAGATTTACGCTTGCAATCAGACTGCCATTCCTCATGTGACCTTGGTACTGATGGAACCTGGCTGGAGAACAAAGAGTTGTGTTCAGTATTTATCAGTGTGGTCAATTTCCATATGTCCATGGTTGTAGAGATTGTTGTTCGGGATACACAAAAAGGCTTATTATATAATGTCCTTCATCTCACTTTGAGGTTGCCAAAGCAACAAGGCCGAGGTTCGATCATGCAATAGTGATAAAAGGCATGCATTCGCCAGATCGAAACTATGTAATAGCAACCCCTTTTTCCCTTTTAAATTCATGCATTTAAAGTGAAAATATCATGATATTGCATTTGGGTTATTCAATATCTTCATCAGTGGTTTAATGTCAGTCCTCAACTGCCAGTAAATGAAGAAACCATTCCATATAAAGTTTAAGTTTCCGCATTTGATGTATCACTGTTTAGATTTTAGATAAATTTTTGCACTTAGCCCTGAAATCAGTAATGTACACACACTCAAAGCACTGTACTACCACTCAGTATACACCTGGTACCTGTCTCGACCTGAGCTGAAACAGACAATGTAGTGTGAACTACTTTGCTCAGGACAATAGTGAGATAACGCAACAGTCTAGTCCGGGACTCGAACCATGACCTTCGAATCACCAGCGCGAAGCTGTGCCATTGTGCCACAGTCCCAGTGCACCAGCAACTTTACTCAATATACACATGTAACATGTTGCTACCCACAAACATAATATACATAAATAAATGTTATGAGAAAATTTAAATGACTTCACCAGAGATCACGATATGGCACACATGATATGATTTGAATCAGTAATGCGCAGTCATATATTCTGTATAAGTAGTATGCCCTGATGACCCTGCCAAGCAGTGTGTACGTAAAGATAAAAGAACGATTTTTATTCTGCAATAAAGTAAATAAAGGCCTGATGCCTCAAAATCATTATTTGGTTTCTGAGCTGTTTTGTAGGGTGTCCTTCGCAGGTTTTCTATGTGAATTAGGCTCATTTGTATAAGAAGTGCTGGATTTTCCAGAATATGAACTGATTACCCTGCCATTAAGTGTGTACATACTGATTGAAGGACGATTTTTATTCTGGATTTAGAAGTGGGCAAAAAAACAGAAAACAGAAAACAAATCTGAAATTTTGATGTTTGCCTCCTTTTTTGATAGCACAAACTCGCATGTGCCGAATCAATATTCGTACCTTTGTGAAATGTTTCTCTCTCTCCAATTTTCAAGCTCTGAGAGCCTCATGATTCCCCATGGATCATCCAGAGATCATTGGCTTCAATACCAAAGTTTCCTGCCTGTATATAACTTTGATAAACCTTTCTGTGACTTACCTGACCCAAATATGCCAGTTATATCAGGAGCACAATGTCATGCAACGATGTCATATGTCACCTTAACGCCAGTCTGCTATTTTACCAATGTCAGTCATTGCAACGCTAAATTTTGCAAAAGCAGGGAAACTAGAACGTCTCCGAATGACGCATAGGAACCAATGGCAACATTCGAGCGAGATTTAAATATTTTGCTATAAACTTCTTTTCAGAGGTTAGGCGGTTTCCTGACTCATCAACACAGATTATGATACATCATTAAGTAGGTTTTTCTTGGAATACATACTGCAAAAAAGGAAAACCATTGAAATCAATGTCCCATGCGAACGTGCTTTATATTTCATCAGTATCACCAGATATATTGCAACCATAGTGCATGCTTGAAATATTGTTGTTACATACTGTGTGTGATATAACTGATGATTTCCTATAAGAAAGAGTTAGGTAAAAAATACTCTCTTGTTGAGGCAAAATCCTTAGTTCGAGATTGATCAGCAGTGCAGTGAGTAATTTGTGCTGACTCTAAGTGTGGAACGTATCAAAATCGAAATAACCACTAAGTGCAGTCTGTGGGGTCTCCTTTTTCCATCACGAAACCTCCGTCTGTTGAGGGCGACAGTCTAGAGGCTGCGCTGGGGTGTGGAGTCATTTAAATTATGTGTGGTAATGTAGAAAATGTATCATGGTTCTGGTTAGGCACGTGCATCATTGAAAAACCCTGCGGACTTTTGAATGAAACAAAAAAAAACCACAGCACTTTCTTTTGTAAACTGAAACCCATGCACTGGTTTTGATGATACAATGATTGAAGCCTTGCAAAATTTGGTGTATGATTGGCTAAATAAGCCTTCTTCAACCGGATCTGTCACCAGCATTTAATTGCGGGAGAAAATGGTTAACCAAATGGACCATATTCGACTGAGGCCAGCAGGCAATTTTAAAGAGAGAATTAACATAAAACCGAGTCACGACATCACTTTCTTCGGGTAGACCCTAATAACCAGAATCATAATACTTAATTTTTCGGGCTTAATTGGGTATTGAGGTGGGATTCCGATATATTTCTGTTGTCACCTGATATTACATGATATTGATAAATTTGGCTTTGCGGTGCCATATCACACATACCATATCATTGAATGTGGAAAAATATATCTACCAGAACCGAGTGCAATCAACAGGGAATGCATGCCAATAAACATCAACGGTCAATAGCCCACAGGGACTCCACCACTCAGCACTCTGCAGATCCAATTAGTTCGCCAGTTGATACTTTTAAATTGCGTTTTCTTGTTACAAATTGACCACCAAGGATAGAAGCTCGCAGCTTGTAACTTGTTGCACGGGCTGAATATTGCTGGAAGCCAGTGTAAAACTGATGGCGGTGGATTTAACCCGTGCATACGACCACATTTTGAAGTGGTAAGGAATCACTAATGAATAGTAAACAAGTGTTTACATGTCTCTCGGTGTGCTTTCATATTTCCATGGTGTATAATCAAACATGTTTAATATTCTCAATGATCACATTCGTATGTACAATCACATTCACAGTAAAGTCTCAATATATGAAGTTTTGATATCCAATAGCTACGCAGCGATGTCCAATGCCTCATTACATCCAAGGTTATTCATTTTCGTAACTGACAATATGTGTACAAGTAGTTTGTCCAAAATGTCATGGATAACTCGGTTTACGAATCAAAGGTCTAGATGAACACCAACATACTTTACACGTGTCAGACAGTATATAATTCAAAAATGGGAGTTACCTCTTTATGTGAGTGTTATCCAGACGGAGACATATATTCAAGAAACTGAATAAACAGCAATCCAACATAAATCACCAAATTGTTCGAATATGTTCAAGTCAAGCTGAGATTGGCCTCATTCAGCAAGTCAGGGGCAATAAGCATTATTTGATCCCGTCAGGGATATTTCATCATGGCACTCTCAATGCATTATCCCATGATGAGAACAGTGCCAGGAAAAACTCATCTGGCACTCTGTGGTTGTCAAGCAAAACGTCATGAAAAAGAACGAAAACATTATCATTGCAAAAGCTACGTTACTAAGGCCATGTAAACACCGGCAACATGGACATGTTTTAGACAATTTCAACGCCTGTAACTTGCTGTAAGTACGGAAATTGTGCCAGAAACTGCACATGGCATTGTATTCTCATGCCAGATGGGTTTATTTTGGCACACGACTCTTTATCTGGCACTCGAAACAATGCCATATGCATATATTACAGATATCATCAGCTGATGGAAACAATTTGTACAGTATATAGCACGGTTACAAAATTATCAATAACAGCACGGAGATGTGGATCATATTCAAGACATCAAACTGGAAATATTTTCCAATCACATAGTTTCTATTAGTTCATGTTTTTTTCTTGATATATTATTATGACATAATAAGCAATGAGTTTTTTTCCGACCGACTGTTCACTTCAACTTGTGATGAGAAGATTTTAACCTACAAATGTACTTTAACCTACATGTACTCAAAAATGTGTTTTCATTTCATAAAAATGTTGAATTCTGGGTGACACTGAATGAACGAAATTTGACTCGGACAATCTCATCAATATTCATTGGAGTTTCTGGCTATATTGTGTTATCTTTCGTAGTTAGTGGACTTGCGTGGTTGCATGTACAGCTCAAAAAGATAATTGTCTCTAGTGTAAATAGTATGTGTACATTAATCCAAAATGTGGAAATGGATGTAAACATGGTAAACGAGAGCCTTTTATTATGGATCAACAGTTCAGTTTTTACCGTAAATGTCAAATTATCAGGAAAAGATTTGACGAAGCACTTTGAAAGTCTGATCGATTATATTCGACAGTATGTTCCAACAACTCAAGAAAATCGCTATCTACAGGACACTCTAATCAGAGCCTGGCCTGTAAACATGATATATCGATCATAATGGAGAAAAAAACATGTGCAAATTTGCTGACAAGACCACACAGGGATCATAATTTGTTCAGTGATGTGGATGGCACTACAGACTATACTGCTGCTTCCTGTATTCGTTCTCAGGTGACAAATGTCAGACAATCGAGAGATATAGTGATTCAGGTTTTCTCGTGAACTGTAAAAATATCTACATTGTATTATATTATTCAATATTCGCCACTCTTGCCTGCTTGGGTGAAACCTTGATGAAAGAATCTGTCCATATCAATTCTTACTCGCATAGAAATTTATATATACTATTCATGCATTGGTTCCTGTTGCATAGAGGAAATAGCTCAAGGCCAATGCTGACAAATGGGTGGCGCCCCTAGTGAGTAAATCGTGCAGGCAACCGTTTGTGGTTTAAGTGTTGAATACTTCTTAAGTACATGTAGCATGTCATCACATGTCATGACGTTCATTAGTGCATTGGTTATACAAGTGAATAACGATATCTGTTTCAATGAAACATTGATCATGGAATATTGTGTTGTCGAAACAAATGGTTGTAGAGCACACGGATTATAGGGGTTGGGTTCTTCAACAACTCGGTAGATCATACGGAAGAGCTGGGTTACTCCTTGTACTATTGCGACACATTCTCATGTGGTGTTTGCATGTTTAATGACAATATCAAAATCTGGCAACAATATTTTCTATGGATGCATCCCCGTGGGGTGTTCGTTCCCCCATGTATGGGGAAACGCACAAAATTGAAGTCACTGTGTGACACTCGGTGGGCATCACGAGCAGACGCACTATATACACTCAAATCCTGCTCCCCTGTCTTAGTCGATGCGTTGGGGACCCTGGCCACTGATGGTGACTCCAAGATGAGGGGACTTCCAGGCAGCTATCCTGAAATTCGTCTTCATCGTGTCCCTGGTTGCTGTTGAGCATATCTTGTGTTGCACAGTTCCACTGTCCAAATTGCTGCAGTCTAAATCCCTAGATCTCCTAGAAGACTGACAGGAAGCAAAGACTGTAATATCGATTTTTCAAGCAGAGAGGAATGATCCACAAATATAAGATGCGGTATACGACGTAGCCTGCGACATGGCAGTAGAGCAAGGTGTCCAACCTTCTGTACCACGGCGCACAGGGAGACAGGCACATCTCGGTAATGTTCCAGCTGATTCCCCGAGCGATTACTGGCACAGGGTCATCTACCACCCTTTTATTGTCCACCTTATACTGAAAATGATCCTGAGGTTAGTAGACACCAAACCAACGTTCATTGTCCAACAGTTCCATAGGAATACACAAATAGGAAGCGTATCATGGATAGTGTATCATGGTACACTTGGTATCCTGATCACAAACAAAATACAAGTGCTGACTCACGTGTGCATTACGACGACATGATGAACTGGTATCTTCCTGATATATTTGAAAAAAAAAAACCTATGTACTTGTCATACACCTCTTTCACCAACTTTGTTTCAAATTTCTAAATTGCTTCAGTAAGTTGTTGGGCAGTTGTGTACTAATTTCAACTGGTTACAGGAGAAACAACTATATTCACACACCGTCTGCCCCTGATGAAGCCAGTGTGGCTTCAGATATAAACGGTTGGTCGGGCTTTGTTTCTATTCCGAAAGTGTTTAATGTTATGTTTTTTTTTTTTTATTGTCATCATCAAAATCTTGCTATGAACGGTAATAGGTTGATACATAAATTGATAACATATTGTATTATTCAAATAAGAATGGAATGCAAGGCATAGAAAACTCCAGCAAACATATTCATATTTATTTTCACGATCCATTTTCACAATGGTGAGGCTAGTATTGTCCAACAATCTGTTTATGTTTCATATTATCATCTCGAAATATGATATTCCATGAACAAAGCGGTCAGTTTTCTTCAATTTTTAGTTGACGAAGTCTATAGCAACGAACATTCTAATCCGTAGTGAAACGTATTGTTATCAAGTGTGTAAAAAATGTATCTCGTATGTATGACTTATATCTTGTATGTACGACTTTTTAACTCGTACGTACGACTTATTAACTCGTATGTGCGACTTAATAAGTTATTAACTCATACGTATGACTTAGTATCTCAGAGGAACGACTTACTAACTCGTATGTATGACTTAAAAAGTCATACTTTTCGAGTTAATAAATCATATGTACGAGTTACTAAGTCATTCGTACAAGATACTAAGTCGTACGGACGGGTTAACAGGTCGTATGTATGAGTTAATAAATCGTAAAACGACTTAATAAGTCGTACTTACGAGTTATTAAGTCGTACGCGCGAGATATAAGTCGTACGTACGAGATAATATTTTTTACACCCGTGATAGCAATACGCTTCCGTAGCTGCCACCGTCATCTCTCCTTATGTTTTAGGGATTGACCCTTCTTCTGAGGGCATTGCAGTCCTACAAACAATCGACGGGGAAATTACAACGCCAATAGCCTGACGGAGCGAAGCGACAGAGGGCTTTTGACATACCGGGTAGTCATTTTACCTGAGATTTTTTGTAGGACTGCAATGCCCGAGAATGCAGGATTAATACCTATTATAACATAAACCACTTCTTCTTGATTTTAAGCCTGATAAAACAAAGAAAAGAATAAAATGTCGCACATTTTGGCCAGAAATACACGTAGAATAGCAAAAAAATCGTTGACTTTAAATCTCCGCTACGATCAGCATGACCGCCCAGAGCCAGAACGCTGGCCAGAAAACGTAATAGCATAATATTATTGATCGACCGTCAAGATGCAGCGGTTTCGTCAGAGAGTGTTCTATACTCTCTGGTTCCGTTCGACTCTCCCTGCCGTCTGCAGATGCAGCATTGAGGGATCGTCTCAAAGACGTCGAATGAGTAGATTTAAGACAAAAACATGACATCGTTTTATTTTTTAATCCATTTAAAAGGGAATATTCATAATATGCGTGTATGGCGAAAAGTGAACGACAAAGAATGAAAGCTAGTTTACAGCCATAAGGTACATCGAGCAACTTTATTCAAGTAAATGTAGGATATCATTTTTAAAAATTGAGATTCGGCCTGAATAACCACATCTTGAAGGTACCCAGGGGTAGGGTTGCATAACTATAGAAATCGAGTAGATCTCTCCTCGATTTCTATGGCATAACATACCACATATCATAACAACAGCGGCTCTGACCAAGATGCAATAGCAGGGTGTCTGCATGTCTGTCTGCAGACTCAAGAGTTCAAAACAGACAAAACTGATATCAGACTTACAGACAATTAACAGAGCATAACTTATTTTGAATAATGATTTTTGAGACGATTGGTTTCATATATGTAGTTTCACTGTGACACCATACCTAAATACACAATTGTGCATTCGAGAACGTGAGTGCAGGCCCACGAATCGCACGTACACATTGACACGACCCCTTAAAATATTTCTTGGTCGCAACATCAACTCTTTTGGACATGTCGATATTACACCCGAAATACAGCAAAAATAGGACTGTCATGTGGTCCTGCATATATCAATAGGAAGTCAAGTGTATGGACTTGTTCAAAGTGCTTTAGTTCCACTGGATATCGGAACGATCATGTATATTTTGCGTGAGATTTGTTGCAAGCGTGTGCACACCGTTCCGCGGCATTTGGAAATACATCGGGTCCGCGCCTTGACTGATGATATGGCGATGGCCGAATGACAGGTTGCTCGAACTTCGAAGACGGATGAATACTGGGCTTCTACAGATGATAAAACACAAATGAAGTTAGTATCCTTGAGAAGACATATTGTAAATTTCATTTATCGATAAGTATATATGAAACAGAGATTATTTCCTTCGTACTGTCGCCGCAAATTGTCAATACATTTCCGCGGCATGGAGAAGCGATATGCGCCATGATGTTGATGAATCGATTTTCTCTTTCTAGGGCGGCTCTCGTCTATCGTCTCCAGTAGCATCTGCTTGCAACATGGACCCGAGCTATGCCTGGGGATTCCCAACCTTCGTCGTTGTAGACATCTATGGCTCATCCAATGCATCCTGTCTCCCCGGGCCTGTGTCAGGAAGTCTACTCCTAAATCGTCATCAGCTGGTCATCCGCAATTCAGACATTTCAGGACAAGATACTGTAAAAGTACTAATTTTCGCGCGGTACTTATTTCGCGGTAAGGGTAGATCCGCAAAATTAAATACCTCGCTAAAATAAGTCTCCCTTATTGTGGCCATCCATAGCACAATACGCTGTTGCTAATCATAACGCGCAGAATAACGTTAGTTACAGTGCCCAGATACCGGTCGCTAGCGTCTGCATGGCACGTGCTTGAACTTGGTGCCGATGACATCTGCACCAAGTTCAAGCTTTTGCAGACTAAGCATGACTTGTTTGACGTTTGTGTTTAAAATTTCAAATAAAATCTGATTTGATTTCCTGTGACTTTCCATTTCTCACACCAATTGCATTGATATACTGTGATGTCCATCAACTGCAAATTCTTTACGCGATTACTGGCAATCACTGAACCGCGAAATTATATCCCCGCGAAATTGCCTGGGGGTAAAAACCGCGAAATTTAATACCCGCGAAAAAAAGTGTTTTTACAGTAATCAGCGCTGGGGGCATGGCATGTGATCAGCCTGCTTGCTACATACCTAGGCTTGGTCCCTGGACAATCAGCACGGGAATTACATATGCTTTGTGACAGTGTATAGAACTGACTCTCTGCAAATATACACTAGTACTCAAGGTTAAAAACACATCTCAGGATAGAAAATTACATGTCTAATTGACAGTTGTGTTTCACAGTGATTTTGCTCGGTTGTTCACTGCAATATTGTATGAAACCATTAATCTCACTCATTAAATTAGATTTTTTATTGTTTCCTAATCATTCTGCCCAGTGTATACTGTATAGATCTATTTACATTAAAAAATACTTGAAGTATTTTGTTTCCAGTATGGTTTACAAAATATTCTGGATTTAAGAGGGAGGTAAACGGCGTGAACAAATCCAGGAGGGCTTTCGATGGGATGGAAAAGCCCTACGGTTTTCGATCATATCGAATGCCCGGTTGAATGTATGTCAATGCTAGAATGTCCACAGGGCATTTGTTGTCTGACGAAGTCCATCCTCATCAAACTACTGTGTATAAGCAGAGACTGACCCTGTATGTTATAATATACACTGGCGGATTCAGGGGGGGGGGGGTGCACCCGGCGTGCACCCCCCCTATTGGGCCGTGAAAAAAAGAGAAAAAGAAAAGAACAAAGAGAGAGCAAGAAGAAAAGAAAAAAGAGAGAGCAAAAAGCTATAGAAAATGTGGGTATGCACCTATGTAACGAAATATGAGTGTAATTTTCCTTGTTTGATATTTTTGACTGGGGGGGGGGGGAGCAGACGGAGGGGGGTAGAGCCCCACAATATATTTTCAACGAAAAAATCTGTGACTCAGAAATATGTTAAGGTGCATTTACAGCGTTACATAGGCCCAACATTCGTTGGTCAATAATTATGCAATTGAGTGTCATTAATCATGAGTTCTTCAAGTTATATTACATATGATATGTAAAGTGACAATGAGTAGTTTTGGGAAAAATAAATTTCAATACCACCAATATTTACATGTATGTGTGGAATGAAAAATACTCAATCAGAGCCAGAGAGAGCTCAGAATCAACCACAGAACATGAAAAAGCTCTGGCTTCTGGGGCCCTTGAGCGGGCCCCAGACCCCACGCCGTATAAGCTATCCACCTCACTTCGCTCGGTCGCTTGACTCCTCTAACCAGCTTGCCACCTCACCCACACCCCCTCCAATAATAAATCTAGTCCGACACACTTGACTTCATACTGAAACTGTCATTGACTATACACAGGGGATATTTTTTATTTTATTTATTTGTTACAGACAGGGTTCTTTATAACTCTGGATATAATTCTGGATGTCGGCATAACTTGGAACTGGGAAGATAATTATATCTTATCTTTATTATTAAACGATTGACCATCACCATGTCTGGTGCATAAGAACCATAGAACAGCCTTAGAATGGTAGGACTATTAGACCTTAATCCTTTCTTTGAAAATCTATCCTTCATTTACGACAGAACTAAGCAGACTTCTAAAGTAAAATGCTACTTATTGATTTCACAAGGTACAGTTGTAAAATACACCTTAGAAACCATCTCAGAGACACTAAATTGAAAAAATATCTCTGGGGCGTACGGCGCCCCCGAACCCCCAGACCGCATAAGGCTTCACTCGCTAGTCAGTGATGTATCATCCATTCACAAAAAAACAGACTCCTAAAATGAAAATCTACTTAGTGATTTCACAAGGTACAGTTGTAAATACACCTTAGAAACCATCTCAGACACTAAATTCCAAAAATTTATCGGCAGGCTTACGGCACCCCCCAAACCCCCAGACCGCATAAGGCTGCGCTCGCTACGCTCGCTCACACTATTTCAAGTTTACGTACATTTAAGAAGAGCACCCCCCCTATTCAAAAATCCTGGATCCGCCCCTGATATATGTCATATCTCTGTCAATGTTATACATTACATCTCGTTTGTTCAATTTTGTGTATTGTCCAATTTATTCTTGTGTCATTAAATTTTACCCCCATCTTCTGTAAATATTAATGACTTGTAGTGCATGTGTATCTCTGTTATTTTCGTTTACTATCATAATGTGAAACTTAGTCTCATTGTGTTCTCATGTATAAAATACTCAGGTGCTGTTTTTGTTCATAATAAACTGGCCAGATATTATTCTCCAGACAGTCGTCTTTATTTTATATTCATACATTTTCACCCCCTAGGGGGCAGCTGACATAAATATGTCTAACACGAAAAAGTGCTTCAATATCGTGAGCTTTCACAACCAAAGCTGATAATTTGGTGACGCCAACGTAAAATCTTGTCACATCACCAGAGGCACCATCTCCTTACAAGTCACCGTTGCTCAGCCATTAGTTCGACCAAAACTACAGGCTCTTTAGCTGCAACACTCATCTTTTTCATGGGTCCTACAGGAAGAAACCACATTCTGTTCGTCGAGTTGTTGATAGAGTTTTGTTTTCTCGCAAGTACATTTTGGTTACATAATTTGATTACTACTTGGATGCTACTTTTATGAGTTATTCAATTCCACACAACACGTTTGGAGTAAAATGCGCCTTCGGACAGCCAGAGATACCTACGACTGTGGGCACGACATTATTGAGAGATGTGCAGTGGGAAATGACCAGCTAAAACTGACCATCCAGCTGGACACACAGTGCACCAGACAAAAATATGAAGGTAAATTTGCAGTACATATTACGTGCAAATATACAACGCTAAAACAGATCTTTCCAAAATAAGTCTGTGACCTCTATATACCAGTCCAATGGAACATTGGCCTATTTCACAAGGAACCTAAGTACTTTTGCAGACTAATTTTGCATTTTAGCTGCATGGGTAGCTAGTAGGCTAAATAATAATTGATTTATCATCAATTTTAAGTTATGTTGTACTAATCAATCATTTTCAGTATATACCATGTATACATGCATCTCAAGGGTTAAAGTTTTAAAATGTGTTGGAGAACTGATGGCAAATGAAAGTTGTCTTCTTCTATACTTCGTTGTGTTGGAAATATGTGTTAGGGTGAGGTTTTCAGACAAACTATTTGATATACACTAACAGGAAGAAAAAACATAGTACAAAAATCCTTGTCACTGAGTCAAGGATAAATATATCTAACACCAAAAAGTGCTTCCATCTCGTGACATTTCACAACTAAACCTGATAATTCGTGATGTCAGAAGTGGAAGGTTGTCAAGTCACCAGAGGCGCCATCTCGTGACGTGTCACTGCTGCTTACCCAACTAAACAGTGAGTTCCTGAGAGGCATTCTTTTCTCCATGGGTATATGAATTAAAATTGTTATGCTAGTGAAAATGTCTCATAGAGTTTTCATGTTTTCGTAGAGTTTTCAAAAGTACATATTAAGTTTGTACATTGGTTATCCAAGCTATCTTTGGAGTCTGTTCTCTTGATATACTGTTCTCAAATGTGTTATGATGACAAATGATCATAAGTGGGCATCATCATGAGAGAATGTTCCAAAAAACACATTGTCTGCCTTCAGACAGCCAATGACGAGAGCTACATACAACTGTGTGGACACGAGATTATTTAGAGGGGGCAGGGAAATAAACCAGCTAAAACTTACCATCCAGCTGGACACACAGTCCACCAGAGAAGCTGTCTAGACTTAAAAACCCTACTGGTTTAAAATTAGGAATATGTGTAACAAGAAAAATATGATCGGGCAATTATTATGATAAAAATATACGAGATAATAACCATTGTCATTTCTTTCGAGCAGCCATTGATAAAATGGAATCATCCGATGTTGCAGCAAATACCTATATAATAGGATCATCGAGGCAGCACATGACCATGTATTTTATGGTAGTTGTGTTTGAGTTGACAAATTGCCGAGTTGCCAATATATTGACTCGCCATGAAACCATGCAAATGAAAGCACCACATCTGACTTGTCTTCAATGGTGTTTACACACACTTAAAGGTAGGGTTTACCCTGCGGTTTTTTGCAATAAAATGAGTGAATACATCCAGTTGAACATTCTGAAATTTTCTCATAATTTATGAGCACCTAATTAGTACATTGCAAGTGCTTCGATAATCAGCATTCTAATCAAATGACCCGCCTTTACGTTTATCCGCACGCGGGCGCGTGTGTACCGGAAATGACGTGTACTCGTGCAAACATTGAACCGGGCCCTCGAGTTCGTTCTGCGTTCCATGCTGACGGCTTTGCGGGCTCTCACTTTGTTCGAGTGGTTTTCACTTGTTTGCTTTGATCTGTGCAGTTATCGACGTGTGGAAAGTTGAGGAGTGGATACCTGGGCTTCTTTTGAACGTCGAATCAGCGAGATTTGTTGTGAATCTTGACAGAAATTTGCGAGTTTCTGTCAACATTCACACGTCACGTGGACGTGCCGCCCTTGGCTTGGGCCCGACAAGCCATGCGGCTCGTGCCCGTCTTGGACAGTTGGACGGTTGGAAATCAGCGTGATCAGCTGGTCAGAGTGATTGGACGGTTTGCTGTGCACGTATTGGGAATACACTGACAGTTGACAGATCAAAAACATTTTGGAGAGATGGTGCGACGGTGTGTCGTTGTGGGATGCGGTGGAATACCCGAACCCCAAGTGCGAGGAACTCACGTTTTCCCTTTCACCAACGGAGTGCCTGACCAGCGATGGCTGAGATTTGTGCGAGTCTGGAGAACTAACTTTGTGCCTTCCAAACACAGCCACGTTTGTTCCGAACATTTCGAGCCAAGTGACTTTGTCAACTATGGAGAGTTTAAAGCTGGTAAGAAATTATGAAAATGCAAAGGCAGATAACCTGATGATCATATTCGCAGTAATCTGACATCAGATCACTTGTCATCACTGCCTGTCACTTCAGACACTTGTGAATTGTGATATCTCATTATTTGCATTCTGCAACCCCCACTCAGGCCACTGACAGACAGACAGGGCTATGCCCGGTTGCCCCATGGAACCAAAACAACAAAGTTAAAATCTGACAGTTGCAAAGACAGCCGTGAACTCTCAGGATTTAATTTTGTTGTTTTGGTTCCGTGGGCCAAATGCCCGGTGATCCTCCAACTATATATGCATATGGCATTTTTTCAACTGCCAGATGGATTTACCTTGACACAAAGCTCTGAAGGCTCGGCCTAGATTTAAATAGATGAGCGCCGAGATAAACCCATTTGGCATGAGAATACAATGCCATGTGCATTTTCTGGCATTTTGGTACTTACAGCAAGTTACAGGCGTAGAAAGTGTCTGAAAAACATTGGAAATGTCCACAAAATCAACAAATCTCACTTTGCACAGCCCATTTTGCCGGTGTTTACATGGCCTTAGTATGGGTTTTCCTAGCCATAAAATACAGCCGTCTGAGAGCAGCTGCGATGACAGCCTAGATTTTTTTTAGATACAGTTTTTTTAGGTTTAATACACCAATATACTTTTGAAAACTGACACCTTCATATACGGAATTTAACATTTTTGAGACAAATGTTTTCATTTACAGTCATGATTATCGATCCCCATTTTGAGATTCCCACCCGAACATCATATTAGGCCTACGTTTACGACATTTTCTATGATCGTTTCATGTGATACATTCCAGGCATACAGCTTAAATGTTTATATTTTTGTGACGGTGGTCTCAATCTCTGTAAATATCGTCAAGATCATAGAGATTGCATTCAATCTAGGTTTTTCGTGACACTGTTCTCATCATAGGGCAATGCATTCAGAGTGCCAGAACAAGCCATCCGACCCTCCTGAATACCCCCTATCCCAAGTATGAAATATCACAATCTCATTCTGGTGGAACAAAAAAAACTGCTGGTACAAACATTGGATATCAGTCTCCACTGATGAAAGAACTGGTTGACTTCAGTTGCATTACAAGGCCTGAACACTCGGTTGGCTGGCTCGTAGATTATAAATCTAATCAGGACAGGACAGTTACTAAATCACAGACCTGGGCACCCGAGTGGCTGCAATGATTTACCCGTCCAAATTTTAAAAAACGATCAAGCTGTTATGCCTGAACACGGAAAATGTGCGTGGACTCTGTAGAGTGGTATAATATTTTTTCAGTCGGTGTTTATGTTTATGTTCGTCACATGGTCTCGTAAAATGGCTGTTTGTGTTGATAGAGTTTTCGTTTGGATGGACATAATCAAAATATTCCCGGCAACTTTACACAGATGACGGCATGAATCCAAGCCAGTATCTACTTTTCAATATCAATCATGGCTTCAGCCAGGTACCAAATTTCTGACCAGGGCATTGCTCTGACGTTTCAATGAATGAAAGTGTGCACCCACTGGAAGAAGAAGAGTATGGGCTGTTGAGTGTTTCTCTTCTGTTTGACAACATATCTACTAGTATCTGCATGGCGATTGCCATTGACACTTTGCATACTGACAAACTGTTTCACTGTAGTGTACCTATTCATTGGTGGACAATGTCCCATGTTTTACGTGCTCTGAACAAATGACCAGAATTGATTAAGGCTTCCAACAAGTACTCGTTTAATCGATTATGGATTTTGTGACCGATCAAGTGGAATATAGTGATAGTGACTGATAATCATGCGCATGAATATCATACTTGATAATTATCATTGTGTGTGTGTGTTGACATCAGAGACTTGAACTGTCATTGTTGCAGGTATCGTGAAACTTCTACGGTTGAAGCAAGGAGCTTTTCCCACGGTACAGCCTTCGAAAGAAAAGCTAAATGAGGTGCTCCTGAGGCAGAGGAAACTGAAGACTGGTATGCACTATGATTGTTATGAGATATGATGTACTAATATTGGATCCATCCAACTGTTGCACAGATATGTGTCTACTTGAGTCATAGTTGCGTATGCCAATCTATGGTGATGTGGATTGTACTCCAGGTCCCAGCCATGCCGAGAGTGCCAGCAAGACATCTGCCGAGTCTAGTCAGAGACGGAAAGCTGTTGTCAAGCTGGGCCTAGCGCGGGTATATTTTAAGAAAAAAATATTCTTTTGTTCACTTCAAGTTACTAACCATAAGTTAGCTCACTTAGCTGTATGTTTTCGTGCCAGTTGAATTGTTTTGAGGAAAAATCTAGCATGTGTAGGGTATGCATGTGCACAATTTGGATGTTTTGTTACCTGTGTGTATCCACAGACCCTTCAGGAGATCAAGGAGCCTGATCAACTGGTCACTGAACCACTTCCAACAGTGACTGAGGAGAACGTTGGACCTGTGGGAGAATCAAGAGATCCTGTCTTGGCGGGTCCCTCAGTGTCCACACAGTATGATTGGCGTCCATTCATGTCCTCAAAGAGTGAGTATTACTGTAGCTAATGCCATGCATGAATACAAAGGCAATGAAAAGGGGGATATTTTAGTTTCTTCCCTACAAACACGCATGATTTGGATGTCTAACAAACTGAACTTTTTTTAAAGTTATTTACTCTGAAACAAGTATTTGCATGACCTAGATATTGAATTTTCATTCCTCAGGTGTCCAAACTACCCCACCTGTCCAGAACAACAACCTTGCAACAAGGAGTTGTCAGGCAAACCTTGCCAACCTCCCGCCATTGGAGTTGCTAACAGTGGTGTGTTGTCAGTGATTGCTTTTGTCATTGTGTGCTACCTTGAAATTCCTGCTCATACAGTAATTCCCCTAGAACCCTTAAGGACTACCCTTTAGCCACAAAATCATTTACTGTACACGTTGAAGTGATTCAAATAATGTCTTTATAAATAGAGGGGGAAGTCTTTATTGAGAGGAGTTTTATATGAGGGGGGAAAACTGTATATAGATGTGCTACATTTTAATTGTATATTGTTATCAGAACATAATGTACTTGTGCACTTGTATTCCTTGTGTGAATAATATTATTCATTGTTTACTCCAGAAAACAAGAGAAGCACCGATGGAGCAGGTGGCTGACAGCGAGTCCGACAAGGAGTCTGACGACGTGAGTGAGGCTGGATTCGACCCTGAGGATGAGTTGTGGGAACCGGATGAGGACTGTGATGACCACACTGATTCTAACGACGAAGATTCTGACACTGAAATCAACTACAGTTATTCATTGTAAGTATGCAATATAAGTCTGAAGCCACAATGCCCAGTATAATAGTTGCTCACATCATGTCAAGTGATATAATGTTATTCCATCCAGTTGTTCATATAGCAAACTTTTCTTCCAGGAAAGTGGATGGAGAGCAGCCCCCTCAGCATCAGAAAAAATTCTTGGTCTATTCTTCACAGCTGGCCCAACTTTTTGCAACTTGTGTGGAATGCAAGCGTCAAACAGACCCCATCGTCGTTAACAAGTTGGGAACATACATCAAAGTTGAGCAAGTATGTGCATAGCATATTTTTCAACCTTTTGTTCATGTGCATGTATATTCTTCCGGTAACCTGGGTGATAACATGTGAAAACATACATGTATTACAATAAAAGCTCAATATATTGGATAAGTGTAATGTAGTAATAATTTCAGACTGGAAGAATTCCATATTTTTCATTTGAACATCGTCGTTTCTAATTTTACAGAAGTGCGACTGTGGCAACGTTCGTACATGGGCAAGTCAACCAATGCTCAGAAATCGTCTCCCAGCAGGAAACTTGCACCAGGCAGCCGGCATCCTAACTTCTGGTGCTCTACCTACACAGGCACTGCGATCCTGGAAGTTCATGAATGTTGCCAGTATTTCTCGATCCACTTACTTCAAACATCAGGTATGTCGACTCCAGTGTTATCTCTTATATTGACTGTATTACCATGAAATATGTTCATGTTTTTTTCCAATTCTCTGTTGATGGTCTCTTTACCAAATCTCTCTGTGTTGCTGTATTTGATGTCAAAGTTTGTTATGCACATTTCTAGACACGCTACCTTGAACCAACAATTCTGCAGCTGTGGCAAGAAGAGCAGCAGTCCTTGATCACAGAACTAAAGGAGCGTGATGAACCACTACACATCGCAGGAGATGGCCGGAGCGACTCCCCTGGTTACTCGGCGAAATTCGGATCCTACACTGTGATGGAGTGCAGCGTCAACAAAGTGTTGGATTTCCAGCTTGTTCAGGTATGATATCTTGCAGTAGTATATTTCTGGTGCAATAATACATACACTGTCTTATTTTGCATGAAATTTTTTTGTATATTTCATGTCTATTGTTTGAAACATTGGATCACAATGAATCTTGAACACCATTCCAATGACTTGTGCATAAAGAAGATGTGTAATATGATTTTTTTTTTCCAATTACAGAGCAATGAAGTTCAGAACTCGGCAAGGTGCGAACTGGAAGGTCTGAAGCGAGCGATGGACTGCCTGTCAGCAAACGACTTGGTGGTGGCAGAACTGATCACTGATCGCCACAAGTCGATTGCGAAGTGGATGCGAGAGACCTATCCAGAAACGAAGCACCGCAATGATGTGTGGCACACAGCTAGAGGTTGGCCATAATTTTGTGTAGCCCGTTCTTTTCAATTTTGAGCGCCAACTGATGTCTGGATTTATTTTATGGTCTTTTACTAATGAGGCACATATCATCCTATGTTTTTTCAGGAGTGAGAAAGAAACTCAACACCCTTGGCAAGTCTCACCCTCAGGTCGGTGACTGGGAGAAGTCCATCGTAAACCATGTTTACTGGACTGCAGCGTCAACACCAGATGGTGACCAGGCCGTGCTCGAGGCAAAGTGGGTCTCTCTGCTCGACCATCTGGTAGACGATCACACGAACTGCTACCATGACGACTTGGATGAGGAAGATCGCAACAAAGCCTGGTTTGACAAATGTGAGTCTACCATAATTAGGTACCTGTTTATATATAAGCTTTCGTATTCATTATTCAAGGTCCCTTCTGAATTCCATACCACCTGTTAGTTCGATTTTCGACAGTTCTTGTTTTTGTTTTATGTAGCTCCATTAGAATATTGGAAGACGCAAGGAACTAAGTGAGGCTCTAGAGGTGAGTCATGGTCAACAAATGGTCATGTATTTTCATATTCATAATAATGTTTCCAAGTAAAACAATTAATGCAATACAACATAAATGTATGTTCCTATGTACGTTCACAGTGCTCACAATTGGACAGCTATTGAATTATACCATCTGATAACTAAGCTCTGAAGTTTACATGTGATATTTCCAATGTTACTTTACAGTGAGCAAATCGTACTTGAAGCTGGAGGATGTCTTGTACCACAAGTCTCTCATAAAAGATGTCCGAAACCTGTCGACTCGGTACCAAACGTCCAGACTAGAAGCCTTTCACTCCTTGGTCATCAAGTTTGCACCCAAACACACAGGCTTCTCCTACATGGGCATGAGAACTAGGTGTGCATTATATCCAAGAACCAGTGTGTATTTTCAGTGTTGAAGTGTTCAGTGTTTCAGTATTTTCAGTGTTTTCAATTAAATTGCATAATATAGAAGTTATTGGTATTCATATGTTCATTTCTATGTTGAATGTTTATATTTGATATGTTTCAGACTAGCCCTTGCATGTTTGCACTACAACGAGAACTTGAATCGAGAACAGGCGTCAACCACAGAAGGGCACAAACAGTGGTGTGTCGTCTACAAGAAGTACATGGGTGGCTCTGCAACAGTGCGTGTAGTGAAAGAAAACGCTACCTTTGGTAAAGTCTATATTTCACATTCTGTTTTGTTTCCTTCACTACAGTTGTCTCATTCAGATAAGAGCCCCCTCAATAAAGACTCCCCCCCCCTCTGTAAACACTGTTTCTTGTGGCTCTAGGATGACTTTAACATGTCATTGAACCCCTTTAATAAGACTCCTTAGATAAGACCTTAATTTTTGGATGAAGGGTAGATCTTATCTGAAGGAGACCTCTGTTTCTGGTAAACTGGCCACCAATTTTATGTGATAAAAAAGTATCACCTTTTAGACATGATCTTTTGTACACAACATTACAATTAATACATATATCATATTAATCTGTGATATAGCAGTAGTCGTTGTGTGGTGGTTAATGTAGCTTGATATTTTCAGGTTATGCATCGAGAATTGTCGAAGATGTATTCTCCAAGTATGAGGCTGACCCCAAGGGATTGCGACAGTACCGGAAGCAGCTAGCCGACCGAGCTCCCGGTCCGCTGTCCAGTCACTTCCCGAAGGACCCCAAGGCAGAGGTTGTTAAGAGACACACTGGTCGATTCAGTATTCTGACTTTGTCATGAACAATTTAACATTTTAACTTTCTACATGTATAGATTTGAATGCATTCGTTGTTGATTGATTTAGGGGCAGGTCATGGTTAGCTTAACAAAATTACGGCATATACGTCAAATACAAGAAAATCAGAACACATTAGAATGTATATGTGTTGTATATGTATGTATGTAGGACTTGATTTATGATTTTGTTGCTATTTTCTATTCTGTGTGCTTAGTCTCATCATTGTTATGATGGACACTGGACAAATGACATTTTGTAGACTTGCACCTAGGCTTCCATTTTCTTTCTGATCCAATTGATTCAATGCTGGCTGTGTAGCTGTGTCTTCGATTGCAAAAAATATTGGATAATGTGTACTCAAATTGGTTATAACATTTTGATACGTCGGAGACAAACATGTAGTCGGGTCTTCTCGACTGCAGCGTTCTCTGTGTTACATCTTGTAAAATACCTCTGGTGTACAAGTAAACCCTAACCAATATTCAAGTATTTGTGGTTGGTCTGGTTCTGATAAATGTGTGTCTATTAGTACATGAACTCAGTTCATTTCAAATGCTGAGTATCTGTTCTGAGTGGCTGGCAGTGGCTGCAACTCTTGGTTCATATCCCTCGCTTTTTTTTTTACCTGGGGAGTTACACTGTAACCAGGTTTTTTTAAAGACGGGGATTATGCAAGAAACCTTTATATTTTCGGTATGTAACCTGTTTTGATCTAAATTGCTGTGATGTCCAATCTTCTAATGTATAGGGAGCCTGATGGTTTCTATACCAAAACAGTACAATAGCACAGCATTTATTTGCTATGATGTGTGTATGTTTGTACATGAGTTTAGCTCATTGTATATGTTGAATATTTTCTTACTAATACTGGCTGCTACTCTTGGTTCATATCTTACGCTTTTTTTACCTGGGGAGTTACACTGTAACCAGGTTTTTTTAATGCAGAGTTATGAAAACCAAATGTTCCTAATTTAACTTGTTTCATTATAAATTGCTGTGCTTATCTTGTATATAGACTTCTAAGTCAGAATTAAAGTGTAAATGAATACATGACTATGTTGTGCCTTGGGGTGTCTGGACACTGATTACTAGTACACTATCGTAGTAACCAGGTAGCAAATTCTTGTTGCAATGTTTGTTTGTGAAAAATATCAATAAACATCATGATACACTAAAGCTTTCTCTCATTATTGTCACTCAAAAACAAATCAATTTTGAACCATCGAGATTTTTTGGAAATTGAATTCTTTAAAATTATTATCTACATAATAGATTTTATCTACAAAATAGATTTTAGTAAGCAGGGTGTTGACCATTTATTTCAAGTAAACTTCGCTATCATTTTATAATCTGAAAGACCTATTTTAATTTGGGAATTCGGCTTGCTCATAATATCACATTGATCACATGAATGAACTGGGGATAAGTATATAATTTTGAGTTTGGCATGCACAAAGCCAATGAATTTTGATCACCAAATACACTAAACATTAATAAACAATATGATAATGGATAATCCTCGGCACCAAACCCAGGTTGAATATACCGGTAGATGTTATTGGGCGAATAGCAATGAATGGGTTAATTGATGTCTGGGAAATGGAACGTGTATCTGCAACACAAGCAAGTAGGCCTACGTCAGTACGTGTCTCAGCATGGGCAGGGATATGAATGCTTATCTCAACCTGCAGAATATAGGTGCGCGCGTGTTTTATAAAGGAAAATCAATGGATTTAGCACCTTCTTGAGTTTTTCCGATTATTTCATAACTCTGACTAATTGCATGTGTCTAATTTGTTAGCTGTCAAAACATACGACTGCCTCATCTCATGCCTGGATATCGGGGTCAATTCGTGCATGGCACGTCTCCTCACTTCCTGTTTTGTTTGCACGAGTTCGCGTCATCAAGATGGCGGCGCCCATGGTACATGTGCTCGCATTGGACAACGATATAAAATGTTCGATTTATTGATTATTCGTGGTCACAATCAGTCGGGACTTGGTAGATGTTGATATCAGGTTATATACTGCATATTTATTGCAAAAAACCGCAGGGTAAACCCTACCTTTAAATGCCGCTGTTCATATCTATTGGTCCAATATTGATGACATCGAGTGTCCATCAATAATTATTGAGTTCGAGAGGTAAATGTTAACAATGATTGCATGTGATAACAAAAATATAGAAGTGACTTTGCGATACATATACGTGCACATTGACAACGCCATAACAGAAAATTTAAGTACGTAAAGACGAATAATGATCATGTATCGTTCTATTAAGTTGGTGTTTCCAGCGTTCTTGTTCACCATACTCTGTCTGCTAATAATGTATACAGTGGAAAGATTCCAATATATTGTATGCCAACAACTGCTGGACAAAGAACGCTGCTTACGTGTTTTGGATGATCCTAATTCGAAACGTAGTGAAAGTGGAGTCTCTGATAAACAAAAAATCCTGGCCACATTCGAAACACCATTGAATGAATTCGCAACGAAGAATCCGGAATTTTCGTCACGTGACACCCTCACCAAAGAGCCAGAGAAGCAACAATATCATCCATTGAAGAAAATTGATCTCTGGAATGGGTTTTTCAACCAGCCTGACTGCGGAATTGGATTTGGTGACACTGTCTTCAAGGACACAAACTGTTCTAAAACTTGTAATGTTACAGCAGATATTTTATCAGCGGACACTGCTGATGCGGTGGTGATTCACACCTACAATGTAGACCGGCGTCATCCAGGTGTAACCATACCCAAGAGAAATAACCCTCGTCAGTTGTATGTCTTCCTGCTGCTTGAGAGTCAACTCAGAAGTGAGAGTGGCCTCATGGCATTCGAGGATGATTATGCAGATTTATTCAATCTGACTTTCACATTTTTACGTCACCCGGACACAGACATCTACGTTCCCATTGGCTACAAGAGTGAATTAGACCATCTGCAGCCAAGCTATGTCCCAAGTTCAGCGAGTCTTTCTAAGAAAACTAAAGCGGTATTCTGGGTGGTTAGCAACTGTAAATCACCAGGATCTCGAGATGAATATGTCCTGGAGCTTTCGAAGCACATTACGGTAGACATCTATGGTGATTGTGGTGAAAACACGTGTCACAAAAACAGTGCCTGCTTCGCGCGCCTTCAGGAAGTGTACATGTTTTATTTGGCATTTGAGAACAGTTACTGTCAAGACTACATCACTGAGAAGGCTTACAGGTCAGCAAAATAGCGTAGTTGCCCAAACATAACTTGTTTTCCCATGACAAGGAGTGTGGAGATAAACACACCGTGTATACTGTAAAAAAAAATATTTGCAGTAAATTGTTTTCTTTGCGGATTTCGCAGATTTTTTTCCTACCACAATTCAAATTGATAAAAAAAATATTTGTCTTCTATATAACAAATACACAGGTAAAATTTGCAAACTGAAATTGCTGCATACTGCTGAGATAAAAACCGCATATATATTTCCAGCAAATGTTTGTCTTTTTACAGTATTTCCTTATGATAACATGTGACGAGTATTATGTTCGGACAAGCTTCGGGCTTAATTAAAGCTTGCCTGAATATAATTTCAAGCTTCGGGCAAGAAATTATGTTCGGGCAAGCTTTATTTCATTTCTATGAATAAGTGTTTCCTTGTGAAGAACTATTATTTTGTCTGGTTTTAACTAATCATCTTAACGAATTATCAGATATATATTATCTCAATATATCTCTATCTCCTACAACATGACTCACTTTTCAAAGATCTTCCCCTCCCCTCGAATAGAACGCTGAGTATCCAGAAAAGTTCAAGGCAAAAGGCCTGGTAGCGGCAGAGAAACCCAGCAGCATGATTTGGTTTTGTTGCCCTTGAATTGCCGGTGTAAACGAAATTTACGTCCTACGTAAAATAGGTCCCACAGACAAATATTCCCAGGAAATGTCCAATGGGACAATATTCTCAGTAATATATGTCCGACGGACCTAATTCCCTGGGAAAACATGTTCTGGGACCTAATTCCCTAGGAAAACATGTCCGGCAGACTATTTCCCCTAGGAATATATGTCCGGGGGGACCTAAAATACATGGGGCATATATTCCATTCACACTGGTCTTCCTGTGGCGGCCTTTTTAATTGTTTGATTTTTTTTTTGTTCCAAATCAAGTCACTATTCTTTGAAAGCCATATCCAGCAGAAAAAGTCCTCTCCCTGAAAAAAAAAGAAAAAAAGTAGAGTCTATCGGTTTCGAACCACTTCCAGGCAGAAAAAGTTCTCCTTTGAACGAATGTTTGCACCTGGAATGTTTTTGGCATCTTTTCCCTTCATAATGGGAACTGCTTCAACTGCTGTACTCATAGAATGCTTGAATATAGAACTTGCATATTGGCACTTTCAAGTGGGATCTCATACATGATGATTTGGTTAGTGATCTCGGATTTACCCTCCGATGACCTTGAAAAATCAAAACAAGAATTACTTGTCAAACATTTGGACCGATTTTGGAATTTCAACACTACTACTATTTGAACTTTTGCAGCGGAGTGCTCAAGGCCAAGAGGCCTCTAGCTATGCCTACCAACATTTATACACTAGGTGTTTGAAATGAAAGAATAATTGAATTGAACTTACAGTTGACAGGAATATGTTAATAATGATCAGTATTTTTCCTACAGGACCTTGCTGTTGAGGGGTAATGTCATACCAGTTGTCCTTGGCGGTGGAAACTATAGCCGAGACTTGCCCCCACATTCGTTCATTGACGTGAGGGACTTCAACTCCCCAGAGGACCTCGCCAATTATCTTCTATACTTACAAGCCAACATGGCGGTTTATAGGGAATACTTCTTTTGGAAGGAGAGATATGCCATCCACAATACTGGAGAGAGCATCAGAAATGGTTTCTGTCGACTATGTGAAATTCTACACAATGCTAGTTATCCATACAAATCTGAGTTTGACGTGATACGATATTGGAACCCTGAAGACCAATGTCTTTATGGTGATGCTGAACGACTGGCTGTACACTTAGTATGAAACATTTATAATGATCTTACATCACAAAACGATTGCTGACCTTGACCTTGCAGTATGAACATTGATCTAATCATGGTGGACTGATAAATTGTTTTAAACACATACCTGGCAGCCCAATTCAACCCATCTGGCAGGATATCTTCGTCAGGCTTTTAATTTGATGGAAAATTCACTTGATGAAATTCACGTTTCATCAGATTGCAAGTTAATGGGAGGAGGTCTGGATCTACTACAAGATACCTGATGTCAGTTGAATGTAAAGTCAATTTGTGAAACACGCTTTTTGGCAGCAGTGTTGTTTTGGATAATTGAATCAACTTAAAATTGTGTGTGTCTCAATTGGGTATCATGCTGTAATTTTTCACCAAATATCAGAATCTCAAAAGTTGAAGAATCTGGTTCTAACCCATAGTTAAAATTCTGTCCCAACAAGGAATTTAGGCTCTGCACACAAAAACGACTTTATTTGATGTTTGAGTTTTATATTGCTTCAAAATAAACATGTTTACTCAATATACACCGTGACTAGGCCGTCCGAATTCAATTCAACACAATAAATTCATTCTGTACTGGCATAAACATAATAAAAGCCATGAATTTGTTGGAATTTATTTGATCCTATTTTGGACTGAAATTTAACATTGAGGTAGATTGCCAACTATTTCATTTCTTGAGATAAAATTCTGAAATTCGGTGATAAATTACGGCAAGACAAAATTTCAAATTGATTCGATTATCCAAAACAAAACTACAGCCAGAAAGCGTGTTTCACTGACAGGTGAACTTGAGTTTAGTGAAACATGGCAGTAATGGTGATCTAGATTACCGGCGATTTGTTCAAAACCAGCACGAAATAATACTTGTAGATCAATATCATACTTTTCAATTTACAAGTTATTTTATGGAAGTTACTGATTTCAATTTCCAAATTAAGATTTTATATGCGATAATTGTAGCCTGTTCAGTTTCCAATATGGAAAGTAACATAAGTCAAGTTTTTATCACGACTTTGGTTTTAATTCTACTATCATTATGATTTTTGTATCTAAATATATGTATTCAATGCTGGCGAATTCGTTTCTGAGATTTACCCACCGTTCGACTCCAACTCAGAAAGGAAATTCATGACAAACTACCATGAAAATTACCACGGAGACGACATGACCCATGATAAATCTCGTGGTCAAGATATTTCAGCACAGACTGCACATTGCCTTGGTGTCAGAGCAAGTCATCGTCAATTTTTTGTGCGTCAGTTCACATTTTTGGCTCAATTTGCAAGCATCATACTATTTACATTTTGCATCACAGGATATTACACTTATCAAACAATCAAAAGTTTAAATTCAAACTTCAAACCTGACACATTTATGTGGGCATGCATTCCTACTATTATTAGTGATTAAGTACTTATTTATATTATTAGGTATATATATTATTATGTATATTATATTTATTAGGTATATTATTAGGTATATAATATATTAGGTATATTAGTGATTAGGTACTTATGTACTTGTCATTTATCTGTTCCATTGGGTTTGTTTCAGATTTCTAAATTATTTTCTCAGGTTGTTGGGCAGTTGTATACTAATTCCATCAGGTGTATAGTAGAAACAACTACATTTAAAATGCTTTCAACTACATTTAAATGTCTCTGGATGAACTATTTGGTCGGGCATTGTTTCTATTGCAAAATGTTGTATTTTACGTTTGTTATTGTCATAATCAAAATCTGACTATAGGTGGTAATAGATTGATACTTACATTATATGTCCTTCTGGGATGTCGAGTACTGTCGAGTGAGACACACATTCCTAGAACCTATTTTTTCAGGACATGGACTTCTATAAATGACTCGAAAATATCGAGTGATATCCCATCATGAAGGTATTTGAGAGTGCTTTCCAAATATGGTATTATTTATCGAATCGGACGCTATGACGTAATTTCGATAACAGCTCCCTCTGTCTCAAGCAAATGACTTCAGCTTTGTACTCGTCACCCTGGATAATGATTCGAAACCATCAGGGATAAACGTTGACGATCTATTTTTTTCCCGCTCAGTTGACAATTATATGACGTCAGATTTGAAAACGAGAACCAGTGAGACCAGTACATACTCATCAATTTATTATTCACATATTGAAACATACATAAACGATATAGAATACCTACATGAATTACATTCCTGAAAAATTGCCTGCATACATGTAGACACGCGGGGCGATATCGTCTTGCTTGAGAGTAAATTTATACATTTAAAATGCAATGGGCATTTCACGACCATTGCACATGCATAGGACCGTATAGAACCGTAAAATATTTTTCGCTTAAAACACCCATTTTTTTCATTTCAAGTACAATGTACATTTTGATATGATGCATATACACATTAGATATGCACGTATATAGGCCTACATAGGATTGAACTCTTGTACAAAAATATAAACCATACAAACACACAGTAAATTTCCGCAGAAACGTTGAATCAACTGAATGTGTGTTCAACCAAATATACACAGTATCAATACTAATGAAAACAAATGCTAATAGAACGAATGCTGATAATAATAATAAATAGAAAACAATGCGGTTCCAGCCACAAATATTGTTTCATTATCGAACGTTTCCCACTGGATTTGAGATGTTTGATTGAGAAAGTCAAAGGTCATCAGAAAATAATCCCAACTTAACCAGTACATTTCAGTTGTTTTCTGAAACATGCAGTGGAATTGGTTATCACATAAAAAGTGTGTTTATTATGTGATTTACTATTTATAATCAAAAGCACTCTTCTTCAACGTCCACTTAGTGTAACACCAGTGTAATGATACAAATGAGCGTTGTTGCCATGGAAACGTGGACTGTAACCCCGAGCGAAATCCGACCCTGTTTGTCCTCCTGGGGGTCAGGTGTCTCTGTTGTCATGGAAACGACATATATAACGTGATCATTCATGCATGTCAAGACACTACGCATTGAGGGGAGCGTGTACACATGTTTGGCAGTAGTTAGGCGGTCGTTTTAGGCACAGAATGGACGTTTAACTAACTGAATTCATAAACTCTATTGATATATAATCCAATGTTAGAGAAATGAACAGGAAGGCGTTAGCGAATTGCAATAATCGTGTTAGTGTCTAGACTGAAGCAATTTGTATCTTCATTTTCCACTCTACGCCTAAAATAAACACATGTACATGAACTACTGCCGGAAAGTCTGCTACATTGGGAGTATTCGATTGACATCTTCCATAACTGAAGATTGGATCCAAATAGCCTACTCTGCGACAGGAAACATTACTGCCACCTGGCGTATTCCATGTGTACTTAACCCTTTTCACTGCCAAAAACTGTTTCAGACCTTGTCTCCCATTGCCAAGTTATTTCAAGTATATTTTTTAAATCACATATTTGTTGTAAAACACTTTCAATTGTATTAAAATATCAAGTGGGGTTGTTATAATTACTTTATATACAATTTGAGTTTAAAATTTCACTGTTGAAACTGAATAGAATATTAATTTCTCGTGTTTCAGTTTGCCCTGATTGCCCCTATTTTTGGTCGACTAAAGTCGCCTCCGGCAGTGAAAGGGTTAAACCCACTATATTCGAATTGAGATTCAAATTCAAGTTTCAAATCGAGTACACTCACAGTCTTTACTGCAGTAATGAACTCAACTGACCGTAAAGTATGACTTGGTTCTGTCCGTTGCCGATGTTGTTACGGGCGTGACACGAGTAGGTACCGTAATCAGCTGACTGTACGCGCTTGATGACTAATTCGTGCGTCAGGCGTCCAAACGCACCTTCCAAAACGCGCAGCTCTACACTGCAGAAACGAAGGAAACAATAATCCGATAGAGTTGCATTTAATGCACAACATACAATTTTGTAAATATTTTTCCAGTTATCCACCTTTTAAGCTTCCCATCAAGTAGGCATACTCCTGCACACACTACCAAATGGCATAAAGCGTTGGCCTGCCTAGTTCTTTTGTTTAGGAGTCAGGTCATGTCGGAGATAGGCCTACTCATTTTAGGTTCTCCATTGTCTTCATCATGAACGTTCGCTATTTGTAACAGGTCAATATAGTGTCCACTTACTTCGAATCAGTGGAGAGAACGCGCTGACTCTGGAATGTCCAGTACAGCTGGTTTGTCTCGGGGACGATGGACGGTGATGGATTGGCCTCTATGTGGCAGACCAGGGTGCGCTGGTATCCCACGGCCTGGCCCGTCTCCGCCGGGTCTGGGCTGACCTTCGGCGCGTCTGAATTCATGGAAATAGTCCAAAATTATCGTGGATAAATATACTGTGAATGAACTCGCCCTGCCGGCGGTGCTGCTGATGACGTGTACAGGTGTCTGAACACAGAGGAGCGAAAATGTTTAATTCGATTTGCAAAAATGCTTGTAGCCATGATAATATGACTTCCAGATGATCTCCAATCAATCAATCAATCAATCAATCAAAATATCAGGTGATTCAATACAACAAAAAGGCACTGTGTACATACGCTGCACCGATATCGTGATATCCCGTCGATCCTCGCCGACTTCATTAAACGCCTCACACATGTACTGTCCCCGCGCGTCGTACTGGATGTTCTCGATGTTGTAAAGGGAACCCTGTCGGTAGAAACTGGCTACTAGTATCATGATCTAGTTGCTAACATATTGGGCTAAACCACGCTGTAGGTGTATAAAACGGTGTCTATGCATGTTTAGCATGCATGTGGTCTTTTCAGAGAAAAATAACACTAACAGTTTATGTACAAAGAATCAGAATTAAATATCCACGTTGCAGTCAATAGCATGTGTGACCAGAACATGATAATATCAATAACTAACCACGTGCTGGACCCCACCCGCTGGAAGGATTGCGTTGCCCTCCCGCCGCCACATGATGGTTGGTATCGGGCGCCCAGACGCGTTACACCGCAACTGTACGAAATCGCCCTCCTTCGCCGTGATATCCGAGCTCGACTCCGCCTCCAGGATCAGCGGGGGGTCTGTAACCAGACAACAGGGTCAGGCTGTGACCATAGCAACGGGTTTAGAGAAAGTCAGTGACCATAGCAACAGAGTTGGGACGAGGTCTGGTATCAAGGCAACTCGAATAGGGAAGGTCAATGACCACAGAAACTGGGATATGAGAAAGTCTAAAACCATTGTAACGGGATCAGTGGGGGTTTGTTACCATAGCAACGGGATCAGTGGGGTCTGTAACCATGGTACAGGGTCAGGAGGAGGGGGTCTAACGACTGCGTCAGTTAGGAAGGTTTAATTTTGAAACGTGTCAGCGACGATCAGTGCGGAATGCGCACTGCAAGTAACTGGAGCAGCGATATTATGTTACCATAGTAACTAGATCAGTGGAGTCTGTTATCTTAATAATTGATCAGTGAGGTTTGTTACCATAGTGACTGTATCATTGGGTGTGTATTATTGGGTGTGTTATCATTACAAACCAGGGAATCTGTTACCATATAGTAACTGGACCAGTGTTGTGCTGGGCAGAAGCACCATATTGCCTTCAAGCACAACGGGGGCCCATAGCTTTAATTGGAATCCCTGAGATCATCACATATTGCATGCAACACACATTCAGAATAAATGAAAGAAAGTTTAATACGAACAGATGTGACATTCTCTCACAGCTACGAACAGGAGCCGTACCCGTCACGAACACGGTCCTATTGGCCTCTGCTCTGTTATTGTTGTTGGTGAGCATTACGTAGCACGTATAGTTCCCTTCATCGTGCAACTCGAGCGCCTTGATCCGGAGTCTCCAGGAGTACTGTGTCGGCTTCTCTATGCTCCACTTGTTGTTGTCCTCGACAGCCATGTCCGTGGAGATCGGCACCTTGTCCACCTGGTCGTTATGGTAACGGTACATGTCCCAGCGCACCTAGCAACAAATAGCAACGGTACATGTCCCAGCGCACCTAGCAACACATAGTAACGGTAAATGTCCCAGCGCACCTAGCAACACATAGTAACGGTACATGTCCCAGCGCACCTAGCAACACATGGCAAGAGTATGAGTCACAGCGCACCTAGCATCGCATGGTAACGGTACATGTCCAAGCTCACATAGCAACACATTTATTGTGGCCCGTACTGGTATGGAATGGATAAATAGAATTGATTAAATGTATTATTCAGCCTTTTATCCATCATATGCGTTTCTTCGATGAAATTTTTTTTGTCGGAATATGTTGCTTGCTAATCCCCTGCAAAGAAATCTTTCAATTTTCTTGCCTGTGAGCATTCACGCATTCCTTTTCAATACATATCTATTCAGGGGTAAATGTATGAGAAAAATCGACTTGTTCATCGCTCAATATATACATGTATGCCGAAGGAATTCAGAAGGTGATTACCCCGCAAAATCTACGGGCCTTAGATATTGAAAAGCAGATATGCTGGTTAATTCTGTCTCGAGAAATTAAATAATTGATTTATTTTGCAGCAACTGTAAATCCGTTCCGAAGCATCTGTCGAAAGCTATATATGCCGCACTATGATCAGAGACATACACTACTGTGCATGGAACTTTCACGATGATATATATATATATCTATATATGTATGTCTACCATGATTTGATATCTGCAGTCCTATCCTTGTTACAGAGCACTTGTTTGGATATCAATACTATGACAGTTTATTCGACGATACCAAAACCAGAAATGTTCCGAATTAGACAAATGCAGACTTACTCAAACAGGATTGATAATAGTCTTATGTCGGAAATGAACTCGAAGCCGAGCTACTACCATATATATTATAACGATCCCAAAGGACCAGTTACGAACATTGAAGGCATTAAAAAGAAATATGTCTCCAAGAAAAATCGGTGAAAATATCGTAAAAGTCCACAAATTACCCGATGTGATGCGCAGAGCTAATTACAAACACAATTGCTGAGGAGGCTAATTAGTCCGAGCGGAAAAATTTACTGGTAATCTTCACCAGAATGAACGAGTCTGAAAACGGAACGGTCCACGGAATTTGCAACGACGATGCTAGATTCGCCTTTCATCAACAATGTCAGTCGGCAGAGTCCCGCCAATGATCCTATAGCTACGCATCCTTGGCTCCACTCTAACTTCGATAGAGCGGTCATACATCATGCCTCAATCACCCTTGCATCGATGCCACCGCTGATGAGGATACGATGCCCGAAAATGCTGAAACTTGGGTATTTCGGCCGGTCACCGGCCATCCGTGACCATCGGGCAGCAATCGGACATCGTAGAGACGTCGGTGGGGTCATCGTTTTTTTCTTTGCGACCGGTAAAGACGCTGAGAGGATCGACTGATTTTTTCGGTCGATAAAAATGTGGAGAGCACATCAGGCGATCGACGTAGGGTATCCCAACAGACGCAGGTGGATGTCGGGAAGATGACCTTAAGATAATCGACCGCTTTATAGACATCAGACGGTCACCGAGCTGGTATCTGATGGGTATCGTGCGGTCTCTGGCAGGGCATCATTGGTTGGCCAGTCTTTCTTGAATTCTTGCTATTCACACGGACACGGCTATAGCAAGTATACATCCTCTGGACTGGTAAGAATCCAATGTTACGCTTCTCATCAATTTAACCCATGCTTCCTAAATAAATCCGCTATTTGTTCGCATCCTGTTAATTATCGCCGATTTCGCAATACGGAATTTTCGAGCACGCCAATTGACTCAAACCGCTCTGTATTTTGATACGAATACTATAATATCGCTCGATAAGAAAATTGAGAGTTTGTGGACATGCGAGCATGCTGGTTAATATATTGTATGCTGTGTACAATGTGGACGATTATTGATTATTAACATCCAATATACTCACAGAAAGCTCAGGGTCCAGGTTCTCCACGTAACAATTGAGCCAGGCATCTTGCGCGAGGAAGCCGCGCATGCGCAGGCCGTCGGAAGGAGGATCCGTTTCCGTGATGTAAACACGTGGCTGCATGTCCTGGCTGTCAACTGTAACACAGTTGTAAACATCATTAAATAACATCGGTATGCGTGAGTATACAAATCAATGGGCTTGTACAAATAAGATTTCCTGTCATATATGTCGCAGTATCACGTTATTTGTAATGATTCAAATACGGCCGTTTCGAGATAGAATCTGCCCAATGGCACGTACAGTTATTTTCCCTGTGGACTTAGAATTTGCAGGTTTTTTGTTCATTATGGGATAGCCAAGCTGGTTTTATCGTGTTTTGGTTTCATTTGGTCGGAGAAAATAGTGGGGAGTTCTGGGGTCCGCAAATTGTATCTCGAAACGACCGTGTTATACTGATATACTGTGTTTTCTATCATAACAGCCTTCAACGCATCCATTGTAGGCCTACGAAATGACTGTGAAACTCGTGTTTGACATTGAGTAATCACGGATCACCACATGAGGCTTGAACACCTGGCAGTGCACCGTTTCAGAATTGTCGTCTCTCTCCCTCTCTCTTTTACTACAATGAAATTCAAAATGGGCAACCCTATCCCGACCTTTTCGGCATGTAGGCTACTTTAGCATTTATTCATTCATGTATTCATTTCGTTTTATTTCGAACTCAAGGTTCATAATCGCAGTACACAATGTATAGCAGCTACCGTATTGACGCATAGAGGCGCATGCGCCTATAAGCGGATTTTCGCATTTTGAGAGACGTTTTGAAAAATATTTTTATTCACATAGAGGCGCATGCGCCTATGTCCGGATATAAGCACACCCAAATATTCACATTTAGGCGCACCCCAATATTCACAGAGAGGCATATCCCAATATTCACATACAGGTGCACGCCAGGTTTCAGTTGGTCCTGTGTTATAGACTACTTATTGGTCCTGTGTTTATAAATGTTACTAGCTAAAAATATACTTTTACGGGTACATATATATCACATGAAAAAAATCTTGTTTATGTTTCATGATATCACCACGTACATGACCTATTGAAACCAATGGAGTACAAGGTGTTTTTACGGAGTAAATTAAGGGGAAGGTGTTGCATATCATGTTGTGTTGGGAGTCATTAAGGTGGAGGGAGATGTCGACCCTGTAGTATACTGAATGGACATGTGACTGGACATATGTTTACGCACACCTATTGGCCTTTTTCTTAACATGAAGCTTGCCCACTACGGTCTTCTACGGGGCCTTCTACGGTAGACATGAACCCCCTACCCTCACTTCACTGTGCAGTATAGATCTAGCAACAAACAAGTTCGAGTTCGATATGACGTGTGCTTTAATTTTCTTTCAAGAAAGTGAACAATACACACGTTGCGTGGTTTAGACTACTCCGATATATAATAATAGGCGCATGCGCCTCTAACTGGATAATAGTTTTGGGTGGCGAAAATGTCAACTGCTTCACATACTGGCGCATGCGCCACTATCCGGATATAGGCGCATGCTCACTTATAGGCGCATGCGCCTCTATGCGCGTCAATACGGTACGTAAAATAAAAGACATCACTACACAGAAAAAAATTCCGTCCGATCTACCCCGCCTAAACAACTGTTATGTCTTATTGTGTATCATCGCGATGAAATTGTTTGAGGTAAAACGATGTTGAATGTAACTATCAACATATTACCACCAATACCACTAGAATTTGATGATGACAATAGCAAACCTAACATACAACTTTTTTTTTAATGGAAACAAATCCCGACCAAATATTTTATCTGAAGACACTCTGGTGTCATCAGTTGAAACTGAAGACAAAATTTAAAAAACTATGTGGTTGGCTGCTACATATCTGGTTGTCACAGAATAGTGTATACACTTTGCATACAATTCAAAAGCAACACAATTTTAGTGCAATGTGTGTATCAATGTATTACCATCAATAGAAACCAGGTTTTGATGATGACAATAACAAACCGAAAATACAAATTTTCAAACATAAAAACAAACCCATAAAAACCCACACTGGTAGCAGACAGTATGTAAACATATAGATTTTTCTCGTGTACACCTCATTTAATCAGCATACAACTGTCCAACGATCTACTCAGCAGTTAGATATCCAACATAAACCCAATACAAAAGCTAAGCATACGATTAGTACATGAGTATATATTATTGTTTATTTATGTTTTATTCATGTCTCACCTGGTGCAATCAACATACAGACGGACACAATATACGTGATATAAAAATTTGTACCAGTCACTCTTTAAGGGGTATGACAGACGATAAAAATAATAATTTACAATATATATTGTGGGCAAGCTTGTTGGCCATATACAACCGAAATATCATCCAAGGAAGGTGATGAATTGATTTTCACGTGTGTTGATACACATAACTACGTTGGATTTTATTTTTAGATGTATGAATATATGTTAATTATTCACTGCTCGATAAACGACTGCTGATGAACTGTACCTGAAAGAATCAAAATAAATCCGATAGGAAGCAGCCGAGTCCATGATGGAGCCATGTTTTAAGGAATCCTATTATATCCCAACAAAATTCACGACTTTGTTTGAAATGATAGTTTCTGGTCGAGCCCAATAATCCGCAATTTTACAGGTGTTAATGTTTTGGTTCTACAAGTGTGACAGGCAAAGTGTAGTCACTGTGTGCTCACGTGCCAAAGGGCGATCACTGATAAGGAATGTATGTACGATAAGAATGGTTTCTTATCTCGCAGACAGTGCGAATAGACCAATGACAATTAACTCCCCCACACACCTCAAGTCAATGCGGTAAAGGACTAGATTTGATAATAGACCCCCCCCCCCCCCCGCTATATCTATGATCGGATTTATACATGGCTGGACATTCAGATATTACAAACCATCGCACAGCTGGTTAGTCACTGGATGTATATTGACATGCTTCTCTTGACATTGCCGTTTGATTCGGTAAAAACGCGAAAGAAAAAAAAAACTTCGCTCTAAATTGGTTAGTATCATAGTTTATAGTACCGTGCAATTTGTTACGAATTACTAAACTGCAATCGGGGTTGGACTGACTTGGTTTAGTACCGTTTAGTAATTTATAGTACCACGCAATTTGGTACGAATTACTAAACTGCAATCGGGGTTGGACTGACTTGGTTTAGTACCGTTTAGTAATTTATAGTACCACGCAATTTGCTACGAATGACCAAACTGCAATCAGGGTTAGACTTACTTGGTATAGAATCATTGTCTGTATGGCCAACATGCCCTCTATCACATTCCCATGCATATATACTGCATGTATATTATGCATGGGCAAAAATAGGCAAAAACTCATTTTGTTAATAGGCAAAAACCCATACCAACGTGTCCGGATCAAAGACTTGATGGTCGTAGACTTATATACAGGCTACATAATACAATTGACATTATATGGACCAAAATTTCATTGGGAGATTGGACAGTATCGGTAGCTCTACTGGTAGAGACTTCTATCACATTTCCAAACGCAACGACACTCTTCACACCTCACTAGACTGCGACGCTATACGCGCAGGTAATATAACTTATCACTGACTGAACACAAATCCGAGTCTGTGATTGGCCAATCACAATGGTGATATAAACCCGTATCCTGCATGAATAATTTGGCACGCGCCACTTTCGATATGAGTTCTCGTATCCCTTGCTAGTCTGGTTTTCAGGTCATTGATTAATTCGTTACCCCATGTCTGTTCACGAAATACGGAATTATATATCCGTCTAGCTGTCCGTATCCGTCTAGCTACGTCTACGGACAGCTGGACGTAGATATAATTTTGTATTCCGTGAACAAACATGGGATAACTAATTATATCCAATGGGCGAAAAAGCTCTTTGGTTTTCATCATTCCTCCATAATGCCCGGAAGACCAATATGTTACTTGCAGGGCACTGCTTCCGACAACGTTCGATGTCATTTGATGACTTGGCTTATACATGTATTAGCTGTACTGGGTTGTCACTACAATTTCTCTCATGGACTTATTCACGACTAGCTCTACACCGATTGCGTGATATGTTCTGAAGAGCAGTCATCAGAAGCTGAACACATTTTACCATAGCGTGGCAGTAAATGAAAAAAAAACCCACTATGAAGTCGGCACTTGCTAGCATATATGCATACCGGGGGAGATGACACCGAAAATAGTGGTCATTTTAATCAGTCATTGAATCCTACCATATTCAATTATGATCAGGAATTCTCAAAAATGTATATGATACACCCAACATAGAGTGCCTTAAAAATTTAGTCATAGGTGTATACATGCTATATAGCGTGTACACGTACAAGTGGACAATTGTGACCAAATTTATGTTATGGGATTACAACATATTTCATCAGACATGTCACCCATCTCTTCACACCCTACAATCTACCAATATGTCAAAAATGCTATGGTATAGCTTCATCCTTCAAAAATAGTACACAATAAAGCGCATTACAAATGGCCTCCGTGGTCTGTTGATTATGCCACAAAGTACTTGGGCGCCATAACTAAATGATATGCCCCCTAGGTAGAAACCCGCTATCGGGAAAATCCTACTCTTTTCGATAATTCCCAAGGGATTTTTTTGTGTGCCAGATACCATAGACACTCTCTGACACCACCAGGCCTTTGTTTTTACCGCCAGTTGGGCTGCGTTGGAGGTTTTCAGGCAAAAGTGGCACTGAGCGGACTCGAACCCACGACCTGTAGATCATGGGCCGAGCGCTCTGCCACTGCACCATCCCACCCATGCCAAGAAGTAGTGCTTGTACTTGGGCTAAGGGGGCGCCAAAACTCGATGATATGCCCTCTAAAACCCAATATCGGGGAAATCCCCTACTCTTTACGACAAATCCCAAGTACTGTCCGGAATCCGTTTCGGCAGAGGATATTGGGAAACGATATTTTTCGGTTGGGAAACGATATGTTTGATTGGGAAACGCCAAACTGCGAGAGGGTATATGTGTTGTTTTCCTAAGAAAAAATATGAAAAAATAGGTGTAATCGTTAATCAGAAGAAAGACAAACATGCACTAATGTTGTATAAAGTCTTCAGTGTCGACCAAACCTGCTATAATAGGCTATACTTGATGTAATATCGTTTTTGGGACGTGAAATGCGATGAAAATAACACCGTTTTGAACAAATGAACACTGATGATTAAATATGTGTCTGATGCACACAAAAAGTAGCACGAGTCAAGAGAGAGTATTACATGATCCCCACCAAAAAGAAACATTTTACATCGTCTCATTAATAAATATTTGCTGATTTTCTGAACCATTGATGTTTCGGTGGGTGAACGATACGTATAGAGAAGGCGCCGGTCGGTAATCCATGCTGTTTCTATTGGGAAACGGAAAATTTTTTACATATGAAATACGAGATCAACTGGAATACACGAGCAATACTATGTGGTCTTAAGTGAAAGGTTACCTCGAGTGACTTATTACTTATATGACTGTATGCACAACATTTTGGGTGTGAAATAAGGTTAATCATGTGCCTGGGCTCGACATTGTACAAAACGTTTTGAGATTTTTGTTTCAAAACATGCTAATTTGGGTCCTTGACATTGTGTATAAGGATGACGTGCCTTAAATCTATCGATAGGCCCAATATTTAGGCTCAAAAGGCCCAAAGTTCAGTTTTAAGCTCTTTTCTCAAAAACTGTGATCAGTTTTGAGACTTTGTTTTAAAAAGTTTACTCATGTACCTTTCTGAAGTGTATAAGTTTCGTTGCTCTTGAATCGCCGGTCTGCATGTGGCAGCCATTTTGAATTTTCGACAGGTTGGTGAAAAAAAACTTTTCCGTCCCAAATCAATTGTCCCCCTTTCAAAACCTTTTTTGGATTTCACGCAAATTTTCCTTCATAATGGGAGCTGTATGAAGAAAACTCCTAGAACACTTCAAAATGAAGCTTAAATATTGGCACATTCAAATAGGAATTCATATATTGTGGTTTCGATGGTGTTCTTGAATTTGACCTTCAATGACCTTGAAAGTTCAAAACGCCCTTTTTTGTCAGAAAAACGGTCGATTTTGGACTTTGGCTGCCATTTTCTCAAAAACTGTTCAGATGGTTTTCAGATTATCGTTTGAAAAGATCACTCTTATGTACTCTTATGCGACATGTCTAAGTTTCTTTGCCCTTGAATCGCTCAAACTTGGCCCAAATTGGACTTTCCCATGTTCAGTTCTCTTATGCCTCATAATGGGACATATTATTGCTAATATCTCACTTGGTATTGAGATTAGAAATTAGGAGTCAATTGTGGACATAAAGGAAATGATATATGCTGAATATTCTCATAACCTTGAATTTCACATTCGACCTAATTTTCAAGGTCACAGGACAAAATGGCTAATATCTCGCTCATTATCGACTTTCCTACTTAGGAATCAATTATAAGCAGAAAGAAAACAATGTTCCCCTTGGGAAGACATTGTTGAAAAATTACCATTGCAGACTTTGAGAGCTGTACATTTCTCCGGTAACATTTCTTAGCCTTTGGGCTAATTTCTCTCTTTTTCTTCATCCACAACGGGTCTCAGCATCGAAAAGCTTTTTTCTTGGTGTTTGTCAAATGAATGCTTCACTATGTGGTTAGGGTCTTCAAACTTGGAATGACAGTTATAACACCTGGCGTTGAAGCCGCGAGACGCCATCTGTTTTTAAAGAAATAATAAGTATGAATGAATAATAGCCAGAAAAACGAGCCTTAACGGGCCATAAATTTCCAATGAAAAATATCGTTCACTAATCGAGACACCCATATCAGAACTGTTGTCCAATAGGAAGAGTATCGTTTACCCACCAAAACATCATAGGTTTAGAAAATCAGCAAACATTTATTAATAAGACGATGTAAAATGTTTCTTTTCGGTGGGGATCATGCAATACACCTTTCTCTTGACTCATGTTACTTTTTGTGTGCATCAGACACATATTTAATCATCAGTGTTTATTTGTTCACAACGGTGTGATTTTCATCGCATTTCACGTCACAAAAACGATATTACATCGAGTGTAGCAGGTTTGGTCGACACTGAAGACTTTATACAACATTAGCGCATGTCTGTTTTTCTTCTGATTAAAGATTACACTTATTTTTTCATACTTCTTTGAGGAAAACAACATATACCATTTCGCAGCTTGGCGTTTTACCAATCGAACATATCGTTTCCCAACCGAAAAATATCGTTTCCCAATATCCCCTGCCGAAATGGATTCCGGACAGTGCCAAGGGATCTTTTAGATGCCAGATACAATAGACAGTCTCTGACACCACCCGGTCTTTGTTTTTACCGTCAGTCGGGCTGCAATGGCGTGGGAGGTTTTCAGGCACAAGTGGTGCTGAGCGGACTCGAATCCACGACCTAAAGGTCATGGGCCGAGCGCTCTGCCACTGCACCATCCCGCCCACCGCCACAAAGTAGGCAAATCGCAACACCTTTTATGCGGCCAAAATTATCTCCGGTCGGCCTAGGCCAAATGCATCCACTTACGACACCAGTCAGCACGAAAGATTCAGGGGACGTACGGTAACCCCATATATAGCATATTTTCAGCTTTAAGCACTCATATGGGTGGGTGCCCGCACAATTGTTACGTTTCTGGCAACAACGTGTGTCACCGTCGATATTTGAGTTTGTTATAATTCGAATTAAAATTAGAAGAATTTGATATGTGTGCCCAATCCTATTTATATAATCGTATGTGAAACCAATCACGTTCTATACATGTCTGTAGGGGTAGTCCTAAAGCTGTTTCATATTCACATAATATGTTTCATTGGAAGTATAGACAGCTGTATGCTATTCGTACGATAACTGTTGTATATCATAGCATTAAATTTCATTTTAATTTAAAATCGCCGGACGGCGTGGGTTTTTTTGGCCCTTTTGGGTGGGGGGATTTCTGTGGATCATTGAATTTTTTGGTCTCACGATACATATGTACAGGCCTACTGACGAATGGATATCGATACAGACAAATTCATAGTTTAGGATTGGTTCATGAATGATATTTACAAAATCAGTATTAGAAACAGTCAAAGTCGACGAGTGATAGACCTATAGGCTTAATGATATCCCTGTCAATTAGAACAGACATATAACTTTAACCCGCAATTTCATATGTTTTGTTCAGGTTACACTTTTCATCGTGATCTTACTCACATTGACGCATGGCTTGAAACCAGCAAAAATCTTTTGCAAAATATAGCAAAATATAGTTAAATGTATCGACCGATACACCAGCACACCCGCGTTCTTGTTCAGTTCTTTTACTGGCAGCGATATTTTCTTGCCGTGTCCAAGTACACGACGAAAAAAATCGTCTTGTAAACCACTGATAGCAATGAGGATGTTTGTGTGTAAAAGAAGAATAATGTTAAGAGATGTTTGTACAAAACGGTCATCATAGTAAGGATATGGTATTGGCGTATCGCTTGAGGAGCTGAATTGGCGCACCAGGAACGTATAATTTGGCGCATCATCAACAAAATGTTCGCCATCGCTTCAATCCTGAATATCAATTTGTTTTTCATACATTTTATCACGTCCGGCCATGTTGATGTGCAAATTGCAGTTCCGCACCAGTGATACTGAATGAACACAGTTTCACACTGTTTTTTTTTTCACTCACCATAATTCGTTGCTATAACCTTGACATAGAACAGTATTTGGTTCTGATGTCAATATGTAATTTCAATCAAGTTTCAAAAACTTCACAAAATATCCAACATTTTTGTGCATACGATGGGGTTTATGTTGAATATTAAAGCTGTAAATATGTAATTAATAGGTCAATGACTTAGTTTGAAAACGTCCACGGTCTTCCGCCATGGATAAACCGAAAGTAAAACCACAGAACCACGCGTTGTTTGTTTTGATCCACATGTGGGCGGGTCCGTAAGGAGGATGTCAGTGACATTTTTTTTTATATTCACCTTATAACAGAACCCTGATATACAAAGTGGTGTATACATCAAGATTGACAGGCGCGCAAGTCTTTATGTTTACATTGGAATCAGGTCTTTGAGAGAGGAATCCCTGACAAGTCACACATTCAACCACCGTGGCCAGCCGTTCCGCATTGTTGCTGGTTAGAAATCGATTTCAGTATGGTTTGGGTCCGTGTCATTATAAACACACTGGATGTGCCTACATTCTGACATGGTCCTGGTAAATGTGATAATTCATACATGGAATATTGGTGTACAACACCAGTTTCCTGGAATATTGATTTTTTCATGACATTGTTTTTTAAACTATACTCTGATTTTTCTAACTTGTTTACACCGTTTTTTGCCGATATTTATGCGATTTTTAATTGTATCGTATTGTAACTTGGCATACTTCACCTGGAGATCACACGACATTTTTCTGCAAACTTTCAGACTTCTGCTCATAGAACTGTGAGAGTTAGCAATCTACTGCAATGATAAATTTTCCCTGAAATCCTGTCGTTTGCATGTCAACAGATATTGTTTTTCTTTGGCACATGATGGGCGATTCTGTTCGGATGATTTGCATAGGGGCGAGGATTAGGATTCGGGACCGCCCACGCAGGAAAACTGATTCGAAATGACTCGCACATGCACGATGATAGCCGAAAGGGCCGGTAAGCTAAAATTCCCAAAGTTATAATACCTTCCCGGTATTATAATAACGTACATCTGTATTTTACCGTAAATCAAGTGGATCACATAGTACTGTCAATTCCCTCCCGGTATTATAATACGTACATCTGTATTTTACCGTAAATCAAGTGGATCACATCAGTACTGTCAATTCCCGCCACTAGGGGGCGCTATTGCTTCATTGCGAGAATAGCTATAGCAGTGGCTTAGCTGGAAACCTGATTCATTCAGTGGTACCAATAACAGTCCCCATCGGGTTATTACTTTAGGAGCAGTATAAACTTTTGTGTAAAAATGTTTGGTTTCCAGTATAAATCGATGTGGAAATAGGCGGGGGTGGATGGAGTCATGACATTTGCCCTCTGTGACCTTTTTATCTTCCCCTACGGCATATGCTCACTATACACAAGACCCTGGGTGATGTCTATGCCAACTCGTAGCGAATTTCATCAAAGCGGTCATGAGATATAGTTATTCGAATATACGCATTGATTTCGAGGGAATTGTGCGCTACCCATCGGTTTAGCGGTCGCCGCTCAACATGCATGTCTTCAGCATCCCGTTGCCATGGTAACGCACACGTTAAAATCACCACATCATCTCTAAAAGTAGTCTGGAGACTCATACCTACTTTTTGGTATATGATGTGACCTTGAACAAGGGGAGTACAGCTTGACCTCCGAGAACAGGTGCGCTGCTCCTAGACTAAGAGGCCAATATATACATTTCATATCAGACATTTAGCACTCGAGGTCATTCGAGGTCAAGTTCAAGGCCATCATTAGTTGTTCCAAATACAACTTCCTATATGCTTATAATGCAATACTTAAGCTCTATCTACAAGCATTTCATATGTAGAGGCAAATTTGGGCATTGTTTACCGAAAAATTGATGTTTTGACCTTTCAAGGTCATCGAGGGTGAAATTCAATGTCACCACACGGTTCGCTATATATTACAGTGTACTCTGTATAAACCGGATCTCCAGGGGACCGGGGAAAAAATCCGGTATGGACAGAGCGCCGGTTTATCAAGAGTCTGAAGAGAGAGAACATCGATCTTCTCACCCGATAGTCAGATACCGACCAACTCCGTCTTTCATTGTTGCAAAACATAACGTAACTAAATACCGGCCAGCTTTTTAAATATATGTAGTTACAAACTCTATGGACATCGGCTTAGTTAATATCATGTTATTGGTAATAGGTCCGATCTGTATGGATTTAATGCAGAACATTCAAGTAAATAATTTGAGTCAATCGATTAAGAATTGTGGGTTTACTATTGACATCATCATAATCTTGTGCTATTAGCACATCTCAAAACCATCTGCAGAACATACATAGTGAGACATGATGTCATAGAATTGTTGTCTGCGTTTGTAGCATGCGCTGATATAATCACTTTGAACAATGCGTGTCACCCCAATGATGAGCCAGCAGTGATTTACTCGAGAAATCATGTCAGGTAAATCATGCATTCTTCAAATTACCCCTAACTGACGAAGTTTAGTTGTTGTTAATTACAATTTGTGAGCGCCATGTTCCTGATGCTATTGTGTTTACAAAGACGTGTGACTAAAGCGCAGCCTCTGACATCGGTCTGTGATCCGATGAAGTATAGCTAATTGCAATTTAGACGCCGCAGTTTGGAATCATTGGGGTAACGCCGGTTTGGACAATACGATATGGCCGGTTGGGTCACAGTAATACGGCCGGTTTTCAGAATGGACAACATCCGGTATATCGAGAGTTGCTTACTGTAGAAACAAAGGGGAAGAAATCGGGACCTAAGAGGAACGCCGGTATGGACAAAATTCCGGTATATACAAGAGCCGGTTTCGGCAGAGTACACTGTACTTCCTATATATGAAGGTGCCAATATCTAACATCTACTAGTATCTTCAGTCATTCTCTGAGTACAGTGGTGGTAGCTTCCATTATGAAGAAAAAAGTATTTCTCCAAAGGGTGAATATTTGCCTAGAAATAGTCCAAAATGAATAGTAACACGATTTTGGGGGAAAAAATAATTTGCCGACTCACATAAAAAATCAGAATGACCTCCACGAGCAGACTGGTGATTCAAGTTCAACGAAACTTATACACATCATAACGGTACAAGATGGGAATCAAGATGAAAATATTTTGATTTGGATCACCAAAGGGCAAAATTACCCATTTTTTTTGGGTAAAAAATGGCTGTCATTTTGAGGAAAATGCAAAAATAAGAAAAAAATAAAAAATACCCTTTGAAATACCTCTTGAAATATTTTAAAGCGTTTTTGTGCAAAATTCCAGACGACGGACGGACGCAATGCCACAACCTAAAAAACTAGATGACCGTTTCGGGTTTCCGTATTAAACATAATATGTATGTAAGTATCAATCTATTACCACCGATACAGTGGTATAAATTATGTATGTAATTTTAGAGAGTATTGGACAAAAAAGTGGTTACCGATTTATGGCCCGATAAATTATTGCCATGGCGCTACGTTCATCATCCATCGTCCATTTGCATTCTTATTTGTAACATTTACGATCGAATTTTTTGAACAAAATTATTTTTTGTACATGGAGGCCGTTTTTTACGACAAATGGCCAATTCAGAAATTTTAAAGTCGTTTTGTTTTTATCGAAATCTGTTGATTAACTTTGTAATGTAATCCTTTGATGTGTATAAATTTTGTTACCTTGAAATCACTGGTCTGCCTGTGGAGTAGTTGGATGAGTCACTGAATTTTGTCCCGTTCCAAATCTAGTCACTATTCCTTCTAGCAATCTCCACCCCCCCCCCCCCCATTTTTTCTCGACTTCCAAATTTCATCCAATTTTTATTTTATCAGAGCAGTATGGCGTGGACACCAAGAACACTCCAAGACAGAGCTAAAAAAATGGCATATTCTAATGGGAAATCATATATTGAAATTTAAGTGATGACCTTAAAATTTGACATTCAATGACCTTGAACGGTAAACTTGGTCTATTTTGTCGCAAAATTATGATCTTTGCCATTTTCTTAAATCAGTAAATTTTTCTCTCACTGATGAATTAAACTCAACATATGTACCCTTGTGATGTGTATAAGTTTCGATGTTCTTGGTTTTCCGGCGTGTACTCCCTGAGCTTCTTCCGCTTTTTGGTTTTGTGAACCCATTTCAGCATTTGTTTTCTTGGTTTTTGCAGCAATAAACATAAAAGCAAAAGACTTTTTCTTCTTTGGTATCTATGGTCGTCTGAGAGACCATACATGACATCACGTTGACAAGGACAGCCATTGGTTTTTTTTTTTGCCGCAATCAGTGTGAACAATATAGCGGCGCCATGTGGCTGTTTATTCACACAATTTAGATTATTGCGTTGACACGTACAAGTGATAATTGCTATTTCACATTTTGAATCATTCAAAGTTACCATGTTCCCACGTAGAAAGCCCAAGGCTACCACGTTCACACATATCACGACCATGATAGGGTTATTGTTGAGGCATCATCCCTTCCATTTTAACCTCTTTTAACTCTCATGTGGGACTATTGGTACATAGTTATCGAAACCGAAGTCATTATAATGTTACGTTCATTGAGTGGTCACAAACTACGGTATAAAGAATATCATCAGAATCTCATGTTCACTGATGGTCACATTATGATTAGCAGTAACTCCTGAACGAAAATGAATGCCGAATCAGGAAAACCGAATCTCAGGTTCATTGACTGATCGCGTTATGATTGAAAGAGAACTAAAGCTATGTTATCACAATCTCACTCAGTGAACACATTATGATTAGCAGCGAGTTCCTAAACCAAAGCAAAGGTTATCAGAATCTAACGTTCAGTGAGTGGTTGCGCTATGATTAAAAGTTTTTTTCTTCAGACATACCATCATGAAAAGCTGAGCCGTAATGATGTTATCAGTGTTTTGTCAATTTGTTTAATACTCTGCTTACATTTTCACATACAACACTGCCTCCACCAAAATGCCGACACCAGCTACAAAGATAACGACAAGTTCAATTCAGTACGAATTTTATTCACACATTTATTCGTTTAACTGCTTCACAAGATGTATACATTTCATAACTTGATGGCCTGGGGCATTCGGGCCCAACTGTAATGCTATTGGTAATGCTATACTATTTGGTAGTTTACTTATTGTGCGGCGTTAGCCGTACTATATCTGTTAGTGTAATTTTGACCCCATGGTACTACTGGTGAGGAGCTTATCCATGCGTGGACTTATTGCTACCGAATTAAGTCAGCGATGACATTATCCATATTTTATGTCATAATCTCAGATTACAACAAAGTTAAGTAGCAAATATTGAACAAAGAAAACACACACCTTGGTCATTTGTGGAACGTGCAACTAAAACACATTTTGGCAAGAATAATGGACGAGTCGACAAACAAATGCGAGTAACAATCAATTTTCGCATGGACAAGCTCGGCACCAGTATTGGAGGTACTATGGCAGTGTAAGACCATCTACGAGAATTGTTCTCTGTGAGAGGGAAGTAGAGAGTTATTACAATACGAGTTCGAGTTACAATACGATTCGAGTTCATTGTTTCATATTGTTATCAAAGCGGACATCTTTATTGTTATCAAACTAATCAATAGGCTTTAAGTTGATTTCCAAATATTGAGCAAGGGAAACACACACCATAGTCCTTTGTGGAAAGTTCAACCAAAACACATTTGGGCAAGAATAATGGGCAACTCAACAAAAGAGCAGGTGAGAATCAATTTACGCATGGACATCAAAATATTCGACAGGTTGTCATAACGTTCAGGTTCACAATTAGAATTTTCATATCACATAGAAACAAGACCCACAATATTTTGTTTGGTTGTTTAACCAAGAAATGGGTTTCGTGTCTACTTATCTTTGATTTTTTTTCGTGTTCACTCAGCCTCGAGTACTGGTTCTACTCTCCTTTGTCCCTGTGGCCGCACACGTAACCTCAAGTTCTGCTGTTGTGATGCTTGTTGTATTACTGGTTGTAATACATTCGACACACGAATTATTCTCTCTTTGCAATCACTATTCATTACCTGGTACATAGTGGCGTGACACCTATCTATGTCCATGTGTATAATGGATATACATCATGATGCATTATGATGTGCTATACGTAATCTTCATGTGCATATATAACGGTATACGTTATGATTTGATATAATATTACAGCAGAAACATCATAGTCATTGTTATAACTGAGTACCGTCATCCCATACACGCACGTCATGCTTTTGTTGCCATAAATATATCACGATTAAGCACAAGCATCCATAAAATTGTCGTAACACAAACTGCTTTTTTACAACAAACGTTATATATATTTACATGTACCAGTATAAAAGCTAACACAGAATGTATCCTACTTTGTCTAAGTTGCCCCGGACAACGGTCGTTGACCAAATGCAGACATTTGTTTGCGTCACAGACATAACAATAACATTTTCACAATTTCTATTCACTAACGTGCTCTCAATGTCAGCAGGAATATGTACAAAAAACAAACCAAGTACATCACGTAGATCATGAAACCGGAATATCTGACCAGAATATTGTTCATTTGTTTGACTAGAATGTTTGGCATGTCATTATGAGTCCACCTTCCTGTATTACACGAACACAGAAACACGACTGTCAATGATACACGTTGATATGTCCCAGTCCCAGCCTGCTGGCTGAGTGTCATTAGATATCGATCATGTATTGAAACAGTTCTGTCTGATTCAGACAAATTATTCGCCAGTATTTCCCAAAATTTGCATGTCGAGGCAGTTGTGACCAGCACTAAAACTGTCCCAAACTGGCCATATATCCATATTCCGGTGATTGCACACTTCCCGGTTCCGTGGGATGATGATACAGCTGTACACATCAGAATGTTGCAGGGTTCCAAGGGAGATCTCTGTGAAGGGCGTCTCGTGGGATGGTCGAATGGAGCTCCAACTATTGGAAAGTGTGATGTTATAAAATATTTACCACATATTGCACTTTTACAACATGAGAATAATATGTTGCAAAATGTATCAATGTTCCATCACCTAAGCATAAAGTCAGTATTTATCATGTTTTCATTCAATAGCACGTACCGTCAGACGCTGTTCCATAGCCCATAGTCCATGTCCCAGGAAGACGCGGGAGTGACGTCATGATTCTGATAAACAATACAGAAGTCAGTTATTGGTATTGACATCAAACATCGAACTAAACATGAAACATTTTCTAATTTCAATATCTCACAACTACAATCACTACACAACTATCATCAGACACATGACATGTTTTGCAGGATTTGTCAGTATCAATTCTTTATACATGTGTAAATTAATGTTTTTGCTCATACATTGATCTCATAAATACACTTGATGATTCAATGTATACTCACAGTTAGAACAGTGCGGATACATCATACATCACAATCCCGCCGCCCAATGTAGCCACCCCCAGGTATCTATCCTCATGAAGACGTGTATTGTTGACCGGCCCAGGCGCCTTGATCACTGTTGTCGTGTGTCCGAGGGACGTGTTGTGGAGGTGTATGTCCCTCCCGTCCCCCAGAAACATCAGCCGGCCGGATCTGTCCACACACAGGGCGAGAGGATCAACACCACTTGACAGGGAGATGTCCGTGATGTGGTGACCCTGGTCACTCAGCTCCCGGACACAGTCTGTATCACACACAAGGATGGCGTCTGTCCGGGGGTTGACTGACAGACATACACCCGCCCTGAGATGTGTAACGCTCGAGTCCAGGCGCCACAACACCCGGCCGTCAGTGGGGGACACTCGGGCCACATCCCGGGGGTGGTCAAGCTGTGGGGTTTGTAAAGTGATTGTGTGTAATTATCATAGGATATGATACTATACATGGTCATGTACTCACAGATTATGTAAAAACTGGGAATTATCTACAAAATACATCATTCATAAATACTACTGCAGGTTTCATTTTATATTTACATGCTGGTTAATATTTTCATGATTGAAAAAATGGTCTGACAAAACACAACCCAATGTCCTGTTAAAATGAAAATGGTAAAGTATTTTGTAATGCGTGAATATATGTCTTGTATGTGATTGAGCAGGTAGACTGCATGAAGGTGCCAGTTTTTGTTTGTTTACTTGTGTGGCGATTTTGCCCAAACATCGTGGCAGGTGATTGTAAAACTACATCTCATTTATACGGCCTTTTCTGTCTTGGCCTGCTCGGTTCGAGCGTGCGTCGCATAGCGACGCCCAGTAAGCCTATCGATTCCAGTAAACTATAACAATGGTTTGACCTAGTTTCTCTTCGGGTCTCGTGATTTCTAGTGTAATATATACACTGGAAGCGGTTTGATCTGGGAGATGGTCCCAGAGAGAGCTAGAGGCACGACGGGGAACTCGCCATGAGTTCTGCGTTCTCGTGCGTGGGGTAAAGCCCCTGTGGGGGCTCTGGGGACATTTCCAGGGGGGCCCCGGGCTGGGGGAGACTAGTTGCTGACTCGGGGGCGCAAGCCCTGTGGATCGCCGTGTCTCTTCTCGTCCGGAGTGGTGCGATAGAGGCTCTGGCAGATCGTCGGGCTGGTGCGGAGTTCTACCTCCGCCTCAGGGCCGTCGGCGAGTCCGGAGAGCAATATGCCCACGTGTACGGGTTCCGTGGGGCCAGTCCCATGGCCTCTCGGGCTCTACACACGGCTACATTGCCATTATGTTGTAATATGCATGTTATATGTGAAGAGGTTGGAGATGATTATGATGTGCTATGCTATGTGGTGATGTATGAGATCCGGGCTCGTTCCGGGCGGACTGGTACCTGGTCGTGATACCTGTAGGGTATTACCCGGGCGCCCTGTACTGGGCGTCCGAACGTTACATTGGTGCCGTGACCAGGATCAGTCCGACGGCGTACCATCGCAGCCTAACGTCGCGTTATTTGCTCCCAAGTCCCTGGGGACCCCTTGCTTCCTCCAGGAAAATAGATGAAAAGCAAAGAAAAATCAAACGGGAAGGGAATGGGAGGATCTGTCGCGGACCACACCCGGTCGCGCGGCAGCCGCCGTGAGTCGTCTCCGGATGACTCCGGCCAGCAAAAAGAATGCGCGGAGCCCTCTGTGGACAAACCCCAGTCCGCGGAGCCGACTCCGGCGTCCCTGGCTCCGTCTTCGGACGTGGAGTCGAGCCCCGCGGGGCCGCAACCGTTGTTGCCTTCGAGGTCTAACCTCGACGAGTTTGGCGCGGAGGGTGGACTCGAAGACGAATCCACGCCGCGCCCGCCCTTGTCTAGACGCCAGCCGGGGCAGGGGGTACTCTTCCAAGAGACGTCTTCGGACCTCTGGAATCGAGCGCCGCTTGCCTCGACCAGCGCTGGACTGGCGGACCCGCAGTACCGGATGCCTAATCCGGCCGGATGGACTCCCTCGCGAGTTCTCGGCATGGATTCCGGTCGGTCTGCATCGGACGTGGTGGACCAGCTCACTGACAAATTAGGTGAGTTGGCCCCGCATGGGCGCTATGATCGCGCCCGGTCGCCCCATCAGGGACGGCCAGATCGACGGAACCGTTCCCCTTCTCCGCGGTCACGAGGCTTCTCAGGGCCTCTGTCGGAGAGGGAGAGATGGCTGATATCTGAGGCGCTTGAGCAGTTCAAGCAGAGTCAGCCGCCTCCGAACGCTGGTCCGTCGACTACTTATAGTCCGGGGATGACTGGGCCTATGGTCTCCTCCCAAGTCCTGCCGAGTCCGCAGGCGCCGGTGGTCTCCGCTATGAGACCCGCGCCAACTCCGCGACTCGGAGGCACCGCGCTGGCCTCCAGTGCAAGCCGCGTGGTCGGCTTATCCTGGAAGTCAGGGCATGACGGGCGGGCAGTGGCAACAGGTGGCTCCGGCCCCAAGCTACGCCAGCTATGCCGCCCCATCTGGAGCCTACCCTGTAGGTTCGATGGGAGCCCCGTCCGCGCCCAGCCAGGGTGGGCTAACTGCGGGAATGGTCCCGGCGGCAAGTGTGAGTTTTCCTGTCCCCATGTCCGCGGCGTTGATGTCTGCTCCGGCGGACTCCACCGCGGGCGCGGGTAGCTCACGGACCTTGCCGGCATACATAGACGACCCCGGAGCCGGATCCGCCCGTCAGGCGCGCTCTGCGCGCGATAACGGGCCCGACCAGTCTTCCTGGCGGAAACGGCTCAACGGGGATAACGCCGACTTGGAGGACTATTTACTCCAGGTCTGGCAGACCGCCGTGTACGAAGGATGGACCCAGTACGAGGCTGGGCACGTCCTCTTGGGGAGCTTAGAAGGCAAAGCTCTTCAAGTGATGCAGTGTCTGCCGGTGGGACCAGTAACGTTTGGTGAAGTTGCCCGTCAACTTCGGTTACTGTTCACGCCGACGACCAACAGGCGGCAGTTTGAACGGGAGTTCAAAGCCCGGATCCGCCTACCGACTGAGTCCGTGACAGAGTATGCGTTCAACTTGCGCATACTCGGCCGGAGAGCTTATCCGGACATGGAAGCCAGTCGGTTTGAACCGATGCTGATCGATCAATTCATCGATGGCCAGCCTTACCATAATATATCTTACGGGCTGGCCACCCATGAAAAACGATCGATGGAGGAGGCAATCAACTCCGCCCTTGCGATAAAGGTCGCTGTCCGCTCTAGACAGCCGGCCCCGGCTCCGGCCCCGGCTGTTCCCGCACAGGCGGCCGCGCCTCCCCCGGTCAAGGCATCGCAGGTTGCTCCGTGGCAGGCTCCGGTTCGCCGAGAGCCCACCAGGGAACCTACCCTCAGTGGGTTGGTGCGCCGGCACCCTCTACAGGGGTACCCGCACAGGCGGCACCGGTTGCCGCGCCGCACTCGTCCGCGGATGAGTGCGGCGCAGCAACCGGTAGTGGCCCCGGAGGACCGTACACAGTCTACAACAGCGCTTTCATTGGCCTGGTAGTAGCTTGGACGTGCAACGATGGTGCGCAGCCTGCCCTCGGTGTCCAAGCTTGTAAAGGAGTCCCGAATCCTGGCCGACACCCCTTAACAACGGTTAAGGCGGGCGCGCCGTTTGATCGGATAGCTTTGGATATACTGGATACCCATAGGGTCACCCCGCGTGGTTTCCGGTACATCCTGGTGATTTCCGACTATTTCACCAAATATACCGATGCGTACCCATTGCGCCGCCAGACTGCGGACGAGGTAGCTCGGTTGCTGGTGAATAGATGGGTGGTGTACCATGATGTACCTAAGCAGGTACACTCGGATCAGGGCACGCAATTTGAAAGCAACCTGTTCCGGGGCCTAGCACAGATGCTGGGCAGTACCAAGGTGCAGACCACCCCGTACAGGCCCCAGTCTGATGGTCAGGTCGAACGCTTCAATCGATCGATCCTCAACATGCTGGCGGCCTTTGTGAATGATAGTGCGAATGATTGGGATGACCACCTCCCGTATGTCTTAATGGCGTACAGGTCGTCGGTCCACTCTTCGACCGGAGTTACTCCGCACGCGATGTTGTACGGCCGGGAGCTAAATCTGCCCATGGATATCATGTATCCAACCGCGGCAGAAACCGGCAGGGTACCTCAGTGCGGTCCGGAGTACGTTGAGTGGGTTCGCCACGCCCTGGCGACCGCCCATGATTTCGCGCGAGCGCGCCTGGATAAGTCTGCTATGCGGCAGAAGCGCGCCTATGACGCCCATGCAAAGGGTAGGCCCGCTTTTGCGGTAGGAGATAAGGTGCGGTACTATTATCCACCGCTTAAGCAAGGCAATAAGTTTGCTAAGCCGTGGATAGGGCCGTTTATGGTACTCAAGCAGGTTACGGATGTGGACTACCGGATCCGGAGGGATTCCGATCCGGATAGGGTCTTGGTGGTCCACATAGACAACCTGAAGAAGTACGAGGGCCCGCTTGTCATGGATCCGCTCATTCAGGATGCGGAACCGGATGATGCTCCGTTATTGGATCCGTCCGGTCAGCATCCGCGGAATCCAGACGAGCGTGTGCGCCGTATGGTGGGTCTCCCGGACCTCTCTGATCCATCAGATGATGGTCCGGAAGTAGACGCATCAGATTTCGGCGATCCGCAGGTTCCTCCACTCCCTCTAGGACCTGCGGATGGCGGGCGGCCACACCGTAAACCTCGTGCGCCGTCCCGATATGGGTGGGACTAATGTTCCGCCCATGCGGATGCGTCTGCGGTACCCGTCTAGCACACCAGGGACGGGTTTTAGGTCGTTCCGTGAGAGTCCGCACGACTTTCCTTCGTGAGCGGTCACTTTGTGGCTATCTCCGGAGTTGAGGTCCGCGGATACTGTCATGTCGTAACGCCGCCACTCCGCATCCGCCCTCCCGTAGTTTCCAGCGCCAGGGACGTGCGGATGGCCTGTCCGCACATTGTGGACGGCTGTCCGGCGTAATCCGCACAACGGTTACGCTGGCCGGACGAATTTACTGATCCGGCAGGACGCCCCTGGTCCCGGGACAACCTCTTATGTGGCCAGACTGAGGTTGGGATTTACGTCCGCTACGGGAGAAGCGCCTTCCCACGGATTTGGGGAACTGGCTATGGACGCGGGGATAGTGTCCGCACGTGAGGACTGATGTCCGCGGTTCATCCGCGCAACTCGTCCAGCGTTGCGGACACTTTAAGATGACGCACTCTGGTGTAGTTATCCCCCGTGTGCCACTACTGTAATTACGGTTATAGTAGATTTAGGTTTCTAACGGCAGGAAACCGCTTTCTCCATTATTGTAATGGAGCGGCTGTTAAGTCCGCGCGTGCGGACCAGTCGCGGTAGTGGGATACGCTCATTCTCGTCCGGATCGCACCTCATAATACGCGGTCCGGCCGGAATGACCGAGTCCCCGGCCTCCTTCTAAGAAGGGGGTCGTATTTTACATGTGCAGCATGCTTTGTGGCTTTTAATCCCTATCATTATCATTGGATAAGGTCAATATGCCAAACATATGGTGGGCGTTCATCCTGGACTCCGTCCGCGGGCAGCTGCGGACGTTCGCCGGCTATTGATTTCACCATGTAAGGGATCCTCTAGATTGGGCGCCGGTATGAAGGGTACGTCCCCCTAGCCATAGAGGCTAAGGCCCATGCCGGCTCCGCGTCTAATCTATTGGTTCCGCGCTCCGGTAGTCGTTTGGATAGGCTCTAGGTTGGACCGGACATCGCTCCGCGGTCGGGCTGTACGTTGGGGTTGCTAGTGGGCGCGTTGCAAACGCCCATAGGGCGCCCAATTGTCTGTCTGGCTGCCATGGGCACGTCCGATCGCCTTGTAAGCGGACCAGCGGCTATGGGGAGTGGTTTTGTTTATTTTCCATCTCATGTTATTATTTATTGAGTGGATTATATAAGCCACAAGTGTGCATGCATGTTGCTGTGGAAACGCTATTCTGTCTCATTTATCCTACATTGAGATAAGTTTAGTGATATATCTTTTTCCTGGTGCAAAAGAGAGTAAGAAATCGGGAGATTTCTGCTTTCGTTAGAGGGGTGTAGAGGATTGTTTTGTGTGTCAGAAGCTTGACTGCTGTGATCTATGGAAAAGCAGGCGAACGGTGGTGGATTTATTTTCATCACTGGTTTGGGCGGTGTAGATTTATTTACGCTGTGGACATAATCGTTACATCCACAAGTAGATCGACTTCTGATACATTGTATACAATCTTCATCCTGCTGTGTAATTAACTTCACATCATTGACCGCCAGTGCGGCAACGATAAGCTAATGATTGATGTTAATTACAATGTATTAATTGCGGGATCCCCCGGGATGGCCTTTTATTTAGGCCACCCATATACATGGAGTGTGAGGAGTCACCGGGGAGAGATAAATGAATATGCATGAGCTATTGTCTGAAAACGTAATTCGTTTGTAGCCCTGTATAGATGGATGGTACAGATAAGACGTTTCCACGGCGACGCGCTCGCGCTGTGTATGTAGAATAGCTGCCACCTCTCAATGCCTTTAATCGTTGTAACTCGAGAGTTACTGGTCATTCGAGCGCTCGGCACTGGTGGAGACAGATCTGCGGGTCTGACTCCCAGTGTTTGTAGCGTTTAGAGCGCCCGAATTGCTCATATGTCTGAAAGCAGTGATGGTTGGGAGGATGATAAGGGAGGGGAGGGGTCTCTTGAGCGCAGTAACATGTACTCGAGACCCCTATCTCGGCCTGAGGAGGATGATCTGCTAGATCTCAACGAAGGCGCGTATGTGGGTTCTGCGGAATCCAGCTCCGGTGACAGTTCCGATCATGGGACTGATACCGTGGGCAAGGCCGGTGCGGACCGCACTGTAGAGAGCAACTTGGCTGCTATAGACGCCGAGAAGCTCTTGGATCCGTCTCCTTTTCCACGCATGGAGGAGTTGATGGACTACAGTGAGTCGGGACCTGCGGAGGTGGACCTCGAGTTGCATCCGCCCCAGGAGATGTTAGAATCTCTAGGGCCGGATGAGAGTACTCATCCGGATACCCGTCTGGGTGGCCGCGGCCGCCCGGACACCGGTTCCGGCGAGAACTCCTCGGTGTCCGCACCTGCGGAGTCTGGTCCGCACGACCAGGAGACACCCGCAACTTGGGGGGACCGAGTTGAGGCAGCTGAGCAAGCTGCGTCCTCGGATCCGGCCCAAGTGCAGGAGTCTGGCTCGAAGGAGACCGCGGTGCAGGACGATGGGTTTACATTGCCCATCTCCAGACGCACCCGCCGTCGAGCCAAGGAGATCGCTCAAAAGCAGTGGGAGGCCCAACAGCAACAGGAGGCCGCCGACCGTGGGCGATCTGAGTCCGGGTCCGACCAGAATTTGGGCTCCGCACTTCCGCAGAAGAAGAAGCGGAATCACCGGAAAAAGAAGCCCGGTGGTCCCCCACCTCAGTCCGGACCAAAGTCCGGAGGGCCTAAGCCGCTGGCGCCTAAGCCGGACGGCAAACCAGGATCCTCCGCCAAACCCGGAGACGCCAAGGCGCCTAATTCCTCGGGATCTGGTGCGGGCGGCGCCTCCGAAGGGTCAGACCAAGGTGCGGGAGTTTCCAGTAAGCGGGTGCCGATTAAGGCGCCAGAAGGAACCTCCTCCGACAAGTCCTCCGGTAAGCAGAGGCCTACCGGAGCTGCGGAAGTGGGCTCTAGTCCAGTGGATCGTGGGCACCCCTTGCCGAAGGAAGGAGATCTCCGCTTGGAACTCCTCCGGAAGTGAGCGGAGAAGGACGGGGCTTCGGACCTGTCCGACGCCGCACTGGACGCTGGGCGGAGGGCTTTCGTTGCCTCGCAACAGAGAGCCGCCGCTCAACGCACGAGTAGTGTACCTCGGCAACCCGGGTCACAGAGTGGTCAGAAGACGCCTCAGAAACGGCGGTCGTCTTCTGAGCAGCCTTCAGTTAAAAGGCTGCGGGCCGGTATGGGCCCCGAACTCCCTGGGGTGCGGCAGGGGTACGTATTCCTCCCGCGTTATGGTAGGGACCCGCAGTCCCGCCGCACGGCGGAATCTGCGGCGGCAGCCGACACGCCTTTCACCAGGCCTCGTCCACTCACGGACAAGTAGCGTGCCGGGTTACTGCCTGAGACGGGCGAGGGGGTGATCTGTCCTCTCTGCCCGCTGTCCCTCGAAGGGTATGAGGACCCGCACCGTGCTTTGAACTGAGATCGTAGGTACACTACCTACGACCACTTGGCTCAGCACATCGCGGGATACCACTACCCCTGGGTGAAGTTGTTCGTCTGTCGACGATGCCACTCCCGTAAACCGGAGGAGCAGTACTTCCCCAGTTTGGAGGCCCGGACGTGCGCCGACGGTTTGGTCCGGCGACTGCCAGTGCCTACGAGACTTTCCGCGAGTCTGTAGGCCAGGCGGTCGGCCATCGCCGAGATGGTTTGGACCGGATCCCGGCTGATCCGGCGTTGGCTAACCTGGCCGTACCCCGAGCCCTCCGGGACTTGGGGTCCGCAGGCGTGGCCGCGTTGGTCCAGGCGAGAGATGAGCATCCCTGGGATCACCCCCAGCGCCGTAGGCTCACTCGCGTCGCGGAATACCTTGTGGCAGAGATGGACAGCTCTCTGGAACGGCTCAGCCGGTGCCGAGCAGAGGCCTCCCGTGTCGCGTGCAACTTTGCACACGACCAAGGCCTCATGGAAGGCACCAGGCGGGGCTTTGAGAGCTTCCGGACGCTCGCGGCGGACAGGGAGCAGCAGGCTTTCGAAAGAGGGAAAGCTGCCGCTCAAGCCGCGCAGTCCGAGAGATCGTCCGTCTCTCCCGAGATGACCGCTAGGGTGCAGCAGGTGGAGGCTGAGAATGAGCAGCTACGGCATCGTCTTGACGAAGCCGAGGCCGCTCGGACTCGCCTGCTCCAGGGCGTCGATGACTCTGAGTCGTCCGCTTTGGACCGGCTTGTTGCCCAGCGGGCGGATGCCGCTCTGGAGCTGGCCATCTTCCATATCCTTGCCAGGATGTGGGGAGAGCGTACGGCCGGTGCCCAGCGCACCCGCGACATGGTGGAGATGTTCGGCGCCGTAGCAGGTCTCGGCGCAACAGCTCTACCTGCCTCTCTGGCATTAGCTCCAGCAGGACCTGGTTTGCAGGGCAGTCCAAATAAACCCCTGCAACAGCCACCAGGCCTGCCTCGTCCGCCCGTGCAGCCGGATTTATCTATGCCGGCTCCGCTGCCTCCGCGGCGTAGGGATTGTTCGCCGCCGCCTACACCCAAGAAAGGCGGCACGGACGAGGAGCCGATGCAGGAGGGGGAAGGCTAGGTGCTTTGCGGCTAGGTGCTTTGCCGGAGTCGCTTTGCGGCTCTGCTCTACCTCGGATCCGTCCTGCGGATCTGAGGAGCCGGTCGGTCGGGCGGCCGGCAACCCTTTTAGAGGTACTACCACGTTTGGATCACTCGGTGTGTCGTTTTACAAAATTCCTAAATTTAAAGTTTAACCTTAAAGATATTCCAAAGACTCGACACACCGTCCCTTTCGGCGGATGACCTTCCAAGGTCACCACACTGTTTTGGACCACCTCGGTCAAAATTTTAGCTTGTTTATGAGGGTTTATTCGAAATTGTAGAACGCGTTATAGTTTACTTCGTAAGTCCGGGGGTCGTTCCCCATTCTTCCAAAAGGGACTCTTAAAGTCCTAGTGTGTTGCGTCGTGACTTTCGGGTACCGCTCACCTTGCTTCCTTCGGTTCCGCCATGCGATGCCTGCGTCGTGTTCTGCCAGTCTTTGGGCGCAGACGGAGCATGTTGGGGACCAACATTGTAAAAAGGGGGTAATGTGGCGATTTTGCCCAAATATCGCGGCAGGTGATTGTAAAACTACATCTCATTTATACGACCTTTTCTGTCTTGGCCTGCTCGGTTCGAGCGTGCGTCGCATAGCGACGCACAGTAAGCCTATCGATTCCAGTAAACTATAACAATGGTTTGACCTAGTTTCTCTTCGGGTCTCGTGATTTCTAGTGTAATATATACACTGGAAGCGGTTTGATCTGGAAGATGGTCCCAGAGAGAGCTAGAGGCACAACGGGGAACTCGCCATGAGTTCTGCGTCCTCGTGCGTGGGGTAAAGCCTCTGTGGGGGCTCTGGGGACATTTCCAGGGGGGCCCCGGGCTGGGGGAGACTAGTTGCTGACTCGGGGGCGCAAGCCCTGTGGATCGCCGTGTCTCTTCTCGTCCGGGGTGGTGCGATAGAGGCTCTGGCAGATCGTCGGGCTGGCGCGGAGTTCTACCTCTCCCTCAGGGCCGTCGGCGAGTCCGGAGAGCAATATGCCCACGTGTACGGGTTCCGTGGGGCCAGTCCCATGGCCTCTCGGGCTCTACACACGGCTACATTGCCATTATGTTGTAATATGCATGTTATATGTGAAGAGGTTGGAGATGATTATGATGTGCTATGCTATGTGGTGATGTATGAGATCCGGGCTCGTTCCGGGCGGACTGGTACCTGGTCGTGATACCTGTAGGGTATTACCCGGGCCCCCGTGTACTGGGCGTCCGAACGTTACACTTGTCAATTTCAAATGTAAACAACAACAGTAGGAGGGTGTGCGGGATTTGTTGCCAGGCAACAGCTACTTGTGGGATGTTGTTGTGTCTCTATTTGTCATAACAAAATACAGCTGTGTGTTTCACGGAGAATAAAATTTAGATCATAGCAAGGAATATTTCATGCAAATCCTACTGATGTGCAACAGTCGATATATATGATTCACCATTACATTTTCAATGAAATATAGCAAGAAAATGAAACATAAAATATCACCATACATTAAAATGTTCATAACATGTACACATATTGTACATTGTACATATTGTACACATATTTTTCTTCAGAATTTAGAATAGATTTACAAAATCCAATCTATCTTACACCATATACCCTTCACACACACCTTGTCTAACAGAATGATGACGTCATCATCCCGCGTCCAGCTGACGGACAAGACTTCTGTGCCCATGGTGAACGTGTTGATCCTCGCCACCCTCCCGGGATGCACCTCGTACACCCCGCACCTGTAGGGGCCCGTGCCACTGTCACCACCAGTAATGACGACACGTCGGCCGTCCCTGCTGCTGGCTGTACAGACAGGGCGCCTCACCCCCGGGCTGTCCACAGAGACGGACAGCGGCTCGCCGTCTGTGGACACCACACAGATGCGGGGGTCATCAGGGGAGGTGTAGAGGATGGCGAGGGTCTCGTCCACAGCAATGAAGCACAGGTCTGAGATCCACTCGCCCTTCTCCAGGTGCCAGAGCTCCTTCACACCCTGTCAGGACAAAATACTGACATTTATTCACTTTGCATAATTGACCATATCTATCATATAACGAGTCATGGGATACATTGATATATTGACAGGGTAAATTGTGACACAAATACACAGCAGAAGATATGTTTTAAAATAACTGGCTATGCTCACTGCTACAGCAGCAGCAACAACAACAAAAACAACAACAACAACAAAAACAACAACAAATAATCACAATAAAAATATTAGGGAATGTGCAATCATTGGAACATTGCTAGTATGCTTCCAGCAGACACATAATTTATTACTGTCACATAATCAGTTCACAGAACAAGTTGGGTGAAATATTATCTAAACGCTCACTAAGATATAAGTTTGCTGGCAATAATGTATGTTTTTTACAAGACCATTAAAAACATAAGATGTACGTGTAGACAAAGATTCAGAATATAATTAAATAAGTGACATAAGTAAATAACTTGACACAAGGAAATGATTGAATCGATGACTATAATTAATTAGCGAGTGTCAATTTCTGGCTGTTTGAAGACTGGTCGCTGCCTCGGGTTGGACGGTGTCGGTACAGGACCATTGGTGGCGAGGTGGCCGAGTGTCTTGCTTGTAATGGACGCATGTAATACATCTGTAGAGGTGTATTCACGGTCCACGCATGCCTTGTTTGCTGACACTGCTGGTGAGGTAGATCTGCTGTGGTGGCCAGGAAAGTCCTAGTGTAGAAAAAGTTGAGAAATATGTAGATGTTGCATGATTTTGGCTTGACACGCGCACAGCAATCTTAGTTACATTTTATCAGCATATATTTAAGCAGCATAATTTTCGACCACAACAACTTACCTTACTGTATATACTGAGAGGTAAATGGCTATCAGCACAACAAGCTCATAAATATTATACACGCAGGGTAAGCGAGAATGCCGAGTTGCGCACAAAATACGTTGCTTTGCCGAGTTGCGCACAAGAAATACTGAGTTGCGCACAGGAAATGCCGAGGCGCGCCCAAATCAGGCTGTGAGCACCACGCTTCGTGCGAAAAATACTCAAATATGGGTGTTTATGTCAACATCATGGGATAAAATTCATGTCTATCCGGATCTCCTGATATGCCAAGTGCATACGCAGTTGGATGTAGAACGATCTGTAAAGAAATGATGGAGTACGATGTGAAAAACTTTGTCGCTACTTCCCCGATTCACCTATTATCGCCCAGTGCACGTTTCACAAGCTTATGGTGTCTCTTAGATAATTAAACGGACGTGTAATATTGTTTAATTGCTTTTGTATACATATATTAGAGATATTCTTGTTATTTATACAATCATATCTTGACTTATACCAACAATATATTGGATTTCAAAATTAATTCCGTGACCCCTGCCGAGTAGCGCACGGCAAGGTGTTGGTAACTGCTGGGTTGCGCTCAGATAATGCACACGAATAAGGAAATATACGAACTTGCTCAGATGAAAGTATGAAACGTCCATTTTATTTTGATTACGTTTATGCATTTCATAGTCAGATATGTGTTCGGACAAGATAAAACCAGATCGTAGACCACAGTATGCCTGCTAGGTCTAGGGCCTAGCTAGCCTATAGAGAGATGGACCTTGTGTGTATCTGTGACAGTGACATCCCAAACACACAGCAATTCCATTGCTCGTGTCTATCATTATACCAGTGATATCAGTCACTCCATGCTTTTTCCCCAGACAATTTAAGTCTAACTCCTTCTTACAAGACAATAGGGCCTAATGTGACTTTATTCAAACGTATTCAGGACTGGTACAATCACCTAATTCGGTGTACTAATCATTGCATGGAGCCCATAAAATATGGAATGCATCGAATTGTTCGAAATCACGCCTTATGTGAAATGTGTACGTTCAAATGCTAGTAGCCTCGATGGAGCGTACGTTTGTATTGTGTACCAGTCACACCAAGGCCACTGACGTCCCCGGACCAAAAACCAAGTTCTTGCTGGGTCCGTGGTGATCTTTGGTGATCCTGGGTAGTCCGGGACTATTTTTTCTACCTAGGTAGTCCGGGAAGGTTTGTTTTGGGTCCGGGACAATCCGGGAATTTCAAAGTCTATTGACAACGTGTTGGATTTATGGCCTATACATTGGATCCTGCGCCCAAAACAGTTGTACAAACATATATGATTTACTCAGGATTGTAATATAAGCATTACCCATATAGGAAGTAATATCTGGTGCATCGTTTGGCGATCTTGAATATGACTTTAGGTGATGACGACTAAATATGGAGGTTACGTCTGACATAATTTGTGTGAATTGGCCTCTTGAAATTTTAAATGCTTGTACATGTAGATAGAGCGTATAGTGTATTATGAGCATATAGGGAGTCATACATATATGTGGCACACCTAATAGTGAGCTCGAGCTTAACCTCGGGTTAACTTGTTTGCTGAACCTCAGTTTCATGACTAGCATGAAATATCTAAATTGTTATTTGCAGACAAAGCATTTTTTTTATATTTGGGGGGCGCAACCGTGCAGTTGCCAGTGAGCGCGCCCGAGCAGTTGCCTATCGGATTTTGCCACTTCACACAAACACACATAAATAACTTCTCAAATACCATCAACATGATGTTGACAATAATTACTTATGATTGTTCGCATTTGATAAGCAAGTTCCATCACTGTCAGCGATAAAAATGACCGGCGTTGTGTCTCAATTGCTCAGTTCAGTGAGCGATATATAAAGGCTTTCACTGAAAACAACGATGGTCAGTCAAGTTTGACAAGTTTTATGAACTGCTCGTTGGTCAATTGACATTTCCGCGATCACCAATATTACTTAGGATGTTCATATATCCGGATAAGACTTTTAATATATACACACCTGTCTTCCATTCTTCTCAAAATCTTGAAAACTGACAGACAAGAGTCCAAGAACAAAAAACTTCGGCACGCCTCGGCATTACCTGTGCGCGACTCGGTATTTCTTGTGCGCAACTCGGCAAAGCAACTTATTTTGTGCGCAACTCGGCATTTTCGCTTACCCTGCGTGTTATAGGAGTACACGAAGCACATTCTAATATTTTTTATTCAAACCCGGGATGGTATCTCGACGACACAGAACTTCCTGTCTTGGACACAAGTCAACAGCAAATCCACAGCTAGGTCGACAGCGGTTAAACAGCATCGACAGGAACACATCCACAGCCTAGCTGACAATAGAATGATTTCATTACAAAAAGTGTATAATAAAATAGTCGGTTCTAATTTACCAAGACACACATGTAACTACCCTGAACATGATCAACAGCAGACGGAGGGGTCCGGTCATTCACAAGGTATGAACTAATCACAGCCCCCCCCCCCCCACCCCACTCTCCCTCCTCTACTCCACCCCCACCCCCACCCCCATCCCTAACAGCGCGATTCCAAACATTTTGTGGCAGGATTTAATTTAAAACATGCTTCAAAACGCTTAAAATACATTTGTTGAATATACTGGGGTGGGGGGAGGGGGTGGGGGCAAGTTTCCATGAACCAAAAGTAGATCTAGGACTAGATCTAATAGGTCAATAAGGTATTGATAATAAATTGTACAAATACATGTATTCTAAATCCAGGCCCATTTATCTAGCAAACGAATGCACATATTGATAGTAAATTTGTTTGGTCAACAATATTGTTATATATATCTATATGCTTCGTCATCTGATATATCATGAAAAACTCCTCATTTGACCTTTCAAATACTATATAACACTGTGATGCGCCCTAAAACCCTGTAGTCTACACCTTGGAGTGACTTTCAAAATCATTTGGATTGGAATATTACCAACTCCAAAAAAATAATTTGGGCGGGGTTGGGGTTGGGGTGCTATGAACCCCCCGACCGAGAGGTGCTGTGATCGCTAGCGATTCTCCATAAAATTGTCCAAATGAGCAAACTGCACCCCACCCCCGAGAGTCTAATCCATAATCTTCCATGCTCAAAAATGACTTTCATTTTCCAAGAAAGAAATCAAAAGATATCATTTAAGTTATAACAAACTTATTACGACAATATATTATAATCATATCATAGCCAACACATTCAGCTTAAAATGAAGGCAATTGCTTACTGCTTGAAATATTGTCGAGACATTTCACTTCAAGTTGTCAAATTTTGTTTGATAATTATGGCAATGAAATCACAAACGCATATAGGCCTATATGTAAACCATATCGCAAATTTATTCCAAATTCGACACAACCCCCATATCGCGATTCTTTTTCCTTTTCTGCAAGGAGGAAAAAATCACAGATCATAGAGTAGCCCCCCCCCCCCCCCCGTGCATGTTGGATACGGAATTTTTATTGCAATGAACACTGATAATTCTTGTGCATAGTTTTATGCATGCAGTTTTAGGGGCCGATGTAAGCTCCCCCCCTCCCACCCCCTAGAAAATGTCCATATCTTTTTAAGCATTCCTAGGGCATAGCATTGATTTTCATCATATTCTGGGGGTATTGTTCCCCACAATTGTCTCCAATTTGTCCCTGATACACGATCCGATCCAGGATATGGGATGGTTCAATAAATCTACTGTAGTGCATACGTATACTACTACAGGCCTAGCCAGTTCTGGATTCAAAGAATGAGGAAATTCTCGTTTTTGCTCCGTATGCAGATGTCGAAAACTCAAAGTACACTATCATAGGAATACAATTTTTGGAAATTGAAAAGTCGACATTATTCGGTGAATTCCACCTCAATTTATTTTTCAATGATAGAATGAATGTGTCTACCTACCATTGCCTTTTTACAAGCTTGTAACTCATAAAAAGGTCTATTGTAATTTTTCCCGGCAAATTTTCCATCCTGTGCAAATTCACGGGGGCGGGGGGGACTATATACATACTAGATCTAGATCAAAAGTAGACGTCTACATCCCCCGCTCTTAATATGTACAGTAAAGCTGAAAACTCACTAGCACGCGTTGGCGTCGGTGGCGTCAGTGTCGGCGTCAGCGATTTTTTCGGAAAGCTACATGGGATATTTAATAGATGCAAACTTACTGCACGCGTTTCGTGAATCAGGCGCGTCGGCATCGGTATTGGCGTCAGCGATTTCTCGGGCGTTTTTTTTAGAAAGCTTCATGGACCTTTTAGAATGCCGACGCGTGACAAAACGCATGCCCTCAATTGCCAAATGCTATATCATCATAGGATACATCTGCAGTGGCGAACCTGATATTTTTTTTCCAGAGGGGGCCAAACTGTCGGGATTTCCGAATATGGATATATTGTGACAGGTAATGTTGTGATACCTCTTGGTGTAATGTATAATATGTGTTCGCAATTATTTTTGCACAGTAATTCTGAGTGTACAACAGCGAACATAATTTTCTATCATTTATCAATTCACCGAAAAGCAGAGGAGCAACCTACTAGTATACGACGTGGGTCTAGGCCCGGTGAAGGGTCCCAGAAGCCAGTGCTTTTTTCATGTTCTGTGATTGATTCTGAGCTCTCCTCTGGCTCTAAATGGGTACTATTCATTCCCCACATGAATGCAATGATCTTGTCATGTTGGTATTCAAGTATAGGTATCTCGACACTATACATCATGTCACTTTACATATCTCATTTTACGTAACATAATTAATGAATAATGACACTCAAATATCACCACACATATATGCTTTTAACGTGTACGGGCACAGTGAGCAACTCGATAATGAAACTAGAGTCACAATTGCAATATGTTCAATACAGAGGGCGTTTATGCCAGCAGACACACTCCAATCAACGTTGATATAAGAAAAATTCATTCCAATATCTGTGAAATATATATTACGATCACTGACCTAAGCATTGTATGTCATGTTGTGCTGCAGTTCAACAGATTTCTGAATCAGGGATTTTTTTCAAAAACTTTATTGACGGAGGGCCGACCCACCCCCCCCCCCCCCCCACAACCTGGCTCTGACGCCCTTGAACTTCGGCAAAAAGTATGCTGACTCTGGTTACAATCCATGCACAACGTCTTTGCACAACTTCGGAATCGGAATCCACGAATTGTTGTCGATACATTTTAGTGTTTAATATACATGTATACATTTTCACGAAGCATGCAACAAAGACTCTAAAGCCTTGTGATGCCAGTAAAAGAATCTCGTTGAAACTTCCATTCATGAATATAGACGATTTTGATGTTCAGAGATATGATATTTATACCTCTATCACGGTGGGTAGGCAGACAGTAGTCTTGCATGTTTTCCGAACTGTAACGAATGCACTAAGAACTCTTGCCTGATTTTATGATGGATGCGGAGGAGGGGACCTCCACATGCACGCCCAATAATGCGAGATTTGGCCGGTATTATGGGAAACCAACCATATCACGGAACATTCAAGTAACTCATGTTAATAGGGACGAATTTTCGGTAAATTTAAACAGCGTCTTGTGTAAGGAATGCCTCACACAACAATAAATGTTGATCAAATGAAAAGCCACCTAGTGAAATATTGTGTTGTATTTCTTGCATGGTCGTTTATTTACAAGGTACATGGCAATCTACACAGTTATACGAACATGTTTTAATGTACCTTTAACTCTTGCAGCGAAATATTATCCATATTTTTTCTCAAATATTACCATTTTTATGATTTATGCGTATTTATGCACTCTTGCATGATTGGCAAAAGCCTATTTCATTCATTCAGATAGCAGTGCTGTATAGCCTACTCTAATTTTTTTTCTAAAATGTAACTCATTTACATCTTTGTTTTTGCCGATATAATCGCGAAGGGCTGAATGCTATCGACTCATAATTTTGCATACTTCACCTGGTAGTCAAACGGCAATTTTCTACTGAATTTCAGACTTCTATGATCGTAAAAATTGAAAAAGTTTGTCAATCTACTCAGGTTGAACCATCTTTGATTTGTCCATGCAATCATTTTCTGATAATTTGCTTGTAATGTACTGAAGATCAAATATATAGAATTTTACATATTGGGCTAAAAATTTGGCGGGAAACTCAGAGGTCACCAGAAAGGTCAAATCACGTAAAATAACGTGACGTTTTAAATCTCGCTTTCAGGCCCTATAATGAAACACCCAGGAATCGCCTCTGGTGAGTGTGTACAAAACGCGTGACTAAAAGCCGTTGCCTGACAAAACGCCCCTGAAATCACTAACGCCGACGCCAACGCGTGCTAGTGAGTTTCGACCTTTATCTAGTCTTTATGTAGGATGACAGATCTGAAAGTTGGCCACATTTTTCGCACGATGCGTCATTTTCCCCCTCAACTCGTCCTTGAATGGATACGTCACTGACACCTTCCCGCCCCCCCCCCCCCCCCTCCCCGGCTATGGCCTAAAATTCTAGAATAGATCTACTGTACAGTAGTATGGCAAATTTCTGGATCCGCCCCTGCTAATTGCCCCACAAAGGTCAATAGGCACATGGATCTAGATCTATATATAACTTTACATCAACAAAATATTCTACAACATTAATGGGCTGTGACTGGGCTGGTGATATTTATCAGTTTGAACCTGTTATTCCAAGTGAATGGACGATTCCATCAACGCTTGACTTCGATCAGCAAAAACCATGCGTTCATGGACGCTCGCACGCGGCGGGAGTGTGTCACCGAAATAGTTACGCCAAAACACCACACCCTTGTGACAGCATGCGAAAAAAAAAAACACGATCGAACACTTAAAGGGTTAGTTCCTAGTAAACATAATGTTGTCAAAACAAATAAAATTAAGTATAAATTGATTGATGGTGGTGTACTGATTCAAAATCGCCCATTTGTGGATTTTATTTTCCATCCTATATGCACTCTATATGTCAATAATGACATGTCTGCGGCCGCCCCCTCTTTCCGGGATTATGAATGCGCGATCCCTTGTGACGTCATCGGTTGTACAACTTGTCAACACGTGTCGTTCGCCTCAAACACTGTGTTCAACCAAACGCCGAGAAAATGCATCTAGGTTAGTAACCAGAATGAAAATAAGCGATAATAATCATTATTATGTCTTAATGTAAATCATAGACACAGTAGAATATATAAAATTGCTCCCAAGTTGTCGATTTGGGGTTGAAGTGGGCGATGATAGGTGCGGGACAATTCGTGCGCGATAGGGTTTTTGACGGGGCGTAGATCTGTCAATAATTCATTGATCTGAATTTTGTAAGCGATGTTTAGAAGACATTTATCCATACAAGAAAATCTCGCAGTTTCATTCATTTTCCTCTACTAGTTCGTCCACAATCGTAAATTTAAAACGCTGATTCGTACGATGTAATTTTCCTTATTTCTGACCGTCGGCGTCCTCATCCATGATGCGAGGTTTTTTCTTCATGGAATGTCTAATGTTTCCAGCTTTTCTATAATATTTTCGTATATATTCTGTATATTTTATCATATAGATCTGTAATTTATTTATCATATATAATAATCGTGGTCATTTGCGCACTTAGAGACTAGATCTAGTGTAGACTATATGGAAATTATTGGATCACGAGAAGGATTAGGGATGATTATTTTATACTACATGTAGGAATTTGGATACCGCCAAACCGCACACATGCAACAACTACCAGTATATATCAAAATTTATGCCTGAAAAGCCATAGCTCTACATCATGCAGTCTAGATATAGGGCTAGTACGTATTGCTAAGAGTCTGACATACCTACTGGTATCTTAACAGATGAATTTATATTACAGTTTCAAACCAGTTGTCCGTGGAGAAAAATGGAGATGCGTTGTCGGTGGTTGCACTGACCAACACGATTGAGACTGGTTATTCACACAAGTCCATACATGTTCAGCGGCCATCTTCCACGCCCCTCCCCCCCCCCCCCACCACCACCACCGATACAGTAGCTACCGCAACTTCAACCACTGGACAATCACACACTGAGGTACTTATTGCTGGATAAAGATTACATCATTCGAAATAAACTGCACCATGAAATGTGTAGGAAATTGAAGTAACTTGTGTGAGTGTTCGCAGTAAAAAATACTTCGTAGATCTGGTAATGTTTCATATCACACAATTTCAATCATATAAAAAATGATCTCATGGCTACTCATTTTTATTCGAGGCAATAAACTACTGTGACGAAAGCAGTAAAACACGACCATTTCTCACTTATGATGATTATTAATGCATAAATTAACTATTGCTTTGCTGAATTAACTAATGCATTGCTTTCCATTTAAAGGAAGATGGTGCTGGAACTGGTCCTGTAAAGCTGTGGGTATGTGACGCGACAGCCTCTCATAGAATACAAGCACTTCACACTGAAGTTAGGTGGGTGAGAAATTTGCTATCAATTGTAAAACAAAACATAAACAAATTAGAAACACGTTTTCACACACTGTCTGACCCTGATAACGCAATGTTGTCTTTGGATAAACTGTTTTGTCGGCTCTGTTTCTATTCCAAAATTGTATTTTAGATTTGGTGTTCAATTGGCATCATCAAAATCTGGTTGTATTGCTTGTAATATGTTGATACTTACACCAAGCATATAAACAGATGTATTCACAATCACTGGTACATAAATCCATTTGAAATTTTTAATACTAAATTCGATAATGACAAAATGAATTACAAAAATCTACTTTGTATTTTCAGATACAGTACTGGCTGCTGTGAGAAAGGGAGACCTCATGGAGCATGCGCAAGTTGGAAATAGCACTTTGTTGTCACATGTCAAGGCGATGCTATTCCATACATATGCAATACACTGATTTTTGCTTTGAAAAATAGAAAATTTGATTTTCACATACTAATTAGTATGTATTTTTGTTTTATTATAAGTTAGGTTGGGATGCATGAATAGTTGGTCTGCATATGAAATATAAAGAGTTGCAATATTGCCGAGTAATTGTGGATCATTATAATATTCATGTTTGTTTTATACATTCTAAACATTGTACTGACAGTACAGCGGCAAAAAGGATTTTCAAATGTATGGATACTAGTAAGTTTGGATATCCTCAAGGTCTCATGACTACTGTATATAACAAAATGTTGTTGTATGCACTTTGCATTGAGTTGTATTTTTTTGTATGGATTATAGTAGAGTATGAAATTCATATAACGTCAGAGAATAAAATGTATCACTTATGCCCTTTGTTTCAGGATTTTTTTTATGTATCTTCTAGTTCCTAAGCCTACGGTTGGAAATAAATGCTGCCCTGGGTAAGTCGACGTTTGTTGTAACCTTGAGGATACTAGTAACACACATAATACACAAAGAAACATTCCATCACTTTAACTGTTGGTCGATATAACATTTCCATGCAAAATGATATTATTATTGACATGTTTTAGTAAGAAAAATTTGCAAGGAAATGACGTGAAAACAACAATTTGACTGTAACTACATTCTACTACATGGAAAAAAAATACAGCTGGACCGCCAGTGGACGTTGGACCACAAAAGTATTCTAAATGCTTAGTGTCCATGGAAAAAAATACAGCTGGACCGCCAGTGGACTTTGGACCACAACGCTTAGTGCACATGTCCATGTATGGAACATGCAGTCGTCATAATACCGGTCGGTACCTTGCATGCAGCAGTCACCATAACTTTTCATCGAGTTGTATTTTTTTGCCTTTTAAATCTGTCCGAGATGGGGGATGGTCGGGGGCGGGGAATGTGCGGTCGTATGACTACACGCATATGACATTGTTTCGAGTGTGGTATGTGTTCTTTCAGCCTTCACCACATTTCCAGGTTTCCTGAAGTTTGCATACTAGTATATTGGTACTGTATTCCCCTGCATATCCTGTAACATCTATAGTATCAAGTTCAAAGCGCTCAAAGCATCCCTACAGCAGGGATAGAAATTACTGCCGACCCTTCAGTCCTGGACCACCAAATATCTAGTTGGGCTGGCAAAATTTTAAAGATGCAGTTCCCCGGGACCATTATTGTTTCATTCTTTTGTCATCACTGATAAATGAAAATGAATTGGGAGACCTGTAAGCGTCGATTTATAATAAAAGTATAGGCTAATGAAGACGTCCATGGATGAGAGGGAGTGGTTCTCCAGACGCCGGCGCCTCCTCCCCCGCCCCCACCCCCCGCTGCATCTCCCGTTGGTCGTTAGGCCTACTACTCGATTCTGCTATGTGCACGTGTGGAACGCTCGGCTCAAACTCACGGCCAAACAGGACTGCCCGTATTCGCTAACATCGTTCTAATCATCGATAATGCTGACAGTCTAGCTGCTGGATACATCATTTAATTTGGATACCAAATTCCACTCGCAAAAACAAGATTCATAAACATTTTAGTGTGAAAAGTTAGAATCAAGTCGAGGTGCCAAAACGGATTGCCGGTGTTTGTTTACATGTACCACATGGTCAATAATTCTTCGATTTCAATTCTGTAAACGATGTTTTGAAGACAATCAACCATACAACTGATATGTGCAGTTTTATTCATTTCTCTCGGATAGTTCATCCACAATCCCAGTCAAACTGTCAAACGATACTGGATTGCCGGCGTTTGTTTACATGTAGGGGCACATGCACAAGTACAACTTATGACGTCACAAGTTTATGATCGCTACACATGACGTAAAGTGCGGGCGGCAGTTGAAAACGTCAAAAACATCTGAAAAACCACATGATTTCTGTATTAAATCGATCGTAGTTCCATTTCAAATAAAGATATCGGCATTCGGGTTACATATTTCAATAGCTTAATATTCCCGCTTCTTGAATACGATGATATTTCAATGAATTCATTGAAACTTAGACCACGAGGTCGATTCAAACGAAGGTGGGGTATGCTACATATACTAGGAACTGACCCTTTAAGCTCGAGGAACAATCAATATTGGCAAATAAACCTTTGTCACAATTTTACAGCTCTTCTATGTACATGCTGTTTCACATATCTACTATCGAACATTCGATCTGAGACACCTGCTGTCAGCACGACTCGGCAGCAAAAAACTGTTTATTACATTATTGCGGCAGCACCTAGCCGGGAACGTTATGACACACTCTGGACAGCTACTATCATAATGTATTTTGACACACCGTACACACAAATCACATCACAAAGCAAATCAATAAAACCACACAGATCTTGATTGGGATACATTTCAAAGGGGTATAATCGATGTTTTCAGTGATAGGCAAACGAGGGAAAAGGCAAAAATTATGCGTGGGGTCCTGTGCCCGCCCAGGGTCCCAGAAGCAAACGACCTCTAGATGCTCTGTGGTGGATTCTACGGCTCTCCGAGTGTGAAAAACGTGTTTCTATCAAGCAAACACTTTTTGTGCAAATCCGTACTTCAAAGTCAACGAAATCATGTGTAGGCCTATATTGTTTCTGGAAGTGAAAAATAACTAACATAGATCTAGATATAATTTTACTGCATAATATGACCCCACACATTAACGAGTAGGCCTATGTAAGCCCATATTCATCTCTCTGCATATACACGTATTTCTGATTTTGATTTTGAACCGAACGTGTGTATTGATATCAATCATTTATTTGGCCCCACTCCAGCGAGGTGACGGCCGATACGAATGCCCCTTCTGCATCAGCGAAGAGGAAGGAGCAGGAGAACGGCAGTGGTCTACCGTACCGTGGCGTGGACCTTTCCGGACGGCCCAGATACTCGACGCACACGTGTTGGCGTATCATTTTCCCTTCCTGCGCTTTTTTGTGTGCCCGGCTCGTGACAACTTCCGGACATTGGCCCAGGAGGAAATGTTTCAGCACTTGTCTCAAGCAACCCCGCAACACGTGACGTCGTTCCCATTCTATAACGAGGGACGTCTATCAGCATCCGGCCCCATGCTCGTCAGGTTCGCGCTGCGCTGCAAAGTCGACATGCAGCCGAACCCCAACTATCGACCCCCGAGAGTTCCGGCCAACATCCCAATCTTCAGGAGGGATGTCAACACAGTCCTGACCTTCGGCATCTGGCACATGGCGCCAGAACTGTTTGATCAGTATCCGCGCAATTCGGCCCCGGAGGTTCAGCAGGTACTCCGTTGACTGGAGTACAACCGTGCCACGACCCCAGCAGACGAGATTCGACTCACCCGCATGATCAGCGACATCGAGACTATGAACACGTGGGTTGGTGTTCGTCGACCCAGCATGATCTTCTTCGTCCGTCCTATCACGTACCAGTCGACCACGGTGAGTACGGCGGAGGAAGTTCCCGTAACGACCACGAGCGTCTCGACCCCGGCTTCCGGTAACACGGCCTCGTTCCGCTTCAGTGTTATCTCTGACAACAGCCAGGCCGGTTACTAACATGACAACATCGACCCCATCCAGAGTTCGACCCTCTGACATTGTACCCCGGCGGATGGTTGTGGAGCGGCCCACAGCTCCCAACGTCACTGACTACCGAGTCCGTGAGGGCTTGGTCCCTCCACCAGAGGATATCCGCCACTCCAGAGCCGGCCCACGAACCTGATGTCTCCCTCAGCGTCAACTGCCAAGGAGACTCCTGGATCTGCGAGTCCAGACCGAGATCGGCCACCTCCACTTAGGGAGATTGCACCAGGATCTCCTGAGCGTTCGACCCCGACACATTCACCGACCCCAGATACCTCACCGGCACCTTCGAGACGGATGGTGGAACCCATCCCGTTACCGCCCTACCTTATGGAGGAAGTGGAGCCTCTCTGCTCCGTGCCAACACCTAGGTGCTAACGGAGACCGACCCCGACTAAGAATGGATGACCCCGGCCAACTAGAGTCTCTCCACCGCGACCTAGATGAGCGGCTTCCCCTGCACGGGTCCGGAGAATTCGCGCGGACTTTCAGTTCTTGTGGCAACACGGCAGGCGCTTGGCGACCCGTGCTCTGCCCGGATTACAGGAACTACCCGGCCAGAATCCCGATCTGCAGGATTTTCTTCGGGATGAGGACGCCCAACGGCTTCCGAACTTTGTCGGCTTCCACGACGACTTCTGGACGGCTCGCCTCGACCATGCCGCCCACAATGCCGATCCCTTGCTCCTACCCTCGGAACCGGAGGAGCATCTTCCGACCCTGGCTCTCGCCCATACCGACGACCTGGCACATCAGTACCTGCGACTGATTCGGCGGGAATACCTCTCGGCCACGGACCACCATGTCAGGCAGGCTGAATATAATGGCCTGTCTGTTGGCTTCGGCATGGGTGCGTTACACGAACGGCACCAGCCCACGTTTCCGGATGCTCTGTCTGAAGAAAATTTGCGGCTGCGTGTGCATATCAATCAGCTGGAGGATCAGGTGGAGGCACTCCAGCAGGAAAACGCCCGGCTCCGGGATGAGGACGCCCAACGTCTTCCGAACTATGTCGGCTTCCACGGCGACTTCTGGATGGCTCGCCTCGACCTTGCCGCCCACAATGCCGATCCCTTGCTCCTACCCTCGGAACCGTAGGAGCATCTTCCGACCCTGGCTCTCGCCCGTGCCTACGACCTGGCACATCAGTACCTGCGACTGAATCGGCGGGAATACCTCTCGGCCACCGACCACCATGTCAGGCAGGCTGAATATAATGGCCTGTCTGTGGGCTTCGGCATGGGTGCATTACACGAACGGCACCAGCCCACGTTTCCGGACGCTCTGTCTGAAGAAAATCTGCGGCTGCGTGTGCGTATCAATCAGCTGGAGGATCAGGTGGAGGCACTCCAGCAGGAAAACGCCCGGCTCCAGGCATCTCCGACCCCGACTACACCGGAGGCATCAGCTCCGCCGACCCCAACTACGCCGACCATTCCTGGGGAACTCTTGGCCACAATAGTGTCCATACAGCCAAGACTACCCCCGGACGAGCAACTGCAGCTCATGCGGCAGGCGTCACCTGTGGCCCCGTCTCCTCCCGCTAGCAAACGTGATCGGGAACGGAAATAGACTCCGACCTTGAACTATCGGCCCTGGTTGATTCGGCCCAGTGGCAGACCAGGAAAGTAATCCTGGTCACGTTGTAAATAGTTGTAAATAGACATATTATCCTGGTCACTTCATCACCTTATATGTAGTTAGTTAAATTTAATCTTCATTTTATTCCAGCAATAGACTCTTAAAGTATAGTTTCCATTTCACTATGAATTGTCGAGGAGTTTTGTTTATACATTCCATTTCATTTCACCATTCATTGTTGCGCATGCATCTGTAAATGTATCATCATAGTGACTGCTGACGGACTGACTGTTGACGTTTATTTTGACGGTTAGGAACTTTTATTGTATGAAGTGTTTTTCCATTATCGCGGCGAGTGTGTGTGAGTGTTGGGTTTTTGACCTTTTAGGACTTTCTTTAGCTTTTCATGTTTAGTTTTTGGCGATGGTAGTGAAGGGGTGTAATGTAGTAATTTTAGTGACTGTAACGGCCCGTCCCTCCCGCGCACCACATTTCCATGACAACACAGACTCTCTACATGACTTAACGTACAGTACCTAACCACTATACAATCCATACATAAACATTTCCGGAACAGTGCATACATACATAGGTCAAACTGCACTCACCCTCGGCCCCGCCTACCCAGTACATGCGACCCATGTACCCGGCCCCGAGTTTTCAGTGTAGTTGAGAAGATGGCATCCATGAAGTTAGATGTGTGCTGAATGGCCGTGATTGTAAAGTGAAGGCCTCATATCAAGACTAATCTAGAACTGTGATATCGATATATATTGTACCAAACGAAGGACTATATACAGGATTAATATATATACAGACTGGGAATATACTCATCAGATGCGGCCCTGATTGTGTGTGTTCGGACATTGGAGATTTATCATCCCAAATAAATATATTGAATTGAACTGCCGACCTTCTGAATCACACAGCGACCCAGAATAAAGTATCGGCCTGATACGGGCCAGACGAACCGTATTCTTCACACTATCATACTTCACCTGGGAGTCAAACATCATTCTATCGCGAAAATTGGAAAAGTTTGCAATCTACTCCAATGTTAAATTGGATGCTTTTTGTAGTGGTACAATCTTTCGAGATCAACAAGTTTGTGGTCCAAAATCAAAACAATATGTCGATATCCTGATGGATATAAACAAGGCCGAATCCCCGAACCTAATAAGCTCAGATTCAAGATAGGTACTCCGTTCTAGCTGAAATTTAACATTGGGGTAGATTGCCAACTAATTTTTCACGATAAAAACCTGAAATTCGGCCGCAAATTGCCGTTTGACTCCCAGGTGAAATAGTTCCAGGTATGATACGACACTATTCATCATCACAAATATATCAGCCAAAAACGGTGTAAAAACGAATTAGAACAATCAGAGTATATTTTTCGTGGTAAAATATATTTTATCAATGTCAATACTTGCCTGTTTAAAACAAACTTGCATCCGACTATAATTTATTTTAAAACCAACAACAATGGTATCTCACCATGGATAGAAAGAAGTCGGCCATGCAGTCACGTTCAAGTGACTCTTCTAAGTGACTCTTCAGAATTCACAGAAAATCACTATTAATCACATCAACAAAAGTCGTATCTTATTGATATTTAATAATTTAGACAATAACCACGTGCACATGGAATTATAGTATGGTCAAAAGAGCTGCAAATCATGATGCGTATGAAATGTCCCGTAGCTTATCATAACGTGTTGTTACTTCCAAGCATATAGCTTGCATATTATTCAAAATCCTGATCTTCACACGTAAGAATCGATTCTACGATAGTCGGCAAAGTTGGTCCGCTTCTCGGCCCAAATCCCTGATTCTCGGGATTGAATACCTGATTCTCGGCATAGAAAACTGGCGACATGCAGGCCAGAGTTACCACGCATAAAATGATACAATGGCTGTTCCGTTTCCCACGTCAGTATCAAACAAGCAATGAATAACATACGGCTCACTGATATATTTTTGTCACTGTGTAACAATTTTGTTTATTTTCGTTGACGATAAATGATCAAAATGTATGATTAAATATTGTTTCGCCCATTCTCGGAAGAGGCAACGCCGCTTCTCGGTCTAAAAATCAATCATTATAAAGCATATTTCGGTAATTTACTAGAGTTTATAGAATGCTTAGCTCCTCAAACGATTTTTTTAATTTAAAAAAGTAGTCTCGTATCTCATGCATTTAAAATAAGTAGCAACAGTGATGGCATTTGAAACACGTGTATATTCTGATATGTGTATAAACGGTGTGTGTTGTATGCACCGAAGGCCCCAAATAACAAATATGCAAAAACACTATATTCGGTAGGCCCTGCATGGATATGTTGACTGAAGAGATATCTGGTGTTGAGGAAGGCGGACAATTCACCTAGGGCTGTCAGACCCAGTCGGTTTTCTCGAAACACGGGTTGGTATTAACTATATAATGGCAGTCCGACGTCATTTTGTTCACCTGTGTAGTTATATTAAACTATAATAACAGGTTCACATCGGGTATATATATACATGTGCCTGTACAGTTTATACTAGTATGCATTTCATTTTTTTAACGTTTATCTTAGAAATGAAAAACTTGGAATTTAGTTTTTCGTAATGCTTAGGTATAATTGAATCGTGGCCATTGTTTTCGTTTGCCCAATTCAGATGTAGCTCTAACAATATAATGCCTAAACAATGACGTATATTCACAACAATCTGGTTCCTACATTAAAAAAAAACTTGTCGCAGTGATATATGTGATGGAAATGCTTGCAAATCAGTAGCGAGGATTTGGCAATACTGGCGAGGACATTGAGAACCCCAAGTTCGGTGTAGGGGCGTCGTGCAGCCCTGTATTGATATTCATCGTGGTTCTTTTTATCATCTTTTCTTGGCCCAAAAACGTATACGTATTCCGAAGCAATTGTCACTATTATTTATCCATATTAATATGCAGTGCCGTTTCCAGCCTATTATTTGGACTTATTGATATCACATTTTGAGGGCATTCTGGGGACGGGGAAGACAGGCAGAATTGTCTGTCATCATGGACCGTCGTTAAATGAATCTCATTATTATTACAATGATTTTTAGCTTACCAGAATTTTTTCCCAATGAAAATTTCTACCCAAAACCCTGGTAGGATATCCCCCCTAACCCCCCTCCCCCTCTGGATCCGGCAATGTTCCCTGGCAGGTGCTGGTTCGATTTCTGGGCTTGTCCATCTTTTGTCAATAATATTTATTGTAGAGGTGATATGCTGTCAATGTTGGCATTTGACAAGTGTCTACCACCCTACTACACCATTCTACTATAAAGAGGCACTACAAGCCTCATCGGACACGACCATTGCATGACTCATTTAGGTAGGCCTAAAATAACGTTAAAACAATCTTATATAATCTTACACGATATGTGAAGAATGTCTTGTTTGTTATCGAAATGCGCTTTCAATTTCCCTGCATGTAGCTCGTAGAAAAATCGATTTCTGCATCTTCATGATTTGAATAGAATTGTTGTTTTGAACTGAGTTTTGACGTCAAAATGCACATTTCCGTTTCAAAACGAAACAGCCAATTGTTAAATGTATTTGTTCGGTGCGACACAGTTCGCATCAACGATGAACAGTGATGACCTATGCTGGCAACAGCTGTACACATAAAACTAGATTGACATTTTACCCTCTATGTACCCGAAAGCTAAACTGGTTCTGCATTCATTATTGGAATGGATTGGTAGACTTGATTTACATTGGATAGCTCATCAAAAACCACATCTGATACGAAGACCTGGTCCTGGGCATTTGACCTTGAAAAGTTAGTCAATGATCGAAGTTATCATCGAAAAGACAGATGCTACTTTATCGGAACAATTGCATTGGATGCCCAGTGTCATGAGCAACATGATCGAAATTTTAGCATGGTTGGATCAGGCATTGTTATACAAAAATAATCTCATGATGTATCAAGTTGACGATGGACATTGGATTGAACCCAAAGGTAGCTCGTAAACAGTGTGTAGGCAGGCCAGAATTCATGTATTTATGATTTAAAATTACAGTGGTCGAGTACATGGACACCAGATTCACAGCACTGGTCAAGTGCATCGGACACACATCGTAAATAGCAACTGACTGCTAACGAGCCGCCGAGCACACCAAAGTCATACAAAATACACTGAATGAAGTGAACAATCTGCCTTTAGCACATACTCTATGTGAGTTACGTGAATTAATCAAGCTTCATGTCTGGTTAATTACGTGTCAATTTCTCAGTGAACGAAAGGCTCTTCGATGGGCTCTGTTTCTAAATAAATAGACGAACGCATCGATGGCATAATTGTGTTTGACTTATTGTAAGTATAATCACAATGAACAGATGGTTTAAATCAGAACGCCCCAAAACTTGTTATTTATTATAATGTGCCGTAATTTCCATGCAACTAGCTCGGAAAGTAATCAAATTTCGTATTTATTCATTGAAATAAGGTGTTTTGCATTGATCTTGGTACTGATACACACATTTTCGTTGGCTAAGGCGAGAGGTAACCCAAAATGTACTTGTTAGATTCTGATAGGTTCATTGACGATAGTTTTTCTTATATTTGTGCTTTACTAGTAGTCAGATACATTTCAACATTATCAGTTTTCACTTGCAACTTCACTCTATCACGTATCTTCTTAAGTGTCTTGACCTCTTTTTGAAAAAAAGTGTCTTGACTCTGAAGAAATTTAGTGATGTCAAGCAAGGTCCAATAGGTATTTAAAGCAACTGCCTTCGAAAATAGGCATTATTTTTTCAAACTATATTTCATATTAAACATGTGAAATCAACTAAATGAGACGTACTCACATCAAATATTATGACTACAGCCAGCGTTTCAGGAAATTTTAGCCATTTGAACAGACGGTTCACACGTAAATTCAGTTCAGGAACTGTATTCATCTTATGCAGATGTAAACAAAGCATGAAAGTGCAAGATGAACTGACAATTCCACCCACACCACGGTAGCCACTGATTACTTTCTCTTAACTACACAATATAATCAGATACAAACTGGAAAATTTGTTTCCATTTGGGTTTGATGGATACACTTTTTTTGTTTATATACAAAACTGGCATAAATTAATCGTCAAAAACATTGTGCACATTTTTTATTATCTTGAATTAGATGTGTTGCACTAAGATTTAGTTTTGAAAAAAAAAATGTTCATACATTCGAAGGCAGTTGCTTTATCATACCCATTGGTACAATCCATACGGAAGCCTGTTAGTGCCACATGTGAAATATATTAATCTGGCGGCCACAATTTGAGTATCTGGTGGCCGACATTTAAGTAGGTGGAGGCCGCCACTTAGTCATCTGGCGATGAATTAGTTACTAATAACCATTAGTCACATCTAATTAAGAGGCGACCACCAGATACTTCTGTGGCGGCCGCCATATAATTAAGTTTCGGCTGCCAGATAAAACTATTTTCACACCTGGCACTAACAGGCTTCCCTACTATCCACGCATATCTGGTGTTGAAACTTCATTGGTGATACAGTAGATCAATGATATCACTCTACATATTTCAGCTTTACTGGTATTAAATTTTTTATTGTACAAATAAGATACTCACCAAGTTGAGTTCTCCAAAGTTCAAGGCTTCTGTCAAGGACGTGGTGAGAGGTTCTTCCACTGCAAAGACCACCTTGGATATTCCTCTTGAGGCAACAAATGCTCGATAACGAGGGTTGTTGATGCTGTGTCCTGAGAACGAACCTGACAGTAGGATTTCTTTACTGCTGACGAGGATGCATACTCTCCTGTCCATCCCAACAAAGTTTCCGAGACTGTCAATGGTTATGCCAGTCACTGGAAACGTTGCTGCATCGTGTACGTCAATGTTCTTCAGGTGCTTTGCTGCGATTGCTCCTAAGCGTTTGACATCATTATTTATATCCTGAGTGTCCAACAAGATGACAACATCTCTGGCTTCGTAACTGTCTGGTTGATTATTCATGGCTTTATTAGGATCTATCAGCTGTCGGATGAAGTCAATGAAACTGTTGTCTTCACTATCAGCCCACACGTCTGAAAATCGTCGAACTTCAACATCGTCCCCATTTTCTGAGTTTGAGCAAGAAATGCGTGAATGATCTGGAAAATTTGACGTTTTGGCAAAAGAGGACTTGATGAAAGTTGTTACTTTACGACTGTTTCGGTGAACCTCTGACAAAGTCTTTAGGTATTGGTTGAATCCATTTTCGTTGCAGTAGCGGCACATGTAAACAGACAGTTCGTTCTTGTTCTGCAGGTAATTATGATACCTGCTGTCTCCAAACACCACTAAGCGCATATGTTTTGCCATTCGGATGTATTCGAATAACATTTCCCATGTTGACTCGTGAAATTGTGTTTGTTGGAAGTCATCGAATATCAGCTGCCTCATTGTTGAGAAGCAATTATGATTAACAAGTTGCGTCAGTTCTGCATCATCCTTGACGACAAATATACAGTTGGACTGCAAGCCTTGGTGGATGAGGAAGCTTTTAAAACTGTCTGTTGTACAGATGTATCCATAATTACCATGTTGCTGGCACAAATATATTGCCATATATGTCTTTCCCGTTCCAGGGGGTCCCTCAATATAGTTGAATGTTTCGAGCCCCAATTCAAGAATAGTTTCCATTTGCTGAGCCGTAAGAAAAAAACTGTTTTCATCACCAAAAATGCTCCTTATTCTGGTATTTTTCTCAAGGATTGCTGTTGCCAGACAAATTTTAATCTCTGTGACTTTATCTCGAGGCACCGGAAGTGGATTTGCTAGTAGTGTACACGTGGGTGGTGTAGCCTCTCCTCTGCCTAGTTTGTACACTCGGGCTTTCATCTGGATACTGTTGGTAGATCTTGTCTTGTGTTGTTGATTACACAACATGTTTCTCTTTGTCAGGCGCCCAGACAAATAAAGATACTTCCAGACTGTGTTTAGTTGGCAGGTTTTATCGTCCACTATTGCCCAAAGCAGGATTTCGCCAGTTTCGTCCACAGCGAAGACGTCAAAGATGTGTCCCTGTGGTTTCTCCATGGCATGTTCTGACTTCAGAAGTAGTGGCCACGTGGATGCTGCCATACCAAGTGCCTTACATCTTGCGTGAGTTGCCTCCACGTGAATGATGGCATTCTTCATATCTTCAGAATTGCTTTCCGTGACATCTAACAATGCTTTCCTGCAGGGTGTGAAGTTGATAGGAGACGACATTTCAAATATCTTGCTTTTATTTGCTAGTTTATCAGCATTCTTCATTAGATCCAGACTCGTTTGCTCCATTGGTTCATTCCAGTTCGACCCATGCCTAGTCCAGGAGAGAAAATCCCTGGATTTGATAGCTTCTTCGCTGTTGTGACCTTCAGTTTGCTTTGGATTTTCTCTGGATTGTCCAGCTGCAGATTTATTTTTCGTTGGGTCATTCGACTCACTGCTGGATGACCCCTGTGTGTCTGTAGTCGAGTCTTTGTTTTGAGTATGAAGTGGATCTGGTGCTGTCATTGTCGTGTGTGATGCCATGACAGTTCGGCGCCAAGATTCGGGTGACAAACTGTGTACTTCTCCATTTTGTGCCACTGAGTATGTCTCTGGAAGCTGGTCAAACACCCCTCCTGGAAAGTGTTGGAACTCAATCAATATGACTCGTCGTCTTTCCTGAGGGGATCCGTTTTGCACCTCGATAAATTCTATCTTCCAATCTCTGCCACGCACCGGTTTTCTGCTGCCGTCACCCCACAGCCTCGGTTGGCCAGAGCTATCTTGCTGAAAGTGTGTTTCAAGGAATTTGGCCAGCTCTTCCTCCTCTATTTCGCTTATGATTTGCCCTCTGATTTTGTTGCTTCCTGACCGCTTGTCTTCTTCCACACCAATAACAATGTATCCACCGTGAGGCATGTTCGGCAATGCAAACAGAGTTTTAGAAGTTCTGGCATCATTCAATTTCACTTTGATGGCTTCAAGATCCTTAGCTTCTCCCCAGAACTTATACTCAACATTTGGACCTTCTGGTGTGTTCACAATGTCACCGTACTTCCAGTTCTGGTTCTCAGGAAGAGGATTGACGATTGGTTGTTGTGATGTACGAGAGAGTATATCTCGGATACTGTGGGTATCACTGACTTGTGTGGTGTCTGCAAATCCTCGGACAAATAAACCACTTCTCAAGGTTATCAGTTGATCGGATTTTGCCACATTTAGTATGAGAGGATATATGCCAGAAATGTGCAGACAATTCATTATTGTTTGTGCTGGTACGAATGTGGCCAGTGCATCTTTCAAATTACGCTTCCATTTGTCTGAAGTGTTCTCAGGTGGTTGTAAGCCATCTTTGCTTTCAATTTCAATGTTGCCACCTGATGTGTTCAGAAGGGCTGTGAGCATCTGTTTCAGGTGTGTCACTCCTTGATTGTCCTTCAATTTCTGGGCGAAGTTCACGGGTACTCTGAAGCAGTATTCAGCACAGGTCAAGTTGTCTGGTGAGACAACATATTGCTTGAGATGAGGCACCAATGTAGAAGCTGCTGTTTTAGAAGATGACGCCATTTGCCAAAAGGTCTTCCCTGTAATTGATATAATATTGATATAAGTAATGATGCAATGGTTTGATACATATACCACGTATATATGGAAAGAAACTAGGAGGTCACAAAAAGGTCAAAATAAAGAAGAAAAAAACACAATACCTCTCTATAGTCATGATTTTGTTATCTACTCATTTTTGTATTTTTATATGGCGAATTCCCCATTCAGATCAGCTGAAACTATAGTGACTAACACAAAAGGGCGCAGGATTACAATCTTTGATTCGGTGAGTAACATTATTAGAATAGAGTTCGTTACTGATCACTGTCACTGATAAATTCATATCGAACCTCACGAATAACTAGACGTTAAAGCCCAACGATCCCTTGGGGCATTCCAACTGGAATTAATATTTATCTTTATTATTAGAGAGGGAAGACTTGTTTGTCAACGGCTGTGAGTCCGTTTCCTCGCTACTCAGTGGAAAAAATTTAGGACAAGGTAAATGTTTTCCCAAAATATTTTAGACATATTTATCCAGGTGGAAGACAATATCTGTTTCACGTGCTGACTTAGCAGAAACTTTCAAGGCGCATGTAAGATCACCCAACATCATACCCCTCACTAGTGTATAGATCGTGATTACATGTACGTGTATAGACCATGATTACGTGTACTTGGGTCCATTAATGAATATATCATGAAAGAACAAGCTGTACAAGCTATATGCTCCATAGCCGGGATAATTTCAGTCTCACATCCAGCAGCGTGATCAACGCAACAAAACATTCTAAAACATCCGCAAAATTATGAAAAACTGACTAGAATCAGTAGAGATGACCACCAATACAGCCCTGGTATCTACTGTTCCCAACATTTTTTTTTTTTTTGATAAATAGTATTTGTTTTTCTTCTGATTTTATTACTATCACACTCAGGTTTGACACGCCATGTTATAGGGATATTAGAGAAAACTTATTATGGACACCAACTGAGCTGTAATAATAGCTTGTCCATATTTTGGGCGACAGGGTAGAATATTATGTAGATACACCCAAGTGGTCATCAGTGACCGGAGAGTGTCTAGTTATTGACAAATTGTCAATATTTAGTTATTGATTATAAATAATTACAACTGTAATTGTATCAGTAACACTACATACACAATCATGTACTGAACTAAAAAAATACATTAAGAACATCTATGTGTCTAGATCCGTAACCAAGGGGTGTGATGGGTGCCAACACACCACCTATTCAGAGGAAGAGGAATTACAACGCAATATAGTTGCAATATAGATATATATGTAATGTCAACTGAACACAAGTACGACAGTCAGGCATTATCTGTTCACGGGTCTGTGACCGGTTTTGAAGTTGATGAACAGGTCTTTGAACAAACTGTCATTTTAATGAAACCGCGTGGAATGAGTCGCGATTTCAGCTGTGGCAACTAAGTGAGTCATAAACATTTACCTCCAGACAGAAACTTGAAAAAAGAAACTTCAGAATTACCAAACCCCATAACACAGCTCCATATATACCAAATTGATACTCCAGATGACACTAAACTCACTACCGATGCATTGCGGGCTTTTATTTATCCCATGCCTACTATTATCTGCAAACATTATTGTATAAGTTCAAAAACATTTTGTGCGACTCATAAATCATTATTGGGATTGATAATCAAACGGAAACAAGCTGCACACAAGAAGCAATAGGTGCTCCTAAGTTTGCACATATAAATTAAAACTAATGTCTTGGTGCCAAACATCTGCTTGTAAATGCACTTTTTTTCTTACCATTCGACTGTTTAAGCACTGAACGATCACATCAACAAGTACATGTGCTAAATATATTATTGAAGCACCCCTCCCCCCCCTCCCCATAACAGCACAGTTCTCCTAGTAATCGTGGTGATGACATTTCCACTGTATTTTTAGGCTATTCTTGTTAGGAATGTGTGCACCTACACTACTGACTGCGGTATGCTTCACTACCCCGGACGAGGTTAGCAAGACGCGATTCTTATCTCCCGCAACATGAAAATTCAGTTTGCGTCCTCTGATATTTGACCGCGGGAGCTCGACTTCTTGGACGCGGCAGTTCCATCTCCCAGGCGCGTTACGAGAACGGCAAAACGACCTTACCGCAATTGTATTTTCAAAACCGCAATGTGATTTTTTGATTTGCGTCTCCTTCATTTTGCGTCCGGGCGGAACGCGTCCAGTTTTCTAGTCTAGATTGCGGAATTTGCCCTTACGAGGCATCGTAGGCCTAAACTCGATAACGGAATACATGTGAACATTTAATGCAAGATATCGTACAGCCCCGGCCAAACCCTGGAATTTCAAACACATCTGGGATGACCCTGATTACCCGGGGATGGGCCCTTCTTGCCTAAAGAAAACATTGATATGTCGAAAATACTGCACAATAAAATATATTTATCTATTGTCTGTTGTGTTTCACTGATTCACGAGTTCGATCTAGTGAACTGAACAAACGGTCAACAAACAGCGATACTACAGTAGTACTTATTAGATCTGTTATTGTTTTAAGCTCCTTTACATATACTAGTATAGGACATTAACATTATAATGCACAATTCCTGGCACTCCCTTCCCCGACAATGCGCGGCCCTGTGCATGCTCCCCTGACAGACGGACGGTCGTCAAGGTCTGGGCCGCCTTTTTTAATTCGGATTTTGTTGACGTCATCAAAATCTCATATTATTGGCAGAAGTTAGATAACACGAGGGGTTTATGCAACTTGTCTGCTTGCTTTATTTTTTGAGCGTTCGAGCGTGGTTGACGTGTTACCAAAAAAAAAATCCGGGTTGTTGCATGTCATGGCCGTAAATTCAGAAGAAACTGAAATTTCGAAATTTCCTGACAAGAGGATATTTTTCAAAAAATATATTCTTTCATTATTATCATCAAGATTGATGTGCTTGTTGGCATATTGAGAGAGACAGATGTTCACTGCTTGTCACTTTCTGACAAGGATTCATATATGTATTTATTGAACAGTAACAGTTTATTGACTCGCTGCCAATTTTCTACATATCAGGTTCATTATTCCGATTCTAACAGTATGGCGATTGCGTCGACCGACATATAGTCTTTTGAAGATTTGCTATCTTGCAAGAAAGCTGAATTACAATTGACGCATGTATTGAGGGAGTTCAGAAGTTATCAAAAACGTAATTAACGGTCACAGTTCATTATGAACTCTTCACATTTCACAATACAATAAAAGAAACATGACAAATAATTACTTCAGGAATCATAAATAGATCTATTCACCACAAATTATCGTTCAATTAATATGTCATACACAATAGGCCTAATGCAGTGTCTGGGAATGTTGGCCGCTATTTGTCGTCCAGGGAGTGTTGAGATACCTGTTTGACAACAACAAACAGTGAACATGATCTGATGATTGTAACATCAGAAGTATGGATAATAAAACATAATTGTCTAATACCCACACCATAGATCTGTAGATGGACGCCTGGGTTTTCAATGCTCATCATTTTATTTCGGTGATTCTGTTCTGGATAAAAAAGTATAAAATGTTATGGTTTACAAACACGCATGCATTTTCCCACGCAAATGTTTGAAGAGATGCGACTTTGTAAATAATCGTTGATCAAGCTGCTACATACAAATGCTTGATCCTTCAAGATTATTTATTTCGAGATGTTTCGCTGCAGTCTTACACCCGACTCCGCTGGTACGGAAACTCACATGTTGAAATATGAGATGTTCAGAGAATAAAGAAATAGTTTAATTTTTCGAATTGCGGGAACAGCATATTGCGGTAGCAGCGGACGCGTCCGTGAATTATGTGCCATGACTGGACGCGTGAAGGAAACGCTGGACGCGTGTCAAAATCAGGAGGAAGAAATCGCCTGCGTGCACTTGCATCTTCAGCCGCGTCTGTTTTTCATACGGACGCACGGGAATGCATCCCGTAATTCTCTTGGAAGATGGCACGCGTCTTTTGTTTTGGAAATGGCAAGGGGGTGCAAAGTTTTGGGGAACTTTACCGCAGTCAGTACCGTAATAAGAGTCATTAAATTATCTTTTTGCCTAATCTACTCTCCAACCATGGGTCCCAAGCCACCACGCGAACTGACTTCACGGGACAAATCGGGTAGTCCCTATACATATATTTGCCCCTCCCTAACTTTCGAGTTACGGCCTGAAAGTAATCTCCCATACTGGTGTTAATATAGCGATCTATGGCGCCCCGTTCGTGCCACAAAAAAGAGAAGTTAATTTTTTTTCTAACTCATACGTATGAGATAATAAGTCATACGTATGAGATAGTAACACATACGTATGAGATTCTAAGTCATACGTAGGAGATACTAACTCATACGTATGAAATACTTATCTCGTACGTATGAAATACTTATCACATACGTAGGAGATACTATGTCATACGTAGTAGATACTGTATTAAGTCATACATATAAGATACTAAGTCATACGTATGGAATACTAACATATACGTAGGAGATATTAAAAGTTCCATATACCCGACACCGCCGTGGAAATAGAAGTAATATGTGTGTCCTCCGTGTTTTCCATGTAACCTTCTTGCTTCTTTTATGCTCTCCATGACAATTTCACATATCTATCTACTTATAAAGAAATATCTCATACGTATAAGATAAGTATCTCATACGTATGTGTTAGCATCTCATACGTATGACTTATAATATCATACGTATGTGTTAATAATTCATACATATGTGTTAGTATGTCATACATATGTGTAAACAACTCATACGTATGTGTTAATATGTCATACGTATGTGTTAGTATCTCCTACGTATGACTTAGTATCTCATACTTATGACTTAGTATCTCATACGTATGAGATACTATCTCATACGTATGAGTTAGAAAAGAAATAAATTCTCCTTTTTGTGGCACGAACGGGGCGCCATAGCGATCTCATGAATCGTAGAACACGGAAGTCTCTGTCAACCTGCATGTATGGTAATCAACTCCCAAAGTTTGGAGTCTTTCTTTTTTTACATAACTAACTTTGCACATACATACTGAGTCAGCCACTGAATAAACAAAATCAGGCGATGGCAGAGTCACAGTCAGTAGACTGTGGGTGGTACCGCGCGTCATCACCCAAAATGTATTGTAAGATGGTGATAGAGCTCGATGCTAAATAAGACCATCGTTCTTTTATTATTTGTTTTAGGAACTTTTTACCCTTGAAAAATTTAAGTCGGTCGGTAGGAAGGAATAAAATAGTTGCTGAAGATTTGTGGTAGGGCTAATAAAAAAATTAAACAGTGAAAAATTGGTCATTTCCTACACTTTCATTTACCATGTTTACCAGCGTATTTGTGTACATACACTCACATGTGCGTTCATACGGCCTAGAAATACTCCTACGCATATAAATAGAGATGGAAAAAGTTTTCTTTCACAATAGTTGACAGCTTTGTCACAACCCAACTAAGACATGGTTTCTCAATTTTTCAGCTTGACTTCAATGAATGTATTTGGGTAAAAAATTCAACTCATCTATGTATTGAAATTAATAAAATGTGAAAACATCGGGAAAACAACAACACATCATCGGTGGCTAAAATAAAAATACAAACAGGAACTGCTGAATTTATGTTACTGAATATTCATCGCGACATTCTGGTCCTTCATGGTGGAGCTTGTGCGGATTTTATCGATATGGAATTTTAAGTTTCGCTTCGGTTATCATATCGCGACCATGATGGTAAGATTACGGATATATCATTTCAATTGTTAGCCATCAGCGCGCTTTACCCGACTGTATGGGATGCCACAGCAATGATTGGTTAACCCCAGATAGGCTATATAACGAAAAATTGTGTGAATTCGGTGCCCAAATGGAAAAAAAAACAAATGACATGGTTTGTCACATTAATGCAATAAGAAACACCCAATATTCATCTTTGACATATGGCAATACCATAAATTGGGCTACTCAGATCTATGTAAATAAAGGAAACATGTTACTGAACACATCTTGAAAAACGTGTGTGAAGAGTTGGAATTTAGATCCAACATTGTTTTTAATTGATGTCCTTATGATGGGGTTCAAGGCAGTTTCATTTGTCAATTTCCCTATTTTTGCATGGCATCGGACAACAAGTTCGGCTTAGATCTTTCATAAGTGATTACACATTGAAAATCTACAATTTCCAGCTGACATAAAGAAGCACCTTGTGCAATGAAATGAACTAATAGGCCTACTTTCAAATCATATTTCAAAATATTTTACCAGCTTCTTTATTCCATTATTGAATTTTGCTTTATCACTGTGGATACCTTGAGCATACATATGGATATGTTGACAAACTTACCTCTTGCTCTTGTTCGTCTTCTGGCAATGTTTTCATTAGCACTGTGATTGGGCTTTGTTGCAGGACATGTGAACCAAATTTCTTCTGAAATACAAATAGTGTTGATTAGGTGTTATTAAGAGCATGGTGAATATGGGGACATAAAGGCATACATAATGCATCGATAAACATTCTCAAGATTATTGCTAGTCTGGAAATTGAACTTGCATAAAGACACCGGTGATGAAACCACCGGTGATGAAACTGTTATATAGCGGATTTTCGCCGGAACTCAACTCAGAAGCCTTGATTGGCTGGTTTCTCGAATTGATGTGTTATAAACACACGGAAATTCAAGTCCTTTTCAAATGTTTACGTAGCAAAACAACAATGCAACTTGAACGGAGGCGGAGACAAAGAACCCACAACAGCTCTGATTCCATAGTGTTATGTATCATGTCCTTCTATATATAATTAGTCTTATACTTGAACCAGCATTACCCGCGTTATAAGTATATTGTATGTCCATAATGCAGGTGCCGAGGATCCAAATCGAATGAACGTTTCACAGGAAGTGACAAATCGAGAGAACCACTATTAATTTTTCGCTTACAGAATATACTTCATTGTGACAACTGTAAGACCATATTTCACAAAATGTAGGCTTGTCTCTGCGCATCTAGTGATCACAGAATAACCATGCCAGACATGTATAGGGTGTTCAAAAGTAAATGTGCACAAACAGGAATGACCACAATATGACACCATGAGAACATATAATACTGTGCATCAATGTCGGAATGAAGCACGTGATATCGTACATCTCTCATTATAGACTTATAGACTGAAGAAAACCATGTCAAGTCCGAGTATGATGTGGGAGATTTTGATGATCATCATTCGCCATATTTTGTATTGTTCGTTTCTGGTTGTGATCAGAAGTCAGTAGCTGATACTTTCAGAGTGAGAAGGTTTAATGTTTTTCTTGACAATGTCATTTAGACCAGCGCCAAATATGTTCGCAAACTGATGAGATTATACACGTTTTTTCATTACATCCCACCAATTACAGACTTACTTCAATGTCATAAATGCTGATAATTGAGGGAATAATTGCCTTTATGTCGCCTGATAAGCTTTGTAGTCGAGAGGCTGGACAGACACTGTAATATTATGTGTATTTGTACAGCTGACTACTTCATTGCTGGATAATGTAAGCCACGTGATCAGACCAGCAACTTGTGGGGACTGTAGTTTTTTAGTTGATAGCATGGGTGATAATATACCGGGATACTAGATATACGTCCAATTAATCGTACAAATATAACACTAAATATATATAATATGATGCATATATAGATGAGACTGCTTGATTCGTCCACAGTGCATATTTAGGTATTTTTATGAATTTGTTTCCCAGAACTTTGATCATGAAACAATCTTCCAGATATCTAATTTCATCTGTTCTCATCAAGTATCATTGCTATCGCATAGTGTCCGGAAGATGAAAACTTTATCTCAACCTCTGGTATGTAAAATACCATAACATTGAATTTTTGGGCTGCTGCTGAAAAGAATTTCAATGTTACACGTTTAAGGCTTTGAGACCTGCTCTTATCGATCTCAAACTTTACTTAGTTTAACTATTTTTTTAACTCGAATTAAGCAACGTTTCCTTTTATTTCACCTAGATAATCACCTTGGAAATAATTCCTCCCATATGAAATATTGTGCCACAAGCTCCGAACATATGACATATTGAGGGATTGTCATGCAAAGAAAAAAGATTGTGGTGGATATAACCTTGAATTAGAGCAATGAAGTCAAACTCAGTCACCGAAATATGCTACATTAAGACTCTCTATGAGCTCATGCTACAAATAGTATGAGTTTGCCTTCGACAGCCGCTTTAAACATTGTGATGTGGACATATTCTTTTGTTTGAACACTCCATGTCTTTTTTTATATCGAATCACATTACGTTGTATGCGTTTCAGTGAAAGCCACTCTACCCAAGCGGATTAGTGATCTGACACACATCCGGTTGAATACGTCAACGGAAATCATTAAAATCATATGATATACTCTATTCGGGAAAGTTAGCAAGCGAGCAACTGATTGTCGGCCACACAGTTTTCATTTCAATGCATGTACATATGCGGCTTACAATTAAAAAAAAATCAGAATTTTGTCTCCGTGTGAGAACCCATTAAAACTTGCAACAGCAAAAAACATTTCGATCGTTTACCTTACATAATTTTTCTCGTCATTTGCAGTGAAATTCAAAACATCATTTTTTTGGATCTTGGTCACGAGCATATTACTCATTGTAGCGTAAACAACATCACATAGAACACAATCGCATTTCTACCTCGTTATATCTATCCCGTACCTTCAGTTATTTGTTAAATATCATAAAAAATTATCTCCATAACATAACGTCATCTGTTTGACTGATAGAATAGCAATCACAGACATATTTTGAAATAGACCGGATCAGAATTTGCTGAATTATTGGCGAAAAGTACAACATTGTGGTTTCTCTGTGAATGAAAATTCCCAAAAGATGACCACGCTTATGTTCTCTAATATTTCAGTACAATTACATGTACCTAGAATTATAGTTTGTGTTTTAGTAGATGTATCTCCAGTGGTATAACATATCAGCTGATAACACCAGCGGTCGTCTGTAACACCAGCAAAACCAGGGCACAAGTTGGCCCTGCCACATCCAAGAATTATCGATTTTTAGAGCTACCTCATTGGACATCCCAGTGGTACGCTGCATAGGACATCCACGTGGTACGCTACGGAAGCGTTAATTGATCATCCACTTAACCACATAATTTTGCACGACCTGGCGTGTTCTGTATCACAATAGGACGTCTTGTCATGTAGAATATCATGGCAAGTCGTCATGTTATGAAAATCTCCTAAATTATGATGACAAGGAGACATACTCTGAAAAATTATCACGACAAGACGTCTTATCACGAAAAATATAACGATATAATGTTTTACTCTGAAAATTTTTAACCACAAGATGTCTTAATATGGATAAACTATCACAATAACATGTCTTACTGTGAAACAATATGACGACAATACATCTTAACACACGTCACACGTCTTGTCAAGATGATTTTCCTACTTTTCACAACATGGTAACTTGCCATGATATTTATCACGATAAGGCAATTTACTGTGATACTCAACACGCCAGGTTGTGAAAAATTATGTGGTTAAGTGGATGACCAATTAACGCTTCCATAGAAATCTAACAAGCCAGCAAGTATTCCGGTGTCAGAATGGCTAGACTGTTCTCTCGACCCTCCCACCCAGGCAAAGCCTTTGTTACTGCTGCTCATTTCATGGGGGCTTAGATAAGAAAAGTTGTGAGGGAGGAATGTAATTTGTGTATCACAATATCAATTCATACGCTTATTTTGAAGACGCATAAATAGACATTTTTTATCAAACTAAAACAATATATACATTTATAAACACACACTAATAATTGCACCCACGTTTGACACGGGTTGTTATATTGTGAATTAGAGACCCTGCTGCCACCTGTTGGTGGGATGTGCGATTGTTTGTGCAGCTGTGCATGTGTGTGTGCTGTCACCTGGTGAGTGATTATGGTACTTTCCAAGTATATCTGCCTCGGAGAGTTTGTTGCCTTTGGGAACACAGCAATACACTAACAACTTTATTATTTAGCATCACGGAATACGTCGAGCATGATCTGGTATTGCAAAAGTCACCCGTGGTGAAGATCATGAAGTAATTATTATATGCAATCCATGCATAGTGTTTTCTTATTGCTCAGGCTGCTCAACAAATGAGTTTAATAAATAATGTCATGAGATATCAACCCACTCGTTTAGCTTTTTTTTGCTGGCAGAACAGCTTCAAAGGTGAAGCAACTTAGGTGGTCTCTGGTGCATTCTGGGACTGTAGCTGTGTGCTTAATTGTATGTATAGTGAAATGTCAAATTTGAGGTAAAAATATTAAATGCACAGCAACATCTGCAGATGCGGATTCTGGATTTTACGAAGGAGACACAAATACCAGCGACATTACATTTGGGTGTGTGGCTGGGGCCGGCCCAGGACCCCAGAAGCTGATGATTACTAGGTAATAGTGCGTGGGATTAAAACATTTTCATTGTTGTGTCTTAAGTTAGTTTGAATCATTGCAATATTTTCCGGATCCCCAACGCCTGAAGAGATACGTCAAATTTGGTCATATTGTACACGAGTACTGCATAAACAACATGGATCATTCGAATATGTTTGATACTGATTCTGACTTGATACTGACTTTGTATTTTAAATGCACACGAAAATATGAGCCACCTCGGCGGCTTGGCCTAGGTCTACCACTAGAATAAGGGAATAGTGAGAATTGTTCAATTGATTGGTCCCATACTTCAGAATTTATTTCCATGGCACTTATCTGTATTCGATATTTCTGGTCATGGTCGACATACCAAAATGTCGACTCCCTCCTCCCCTCTCTCTACAGTCGGCTGCTGACTGACCAATCGGTCAGTCTAAATATGCACTAAATTATATAATGTCAGGAGACTTAGGATCATTCAATACGATTCAATGACTCATTGAAATTCGTGCTCACCAAACTTCACGTTATAAATTAAAGAAAGATATCGCCTCTCAGAAACTGACATTTTTAAATACAAAAAAAAAACGTGTGATGTGCAGCGTTTCTAGGAATGCGCACACCTAACTAAAATTAATCCTAATTTTTGCCTGATCTACTCTCTATTTACTAGGGCCCTTGATCTGGCCCATGTCCCCCAGCCGAATGGGCTTTGTACACCATATCCGGTAGTCACTATATATGTTATATGCCACCCCCTTCCAACTTTCGAGTCACGACCTGATATTAATGTCACAGACTGGTGCTAATATAACGCTCTCAAAAATCATAGAACTCGGAACTTTCTGTCAACAAATGATAATCAACTGCCACAGTTAGGAGGCTTCGGTTATTTGCATAACTTTGCACATATAAAACAGATAAAAAAAGCAGACTGGGTCGTAGAATGATCGAGACTGATAACAATGTATTTAATTTCCTCGTATACGGGTGTGCTATTTCTGATATTCAGTACGAAGCTTGTCACCGGCGACCCAGCGGCGAGTGGGCGGGGGAAAGGGGGATGGTCGGGCGGATATGTACACGGAACTGTGTGCTTACAGATAGCCGTCTCGCCTAAAGATGTTTTGGAGGATTTTCACTGAAAACTTCATTTAGAAATGCAATAACCCATATATTCAGCACTATGATGTGCTGCTTCAGATACAACATTATAATACAAATGCCATATATACGGGGCCGCACAGCAAGAAGAACTTAGATGGGCTCATCGTCCTGTCCTCCTGCGGCTCTGTTGTGAAGTGCGTCTATAATTTATGATGGGTGACGATTCCTCATTGATGCGCTTTTCCAATATATTGTCAAAAAGACTAGGTCGAGACCAATACATAAAAAAATAATCCTTCAAAATCATGTTTATATGGGGTGTCAATTCAGAAAATAACGTCTATTTAGTTTTGCAACATTAGACTTCCAAGTTTTGAGAAGCAGCAAATTTGTTTCAGGGCAAGTTTGAATTCTCCCAGGACTACCCTAAAATTTACCGAACAGAACTGAAGCAAAGTGTGGAAAATTGACAATTTTGCGCCTTCCATTCTGTATCGTTTGAGCTATTTATACGGTATTTAGACTCACTGAAATTTTCATTAAAAATCACAGGAAAAATCACACAGATTTAGGACAAATGTGTTTGACGTTAAAAATAGGCAAAATCACAATTTTTTCTACATCGAGTGGTCAAGCAGTGGGCAAATATTTTGAGTAAACGACTCAAGTGTTAAAATATTATACGATTTTGATAAATTTTGATAATAACTAAAGGCCAGGAGAAAACTTGTCTGGTTTAGAGAGGAACAGACTGACGGATGGCCAGACAAACAGTTGGTCGGACGACAGACGAAAATCCACGACAATAGCACAGACACACAAAGACAACAGTTTTTGGCAGTGGGATTTCACTGTAGATTTGTCTTATTGAGGAGTAATGCACAAACTAGGCCTATATACTGATGTTTACTTTTTAGCTGATACAGTTGTTAAAATATATGTCAGCTATCAGAGTAATGTTCATATACATGCCCAGTTTGATCAGAAAGTTCAACAGGAGGGTTTTGTTTGCGAATGAGACTGAATTAAACATAATGCATAAAGATGCAGCCGATCCTGTTATAGTTTGTAGAAACACACTCTTCCGACTAGTTTAGACATTTAAAATTTTTCATTGCAGCCAACTTTCAACAGTGTGTGCATTAATTATCTTAATTTTTAAAAAAATCAGGTCAACATTATGTTTCGGTTTGCATACAGAGACTCGGTAAATGGGGATCACCTACCTAGAGCTGTGTGCTCCAGTCGGGATCTGCTCCAAATGTGTCGCTACCGTCACGTGTGTGTATGTGTAGGTCTGTATATGTGTACAGTTCTCACGGGGATGACACAAGGCATTAACTTTCCGGCCAAAAGGTCCTCTCCAAAGTTACTTTTTATTCTCCTACAACCGTGACGCAACAGGCCTCGTACATTGTTCACCTGGCAAACTGTCTGTTCACCACAAAAAAACTAGGTATTGTTCTTCCTGAAGACAGCATATTTTGTAGGCCTGTATACACTTCTAACGACTTTTGCTGAAAGTGCCATCTCAAAACTGTCCCCGCGCACGATGTGGTGGAACGAGTTCCGGGTACAGGAACATTCTAGAAAACTTGTTCTATATACCAGTATATATATGCAGTTTTCTGGAAAACAGGCCTGGACAAATGTGGTGTATAGTTACTGGTGCCTTGTACACAGTGATATGTAATGTATATGAATTCACATGCATACTCCTGTGTTCACAGAAAATGCACAGAACGAATTTGCCGTTTATGAGTTTAGCTGTAGATCTACATGTACGTGTCAATTTTTTTAGGCCACAGTGGCGACGTGACAATTATAATGTCTAATATCAGAAATACATCTCTCTTTATGTATTCCTCTCTTTATGTATTTCTGCTAATTTGTAAATTTATGTACATTTCATTTTGCAAAACATGCACATAACATTTTGCGGCCCAAGTATCTTACACTGCGCCTTAATACTACTCGTCCACTAAATGAATTTAATTTAATCCGTCTGTCACCTTTTTAATCCTTATTGAATATATAGACGGCGCATGATATGATACTTGGACCCATTTTATAAATATAATTTCACTTTTTTTATGATTTGGACTAATTTAATTTTTGGACCAATTTTTGGAGATATAATTGATGAAATCTATTGTATTCTTTGCAAATAATCAACACAGTGAGTTCTTTAAATACGCACACAAAATGTGAAAATGAACGTTTCCAATAACTGATCTGGGGATTCCACAATTGTGGACAGCATTTCGTCGCTGGGCACTCAAAAATATATCCAAAATGGTCTACAGAAGATGTGCTACAACATCCGAGCAATATTTTGTTGTCATACCTCAACAAAATCACTGTATATTCTTCCAAAAGTGTCACTATTTCAGTCGACGACAAACCCAAAAATCAATATGGCCCGTTGCAAATCAAGTGAAACTACTTTTATTCCCTCAATTTAAAGCTGTAAACATGTTATGAAAATGCATGCATGGGGAGCCATTGGTCTAGGCAGGCCCTAGAATTACTGGGCCGGAGGAAACAATAATCATTCTGAGTTTCAATGTCTGTGTGGGTTGTGGTCCTGGTGGATAAACCATTGCGATGTTTGGCTGGCTATTAATTTGAGTGCCTCTATATCTATGTGCGTTATATTTTTAGTCCATGGACCAGGAATACATTGACTCTTTCTGTCCATGTGCAAAGCCCTAGTTCACTGTCAATACACAGGCGATTACTCCCACGCTGTTATAAAGACAATTGTTCCAGTATTTTCTTTAAAGTGTTCAAAATATTCACAAATAAGTACCAAGGACTTGGCGAGGGAATTGAGAGCCCTCACGTAATCAATCAATCAATCAATCAATTTATTCAGAACTGTATGGAAAATGTACACTACAACACTTTTATACGAATCAGTCAGATACAGTCCAAAGCAATGAAATAAGTCATTTGACTGTACCCTCGCATGATATTTGATGATTATTTTACACAATAATTTAATGATTACGAGGTATTTCAATGCTTTGATAAACAGAAAACATATATATACATAAATATACAATCCAAAATATATTACATATTCCCATTTTGATTAAATATTCATGGTCTGGTCAATCTCACGTGCGTCTCCCGCATAGTCTCTGCCCATAGCCCGACCACCCCGCCCGTTCCAAGAAGCCTAACGGTGCACCTACTGGTCGCCCTATCCCCGCAACGCTGCGCGTCTGAAGCGTACGTTTCAATCATTTGAGAGACTCCCTCACAGTTCGTCGCAAACCCAGTGTTGTTGCAATTTGCCGTTCAAATCAATCAAACATTTGTTGCCACTGCGTACATTTCTCGCAATTTGAGCTTCATTGTTTCGAGTGTTTTATCCGACTTAAAATATTGCTCTTACAATCACAATGCGACCAACAGATTACTGGTACACATGTATATTGTTTCTGTTAGATCTATTGTAAGTCAAGCATGACAAAAATGTATTCATAAATAGCCGGCAACCGAGTGAATTTAGATTGCTCAACTCAACATGGTTTTCGGCCCAAGTACTATATCTCGCGCTTTCCTCTATATATTCAAAAGGATTAAAAAGGCGGCACACGGGTTAAATGCATTCATTTAATGAGCGAGTAGTATTAAGGAGCAGGGTTTGATGCGTAGAACGTGTTTCAATGGACAGCTCCATTGGATGATGGTGAGTTTCAATATATTGTACTCAAAACACAGCGAAACAGTGACCTATACCACACACATTCTCGCATTTCTGTTACTGGACATCGACTGGTTGACATTAAATTTCAGAAGAAAAAAACATGGCAGATAATTTGGACACATTTTAAAATGAAATCGTGGATAGTATGGCCGCATTTAATGCTGCAAACTTTCTGAACAATGTTGGAAATTCAACATTAGATGATCTTGAGAATACTGATTATGAACTTGTGCAACATGACATTACATGCATCAGTGAACCAATGAATTCGTATGGGGCAAACGGTGGATTCGTGCGGACGAATCCACTGTTCAGACTATGGTGTGACGTCACAACAATATTTTAATCTCACAAATCTCACATTATATCGTGACTATTTATTTGAAATGTGGCCTACTTATATGTGTTTTACCATACACAGATGTACAGGAGTCAAAGTAAGTCATGTTTCAGTTTCATTATATCTGAATGTGGCTTATTATGTGTTCATGCAAATGAATCAGTGCAACATCTGGCAACACGTGAAGCTCCTGGATTGTTGTCATACGTAATCCTATACATTGGAGAAACCAATCATGCGTAGCTTTATAAACAAGAGCTTTATTTCCTGAAATATGATATATCAGAACATGGATACACTGAAGGAACATACCATTTGATGGCTGATTTGATGAAGACTCCATCACCGTTTTTTCTACTAGAATCGTTCGGTAACTTTTGGCCATCAACTCTCCAAGCAACCGGGCTAAAACAGGTCAGTCGGCGCCATTTTTGTATATTTTGCTTTCAGCCATGACAGGGTTGGCATTTTAAAAATTATGTATAAATATCAAATTGAACTGTAACTATTAAACAACACTCGTATATTGTAGCCATAACCCCAGTAATGATTAATTACATTTTTAAACTAGCCTATGTTGGCTGTAACATAGACATTTTGGGGAACCCCTAACCCTGTATGTTTGGAGTAGAATTTAATATGGAAATAATCGGTTAAATGCCCACTATTTTCGATGTTCTGTCCCACAGTGTCCATAGATTCAGTTGGTATGTCATTTGTAACAAGCAAGTAACCATTTGATAGTGTTTTTGGGCCAACCAATTTTCAAAATATTTAGTGCAATATACATGTCATCATGGGTTCAGCTTCCGGGGCCTGTTCTGAAGCTTCCAGCCAGCCCTGTCTCGTGCTGGTACACACCCGTGCTGGTGCACACATGGTAGATACAGTTTGGTGAATGCATCTTCCATGTCCCGATCCCAAATATCCCTGGTTCAGTTCAGTGTTCTGTCACAACTGTGAGACACCTCTGGCTGGTCTTTTCTCAACGATTGTCAACGATTGCTCATGTGCATCGAATGATCTTGATGCAAATACCAGGTTACAAGCTGGAAAAAACAGGCATTATTGTCTATGTATTCTACCTTAGCAACCATCCATAGTCCACCCATGATCTGATTCACTGAAGTAATTGTTTACACTCCAAAAAACGTTATTGTAGATATATAATAAACCAAATACTGCCTACAAGTGCTATTTTTCACATGTGCAATCCTTCACTTGTGAGTAACTCTATGAGGTTTTAATCACCGGTGGATATAACCATGACCATTCCAAATCTGCCAACAGACAAGTATTATTGCTCCCATATTGCTCCCGCCTGTGGAAAGTCAGTAAATCATAAATTTGGACCTAAACATCGTAGAATATCCTAGAACCAATATATGCTTATCTAGGTTTTTTTCAGGACGAGGAGAACGATGGTGGCATTATTGAAGGGATCTGAGTGATGTATGGTCTTCAAATGACCACCATATTGAAAAATAAGGCAAAATGTGGGAATCAAATAAGTGCGGAGATCCACACATATGCAAGGGTGAAAACTAATATTACGTATTACTATACCTGATACATGTAACAGAAAGTTGCTACACCTTCATTCAGAGGGGCAACATACTGTGGTAGTTACCAGTTAAATTAGATGTAGAAATATAACAGAAATCAGAGAAACAGTAATTCAGCTTCATCTGGAACGCAAAATATTACTTGTAGTTCTTGGTGTAGGCTAATGCTGCTGGTGTTTTTTATGAATTTAGTGTCACTATTCACTGAGTAGGGTACGGCAACATAAGCATTATACACTAACCTTATCACTACCATGATCACTAGCGGACATCTCATTCATTATCATTATCCAACCATGGCATAATTCTATCGACTTCAAAATGTGACTGAGGGGCTCCAAAGACCCATAGACTTTAAACTGATCAGAAGGTTTCCTCTTTGGCATTGACCTGCATTGCCTTGATGGTGGATTAGACATTTTCTCTAATGTAGCTAATAAAGCATTTTACCGTAGAAAATATATAGGAGCAGTTGTAACAGCACACACGAGAAGTGTTTTAGGAAATGGTCGAAGACGATTCTGCTCGCCACAGTCCCCCAAAAATCTGATTATTTATTACACCACTTCTACACCATTGACGATGTGTTTTTTTTTGTGTGAAAAACGGAGTGGTGAGGTGCGCAAGATACGTTCATTGAATGTTGACAAGGAGCTGAAAAAACAGGGCTGCATTGTCTGATGAATTTTTACTAAATGCATATCTCATAACCAATGCATCAAATGCATGTCTGCAGACCTTTTTTATCACAATGTCGGCTACGCAACCCTATTTAGGGCAGCCCAAGCTAGCCATGGTGTCATTTCTGCATCGGTCGACCCCTCCCCTGTCGTCTTTAATCCAGTGGCACCATTACTCATGTATATGTCTGGTTCAAGCATGGTGTTCAAACAAACTCAGAGTCTCGTTTAAACTCCACCCATTTCAAGGAATATCCAATGCACCATCTTCCCATTGGCTGGCACAGTTTTGCGTACAGACGAGAGGTTTCCACAGGCACTCGAATTCTTAAGGTGAAGCTCTACATATAGCCCAATCGCTCTAGCAGAAAGAAACCAATCAGAATAATGCACTACGCCTATAGACGGCGGCTGAGATATTGCGGAAATAATGAAGCAAGACCCTTTTACAAGTTCATTTCCATCTGTTAGCTTGCTCTGTTCCTTTGCCACACTGGCCCTCGTTTTGATGTTGATGCTAGATCCGCATATTGAGGGATATGATTGGATGACAGTGATGCTGATATGCAATGATGGTCTAAGGTGACAGATTGTCTTTGCCTACTGTCATTTGCAACACTGTGACAGCTAAAATGCACCTACTTCTAAGGAAACAACCATCACAGCGAGCACCTCGATCAGACATTTAATAAACTAGGTGAATTGGCTGTGTCTTGCATTACAAATGAATGTTAAGCGAACTAAAGTGGATGTGTCATTTTCCCTACCAATATCAGTTCAGTAGTTTTCACAACTGACATGTAAAATTTAGATCACAAGAAGACATGCAACCTATCCATTAATCAGTTCTGGGGTATGAGATCATTCTCACCAACCATTTATCGAATGACAACACGGGCTTACCTGCAAACTAGGTCAAATGGATTTTACTGACTCATCAAAAGTCAAGCTCGTAGATCACCACATTATGGTACCTCCTGTTTATCTTGATCTCAGCAATTTGTAGCCAAATTTCGCTATTTTTTGAGAGCGTCTATTTTGTAATATTGCAGTGTATTTTAGTTGAGGCTTATAAAGAGCAATGGTGATGAGTTGGTTATGACGAGACAGGTATAAAAATGTAAATGTTCCTAGAAATTTATTTCAGATTTGTACTTGATATCATGGTTTTCACCCGGGCCTTTGTTTCGATTTCCACAATCTTTAGAATCCTGTATTCTGCCTTATTTTTCTTTAAAATAGTCTTATTGGTTGTGGTTTTATGATGTTTAGCTCCAAAGTTATAATGTTTTGATTTTCCACAGGTGGCTATTTCGAATTTGACCAATATAGCCGCCATGCAGGCAATATCGCTTGTCTGCTGGCGAATTTAGAAATGTCGTGGCCATATCCACATGTGATAGAAATCTCATAGAGTTGCTCAAAAGTGAAAGATTTTTCTACTACCAGCCCCTACTATAGGGCAGTAACTGGTTAATATATAATAACCAATTGTGTCCTCCAGAATTATGTGATTCCATTTTAAATTCCAACTTTACCGCGACCTTCTATCGAACAATAGGTTACGCACATTTTACTAGAAATTAACATATATTTGCCAAAATGTTAACCACAGGGAGGGTGTGTTTACATCAAAGGTTGAAATATGACATTAGATCAGCTGCCTGGACAAATGGCACTTTCATTTGTTAGTAGCTCTGTATGCCAATACTGATGGTAAATTCTCTGGCATATTACTGTCGCACACACCATTGACGCCAATAGCGACGGCATATTCTCTGACGTACTACTGTCGCACATGCCGATGACACCAATAGCGATGGTTTATTTTCTGGCACGCCAATGACACCTATAGTGATGGTAAATTCTCTGGCGTACTACTGCCACACATGCCAATGAATCCAATAGCGACTGTAAATTCCCTGGTGTACTACTGTCAGTACTACTGAATATGCCAGAGAAGTTACTGTCGCTATTAGCGCATTGTCGTGTCCGACAAAAAAATGCCGAATAATTTATCGTTGCTATTCACGTTATTGGCGTGTCTAACAGTGGTATGCCAAACATGGAAATTGACCCATAATTCGCAGGCTGAAACTTCGTGGTTGTTACCATGAAGGAACAACCACACCTTGCCAGAAGCCACTCTTTTCTATCATGAGGCTCGCAGTCACGTGATTCATAGAAATAGATTCCTAAATAGAAAAACTAAACTCGAAATTATTTTTTGCAAATTGATAAATAAAAAAGTAAGTTGTAGATTGAAGAAGGTGAAATGGTAATTTGGTAAAAGTAAATTCATAAATAGGAAAAGAGCAAATTATGAATTAGAAAAGCAATTTGTTAATTACGGAAAAGTATATTCATAAATGGAAACACTAAATTGGCAATTATTTTTTTACAAATTGCTAAATAAAACAGTTACTTGTAAATTAAAAAAGGCAAATTAGTCGGGCATGTACGGGGGGTCCCTTTGCACCCCCCCCCCATGATCCTCCAAAACCAACTTTTTTCTCAAGGTTTTTTAATACTAAGAAACATTACATATGTCTCCGGTTGCGCATCCATTGCAAAAATTGGTTTTCGGGCCATTTTTCAAAATGGCCGCCCCGCGAAATCTCGAATTTTGAGATTGCTTCACTTTAAGCTGCATAGGTCTACAAAATAAAATCTTTGTTACCTTTTGCTGCTCATTGTAGGGGCCTTATACATTGTACATGAGAAAACAGTGGTTAAATAAACATTTATAATATGAATATGTCCATATATCCAAGATGGCCGCCAAATTTAGATAATTTTTCACTAAAATGTCCATAACTTCGGACTGAGTCAACCTAGGATGTTCATTTTGGGGTCTATACCTAGGTTTTCATATACAGGGAATCCATTTAGACCAAAATAAATACAATCAAGCTATTCCTTTTGATGCATGCATCCAAGATGGCCGCCAAAATTAGATAATTTTTCACTAAAATGTCCATAACTTCGGACTGAGTCAACCTAGGATGTTCATTTTGGGGTCTATATCTAGGTTTTCATATACAGGGAACCCATTCAGACCAAAATAAATACAATCAAGCTATTTCTTTTGATGCATGTACACCTGCACACATGGTACACGCTACACATTCATTTAGATATCTCTCGAAAATAGCCCCCTTGACACCCCTATGGTCTCAATTGTGGATCTTGTTTGGATATTTCTGATAGAGACTTTTACTGATTTGCAATCCCAATAAATCCTTAAACAAATAGAGCTTGATTTGATTAGTTCTGTTAATTAACAGATATCCAAGATGCCTGCTAAACACACCCCGAAAATTCAAGTTCGTAACTAATTGTGCTATAAACATGTGTGATACTTACTTTCAAGGGTATTTTGGTATGTAGATTCCATTTTTGGTGTTATTCTAGCTATATAATATCAATTTAAAATGATAACAGCATCCATTGAGATGGAAAGCAAATAAAAACATATTGTTATTTGAATTTATTCATACACTTATGCATTACGCATTGCTCACCAACATGCTTGGGATACTTTTTATATCACAAACAGAGAACAATAATGTAGAATATCTTCATTGGCTATCTTATTACATGAACATGATGGAACATGGTACTATGATATTGGTACTGCTATATTGGCTGAATTGACATATTAACTGATGATGTCTTCACCATTGCCCTGCATTCTCTTGCAGTACAACAACGTTGTCTTGAGCTGTCCGACATCATACCACTCAACATCCTCTATCTCAGTTCTGGAAAATTCTACATCACTTTTGCCATTTATTGATCTAGTCTCATTCATTGATCTAGACACACCTTCGTGTACGGGTTGCCACTCTCCTGGGGCTGAACAGTTGTAATGCAATTGATGTCAGACAGCTCAAGACAACGTTGTTGTACTGCAAGAGAATGCAGGGCAATGGTGAAGACATCATCAACTAATATGTCAATTCATCCAATATAGCAGTACCAATATCATAGTACCATGTTCCATCATATTCATGTGTTAAGATAGCCAATGAAGATATTCTACATTATTGTTCTCTGTTTGTGAAAAGTATCCCAAGCATGTTGGTGAGTAATGCGTAATGCATAAGTGTATGAATAAATTCAAATAACAATATGTTTTTATTTGCTTTCCATCTCAATGAAATGCGGTTATCATTTTAAATTGATATTATATAGCTAGAGTAACACCAAAAATGGAATCTACATACCAAAATACCCTTGAAAGTAAGTATCACACATCTTTATAGCACAATTAGTTACGAACTTGAATTTTCGGGGTGTGTTTAGCAGGCATCTTGGATATCTGTTAATTAACAGAACTAATCAAATCAAGCTCTATTTGTTTAAGGATTTATTGGGATTGCAAATCAGTAAAAGTCTCTATCAGAAATATCCAAACAAGATCCACAATTGAGACCATAGGGGTGTCAAGGGGGCTATTTTCGAGAGATATCTAAATGAATGTGTAGCGTGTACCATGTGTGCAGGTGTACATGCATCAAAAGAAATAGCTTGATTGTATTTATTTTGGTCTGAATGGATTCCCTGTATATGAAAACCTAGATATAGACCCCAAAATGAACATCCTAGGTTGACTCAGTCCGAAGTTATGGACATTTTAGTGAAAAATTATCTAATTTTGGCGGCCATCTTGGATGCATGCATCAAAAGGAATAGCTTGATTGTATTTATTTTGGTCTGAATGGATTCCCTGTATATGAAAACCTAGGTATAGACCCCAAAATGAACATCCTAGGTTGACTCAGTCCGAAGTTATGGACATTTTAGTGAAAAATTATCTAAATTTGGCGGCCATCTTGGATATATGGACATATTCATATTATAAATGTTTATTTAACCACTGTTTTCTCATGTACAATGTATAAGGCCCCTACAATGAGCAGCAAAAGGTAACAAAGATTTTATTTTGTAGACCTATGCAGCTTAAAGTGAAGCAATCTCAAAATTCGAGATTTCGCGGGGCGGCCATTTTGAAAAATGGCCCGAAAACCAATTTTTGCAATGGATGCGCAACCGGAGACATATGTAATGTTTCTTAGTATTAAAAAACCTTGAGAAAAAAGTTGGTTTTGGAGGATCATGGGGGGGGGGGGGTGCAAAGGGACCCCCCGTACATGCCCGACTAAATTGTTAACTCTGAAACAGTAAATTCATAAATAGAAATATTAAAATCGAAAATATGTATTGCAAATTGTTGAATAAAAAAGTAAATTGCAAATTAAAAAAGACGAATTATTAATTCTGAAAAAGTAAATTCATGAATAGAAAAATTAAATTCAAAATGATTTCGTGGAAATTGGTAAATAAAACCTAAGTTGCAAATTGAGAAAGGCAAACTATTATTTTAAAAACATGTGAACTTTTCAGAAATAAGCCACCGTAGGTCTACTATAAAACTAAATCTGCAACATCTTGGTGGTCAAACATGACCTATTTAGAGGTCACCGGCATGAAATCTCTCAGTGCTTAATTTATTATGTGCAAGATCATTTTTATCACATGCTGGCTCACTAAACCAATTGTTTGGATTAGGTTGACTGAAATAAATAATTTTATTACTTCCTGTTTGGGTACAAGACGTCTCGCACGTAAGGGCCGAGAACTCCCAGATGTCATTTTCTCCTGACCGCTGTATGAAGTTTTAAACTGTAAGATGACAGGCCTGTGTGATATGACCATGTTATGTTGTTATATTAACTGGCTATGAATAAAGGGTCATATATTTGATTGATTTTAAATGGTTGTTCCAGACCAACTTTTAACATAAGGCACAAGTTATATTGTGAGATATAAATTATACTAGAATTCCATAATAACTTATAGTAGAACTAAAGCTAATTCACCTTAACGAAAAAGCTGGGTTTCTACTATTGGTGACTTTTTTTTTTCGATGTCTTCTCTTGAAAACAGTTGGCACATTCGAACGTGGAAGCATTTAACTCTATCACGTTCACACGTGGAATCACTTCAAGGCACCTGCACACTGAACGCGGCATGGCATGGCGTGGCATGGCACGGCAAATACTTAGGAATGTTCCCTTGCATTATAAGCGTGCATATCGACGGCGGCGCGGTGCGGCACGACGTACAGCGGCGCGGTTCGGCAACACTTTAGAATGAAATCCAAAAAAATATTCTCGCCGCTGGCTGCCGCTCAATTGTTTGCATGAATTTTGGGCAATTGGCGAACAACCATGAGCCATTCAAATCCGGTAAAGTGAATTGTGGGCAAGTGGGAAGGGAATCTGAAACAGAACACTCAAATTATTAATTCTTGACAAGACGGACAAGCAGAAACTTTAGAGGAAGTGCGAAAGTGTAAAGTTATTATATTATATTACAGGGATATTATATTCAAAGATAATTGCTAGTAAGAGATTTGAGAGGCTCGGGACAAGGTGGGTGAGGAAAGTTAATTATTATTTCAAAAATAATCAGCAATCATCATGATAATATCGTAGGTTGGAATAAGTTCATTGCGGGGTTCATTGTTAGAAAATTAGAGATTAGCTAATGGTTATGACGGTTCGTCTTCAAGTATGTTTTCTTTTTAAATAAGTCGACTTAGTTCCACTACTTGCTCCTCACAACCGCATCACATGTTATACTCCACTATCCAGCCTGAATTTTTGACACACCAATCCAACGACCAGGGGAGGATCCGGGATATAGCGGCAGGTTATTCATTGCAGAGGGCCATTAGTCAGGCGTGTATTAATGATAGCCTGTAAATCGACATGATCTTTCGAATCTAGATATTTTTATTCAATAAGAAGAAAGAAGAAAATACCCTTTGAAATACCTCTTGAAGTATTTTAAAGCGTTTTTGTGCAAAATTCCAGACTACGGACGGACGCAACGCCACAACCTGAAAAACTAGATGACCGTTTTGGGTTTCCGTATGAAACATAACGTGTATGTAACTTTAGAGAGTATTGAACAAAATATGGTTACCGACTCATGACCCAATAACTTATTGCCATGGCGCTGCGTTCATCATCCGTCGTCCATCTACATTCTTATTTGTAACGTTTACGATCAACATTTTTGACCAAAATTAGTTTTTGTATATGGAGTCCATTTTTCACGACAAATGGCCAATTTTGAACTTTTAAAGTCGTTTTTTTTTCTCAAAATCTGTTGATTAACTTTGTAATGTAATCCTTTGATATGTATACATTTTGTTACCTTAAAATCACCAGTCTGCGTGTGGAGTAGTTGGATGAGTCACTGAATTTTGTCCCGTCCCAAATCTAGTCACTATTCCTTCTAGCAATCTCCTCCCCCCCACCCCCATTTTTTCCTCGACTTCCAAATTTCATCATTTTTTTCTTTTATCAGAGCAGTATGGAGTGAAATCCAAGAAAACTCTAAGACAGAGCTAAAAAATTGGCATATTCTAATGGGAAATCATATTTTAAAATTTAAATGATGACCTTAAAATTTTACATTCAATGACCTTGAATGGTAAAATTGGTCTATTTTGTTGCAATATTATCATTTTCGCCATTTTCTTAAATCAATTAAGGTTTCTCTCACTGATGAATTAGACTCCACATATGTACCCTTGTGATGTGTATAAGTTTCGGTGTTCTTTCTTTTTCCCGGCTGGCACCCCCATGAGCTTCTTCCGCTTTTTGGTTTGTGAACCAATTTCAGCATTTGTTTTCTTGGTTTTTGCAGCAACAAACATAAAAGCAAAAGACCTTTTTTTCTTCTGTACCTATGATCGTCTGAGAGACAATACATGACATCACGTGGACAACGACAGCCATTGGGGTTTTTTTTGCCGCTATCAGTGTGAACAATATAGCGGTGCCGTGTGGCTGTTCATTCTCACCGCACCGCGCCGCTCTCGGTGTGTAGGGACCTTCAGACTACCACGTATGTAGGTGGAAACAGTTTAGATTACTGCGTTCAAACATACAAATGACAATTGCTATTTTACATTTTGAATCATTCAAAGTTTCCACGTTCGCACGTAGAAAGCCCAAGGCTACCACGTTCACACATATCACGACCATGATAGAGTTATTGTCGAGGATCTATCTTTTTCATTTTAAGTTTAACCTCTTTTTAACTCATATTGAGACCAACTCATAAGAAACCGAACTGAAGTCATCATAATGTTACGTTCATTGAGTAGTCATGAACCAAAGCTGATATCATCAGAATCTCATGTTCACTGATGGTCACATTATGATTAAGAGAATGCCGAATCAGGAAAGCAGAATCTCAGGTTCATTGACTGGTCGCGTTATGATTGAAAGAGAACTAAAGCTAATATTATCACAATCTGATTTAGTGGTCACATTATGATTATCGGTGAGTTCCTAAACCAAAGCCAAGGTCATCAGAATCTAACATTCAGTAAGTGGTTGTGCTATGATTAAAGGTTTTTTTTTCCAGACATATCACCATAAAAAGCTGAGCCGTAATGATGTTATCAGTGTTTTGTCAATATGTTTAATACTCTGCTTACATTTTCACATATAACACTGCCTCCACCAACTACAAAGATAACGACAAGTTCAATTCAGTACAAATTTTATTCACACATTTGTTCGTTTAATTGCTTCACAAGATATATACATTTCATAACTTGATGGCCTGGGCCATACGGGCCCAACTGTAATGCTATTTGTAATGCTATACTATTTGGTAGTTTACTTATTGTATTACTGGTTGTAATACATTCGACACACGAATTATTCTCTCTTTGCAATCCCTATTCACTACCTGATACATAGTGGCGTGATCCCTATCTATGTCCATGTGTATAATGGATATACATCATGATACATTATGATGTGCAATACGTGATCTTCATGTGCATATATAAAGGTATACGTTATGATTTAATAAATATCACAGCAGAAACATCCTAATCATTGTTATAAAGAAACATCCTGTCCATGTACATGTAGCTTTCGTTGCCATAAATATAACAAACTTTATATTATATTTACATGTACCAGTATCAAAGCTAACACACAATGTTCCAACTTTGTCTAGGTTACCCCGGACAGCGGTCATTGACCAAGTGCAGACATTTATCTGCGCCACAGACATAACAAATAAAAATTCCATGATTTCTTATAAACGAAATCCTCTCAATGTCAGCAGGAAAATTTACAGAAAACATAACAAGTACATTACGTAGCTCATGAAAACGGAGTATGTACAAGTACATTTATATACACATCTGACCAGAATATTGTTTATTTGTTTGACTAGAATTTTTGGCATGCCATTATGAGTCCACCTTCCGGTATTTCACGAACACAGAAACTCGACTGTCAATGATACATGGTGATATGTCCCAGTCGCAGCCTGCTGGCTGAGTGTCATTAGATAGCGATCATGTATTGAAACAGTTTTGTCTGATTCAGACAACTTATTCGCCATTATTTCCCTAAATTTGCATGTCGAGGCAGTTGTGACCAGCACTAAAACTGTCCTGAACTGGCCATATATCCATATTCCGGTGAGTGCACACTTGCCGGTTCCGTGCGATGATGATACAGCTGTACACATCAGAATGTTGCAAGGTTCCAAGGCTGATCTCTGTGAAGGGCGTCTCGTGGGATGGTCGAATGGGGCTAAAAATATTGAAAAGTATGGTGTTATAAAATATTTACCACATGATGCACTATTACAAATGAGAATAATATATTGCAAATTATATCGATGATCCATCACCTAAGCATAAAGTCAGTATTTATCATGTTTTCATTCAATAGCACGTACCGTCAGATATTGCTCTGCAGCCCGCAGGAAGTCGCCGCAGTGACGCCATGATTCTGAAAAAAAGCAGAGTACAGAAGTCAGTCACTGGTATTGACAGCAAACATCGAGCTAAGCATGATACATTTTCCAATTTCAATATCTCACAACTACAATCACTACACAACTATCATCAATCACATGACATGTTTGCAGGATTTGTCAGTATCAATTCTTTGTACATGTGTAAATTAATGTTTTTGCTCATACTTTGTTGTCATAAGTACACTTCATTATAATGATACTCACAGTTAGAACAGTGCGGATACATCATACATCACAATCCCGTCCCCTGTAGCCACCCCCAGGTATCTATCCTCATGGAGACGTGTATTCCAGACCCGCTCAGGCGCCTTGATCACTGTTGTCGTGTGTCCGAGGGACGTGTTGTGGAGGTGTATGTCGCCCCTCCCGTCCCCCAGAAACATCAGCCGGCCGGAGCTGTCCACACACAGGGCGAGAGGACGAACACCACTTGACAGGGAGATGTCCCTGATGTGCTGACCCTGGTCACTCAGCTCCCGGACACAGTCTCTATCACACACAAGGATGGCGTCTGTCCGGGGGTTGACTGACAGACGCCAACCCTCCCTGAGATGTGTGACGCTCGAGTCCAGGCGCCACAACACCCGGCCGTCAGTGGTGGACACTCGGGCCACATCCCGGGGGTGTCTACGCTGTGGGGTTTGTAAAGTGATTGTGTGTAATTATCATAGGAATATGCTACTATACATGGTCATGTACTCACAGATTATGTTAAAACTCAGAATTATCTACAAAATACATCATTCATAAATTCTACTGCGGGATACATTTTATATTTACATGGTGGTTAATATTTTCATAATTGAGAAAATGATCCAACAAAACACATTTAAACCTGCTACATGTATAATGAAGATGCTGAGATATTTTTTTCCCTAAGAGAATAAATTTAATGTGTTTGAACAAGTAGACTGCATGAAGGCGCCAGTGGTTGTTTTTATTACTTGTCAATGTCAAATGTAAACAACAACAGTAGGAGGATGTGAGGGATTTGTTGCCAGGCAACAGTTACTTGTGAGATATTGTTGTGTCTCTATTTGTCATAACAAAATACAGCTGCGTGTTTTATGGAGAATAAAATTTAGATCATAGCAAGAAATATTTCATGCAAATCCTACTGACGTGCAACAGTCGATATATATGATTCCCCATGAAACAAAAAATATCAGCATACATTTAAATGTTTATAACATGTAATATTATTGTACAACATATTTTCCTTTAGAATCTAGAATAGATTTACAAAATCCAATCTATCTTACACCATATACTCTCCATACACACCCTGCCTAACAGAATGATGACGTCATCATCCCGCGTCCAGCTGGCTGAGTTGACTGCTGAGTCTGTATCCCAGGTGCTGACCCTCGCCAGCCTCCCGGGCCGCACCTCGTACACCCCGCACCTGTAGGGGCCCGAGTCACTGTCCCAGCCAGCAATGACGACACGGCGGCCGTCCCTGCTGCTGGCTGTGTACTCAGGGCCCCTCACCCCCGGGCTGTCCACAGAGACGGACAGCGGCTCGCCGTCTGTGGACACCACACAGATGCGGGAGTCACGGGGGGAGGTGTAGAGGATGGCGAGGGTCCCGTCCACATCAATGTAGCACAGGTCCCAGATGTCCTCGCCCTTCTCCAGGTGCCAGAGCTCCTTCACACCCTGTCAGGACAAAATTGTGACATTTATTCATTTTGTATAATTGATTATAAGTTTAGATTAAGGAGATGGTAAATTGTGATACAAATACACAGCAGAAGATAACTTATAGATACCTGGATACCTACTGCTAAAACAACAACAACAACAACAAATAATAATATCAATGAACCTGCAATCATTGGAACATTGCTACACACACTGGAAATTTAAGAAGTGTCATCCTTTATTCATTTTCGAAAAGTAGACGGACAACGAAAAATAGCTACTGAATAATGGAGAACATGTTCAATGTTTTTCACCAATAATACCAGATGTTTTGTCAACACCAAGAGCGAATTATTTTTAAAAAACAAAACAAAAAACACTATGATTTGTCTCATAATGAGAGGAGGGGATCTTTATGTACAGTTTGTTTAGTGTGCTTCCAGCAGATGAATAATTTATTATTTTCACTTAATTAGTTCACAGCACAAAATGAACGAAATTGTATATAAACGCTCAGCAAGATACAGTTATGCTAGTAATAAAAAAAAACAATATGTGTTTTACAAGACCTTTATCTACACAAGACGTGGACCTGATGTTAACTATTTAGAATATAATTGAAACAAGTGTGATAAATGAATAACTTTACACAAAGGAAATGATTTAAGCGATGATTATGATTAGTTAGCTAGTGTCAATTGGTGGCTGTTTGAAGACTGGTCACTGCCTCGGGTTGGACGGTGTCAGTACAGGACCATTGGTGGCGAGGCGGCCGAGTGTCTTCCTTGTAATGGACGCATGCAGTACATCTTTGGAGGTGTATTCACGGTCCACGCATGCCTTGTTTGCTGATGTTGTTGGTTAGGTAGATCTTCTGTGGTGGAGAGGGAAGTCCTATTGCAGAAAAAGTTGAGAAATATTCAGATGTTGCATGATTTTTGCTTGACACACAGCAATCGTATTTACATTTTATCGGTGTATATTTAAGCAGCATAATTTTCTACTACAACGAAATACCTTACTGTATATACTGAGTGGGAAATGTCTATCATTACAACGAAGTCAATAAAATTATACGAGTACACAAAGCACATTCTAATAGTATTTCTACAAACCCCGGATAGTATCTGGACGACACGGAACTTCCTGACTTGGATACGCGTCAACAGCGAATCCACAGCCAGGTCGACAGCGGTCACACAGCATCGACAGGAACACATCAACAGCCTAGGTGACAACAGAATCATCTAATGACAAATAGTGCATAATAACAAAAATGGTTCCGATTCACTAGGGAAATTCAAATACGCAGGATGTCGTATCTAACCTGCACATGACTCATTGTAGGCGGATGAGTCATACACAACGTATTACCTGTATAATCTAATCTGCGGAAATAGTGCGAGAATAAGGCATTTGTTTGAACGCTATAAATCAAATCATGTAGTAAAACGTGTCAAAACCTAACGAAATTGTACAAAAAAACTCATGAAATACATCGGCCACTACGACATACAATGACGTCACAATGACGTCTTAAACATGAAATTTATAGAATTTCAAAACGACAACTTTGGCAAAAATGCATGGAATCACTTGAAACTTGGTATGATTCAAGCTTTTTTATTTTCATTTTCGGTCAATAATAGAAAGAAAAAAAGGTCTGCAAACACGTGAATAGAATAATGCGTTAAAATGTGTGAGGGACTGCAATCTCTGATTGTCTTATTAGTATCTGAGTCAAAGCCATGTTCCATGTTTCTGGAAACATATCTTAAAGTGTGCATAATAGCAGGCTGATGATAATGCTTTTCATTCAGGCCATCAAGAATAGTTTTCAATTGATTAGCACGAATCTTACAAATACGATCAATTTATTTCAGATATTGAATCAAACAGGCACACCCCTTCCGTAAATTGTCTAAGGTTGTCATCACGATTTCATTCTGAGTCACGTGGTGGGTGACGTAGTTGAGGCGGAACTGAAGGTAGCCAGCAAGGTAACTGCACGTCGCTCATTCCCATGGTGTATGTTTGACAAAGATGAAAATGTTAGATGGCGGCAATACGGCACTTTTCTTGACATTTTGAATAAGTACTCTTGGTATTCGTGCAGAACAGAGGTTTCTTGAAGTGCAGAATGAATCTTAACAGAACTAAAACCAAATAATGACTTTTTATGACTATGATTTTTATTTATTACCTGGAGATAACAGCTTCGTTAGAACATAGAACGATCTCTTCTATGTTTATGGTTAGAAGTGATGACTGCGGTGAAAGGGGCATTGTGGAACACACAGCAGAACCTGTCATATAATGCTATTGGTATGAACCTTTGTGTTATTGGTTTCAAAGATTTTTTTTATATCCTTGGCGTTAGTCAATAAGATTAGCCCAAATGAAACATTGGGCGGAAAGTTCAAAATGGCAACAACAAAAATTTGCCTGGAAACGGCTCAAAATAGATAGTGACTTGATTTGGGCAAAACCAATTTTTTTATCGCCGACCCACACACAAATCAAAATGGTTGCCATGCACAGGTTGGCGATTCAAAGGCAACGAAACTGAAGCACGTCACAAAGGTACAAAGGGAAATATTATGTATTTTTTGTCTGAACAGATTTTGAGAAAGTGCCTACCACAGATTGGTCTGACCTTGAAAATAAGGTCCAAGGTCAAGTTCAAGGCCATGAGATATGCAGCATATATTATTTCCTATAATAACATAGAAGAAATATAATATGTAGTCGATAATAAGTCAGAGAGAGCCATTTTGTGCTCTTCCCTTTAAAATGAGGTTAAAGGTCTAATTCGATGTTATCAAAATATCTGCATACATCATTTCCTATATGTCCACAATTTATTACCAAACTGTAAAGTCGATAATAGGCGAAATATTAGTCAATTGGAGCTCTGACCTTGAAAATAAGGTTAAAGGTCAAGTTCAAGGCCATACAAATATTCGGCATGTATCATTTCCTATATGTGCATAGTTCATTCCTAAGCGGTGAAGTCGACAGTAAGCGAATTATTAGTCATTTTGTCCTGTGACCTTGGAAATTAGGTCAAAGGTCACGAGTGAAGTGAAGGTGACGAGAATATTCAGGATATATCATTTCCTATGTGCCCACAATTGAATCCTGATATTTAATCCTAACATAAACTGAGATATCAGGAATAATGTGTCCCATTATAATACGTAGGATTCTTTAACATGGGAAAGTCCGATTCGGGACCCGTTGAAAAAAAAATGGCCGCCAAATGCAGAATGGCAATTCAAGGGCAGCGACACATATACACGTCACAGAGGTACATGAGTGGAATCGTTTGAAAAATAATCTCAAAACTGATCAGATCGAATTTGAGAAACTATTTTTTAAAGTGAGAAAACATGCAAAACAGCTATTTTGGGCATAAAAATGGCATCAAAACTGGATAAATTATTCACAATGCAAAAAATATAAGCACACACATTTATGGTAAAATTCACCAGGCCGAAAAAGGACAAGAAATATTAAAGCAACTGCCTTCAAAACCAGTCAATATTTTTTGAAAACTATATTTCATAATAAACATGCAAAATTAACTGAATGATACATACTCACATCAAATGTAATGACTATAACCAGTCCTCTGGTAAATTTTGCTTATTTTAACAGGTGGTTCTCGCGTAAATACAGGAACTGTATCCATCACACTCGGATGCAAACAAAGCATAGAAGTGCAAGATGGACTGACAATTCCACGTACATCATGGTTTATCACTGATCATTTTCTCATAACTACACTATATATGTACATACAAACTGGAATATGTACTCGATGTGGACTTTTAAGTGCGATTTGGGCATTTGTTTACATTTGGGTTTGATGGATACACTTCGATTGTTTATATACAAAACCGGCACAAAAAGTGTATTAAAACAGATGAAAAGACAACTTGGACAATTGTAATCGTCAAAATCATTGAGCACACCTCCTGTTTTCTTGCATTAATGTAATGTAATGTAATGTAATGTCAAGTTTTTATATAGCGCTTTTTCAGGAACCTGCTCAAAGCGCTTGACAATTATTACCCCCGATATATGGCCAGGAACCACTTTCCAACTCCCTGGGGTCCATAGACAATCACCTATTTGTCAGAGACTTTTTGCAGAGACTTTTTGCACACGTACAATTTGCCAACACTGCCAATCGGGTACTCAATTATACGACTGAGTGAACCGAGACACATTGTGGTACACACCTTGCCCAAGGGTGTTAGACAGCCAACACAGCAGCGCCAGCGCCGCGGCTCGAACCATGAACCTACTGGTCACGAGACGAGCACCTTAACTGACTGCGCCAACTGCATTAGATGTGTTGCACAAAATTTAATTTTGAAAAGAATATTGCATACATTCGAAGGCAGTAGCTTTAACAGAAATGGCACGACGATTGCTTGTATGTCCATGTAGATGGACGACGCCGACGACAGACGCAACGACACGGCAATAGGTGTTCAGACCAAAAGATCGGTATTTCCTTCTTACTGTTCATACTGATGCTGATATGATAAAACAACATACTGCAGTATATGTGTTTTCTTACCAAGTCTTTGGTCTTATTTTTTGTACTTATGGTATTACATGTACATATTAAAAAATTAGCCCAATGGGCTAGAAAGGTTACCGGAGAAATATACAGAGTTAAGCCGAGAAAGTTGAAGGTCAAATTCAAGGTGACCACTGAAATCGCCATATCTCTAACCTTGAAAATGGGATCAAAGGTTAAATTCTAGATCACCAAACTATTCAGCATACATCATTTCCTATATGTTCACTATGGACCCCTAAGCTGTAAATTTGATAATAAGCGAGATATAAGCCATTTTGTAATCTGACTTTGAAAATAAAATGACTGACCTTGAAATTTAGGTCAAAGGTCAAATTCAATATCATTAAAATATTCAGAATATATCATTTCCTATATGTTCACAATTGATTCCTAAGCTGTAAAGTCGATAATAAGCGAGATATTAGCCATTTTGTCCTGTTGACCTTGAAAATGAGGTCAAAAGTCAAATTCAAGGTCACTAGAATATTCAGCATATATCATTTCCTATATGTTCACAATTGATTTCTAAGCTGTAAAGGCGCTAATAAGCAAGATATTGGCCATTTTGTCCTGTGACCTTGAAAATGAGGTAAAAGGTCAAATTCAAGGTCATGAGAATATTCAGCATATATCATTTCCTATATGTTCACAATTGATTCCTAAGCTGTAAAGCCGATAATAAGCGAGATATTAGCAATTTTGTCCTGTGACCTTGGAAATGAGGTCAAAGGTAAAATTCAAGGTCATGAGAATATTCAGCATATATCATTTCCTATATGTTCACAATTGATTTCTAAGCTGTAAAGTCGATAATAAGCGAGATATTAGCCATTTGTCATGTGACCTTGAAAATGAGGTCAAAGGTCAAATTCAGGTCATGAGAATTTTCAGCATATATCATTTCCTATATGTTCACAATTGATTCCTAAGCTGTAAAGTCGCTAATAAGCAAGATATTGGATGTTTTGTCATGTGACCTTGAAAATGAGGTCAAAGGTCAAATTCAAGGTCATGAGAATTTTCAGCATATATCATTTCCTATATGTTCACAATCGATTCCTAAGCTGTAAAGTCGCTAATAAGCAAGATATTGGCCATTTTGTCCTGTGACCTTGAAAGTGAGGTCAAAGCTCAAATTCAAGGCCACGAGAATATTCAGCATATATCATTTCCTATATGTTCACAATTGATTCCTAAGCTGTAAAGTCGATAATAAGCGAGATATTAGCAATTTTGTCCTGCGACCTTGGAAATGAGGTCAAAGGTCAAATTCAAGGTCACGAAAATATTCAGCATATATCATTTCCTATATGTTCACAATTGATTCCTAAACTGTAAAGTCGATAATATGCGAGATATTAGCCATTTTGTCATGTGACCTTGAAAATGAGGTCAAAGGTCAATTCAAGGTCACAAGAATATTCAGCATATAACATTTCCTATATGTTCACAACTGATTCCTAAGCTGTAAAGTCGATAATAAGCGAGATATTAGCCATTTTGTCCTGTGACCTTGAAAATGAGGTCAAAAGTCAAATTCAAGGTCACGGGAATATTCAGCATATATCATTTCCTATATGTCCACAATTCATTCCTAGTCTCTTATGTCAATATTAAGTGAGATATTAGGCTTAATGTGTCCCATTATAAACCATAGGAAAATTTAATATGGAAAAGTCACATTTGGGCCGAGTTTGGGCCCAAAATGGCCCACTTCAAGCGATTCAAGCGCAACGAAATTTATACATGTCACAGGGGTACATATGAGGAGTGTTTTTTCATCAATAAGAAAAAAAAGTTACTGAACAGATTTTGAGAAAACGACCGTCGAAGTCCAAAATTGGCCATTTTTCGACGAAAACGGCCGCTATGACCTTGAAACCAAGGTCAGAGGTCAAATTCAAGGTCACGACAATATTCAGCATATATCATTTCCTATATATCCACAATTGATTCCTAGTCTCTAATCTCAATATTAAGTGAGATATTGGGGTTTAATGTGTCCCATTATAAAGCATAGGAGAATTTAACATGGGAAAGTCCCATTTGGGCCGAGTTTGGGGCCAAAATGGCTCACTTCGAGCGATTCAAGGGCAACGAAACTTATACACATTATGAAGGACATAATAAGGCATCCTTGTGCAAAAAAAGAAAAAAAGTTACTTAACAGATTTTGAGAAAATGGCCGCCAAAGTCCAAAATTGGCCGATTTTCAACGAAAACGGCCGCCATTTTGAAAATATTGCGAAAATCAGCATTTTTGTGCAAAATTTCAGAAAGATTCAACCGTAAACAAAAAAGATAAAAATGTGAACGACGGACGACGACGGCGGACGACGGACGCAACGCCATGCCAATAGATTAGCGGACCATAGGTCCGATAACCTAAAAATGACCCAACTCAAATTTACACATATAATCCGCCATAACATAGAATACTCTATGAACTGGTTTTTTTTTCTCGTGTGTCCTACACCGCTCCAGATTGGAAACACATGACTGAAAAATTGCATTGATATACACCAAAAGATGTGATGAGCCCATGTGATTTTCTTTAGTGGGATAAATAATTGTCTGCAAGCTAAACTCAGTTTAGCCGGCTATGATTAGACGGCTAAAAATGTTCTGTAAAGCATTTCACCAACAGTATAGACGGTTGTTTTACCATAGCTACGTCCAAAGTCAGTGTAACATCATAATAATGAGGAAACTCCCGATTTTTATGTAGGATGTCCCACTCTGTGATGCAATATCACACGAATGCTGAATGTCATGTCTGGCTTGTGCATGTATTTCTCATAGAAGCATGGATATATGCGATATGTTCAGTCATCAAGTCTGGTTACATGACATTGCAACTGGATTACACCATAATAAATTTGGGAATTGCCAAGTGAGATTTAGTGTAAGACATATCTGGCATACCCATGATTGCTAGACGTTACGCATTATTTAGGGAATGCCACGTGAAATCATGAGTGTTACGGGTTATTCGGGAAGAAATAACAGCCACTGAGCAACCGTTAGCCGGCAAAACATACAATTTCGCTGATTTTACCATCTGAAATGTTGGATTCGGGTTTGTACGGAACATTACACATATTCATGGTTGTTGTTGATAGTTTAAGAAATAGGCCAGTGTGGCGATATCTTTGGTTGCACAATATCTGTCAACTTTGCTTCGACAGCCGCTCTCCTCGGTTTTGGAGTTGAAAATGTCATGTATTGGCATTAATGTAGATAGCATGCGAGGTCTATGATAGTGATATTATGGGCTTCACGTGTAGGCCTACCTGTCTTCAAAATGTTTCTCATTTGTTTATTTGCTATACTTTATGCGATTTGCGTGAGGGCATTACGCGGATGTGCATGAGGAATTATTTTGCTGAGGTTGGGATCTTTCTTGATGCGAATTTTTCCCCAGTTTTACTGCCTAATTGGTGAAATAAATTCAATTCCAAGAGGTGATGTCTCACCTGGCGAGCTTCTGTGTAAAAGACTATTAGTAAAATCTCTGAGTATGGGCAATTTCAGATTTAGCAAGATTGGGAGGAACATATTGTGATAAATATCGTTCTATGGCCGATATTAGGCCGAAATGTCTGCGATCGCTGTGCAAATCACAAGGCCGGCAGTTCAGTTCAATAATTTATTTGGGCGACAATGTCCAATGATTCAGACAGTCACATCAAGGCCGCAAATACACCTACGTCCGGTGATTCCCTGTCGATAAGATAGCCGAAAACTATGGTCCTTCTTTATCACAATTCACGTATAAATAGTCCACAATTATTCCAAGTATTCCATACGAGCACGGCCAAACTTCTTAACAATACCTCAACACGTCTGTGCTCGTGGCGGCCATTTACTCAACTCTATCACAACACGTCTACTCTCTGTGACCGCTTCTACTCAACTCCTAGAAAAACTGTGGGGCCGGCAACATGTGGTGTAGACTTTCCCGCCAAATGCATGCGGTGTTGTGATTGGGTAGATGTGTGGTGGTGTGAGCTGATGTCACCGGGAAAGTGGGTTTCCCCGGCGCGTGTCTTGACTACTATGGTCTGTATGTGTGCACGTGATGTGGGTGTTATGCATGTCATGTTCTATGTTTAGAAGTAGGTGCTTGTGAAGGTCAAGGCCGAAACTAACTGGGTCGATGTACCGAATGAATGGGGCCGCAAGTGCATGTGGATTGACCTGTGTATGTAACCATGACTACATGGAGTTTATGCTTGTGATCGTATAGTGTGTACTTGTCCTGTATGTAAGTCATGTAGAATGAATGTTTGTTGTGAAATATGTATGCGCGGGAGGGACGGGGGTTACAGTCGCTAAAATTACTACATTACACCCCTTCATTAATTCTACGCCCTCGGAATTACCCTACCCGGACCCTACCGTCGCCAAAAACTAACAATAAAAAGCTAAGAAGTCCTACAAGGTCAAACCCCAACACTCACACACACACGCCGCGCGACAATGGTAAAACACTTCATACAATAAAAATTCTAACCGTCAAAATAAACGTCATCAGTCAGTCCGTCAATAGTCGCTACGATGATACATCTACACATACATGCACAACAACGAATGATAATGAATGGAATGTATGAACAAAACTCCTCGACGTTTCAAAGTGAAACGGAAACTAATTTAGAGTCTATAAACTGAAAAAGAATTGTCTGGATTAACCTTAACTAAATTACATGAATGAAATGGCGTGACTAGGATAACTATTTACAAATTTTGGCCGACATAACAATAAGCCGACATGACCAGGATGATCACCGTGACCAGGAGTTTTCCGAGTCACTGTCTCTCATCAGGCCGACATAATTCATTCAAGGCCGACAGCTTCTCATCCATCACCACCAGGCCGAAACGCTTACTCTTTCCTGCCTCGCTTGCCAGCAGGAGGGGGTGGTGGTGCCGGCGACGCCTGCCGCATTAGTTGTTGTTGCTCCTCTGGTGGCAGACGGGGCAAAATCGACACAATAGTGGCGAGCAGGTCGCCCGGGATAGTGGTACCCGAGTCGCTCTGTGTCGCGGCCGTATCCGTCGAGGTCGAAACTGGGGCCGACTGTTCCAGGTGTGTCACCCTGGCACGTAGCTGTTCATTTTCCTGCCGCAAATCCTCATTTTCGTCTTCAAGCCGATGTAACTGCCGACGTAAGTGGTCGGTCTCTTCCTCGAGCCGATCAGGGAAGGTCGGGAGATGCCGTTCGTGGAGGACTCCCATCCCGAATCCCACAGAGAGGCCGTTATGTTCAGCCTGCCGAATATGTTGGTCCATGGCTTCTAGATAGAAGCGTCGGATCTCCCGAAAATGTTGGTTCGCCATGTCATCGGCGCGTGCCAGGTATAAGGTCGGAAGATGCTCGCTCTTCCGGGCCGGCAAGATCAACGGGTCAGCGTTGTGGGCCGCCTGGGCGATATGAGACTCCCAGTGTTCCTCGTGAACACGGGGAAGATTCGGAAGCTGGTTCGCTTCCCGACTCCTGAGTGGGTTGGCCAGATCCGGGTTCTGCCCTGGCAGGGCCTGTAGGCCGGGAATCATCCGAGTCGATAACCGAGTCCCGTGCTGCTGCACGAATTGGATATCAGCCGAAAACTCTCCTGAGCCGTGAAACGGCAGCCGTTCATCCAAGTCTCTGTGGAGAGGTTCCAGAGACTCAGGCTCATCGAATTGTAGCCGCGGCCGATCAGCGGTCGAATCCTTAGTGACGACCGTCTGTATGATCTCCATGCTGCCGTCCAGATATGGAGGTTCGTCCGTCTGAAGAACCGTTCGCCTGGACGGAAGGGGCGAATCCTCGCGGTCGCTGACCGAGGCCGAAATCGATTCATGGTGGGCTTCCTCCGCAGCCGGCTGTAGAGGTGGAGGAGAGTCCCGCGACTGGGCCGTAACTTCCTTCCGGTCGGTCTCCTGACCTGTCGGAGGCGGTGCCGACAAAGGAGGAAATTCCTCCGGTGGGGGAACCAATCCCTCCCTCACACGATAATCCGTGACGTTTGTCGCCGTAGGCCGCTCTACCACAAGTTTCCGTGGGATAATGTCCGATGGCCGAGTTTGCACCTGGGCCGTCACAGGAGTGGACTGAGCCGATGGCTCCGAAACCACGGAGCTGGGAGGCTTGAGTGCGTCCGTCTGGTAGGCGACTGGCCGAGTGAAGAATATTGTGCTAGGCCGACGTATGGTTTTTATTAAACTCCAATATCCGACAACTATTCACAAACTTCACCAGTTCAATGTCATCAAATGCCACGTAAATATCCGATAAGTGTTCCGAATCAATACAAAGTTTTTCTCCGTACTAATCGAGCTCCTGCTGCTTCAGAAGCTCAGACGCAAATGACCTACTTGCCGCTAAATTTCCACTGCCGTACACTGAGATGCTTATCAGTATCCCAATTCCACGAATCGGGCCGGGGGGCGCTCTCTGCCGATATACAAAAACGTCTTTACGCTGTATCCCATTGTTCCAAGTGTATCTGCAACAAGGCGGGCCGTCGTCAGGGAAACGCTGGTACGATCTCTCTCTGACCTATTTGGGTCAGTCCATTACGACAGTAGGGGGGTCCTCACACTGTCCATTTTTCCGAATGTCCGTCTGCCGTCCCCTGGATTACACGTTCCTATACATTGTCTATTTGTGCTAAACGACTGTTCAAATTACTGGGCTCTTTTTGCCCGACGACTCACTATTGTCTTTATCAGGGGAGATTTCATGAGGGTGCTGTAAACAGCTTAAATGTTTATCTGCGCTCGTGCGAACCTTGTGAACTGATTCTTTGATCGTTCCTTTTCTCTCAGAGTTAGCGCACAATAAACTAACGGCCGAATTGCTGTTTCACAGACGACACACAGTTATTAAAGGCTGAGACATTAATGTCAATCACTCACAGGGGCGGACTTCGTTCCATTCATTTTCAGCCAGTTCACAAGACAACGGGGCCGCTAATATTGTCGGGGTCGAAATTGCAATGATCAGGGTCGGTCACACCGTGGCGCTTTGAATATCTTTGGGTGATGAATTTGATGACAGGCCGCATCTTGGTATGATAGCTATTTAGTGACTGGTTCCCGTACCACTGGGCCGTTCCTCCGAATACTACATGGAGTGGGTAGAGGCTCGGTCGACGCATACCCCGGAACGAATCACACTACCACCTCTTCGACAACTAAGTGGCCTTACTCACGGCGTGACATGAATATTATCCTCTTCGGCTGACACATGGATAGAATCTGACATGATAATCTTAGTTAGTGCGTAACACACGCGGAACAATAGCATACGTTATACGGGGTCGAAACACATATCATAATGCAATCAATTTTTCACCAGCATCGTAATTATGAAATCATATCAAGTGTATATATGTCGAATTCGCCTCACTGACATCTTGTACATATTAAATGCATATATATTGTTATTGTAATATATTATATTATTATGGGAAAGACATGATATCATAGTCCATTAGACATGCATAATTCATCATCAATAGCATCAATCAGATAACAAGGCCGGGGTTATCTATATCGGGCCGGTCTGCGTGCGTTGCGTTTGGGTCGACTTGGTCGTGCAGGCGGGGGCGTAGCCTCGCTTGTCTCGGGGTCGGATGATATCACAGGCTTTTGCCTGCGTGTCTTGCGTGCCGGTTTTGGTGTGTCAGAACTTGATCTGCGTGATCTTTTCCGTTGCCGATGACGACTTGAGCCGGATGAAGTGGGAGATCGCGATTTACGATCTTGGGCCGCTGACGAGTCAGACTCAGCTGTTTGGTCTGTATCTGTATGCCGATCTTGTACTGTGACCTCCCAGGGGTAGTAGAACTCCTTGAGGAGCCCCAGGGGGTCGGTCGGAGGTGACACCCCTTCATGAGGGATAGCCGGCTTTGAGGTCGGAGCTTGACATTTAGCACACACCCCTTCAAGGAGCTGAGGTGCGGGCTGGGCCGACTGTGGAGTCGTAACTATTGGCACTGTCGGTTTAGCAGTTACGACAACCGCAGGTGTGGAGCATGTAACACTGTTCTGTTGCCCGGAAGGTCCTTGCTCCGCAGCACCTCCCACTACTGGTTTAACGACTGGGCCGTTGTCACTGTCGGGGGGTCGCAATAAGCCGCAACTTGTTCAGGGGTTGGTGCTTCTCCCTGATTGATCTGCCCCATGGCACAGGACAGTTCTTGGTCGACACGATCATCGTCCGTGTATCCGTTCACGGAGTTGTCGGCACGTTGTGTGCCCCCATGACGATCTCTGCTTGTCCATTGCTGGCGACTTTCAGCCTTGAGGACGGCCGTCAGCGCTTCACTATAACTGTAGAAAGTGAGCACGCACAGTTTGTCGGCAATAAGGTCGGGTTGGCCGTTGACGAACTGAGATATTACTGTTCGTTGCCGGGACTCTGGCGTGACATCATCAAACACTTGCTCAGCCAGAGCTTGAAGCCGTTCCAAGTAGTGTTCCGCCTTCTCTTTCCGTTCTCTTTTTAGAAACGGTAAATCGTCCCTTTTGGACTGCCGACGGGGTGCAGGTTCCCAGCCCTCCAAGAGCTGACAACGGAACTCCTCCCAAGGAGTTTCGACCGGAATGTTTAGAGCTAACGCTTCGGCGCGGCCGTGCAGCGTACTCCGGAAGGTCGTTGTTTTATTCAGGTCGGAATAGGTGAAGGCCGCAGTAAATTGTTCGAAACTCCGGATGTATTGGGTGAGATTGCCCCCCTTGAAGATCGCACGCCATTGAGCCGTTTTAGCCGTAGCCAACGTTTGGGGCTCAGACGTGAGTCTCTGAGGCGTGGGCGTATCAACACTCACCACAGTCGGCGTGGTCGTAGCCGGATCCGCTGAAGTCACGATGGCCGGAACAGCTGGAGTTGGGGTGGTCGGACGGCGAGCGAAGCGGCGGGTGGTGCCGGAGCGTAGCCAGAGTCGTGTGGTGCTTGCATGGCTGGGTCCGGTTGACCATACGGTGGCGTCACCCACGGCACTCCGGTGGAGGGTGGAAAGATGGCCGGTGGTGGACATCGGTATACCGATCCGTTCGGGGCCACACCATGGTACGCTACTCCACTTTGCGCACCATGATAGCCGATATCTGTCGGAATACCACCATATCCAGTTGGTGGATTCACGTAGCCGACGTGGGGGTGATAGTACCCGACTGGCGGTACACCGTATCCAGTGGTGTAGCCGACTGGTTGAGAGATCGGAGGTCCGATCATGGGCACAACACTTTCTGCCGGAGCAGACACAACTGGGTCTTGCGGCGGAGCGAAGCGCGGCTGTTCTCCGTCGGTCGGCGATGGTCGGGAAGCGGTCGGCGCGAGGGGGCGCGAGTCGGAGGCCGGCATGTCGGAGTCGTGAGGTCGGCGACTTGATGTCGACGGTGATCGTCGCGGTCGCGTTGGTCGCGTGTGATCGCGGGATTCCGTTACCGCGTCGCTGGGTTGTCGCAGTCGCGGAGATGTCGCGGTCGGGGCAGCAGCTGACGCCGGAACGCTCCTCGGGGTCGATCTCACCTGGCTGGGTTGTGTGTACTCTACCACCGTTGGCTCGGTCGGTATGCGCGAGTACGTCTCAGTCACAGGGTCGTGTCGTCTCGGCGTCGTTGACGGCGCCAGTGGCCGATCTACCGAATAAGCGCTTGGCGGGACCGATTCCGGAACATTGTCAGACTGACAAACCCACTGTCGTATCCGAGAGTCACTCGGTGGGTGTGTAACCATTGATGTGTCTATGGTTACCGGCCGAACGTTCACTGATAACTGTTCTGGGTCGGTAGCACGATATACGCTCGCTCTTTGACGTGAGCGCGTATAGTTTCTGTCGGCAGAGTTCAATAGTCTCTGGATTGTTCTGGCCGACGTTGCCGAATACGCCCTAGCGTGTGCACTCAAAATGTCACTTACTGTGTGTTGAGGTGCGAGCGGGTCTTCGTCGAGGAACTCCTGTATCAGGTCGACGGGCGGCGAAGACGATCTCAGGGTCGAATGTTCGTCCATGGAGTCGAACAGGCCGGTCGGTTGTTGTTCCTGTGACAACGGAACTGTATCGCTCATAACAACTGAGCGGGGGCCGGAAGGTCGGAAGGTCGGGTTCGGGTTGAACGTGACCTCTTCATCTGTCTGGTCGGGCGGCTTACCTCGAGCCGATGCCATCACTGCCGGTAATTCTGGGTTAGTAATCCGAGACTAGCTCAGATCCTGGTCGAACGGCGCCAATGTGATAAATATCGTTCTATGGCCGATATTAGGCCGAAATGTCTGCGATCGCTGTGCAAATCACAAGGCCGGCAGTTCAGTTCAATAATTTATTTGGGCGACAATGTCCAATGATTCAGACAGTCACATCAAGGCCGCAAATACACCTACGTCCGGTGATTCCCTGTCGATAAGATAGCCGAAAACTATGGTCCTTCTTTATCACAATTCACGTATAAATAGTCCACAATTATTCCAAGTATTCCATACGAACACGGCCAAACTTCTTAACAATACCTCAACACGTCTGTGCTCGTGGCGGCCATTTACTCAACTCTATCACAACACGTCTACTCTCTGTGACCGCTTCTACTCAACTCCTAGAAAAACTGTGGGGCCGGCAACATGTGGTGTAGACTTTCCCGCCAAATGCATGCGGTGTTGTGATTGGGTAGATGTGTGGTGGTGTGAGCTGATGTCACCGGGAAAGTGGGTTTCCCCGGCGCGTGTCTTGACTACTATGGTCTGTATGTGTGCACGTGATGTGGGTGTTATGCATGTCATGTTCTATGTTTAGAAGTAGGTGCTTGTGAAGGTCAAGGCCGAAACTAACTGGGTCGATGTACCGAATGAATGGGGCCGCAAGTGCATGTGGATTGACCTGTGTATGTAACCATGACTACATGGAGTTTATGCTTGTGATCGTATAGTGTGTACTTGTCCTGTATGTAAGTCATGTGGAATGAATGTTTGTTGTGAAATATGTATGCGCGGGAGGGACGGGGGTTACAGTCGCTAAAATTACTACAATATTGATGATGACGAGTATTGTTAGGACTAGAAACATGTACAGCGTTAAATCATTCTTAGTAATTAGTATTCATAACCACCTCTGCCATCCCTGACAACGCTCACATGCTTCCTCAGGCTGTAACGCGTGTTCAGGTTTTATCCCTCAGGCTGATATGCATGAAACACAAAAGGGCGAGTCCATAAAGTTGCCGTTCTTTGTAAATTGCATGTTTAGTATCATTTTTGAAATAAATATAGGGATGATTACGTCACAATATACATGCTAACGTCGTCAGTGTTCCTTTATGGTATAGTATACATAATGGGCGCGTTTGTTCGTGGCAGGTTTAATGTAAAGTTTCTCAACTTTTTAAACCTTTTTAGGGGAATTCCATGTTTGCAATTCATACGTGTTTCATGTAAAAGTTTAAAGACAATTGATAATATATCAAAAAAAAAATTTCGATAGATTTCTCTTAAACTTTGCTGTGTACCTCATATCAACATATGTGGAGTTCAAATCTAATAAAAAAAACTAAGGGGCACCGACTTAGTTTCTGAGATAACCGCCTAATTTTGTAATGTACTTTAATGCAGCCGAGCTCGCTAAAAGTGCACGTAGATTCGACAATGTGTGAAATGCATGTCAAAATTGAAACGGGAAAGTGAAACTATTCGGAATTGCACACGCAGATAATCACAGATTGATGTTATTAGTGTAGTGATGATTATGTTTCATTTGGAGTAAAAATTACTGATAAGTTAAGCAATCGTGGCACATGATGTCCCGGGGATGTACATGTACCAAAACTTAATTGTAAATGAACGGGCCAAATACGCTTATTTTCCCTGCCTCTTTCGCATTGCATTTTTTACGCTAAGAAAAAAAACGGATAAATAGAATTTCTTTTAAATGTATGGAGTCCAAAACAGAAATAAAAAGGGGGGGGGGGGGGGGGTCACCGACTTAGTTTTCGAGATTATGGCCTGCATTCGTACTACTCTTTAATGCTGAAAGTTCGAGGAATAAGGAATAAACGTAACTTTGACCCTCCGTGGCATTCATCACAAATGAAAATGACAAACAAAACCTATTTAGATTTGTGTATAAAAGTAACCACCTACGTCTTAATGATTTCTTCTTCAAGTACATTACAAAGTAACCTTCACGGGAATATTTTTCTACCACACGGAGAGGTTGTAGATTTCAACTACGTCGATGTCGTATGTGTTCATGATAGATGTGCCGTTGTGTCCTAATAAGAAAATTTAAATCAATAGTTCAAGCAACATATGTCCTATTATACCAAATTATTATTTCACTGCCGAAGGATTCATTTAAAAACTGTGCATACAGTACCTCGCTACATGTATGCACAATTAACTTCCAAAGATATGTTTCTTTTGTCATGTAGAGGCCACCAGAGGAAGCGCGTCTGTATCGATGTGACAGACTCGAACATCAAACGGTGTTGCACCAAGTTTCTGACCAACTCCCGGTACAGGGATGGAGGGAAAAAAGACAAAGGGATGACAACCTTGATCGGGACAGTCACGAAGCACTTTTATATTATTATCAACTATGCATGTATAATAAATTCAAACTACTTTTGACTAAGTTTTGACTTTAATGTTTTTGTAAAGCACTTTAGTAGACCCATCGTGCTGCTTACTTCGTGGCCCAGTTGTGACATTGATCCTAATGGCCATTTTTGGGGGTTCATGAGTTTCCCTGTCATTTTTGTTTTCTCTCACGTCGTATGCCTGATATGACTTTCTGTCCCCGGACTATGAGATTGGATAACGGACCCTATTTTGTTCGCTCGGAATACTTAATACTGGGTATTGATTCCACGTCTATTGATGCGAGCGAGCAGCTGAGACCGTGCGCAAGCTCAGCTATACCCACACCGATGGCATAACCGGCTGAACGAAGCAAGCAGCACCAGGGTCCAATGGTCTGGGCCCTCGAGGGCCCATGATGAAATAATTCATATGGGATACATATGGGAGATATCAAGTCACTCCTATATGGGGCCTGCTAAAGCCCCTGCTGGGACCCTTGCAATTTGCCCATATAGGGCCCATGAAGATCATGGATGCAGAAGTATATGGTACCCAAATGGTGAGCCCATAAAGGCCCCATTTGCAACATATGATTGGGCCCAGATGGGACCTATACCATGATGCTGTCTGGGTATCATTTAGATTGTTATTACTGGAAGCTGAGAATAGTATTCACGGAATGGTTTGAAAAATTAGGCTGAATAATGTGTTTTTGTTTTGCCGATACTGATGTCCCATCAATGGGCACCAGCTTTATGGGCAAGCCCAAAAAGCTTCCAAATTCATGGTATACTTGAGTAAAAAAAAATAGCCCAAGGGCTAAGAAAGGTTACCGGACGATGTATATTTTAGATATTAGCCTTTTGCCCCATGACCTTGAAAATAAGCTAATTGGTCAATTTGAGGTCACGAGAACATTTTGCCCATATCGTTTCTAGCATGTCCACAATTGATTCCTAAGCTGTAAAGTCGATACTAAGTGAGCTATTAGCCATTTTGTGATCTGACCTTGAAAATGAGGTCAAGTTCAAGGTCATGAGAATATTCAGCATATATCATTTACAATATGTTCGCAATTAACTCCTAAGCCGTAAAGTCCCTAACAAGTGAGATATTAACTTTTTTTGTTCTCTGCCCTTGAAAATGAGGTCAAGGTCAAATTCTAGGTCACCAAAATATTCAGCATATATCATTTCCTATATGTCCACTATGGATTCCTATGCTGTAGAGTCTAAAATGAGTGAGATATTACCCATTTTGTTCTCTGACCTTGAAAATAAAGTCAAAGGTCAAATTCAAGGTCACCAGAATATTCAACATTATATCATTTCCTATATGTTCACAATTGATTGCTAAGCTGTAAAATCAATAATGAGGTAGATATTAGCCATTTTGTGCTCTGACCTTGAAAATGAGGTCTAAGGTCGAATTCAACGTCATGACAATATTCAGCATGTATCATTTCCTATGGGTCCACAATTGATTCCTAAGCTGTAAAGTCAATAATAAGCGAGACATTGGCCATTTTGTGCTCTGACCTTGAAAATGAGGTCAGAGGTAAAATTAAAGATCATGAGAATATTTCCTATATGCGCATAATTGACTCCTAAGCTGTAAAGTCGATAATAAGCGAGATATTCACCATTTAGTACTATGACCTTGAAAATAAGGTCAAAGGTCAAATTCAAGGTCATCAGAATATTCGGCGTATATCATTTCCTATATGTCCAAAATTGATACCTAAGCTGTAAAATTGATAATAAGCGAGATATTGGCCATTTTGTACTGTGACCTTGAAAATAAGATCAAAGGGCAAATTCAAGGTAGTCAGAATATTTTGCATATATCATTTCCTATATGTCCACAATTGATTCCTAAGCTGTAAAGTCGTTAAGAAGCGAGATATTAGCCATTTTGTCCTGTGACCTAGAAAATCAGGTCAAATGTCAAATTCAAGGTCATCAGAATATTCGGATTATATTATTTCCTATATGTCCACAATTGATTCCTATGCTGTAACGTCAATAATAAGCAAGATATTAGCCATTTTGTGCTCTGACCTTGAAACTGAGGTCAGAGGTCAAATTCAAGGTCACGAGAATATTCAGGATATATCATTTCCTATATGTCCACAATTGATCCCTAAGCTGTAAGATCGATAATAAGTGAGATATTAGCCATTTTGTCCTGTGACCTTGAAAATGAGGTCAAAGGTCAAATTCAAGGTCATCAGAATATTCGGCATATATCATTTCCTATATGTCCACAATTGATCCCTAAGCTGTAAAGTCGATTATATGTGAGATGTTAGACATTTTTACCTTTGACCTTGAAAATGAGGTCAAAGGTGAGATTCAAGGTCATCAGAATATTTGGCATATATCATTTCCTATACGTCCACAATTGATTCCTAAGCTGTAAAGTGAATAATAAGTGAGATAATAGACATTTTGTGCTCTGACCTTGAAACCGAGGTCAGAGGTCAAATTCAAGGTCACGACAATATTCAGCATATACCATTTCCTATATGTCCACAATTGATTCCTAGTCTCTAATCTCAATATTAAGTGAGATATTAGGCTTATTGTGTCCCATTATAAAGCATAGGAGAATTTAACATGGGAAAGTCCCATTTGGGCCGAGTTTGGGCCCAAAATGGCCCACTTCGAGCGATTCAAGCGCGACGAAACTTATACACGTCACAGGGGTACATATGAGGAGTGTTATGCATCAATAAGGAAAAAAGTTACTGAACAGATTTTGAGAAAACGACCGTCAAAGTCCAAAATTGGCCATTTTTCAACGAAAACGGCCACTCTGACCTTGAAAACGAGGTCAGAGGTCAAATTCAAGGTCACAAGAATATGTAGCATATATCATTTCCTATATGTCCACAATTGATTCCTAGTCTCTAATCTCAATATTAAGTGAGATATTAGGCTTAATGTGTCCCATTATATAGCATATGAGAGTTTAACATGGGAAAGTCCCATTTGGGCCGAGTTAGGGGCAAAATGGCCCACTTCGAGCGATTCAAGCGCAACGAAACTTATACACGTCATAGGAGTACATATGGGGAGTGTCATGTATCAAAAAGAAAAAAAGTTACTGAACAGATTTTGAGAAAATGGCTGCCAAAGTTGAAAATCAGGCATTTTTCGTCGGAAACGGCCGCCATTTTGAAAAAAATTCGAAAATCAGAAAACTAAAAAAATCCTTTTCTGCAAATATTTTTAGGTATTTTTGTGCAAAATTTCAGAAAGATTCGACCGTAAACTTTAAAGATAAAGATGTGAACGGACGACGGACGGACGGACGGACGGACGGACGGCTAGACGGACGACGGACGCAACGCCACGGCAATAGGTTATCGGACCAAAGTGGTTGGATGGTGTAGCAGTGAAGGAAGATTTCTCTGAGCATTCTGTGTTTCATCTAACATACACTTTGTTGGTTTCAATTGATAACCGATGACATTTCAAACACGATTCACAAGCATGTGGGTGTTGCCAAAAAATATGTCATGTGTCCATTTTCGTAAATATTTATGCCTGTGGCATAGGCCTACGTGATGTTTTCTTTATTTGGATGTTCCGTGGAAACAACATTTCAGGAATAAGATGACCCTTTCCATCGATTTTTCCCATTTGAAGTGGGGGCCAGTGTCGTTTTCTATACTATTTCCGCACGAATATTAAACGCGTAATACTCACGATTTTACGCGCCACTCCCTCAATAACGCCTAGCAAGCGTGACACCATGTTGTTAAAATTGAATTCAGAAATGAACCAAAATGTAGCATTTTCCGCAATTGCAAATCTCACAAAGTGATCTCGGCGATGAAGAGCAATCAATAAGATAGTCTTGGCAACGTGTGTGTTATTGGAATGTACACGTGCACAGACATAAACACTGTCATAGCAACAAGCCGCCTTAAATAACAACAACCTACTAGATTCAGTTTGATTTTTCTAACTTGTTTACACCGGTTTTTGACGATGCTTTTCGAGTTGCTCAATGCTATTCTTCTATTACTTCGCATTGTACCTCATGTGATAATCACACTCTGTGATTGGTCAATACACATGAAGTAATAAAGGACGCTCTGCTGGAGCCGACCGCAATATACAATATACTGGCATATCTGAGCAAATTTGGTCCTGTTTACATTTATCATGATTCGAAGTATTAAATATTGTAATTTTGAACCAGAAGACACATGATGTGTATTAAACACAAAGGTGTTGATTTCGAAAGATCGTACTGCAATGAAACCAAGTAAATGCGCAAAATCATGCTTGGACCCCCCGGGCAGACCCCGAAATTAAATAACAGGGCTAAATTTAATATTGGGGTACATTGCCAACTTTTTCAATTTTCGCGATAGAAATCTGAAATCCAGTAGAAAATTGCCCTATGACTCCCAGGTGAAGCATGAAAAGTTATAGAACGATATCATTTGGCATCGCAAAAATATCAGCGAAAAACAGTGTAAACGAGTTAGAAAAATTTGCCCAAAAGCTAAGACAGGTTACCGGACAAAATATGTTTTATATTTTAGATATTAGCCATTTTGTCCCGTGACCTTGAAAATAAGGTCACACTCGTCAAATGCAACGTCATGAGAATATCCAGCGAACATCTATACATGTATCATTCCACATATGTCCACAATTGATTGCTGGGCTCAGTTTAATCACATGTGCGGAGCAAAAAGGCAACACAGGACATATTCTTAGATATTATGAATATTCTAACAAATAATTGGAATATTATTGTCAAATTAATATATATTTGATATTAAATGTTATTCTCATCAATACCACTGCAAAGTCAGTGAAACTTGGTTGCTACGTAGCACATTACCATGGCAACGATTACATTTGAACAAAATCATACATCCTACACAATATTAAATTTTTCACATCACACACAAAGTTGCGTATACATTCCCATTGATATAATGCCAGGGCCTATACTACACACAGTATGGCAAATTCCTGGATCCGCCCCTGCTAGGCCTGGTCGGCCAGTCAAAGGGCACATAGATCTAGATCTATCTCAAAGTTTACATAAGCAAGATAGTCTACAACATTGATACGTGATTGGGCTGGTGATATTTATCAGTTCGAACCTGCTATTCCAAGTAAATGGACGATCTCAGAATCCATGAACGCTTGACTTCGATCAGCAAAAACCACGCGTTCAAGGACGCTCGCACGCGGCGGGAGAGTGTCACCGAAATAGTTACGCTAAAACACAACACACTTTGTGACAGCATGCGAAAGAAAAATACACGATCGAACACTTACACTCGAGGAACAATCAATAATGGCAAATAAACCTTTGGCACAATTTTACAGCTCTTCTATGTACATGCTGTTTTACATATCTAGTATCGAACATTCGAGCTGAGACACCTGCTGTCAGCACAACTCGGCAGCAAAATATTGTTTATTACATTATTGCGGCAGCACCTACCGGGAACGTTATGACACACTCTGGACAGCTACTATCATAATGTATTTTGGCACACCGTGCACACAAATCAAGTCACAAAGCAAATCAATAAAACCACACAGATCTTGATTGGGATACATTTCAAAGGGGGTATAATCGGTGTTTTCAGTGATAGGCAAACGAGGGAAAAGGCAAATGATGCATGGGGTCCTGTGCCCGCCTAGGGTCCCAGAAGCCAACGACCTCCAGATGCTCTGTGGTGGATTCCACGGCTCTCGCAGTGTGTAAAACGCGTTTCTATCAAGCAAACACTCTTTGTGCAAATCCGTAGGCCTACTTCAAAGTCACCGAAATCATGTGTAGCCCTATATCGTTTCTGGAAGTGAAAAATAACTAACATAGATCTAGATATAAATTTACTGCATGATATTACCCGACACATTAACGAGTAGGCCTATGTTGTGATTTCTATTTATAGTTCTACAACACACATCATACATCTAAGCCCATATTCACCTCTCTTAGCTTTTTTCCAACTAAAAATATACAGATATTTCCATTTCCCAGGTTGATACGTTACTGATGTTTGCATGTTTACCACACATCTGGTATTTTCTTTTTACTCTAATGTGAATATGTCAATCATTTCCTCATATCCATTGCAATATCATCAATGGCATAATGTACACTAATGTCTTTCAGTGTGAAAATGTTTCATGAACAAACTTCGAGAAAATAATTAACCTCTATTTACTCAACAGCTCTGCACTTCACCCAGTGTGTCTATATATGTCTATATCTTTTCTTAATTTTATTTCATGCTATGTAATAAAAACGACAAAAGTATTTATTTTTGCCATATTGACCCAACAACCATGCGTGGGGTTTGGGGCCCCAGAAGCCAGCGACCTCTGAGTGCTCTGTGGCGAGTTTTGAATCTCTCAAAGATTGGAATTATGAGAAAACATTCCACAAAAGAGAAAAATGCAAGGTTCGGTGGCTGTGAGCTTGTGTAACGGAAAGGGGGTACACATCAAGACATATACCGAGAGGCGGTATATTATATATTGTATTCACATGTGTATGTTGTACACAATAATATTTTTCAGGGTCAAACAGAAACAAAAGTTTACAAAACACATATACACAATACTCGAGACGGATCGTGCTGTCCGCGATTTTTTAGATGAGGGTGAAGGTGTAAGATGTTGTAGCTATGAATCCGCCCTTGGACTTACACCACTACAAGTAAGAACTAACGCAAACCGGTACAGATCGTATTCACGCATTTATGTTAGAATTTTATGGATGATGTGCTGTTAACTCTGACATCGAGCTGTTTCAGTAATTGATGATGCATAGGCCTACAAGGGAAATACGTTCTTGATCCTAGTAGCGTGTGCTTTTATTTTGAAACAATGATGCTGCAGTTCCACTAAAAGTTCATCATTTTTCATTGGACCCCCATTGCCTGCTTTTCCTTCTGCATAACACACACATACCAACGTTCCCCAATTTGAAAGGGATCCAAAGTCCTGCAAACCATTGTTGGCATGTGTTCTCCACCCAACATCCACTCATTGTTGTGTTGTATATTAAGACTTTGCTCAGCGTCCACCAGATTTCGAAAAGGTATCAGGCAACACGGAATATTAACACACACACAAATTTTGACAGATATGAAGCCAATATACAACACACAACTCATGATTTCTTGTGTATATCTCAAGTTGAAACCTGTTCTCTGACGCCAGAACAAAGGAGAGAAAACCTGCACAATATATCAGAAAGAAAATATCGTTTTATTGTTCATTAATTATCCGACATTGGAGGCTAGGGAATTTTGAAGAACAACTACCTAAAAATGTCGTTAAATGACCAAGATTTCCTGTGTGTGTTAAACACATCCCGTGGTGGGGTTGTGCTGCATGGCCGTTTTCCCGGACTTGCTAGTCTATGCGTAGATGCCTTCTCCATTCTACCTCTGCTGCTTATATGAATGAATGAATGAATGAATGAATGAATGAATATTGTTCATTTTACATCACATAAACAGTTATACCTGATAAAGATATCGACACTCTATCTTTATAAACAAGGCGTAGAGCACGCTCATCGATTTTGTCAAGTTTCTTCAAATTGCCAATTTTAGTGAACATCCATACATTAGAACAGTAATTGAAATTAGATACAATGAAATAATTATAGACAGACTTCCGACTTTTACTGTCAAGATTGATTAGTTCTACACAGAGCATTCACTTGTTTAGCGGTTTTGGCACATACCGTATTGATATGAACATTGAAATCCAGATCCTGATCCAACTCAACACCAAGAATGTTGATAGTTTTCATTTCGTGGAGGATAGTATCGTATAAATGCAAAGATCCGTAGATTGTATATTTTTCCCCGTCTATATCGACCACTTCAGACGCTGTGTTACTAAATGACCTCGAATAGTACATTGACTCAATCGTCATGGTAATGAAGGCACCCAGCACACACTAGTATATTATTATTATTTTTGAAGTACAAATTGTACCTATTTCTCTCGCAAATTATATTTGTAGGGTAGGACATGCAGACTAAGTTCGTTGAACATATTGTCATTCTTTTCAGACAGACTTGATCATAAACTGATATACAAGCTGCTGCAAAAACAATTTCTCATTCACAATGCAGACTGCTGGGAGGTTACACTGCGTGGACCCCAGCAGAGTCAATGATGCAGACTCTACTCGCCTCGTTCCAGCAGCTGACCTGCTCACCGACGCCGTCTCGGGCAGCATGGGACAGGCGTGGACTGTAGGCCTACTAGTATGTCAAGCTACCTGATCCAGGTTGTTCACACATAGCTTTGTATAATTCTATCGACTTTGAAACACTTTTATTTATTTTTTAAACATTTATATTATATAGGGGCCTGTGCTCACACTTTTTGTTATCTCTGTGTATGCTGTACATTCAATGTATTTGTAACCAGGACTCTCTGTCCCAATGTTCGACATAAAAAGAGTGATAATGAACAACAGCTCAATGATACTGTCAAATATTGCATCAGCTGGGTTCCGATGTCTTGATGGCAACATTTTCATTGGTTTCAAACTAATTTTTTTTAAACTTAGTTATTTTGCTCGTTGCAACTTCATCGATATATATACCTGACGGTGTCGTATGCCATTAGTCATGACCTCCTGTAATGTTTTTCCATCATGACGGAACTACTTTGATTAAAAAAGTTCACATGCCAAAACACTTCATGCAGCACAGTGGGAGATCGTTGATTTTAGTGAGACCAAGAAAGCTACATTGCCATATTACATAGATATAGAGGAGAGCAATGAATCTATCGATATCCACGGTGACATCAATGTCAAATGCCATAGTTATTCGACTCTGAGGGCTGTTTTCCGACCGCGATCCATACACCCAAACCTGGGCCAGGACTGTAGGCCTACAGGTGTGCGGATAGACGTGACGTCATGGGTGCTTCAGAAACAGTTCGACGGGTAGAACAATTTTCAGTCTCAGCTGTCATGGGATTTTCAAAGATGTTCCTCGAAAACTGACCGGTCGACAAGATATATCGGTTATCATGGTTTGATCATAGAACTATAGCGAGGCCTACAATTCTATGGTTTGATATAGTTTACAAGAATCATACCTGGGCAAAGCACCAGATCTCCCCGGGTGAAAGAAGTCAATAGCGCGCTCATTTCTAGCACTGTTTTCAATTTAATTTCGTGCGCACATAGGCCTACGATGTCCGTGCAGGACGAATTGGTGGTTCATATGAATAGTAGTCCCTAATCGAGTCCCTGTAGTAGTCCCTGAAATCCAATATACTCGTAAAGTCATTCTTGGTCAATAGCGTAGGCCTACAAATATACGACAATATATGCCCATACGAGAAGTGTCTACAAGATTTGAGTAGCGTCGGAAAAGCTATAAGCACTGAAATATCAATGTGGAAGTCGATGGTGTTGAACTTGGGATCCATTCTGACTTTTATACATTGCCAACGATCAATACCACGGTTCCCAACATTCTGCACTCCTTGAGCGAGAAAAGAGCTCTTTGTGGGACAGCGAAAAATAAATGCATATGATTGTTAGAAGTAAAGATGCAGTCAGAAAATGGAACGAAACAACTGGGCTAAGTTTGATGCTCCGAATCAAGAAAAATTATTCAATGACAGGAAGTATAAGCATGAGAAGTGAACAATGACTCAAGGGTAGGGATAAAAGTGATACCCGGTTGATTGAATGCACACCGTAGTGATATATATATTATCAAATCCCACCGACACACAAATATTCCTGAAATCGGCAATGGTGAAGATAATTTTGCTCCATTCGACGAAAATATTCGTCAGATTATATTAATTAACTGAATTATATACATCCAACTCTGTGGAACACACGTTCAAATTTGCTCTTTGAAACCAGGTTTCTTCCCCATGGTCAAAGAGTATTCCCCCATGGGATTCTCAGAAAGCGTTTAGGAAGTCTCAACTGCGGGGAGACAATAAACTGACCGAGTCTCCCAACAACACAATGAACACGCCAAAGGCACACGATATACCTCGAACACAGTGTACGGAGCAGTCACGTGACACAGAGTGGTCGAATGCGCAAGAGTTCCGCCTTATATATGCCATTTTCCGATGGGCTCTGTTGCCCTCCAAGTTCGTTCCGGGATTGGCGTCTGCCATAATTTCTTTCTCGTTGAATACTAGTAATATCAACATCAAATTTGTAGAAAAGTTAGTTTTTCTAACTTGTTTATGCCGGTTTTGCTAAAATTTTTGCGATTCTGAACAGTATCGTATTATAATCTAGCACACTTCACCTGGGAGTCAAACATAATTCTATCACGAAAATTGGAAAAGTTAGCAATCTACTCCAATGTTAAATTGAATGCTTTTTGTAGTGGTACAATCTTTCGAGATCAACAAGTTTGTGGTATAAAATCAAAACAATACGTCGATATCCTGATGGATGTAAACAAGGCCGAATCCCCGAACTTAATAAGCTCAGATTTAAGATAGGTACTCCGTTCTAGATTGCCAACGAATTTGTCACGATAAAAACCTAAAATTCGGCCGCAAATTGCCGTTTGACTCCCAGTTGAAATAGTTCCAGGTATGATACAACACTATTCATCATCACAAAAACCGTCGTTAAAAAATAAATCTCATTATTATTACAATGATTTTCAGCTTACCGGAGTTTTTTTACCAATGAAAATTTCTATCCAAAACCCTGGTATGATATCCCCCCTAACCAATCCCCCCCAACTCCCCCCCCCCCCCCTTCTGGGTCCGGCAATGTTCCCTGACAGGTGCTGGTTCGATTTCTGGGCTTGTCCATCTTTTGTCAATAATATTTATTGTAGTGGTGATATGCTGTCAATGTTGGCATTTGACAAGTGTCTACCACCCTACTACACCATTCTACTATAAAGAGGCACTACAAGCCTCATCGGACACGACCATTGCATGACTCATTTAGGTACTTCTAAAATAACGTTAAAACAATCTTATATAATATTACACGATATGCGAAGAATGTCTTGTTTTTTATCGAAATGCGCTTTCAATTTCCGTGCATGTAGCTCGTAGAACGATTTCTGCATCTTCATGATTTGAATAGAATTGTGTTTTGAACTGAGTTTTGACGTCAAAATGCACATTCCCGTTACAAAACGAAACAGCCAATTGTTGAATGAATTTGTTTGGTGCGACACAGTTCGCATCAACGATGAACAGTGATGGCTTATGCTGGCAACAGCTGTACACATAAAAGTAGATTGACATTTTACCCTCTATGTACCCGACAGCTAAACTGGGTCTGCATTCATTATTGGAATGGATTGGTAGACTTGGCCCCCTTTTACACTACATTCAGATGCAGACTTGAGCCGGATAAGAATTCGGTTCAACTGTTTACACTAGCTGTTAACTCCATTGGAAGAGTGATTTTACATCCGCATCAGAATACGGAAAAATAGGTGTTTTTGATGCATTTGTGAAATTCTCGGCTGTAATGTAAACGCTTGAAACAGTTCCCCCAACCGCATCCACTATGTGACCCCCCCCCCCCCCCCCTGGAGCACCATATTCCAGCCCTACATGATACATGTACACATGTTGCATACACCACACTCAAATAAATAAAATCTTAGTGCTGGTGTAATTGGTGACCTGCTTTCTAAGCACAAAACACACACAAACATGGCTTCTGCTGAACAACGTGGAATGACGTGCTAACAACAAGAAATAGAAAGTCTATATGTTTATTGGCAATATGGCAGGACACATAATTATGTTAATGACAGTAGGACACTGTACATAAGAATATAAAGGTGCTCGGGAAGATAGCCAAAAAGTTGGAGGGAGCCGGTTTTTCGAGAACCTCAGAACAATGCAGAACTAAAGTTGAAGCAATGAAATCCGTGCACCTGAAAACCACGTGCATTGAACATGGTTAGGTATTCATGTTAGTTTGATTCAGATTAAATAACATGAATAAGGCAAGTGTAAAAGGTAACTGTGTTCCAACCGTTTGCTACTGATTCGGTTTAGTTTAATCCGTTTCAAGTGTAGAAGGGGCCTTGATTTTAATTGGATAGCTCATCAAAAATCACTGATACGAAGACCTGGTCCTGGGCATTTGACCTTGAAAAGTTAGCCAAAGATCGAAGTTATCATCGAATAGACAGATGCTACTTTATCGGAACAATTGCATTGGATGCCCAGTGTCACGAGCAACATGATCGAAATGTCAGCATGGTTGGATCAGGCATTGTTATACAAAAATCATCTCATGATGTATCGAGTTGACGATGGACATTGGATTAAAGCCGAAACGTATCTCGTATACATGTGTGTAGGCAGGCCACAATTCATGTATTTACAATTTAAAATTACAGTGGTCGAGTATATGGACACTAGATACACAGCACTGGTCATCAGACATCGGACACACATCGTAAATATCAACAGACTGCTAACGACTCCAGAGCACACCAAAGGCATACAAAATACATTGAAAGAAGTGAACGGTCTGTCTTCAGCACGTACTCTGTGTAAGTTACGTGGATTGAGCAAGCTTCATGTCTGATTAATTACGTGTCAATTTCTCAGTGAACAAAAGGCTCTTCGACGGGCTCTGTTTCTAAATAAATAGACGAACGCATCGATGGCATAATTTTATTTGACTCATTGTAAACATAATCACGATGAACACATGGTTCAGAACGCCCCAAAACTTGTTATTTATTATAATGTGCCGTAATTTCCATGCAACTAGCTCGAAATGTAATCAAATTTCGTATTTATTATTTGAAAAAAGGTGTTTTGCATTGATCTTGGTATTGATACACACATGCACATTTGTGTTGACTAATGCGAGAGGTAACCCAAAATGTACTTGTTAGATTCTGATAGGTTCATTGGCAATAGTTGTTCTTATATTTGTGCTTTAGTCAGATACATTTCAACTTTATTAGTTTTCATTTGCAATTTCACTTTATCATGTATCTCCTGGAGTGTCTTGACCTTTTTGTGATGAAAAGATCATTTCTGAAGAAATTTAGTGATGTCGAGCTAGGTCCAATAGGTATTTAAAGCAACTGCCTTCGAAAATAGGCATTTTTTTTCAAAACTATATTTCATATTGAACATGTGAAATCAACTAGATGTGACGTACTCACATCAAATATTATGACTACAGCCAGCCTTTCAGGAAATTTTAGCCATTTGAACAGACGGTTCACACGTAAATTCAGTTCAGGAACTGTATTCATCACATGCAGATGTAAACAAATCATGAAAGTGCAAGATGAACTGACAATTCCACCAACACCATGGTATGCCACTGGTTACTTTCTCATAACTACACAATATAATCAGATACAAACTGGAAAATGTATTCGATATAGATTTTTAAGGGAAATTTGGGCATTTGTTTACATTTGGGATTGATGGATCCACTTCGTTTGTTTATATACAAAACTGGCATAAAATAATCGTCAAAGTTATTGTGCACATTTTTTAGTATCTTGTATTAGATGTGCTGCACTAAAATTTATTTTTTGGAGAAAAATTTGCATACATTCGAAGGCAGTTGCTTTATCATACCCATTAGAACAATCCATACGGAAGCCTGTTAGTGCCACATGTGAAATATATTAATCTGGTGGCCGACATTTAAGTATGTGGCGGCCGCCACTTAGTCATTTGGCGATGACTTATTTACTAATAAGCATTAGTTACATCTAATTAAGTGGTGACCACCAGATACTTATGTGGCGGCCGCCATATAAATAAGCTTCCCTACTATCCACGCATATCTGGTGTTGAAACTTCATTGGTGACACAGTAGTTCAACGATATCACTCTACATATATCAGCTTTACTGGTCTTAATATTTTTATTGTACAAATAAGACACTTACCAAGTTGAGTTCTCCAAAGTTCAAGGCTTCTGTCAAGGACGTTGTTAGAGGTTTTTCCACTGCGAAGACCACCTTGGATATTCCTCTTGAGGCAACAAATGCTCGATAACGAGGGTTGTTGATGCTGTGTCCTGAGGACGAAGCTGACAGTACGATTTCTTCACTGCTCACGAGGATGCATACTCTCCTGTCCATCCCAACAAAATTGTCGAGACTGTCAATGGTTAGGCCAGTCACTGGAAACGTTGCTGCATCGTGTACGTCAATGTTCTTCAGCTGCTTTGCTGCGATTGCTCCTAGGCGTTTAACGTCATTATTTATGTCTCGAGAGTCCAACAAGATGACGACATCTCTGGCTTCGTAACTTGATGGCTGATTGTGTAGGACTTTCTTAGGATCTATCAGCTGTCTGATGAAATCAATGAAACTGTTTTCTTCACTATCAGCCCATATGTTTAAAAACCGTCGAACTTCAATATCGTCCCCGTTTTCTGTGTTTGAGCAGGAAATGCGTGAATGATCTGGAAAATGTGATGTTTTGGCGAAAGTTGATTTGATGAAAGTTGCTACTTTACGGGTGTTTCTGTGAACCTCTGACAAAGTGTTCGTGTTATGGTGGAAGCCGTTTTCGTCGCAGTAGTTGTACATATATCGAGAAAGCATGCTTCTGTTGTGCTGGTAATTATGATACCTACTGTCCCCAAACACCACTAAGCGCAGATTTCCTGTCAGTCGGATGTGTTCAAATAACTTTTTCCATGTTGAGTCTTGAAATTGTGTTTGTTGAAAATCATCAAATAACAGCTGCCTTACTGTTGAGAAGCAATTCTGCTTAATAAGTTGTATCAGTTCTGCATCATCCTTGACGACAAATACACAGTTGGGCTGCAGACCTTGGAAAATGAGGAAGCTTCGAAAGGCGTCTGCTGTACATATGTAAGCATACTTGCCATATTGCTGGCACAAATATATTGCCATGTATGTCTTTCCTGATCCTGGAGGTCCCTCAATATAGTTGAATGTTTTGAACCCCGATTCGAGAATGGTTTCCATCTGCTGAGCAGTGAGAATAAAGCTGTTTTCATTACCAAAAATGCTCCGTATTCTGGTATTTTTCTCAAGGATTGCTGTTGCGAGACAAATTTTCATCTCTGTGACTTTATCTCGAGGCTCCGGGGGTGGATCTGCCAGTAGTGTACACGTGAGTGGTGTAGCCTCTCCTCTGCCTAGTATGTACACTCGGGCTTTTACCTGGATACTGTTGGTAGATCTTGTCTTGTGTTGTTGATTACACATGTTTCGCTTTGTCAGGCGCCCAGACAAATATAGATATTTCCAGACTGTGTTTATTTGGCAGGTTTTATCGTCCACTATTGCCCAAAGCAGGATTTCTCCAGTTTCGTTCACAGCGAAGACGTCAAAGATGTGTCCCTGTGGTTTCTCTATGGTATGTTCTGACTCCAAAAGTAGTGGCCACGTGGATGCTGCTATTCCAAAAGCCTTACATCTTGCATGAGTTGCCTCCACGTGTTTGATGGCATTCTTCATATCTTCAGAATTGCTTTCCGTGGCATCTAACAATGTTTTCCTGCAGGGTGTGAAGCTGATAGGAGACGACATTTCAAATACCTTGCTTTTATTTGCTAGTTTATCAGCATTTTTCATTAGATCCAGACTCGTTTGCTCCATCGGTTCCTTCCAGTTCGACCCATGCCTAGTCCAGGAGAGAAAATTCCTGGATTTGATAGCTTCTTCGCTGTCGTGACCTTCAGTTTGCTTTGGATTTTCTCTGGATTGTCCAGCTGCAGATTTATTTTTCGTTGGATCCTCCGACTCACTGCTGGATGACGCCTGTGTGTCTGTAGTCGAGTCTTTGTTTTGAGTTTGAAGTGGATCTGGTGCTGTCATTGTGGTGTGTGATGCCATGACAGTTCGGCGCCAAGATTCGGGTGACAAACTGTGTACTTCTCCATTTTGTGCCACTGAGTATGTCTCTGGAAGATGGTCAAACACCCCTCCTGGAAAGTGTTGGAACTCAATAAATATGACTCGTCGTCTTTCCTGAGAGGGTCCGTTATGCACCTCGATAAATTCTATCTTCCAATCTCTGCCACGCACCGGTTTTCTGCTGCCGTCACCCCACAGCCTCGGTTGGCCAGAGCTATCTTGCTGAAAGTGTGTTTCAAGGAATTTGGCCAGAACTTCCTCCTCTATTTCGCTTATGATTTGTCCTCTGATTTTGTTGCTTCCTGACCGCTTGTCTTCTTCCACACCAATAACAATGTATCCACCCTGAGGCATGTTTGGCAAAGCAAACAATGTTTTGGTAGTCCTCTCATCTCCAAGTCTTTCCTTGATGTCTTTAAGATCTTTGGCAGCTTTCCAGTATTTGTACTCTACATTTGGGCCTTCTGGCGTGCTCACTGTATCACCGTAACTCACATTCTGGTTCACACGCAGAGGAATGGGAATTGGTTGTTGTGATGTGCGAGATAGTATCTCCTGGATACTGTCAATATCATGGACTTGTTTGGTGCCGGCAAATCCACGGACAAATAGACCACTTCTCATTGTTATCAATTTGTCTGATTTTGCGACATGCAAAATCAGGGGATATGTTGCTGAGAAGCGAACACAACGTGTTATTATATGTTTTGGTACGAAAGTTAACAAAACGCCTTCTAGGTTGCATTTCCACTTGTCCAGGGTGTCTTCAGTTGGTTGTGAGGCATCTTTGTTCCGGATTTCGATGATACCACCTGATGTGTTCAGAAGCGCCGTGAGGATCTGCTTCAGGTGTGTCACTCCCTGATCGTCCTTCAATTTCTGGTTGAAGTTCACAAATGTTCTGAAGCAGTAGTCAGCACAGGTCAAAACGTCTGGTGAGACAACATATTGCGTGAGATGAGGCACCAGTGTAGAAGCTGCTGGTCCTGTCATCGCAGTAGCTGTTGCAGACGATAAAGCCATTTTCCAAATGGTCTTCCCTGTAAATGAAATAAAATTGATATAAATATAAACGATGCAATAGATAGATACATATATCACGTATATATGAAAAGAAACTACGAGGTCAAATACAGGTCAGAAGAAAAAAAAACACAATAACTCTCTATATTCATGATTTTGTTATATATTCATTTTTGTATTTTTATATGGCAAATTTCCCATCCTTTTTTTATGACCGATAATCATAAGCCCAAATTTCCCAATCATCACCCAGATTGAAAATCCAAGGATCAGCTGAAACTATAGTGACTAATGCAAAGGGGCGCGGGATCGCAATCCTTGATTCAACGAGTAGCATCATTAAAATAGAGTTTGCTACTGATCACTGTCATTGATATATTCATATCGAACCTCATGAATAACTAGACGTTAAGGCCCAACGATCCCTTGTTGCATTCCAACTGGAATTTATATATATATTTATTATTAGTGAGGGAAGACTTGTTTATCGACGACTGTGAGTCCGATTCCAGGCTACTTAGTGGAAAATGTTTAGGCCAAGGTAAATGTTTACCCAATATACTTTAAGAAATATTTTTCCAGGTGGAAAATAATATCTGTTTCACATGCTGACTTAGCAGAAACTTTCAAGGCGCAGGTAAAAGACCACCCAACATGATACCCCTCACTAGTGTATAGACTGTCATGTAGGTGTACAGATCACGATTACATGTACTTGGGTCCAATAATCAATATATAATTAAAAAAAACAAGTGGTACAAGCTATATGCTCCATAGCCGGGATAACTTCGGTTTCACATCCAATAGGTGCCCCTAAGTTTGCACATATGAATTAAAACTAATGTCTTGGTGCCAAACATCTGCTTGCAAATGCACTTTTTTTCTTACCATTCGACTATATAAGCACTGAACGATCACATCAACAAGTACATGTACTAAATATATTATTGAAGAACCCCCCCCCCCTTCATAACAGCACAGTTCTCCTAGTAATCGTGGTGGTGATACATGTCCACTTTATTTCTAGGCTATTCTTGTTAGGAATGTGTGCACCTAATAAGAGTCATAAAATTATCTTTTTGCCTAATCTCCTCTCCAATTAGGGGTCCCAAGCCACCACGTGAACTGACTTCACGGGATATATCGGGTAGTCCCTATCATATTTCCCCACCACCTAACTTTCGAGTTACGGCCTGAAACTAATCTGCCACACGGGTGTTAATATAGCGATCTCATAAATCGTAGAACACGGAAGTCTCTGTCAACCTACATGTACGGTAATCAACTCCCAAAGTTTGAAGTCTTTCTTTATTTACATAACTAACTTTGCACATACAATTTGAATACTGAGTCAGCATCTGAACAAACAGAATCAGGCGATGGCAGAGTCACAGTCAGTAGACTGTGGGTGGTACCGCGCTTCATCACCCAAAATCTACTGTAAGACGGTGATAGAGCTCGATGCTAAATAAGACCATCGTTCTTTTATTAATTGTCCTACGAACTTTTTACCCTTGAAAAATTTGAGTCGGTCGGTAGGAAGGAATAAAAATAATAGTTGCTGAAGATGTGTGGTCGGGCTAATACAAAAATTAAACAGTGAAAAATTGGTCATTTCCTACACTTTCATTTACCATGTTTACCAGCGTAATTGTGCACATACACTCACATGTGCGTTTATACGGCCTAGAAATACCACTACGCATAAATAGAGATAAAGATGGAAAAAGTTTTTCTTCACAATTGTTGACAGCTCTGTCAAAACCCAACTAAGATATGGTTTCTCAATTTTTCAGCTTGACTCCAATGAATGTATTTGGTTGACAGTGAGTAAAATATCAAAATTCAACTCATCTATTTATTGAAATTAAAGCAGCTGCCTTCGAACCCGGGTCAATATTTTTTGAAAACTATATTTCATATTAAACATGCTAAACTAACTGAATGAGACATACTCACATCAAATGTAATGAAAATAGCCAGTCCTCAGTGAAATTTTGCTCATTTGAACAGGCGGTTCTCGTGTAAATACAGGAACTGTATCCATCACACGCAGATGTAAACAAAGCATAGAAGTGCGAGATAGACTGACAATTCCACGCACATCATGGTATATCACTGATTATTTTCTCATAACTACACTATATATGCGCATACGAACTAGAAAATGTACTTGATGTGGACTTTTAAGCGCGATTTGGCCATTTGTTTACATTCGGGTTTGATGGATACACTTCGTTTGTTTATTTACAAAACCGGTACAAAATTGGTACTAAAACGGATGAAAAGACAACCTGGACGGACTGTAATCGTCAAAATCATTGAGCACACCTTTTCTTATATTGCATTAGATGTGTTTAACAAAAAATTGGTTTTGAAAAAAAATATTGCATACATTCGAAGGCAGCAGCTTTAATACAATGTGATAACATCGGGAAAACAACAACACGTCATCGGTGGGTAAAATAAAAATACAAACAGGAACTGCTGAATTCATGCTACTGAATATACATCGCGACAATCTGGTCCTTCATGGTGGAGCTTGTGCGGATTCTATCGATATGGAATTTAAAGTTTAGCTTCGGTAATCATATCGCGACCATTCGAGCTTTACGGTATATATAATGTTTTTAAATCCAGTTCCACAGCTCTTAGAGAGCAAGCAGGACAACTGTCCATGTATGTTCAAAGGGTAAGAAATCCCCTGGTTAATGTTTTCAAAAATATCAACCGAACATAGGCCCAAGGGACCTGTAGCTTACCGGCTAGCCAATAGGTGATCGGACCGATGGTCTGGTAACTTCAAGGTTACAAGTATATTCAGCATATATCATTTCCTATATGTCCAGATTTGATTTCTAAGATATAAAGTCGATAATAAGCGAGATAAGTCATTTTGTGCTTCGACCTTGAAAATTAGGTCAAAGTTCAATTCAAGGTCATCAGAGTATTCGACGTATATCATTTCCTATATGTCCGCAATTGATTCCTAAGCTGTAAAGTCGATAATAAGTGAGATATTAGCCATTTTGGGCTTTGACCTTGAAAATAAAGTCAAATGTCACATTCAAGGTCATGAGAATATTCAGCATGTCGTCCCCCTAAAGCAAAAATGGCGTAACTCGTTTTTGGTGGTTTTGAGATGATCAGTTTAAAAGGTTTCTTGCCTTTAAATTCCGAATAAAAGCTTCCAAATTCAGAGACCTGTTGCATAAATTATCAAGTATTATACCACTGTAGTTCAATTACTATCAATGTTATTCTTACTTTTAAGAAAATGACTAATTAACTAAGATTAGCATGACTTACGCCAAAGATGCTCTCAATGACAACTTACTGTACAAAATCACTAATGCAATTTTGGCGTATCTCACGAAGGTCCTAAAGCACAAATGGCGTAACTCAACAGCTAAATGCAATTTTGGCGTAAGTCAATACCCACTAGTGACGTTTTTGGCGTAAGTCACCACAAACACTAGAACAGTTTTGACATAACTCAAGATCAAAATGGCGTAAGTCAAGCCTCGAGATATGCCAATATATTATAGGCTTCTAGTTATTTTATGGTGCTGAATACAACCAGTAGTGATGTACGAGCAGGTAGTGGGCATGTCAAGCATTACTTTGGTATGTCTCATTGAGTTACCCCAAAAAACGAGTTACGCCATTTTTGCTTTAGGGGGACGATATATCACTTCCTATACGTCCAGAATTGATTCTTAAGCTGAAAGTCAATGATAAGCGAGATATTGGCCATTTTGTACTCTGACCTTGGAAATTAGTTTAAAGGTCAAATTCGAGGTCACGAGAATAGTCAGCATATATCATTTCCTATATGTCCACAATTGATTCCCAAGCTGTAAAGTGAATAATAAGCGAGATATTAGCGATTTTGTGCTCTGACCTTGAAAATGAGGTCAAAGGTCAAATTTAAGGTCATCAGAATATTCGGCATATATCATTTCCTATATGGTCACCATAGTTTTCTAAGCTGTAAAGTCGATAATAAGTGAGATGTTAGCAATTTTGTGCTCTGACCTTGAAAATAAGGTCAAAAGTCAAATTCAAGGTCGCGAGAATATTCAGCATATATCACTTCCTATATGTCCACAATTGATTCATAAGCTGTAAAGTCAATAATAATCGAGATATTGGCCATTTTGTGCTCTGACCTTGAAAATAAGGTTAAAGGTCAAATTCAAGGTCACGATAATATTTAGCATATATCATTTCCTATATGTCCACAATTGCTTCCGAGTCTCTAATCTCAATATTAAGTGAGATCTAGAACATTGTGGCCCATTATAAAGCATAGGCGAATTTAACATGGGAAAGTCCTATTTGGGCCCCGTAAGCAACATCAAAATGGCCGCCACACGCAGGCCGGCGATTCAAGAGCATCGAAACTTATACACATTATAAAGATACACGAGGGGAACATTTTGAAACTAAAATCTCAAAACTGATCAGACAGTTTTTGAGAAAATAATTTTTAAAGTTGAGAACATGCAAAAACAGCCATTTTCGGCATAAAAATGGCCGCCAAAACTGCATAATCGATTCAATAAAAAAAACGAAAAAAAAAACGTCTAGGGGTATTGACATATTCACACAAGTTTATGGACAAATTCATTAGCACGAAAAAAGAAAAAAAATGTTAACAGATAATGTGGCGGACGAAGACGACGACGGACGACGGACGAAAAACCACGACAATAGCTTATCGGCCCTTATGGGGTAAGGTAAAAATGTCCATCGTACCTGCATGATATATATACCGTTAAGACATGTACATATGACCTTCGCAATGACTTATCACTCGAATTACCTTATTTCAATACTATCAACTATGGCAAAAATACTCTGTCTTATCAAGGAGCATGTTTATGGAATCTACTACCGTCTGAAATTAAACACAGCATGGAATTGGAAGAATTCAAAATCAATTTTATAAAATGGAATCCAGAATATGGATGTCAAAGCTGTCACTTGTGCAAACTAGGCAAATTATGAGAACCGAACCACTGTCTCTTTTCACTGCTCATCTGTATATACAATCATCCCTGTTGTCATTCATGTATCGTTTCATGTCGATTACTAGCTTCGGCTAATGTTTATATTGTACCTTTTATCGACATTAAATAAAATTTTATTACTTACTTACTTACCATGATGGTAAGATTACAGGATCATTTCAAATGTTAGCCATCAGCGCACTGTACCCGACTGTATGGGATGCCACAGCAATGATTGGTTAACCCCACATAGGTTATATAACGAAAAATTGTGAGAATTCAGTGCCCAAATGGAAAAAACAAATGACATGATTTGTCACATTAATGCGATAAGGAACACCCAATCTTCATCTTTGACGGGTGGCAATACCATAAATTGGGCTACTTAGATCTATGCAAAATAAAGGAAACATGTTACTGAACACATCTTGAAAATCGTGTGTGAAGAGTTGGAATTTAGACCCAACATTGTTTTTAATTGATGTCCCTATGATGGGGTTCAAGGCAATTTCATTTGTCAACTTCCCTATTTTTGCATGGCATTGGACAACAAGTTCGGCTTAGATTCCTCATAATACTGTACACATGGTACTGGGTCCGTGTGGAAGTAAAGGGGAAGGAAGTCGTTTAATTGTTACTGGTCTTGTCAGTCATAGGATGAAACTCAACATGCAGTGATTACACGTTGAAAATCTACAATTTCCAGTTGACATAAAGGACCACATTGTGCAACGAAATGAACTAGTAGGTCTATTTTCAAATCATATTTCATAATAATTCACCAGCTCCTTTATCTCATGATTGAATTTTCCACAGTGAATTACGACTGTGGACACCTCGAGTATACATATACAGATGTTGACAAACTTACCTCTTGCTCTCGTTTCTCTTCTGGCAATGTTCTCGTTAGCACTGTGATAGGGTTTTATTGCGGGGCATGTGAACCAAGTTTCGTCTGAAATACGAATGCGAGAATAGTGTTGATTAGATTATGAAAAGCGTGGTGAATATGGCGACATAAAGCATGCATAAATGCATCGTTAAATATTCTCATGATTTTCGCTACTCTAGAATTAACCTGGAATTAACCCTATTTTGCTGTAGGAAAACTACACACTGGTATGAAGCGGGTTATCATCGGGACTCAATTCGGAAGCCTTGACTGGCTGGTTTCTTGAATTGCTGTGTTATAGACACAAGGACATCCAAGTCCTTTTCAAAAGTTTATGTAGCAAAACAACAATGCAACTTGGACGGAGGCGGAGACGATGGGGGACAAATTCCATGTATCGTTCACAACTGAAGAACTCACAACAGCTCTGATTCCATAGTGTTATGTATCATGTCCTTCTACATATAACTTGTCTTATACTTGAACCAGCATTACCCGTGTGCTGAAGATTCAAATCGGATGAACGTTTCATAGGAAGTGACAAATCGAGTGAACCACTATACATTTTTCGCTTACAAAATATACTTCATTGTGATAATTGTAAGACCATAATTCACAAAACGTAGGCTCGTCTCTGCGCATCTAGTGAATAACGATACTAGACATGTACAGGGTGTTCAAAACGTGAATGTGCACTAACAAGGATGACCACATGGTACCCTGAGAACATATAATACTATGCGTAAATATCGGAATGAAGCACGTAAAACGGTATATTTCACATTATAGACATGTACAGAATTTCAAGAAAAAAACATGGCAAGTCAGAGAAAGATGTGGGATATTCCGATAATTATCATTCGTTATATTTTGTACTGTTTGATGCCGGTTGGGGTCGGAAGTCAGTGGCTGATACTCCCAGAGTGAATTTGATGGGGGTTTTACGTGAAAATGTCACGTAAAAATGTCACCAAACATGCTTGCAAACTGATAAGATATTTGCCTGTTGCATTATATTCCACCAGTTGCAGACATAAATGCTGATTATTGAGAGCATATTAACACCCTGTATTCAAGGCTTCCTGTCTACTGATAAGCCATCTCCTTGTAATCGAGAGGCCGGACAGACTCGCTAATATTAATATTATGTGTATTTGTACAACTGACTACTTCATGGCTGCATAATATAAGCCACGTGACCGGATCAGCAACTTGTGAGGGTTGTAGTTTTTCGTCAATAGCATGCGTGATCAGATACAAGGATACTGGATATACCCCGATTGAATCACACAAATATACCACAAATTAAGTATAATATGATGTACTAGGCTGCTTGATTCATCCACAGTGTATATTTAAGTATGTTTTTTACCACAACTGTTATCATAAAATAATTTTCCAGATATCTATTTTCACCTGTTCTCGTCAAATATCATGCTATCGCATAGTGTCGGGAATATGAAAACTCTATTTTGACCTCTGGTATGTATAACTTCAATGTCAAGTGGCCGTCGCACAACACATTGAATTTACGGGCTGTCGTTGAAAAGATTTCATCGTTACACATATATGGCTTCGAGTCCTGCTCTTGTCGATCTCAAACTTTATTTAGTTTTACTATTTTTTTTAAATCAGCAACATTTCCCTTTCTTCAGCAAACTATTCCATCTATATGAAATACTATGCTATAAGCCACGTGTACATCGTGTAAGCCAGGTTAGCCAGGTTACCACGTGAAATCATTATTACGAGTGGCATCTTCATTCATGATGCAAAACACAATCACACTCCTATAGTGAGGGATTGTCATGCATCAAACTTTGTGGTGGATATAACCTTGAATTTGAGCATTGACGGTCAAGACAAACTCAGAACCACCAAAATATGCTACATATAAGACTCTCTATGTGCTCTTTATGAGTTTGCCCTCGATAGCCGCCCTACACATTGTGGAGTGGAGATATTCTTGTGTTTGAACACTCCAGGCCACTTTTTATCAAGTGTTTTTTACACTCCAGGCCACTTTTGTTTGAACACTCCAGGCCACTTTTGTTTGAACACTCCAGGCCACTTTTGTTTGAACACTCCAGGCCACTTTTGTTTGAACACTCCAGGCCACTTTTGTTTGAACACTCCAGGCCACTTTTGTTTGAACACTCCAGGCCACTTTTGTTTGAACACTCCAGGCCACTTTTATCAAGTGTTTTTTACACTCCAGGCCACTTTTGTTTGAACACTCCAGGCCACTTTTATCAAGTGCGAATTAGCGATCTGACATACTACATCCGGTGGATGTCAACGGAAATCATGACACTCAACGAGAATCACGTGATATACTCTACTCAGAAAAGTTACATATCCGGCTTACAGTTTGAAAAAGAATTAATTTTACTTTTTAGTTTTACTATATTTTTAATTCCTTCTTTAAATTCTTTTTTTTTTCGATTGTATGTATTACATCATATTTAACGCCATTTGCAGTGAAATTGAAAACACATCAACTTTCGGTTCATGGTCACGAGCATATGAACTCATTGTAGCTCAAGTACCATCACACATCCGGTCCATCTTGAAACAGACTGGATCAAACCGGACCGAGTTATTGTCAAAAAGTACAACAGTATGGTTTCTCTGTGAATGAAAATTCCCGGTAGATGATTAATATTCTGTAATATTCCATGAAAATTACATGTACCTAGAACAACAGTTTGTATTTTGGTAGATGTACCTCCAGTGGTATACCATATCAGCTGATATTAAACACCAGCAGTCGTCTGTAACACCAGAAAAACCAGGGCACAATTTGGTCTTGCCACATCCAAGAATTATCGATTTTTTGAGCTACCGCTCTTCTTCATGGGACAATCAAGTGGTAATCTAGCAAGCCGAGCCAGTATTTCGGTGTCAGAACAGCTAGACTGTTCTCTCGACCCTCCCACCCAGGCAAAGCCTTTGTTACTGCTGCTCATTTCATGGGGGCTTAGATAAGAAAAGTTGTGAGGGATGAAATGTAATTTGTGTATCACAATATCAATTCATATGCTTATTGTGAAGAATCATACATAGACATTTTGATCAAACTAAAACAATATATACATTTATGAACAGACACTAATAACTGCACCCACGTTTGACACGGGTTGTTATATTGTGAAATAGGGACCCTGCTGCCACCTGTTGGTGGGATGTGCGATTGTGTGTGCATGTATATATACTGTCACCTGTTGAGTGATTATGGTACTTTCCAAGTATATCTGCCTCGGTGCCTTTGTTGCCTTTGGGAACACAGCAATACACGAACAACTTTATTATTCAGCATCCTGGAATAAGTTGAGCATGATCTGGCTTTGCAAAAGTCACCTGTGGTGAAGATCATGAAGTAATTATTATATGCATTTCAATCATAGTGTTTTCTCTTTGCTCAGGCTGCTCAATAAATGAGTTCAATGAATAATGTCATGAGATATCAACCCACTCGTTTAGCTTTTTGCTTGCTGGCAGAACACTTTCAAAGGTGAAGCAACTTAGGTGGTCTCTGGTGCATTCTGGGACTGTAGCTGTGTGCTTAATAGTATGTATAATGAAATGTCAAATTTGAGGTAATGCGTAAAAATATTAAATGCACAGCAACATCTGCAGATGTGGATTCAGTATTTTACGAAGGGGACACAAATACCAGAGGCATTATATTTGGGCGTGGGGCTGGGCCCGCCCAGGACCCCAGAAGCTGATGATTACTAGGTAGCAGTGCGTGGGATTAAAACATTTTTATTGTTGTGTCTTAGTTAGTTTGCAAGAATCATTGCATGTTTACCGTATCCCCAACGTCAAATTTGGTCATATTGTACATGAGTACTGCACAAACAGCATGGATCATTCGAATATATTTGATACTGACTCTGACTTGATAATGACTTTGTATTTTAAATGCACACGACAATGTGAGCCAACCCGGCCTAGATCAACCACTAGAATAAGGAAAATAGTGAAAATTGTTCAATTGATTTTTCCCATACTTCTGAATTTCTTCCCACGGCACTTATCTGTATTCGATATTTCTGGTCATGGTCAATATACCAACATGTATGGCAGATCCCTAAAACATGATGCGATGATGTGATTTCCACCCACCCCCCCCCCCCCCCGCATTCGCACCCCCACCCACCCCCTCTCTACAGTTGGCTGCTGACGACTGGGTTGGTAAGATGCCCACTCGGTCAGTCCAAATATACAATAAATTATATGATGTCAGGAGCGTTCAATACGATTCAATGACTCATCAACATTTGTGCTCATCAAAATTCACCTTATAAATTAAAGAAAGATATCGCCAGACAGAAACTGACATTTCTAAATAAAAAACACATGTGTAATGTGCAGCGTTTTTAGTAATGCATGCACCAAACTAAACCATACTTGTTTTTGCCTGATCTACTCTCTCTATCTACTGGGGCCTTTGAGCTGGCCCATGTCACCCAGGCGAATGGGCTTTGTACACCATATATCCGGTAGTCTCTATACATGTAATATGCCAACCCCTACCTAACTTTTGAGTTACGGCCTGATATTAAATTCACAAACTGTGTTGATATAACGCACTCATAAATCATAGAACACGGAACTTTCTGTCAACAAATGATATATATCCCTGCCACAGTTCGGAGGCTCCGGTTATTTGCATAACTTTGCACATATAATCAGCAGACTGGGTCGCAGAATGATCGAGACTGATAACAATGTATTTAATTTCCTCGTATGCGGGTCTGTTATTTCTGATATTCAGTACGAAGCTTGTCACTGGCGACCCAGCGGCGAGTGGACGGGGGAGAGGGGGATGGTGGGGCGGATATGTACACGGAATTGTGTGCTTACAATTTAGCAGTCTCGCCTAGAGATATTTTGGAGGATTTTCACTGAAAACTTTATGTTTAGCATTAGTAATGCAATAACCCATATATTCAGCATTATGATGTGCTGCTTCAGATACAACGTTATAATACAAATGCCACATATTCCGGGCCGCACAGCAAGAACAACTTTGATGTGCTCGTCACCCTGTCCACCAACGGCCCTGTTGTAAAGTGCGTCTATAGTTTATGACGGGTGACGATTCCTCGTTGATGCGCTGTTTCCTATATATTGTAAAAAAATTAGGTCGAGACCAACACATAAAAAATAACCCTTCGAAATCATGTTTGTATGGGGTGTCAATTCAGAGAATAACGTCTATTTAGTTTTGCAAAATTAGACTTCCAACTTTTGAGAAGCAGCAAATTTGTTTCAGGGCAAGTTTGAATTCTTCCAGGACTACCCTGAAAGTTAACGAACAGATCTGGAGCAAAGTGTGGAAAATTGAAAGATTTGGGTCTTCCGATCTGTATCATTTGAGCTACTTATGCGGTATTTACACTCACTGAATTTTTCATTAAAAATCACAGAAAAAATCACACAGATTTGGGAAAAATGTGTTTGAGTTTAAAAATGGGCAAAATCACAATTTTTCTACATCGAGTGGTCACACAGTGGACAAATATTTTGAGTAAACGACTCAAGTGTTAAAATATCATAAGATTTTGATAAATTTCGATAATAACTACGGATGGCCAGCCAAACAGCTGGTCGGACAACAGGCGAAAATCCACGACAATATAGCACAGACATACAAAACAACAATTCCTGGCAGTGGGATTTCACTGTAGATTTGTCTCATTGAGAAGCAATACACAAACCAGGCTTATATACTGATGCTTACTTTTTACCTGATATATTTGTTAAAATATCTGTCAGCTTTCGAAGTAATGTTCATATACATGCCCTGTCATATCAGAAAGTTCAACAGGAGGGTTTTTTTGGTAAATGAAAGTGTATTTGATAACATAATATAGAAAGATGCAGCCCACCCAGTTATAGTTTGTAGGAGCACACTCTAGTTTAGACATTCAAAGATTTTCATTGCAGCCAACTCTCAAGAGTGCGTGCATTAATTGTTTTGAACTTTTTTAAGAAAATCAGGTCAAAATTATGTTTCGGTTTGCATACAGAGACTCGGTAAATAGGGATCACCTACCTAGAGCCGTGTGCTTCAGTCGGGATCTGCTCCAAATGTGCCGCTACCGTCAAGTGTGTGTATGTGTAGGTCTGTATATGTGTACAGCTCTCACGGGGTGGCACAAGGCATAAATATTCTGGCTACAAGTTCCTCTCAAAAGTTACTTCCAATCTCCCTCACAACCGTGACGCAACATACCTCGCCCTTTGTTCACCTGGCAAATTGTCTGTTCACCACATAAAAACTAGGTATTGTTCTTCCTGAAGACAGCATATTTGTAGGCCTGTATATACTTCTATCGACTTTTGCTGAAAGTGCCATCTCAAAACTGTCCCCGCGCACACTGTGTTGGACCGAGTTCCGGGTACAGGAACATTCTAGAAAACTTGTTCCATATACCAGTACATGTATGCGGTTTTCTGGAAAACAGGCCTGGACAAATGTGGTGTATAGTTACTGGTGTCATGTATACAGTGATACAGTGATATGATATGTATATGAAGTCACATACATATTCCTGTGTGCACAGAAAATAAATGCACGGAACGAGTTTGCCATTTATGACTTCAGTTGTAGGCCTACATGTACGTGTCAATTTTTCAGGCCACACTGGCGACGTTTTGAAATTTTCTTGTGGTGAGCAAATATGTAATGAATGTGAATATAATACTCAGTATGTAAATTTATGTAGATTCCTTTTTGCAAAACATGCACATAACATTTTGCGACCCAAGTACCATACACTGCGCCTTAATACTACTCGTCCACTAAATGAATGACATCTAATAAGAAGAAGGCACATAATATGATACTTGGGCCCAGTTCGCAAATATAATTTCATTTTTTCAATGTTTTGGACCAATGCCATTTTGGGACCAATAACATGAGCATATTCGGTATTGGTGGGAAAATTTTTTTGTAGAACTGTAGACAATTTATTGCTTGAAGGCGCTCTCCCTAGCCTAATATTTCATATTCTAACATTTAACACCAGATTCACCACAGATCCAAATACAAAACTTAACACATCTGCTAGTGTATCAGTATGTGAGATTTTGATGTCTTGTGTTGTGAATCATGCACCATTTTCACAGATGGATTCAGAGGGGGGAGGTGGGGCGCAGCTGCCCCGCTTGCCCTCCCATGACAATAAAGTCCTTTCATATTTTTCAGTAACGTTGTGAAAAGGAAAAAAAAATATCACAAGAAAAACAAGTTGGCTGTTTTTAAAAACAGTCAAAACTCGGGGGAAGTATTTGTTGAATGGATGGTATTGGTAGCATGTTTAATTCATGAATTGACGAAGTTTTTTTCCCCCCCACAAAAGTTTTATTTTGAATGTTTCTGAAATGTGTCCATTTACATATCTTTAGATCCGTGAGCACAACCATCATACACATGATATCATATTTCACCATCCTGCTACTTTCTTATGTGTTGTTTTTACACCCTCTATGACAGCAGACCAATTTTGAACAAATATCTCATCTATCACATCATTCCATCTGAATCATCATAACACCTTCATTAACGAAGTAATTAACATCTACATCTAACCACCCTCACATAACTTTATTTAATACACCGCTACACGCTAGAATACCATGGCACAACATTGGACTGTGTGTAGCCTACTATATACACGATATACAAGATATTGCAAGAACCAGAATTGGGGTCAGAATGATAAGCATGAAACAAAATCTCTCTCTCTCTCTGTGGTAAACATAAGCACATGGCTTGGATCATCTATGCGCAGAAGCAAGCACACTAACTATATAAAGCAGCTATAAAACATGCATCGCATCCGGCAATTTTCTCGCCACATAATATGCTCGGCGGCCTAATGGCCCCCGAGCAAAAAGTGACAGAAGAAAAATCATTGAACATGTGTTAATAATAAATACAGAAATATATAGTATCTCATAGACTATGATGACATGCAGTGCTTTGTCTGTACACACATCGTAGGTAAGTAGGCAGCCTACTGTCACGTTTATTTCCGAAAGACCCACACCCCACTCATTATAATTCAAGGGCGAATATATTGCTCCGAATAATTCAGATACGCGTCCCCCGACTCCCCCATCCCTCCCCCCACCCGTGCCGTTTGACCACAGGCACGTGCTCCCGTCAATCATACATGGGTTAGTGAATAAATATTCACGATTTTTTTATACACGCGACCAACCTGTCCAATTCAGTACACTTGTCTCTCACACTTATGAACATTTGTGATCCCTATGGATCGTTGCCTGCTCGACACTGAAGTGTTATTTGACAAAAATGTGTTTTGTTCAGGTAAGTACGAGCTTAAAACGTTTGTGCCCTGCTAGAAAGGTTTGTGCCGGTTGTAAAGGGTTTGTGTTGAAATTATCGTATTTTGCAACGTTTTTTTTTTTCTTGAAAAATTCCCAATGAAATATTCTTGATATTCATACAGGGTAACAATGGTAAAACCCGATGTAGTAGTTTGTACTGAAAGCTTTGAATGGTTTTGTCTTGACTGTTTTTTTGGACAAGTGTTAAAATTGTCTCCCAAGTATTATTGTCAAAAATTTCTGATAATTCGTCTCGTCATTTATCCTTATATATATATATATCTCTTTTCTTGGTAGCGATTTGATTAGTTTAGTATGAAAATTTGCACACCTTCTTGACCACATATTTCTGTCATAGGTTGTATTATGCTAAAGTCTACTTTAAGCTGATCTGTTTTAATGCTTTCATTAATGGGCTTAAGAATTGATTTTCTAAAACAGAATAATCAAGATAATTCATATGAATATTAGATTTATCAACGAGCTGCGTCCTACTAATCAACGTTTATTTCTTCATAGGCATATGCATCTTTAAAGCTATAATCACTTTTTGAATTGGCAAAATTTATTCATTCTGCGATAGCTTCATTTTGTCTATAGAATGAGAAATCGTACAAATTTGGGTCTGAAAACGTGTATTACGTGCCTAAATCGAGTTTCCAATTCAAGATTCAAATTCGGGCCGGTCAATCTCGCATCAATTTTTCCTCAAAGCGGCCCGCCTTGTGAGCGAGTTCTATACACAGTCTGATGACGTCATTGGTACTTGTCTAGATACTGTGGCAACCGGCAATGCAGGCAGACCAATCATTCTCTATTCACTGTTTTCGTGCACGATAAACGGCAATTTTCTGAGTATCTGTTGTCGAACTGTGCATATTTCCCATATATTCCCGACTCTCTCGAAATGTACTTTCAAGTTTGCGTGACAAACAAGAATGCTAAATTTGGCTGTTTTTAAAATTGATTCCAACTTTCCATTCCTTTCGAGATAAACTCATTTTTGCGTATTTGTATGTTTTCATGTTTACAAAATTCAGAGTACCAAATACAGTATTAAGAAGATATTACTCGTCATAATTACAGTATATTTTTTGTCGAGAACATATCCAAGTGTCCAAAACTTGCTTCCAAAATATACTTTTTATAGATACTGAATATTTATTGATATAGTTTAGCGACCCTTCTAACAAATAGTTAATGTGGGGCGTACAAGCATTTTTTGTCAAGGATTTTTGTCTGATGTTTGAAGAAGGTTCTTTATGAAACCCAATTCAGAAGATAAACAAAAACATTCTAAATGAAGAATTTTTAAGGATTGATTGCATGTTATTATCATGAACCTGGAATTGACCAGCTGTCCATTCACTTGTAATGTAAATATAAAGGTAACAAATTCATAAATTTACATACTTCCAATCAACGTGAAAGTTTGCCTTTCTGATTGTAAGCCATCAAGGATTAACAACCGGGACTCCTTTTCTTACTAAACAATGTTAAATCTGTTAAAATCATCGTTTTCATATGTCATTTTCCGACCTACTTCTCAGTAGACAAAGTACACACACAACAGGGGCGAGTGAAAGGATTATGTTGTAGAGCAAAGAGCTAGTGATGCTAGTAAAACTAACGGGTGACATGCACTCGGGTGCACCGAGGTGTTTGGGATTAGCATGTTCCGCTTTTTATATTCATCTCACAGAAAATATAGCCCCAGATATTCTCATTATTCTGACCACAACCAGTGTTTGTCATCCAGAACACACGAATGTTCGTTTTGGTGAAACGTATATAATGAATTCTTTTATCATCCAATTGCACAGCTTACGCGATAATATTTACGAAACCATGTCTCGGTTCATCATCCATGAGTATATGTGTGTGTGCTAGCCAATTTCTGGGTCTGGAGATTGTATTGTCTTCGTCTTTGTGTTACTTTTACTTTACTTCCACATTATAAGTCAATGGGAAAGTGCCTCACTGCAGTCACTGGTATAATACGTGCAATCAGTCCTCAACCCCCCTTCCTTGTAGTCCTGAACAAGTGAAGCCGTCGAACATTGAAGACAATCCTAAAGGTTTTCCGTAGCTTTGCAAAGCTCTTTGGATTGAAAATGAATATAAACAAAACTGAAATAGTTAAATTAGGATTATCACAGGACGAGAACCGATGTCCATATTTCAACCTACCATATACAACATCTTTTAAATTGTTAGGCATACAGTTCGATGTAGATTTGACCAAAATGATAGAATTGAACTTCTCTAACAAAAACATATTGAATTTTATCAAAGTCAACAGCTTTCAATTGCTGGAAGGATCACCGTTGTTAAGATGCATATTCTACTGAAATTGATTCATGTCTTGACAACACTACCAACTCCAGCTAAAAGTTACATAACTGAAATAAACGAAATTCTACTGGGTCCTTTGGTCCGAAAACCTATTGCCGTGTCGTTGCATCCGTCGTCCTTCGTCGTCATCGTCGTCCATCGTCGTCGTCGACATATATTTTTTCATTCTCGCAATTCTTTAAAAATGGCGACCATTTTTTACGAAAAATGACCAATTTTTTATTTTGATATTTGTTCAGTAACTTTTTTCTTATTGATGCATAACACTCCTTATATGTACCCCCTGTGACGTGTATAAGTTTCGTTACCCTTGAATCGCTCGAGGTGGGCCAATTTGGTCCAAACTCGACCCGAATGGCACTTTCCCATGTTAAATTCTCTTATGCTTTATAATGGGGCACATTTTTTCAAATATCTCACTTAATATTGAGATTAGAGATTAGGAATCAATTGTGGACATATAGAGAATGATATATGCTGAATATTGTCACGACCTTGAATCTGACCTCTGGCCTAAATTCTCAAGGTCACAGGACAAAATGGCTAATATCTCGCTTGTCATCGGTCTTGTTATCCCTTGTTATCGAGGTCATAGAACAAAATTGATATTTTATCTCACATGTTATTGAATGACACCTTAGCAATCAATTGTGGACTTATGGGGAATGATATATATGATTGCTGGATATTCTCATGACATTGCATTTGACCAGCATGACCTTATTTTAAAGGTCACGGGACAAAATGACTGATATCTAATATATAAAAAAAAAAATCTTGCTCTCTTCATGAACCACACTGACTGTTTTATCAATTTCTTGGATCACATCTCGATTCAAACCACTGATCAGTGGCAGTGTAAAACCTTTTTCATGTCATCACGTGTATGTAAAAGTGAAAGTTTGTATGCATGATTTGTATGTATGGTGTAACTGTAAAACGAAATTTTTATTCTATCAACATGTGATGAATGAATATGATATTTTTTTTCAGAAAAACGCGCCACAATCCGAGGTTACCAAGACCAACGAGCATGGATACTTCACTGACGGGCCCAGGGACCTCTGTGGATAGGGATTGGTGGATCTCATACTGGGACTGCGGGAGGACACGGATACTTGACTGACGGCCCAGGGGCCTCTGTGGGTAGGGATTGGTGGATCTCGGACTGGGACTGTGGGAGGACACGGATACTTGACTGACGGGCCCAGGGGCCTCTGTGGGTAGGGATTGGTGGATCTCGGACTGGGACTGTGGGAGGACACGGATACTTGAGTGACGGGCCAGGGGCCTCTGTGGGTAGGGATTGGTGGATCTTGGACTGGGACCATGGGAAGATATGGATACTTGACTGACGGGCCCAGGGGCCTTTGTGGGTAGGTATTGGTGGATCTCGGACTAGGACTGTAGGAGGACACGGATACTTGACTGACGGGCCCAGGGGCCTTTGTGGGTAGGGATTGTGGATCTCGGACTGGAACCGTGGGAGGACACGGATACTTGACTGACGGGCCCGGGGTTCTGTGGGTAGGGATTGGTGGATCTCGGACTGGGACGGTGGGAGGACACGAATGCTTGACTGACGGGAACAGGGGCCTCTGTGGGTAGGGATTGGTGGATCTCGGACTGGGACTGTTTGAGGACACGGATACATGACTGACGGCCCAGGGGCCTCTGTGGGTAGAGATTGGTGGATCTCGGACTGGGACTATGCAAGGACATGGAGACTTGACTGACGGGCCCGGGGGCCTCCGTGGGTAGGGATTGGTGGATCTCGGACTGGGACCGTAGGAGGACACGGATACTTCACTGACGGGCCCAGGGACCTCTGTGGGTAGGGATTGGTGGATCTCGGACTGGGACCGTGGGAGGACATGGATACTTGACTGACGGGCCAGGGACCTCTGTGGGTAGGGATTGGTGGATCTCGGACTGGGACGGTGGGAGGACATGAATGCTTGACTGACGGGCCCAGGGGCCTCTGTGGGTAGGGATTGGTGGATCTCGGACTGGGACTGTTTGAGGACACGGATACATGACTGACGGCCCAGGGGCCTCTGTGGGTAGAGATTGGTGGATCTCGGACTGGGACTGTGCAAGGACATGGAGACTTGACTGACGGGCCCGGGGGCCTCTGTGGGTAGGGATTGGTGGATCTCGGACTGGGACAGTGGGAGGACGCGGATACTTGACTGACGGGCCCAGGGGCCTCTGTGGGTAGGGATTGGTGGATCTCGGACTGGGACCGTGGGAGGACACGGATACTTTACTGACATGCCCAGAGGCTTCTGTGGGTAGGAATTGGTGGGTCTTGGACCGGGACCGTGGGAGGACACGGATACTTGACTGACGGGCCCAGGGGCCTCTGTGGGTAGGGATTGGTGGATCTCGGACTAGGACCGTGGGAGGACACGGATACTTTACTGACGGGCCCAGGGGCCTCTGTGGGTAGGGATTGGTGGATCTCGGACTGGGACTGTGGGAGGACACGGATACTTGACAGACAGGCCAGGGGCCTCTGTGGGTAGGGATTGGTGGATCTCGGACTGGGAATGTATGAGGACACGGATACTTGACTGACGGGCCCAGGGGCCTCTGTGGGTAGAGATTGGTGGATCTCAGACTGAGACTGTGGGAGGACACGGATACTTGACAGACGGGCCAGGGGCCTCTGTGGGTAGGGATTGGTGGATCTCTAACTAGGACTGTGGGAGGACACGGATATTTGACAGACGGGCCAGAAGCCTCTGTGGGTCGGGATTGGTGGATCTCGGACTGGGACCGTGGGAGGACATGGATACTTGACTGACGGGCCCAGGGGCCTCTGTGGGTAGGGATTGGTGGATCTCGGACTGGGACCCTGGGAGAACATGGATACTTGACTGACGGGTCCAGGGGCCTCTGTATGTAGAGATTGGAGGATCTCGGACTAGGACCATGTGAGGACACGGATACTTGACTGACGGCCCAGGGGCCTCTGTGGGTAGGGATCGGTGGATCTCGGACTGGGACCATGGGAGGACATGGATACTTGACTGACGGCCCAGGGGCCTCTGTGGGTATGGATTGGTGGATCTCGGACTTTGACCGTGGGAGGACACGGATACTTGACTGGCGGGCCCAGGAGCCTCTGTTGGTAGGGATTGATGGATCTCGGACTGGAACCATTGGAAGATATGGATACTTGACTGACGGGCCCAGGGGCCTTTGTGGGTAGGTATTGGTGGATCTCGGTCTAGGACTGTAGGAGGACACGGATACTTGACTGACGGGCCCGGGGTTCTGGGGTAGGGATTGGTGGACCTCGGACTGGGACCGTGGGAGGACACGAATGCTTGACTGACGGGCCCAGAGGCCTCTGTGGGTAGGGATCGGTGGATCTCGGACTGGGACTGTGGGAGGACACGGATACATGACTGACGGCCCAGGGGCCTCTGTGGGTAGGGATTGGTGGATCTCGGAATGGGACTGTGCGAGGACATGGAGACTTGACTGACGGGCCCGGGGGCCTCTGTGGGTAGAGATTGGTGGATCTCGGACTGGGACTGTGGGAGGACACGGATACTTGACTGACGGGCCCAGGGGCCTTTGTGGGTAGGGATTGGTGGATCTCTTACTGGGACCGTTGGAGGACACGGATACTTTACTGACGGGCCCAGGGGCTTCTGTGGGTAGGAATTGGTGGGTCTCGGACCGGGACCGTGGGAGGACACGGATACTTGACTGACGGGCCCAGGGGCCTCTGTGGGTAGGGATTGGTGGATCTCAGACTATGACCGTGGGAGGACACGGATACTTTACTGACCGGCCCAGGGGCCTCTGTGGGTAGGGATTGGTGGATCTCGGACTGGGACTGTGGGAGGACACGGATACTTGACAGACGGGCCAGGGGCCTCTGTTGGTAGGGATTGGTGGATATCGGACTGGCACTGTGGGAGGACACGGATACTTGACAGACGGGCCAGGGGCCTCTGTGGGTACGGATTGATGGATCTCGGACTGGGACTGTGGGAGGACACGGATACTCGTCAGATGGGCCCAAGGGCCTATGTGTGACGGGCCCAGGAGCTTCTGTGGGTAGGGATTGATGGACCTCGGACTGGGACTGTGGGAGGACATGGATACTTGACTGACGGCCCAGGAACCTCTGTGGGTAGGGATTGGTAAATCTCGGACTGGGACTGTGGGAGGACATGGATACTTGACTGGCGGGCCCAGGGGCCTCTGTGGGTATGGATTGTTGGATCTCGGACTGGGACTGTGGGAGGACACGGATACTTGACTGACGGGTCCAGGGGCCTCTGTGGGTAGGGATTGGTGGATCTCAGACTGGGACCGTGGGAGGACACAGATACTTGACTGACGGGCTAGGGGCATCTGTGGGTAAGGATTGGTGGATCTCGGGATGGGACTGTGGGAGGACACGGATACTTGACCGACGGCCCAGGGGCCTCTGTGGGTAGGGATTGGTGGATCTCGGACTGGGACTGTGGGAGGACACAGATACTTGACTGACGGCCCAGGGGCCTCTGTGGGTAGGGATGGTTGGATGTCGGACTTTGACTGTGGGAGGACACCTCTACTCGATCATCACGTGCATGCCGCCCGGATCCTTGTTGGTTCGTCTCGTTCTTGTTGACCAGTGGGCCACGCTGAGATGCTGTAATCTGGTAAAATGACACCACTGGAGGGTCACGTGACAACCAACGGAAGCTTGAAGTTACTGTCGTCATCACGTGTAACAAACACTTCCGCGTTTTTGTGTCTTACCTATATAAACATGTTTATATGTTTTATCACTGATACATTTTCTGTTTCATTGTGATGCCTTTACAATGTTACATTTTACGAGGTATCACAGACGTCAGATTCCATTTTACAACTTTAAACTGTTGCATATAATGTATCACCACTTAAATTGTCACTTTGTATGCAGTTCTAAATTCTAATCTGTGCTTTTCAGTTATGTTCTGTACTTCCTCTTCTTCTGTTGGCGAGACCGATTCATCACTATACAAAAATCAGGTCTGTTCTAAAGAGGTTGATAGGGTCTAAAAAACATGAATTGTATTATTAACTTGCAATTCCATACATGAAACTTCGACACGTTTCATTAGCAGATTGTACTGGTGGTTACGGTCTCATAGCCCCTTACATGGAGTGTAACCCCAACTTTCCCCCTCCCCCACCCTCCACCACCACCACCAAATAATTAACTTCAAATATTGTTTGCAGCATATTTCATCAATCTGAAACCTTTTCCCCATTTTTTCCATTTCAAATGCCCTATATATGAAAAATATCGAATACCAAAAAATCCCAGACATACATGACACATGGTGTCTACAAATTATGGAACAATTATTGAATAACACAAGGTCCAAAGATACATATAGATTGCACTGTTTTTAGGCGGTTTTGGTGTGGGTTTGCATCAGTAGAAACAGGATGCAATTTAATGACTTTGTATTATCACTAATTTCGTGTGCTGTACATGAACAATATATGGGCTTATTTTCATCGACTGTGTGACGCTTTACTAATTAGCGCTGCATGACCGAGGCATGTGACATTTATATGTGAGTATAACATGAAAAAATAGAAGACCAGTTTTATGAGTCACGTTTGTGTAATATATATCAATTTACTTCCTTTATCACTGGCAATTAATAGCGACTAGGGGGTGAGTGGGGTCAGAGAATTGTACAAGGAACTACAGAAATTGAAGTTTTATACAAATATTGGGATTGGCTGAATGTAATATATTTTTGTATGGCGGTTTGGAAATTATATGGCAAATTATGAGTGTCATAAATAATCTGGTGAATAAAGGAGGTCCTGGGGAATGCATTTATCAGGGGCTTTTACATTAGTTACATAATTGTTCGCCAAAATTGGAAAAACAGGAAATTATGTACATAGAATGAGGGCTTGCTTCTCAAACAGTTGATGCGCATTGTCGTTTTGGGGGAATTGATTCCAAGCATATCGAGGCTGGCATGGTAGATTCAGCTTGAGCATGTTATGTGGGCGTGTCGTTCGTTATCCTGATATATCCTTCATTCAAAGATGGAATGAAGGAATGAAGCATTCAGGTGCTGCTATGCAACTGGTAATATTTCAACTCAATCGTTCATTTCAAGCTCACATGTCCATTATTGAACATCAATCACAATGAGTATAAAACATTAAACATAAATGTATAAAAGAAAAAATGCGAGGTAAAACTACAGTTCACAAAAGGAGAATATTTCTCCACCAGCACCGTATGTACGAGTACAGTGGTACACTCGATTGTAAAATGGTTAGAACAATTCCGTTTTCGTTTCAGGTGCATGGACGACCAGTGAGTGGACTTCCCAAAGACTTCATCAAATATCGAGCCAAACACACATTTCACTGACACCACTATGTTTTCATAAGAAGGTAGCTTATCATTATAGTTTACTCCCACATTTCTCATGACATGTCAACAGCTTTTGAAGTATAGATTGTGGACAGTACATTTATGTACAAAATGATTTAAATTGTGGACACTTCTGTGGGGCATAAAGTGCAAAAGGTATTTCATTCACGGACAGACATCTGCCTTCCTACTATGAGCTTGTGGTACAACGCCAATATAGTAGCATTGTTCAGTAAAACTTATAGAATAAAAACACTGAAAACTTGTACAAACCCAGCCAATTTAAAACTCATAAATGACATACTTTTTGTTGACGAATGCAGATGAAGCACTGGCGAAAAAAGTAATATTGCATAGCAAACCCAGATGGCAGAAAGAAAAAAACTGAACAGCAGTGCTCACGTTCATCACAGCCGTGAGAAAACCATTTAGGTTTATTCCACATTCGATGACTTCATGCGTATGCTGTTTTCACTAACCCACCAGGAATGTAGAAAATAGCTTTTGGTTCTGTACAAGCATGACATTTTGAGTCATTTGTAGCACGAATAAATATTGTGCATCGTCACGCGAAGGCTCCAAATGTAGGTCTGAAATGCACATCTTGGCCTCTGCGGGATGGTCAGGACAGAACTCATGTAACTAGGGCTTGATTTGTATTGTGAACATACAGCAAGCACATGGTAGATCTCCGGCGACCTTGAAGTTGACTTTGGATGACCTTGACTGGTGTGTCCCAAGGTCACCTTTGACCTAAAATGTGCGAATTGGTTTCTACAGACAAAACTCTTGTAGATTCTGATCAGGTTTATCCCATTAATATGTGTTGGATCTTCAGTTGACCTTGAATATTGACATCAGATGGTCATGACCAGCAAATATCAAGGTCACAATCGAACTGAGATATGTAAATCAGCCTCTGCAGACAAAATTGGTGCAGATCGATCTTAGGGTTGTATTATGGGTATATAGGGAATCATATATTCCAAATCTTTTGCTGACCTAGAACTTCACATCTGATAGCCTTGAGTGGTAACTCTGTATATACATTATGCTTTGTCTGAGTTTGACAAATGTGGAAATTGGCATTTGCCATTTGCAGACATAAGGTTGCCCATTCAGCATTATGTTTGTATTATGAGTTAACATGAATTCATGTATGACAAATCTTTAGCGATCTTCAATTTTAACTCAGGTGACCTTGAATAATTACACTCAAGGCTATGTTATTGAGAGACATAATCATGGAGATAGAGTTTAGGTTTGTATTAGGAGCTTAATTTGTAAAATGATCATTGTACTGTATATCTCATGAAGACAGTGTTCAGGAACATTGTAACAATTTTTACTCTGAAAATAGAACAATCTGAAGAAATTACTGGTGAGCTACATCACCCTTGGTGTTATGATTAAACTGAAGATGAGGTATAGATATTTTATTATTACAAATGCAAACCGAATACTCATCCACATGCAACTATTGACATGGTTTCTACCACACTACAAGGAACAGTCGACCACATGAGCTCAGAAAATAAGGGCAATATTATTATGGGATACATGAACATCGACTAGAATATAAGTGTCATATGAAAACTAATGATTATATTGATGAACTATTCTCATGAAGATTTATACCCACTATCACAAAGCCAAAATTAATCATTCAGTATTGTGCAAACCCTGATTGACCTTATACTAATCAAAACACAGCAAAATATTACATATTTAATCATAACCACTGATGTTTCAGATCAATTTTGTGTCTTTTAATTTGAAGAACATAAACAAAAAAAAAATCACATAACACACACAAAATGCAGAGACGTATTTATGAGGCTAATATGATCAAATTCAAGGGACACAGGTTCAGATGAAATAACACAATGTAACAATGCGGATACATGCAGCATATGGAAATTGTATTTATATATACAGAGATGAAATCAATAAAAACTTGGAGAAAACATGAGATATTTTCACCAAAATCTCAGGTAAGCAAAAACAAAAGTCAGGTTTTCCACAGTAGATCTACTTTCAAGTAGACAACACAACTTTCACAAAGCCACACATTGCGGATACATACACTCGGCAAAAAAAAAACAATAGAAAATATCACACCAGCAGATAATATCATGCACCCCTTACAGTATATGAAGGTTCCTGGAAAACAGGCTTGGGCATGATTATGTCAACTATGGCAACAATGTGTGTAGGGTCACTAGTGCAGTGCCACAGTGATATGTTCATATTGGTACATAGCAGACTCGAACAAAATTAACAACTGTGTTTGTCTAACCGTGCGCTGAATATATCACTTGGATATATTTTAGTAGAATTTCAAAAGAACTAATTGACTAACACAAACATTGACATGGATTGGATCCTGGTCATATAATAAACAAACCTGTTTTTAATTCTCTGTTTTAAAAAAATTCTCTGTTTTTCTCTTAATTCGCATGTAGAGCAGAAACATCATTCAGGCAATATTGAATTAAGTCCCTTCATGTCCCGAAATATATGCAGGCAGTACATATCAGCAAAATTTCTCACTGTAGAAGATGAGCGAATTGAATGAATCTGAAAATTGACAGAAAATTTGGTCCACATATTGAAGTTGCATGATACCACTTAGCATCACAGTAATAGGAACAACACCATATGTAATACAAACCACGATGGCCAAGCCACAGATAGGTATCTACAATGTTGTTGTTCCGGTCTGATTTAGGTGTCTAGTTTATGTCGGGAGCGATTACATGTACTTGGACTAATAAATCGTTTAACATCCGTGCATGGTCATATTTTCACTCGTCCTGTCTTATTTTTCCTGATAAATGTGTTTTTGAAAATACTACTCGAAGATGCAGTAACAAATATCGAATGCCCTTTCAGGATGCAGTAACAATCACTCTGAGATGTTGAGTGATTGTTTTCAATACTAAAGTATGCTTCATTTGAGTACAAATATTAATTTTCATAATGCATATATGGGAATAATGCATATAATTCATACAGTTATGTACGGAGCCCCTAAGAGGACACACCTGTGAGTGAAAGAAAGTTTTTTTTCACGTTCCCTCGCTAAGTTCGACCGCGAAAACTTGATTTTGCTGACGCCCATGACTTCTGAGAAGGTTTGGCTACAAAATCGCGTTCGAACGCGAAAAGATCGCGAGGGAACACGGAAAGATCACGTTCGAACGCGAAAACTTCGCGAGGGAACGCGAAAATATCGCGTTCGAACGCGAAAACTTCGCGAGGGAACGCGAAAAGATCGCATTCGAACGCGAAATTTTTTTTTTCTTAACTCTTGGTTGTGTCCCCTAAGGGGCTCCATACTCGTTCTATACAGATGTAGTGTATTTAAATCGCATTGGCATTGACATCTCGAAACTGTGTGAAAAAAATTTTTCCGCCGACTCAGTCAAAAATTCCAAATAGCCGCCACACGGAGACTGGCGATTCAACATGTTCAAGGGCAACCAAACTCATACATATCAGAGAGGTATATAAGGGGAATCGTTTAAATCAAAAATCTCGAAACTGTCTGAACAGTTTTTGAGAAAATGGCCGCCAAAATTCAAAATTGGGCATTTTTCAACGAAAATGTCCGCCATTTCAAGGAAAATGCGAAAATCAAAAAACGAAAAAAAAACCTTTCCCGAGAATATTTTTAACTATTTTTGTGCAAAATTTCAGGAAGATTCGACCATAAACTTTAAAGATAAAAATGTGGACGGACGACGGACGGACGGACGGACGGACGGACGCCGGACGCAACGCCATGCCAATAGGTTATCGGGCCATAGGTCCGGTAACCTAAAAATGGGAACAAACTTCTGAAGCTCGGCTTCTGAAGCACAGTCATTTTGTGGGCAGTAATGGGCTTTACAACCCACAGTCTACTGACTGTACATGTAAGCAGCCACGAGTCTACGCTGCACCAGCCTAGTGTCGTCCCAGCTTGGACAGATTATCGATCGACCCAGGCCTATGTAATGTGTTTCAATGACTTCTGAATAAGTTCAATTCCAAGCAAAATGGTATGTCCAATTGAAAAGTGAAGATACTGAATATCCTGAACGGTCAAGTTTCTGTTCAGATTGTTAAAAAATACCTCATATTTTAGCCCTAAACATTTCTGCTATATGTCTTAATTGATCTCACTTCACTACCACCAGCGTGTGACTGTCTGGATGTGTGAGTGCTGCCACCTGATGAGCGATTCAGGAAGGTTGGAATACTACTCCAATATTGGAAGACTACTACTTTTATATTTTGCCTAATGCTATGTAAAACGATATGTCCAATGGGAAAGTGAAGATACTGAATATCCTGAACTGTCATTTTAAAAGTTTCTGTTCAGATTGTTAAAAAATTACTCCAAAAAATGTTTCGAAACATTGCTGTTGTATCTCTTAATTGATCTCACTTCACTACCACCAGCGTGTGACTCTTTGGGTATGTGGGTGCTGCCACCTGATGGGTGATTTGGGAAAGTTGTAATACCGTTCTAATAATCGAATATTCTACTTTTATACTTTGCTCAATTCTGTGCGAAACAGTATGTAAAATCGGAAAGTGAAGATACTGAAAATCTGCACTTTCTCAGTTTCTGTTCAGATTGTTGAAAAACTACTCCGAAAATTAGCCCCCACATCGTCTGTTGTATATTGATCTCAGTTCACTACCACCAGTGTGAGACTGTTTGGGTGTGTGGGTGCTGCCACCTAATGGGTGATTCATGAAGGTTGGACACTTATCCAGATAACCACGACTCCTCATGCCTTGGTTAATACTTTGTTATCATTCATGACATAGCTGTGAAGGTGACCATTATTCTCCGACACTTCTATAGATGACACCAATCTATATCATTTAATACATGTATATCATTTAATACACGGTCCTGAGGCCTTTTGTGGATGTCAGTCATTCACTACCGTGTATATTAGCCATTTTTATGCTATTCAATATAATTTAACTTTCTGATGATTCTATGATTGGATTGAAGATATAAGTAATGCAAGTGGAATCACTTGTCTATTGTACTATTGTGATGTTGCTGGACATACATGAGTGTGTCAGATATCAGAGCTCAGAGATTGTATCAGAGCTTGAGAGCATAATAAGGATTCATCGACACCTGTTGATCAGTCGGCTAATCTACAAAATACGCTCTAACCAAATAATTTCCATTGATATTCTGTGAAATGTATTTATTTGCCAACAACTGATGAACAAGCGTTGAAGATTGAGTCATCCACTCTTATTGACTCTGATGTTGGCCCAAAGTGTTGTCTATAATAATGGAGGAAACTCTTGAACCTGGCGAAAGCCGAATGTGCCCGCTTTTGCGACCACATACCATAGCACAAACTTCCGAGGCCGCGGGTTAAACTCGCGCTTTATAAGACCGCAATTGTGGGAATCCAACTGACTAACCGGATATAATAACGGATACAATTTGGGATAAAATACCATTCAGTAATGTACAAGAAGTACAAAGTAATATGATTCATAACTACTAGGGCTATGATGAAAATTATCCCAAAGGCTAAGAAAGACTACCCAACAATATATGTTTATATTCAATTCTACATTTGTAAGTCGCGACAGCCATTTTTTCCTGTGATCTTCAAAATGTCAAATTCAAGGTCATGACAATATTGAACACAAATCATTTCGTATGTGTTCATAATTGATTCCTAAGCTGTAAAGTCGATAAGAAGCGAGACATTAGTCATTTTGTGCTCTGACCTTGAAAATGAGATCAAAGGTCAAGTTGAAGCTCATGAAAATATTCAGCATATGTCATTTACTGATGTCCACAATTGGTCTTGAGCTGTAAAGTTGATGATAAGTAACATATTAGACATTTCGTCTAATGACTTTGAAAATTATGTCAAAGGTGGAATTCAAGGTCATCAAAGGAATTCAGCTTACAACATTTCCGATACGTCCACAATTTATTCTCAAGTTGTAAAATCGACAGTAAGCGAGATATTGGCCATTTGTTGCTTTGACCTTGAAAATGAGATCAAAGGTCATGATCGAGGTACATGTAATCAGAATATTCTGACTGTATGCACAATTGATCCTAAGCTGTAAAGCCAATAATAAGCTAGATAAAAGCCATTTTGTGCTCTGACCTCAAAATGAGGTCAAATTCAATGTCAGGACAATACTCAGCATATATCATTTCCTATGCGTTACAATTGATCTGTAGGCTCTAATCTTGAGTTTAAGTGAGGTATTAGGCATAATGTTTCCCATTATGGGGCTGGGGGCCAACAAACTATGGTACCAACTCGACCTGACCCATACCGTTGGTTCCCGAGATGGGTTTGGAAGCAATGGCAAGGCATCGAGGGACATCCCTTGAGAGAAACCTGGGCAACAAGAAACTGATAACTGCGATCAATCGGAGCCTGGGACCCAAACAGGGACCGTGTTCCTATCGGATCTTGGTACCCGATCGGGTCCCAGGAGTCGATCGCCACTTCGTAAAATCTTGGTGGCTGAGACCCGATCGGAATCTGGGAGCCGAGCGCCCACATGTGACACATGAGCATCAGACACAGACTCGGAAACATGAAACATGGAGTGAACGTTGAAGAAAGATCGTGCCAGGCTAGCTGGGCAATCAGTCAAACTACGAACACTCGACAACTTGAGGGTGAAATGCCGATATCAGTGAGCGGCCCACCACGTCTCGCACGACACCTGTGTGGCTAAGAATCGCACGGTCAGGTGGGGGAGAGGGAGGGGGGAACAAAAACTGAAAGATTATCTAAGTTAGAGCGAAATTCCTGACAGTCTAGAAGGGACAGGGCGTCTTCATTCAATGTTAGGCACGATTTAAAAAAAAAATTGCAGTGAATAGATTTTGAGAAAAAGGCTGCCAAAATGTAAAATTGGGCATTCTTCTCTCTGGTAATAATGCAGATAATAAATCATGTTTTATAAATAATAACAATTCATCAATTTATTCACATAAAACAGGACTGGTAATGCTGCACATAGAGACGAGTGACATGTGACAGATTCACAAACATTTTGTATCTTGTCCACACATGAAACTCAGTACAATACAGTAGAGAATCTAACAACATTTCACTGTGAAAAATTCTTTGAAATTACACTCTCTCTTGATACTCTGAAATTTCACATGATTCCCGATAATGATGACGTTTGACATCATGTTTATATGTTTCCCTTATATAATATTATATAATATTATGTCTGGATTTATCCTGTTATTATTTATATTTTAGTTTAGCATTTAGTTTTAGTTTAGCATTTTAGTTATTTATATTTAACTAAAATGCAGTTACAGATTTCAATGACTAAGGAATTGTTACAATTGTACACTGCAAGATATCGCTCAAGTTTTATCAGAATAAAAATATAAAGGATAAAATTGATACACTATCGTAAACAGATTCTAGGGACGGAAAGATGGCTAAGATCATTGAAAAGCTGAATAAACCATAAGTAGATGGACTAACTGACTAAAAACCATACACTAATCGGACTAATCAACTGGACATAAGATAGAACACACGTACATCATATGTAGAAATAAACATCATGTTGTCTGAGTGAAACGGGTAATGCACATAATAACAATAAAAAAGCTTCGTCTCTGACACAATTTTGGTTAATTTCTGGGGTTAAGTATGAATGAATTTCAAATTTTGGCACAATTTGCTATAATTTTCAATTATTTGCTCCCTTTTAAATGAAACCTCCTTTACATTATAAGTATACAAGACATTGTGGAAGAGACTATTTGCATGAATCGGCGCATATGATGCCGGAAATGAATCTTAAATCTGACACGCAACAACTAGACGTTATGTCGCTACCTACGCAAGGTTGTATCTCCTCATCAGGCCACGAGCTCCCTGACAACTTACAGAATGTCATTGAATGTAATAAGGCAAGCTAGACATAGGATATTCTCTACTTCACTGTAGGGTATCTCGTAATGTAGCATTATGCTTGTAGCAGTGAAGTTTGTTCTGGATCAGTCACATACTAGTAGCATACATATTCAACGGATATAGAAATGTGACATGCTCCAAAATGCACTCTAATGACGCCAGTGAAGTTTGAATTCACCAAAATATTTCAAAAAGTGAATGAAAAGTTTGGAGTCACTTTTGTGTGACTGATACTGTTGAAAAAAATTGGCACTTGAATGTTTTCCCAATCACTGCATGGAAACAATTTATGTACATTTTTTTTCGAAAAATTCTGCACAAAATATCATGGTCAAACATTCCCATGTTTGTAATTTTATCAAGAATTTGAGTGCGCTTTGCTGAATCCATGAAAAGCACATACAAAACTACTAAAAACATTTTTTTTGCATAATTGTGCAAAACCTGTAGATAGAGTTTGAGGAAACTTTGATAACAGTTTGTGCATTACAGCCCCCCCACAGGACTTCTTGCTAGATGAGGACTTGAGACAAATACATGTATCGTGGGTACAAAAATTCACCTGGTTCGATTCGAGAGATACCTTGTGAGTGAGTGATCACAGGTCGAAAAAACAGCACTAACAGTGTGGTGTCAAGTCTTGAAAAAATACAAGGTTGAGATGTTATTTTGGTGTGAATCGCTTAAATCGAGGTGAACAGTTATTATCTACCGGCTGCTGAAGTTGAAAAAATTAAATATGAAGTCACAATGTACACAATTCACAAGTTATCTGAGAGATGTTTTAGGGAAACCTTACACTGATTCCACATACGGACATACATGTATACTAGCGTCACAGGTAAAGACATAGCGCTGCATTGATTGTGACCTTTGATCAAACTAAGTCTCCATATCTGGACGTACATCGTATCATACTGACGAAAAAATATCCTTCATGTTTACAAGTGTCCAAAACTTATCTCCTACATATACACATTCATTTAAATACGTATGTACAATTTATGAAAAAAGCTAACGAATATCACAGCATGCTCTCTCCCTCTCTTTCACTCTCTACTTGGATGGTGGCCAGTCGCCACTCAGTAATGTCGGACCTGTAATCGATTATTCCCGTCAAGTTCGATTCTAACTCGTCCACTAGGAGGTAAGTGGCTGGACGCTGTGACCTCGCGCTCAGCGGCCTCGTAATCTGCTCTAGACGCGGCGGTGGGGTACTCGAAAGTCTTCGCGCTGGACGGCGGTAGAAGGTCGAAACCGTTGAGTGTTGGTGCTGCGTCGTGGGTGGGGTTTTCCCGGTTGAAGGTGGGGTCAAAAGTCAGTGGTTCGCTGGGTAATTCCCGTTCTGGTCGGGACTCCAGGAGTGTTGGATGCTGGTCAATGTTGTCTGCAAGGTCTGGGACTGTGAGCGGGGCAGGTTGACTTTGAGTGGACGATGCTCTGAGCAGTTTTTCGTCAAGGAAAGTATGTATAATGTAGAGAGAATTGTGGCAATACTGCAGGAAATGCAAGTAAGGAAACTAGATTGTGTGAATAGTGCTTGATCATGTGGTGTGACAGTCGAACGGAAGTTATGTTTATTCATCTCTCATTTTCGATGAATTTCTATGAGCGAAGGGAATTTTGAATGAGGATTTTGAAAGTACCAGTTCGAAACGTGAATAAAGGCGTGATTGTTTTAACAATTCATGATATACAAAGCTATCTACATACATAATTATATATCAGACATTTGCAATACATTATGGATATATTACAAAAATATTCTATTATTATCCTATTCCTGTGCTATTCAGAGTTTCCCATGACTTGAAGACCACAGTGTCCATGTCAAAGGATACAAAGTGTTGTGATTGGCGGACACGTCCAGTCCGAGTTCTGTGAGTGCTTTGCTGAAGGCCTTCTGGCTGACGGAGTTCTGCTGAGTTGAGTCGTCGCAGGCCCCGGGACGAATTCTATTGATGTCACGCTTGAACTTCTCCAACCATTCTCGGTTGTGGGCGAGTTTGTTTGTGGTTACCGCGGGAACAGGATCATGGATGACTGTACGATATGGCTTGATTTGGTCCCTGTGAAAGAAAGAAAAATTTCTCCCAATGTTCTGACGTATTACATAACCTATATACATATTCACGATGAGATTTCATGATGCTGTATTCAGATTGATGGACATTCGTATACACCTGGTATACGGTAATATTGACACAAGAACAACGAGGATGTTCAATTGACCAATCAACAGGCGGGCAGCATTAGAGTACGGGTCTGTTTTGGTACCTAACCACTAAGGTATGAAACAGTGCTGCCAGCAGGCGATTGCAGATATTCTAGGAAATCGAACATTGAAAGGCACCTCGCAGTATTTTATATCCAAAGATCTTGTACCATAGATCCAGAATCAACAGAAACTTCGTACTTTACCTTATAGAGGCGGTGCTGTAGTTGTAGCCCACCCCCAGGCTACCCGTGAAGGAGGGTATCTGCTGATCTGTTGTCATACAAAATACATCAATATTTAGCATAAACTTCTTGATATCTTTCGTCAATTATTATAACTATGATCAGATACATCTAGTTTTTTTTTTATTAATACACACTATCCACAAATTTGAAAAGTGAAAAAAACATGCAAGATTGAAAAATTATTTTTCCATGCTCAACTGATTTTTTTCTTTTTTCCAGTTTATCAGCTTTCAGTTAAGAACTAAATCAGTTTCTAACATTGACCATATAATAAAAGCACAAATGGATACCGACAAACAAAATAACGGTACACGACAGACCTGGGAAGTATTTGCTCCACTTTTTTTGAAGGGCGTGCTCAGCCTCGTCAAACTTTGAACCGAACTGAACACGATGTCTTGGGTCCATCCTACAAATAACGATAAAAAATTCAACTTTATAAGACCTTCAATCCACACACCTTATGCATAAAATCAGCTTTAATATACGCATGTAATTTTGGTAGGTCATTTCTGTGATATTTTGTATCATAGAATTATGTGTTCATGGAAGCAACGGTAACTCTTGGTTGGAAATTTCTGATACATTTTGAGGAATCTGCTATCGTGATCATTATCATCATGCCAACTGAGCATTTTTCCAATTTTTTTTTTTTTTTTTTTCAATAAAGTGAACAAGTTCAGGTGATACAGCACCACAACATTAGTTTGAACAAGTGGATATCGACAATTGTCTGGAGTTCGTCACGTACATGAAAGGGTTTTGAGATGAGCTGTCTGGTGGCACTGGTGTGGTGTAAGCTGATACTGGGTTTCCCGAAAACCCGAACGACGTGAGAGTCCGGGAATACCCGGGTGTGACGGAAACTGAAAGCGAAGAAACAATTTTTTTTTTCTCCAATGACAAAATTCACGATGATTAATTTCTCTATGATGCAAGTACTAGACTTTTATTTTTGCAGCAAATTTCAAAAATATCTTTTCCCTGAGAACATATTAACGCAACAGTTTGATTTCAAAATGTCAACAACAAGTAGTGAAGAAAGTCACAGTTAAGATTGACATTTTCACATGGAATAGGTCACCTGGGTGCGGTGTTGGTGAGGGCCCTGAGCTAGATTTCTCATATCCGATGTATTTTTTGACGTCTTTGATCTCCCTCAAGACCTTCATGATTTGTGCGCCGAGCTGTGAACTGTCACCAGGAGGCGCCTGGCTGCCGCGTTTACTTGAGCGTTGGGGACCTGAAACACCATTACGCATCACTAATATAGTCATCATTATATCAGCATATATATACTATAAATTTCAGCAGATGCACTTTTTATTTTAAGTCAAAGTCAATGGTAGAGCATGGGTTGAGTACAGTGGTCCCCCCTCAGATAAGACCCCCCTCAATAAAGATTTCCCCCTCTGTAAAGACTTTTTCTTGTGTTGCTAGGATTACTTTAATACATTTGTATGTCAAAGAACCCCTTTAAGACACCCCCTCAAACATGTCAAATAAGACCTCCATTTTATGGCAGACGGGTAGGTCTTATCTGAGGGAGACCACTGTATTAACACAGGAATTGTTATATTATATACTGGGGCATAATTTGTTTGTTTTTAATTATTTGCACCGGAGAATTGTACATGACTGTCTCCATCTTTTTTTACAGTAGTGTAAAAACAAGTGAACGTCTCTATCCCTTCCACATTGTTATCATTACTCGGGTGTTCAAGATATACAGAGACCTACAGACAACGAAAGAATGCTGGAAAGTTTTCCCAACCATATCTCATTTTTTAGTCTTCGAGAACGATGCTAACTACACAATACCTGTAAATTCGTCGACATTATACTCAGTGATGCTGATGCCACTGCTTTCATCGGATGAGTCGGTCAGTTCCAAGTCGGACATGTGGAGAGGCTGGCTATGACCGTGGCCAAAAGGACGGAACTGGTCATCTTCTTCCGTCTGTGAGTGTGTGTGGTGGGGGAGGGTTAGTGAAATAGGGAGATTTTATATACGGTAAGTTATATATTTATATATTTATTTATATACGGTAAGTGTTTTTTCAAACATCAACATCTCATTGTCCCACTCATTTGTTTTTTTCAGAATGTTTTAGGTTATACAGTGGACAAAAGTAAGTGGAAACAGCCATTAATTCTTTTATCGATAAAGCAGAGTAACGTAATGAGTTTGAATAATAAAATTCATGATATTATTCGGACATGTTGAATAAGGCAGAGACTCATGTTTTGCCTCTGTGATTGCCATAGTCAAAAAAATATTCAAAGTATATAAACAAAATTATAGATCATAGTGTGCTAGAATGGAAAGAGGTCGTACCGTTTCCTGTTGCAGGGACTGTTCCAGTTGGCGTAGTTTGAGCTGTTTTTCCTTGAGTAATCGGGACCCGGCAGACATGTTTAGCTTGAGAAGGTCGATCTCCTGAGCCTCACGATCCAAATTTCCCTTGATGTCGGCGAGCAGGGCTTCATTGATCGGGCTCAGACTTGCACCCTGAAGACGAAAGGTTTGGAGACATTAAAACGCAGGTTTACTAGGGAACATCATGTGGTGAAAATATAACCCATAACCCATGCAAATATACATAAACAACCACACTTTTCATTTTATAGAAACGATTGGAGAGATCCGTTGATTGGGCTCACACCTGGGAACGTAGAAATATAATATACATCTGTATATTACATGTATATACATGAAATCGCAGGTTTACGAGGGCAAACATTGCGGGCTGACATCATTCTCTGTTGTGCAATTCAACTTGTAAGAACATTGGTGCATGATAGGGTATTATTTACCATTTGGAACAACTACTTGATTCCAATAATTTAAATTCTGCATGTATATGTAGGTTGTAAGGGGTTGAACATTTAGTATACATGTAATTTTGGAATGGATAAAATCAACGATGGATTTTAATCCATGCGAATCAAATAAACCATCAAACGATGTCACATCCACAGAACCACAAAAAGGAGGTATATTTCACAAAGAATCAAAATCTACTTTTGTCGAATAAGTCCAGAATTTAGCCCACTAACTTCCACCCTAAACACTAAACTCACACAGTCTGCGAAAGTCTTTGTGAAATAGGCCCCAGACTCAGACCGTGACGGATACTGACCCCGTTCTGTAGTATCGCGCGGTCCTTGTTGTATTCCTGCAACATGGCGCGGTGCCGCGTCTCCATCTGACGGACGTCTTGCTTGCGTCTCATCAGGAACTCCTTGGCTCTGTCGATGGCGCTTGACTCCCACGATAGCTGTTCTCGTAGCACGGATTTACTGGGTTTTTTTTGGTGTGTTTTTTCGCGAAGGGGGGGGGGGGGGGGGGTGGGAGGGGGAAGGGATGATGATGATGAGGCAATGTATATTTCAAGTTGAACTTGAATTACTCAGCCATCATATTTAAACAACAATTTTTAGTGAAATATCTCTAATTTAGTATCTGAGCCGGGGTTTTTCTCGTGACATATTGCTCTCAAATCAGCAACAGAGCATGAAAAGCTTACGGACTCCATTTTGTTCATTTTACAATGTATCACAGTCTTGCACTACCTTGCCAGTTTTGAGATTTTCTTCTTGAACTCCCGCAGCTCCTCATCCAGCGCAAGCGAGTCGTCTTCATCATCAGAGGCCCAGGCCTTGTGTCCCTGGAGGAAACGGGACATAATTTGTCAATACTTACTGCTATGATAAACACATGAATACCGTACTCCTAAGATAAACACATGGACACATCTACTATGGACAGGAGTGTTTACCATAGAAGCAGAAGTATGGCAACATTAGGGTACAAGTGTGGCAGAATCTTGTGACAGCAGTGGAGATTTTATCATTTTATCACAAATTCAAAACTGTTATGCCGATACCCAGGCTGATATATTTAGACCCGAATATCGAACATGATCGATTGTGTTCAAAACAATGCCAGCTACAACAAGTCCCGTATTCTGTTGAAAAACTCTCCCCACATTTACCTTTCTTTCCTTTGTTTTAGCTGGTACCGACTCTAATGTTGCATCCCTTTTCCTGACTTGGTTTATCTCGATGTCCTTCTGCAGAATATTCAACATTATTAAATGTCAAGTAAGTCAACGGAAAATGGCAATTCTATTGCATGCATTTGCTACAAAGACAGATTTAAAATTTCCTCTGTTCATTCGCATATTCTAGAATGATGAAAATGAAGGTAGATTATACATGTAGAATAGATTGTCTTGAGACACAAACTCGCACAGTTAATTTTTGGTACAGGAAACTAGTTTAAATATTTAAACTTTTTAATTGAAGCTTTCGATGCAATACGAAATACAACATAATACATGAAAAACTGTCACAACATTGAAGGATTCTAAGATTAATTGAATCTAATTATATAACACGGTATAAACTGATGACAGGGTTAGTCAAAGAACAAAGGTGAAGGCAGATGTGGATGCAAAACTGAAATGGAAATCATATCTGAGTATTTCTAAGAATTAGTTCAAAGCACACGTAATATGTTAGGTGTTCGATGGATGGTTGATATTTTCAATGGATCAGCCCCCTTCTATCACTCCATGAACTCACAGTTACTTTCAATTTGCTGCCTTTTTGCCCTGTACAAAATGATCGGGAATTTCCCACCGAGGAAAATCCATGAACGGCTCCTACAGGTGCGGAACTTTGTAATTCGCTGCACGGGGTTCCCTTACTGAGCATCGATTGAATCCGCGACGTCAAATTCAACCAATCAGAATTCAGCAATCCTCCTGTGCACATATCCGAGCTATTTTTTGTTATTTTCCGATTGGCTATCACTCCGGAAGAGGCCTTTGTATCTCCTGATTGTGGACAAAGATAGTATGTTTCCGCCGTGTTATGCATCGCAGTTTTACATCCAGAAATGGACGAATTATTTTCTTGAACATTGTCTGGTTGGAAGACTATTTCATCGGCATCGTCCTGAATTATATCCTGATTTTTCGTGATTTCCAGCGAGTCCTTTGTTTGGTTAAAATTGCTTTCAGTGATTGTCGAGTCAGATGACAGATTCAAATCATTATCGTTTCTTAGTTCCACCTGGGCTGCTTTCAGTTCCACAGAAACGTCCGCGAAAACAAGTGAGGAATCTCCGAAGGCAACACTTTTTCCGCTTTTCAGGAAGAAATGGCCAGCGCTGAGGGTCTCCTGTGTCGATTTGTGAGCATAGAAGCATAAGTGTAACACGAAAATTTGAAGAATATCTGCCTCAACCACAGTGTATATTACAAACCGTTACATAAAACTGCAGTGAAATTAGTGCAAGAAAGTTGATTAAAAAAAAAAAGTAATGTGCACTATAGACTACAATGTAATTAAACGAAGCAACCAAAATCTAGCAACAAATATTAACACACAATTTACATGTTTCCTCCACCACTGAATCAAATAAACTCAAAGGCATAAATCATAGTTTGCAAGTGCGCCACAATTTTTAAGGCAAGTATCACAGTATTTACAAAGACACAAAATCTGAAATAAAATACACCCTTTAGAAAGCCTGAACCACTAATACACCAGCCAGAATGTACTGTTGCCATAGTTACCCCATCTAGACTGTCTTCTAGGTTTCTATGGTTACTGTCATCAAGGTCCTGATGGTGTCGGGCGATTTCCTCTCTTTTATCCTTGAAAATTTTGTCCAACTGAAAGAACAAAATTCACCACAAATTTCAAACGAACTGACTGATTATAAAATATTTTTATGTGTTTTGTACCAATGCCTTCCAGACTGGCCGAAACCTGATGCAATTATTTTTTAGTAGTACTACAGCTGGAACTACTTTCTCCTCCTGACCTTTTCACTGTATTCATCCTCCAGGTTGCGGACGTTTTTCTCCTGTTCCTGCCGCAGACGAAGCAGTTCCGTCTCGTGTTCCTCCTCAAGCCGTGATTTCTCGTCTTTATGCACTGTCTCCATCTAGTGGCAGAAAATATGATTACGGATGCATCAGCAAACATAACATATGACAATATTGAGAGACAGAATGCATGGAAGTTCTATATTCAGCATACACAGAACCAATTAATTTTCACACGCGTAATTTGAAATATCTCCCCTGGCAATTCAACTATTTCATCCAGGTCAGTATTTCAACCAATTACATTGTAGAAGACCCACTTCAATTTAACATACTTTTATTGCATTATCTGCTGTATTTGAATGAACATTATTCATTTTTTGTATCATTTTGTACATCCAATCCCGAAGAACAAAAATTCACCTCTTTCCGTAGGTTTTTCTTGATGCGTTTGAGTTTTTCTTCCTCGGCGGTAACCTTGTCTCTCTGAAAGAACAGTGGGAAGTTTTTTAATTGTACCAATATTTGGAACGGTTTTTGCCTTACAAACATCCTCCTGTTTCGTCAATATGTCGCTGGTGAGCAATGTGGTACAAAAACTAATATGACTATTCATCACGCTCAGCAAGAAATGCCTACATAATTGAAGGCAAAATGGCAACAGGCATGGATAGGAATTGTAATATTTCACTAGATCTTTACGTGAACAGCTCGATATAATTCCAAGTAGTTCACTAATTAATCGCTACTCAATTAGCCACTGAAATAGATTGCAAAGATTTAAAAGCCGCAGTTTTGCATCTAATTACCTCGGATTCTATTTCGCCTCTGGCGTCCTCAATTTCGCGACTCAACTTTTGCATCTGATTGTGTGACGAATAGAACAAGCACATAGTTATAATACTGGCTTCGTTTCATAGCATTGGGAAGCACATACTACATGTAGCAAGCAGATCTACTTTTCCCTGAATGATTCCGAATAACCAAAAAAATTTCAGTTTCTTATCACTCATCACAGATACAAAAATCACCAAAACTCCTCCACATGTATTTACATTTTAATTTTCCACGAAAACTCAACATTCCAACAACTGCAAATGTATCGAAGCCATTTAGCATGTTCAGTCACTTGCCTCCAGTGTATGATCTGTTCGTAGAGACTCCAGTTTCCTGTTGTGCTCAGACTGTAGACGCTCGAGGTCCTTCTGCTGTTGCGCCTTGAGCTCGGTGCGACGTTCCTTCAACACGTCTTCCAGCTGGGGGAGAGAAAGTCACTACCATAGAGACCATGTGCTACCCCGACGCCATTCAATTATGATTTCAATTACCCTTGGAAATAACATCTTTCCACTACAAGCCAAGATAAGATACCCCAATGTTTTCATCACACAGGTTAAAGTACTCCCTACCCTCATGGCTTAGGCCCTCACCCTGTCAGTCCACAACCCCCCCTCCCCCACCCCCGGACTAAAGTGTGATGCCTTACCCCCCTCTCTAAGTCCTCTATGGCTCTCTGTCTCTCTCTCGCGGCTTTCAGTTCGACCTCCTGCGTCTCGCGCTCTTCTTCTTGGCGTCGCTCAAGCTCCTCTCGCAATGTCTTCATCTCCTAGGCAGCCAACCACACAAAGAAAACAGTTGATACATAATGTCTGTGCTGTTTAATTGCACTTTTCGAAGTTATTTTCATGTTGGCATTTTCTTTTTCGAAACGAAAAATTCCTTCGATTTCTGCGAACTATACCAAGTACTAGAATGATTCTAATTGCTTCACGAGCACATTAGATCATGATTATTTACAAAGCATCATTAAAATACTAAAAGACTATGTACCGGCAATATACAACTGCTGACTAATACGACTAAATGACACTGCAATATAGTATAACACCATTGATTATTTATTATCTATTTGTAGATTTGGATGGAGATCCGCACTTTTTCATGTCTCTGCTCCAAGTCTTTGCGCAGTTCGCCCATCCTCTCCCGATGTTTTCCTTCGAGATCCTGTTGTTCTCGCTCAAGTTCGCTCTGCATCTGAGTCCGCATCCGATCCAGGGTCTCCTCTCGGTTCGTTTCCAATTTATTTTTCTCATCTTCAAGCAATTCATGCACCTGGCGTCCCAAGTTATATTTCTTGAATATTTGACACGATTCGGTGGTATTTTTTGCTGGCTAATCAACTATGGGCTACTTAAGACTTCACAAGCATGCAAGCAACTTTCTATAGTAAATCATGAAGTACTTGTACTGATCACATATTGATAAATAGGATATGCATGGTAGATGTAAAACATCATTTGGGATAATGACATTTCATCAGCAGAACACGGGTAATTTTACTATTTAATCCATGATTCATTCAATATTTACAGTTCATATTGGACCGGTTAACGATTCCGTGTCTGCATCCATGACGGGATGGGGCAATCCCAGTGGGAAATCCCATGGTTATGTGGTTATACCTGTTGCTGGATTTTGTCTCGAGCGGCTTTCTTTTCGTCCTCCAGGCGAGAATGTTGATCTTTCTGCAGTGAATCAAGCTCTTTCCGGATGTCGGCAAGAGCATATTTCTTCTCTTCTCTAGGAATATCGCAGGAAAAAAATGTGTGTTTTTGTTTTTGTTGAGAAAAGAAAATCTGCACAAGAAAAGCACTCACTTCTTGTAACCACAGAATATCGCACCTGAGTTTGGTTTCTTCATTCGAAGTTTCTTTCTGATATTTTTCCTTCAAGGAGCTCAATTCTTTTTCTTTGCTTTTCCTGAGCTTTTCTTCCTCTTCGTCCAGTTCTTCTTTGATTTTTTGCTGTATTTTTCTGACAGAAGAAAAAAACCATCTCAATATTGCTACTACTTTTGAAAAGTGCCATAACGATTCCACACAGTACTGGCCCTATTGTTATTTTACAACGAATACATCTTTATCCAGTTTAATTTTCAAGCAATCACTCTCACCAATACTATACTTTACAATCCGCACATACTTGAGGGAAGTTTCCTTGTCCAGTTTCAGTTTCCGTTCCTCCTGGGCCAATTCCTTCTGGATTTGTTCATTCAGCTCCTTTAGCTTCTGTTCCTTGTCCTATGCAAGGGGCAAAACAACTCCATCATTTAAGGTATACACGTACATGTATGAGGTGTAATGATGACACTTCTGCTCGGAAAATTCCCAAAATGTTCGCTGTAGTGTAGTGTATATCATGGTATAGCGCTATTTCACTATTACTGTATAATATTTACAAAGATAAGGATTTTTTCGGACATGTATCACAACAAGAAATGCATTGCCATATCTATCATGTCTATACTGACATAACAATGTAGTGGATACCAACAAATTTCAAAACAGTATTTACCATAATACATAAACATCAACGAATATCAGTGAACGTCAATGTAAGTTTGCCCAGGTGTACACACATTGAGGTCAAAGAATGAACATTAAACATGAATATCATAGTCATGAATATTCACGACTCCGCACCTCGAGTAGCTCTAGTTTCCTGTCCTCCAGTTCCCGCTGTAGCCGCTGTTTGAGTTCGTCCAGCTCGGAGTTGTGTTTCTCCTGGATGGACGCTTCGACTTGTTGTCGTTCATCTACAGCACGTCTATCGGGGGGAAAATGAGCAGAAATTTCTTTGATTTATTTTTTTTGTATATATGTCACATTTTTAAAATGTTTGATCTTTTGGAACCTCTTTGGGATCATTTCAGTTCCCCATCCTGACTGTTATGAAATACATTGGTCCCCCTCAGATAAGACCCCCCTCAATAAAGACTTCCCCCTCTGTAAAGACTTTTTCTTGGGGCACTAGGATGACTTTAACATGTAAATGAACCCCTCTAATCAGACATCCCCTTCGATAAGACCTTAATTTTGTGGCAGAAGGGTAGGTCTTATCTGAGGGGGACCACTGTATTGATTATTAATCTTGAAACTGTTAACTAATAGAATTGATCATTATTTGTCTTAACTAAACAGATATCAGTCTGTTGCAGGTATATACATTTCAAGGTTTTATACTCATAAATTCATGCGAAATCAAGGCCTCAGTTTCAATGGTTTCAAAGTTTCTCAAAGAATATATATCAAAATTCAGTTACAACCATTCTCAACTGGGCATATCCCAAACCCTACTGTAACATTTGAACTGAGAAAAGCAGTTATCACTCACTTTTCAGCTGCTGCGGCCAAAATCTCAGCACGTTTTCGCCGTTCGTCATCTGATATCGTGGTAGCCGATTTCCCACTATCCGTACGTTCCTCTTTTTTCTTTGACTCGACAACGGAAAGACTCTTGCCGGTGGGGTCCAAGCGCTCGGTGCCCTGCTGGGAGGTTGTAGATTTGATGGAATGGCTGCCAATTTCAAAGTCCTGCAGAGGGGGCAGAAAGTAACAGCCATGCAAACAAAAGCTGTACAACATTGATCACATCATTCTGAGGAAAGCTGAGGAGGCGGATGGCCTCAAAATCACACACAAAAACGCTTCCAAAAGCAAAACAAATGCATTTAATCATATACATATTGATCAAAACTAGATGCTTCCAGTCGCCTACGACCGCTTGGGTGTATCCCCCGTAGCCCTATCATCCCTGTTGCCCCAAATATATCACTGTTAAGTGTGAAAAAACTAGAGCGAGGGGTAAAAAAGATTACCAGAGAAATGCAAAATCTTAAGCCACAACTGTTTTTTTTTCGACCAAAATTGCTGCATTGATCTTTCAAGATAACTGAAGGTCGAAATCAAGAACACCACCAAAATCACTGCATACGAATTTCTATTTTGACATATTCGATAAAATAACGAAATTACAGCCAGATCAATCTTTTCACCTAAAGTTATATTTCAACTCAGAATATTTGACAAACTCGGTTCAAAGTTGAAATTCAAAGTAAAAATTGACCAAAACTGCATTTCAAGTTGAAGAAATTGTAGCCAGATCGAACTTTTCACCATAAGTTATATATTAACTCATAATATGTGCCAAGCTTGGTTTTAAGTTGAAATTCAATGTAAAAGTTGACCGAAACTGCATTTCAAGATGACGAAATTGGAGCTAGATCTAACTTTTCGCCATGAGTTATATTTCAACTCATAATATGTGCCAAACTTGGTTTCAAGTTGAAATTCAATGTAAAAGTTGACCAAAACGACGAAATTGGAGCTAGATCTAACTTTTCGCCATGAGTTATATTTCAACTCATAATATGTGCCAAACTTGGTTTCAAGTTGAAATTCAATGTAAAAGTTGACCAAAACTGCATTTCAAGATAAGGAAATGGGAGCCAGATCGAACTTTACACCATAACTTATATTTTAACTCATGATATGTACCAAACTTGATTTCAAGTTGAAATTCAAAGTAAAAGTTGACCAAAACTGCATTTCAAGATAACGAAATTGGAGCCAGATCAAACTTTTCACCATAAGTTATATTTGAACTCATAATATGTGCCAAATGTGGTTTCAAGTTGAAATTCAAAGTAAAAGTTGACCAAAACTGCATTTCAAGATGACAAAATTGGAGCCAGATCAATTTTTTCACAAAAAGGTCTATTTTCACCCCAAATATGCTCAAAATATGATTTGAATGTGAAATTCCAATTACCTGGTTAAGTTCAATAATGAATGTTTCTCGTCTCAACTATTTTTTTGAGGTAAATACACTTAACTACCAAAAATAATGTTAACTTATTTGGTTACAGCCATAAAGTCTTAACTATTTTTTATTGTGGCCAATAATAGACTTAACTAGTAAAAATAAAACTTTTTCGGTTAAACCCATGAAATCTGTACTGGACAAGACCTTGCTGAGCTCAATAATAAATGTTTCTCGTATTAACTATTTTTATTGAGGTCAATAATAGACTTAACTAGCAAAAATAATGTTAACTTATTTGGTTAAAGCCACAAAATCTCTACTGGACAGAATCTTTACCTTGTTGAGTCCAATAATAAATATTTCTTGTCTTAACTATTTTTATTGTGGTCAATAATAGACTTAACTAGTAAAAATAATGTTAACTTATTCAGTTACACCCATGAAATTTGTACTGGACAAAACCTTTACCTTGTTGAGCTTAATAATAAATGTTTCTCATCTTAACTATTTTTATTGTCGTAAATAATAGACTTAACTAGTAAAACTAACGTTAACTTATTCAATAAAATTGTTCTGTTTTCACCCAAAACATCAGTTCTCATTCTGAACAAGAATCGATTGCCATTTACTTTCATAATACAGGGTATTGGAGTGATCACAGATGTCAAAGTGGGTATTTTAATGGTCGTAATAAGTTAGTCCATTAACTATTTAATATTTATTTGATCATTCTGGAAAACAATAGGTTTCGTGTGAGGGTCTTTCTCATCGAGTCTGTGCGATTTCACGATCATTCATTGAAAACTCCCACTCGTAGAGCGTTCACAAGCCATGTGTGTCAAATAGGCTAACTTGAGCACAAAATGTGTCGCCAATCGGCCAATTTGGTTGCTATGGCAACCAAAATCAATTGGTGTCGGGATCTTACCATAAGAAGTGTCTGTATAAAAAATTATTGGAATCGGTTAAGATTTGCAACCTGTAGAGCGTTCACAAGAAAATCTCTACGGCGGACGCGGCGGACGCGGCGCGAAGGAGACAAATCCATAGTATCCGCCGAACTTCGTTCGGGGGATACAATAATCACTGAAGGTATAACTTAGCCACAAACTGTACAAGGGGAATGCAAGAGGAACTATACATCGCTATTAACACTAGAAGTCAAGGCCTGAAGATGCCTTGGAGGCATTTCGGTGTGATGATTAATTTATAATATATACTAGATATCGACGAAAATGGAAAATGTCAACTCAGCCGAAAAAAATTCAGGTCAAGTTCAAAGTTCATCAGTAATACCCGTTAGACATGTTTGCCTAGAGCCACGAGTTTGAAAATAACGTCCATTTCCCTCTACGACGCACCGTTTCCGAGATATCGACGAAAACGAAGAATGCCGACTCAGCAAAAAAATTTCGGGTCAAGGCGAATGTTCATCCATAATACCCCTTAGACATGTTTGTCTAGGGCGACGAGTCCGAAAATAACGTCTGTTTCATTCTACGACGCACCGTTTCCGAGATATAGACGAAAACGAAAAACGCCGACTAGGCAAAAAAAATTCGGGTCAAGGCGAGAGTTCATCCATAATACCCCTTAGTTTGTCTAGGGCGACGAGTCCCAAAATAACGTCTGTTTCGCTCTGCGACGCACCGTTTCCGAGATATCGACGAAAACGAAAAAAGGCTGACTTGGCAAAAAAAATTTGGGTCAAGGTCACAGTTCATCCATAATACCCCTTGTTTATAACATGTTTGCCTAGGTCGACGAGTCCAAAAATAACGTCCGTTTCACTCTACGACGCAACGGTTCCGAGATATCGACGAAAACGAAGAATGTCGACTCGGCAAAAAAATTTCGGGTCAAGCTCAAAGTTCATCCATCATACTCTCGACATGTTTGTCTAGATCGACGAGTCCAAAAATAATGTCTGTTTCGCTCTACGACGCACCATTTCCGAGATATCGACAAAAACGAAAATGCCGACTTGGCACAAAAAATTTCGGGTCAAGGCCAGTTTATACATAATACTAGTACCCATCAGACATGTTTGTCTAGGGCCACGAGTCCGAAAAAAGCGTCCGTTGCGCTCTACGACGCACCGTTTCCGAGATATTGTCAGAAACGAAAAATGCTGACTCGGCAAAAAAATTTCGGGTGAAGGCCAAAGTTCATCCATAATACATCTTAGACATGTTTGTCTAGGGCAACGAGTCCGAGAATTTGAGGTCAAGGTCAAAGTTCATTCATAATACCCTTTAGACAAGTTTGTCTAGGGCGACGAGTCCGAAAATATGGTCCGTTTCGCTGTATAACGCACCGTTTCCTAGATATGGACGAAAACGAAATGCCAACTCTGCAGAAAAATTTAAGGTCAAGGTCAAAGTTCATCCCTAATACCCCTTAGACATGTTTGTCTAGGGCAACGAGTTCGAAAATAACGTCCGTTTCGCTCTACGACGCACCGTTTCCGAGATATAGCCGAAAACGAAAAATGCCGACTCGGCAGAAAAATTCAGGGTCAAGGTCAAAAGTCATCCCTAATACCCCTTAGACTTGTTTGTCTAGGACGATGAGTCCGAAAATAACGTCCGTTTCGTTCTACGACACACTGTTTCCGAGATATGCAGGATACCTCAAGGATGACTGGGCGAAAACTCTTCCGACCTTTAGGTCATAGGTCGTTTGACCATATGACCCCAAAATCAATAGGGTTGTTCCTGGGTGATATATGAACCTCCATGCAAAGTTTTGCAGCCATTGCCTGAATGGTTTTTGAGTTATCGCGCGGAAACTAAGTCCAAAAAATGACCTCAATTTCATCCTCACGGGCCTCACGGACCTCAGATCGGGCTTCAAAACTATACAGCACATCTACATAATATGTCTGAACAGTGGTGAAAATTTCAAGTCGATCCGTCGAGGCGTTCTCGAGTTTTCGCGCGGAAACGAAAACGGCGGAAGAAAAAAATTTAGCCCAATGGGCTAGAAAGGTTACCGGAGAAATATACAGAGTTAAGCCGAGAAAGTTGAAGGGCAAATTCAAGGTGACCACTGAAATCGCCATATCTCTAACCTTGAAAATGGGATCAAAGGTTCAATTCTAGATCACCAAACTATTCAGCATACATCATTTCCTATATGTTCACTATGGACCCCTAAGCTGTAAATTTGATAAAAAGGGAGATATAAGCCATTTTGTAATCTGACTTTGAAAATAAAATGACTGACCTTGAAATTTAGGTCAAAGGTCAAACTCAATATCATTAAAATATTCAGAATATCTCATTTCCTATATGTTCACAATTGATTCCTAAGCTGTAAAGTCGATAATAAGCAAGATATTAGCCATTTTGTCCTGTTGAGCTTGAAAATGAGGTCAAAAGTCAAATTCAAGGTCACTAGAATATTCAGCATATATAATTTCCTATATGTTCACAATTGATTCCTAAGCTGTAAAGTCGCTAAGAAGCAAGATATTGGCCATTTTGTCCTGTGACCTTGAAAATGAGGTCAACGGTCAAATTCAAGGTCACGAGAATATTCAGCATATATCATTTCCTATATGTTCACAATTGATTCCTAAGCTGTAAAGTCGCTAATAAGCAAGATATTGGCCATTTTGTCCTGTTGACCTTGAAAATGAGGTCAAAAGTCAAATTCAAGGTCACTAGAATATTCAGCATATATCATTTCCTATATGTTCACAATTGATTCCTAAGCTGTAAAGTCGCTAATACGCAAGATATTGGCCATTTTGTCCTGTGACCTTGAAAATGAGGTCAAAGGTCAAATTCAAGGTCACGAGAATATTCAGCATATATCATTTCCTATATGTTCACAATTGATTCCTAAGCTGTAAAGTCGATAATAAACGAGATATTAGCAATTTTGTCCTGTGACCTTGGAAATGAGGTCAAAGGTCAAATTCAAGGTCATGAGAATATTCAGCATATATCATTTCCTATATGTTCACAATTGATTCCTAAGCTGTAAAGTCGATAATAAGCAAGATATTAGCCATTTTGTCATGTGACCTTGAAAATGAGGTCAAAGGTCAAATTCAGGGTCATGAGAATTTTCAGCATATATCATTTCCTATATGTTCACAATTGATTCCTAAGCTGTAAAGTCGATAATAAGCGAGATATTAGCCATTTTGTCATGTGACCTTGAAAATCAGGTCAAAAGTCAAATTCAAGGTCATGAGAATTTTCAGCATATATCATTTCCCATATGTTCACAATTGATTCCTAAGCTGTAAAGTCGATAATAAGCGAGATCTTAGCAATTTTGTCCTGTGACCTTGGAAATGAGGTCAAAGGTCAAATTCAAGGTCATGAGAATTTTCAGCATATATCATTTCCTATATGTTCACAATTGATTCCTAAGCTGTAAAGTCGCTAATAAGCAAGATATTGGCCATTTTGTCCTGTGACCTTGAAAATGAGGTCAAAGGTCAAATTCAAGGTCACGAGAATATTCAGCATATATCATTTCCTATATGTTCACAATTGATTCCTAAGCTGTAAAGTCGATAATAAGCGAGATATTAGCAATTTTGTCCTGTGACCTTGGAAATGAGGTCAAAGGTCAAATTCAAGGTCACGAGAATATTCAGCATATATCATTTCCTATATGTTCACAATTGATTCCTAAGCTGTAAAGTCGATAATAAGCGAGATATTAGCAATTTTGTCCTGTGACCTTGGAAATGAGGTCAAAGGTCAAATTCAAGGTCACGAAAATATTCAGCATATATCCTTTCCTATATGTTCACAATTGATTCCTAAACTGTAAAGTCGATAATAAGCGAGATATTAGCCATTTTGTTATGTGACCTTGAAAATGAGGTCAAAGGCAAATTCAAGGTCACAAGAATATTCAGCATATATCATTTCCTATATGTTCACAATTGATTCCTAACCTGTAAAGTCGATAACAAGCGAGATATTAGCCATTTTGTCCTGTGACCTTGAAAATGAGTTCGAAGGTCAAATTCAAGGTCATCAGAATATTCAGTATTTATCATTTCCTATATGTCCACAATTGATTCCTAAGCTGTAGAGTCGATAATAAGCGATATATAAGCCATTTTGTGCTCTGACCTTGAAACTGAGGTCAGAGGTCAAATTCAAGGTCACGAGAATATTCAGCATATATTATTTCCTATATGTCCACAATTGATTCCTAAGCTGTAAAGTCGATAATAAGCGAGATATAAGCCATTTTGTGCTCTGACCTTGAAACTGAGGTCAGAGGTCAAATTCAAGGTCACGAGAATATTCAGCATATATCATTTCCTATATGTCCACAATTGATTCCTAGTCTCTAATCTCAATATCAAGTGAGATATTAGGCATAATGTGTCCCATTATAAAGCATAGGAGAATTTAACATGGGAAAGTCCCATTTGGGCCGAGTTTGGGCCAAAATGGCCCACTTCGAGCGATTCAAGCGCAACGAAATTTATAGACATCATAGAAGTACATATGAGGAGTCTTATGTATCAAAAAGAAAAAAAGTTACTGAACAGATTTTGAGAAAATGGCCGCCAAAGTCCAAAATCAGGCATTTTTCGTCGAAAACGGCCGCCATTTTGAAAAAAATGCGAAAATCAAAAAACTAAAAAATATCTCCTTCTTGAATTATTTTTAAGTATTTTTCTGCAAAATTTCAGAAAAATTCGCCCGTAAACAAAAAAGATAAAAATGTGGACGACGACGACGAAGACGACGGACGACAACGGACGACGGACGCAATGCCATGCCAATAGGTTATCGGACCATAGGTCCGGTAACCTAAAAAATTAGCCCAAAGGCTGAGAAAGGTTACCGGACAATATATATTTAAGATATTAGCCTTTTGTCCCGTGACCTTGAAAATAAAGTCATTGGTCAATTCAAGGGCAGAAAATTCAAGGTCATCAGAATATTCGGACTATATCATTTCCTATATGTACACAACTGATTCCTAAACTGTAAAGTCGATAATAAGCGAGATATTAGCCATTTTGTGCTCTGACCTTGAAAAAAGGTCAAAGGTCAAATTCAAGATCATGAGAATATTCAGTATATATCATTTCCTGTATGTTCACAATTGATTCCCAAGCTGTAAAGTCGATATTAAGAGAGATATTAGCCATTTTAACCTGTGACCTTGAGAAACTAGACGTCAAGGCCTAAAGATGCCTTGGAGGCATTTCGGTGTGATGATTAATTTATAATATATACTAGATATCGACGAAAAAGAAAAATGCCGACTTGGCAAAAAAATTTCGGGTCAAGGTCAAATTTCATCCATAAGACCAATTAGACATGTTTGTCTAGGGCGACGAGTCCGAAAATAACGTCCGTTTCGCTCTACGAAGCACCGTTTCCGAGATATCGACGAAAACGAAAAATGCCGACTCGGCAAAAAAATTTCGGGTCAAGGTCAAAGTTCATCCATAATACCATCTAGACATGTTTGTCTAGGGCGACGAGTCCGAAAATAACGTATGTTTCACTCTACGAAGCACCGTTTCCGAGATATCGACGAAAACGAAAAATGCTGACTCGGCAAAAAAATTTCGGGTCAAGGTCAAAGTTCATCCATAATACCCCTTAGGCATGTTTGTCTAGAGCGACGAGTCCGAAAATAACGTCCGTTTCGCTCTACGACACACCGTTTCCGAGATATCGACGAAAACGAAAAATGCCGACTCGGCAAAAAATTTTCGGGTCAAGGTCAAAGTTCATCCATAATACCCCTTAGACATGTTTGTCTAGGGCGACGAGTCCGAAAATAACGTCCGTTTCGCTCTACGACACACCGTTTCCGAGATATCGACGAAAACGAAAAATGCCGACTCGGCAAAAAAATTTCGGGTCAAGGTCAAAGTTCATCAATAATACCCCTTAGACATGTTAGTCTAGGGCGACGAGTCTGAAAATAACGTTCGTTTCGCTCTACGACGCACCTTTTCCGAGATATCGACGAAAACGAAAAATGCCGACTCGGCAAAAAAAAATTGGGTCAAGGTCAATCTTCATCCATAATACCCCTTAGACATGTTTGTCTAGGGCGACGATTCCGAAAATAACGTCCGTTTCGCTCTACGAAGCACCGTTTCCGAGATATCGCTGAAAACGAAAAATGCCGACTCGGCAAAAAAATTTCGGGTCAAGGTCAAAGTTCATCCATAATACCATCTAGACATGTTTCTCTAGGGCGACGAGTCCGAAAATAACGTCCGTTTCGCTCTACGACGCACCGTTTCCGAGATATCGACGAAAACGAAAAATGCCGACTCGGCAAAAAAATTCAAGGTCAAGGTCAAAGTTCATCCATAATACCCCTTAGACATGTTTGTCTAGGGCGACGAGTCCGAAAATAACGTCCGTTTCGCTCTACGACACACCGTTTCCGAGAAAATTTCGGGTCAAGGTCAAAGTTCATCAATAATACCCCTTAGACATGTTAGTCTAGGGCGATGAGTCTGAAAATAACGTCCGTTTCGCTCTACGATGCACCGTTTCCGAGATATCGACGAAAACGAAAAATGCCGACTCGGCAAAAAAAAATTGGGTCAAGGTCAATCTTCATCCATAATACCCCTTAGACATGTTTGTCTAGGGCGACGATTCCGAAAATGACGTCCGTTTCGCTCTACGAAGCACCGTTTCCGAGATATCGACGAAAACGAAAAATGCCGACTCGGCAAAAAAATTTCGGGTCAAGGTCAAAGTTCATCCATAATACCATCTAGACATGTTTGTCTAGGGCGACGAGTCCGAAAATGACGTCCGTTTCGCTCTACGACGCACCGTTTCCGAGATATCGACGAAAACGAAAAATGCCGACTCGGCAAAAAAATTCAAGGTCAAGGTCAAAGTTCATCCATAATACCCTTTAGACATGTTTGTCTAGGGCGACGAGTCCGAAAATAACGTCCGTTTCGCTCTACGACACACCGTTTCCGAGATATCGGCGAAAACGAAAAATGCCGACTCGGCAAAAAATTTTCGGGTCAAGGTCAAAGTTCATCCATCAGGGTCGCCAGCTCGATGAGTGGATAACTCCTCTGGCGTCCCGCCTATGTACAAACCTAAGTTTGTTTCGCTCTACGACACACCGTTTCCGAGATATCGACGAAAACGAAAAATGCCGACTCGGCAAAAAAATTCAAGGTCAAGGTCAAAGTTCATCCATAATACCCCTTAGACATGTTTGTCTAGGGCGACGAGTCCGAAAATAACGTCCGTTTCGCTCTACGACACACCGTTTCCGAGAAAATTTCGGGTCAAGGTCAAAGTTCATCAATAATACCCCTTAGACATGTTAGTCTAGGGCGATGAGTCTGAAAATAACGTCCGTTTCGCTCTACGATGCACCGTTTCCGAGATATCGACGAAAACGAAAAATGCCGACTCGGCAAAAAAAAATTGGGTCAAGGTCAATCTTCATCCATAATACCCCTTAGACATGTTTGTCTAGGGCGACGATTCCGAAAATGACGTCCGTTTCGCTCTACGAAGCACCGTTTCCGAGATATCGACGAAAACGAAAAATGCCGACTCGGCAAAAAAATTTCGGGTCAAGGTCAAAGTTCATCCATAATACCATCTAGACATGTTTGTCTAGGGCGACGAGTCCGAAAATGACGTCCGTTTCGCTCTACGACGCACCGTTTCCGAGATATCGACGAAAACGAAAAATGCCGACTCGGCAAAAAAATTCAAGGTCAAGGTCAAAGTTCATCCATAATACCCTTTAGACATGTTTGTCTAGGGCGACGAGTCCGAAAATAACGTCCGTTTCGCTCTACGACACACCGTTTCCGAGATATCGGCGAAAACGAAAAATGCCGACTCGGCAAAAAATTTTCGGGTCAAGGTCAAAGTTCATCCATCAGGGTCGCCAGCTCGATGAGTGGATAACTCCTCTGGCGTCCCGCCTATGTACAAACCTAAGTTGAAAGTGTTTTGGTATTCCATTTGTTGTTTTTGTTACATAGGTTAAATAAATTCTGTTCTGTTCTGTTCATCCATAATACCATCTAGACATGTTTGTCTAGGGCGACGAGTCCGAAAATGACGTCCGTTTCGCTCTACGACGCACCGTTTCCGAGATATCGACGAAAACGAAAAATGCCGACTCGGCAAAAAAATTCAAGGTCAAGGTCAAAGTTCATCCATAATACCCTTTAGACATGTTTGTCTACGGCGACGAGTCCGAAAATAACGTCCGTTTCGCTCTACGACGCACCGTTTCCGAGATATCGACGAAAACGAAAAATGCCGACTCGGCAAAAAAATTCAAGGTCAAGGTCAAAGTTCATCCATAATACCCTTTAGACATGTTTGTCTAGGGCGACGAGTCCGAAAATAACGTCCGTTTCGCTCTACGACACACCGTTTCCGAGATATCGACGAAAACGAAAAATGCCGACTCGGCAAAAAATTTTCGGGTCAAGGTCAAAGTTCATCCATAATACCATCTAGACATGTTTGTCTAGGGCGACGAGTCCGAAAATGACGTCCGTTTCGCTCTACGACGCACCGTTTCCGAGATATCGACGAAAACGAAAAATGCCGACTCGGCAAAAAAATTCAAGGTCAAGGTCAAAGTTCATCCATAATACCCTTTAGACATGTTTGTCTACGGCGACGAGTCCGAAAATAACGTCCGTTTCGCTCTACGACGCACCGTTTCCGAGATATCGACGAAAACGAAAAATGCCGACTCGGCAAAAAAATTCAAGGTCAAGGTCAAAGTTCATCCATAATACCCTTTAGACATGTTTGTCTAGGGCGACGAGTCCGAAAATAACGTCCGTTTCGCTCTACGACACATCGTTTCCGAGATATCGATGAAAACGAAAAATGCTGACTCGGCAAAAAAATTTCGGGTCAAGGTCAAAGTTCATCCATAATACCCCTTAGACATGTTTGTCTAGGGCGACGAGTCCGAAAATAACGTCCGTTTCGCTCTACGACGCACCGTTTCCGAGATATGCAGGATGCCTCCAGGATGACTCAGCAAAAAATTATTTTGACCTCTAGGTCAAAGGTCGTTTGACGTATCGATCCCAAAATCAATAGGGTTCTTCCCTGTTGATATATGAACCTCCGTGCAAAATTCTGCAACTATTGCCTGAATCATTTTCGAGTTTTCGTCCGGAAACCAAGTTTCAAGATCAGCCTCGATTTCATCCTCAAGGACCTCGGAGCCGGATCAAAAAAAATAATACACCCTAGAGATGTTTGTCTAGGGCGACGAGTCCGAAAATAACGTCCGTTTCGCTCTACGACGCACGGTTTCTGAGATATGCAGGAAGCCTCAAGGATGAATCAGCAAAAAATTATTTCGACCTCTAGGTCAAAGGTCGTTTGATGGATCGATCCCAAAATCAATAGGGTTCTTCCCTGGTGGCATATGAACCTCCATGCAGAGTTCTGCAACTATTGCGTAAATATTTTTCCAGTTATCGTCCGGAAACCAAGTCTCAAAATTAGCCTTGATTTCATCCTCACGGACCTCACGGACCTCGGATCCGGCTCAAAAAAAATAGGGTTCTTCCACATATCATTTCTGACTTGTGGTGAAAATTTGACGAGGATCCGTCAAGGCAATCTAAAGTTATCGTCCGGAAACCAAAAGTGGCGGAAAAAGAAAAAAAAAAAAAAAAAAAAAAAAAAAAATTCTGCTAAAACCATAATTGCCGAAATGCCTTAATTAGGTCAAAGGTCAAATTCAAGGTAATGACAATATTCAGAATATATCATTTTCTATATGTTCACAATTGATTCCTAAGCCGTAAAGTCGATAATAAGCGAGATATTAGCCATTTTGTGCTCTGACCTTGAAAAAAAGGTCAAATTCAAGATCATGAGGATATTCAGTATACATCATTTCCTATATTTTTACAATTTATTCCTAAGCTGTAAAGTCGATATTAAGCGAGATATTAGCCATTTTAACCTGTGACCTTGAAAATTAGGTCAAAGGTCAAAATCAAGGTCATGACAATATTCAGAATATATCATTTCCTATATGTTCACAATTGATTCCTAAGCTGTAAAGTCGATACTAGTAATTAGCAAGCTATTAGCCATTTTGTGCTCTGACCTTGAAAATTAGGTCAAAGGTCAAATTCAAGGTCACGAGAATATTCAGCATATATCACTTCCTACATGTCCACAATTGATTCCTAAGCTGTAAAGTCGATATTAAGTGAGATATTAGCAATTTTTGCGCTTTGACCTTGAAATTGAGGTCAAAGGTCAAATTCAAGGTCATCAAAACATTCGGACTATATCATTTCCTATATGTTCACAATTGATTCCTAAGCTGTATAGTCGATAATAAGCGAGATATTAGTCATTTTGTGCTCTGACCTTGAAAATGAGGTCAAAAGTCAAATTCAAGGTCACGAGAATATTCAGCATACATCATTTCCTATATGTTCATAATTGATTCCTAATCTCTAATCTCAATATTAAGTGAGATACTAACAATAATGTGTCCCATTATAAGGCATAGGAGAATTTAACATGGGAAAGTGCCATTTGGGACCCGTTGAAAAAATCGAAATGGCCGCCACACGCAGACCGGCGATTCAAGGGCAACGAAACTTATAAACATCATAAAGGTACATCAAAGGAATCTTTTGAAACAAAAATCTCAAATCTGATCAGACAGTTTTTGAGAAAACGACCGTCAAAGTCCAAAATTAGCCGTTTTTCGTCAAAAATGGCCACCATTTTGAAAATAATTCGAAAATCAAAAATTAGCCCAAAGGCTAAGATAGGTTACCGGACAATTTTGGTTTGGCCATGGCAGCATTGGCAGGTAACAGACCTTGAGATTTACCAATCAAGGTTCGCAGTGTGAACATATGACCTTGGGTTTACCAATCAAGGTCATCCGTGTAAACTCCCATGTCACCATTACATGTATGTGTGCGGCATTTGATATTCTATATGTTCATAATACAAAGATATATCTGAGTGGAATCGTTTAGGCCACTCAGGTCAATTTACACATTCCGAGTCAGACATTTGGCACTCAAGGTCATCTGATGTCAAGTTCAAGGTCATCATTAGTTGTACCATATATGTCTTCCTATATGTCGCCATATATGACTTCCCATTTGAAAGTGCCAATTTCTAAGCTCTATCTTCAAGTGTTCTATGAGTACAGTCCTGACAGCTCCCATTATGAAGGAAAAAAGTGCCGAAAATTTTCTAAGTCCAAAATTTTTACAATGGGTGAAAATTATTTTTTTGCCTAGAAATGGCCCAAAATGGATAGTGATGCGATTTGGGGCGAAAACAAATTTTTTTGCCTACTCGTCAATAATTCAAAATGGCCGCCACACGGAGCTCGGCGATTCAAGGGCAACAAAACTTATACACGTCACAGAGGTATATAAGAGGAATCTTTTTAAACAAAAATCTCAAAACTGATCAGACAGTTTTCGAGAATATACAGACCAGGCGCAAATTTGGGCATTTTTCGACCCAAAAATGGCTGTTTTGACCTTTCAAGGTCATCCAAGGTCAAATTCAAGGTCACCACACAAGTCGCCATATATGACTTCCCATTTGAAAGTGCCAATTTCTAAGCTCTATCTTCAAGCGTTCTATGAGTACAGTTCAGGCAGCTCCCATTATGAAGGAAAAAAGTGCCGAAAATTTTCCAAGTCCAAAATTTTTTTCAAAGGGTGAAAAAAATTTTTTCTTCTAGAAATGGCTTGAAATGGATAGTAATGCGATTTGGGGCGAAAAAAAATTTTTTCGTCGACCCGTCGAAAATTCAAAATGGCCGCCATATGCAGACTGGCGATTCAAGGGCATCCAAACTTATACACATCACAGAGGTACATAACGAGAATCTTTTGAAACAAAAATCTCAAATCTGATCAGACAGTTTTTGAGAAAATGGTCGCCAAAGTTCAAAATTGACCGTTTTTCGACGAAAACGGCCGCCATTTCGAAAAAAATTGAAAAATCAAAAAACTAAAAAATACCTCCTTCTCAAATTATCTTAAAGTGATATTGGCAGTAATTTATGGATTTTTCCATAACTATCTGATTGAACGAAGAAAACATAACAGTTACATATCTGCATGCTCAAACAGATGCCCCTTTCTAATAGATTTCGTGGTGGAGATATTTTGAGTTTGTTTACATTACCGCCACTCTTGGTGCTTTGTATCCCTTGATGCAGTGCGATTCCAGCTTACTCGTATATGTTCGAACCAATCGAGCGTGAAATAGGTTAAGCCAGAGGTAACTCTGAGTGGCGCACAAAACAAAAGAAAAGCGGCTGCTAGTACTGTCATATGCTTGATTTATCCATCTGATCAAGCATTGTTTGTTGTGTAACCTATTTTCCTGAGATCACAGGCATATATGTAATTCATTTAGAAAAAATAGTTTTCCTGCCAACATCACTTTAAGGTATCTTTTCCCAAATTTTCAGAAAGATTGGTCCGTAAACTTTAAAGATAAAAATGTGGACGGACGACGACGACGCCGACGCCGACAACGATGACGACGACGGACGGACGGACGGACGTGCGGACGAGACCATCTTGTGTGCCTTTTACATGTTAAATTTCCTATCTAAAATAGGCACACAACTCGGACGGACGGACGGACGGCTAGACGCAACGCCACGGCAATAGGTTATCGGACCATAGGTCCGGTAACCTAAAAAAAAAGAAAAAGAAGAAGAATTCTGACAAAACCATAAAGGCATTTCTGCCAAAAAGCCTTAATTAGACTAGCATTTTTGGTGAGCAATATCTCAATTTCCCAAAAAAAATATATACATACTGTAATGTTGTTTAAATTAAGTGATGCATACAATAAATTCATATGCTTTTGGTTTCCTTTGAAAATTCTGGGCAATAACGGATGATGAATGATATTAAATTTTCAAGAAGAAATATTCAGCGGTTGTCTCACGTTAGACCCGGCAGGTGTCAACATCTCAATGTCCATGTTGATTCTCTCCGACAGGTTCTTGTCTATCCCAAAATCCTGCAGGAGAAAAACACGAAATCAAACTTAGTTTTTACAACTTGCCGTTGCATGACCAGACTGCATTTTGCATCACACATATTTACTCATGTTACAGCATCCATTTGACTTCTAATTATTTTTTCACGTACAACTGAATTCAAATCTGAAAGAACACAACCCCATTCATCATGATAACAGAATGTGTTCCGAAACATCTGAATTTTTCACGTCTATTGATATTCACAGAAATTTTCTAGAAGAGAACCTTTTGTCGACCACCCACTATATACCAACTCAAACAGCCACAAACAGCCATATATCCTGACAGTCGATAGCTAAACAGATACCATCAAAGCGGTTTACAGTAGTCCACCTCAAGTAAGATCTACCTTTGAGGCACAAACCAAGATCTTATCTGAGGGGCAAGTCTTATTAGAAGGGTTCACTTATATGACCATAATGGTAGAGGCTCTATTGAAAGGGGTCTTATCTGAGGAGGGACTACCATATACTTTTCTATTCCTGTTGCCGACATCAAAGCAAAGTTTTGACATACCACATCTTCCTTATAGTCTTCACTCTCGCTCTCCGTCGTCGTTTTCTCTCGTTTCTCCGCCTCGCTTGGATCTGTTTCCTAGGTAACCATGGCAACCGGATAGGATGAGTGAGAAACGTTTTTTCGGTATGATTTCCGTGAGAAAAATTACTGGATCTATCTGCATTGCTCATATTTTCATTGGTTCATTATTTGTGGGTTTACTGCAACAGTATAAATGCAAATTTATTCACATATTTCTAACATGTTCAACGAGTTGGAGTTAAGGCTTGTGAGTGGAAGTACTCAATTTGCATACCTCATATCCAAGGTCACCGATGTCGTGAACATTGAGGATGTCAAATTTCTTTTCCAGCGGTTCAGACTGAAAGACAACCACAGGGCAAGGGACCAATTTAGTTTTCTATCGCTAAGAGGTGCAAGCTCTACCAGGTCTACATTTACACAGAACTGCTCATTCCTTTTGTAGTAACAGTTGAGGGATCAAGAAAGCATTTTATTAAACTACATATTGATTCTTTGATCCCAAAGAGTATTCGATAACTGGTTATAATCATATAATTATAATGATCCACATGTATCCTGACATTAAATCCATGAGAATCATTATATTCACCAATGCAAAAGCTTTGCCAAATAGAATCATCTAATTCGCGTATCAAGGTTTTCAACCATACAAGCCCTACTGGCTGTATTTTTTGGGACATTTTTTGTTTTCGTTTATCCCAAAACATTAACAATAATATTGATCGATGTTAATGCACTTGCACTTTTGAATATAACACACCGCTTTCGCATTCAACATTACAAACTGACATGCCTCATTCCATCTGGAAGTTGACGCCCCCGCAAGGCAAGCTCACCTCGTCCCCTGAGATGTCGGCCATGATCTGGATGTGTTCGTCGCGTCCCGTCAGGATCCCGCTCATCGCGGTTGACTCCAGGTCGAGGTCCAGGGATACACTCTTCAGGGAGCTGTGTGTGCCGCCCAGCATGTACGACTATGGAGGCAGAGATGGGTAATATATATTGTCATTAGCATGGCGCATCAGTACTGTTCAGGAATGGTAATCTTTATATATGGGTATTGAATACTTGTAACTTGTGAAATTTCCTTTGCACATTTACATGAAAACCAAACGGTCACCTGAGTGTCCGTCATTAGACATGTTAAAAAGGAGCACTTATAGATACTCAAATGGAATGCATTTTATGAGCACAGTCACAGCCTCAACTCCCCCCCCCCCCCCCCCCCTCAAATCATAACATGTACATCCGACTTCTTCCCCACCTCCACCTTCTCATCCAATTCTTCCCCACCTTCATATATTAATCATTCACCATACATGACCATCACCAAGTGTCTATCATGGAGGTCAACAACCATCACCAAGTGTCTATCATGGAGGTCAACAACCATCACCAAGTGTCTATCATGGAGGTCAACAACCATCACCAAGTGTCTATCATGGAGGTCAACAACCATCACCAAGTGTCTATCATGGAGGTCAACAACCATCACCAAGTGTCTATCATGGAGGCCAACAACCATCACCAAGTGTCTATTATAGAGGTCAACAAATTACCAAAAACATGTTTATCATAGAGGTCTAGTACGACAAAGACCGAAAGATACAAGACTTACATCGGTGGAGCCACGAAGGTAAGCTTCAGCTGACGATCTCATGGCTCCTTCGTTGGACAGTCGTGGGCCAGTCGCCGTGGACTGGATCATGTGACCTCCGCCTGACGACCGCAGTGGACCCAGCTTGCCCCCGCCCACGTCCCCGAGGGAAGACCGCAGGGTGCTAGCCGGGGTCAGGTCTGCTTTCTTCTGGGGTCCAGTCTGGAGTGGGGAGGGGGGGGGGAGGTATTTGGAGGTAGGTATATTATGTGATTGTAGCCATGGTAACGAGAATTGAAAATGATGTAAATACAATGTAGCAGCATTCGGAAAATACATACACGGATATAAATCGAAGGAGTATTTTGTGTTAATTGCATTTGATAGACATACCAAAATGGCAATATGTCTTGGTCTATATGAATGGAATGTTTTACAATACCTACAAATTCCTATCCTTCATCTTTCATTGACACAGTTTGTAATATCATGATCAAAGAATGATATAACTGCAACACGCTCACCTTGTCTGCTGCCCCCTTTAGTGTACTCTGAGGGGAGGGCGACGCCCCCTTCAAAGGCCCCAGACCCTGTAATACAAGGTTGTCATGGTAACAGTGAGGAGACTCGACAGTGAGAGGAATTTTGTATCGGAGTATTTCAACGTCCAAGCATCAATACGTCTAAATGGATGACTCACCGACACTTCCACTTTGACATTCTTGTTCTTGGCTTTGTTATTAGCTTTGCTGTTGTTGCCTTTTTTGTTTTTCCCTGCGTGATAGATATACTATTTCAAGATAAAATTGTAAAACTGTGTACATGTACACACCCAATGAAGTTTGGTCCATGTAGGACAAATATACCTCACACCTCCAATATGAAACACTCCCGTCTATAAAAACATTTTTGTATTAAACAAAACTCAATTTAGCATGTAGAATGAACCTGTGAAATAAGACTTCCTGTCAGAAAAGACATTATTTTCATGCAAAAAGTCAGGTCCTTTCCTAAAGGGACCGCTTTATCGAAGCAGAAAAATATGCCATATGCCATTTACCAATTCTAAGACTTTTAATGTGAAAACTGCTTAATGATTACCATCATTTACTACAACACACAAGATAAATTTGTCTATGTTCCTGAAATCTTTACGTACCTCCGCCAGTCGAGGTTTTCTTTCGTTCCTCGAGAACCATCGAGCGATAGAACTCGTCGCAAGGGTGGTCCCATATCGAGTCTCCCGTCAAAAAGTTGAAGTAGTAGATATCTCCTGACGGGTCTTGGCTGGGGAGAAAAATCACGGAAGTGGATGAAAACGGTAGCCAGTTACTTTAGTAAACATATTATTTACCTTACAACAATCAAACATATGGAAATTGTGTGGAAGCTTCTGCACTTTGCAGTTGTATTCATGTAACATTTCTGACTGTTTTTAGAATTTACTCTTTTTTTTTGCCATATTCACGATAGATCACTCTGAAAGTACTTGTTTTCAAGTTTTATATTTCCATTGATTTCATGTTCATGTCACTGTGTGTTACCATGGTTTCCAGTTTTCCGGCAGTGGCGCGTTGATTCCCTCGCGAGCGATCCATAGAAGATCGGGTTCCTTGTCTGGGTTGATACCGATCACTTTGGCATAATCAAACACCTCTGGAAAATTCAAATATATAAATGAACTCCACTATGACCAACAAGCAGAATCTTGACAGATGATTACGCAAGTCATTATGCACGATTTTCATGCCAGCTACAATGATATAAGGCACCTGATGACAAAATAAGTCAGCTACTCTTAGCTAAATTTTCATTTGCAATAAATCTAGTAGCAATATTATATACAGTGAATCCTGTGTTAAAGACCACCTGGTTTGAGAGACCACCCTGTGTTTTAAGACCACTCCACTTGGTCCCAAGTGACCTTTTATCATGTAAATGAACCTGTCATGAGAGACCACCTGTCATTTAAGACCACCTTTTTGGGGTCCCATAGGTGGTCTTAAAACACAGGTTCCACTGTACATGTTAAAGGACTCATTTATTGTTTTTGTTTTTTTTTCCAATTTCTAACAATACCTTCTTCAGTAGGTTCATAGTTCTCATCGTAATCTTCCTCTAGAATGAGCTGATCATTGATTCGCTCAGCCTTCGTCCGCTGTTGCATATTCATGACTGACCCAGTCTTATAACCTCATAACCACAGTAAATAGAGTCCATTCACGCAGTCATCGACCGACAACAACAACAACACGTTCTGGAAACAAGACAACAAATCGAGCCATGAATGAACTTGGCATGTTTGAAACTGATACATGTAATCACAATCATTGACATCTATAGTGAAATGTATCCGTAGATTCGTTAAAATAATCCATTATTCCATCACAATTTTTCTAACTGCTGATTTTTAGCCAGTAAGAACAGACTCAAAGTTCCGACATTTTTTTTGTTGAAAATTCAGCAGAATTTTGACATGGGAGGCATTTAGTCTTCGGGCCTTTGGCCCCCAGAGAAGACGATTTTGTTTGTCTAGCTTGATCTGGTCCGGCATATGATGATAAAATAGATTTCTAGCAGCATAATAGATCTACAATGCATCCTATATTACAGTGTATATGAGAAAACGTCGGACCGTCTGACATGTCCTGTGTAAATGACTGTATGTCCGATGTCACTCCGCAACACTTCTGTCCAGATGTCAGATGTGTATAATCCAGCCTGAGTCCAAGTGATTTGATTTTCTTCCAAATTTCAGCCACTCCCGCAAACTTGGATCTTTGATCAATCTTGTAACCTCTCGTAAATTGTTCAAGCACACACCATCTCGTATACAAATTGTTTGAATAAGAGTATAATCGCGCCGTTTAAGAATACTGAAGTTTGGGCACACAACACACAATCTCAAGACTTTATATTCCCAAAACACCCAACACAATACTATCGTCTTCAAAGTGCTGGAGGCTTTTGTTCAACTATGATACTGCTTGTTCGCATCTTGTCATAAACACGAAAACCTTGTCCTCACCAGTTATCACCTTAGATATTATTGTCACCATAAATTTCACTATCAGTTTCATGTTAGCTGACACTTCACACATTGTCCAAGCAGCACCCTGATGTATACATTGAAAATAAATGTGGTGTAGATTGGAATGTGATTATTGAGGTATCTTGTTCTGCTAACTGTATTGGTTTTGATGGTCTTGGTATTCTACTCTGAACATAACAGAAACCATAAGTCAATAAATTTATTATAAAGTATGCACATTTGGCGACTTATACTGCTGTTTTTTTTTTCACATTACAATGTAGGGCTACTAGTCTATTATAACATTCTTGTGCAATGTAGAGAGTTTCAGCTCAAGAATTTTGTCCTGATATGGAGTCTACATAGATTACTAGTATTATGATATGATAGAGCAGGTATCTTGTGGCATTTGTCATTCCAATATGGACTGTATTTCTGATTCTGGTAGGCTTCAAACTCTTGTCCTATGTTGAGAAACAAATTCCTATGTGATAAATTTTCACATCTGTCCCGATGTCAGATGTATCAAAAAGTTTTTGATTTGCAATGTATTATATTGCTTGTCTTGAAGCTCGGATAGTGAGCTATGGCTGGCCAAACTAGTCAGAACTGAACTTTGTTGTGCGCAATAAATATGGAATTATGTTGCGCTGTAAATCAACCAATCAAGTGAGGTGATTTATACCGCGATCAAAATATAGTTATGACATAACTTATGTCGCGCTATATGTCGACCATTCATAACCCGTCTATTAATGCGCGATGCATTTCAAATGTATTTATAGCGGGCATAATATCACGTGTTGTCATTGGATGACTTAGATCTACTCTGCGATCTAAATCAAATTGTACCGCGACATGAAACAACTTACATGATTGGCTGGTTCACTGCGCGATACAATTCCTGATTTAATGCGCGCAAAAAGTATCCTTTATTATGTCGCGCATGAAGAGACGGTATATGAATGGTTGAATTAATGCGCGATTTAAATATATTTGATTGCGTCATAAAACACTGTCCATGATTGGTTAATTTATTGCGCGATATAAATGCATATTCATTCCGCACAACAAAATTTACTCATGACCAGTTTGGCCAACCATAGTGAGCAACCTGTCTGGTGAGTGACAGTACTTGGCAGTCAGACTCAGACTCACTCAGACTAGACATAAGACAACAGTAGATATTGCCTTACGGAACCAAAACAACAAAATTAAAATCTGACAGTTGTCTGTAGGCCTACTGTCAGATTTCAATTTTGTTGTTTTGGTTCCGTGAGGCAAAGTAGATAGTATTCACTTGATCACGTTTTCCAATTCCTATGAGAAACAAAATAAAAACATGCAAGTGTTCGATCTCTTCCGAGTTCATACGATCCGTGGCGATACCGCACAGAACCTACCTGTTCAAACACGATTTTGAACTTTTCACTTCAGTTTCACAGCATTTGTGGCTCCATGTTGTTTACTAGAGGTGCATTGTGGGAAATCGCTAAGGTGGTTTCACTGTCATTCGCCAGGTGTCGCCTAGCTTTTGGGTTTTTTCATGTTTCACTTTCGGTTTCATAATTATGCGCTATGGAATTCTACATCTAAAATGCGACAGACGTACTACTACATGTTATTTGAAATCTAGAGGCCTAACAGGCGCATTTTTTTTACCCACTGTGATCGATGCCAGATGAAAGTGAAGTTCATCCATCAGTAAAACACGCTTTTTGGCCGTAGTTTTGTTTTGAATGATCGGATCAACTTGAAATTTTGTGTTTTTCAATTGGGTATGATGCCGTAATTTTTCACAAAAATTCAGAATTCTATCTCAAAAATTGAAAAAAGTTGACAATCTAATTACCCAATGTTAAATTTCAGTCGGGAATGTGATCAACAAATTCAAGGCTTTTATCGTGTTTATTCCCATACAGAATGAACTTATTGTGTTGATTTAGAGTCGGAAGGCATAGTCGGTTTCTATTGAGTGAATATGTGTATTCTGAAGCAATATATAACTCGTACATCGAATAAAAATTGTTGTTTTTTGTGCAGACTGAAATTCCACGTTGGGACCGAAATTTAACATTGGGTTAGATTGCCAATACACAAAAAAATTCGATTGTTTATAACAAAACTATATGGCCAAAAAGCGTGTTTCACTGATAGATGAACTTGAGTTTAGATAAACCCAGGTGTCCCACTCTCTCGAACGCCGGAGGCACTCACGCCTCCGGCGTTCGAGAGAGTGGGACACCTGGGTGTAGAGTTTAGATTGTGCCTTAAGTTAATCGACGCGTTTCATGCAAACATACGACGTTTTAAATATATATATTTTTTGTCTTCAGGTTTTGTATCAAGATGAGAAAAAGTGACCATTTTCACCAAAAACGTCATGGCAATATGTGTTACAGTCATACTGATTTTTATCACTGTAATCAGCGTGTTCCATGCAACTTTTTCATGAACTACTCATTTGTTTTCTTCATCCAATCAATCCTTAGTGAACTTTTTGATAAAAATAACTTAGATCACTTTAATCAGTGTCAGGGTGTGGAATGCGTCCAATGTCAACGGCGGCGGGGGGGGGGGGGGTTGCTGCCGGGTTGGAAGAGGTGTGGAATTGGGAGGTTTCAAGATTATTTTCACTTTCGTATCCCTTCGCGTATCCAAACTGTCCAGCCAAAATCATAAGAAATCAAAACATTTCTCTATGACGAGTCATCACTGCAACTTAGCGCAAGAATTCTTCATCTGCGCTCGCATTCATGAGAACTTAATCACCAGCATCATTAACAGCACCTTCATATATCACAAATACACCTTCTTAAGTCTACAAATACAAGCCAAGTCTGATTGGCTGAACTCGAGCAAGTTAACCGTCACTCATCCTCTGTTGTTATCCAATGTGCTTGTGTCCGTTGCTGTTCTATTTCATTCCGTGATTTCATCCTTTGATACTGGTGTTTGCTCATTTGGTAAAAGGAATTCACCAACAACACAGATTTACGTAGTATCTTTATTAATATTATTATTACTGGTCAAAAAGCACCCAGATTGTGTATAATGTCATAAACCCGGCCATCAGTATTTTTACTCCACCAACAAAATCACATCTGGCAGAAACAAAAACGCTGATTGAAAACTGAAATGATTTATGATCTGGAAACGCTAAAGACAAGGCTCCACAAATCGACTTCTGCTTCTGGAATAAACATATTGTCAACAAAATGAAAAGACAGGCGATTGCTTCATGGTTCAGTCAGTATGACGTACACGTTCACAATGGTGCACTGATGACCACGAGTCCATGACGCGGTAATAACTATATGCTTGGAGGCATCATACAGTGATGTGTGCTACATGTACCATGTTTAGTTCCTGTAGTTCATCAGAGTTCACGAAATGCACACACAGAAACCTGTTCTTGCTATGGATATACGAATGAAAGATGAGAAAATTAGCCCAAGGGCTAAGACAGGTTGCCGGACAGTTTCGATTTTGAGCATTGCATGTGACATATGACCTTGAAATTTACCAAAGTCATCTTTGAGAAATTAAATCTCACCATCAGGTATGCTGCATATGACTTTCTATTATGTTCATATTACAAACAGATAAGATCTATCAACAGGTATTTTGTCTGTAGAGGCCAATTCACACATTTCAGGTCAGACGAGATTTTCAGATTCAGCCTTCAAGGTCGTTTAAGGTTAGTTCAAGGTCACCAAAAGATGTGCCATATATATATATTTATATTGACTTCTTATAAGATTACGCACAATCCTAACCTGTTGTGCAAGTGTTTAAGCCTCAGAGGCCAATTTACATGTTTCACATCTGACATTTAGCACTCGAGGTCAAGATCAAATTATTCATTAGTTGTTCCATATAGGACTTTCTATATGCTCATAATGCAAACATAATCTCTATCTACAAGCATTTCATCTGTAGAGGCAAATTTGTACATTTTTTTACCCCAAAATGGCTGTTTTGACCTTTCAAGATCATCGAAGGTCTAATTCAAGGTCACCACACATATCGACATACACTGATTCCTATTTGAAAGTGGCAATATCTAAGCTCTATCTTCAGGCGTTATACGAGTACAGTGGTGGCAGGTCCCATTATGAAGGAAAATAGTTCCAAACTGCAAATTTTCAGAAAGATCTTCAGAAAACTTCAGGAAAATTCGGCCAGACTGACGGATGGAGGGACGGAGGACGGACGCCACGCCATGCCAATAGGTTATCGGACCAAAGGTTCAGTAACCTAAAACGCAGGGCTCGTTACAAATTGGCAATAAAATAGGCATAATACAGTTCCAGGCTAGGTATGCATTTTCAGAAAGAAAGGAGAGAGCTTACAGATTTTATCATGATGTATATAACATACAGGGCATACATACGATGTACATTTTGTTTAAATGGCCTATCTGAACAGCATGACTTATATATGTAGTAATTTTAGCGACTGTTACTCCCGTCCCTCCCGCGCACTACACATTTCCACAACAAACATTCATTCTACATGACTTACATACAGGACAAGTACACACTATACGATCACAAGCATAAACTCCATGTAGTCATGGTTACATACACAGGTCAAACCACGCACCTGCGGCCCCGCTAGCTCGGTACACTCGGCCCCATTTACTCGACCTTGACCTTCACATGCACTGACTTCTAAACATAGAACTTGACACACATACTCCATACATCACGTGCACACATACAGGCATTCCAAGTATTGACACGAGCCGGGGAAACCCACTTTCCCGGTGACATCAGCGCATTGCACCACACATTCAACCTATCACAACACCGCTTACACTTGGCGGGAAATTACACAGCCACATGGTCCCTCGGCCCCGCTTTACTGCGCAGAAGTGTAGTGTAAATCCCAGTGGCAGGACGTATATACAAGAAGCTCCTGTGAGACTGTCGATATTAATATATATAATCTATCGGATATATGTGCAAGTTGTATAAAGGACTATACTAGGGATATAGAAACATAGACTGGGATATCACCCGACGTAGGTGAGAGTGCGACCCTGATTGTGCGTGATTGATCATCAGTCTTTATCACCACAATAAACAGTTAAATTGAAACTGCCGGCTTATTGTATCACACGACGACCCAGTTAAACCGGCTTGATATCGGCCGTGAACGATATTCTTCACATTGGCGCCGTTCGACCAGGATCTGAGCTAGTCTCGGATTATCGACCCAGACCTGACCGGCATTGATGGCATTGGCCCCGGGAGCCTCCCGCGGTGAGCCACTCGACCCTACGGATGATGAAGTGACGATCAATCCGAATCCGGCCTTCCGACCTTCCGGCCCTCGCTCAGTTGCCATGAGCGATACAGTTCCACTGTCGCAGGAGCAACAACCGTCCGGCCTTTTCGACTCCATTGGCGACCATTCGTCCCTGAGATCGTTTTCGCCGCCTACCGACCTGGTGCAGGAGTTCCTAGACGAAGACCCGCTCGACCCGTCACATACAGTAAGTGACATTCTGCGTGCGCACGCTAGAGCGTACTCGGCCACGCCGGCTAGAGCGACCCAGAAAAGTGACTTTGCCGACAGAAACTATACGCGCTCACGTCAAAGAGCGAGCGTAGATTGTGATATCGACCCAGAACAATTAGCAGTGGACGTTCGGCCGGTAACCATAGACACGTCAATGGTTACGCACCCACCAAGTAACTCTCGGATACGACAGTGGGTTTGTCAGTCTGACAATGTTCCGGAATCGACCCCGCCGAACGCTTATTCGGCCAATCGACCCCTGGCGCCGTCCATGACGCCGAGACAACACGGCCCCGCGCCAGAAATGTACTCACGCATACCGACCGAGCCTACGGTGGTAGAGTACACACGACCCAGCCAGACGGGAGCGACATCCGAAGACATCCTGATGACGACCGCTACCCGGATCGCGACGCCGCTACGACAACAACGACCCAGCGACACAATGGCGGAACCTCGCGCCACCATGCGACAAGCGCGACCCCGACAAGCACCCTCGACATCAAGTCGCCGACTCTGCGACCCCGACACGCCGACTTCCGACACACGCGCTCCCGCGCCGACCACGCACCGACCATCGCCGACTACCGGAGAACAACCGCGCTTCGATCCGTCGCAAGATCAAGTTGTGTCTGCTCCGGCAGAAAGTGTTGTGCAAATGATCGGACCTCCGATCTCACAATCAGTCGGAAACACCAACGGATATGGTGTACCGCCAGTCGGATACCCTGGCGCAACAAGCGGTGTTCCAAATGGAGTAGCTGTCGGATACTATTCACCGCATGTCGGCTACGCGAACCCACCGCCTGGATATGGTGGCGTTCCCAGCGTGATCGCTGACACCGGCTATCATGGTACACAACCCGGATTAGTGTACCATGGTGTATGCCCGGATGGATCGGTATACCGATATCCACCACCGGCTGTATTCCCACCCTCAGTCGGGATACCATGGGTGACGCCTCCATACAGTCAACCGGCCCCCGCTGCACAAGCACCACACGACCCCAGCCACACGACGGCACCACCCGCCGCATCGCTCGCCGTCTCCGCGACGACAGCACCGACCGCCCCCGCTAACGCGACCCCGATCGGCCCAGATACGACGGCTCCGGCGACTTCGGCTGTTCCGACCCCGACGGCCACTACAGCGACTACACCAGTTGCGGTGAGTGTTGACACGCCCACGCCACAGAGACTCACGTCTGAGCTCCAAACGTTGGCTACGGCTAAAATGGCTCAATGGCGTGCGACCTTTAAGGAGGGCAATCTCACTCAATACGTTCGGAGTTTCGAACAATTCGCTGCGGCCTTTACTTACTCCGACCTCAACAAGACGACGACCTTCCGGAGCACGCTACGCGGCCGCGCTGAAGCGCTAGCTCTCAATATCCCGGTCGCAACTCCCTGGGGAGAGTTCCGTCGCCAACTCCTAGAGGGCTGGGAACCCGAGCCCCGTCGACAGTCCAAACGGGACGATTTCCCGTTCCTCAAGCGGGAACGAAAAGAGGACGCGGAACACTACATGGAGCGACTCCAGGCCCTGGCGGAGCAAGTGTTCGACGACGTTACGCCAACGTCGCGGCAACGAACTGTAATTGCGCAATTCGTGAACGGCCAACCCGACCCCATTGCCGATAAACTGTGTGCCCTCACTTTTAACAGTTACAGTGAGGCACTTACGGCCGTTCTCAAGGTAGAGAGTCGTCAACAGAGGACAGCCAGAGATCGACATCGAGGCACACGACGTGCTGACATTTCCGCCAGCGGATACGCGGAAGACGACCCTGTCAATGAGGAACTGTCCTGTGCCATGGGACAAGTCACTCAGGGGGAAACACTAACCCCAGAGCAAATTGCGGCCTACTACGACCCCGCGGACAGTGACACTACCGGCCTACAAGGTTGCGACGAACACTCAGTGCCAACCAGCTCACGCGAGTGGGTGGCTGAAGCCTTCCAGTGCGTCCTTAGTGACGAGAATGGACTGTGCGAGGAAACGGCTATCTTCTCTGTCCTACGAACAACGGCCCCGATGAAAGGTGATCGACCCCCGCAACCCGGACGACCCATGGTTTGCTTCTTTTGCAAGAAGCCCGGCCATCGCTGGATGCGATGCTTTCGGCTTAAGGATGTGCTAGTACGTAACGGCATGAAACCGCTAGCATTTCGGCCCAATGGTCCCGGTACTGACAGAAGGACAGCTCAAGTGTTGTCAGTACCTAACCAAACCGGTAACCAAACTAAACCGGCCCCACCAACACCTCCGACCCCGTCGTCAAACCAGTAGGGGAAGGTGCTGAGGAGCAAGGACCTTCCAGACAACAGGACAACGTTCCCCGCTCCACATCTGCGGTTGTCACGACTACTGTACCGGTAACGACACCAATAACGACCCCGCAGCCGGCCCAGCCCACACCTCAGCTCCTTGAAGGGGTGTGTACAAAATGTCAAGCTCCGACCCCGAAACCGGCCTCTTTTCATGAAGGGGTGTCCGCACCGCGACCGCAACGGCCACCACATGGAAACCGTCGTCCTGAAGGGGTGTTGCCCCCAACCGACCCAGAAACAAGTTCCGGGAAACCTCTAGTTCGTCGGATAACCGTTGTTCCGGCCAAGACAAGGGCAGACCTCCTAGACAGTGATTCAATAATGTCTCCGGTCTTGCGGTTGCCCCGCCTTATTTCGGCACGCCAAGTTGTTCGAGTCCGTGCTTTGGACACCACACTTGATGGACAAAAGTGGCTTTCGGACTATTCGACCCAGGACATTGTCGCGGCACAGCAAGCCGACCCCAGCGTCGGAAAAGTGCGGCAATGGATACTAGCCGGCACCAAGCCTGACTCGCGAGAAGTCGCCCGCCTAGGAGAGGAGGTAAAGACACTTGTTTCCCGCTGGAACCTCCTGGCGCTACAAGACGGAGTGCTGGTTCGACATATAAGACCCGACCCCGCTGGACGACGCGTGGTGCAAACCGTGCTCCCTGTAGCACTCAGGACACAGGTTCTGCACCAACTACACGACCTCAAGATTGTCGGACATCTCGGCATACAGCGTACCATCGAGAGAGTCAGGCGCCGATTCTACTGGCCCGGCTTGGCGCTGGACGTCGCCCGCTGGTGTGCCCGCTGCCCGCAATGTGTGACCCGCAAGGGTAAACCGGCCCCAAAAAGATCGCCCCTGACACAGCTACCGACAGGAGCGCCGTTCGACAGAATAGCGATGGACATCCTCGACACCCACAAGGTCACGGGAAGAGGCTATCGGTATGTACTAGTCGTGTCGGACTACTTTACGAAGTACACTGACGCTTTTCCGCTACGGCGACATACGGCCAAAAATGTTGCCGACACCCTGGTGAATCGGTGGATAGTCTACCACGGTGTCCCCAAAGCGGTCCATAGTGATCAAGGTACTGAGTTTGAGTCGTCCCTGTTCCGGCATGTTGTGCGTCTACTGGGCGCTAAGAAGATTCGTACGACCCCATACCGACCCCAGAGCGACGGCCAAGTTGAGCGATTCAACAGGACATTGCTCAACATGCTGAGTGCGTTCGTCAGCGATCGTGCAAACGATTGGGACTTGCACTTGCCATATGTGTTAATGGCCTATCGAACCTCAGTGCACTCGTCCACGGGATGCACCCCGCATCTGATGGTGTATGGACACGAGTGTAACTTGCCAGTCGACCTCATGTTTCCGACCTACGACCCTGAGCCTCTACCTCCGTGTGGTCCGGAGTATGTGGAGTATTTGCGGCAAGCCATCAGAACGGCCCACGGTTTCGCTCAAGACCATCTCGGGAAAGCGGCAATTCGGCAAAAGATGGGTTATGACGCCCACGCGAAACCACGACCCCAGTTTCAACCAGGCGAACTGGTCCGGTATTATTATCTGCCACTCACGCAGAATAATAAGTTCGCTCGGCCCTGGACTGGTCCCTGGAGGATCATCGACCGTGTAACCGAGGTTGATTACCGAATCGCCCTGGTTTCCAACCCTCGGAACACTCGTGTTGTTCATCTGGATGTGCTCAAGCCATATGAAGGTGACAACCAAGCGGCCCACATCTACTCCGACCCTGTACGACCCACGTCGTCGTCAAGCAAGTCCGACCCAGAACAGTCACCCGACCCCATGGGACTTCTCAAGGAGTTCTATTACCCTTGGGAGGTAACAGTCCAAGATCGACATACCGATTCAGACCAAACAGCAGAGTCTGATTCGCAAACGACCCAGGATCGTCAATCGCGATCTCCGACCTCATCCGGCTCAAGTCGACATCGGCAACGGAAAAGATCACACAGATCGAGTTCCGACACACCAAAACCGGCACGCAAGACACGCAGGCAAAAGCCTGTGGTATCTTCCGACCCCGAGACAAGCGAGGCTACGCCCCCGCCTGCACGACCAAATCGACCCAGACGCAATGCACGCAGACCGGCCCGCTACAGATAACCCCGGCCTTGTTATCTGATTGATATTATTGATGATGAATTATGCATGTCTAATGGACTATGATATCATGTCTTTCCCAATAATAATATATTATATTACAATAACAATATATGTATTTAATATGTACAAAATGTCAGTGAGGCAAATTCGAAATATACACACTAGATATGATATTATAATTATGATGCTGGTGAAAAATTGGTTGCATTATGATATATGTTTCGACCCCGTATAACATGTACCATTGATCAAGGCGTATGTTACGCAATGACTAAGATTATCATGTAAAGCTTCCATCCATGTGCCAGCCGAAGAGGATAAAAACCAGTCACACCGTGAGTAAGGCCACTTAGTTGTCGAAGAGGTGATAGTGTGATTCGTTCTGGAGTATGCGTCGACAGAGCCTCTACTCACTCCATGTAATATTCGGAGGAACGGCCCAGTGGTACGGGAACCAGTCACTACATAGCTATCATGCCAAGATGCGGCCTGTCACCAAATTCATCACCCAAATATTCAAAGCGCCGCGGTGTGACCGACCCAGTTCATTGCAATTTCGACCCCTACAATATTTGCGGCCCCGTCGTCCTGTGAACTGGCTGAAAATGAATGGAACGATGTCCGCCCCTGTGAGCGATTGATATTCATATCTCAGCCTTTAATAACTGTGTGTCGTCTGTGAAACAGCAACTCGACCCCGTAGTTTATTGTGCGCTAACTTGTGGGAGAAGGAATGATGGACTGATGAGTTCACAAGGCACGCACGAGCGCTAATAAACATTTTAGCTGTTTACAGCACCTACATGAAGTCGCCCCTAATAATTACAATAGTGAGTCGTCGGGCAAAAAGAGCCCAGTAATCTGAACAGTCGACTAGTATAAAAAGACAATGATTCGGCACGAGTTATCCAGGGGACGGCAGATGGACATACGGAAATCTGGACAGTGTGAGGACACCCCTACTGTCGTAATGGACTGACCCAAGAGGTCAGAGAAGGATCGCTCCGCGTTTCCTTGACGACGGCCCCGCCTTGCTGTGTGTACGCTTGGAACAATGTTACATAGCGTAAAGACGTTTTCTATACATATAGAGAGCGCCCCCCGGCCCAGTTCTAAGAATCGAGATGCTGTCAGCATCTTTGTGTACGGCATTGAAGATTAGCGGCAATCAGGTCACTTGTGCCTGAGACTTTGAAGGAGGAAGACGGACTTGAAGTTTCGGCTATTGAGATACAGACTATTGTTATAGAAACTGTGCTAATCGAACAATATTTATCGGCCTATAGACTGTGATATCATTGAAATCCTGGTCACAAGACTTTGGAGTTAATTCGGCTTGTATCATCGGCATTTGAACTAGGCTGGTTTTGAAGAAATCCAGACTTTGTTACAGCCAGCCTAGTCAGTACTTGGGAAGTACTTCGGCTTAATTTCGGCCCGTCAGCATGGCTGACAAACCCGGAGACGACCGGGAAAATAGCGACCCAGGTGACAATCGGCCCCGCACAGTTAAGTTGGACGGCGATAACATCACCGTCCAAGTGATCGACACCGGGGATGAATCGGATCATCCTATAGTCGTCCCCGACAACGAAGTTTCGTCCGGCCCCGACTCGCAGCCTGAACAGCGCGATCCAGTCACGCTCAGTGACACGGCAAGCGGATCAGAAAAGGGAGCGCGACCCAAAACGGCCCGGAGCAAGCTGGCGCAACGAGGAGAGCGCCATACACCGAGCCCGACTCCGGACGACATCTTCAATATCGACCCCGAACGCTTCCGCCGACTCGAGGAGGGCGGAAGTATCGTCCAGCGTGCAATTGAAGCACGACAAGCGGCCCAAGAAGCTCAACGAGTCGCTACCGCGAGCCGCCAACCCGACCCAGCAAATCAAGTGATCGCCCCGATCGCTCCGGCCCCGACTTCACCCGCTTCCGGTTCAGCGGTAGCACGACCTGCGGCCTTCCGTTCTCCAAACAAGAGAACTTATACTTCTTTCAAGAAGAAGCATGGAGCGGGAGCCCGATCGACCTCCAGCAGTTCGTCACGCTCCAGCGGCGGATCTGCTATTACGGCCCCGACCTCGACTTTCCGTCGGCAAGTGGCGGAATTAATGGAATTGGTGCCACCTCCCGTGACACCCTACGGAACTCGGCCCATAGACTGGAACAAGGTTCCACTCAGTAAGCGAAATCGGAGCGCTGGATACGGCCACATCCATAACTTCGATGAGCAGTCGACCCTGTCGGAGGGAAACCTCCTCACATTGGCCCCGCTACAGCGTGGAGACGGTCGGTTCGAGTGCCCCTTCTGCATCGGCGAAGAGGAGGGAGCAGGAGAACGACAGTGGTCCTCCGTGCCACGACGCGGACCTTTTCGGACGGCCCAGAGTCTTGATGCGCACGTGCTAGCGTATCATTTTCCGTTCCTGCGCTACTTCGTGTGTCCGGCCCGCGACGGCTTCCGGACATTGGCCCAGGAGGAGATGTTCCGGCATCTGTCTCAAGCGACCCCGCAACACGTGACGTCGTTTCCCTTCTACCAGGAAGGACGACTATCGGCATCCGGCCCCATGCTCGTCAGGTTCGCGCTACGCTGCAGAGTCGACATGCAGCCGAACCCGAATTATCGACCCCCAAGAGTTCCGGCCAACATCCCGATCTTCAGGAGGGATGTCAACACCGTCCTGACGTTCGGCATCTGGCACATGGCGCCAGAGCTCTTTGAGCAGTATCCGCCCAACTCGGCCCCGGAAGTGCAACAGGTACTCCGTCGACTGGAGTACAATCGTGCTTCGACCCCGGCAGACGAGATTCGGCTTACCCGCATGGTCAGTGACATCGAGACCATGAACACGCGGGTTCGAATTCGACGACCCAGTACGATCTTCTTCGTTCGGCCCATAAACTATCAGACAACATCGGTGAGCACGGCGGAGGAGGTCCCGACAACGACCACCGGTGTTTCGGCCTCGGCAGTCGTCACGACGGCTTCATTCGCGACAGTGGCGTCGCCAGCGACAACTCGACCGGTCACCACAGTGACATCCTCGACCCCGTCTAGAGCTCGGCCGTCGGATATCATACCCCGGCGGATGGTTGTGGAACGACCCACGGCCTCTAACGTCACGGACTACCGAGTCCGTGAGGGATTGGTCCCTCCACCTGAGGAGTATCCGCCACTCCCAAGTCGACCCCTGAATACCACACCGGTATCGTCATCAACCGGCAAGGAGACTCCCGAGCCGAAGAGCCCAGTTGAGGATCGGCCACCTCCACTCAGGGAGATTGCACCCGGATCTCCTGTACGTGCGACCCCGACACCGTTTTCGACCCCGGACTCTTCACCGGAGCCTTCACGACGGATGGTGGAACCCGTCCCGCTCCCACCGTACCTCACGGAGGAAGTGGAGCCTCTGCGCTCCGTTCCGACACGCGGCACCGATAGAGACCGGCCCCGACTCCAAGTGGACGACCCAGAGCAGCTCGAGTCACTCCACAGAGACCTCGACGAGCGTCTGCCACTTCATGGATCCGGCGAGTTCGCGGCCGATTTCCAGTTCCTGCGGCAACACGGCAGACGTTTGGCGACCCGCTCGCTTCCCGGCCTGCAGGCACTACCCGGCCAGAATCCCGACCTCACAGACTTCCTACGGGATGAGGACGCCCAGCGGCTCCCGAACTACCTCGGATTTCACGAGGACTTTTGGACGGCTCGTCTCGAACAGGCCGCCCATAATGCCGACCCCTTGCTTCTGCCGTCAGAACCGGAGGAGCACCTTCCGACCCTGTCACTCGCCCGCGCTGATGATTTAGCGCACCAGTACTTGCGACTAATTCGTCGGGAGTACTTGTCGGCCCTGGATCATCACATCAGGCAGGCAGAGTACAACGGCCTGTCTGTCGGCTTTGGGATGGGGGCTCTGCATGAGCGCCACCAGCCCACGTTCCCGGACGCTCTGTCCGAGGAGAACCTTCGACTTCGAGTCCGCGTGACCCAGTTGGAAGATCAAGTCGCCAACCACCAACAGGAGATCGCTCGACTTCGAGCCACTTCGACCCCGACCCCATCAGAAGCACCAGCTTCGTCGGCCCCGACCACTCCGACCATCCCGGGAGAGTTGTTGGCCACGATCGTGTCCATCCTGCCCAGACTACCCCCGGACGAACAGCTACAGCTGATGCGGCAGGCATCGCCAGCGGCCCCGCCTCCTCCCGCCAGCAGGCGTGAACGGGAGGACAAGTAAATACGACCCCGAACTGTTCGGCCCCTTTGATGCGGCCCCGAGTGACCAAACAATTCTGGTCACGGCACATACATTTGTGTAAATAGTGTACATATACATTTAATATCCTAGTCATGGCTTTTTGTTTTTATACATGTAATTTAGTTAAATTTAATCTACATTTTATTTCAGTTCATTAGACTCTTAAAGTTATAGTTCCGTTTCGCTTTGAAACGTCGAGGAGTTTTGTTTATCATTCCATATCATACATTCCATTCATTGTTGTGCATGTATTTGTATATGTATCATCGTAGAGACTGCTGACGGACTGACTGCTGACGTTTATTTTGACAGTTAGGAATTTTTATTGTATGAAGTGTTTTCGCATTTCGCGCGGCGTGTGTGTGTGAGTGCTTTTGGGTTTGACCTTTAGGACTTTTTAGCTTTTTATTGTTTAGTTTTTGGCGACGGTAGGGTCCGGGGAGGGTAATCCCGAGGGCGTAGGATTAATGAAGGGGTGTTATGTAGTAATTTTAGCGACTGTTACTCCCGTCCCTCCCGCGCACTACACATTTCCACAACAAACATTCATTCTACATGACTTACATACAGGACAAGTACACACTATACGATCACAAGCATAAACTCCATGTAGTCATGGTTACATACACAGGTCAAACCACGCACCTGCGGCCCCGCTAGCTCGGTACACTCGGCCCCATTTACTCGACCTTGACCTTCACATGCACTGACTTCTAAACATAGAACTTGACACACATACTCCATACATCACGTGCACACATACAGGCATTCCAAGTATTGACACGAGCCGGGGAAACCCACTTTCCCGGTGACATCAGCGCATTGCACCACACATTCAACCTATCACAACACCGCTTACACTTGGCGGGAAATTACACAGCCACATGGTCCCTCGGCCCCGCTTTACTGCGCAGAAGTGTAGTGTAAATCCCAGTGGCAGGACGTATATACAAGAAGCTCCTGTGAGACTGTCGATATTAATATATATAATCTATCGGATATATGTGCAAGTTGTATAAAGGACTATACTAGGGATATAGAAACATAGACTGGGATATCACCCGACGTAGGTGAGAGTGCGACCCTGATTGTGCGTGATTGATCATCAGTCTTTATCACCACAATAAACAGTTAAATTGAAACTGCCGGCTTATTGTATCACACGACGACCCAGTTAAACCGGCTTGATATCGGCCGTGAACGATATTCTTCACATATACAGATTCTATTTCGGGTGCAACACTCCAATGTCTCACGCCTGCATTCTCAATAGTATTATTTACAACTGAATACATGATGACAAAATAATTTGTTTATACACATATACATTATATATAGAAAGAGAAGTGACAATGTCATTTGCATCTTGGTGGGGTGAATACACTCGGCAGGTTCAGAACCAAATCACACTTTGTATTCTGACACCCGCCTGGCACCCCCATATATCCCCCATAATGGAATAGTCCAGAATCAACATAGATAATACTTGGAGAAATTCAATGCAACCTGAGGGGGTAGCAGGTTGTGCAGGGCCAGCCAATTTTCACACAGACTATGTACAGAAATAATTAAATAATAATAATAATAAACCACAGGTAGAAAAGAAATGTACACCGCTGTTGTTTTTCGGCACTGCTGAAACTTTTGTATAGTGGCGGCAAAGTTATAGTCCATACAACGGATACATGAGCAGACTACAAGTATGTTCAAATGCAAGTTTGTACACTGACTATTCGTGAATAGGTCTCCACACTTGTTATCTAACACATTCCTTCTCTGAATGAATGCAATTGAATATCACCGCATTGTTGAACTATATATGAGTAGGGGCAGGGGGATGGTGGTTGCGTTTTTGCATGGAATTGTCATTTATGACAACAACAAATAACTGGATATACATGGTATGAATTCATAGCCATCATATATATGACATACAAGAGCATGTTGCATATAATATGAACATAATTCTGCATTTCATAGACTGTGCTGCCACCAAGAAACAATTTCCGAGCATGCACAATGCATATGCCGTGCATTGTACGTGATACGATCAGTTAGAGCTATTCTTCTAGTTTGTGGAGAGCATTTCATATTGGATGTAGACCGAAAACTCGCCGAGATATAAGCAGCAGAACAGTGGTGGGTAAATCCGAGTATTAACCTGTTCTCGCCATTGTTTCAAGGCACGCATATTTGCCTGCGGCGTGTGCTTTTAGCACGACTCGAGTTTTCGAAATATTAACTTGCAAGTTATACGATCAGCTAGAGCTGTGCTTCTAGTTTGTGGAGAACATTTTAAATTTGATATAGACCTAAAACTCGCTGAGATATAAGCAGCAGAACAGTGGTGGGTAAATCCGAGTATTAACCTGTTCTCGCCATTGTTTCAAGGCACGCATATTTGCCTGCGGCGTGTGCTTTTAGCACGACTTGAGTTTTCGAAATATTAACTTGCAAGTAAAACGATCAGCTAGAGCTGTGCTTCTAGTTTGTGGAGAACATTTTAAATATGATATAGACCTAAAACTCGCTGAGATATAAGCAGCAGAACAGTGGTGGGTAAATCTGAGCAACAACCCGTTCTCGCCCTAGTTTTAAGGCACGCAGATTTGCCTGCGGCGTGTGCTTTCAGCGCGACTCGAGTTTTCAAAATATTGAATTGCAAGTAGAACAATCAGTTAGAGCTGTGCTTCTGGTTTGTGGAGAACATTTTAAATTTGATATAGACCTAAAACTCGCTGAGATATAAGCAGCAGAACAGTGGTGGGTAAATCTGAGCATCAACCCGTTCTCGGCCTAGTTTTAAGGCACGCAGGTTTGCCTGCGGCGTGTGCTTTTAGCGCGACTCGAGTTTTCAAAATATTGAATTGCAAGTAAAACGATCAGTTAGAGCTGTGCTTCTGGTTTGTGGAGAACATTTTAAATTTGATATAGACCTAAAACTCGCTGAAATATAAGCAGCAGAACAGTGGTGGGTAAATCTGAGCATCAACCCGTTCTCGCCATAGTTTTAAGGCACGCATATTTGCCTGCGGCGTGTGCTTCAAGCACGACTCGAATTTTCAAAATATTAACTTGCAAGTAATACGATCGGTTAGAGCTGTGCTTCTAGTTTGTGGAGAACATTTTAAAGTTGATATAGACCTAAAACTCGCTGAGATATAAGCAGCAGAACAGTGGTGGGTGAATCTGAGTAACCCGTTCTCGCCATAGTTTTAAGGCACGCATATTTGCCTGTGGCGTGTGCTTTTAGCACGACTCGGGTTTTCAGAATATTAAATTGCAAGTAATACAATCAGTTAGAATTGTGCTTCTATTTTGTGGAGAACGTTTTAAATTTGATATAGACCGAAAACTTGCTGAAATATAAGCAACAGAACAGTGGTGTATAAATCGGAATATCAACCCGTTCTCATCCACCATCATTTTGTGAGGCACGCATATTGCATGTGCCGTATTCTTTCACCACGACTCGAGTTTTAAACACATTAACTTGCGAATACTACAGTCAGTTAAATCTGTGCTTCTAGTTGTTGGGGAACTTTTCAAATTTAATATAGCCCGAAAATTCGCTGAGATATCAGCAACATATATAACAGTGGTGGGTAAATCAGAATATCAGTTCATCATTTTCGAGCACGCAAATTGAACGCACCTAGTGCTTCCACCACGACTTTGTTTTATGAAATATTCGCATGCAAATAATGCAGTCATTCAGATTTTTATCTGTAGTTTATGGAGCACTTTTCAGATTTGAAGTATGACAAATACTCGCCAAGATAATAAAACAGAGACAGATAGCAGTGGGGTAAATCTGATCGCCAGACTCGTGATTTGTGGTGGCGCAAATTGCACTTGTCTTGCATTCATGCTTCCACGCAAATTGCACTGGAGGTTACGAGATTGTCACATGTCCCGTCCAAAGATGTAAACATCTGATGGCGTAGTAATACAATATAGCATGTGAATGCACAGCAGCCAACTTCTTTACTCTTGAATACTTGTCGCATAACAAACATTTCCTTTGTTTTCAGACTCACTCGTGTCCATATAACATGATAAAGTCCCGTCTAGATACTATCTGGGGCTCAATACACACCCTTTACATGCAAAGCCAGGGACTCTTTTTTACCGGACTATCGGAGGTGACGAGGGACCAATGGTCCTGTACACTCACCGGATTTCAACATCACCGTCTAGGCCAATCTCTAACGGGCTGAATTCAAACAGGCTAGCTGTCCTTCAGTGATCACTCATCGTCTGTTGTTATCCAATGTGCTTGTGTCCGTTTCTCTTCTATTTCATTCAGTGATTTCATCATTTGATACTGGTGTTTGCTCATGTGGTAAAAGGAATTCACCAACAACACAGATTTACGTAGTATCTTTATTAATATTATTATTATTACTGGTCAAAAAGCACCCAGATTGTGTATAATGTCATAAACCCGGCCATCAGTATTTTTACTCCACCGACAAAATCACACAAAATGGCAGAAACAAAAACGCTGATTGAAAACTGAAATGATTTATGATCTGGAAACGCTAAAGACAAGGCTCCACAAATCGACTTTTGCTTCTGGAATAAATGTATTGTCAACAAAATAAAAAGACAGGCGATTGCTTCATGGTTCAGTCAGTATGACGTACACGTTCACAATGGTGCACTGATGACCACGAGTCCATGACGCGCTAATAACTATATGCTTGGAAGCATCATACAGTGATGTGTGCTACATGTACCATGTTTAGTTCCTGTAGTTCATCAGAGTTCACGAAATGCACACACAGAAACCTGTTCTTGCTATGGATATACGAATGAAAGATGAGAAAATTAGCCCAAGGGCTAAGACAGGTTGCCGGACAGTTTCGATTTTGAGCATTGCATGTGACATATGACCTTGAAATTTACCAAAGTCATCTTTGAGAAATTAAATCTCACCATCAGGTATGCTGCATATGACTTTCTATTATGTTCATATTACAAACAGATAAGATCTATCAACAGGTATTTTGTCTGTAGAGGCCAATTCACACATTTCAGGTCAGACGAGATTTTCAGATTCAGCCTTCAAGGTCGTTTAAGGTTAGTTCAAGGTCACCAAAAGATGTGCCATATATATATATTTATATTGACTTCTTATAAGATTACGCACAATCCTAACCTGTTGTGCAAGTGTTTAAGCCTCAGAGGCCAATTTACATGTTTCACATCTGACATTTAGCACTCGAGGTCAAGATCAAATTATTCATTAGTTGTTCCATATAGGACTTTCTATATGCTCATAATGCAAACATAATCTCTATCTACAAGCATTTCATCTGTAGAGGCAAATTTGTACATTTTTTTACCCCAAAATGGCTGTTTTGACCTTTCAAGATCATCGAAGGTCTAATTCAAGGTCACCACACATATCGACATACACTGATTCCTATTTGAAAGTGGCAATATCTAAGCTCTATCTTCAGGCGTTATACGAGTACAGTGGTGGCAGGTCCCATTATGAAGGAAAATAGTTCCAAACTGCAAATTTTCAGAAAGATCTTCAGAAAACTTCAGGAAAATTCGGCCAGACTGACGGATGGAGGGACGGAGGACGGACGCCACGCCATGCCAATAGGTTATCGGACCAAAGGTTCAGTAACCTAAAACGCAGGGCTCGTTACAAATTGGCAATAAAATAGGCATAATACAGTTCCAGGCTAGGTATGCATTTTCAGAAAGAAAGGAGAGAGCTTACAGATTTTATCATGATGTATATAACATACAGGGCATACATACGATGTACATTTTGTTTAAATGGCCTATCTGAACAGCATGACTTATATACAGATTCTATTTCGGGTGCAACACTCCAATGTCTCACGCCTGCATTCTCAATAGTATTATTTACAACTGAATACATGATGACAAAATAATTTGTTTATACACATATACATTATATATAGAAAGAGAAGTGACAATGTCATTTGCATCTTGGTGGGGTGAATACACTCGGCAGGTTCAGAACCAAATCACACTTTGTATTCTGACACCCGCCTGGCACCCCCATATATCCCCCATAATGGAATAGTCCAGAATCAACATAGATAATACTTGGAGAAATTCAATGCAACCTGAGGGGGTAGCAGGTTGTGCAGGGCCAGCCAATTTTCACACAGACTATGTACAGAAATAATTAAATAATAATAATAATAAACCACAGGTAGAAAAGAAATGTACACCGCTGTTGTTTTTCGGCACTGCTGAAACTTTTGTATAGTGGCGGCAAAGTTATAGTCCATACAACGGATACATGAGCAGACTACAAGTATGTTCAAATGCAAGTTTGTACACTGACTATTCGTGAATAGGTCTCCACACTTGTTATCTAACACATTCCTTCTCTGAATGAATGCAATTGAATATCACCGCATTGTTGAACTATATATGAGTAGGGGCAGGGGGATGGTGGTTGCGTTTTTGCATGGAATTGTCATTTATGACAACAACAAATAACTGGATATACATGGTATGAATTCATAGCCATCATATATATGACATACAAGAGCATGTTGCATATAATATGAACATAATTCTGCATTTCATAGACTGTGCTGCCACCAAGAAACAATTTCCGAGCATGCACAATGCATATGCCGTGCATTGTACGTGATACGATCAGTTAGAGCTATTCTTCTAGTTTGTGGAGAGCATTTCATATTGGATGTAGACCGAAAACTCGCCGAGATATAAGCAGCAGAACAGTGGTGGGTAAATCCGAGTATTAACCTGTTCTCGCCATTGTTTCAAGGCACGCATATTTGCCTGCGGCGTGTGCTTTTAGCACGACTCGAGTTTTCGAAATATTAACTTGCAAGTTATACGATCAGCTAGAGCTGTGCTTCTAGTTTGTGGAGAACATTTTAAATTTGATATAGACCTAAAACTCGCTGAGATATAAGCAGCAGAACAGTGGTGGGTAAATCCGAGTATTAACCTGTTCTCGCCATTGTTTCAAGGCACGCATATTTGCCTGCGGCGTGTGCTTTTAGCACGACTTGAGTTTTCGAAATATTAACTTGCAAGTAAAACGATCAGCTAGAGCTGTGCTTCTAGTTTGTGGAGAACATTTTAAATATGATATAGACCTAAAACTCGCTGAGATATAAGCAGCAGAACAGTGGTGGGTAAATCTGAGCAACAACCCGTTCTCGCCCTAGTTTTAAGGCACGCAGATTTGCCTGCGGCGTGTGCTTTCAGCGCGACTCGAGTTTTCAAAATATTGAATTGCAAGTAGAACAATCAGTTAGAGCTGTGCTTCTGGTTTGTGGAGAACATTTTAAATTTGATATAGACCTAAAACTCGCTGAGATATAAGCAGCAGAACAGTGGTGGGTAAATCTGAGCATCAACCCGTTCTCGGCCTAGTTTTAAGGCACGCAGGTTTGCCTGCGGCGTGTGCTTTTAGCGCGACTCGAGTTTTCAAAATATTGAATTGCAAGTAAAACGATCAGTTAGAGCTGTGCTTCTGGTTTGTGGAGAACATTTTAAATTTGATATAGACCTAAAACTCGCTGAAATATAAGCAGCAGAACAGTGGTGGGTAAATCTGAGCATCAACCCGTTCTCGCCATAGTTTTAAGGCACGCATATTTGCCTGCGGCGTGTGCTTCAAGCACGACTCGAATTTTCAAAATATTAACTTGCAAGTAATACGATCGGTTAGAGCTGTGCTTCTAGTTTGTGGAGAACATTTTAAAGTTGATATAGACCTAAAACTCGCTGAGATATAAGCAGCAGAACAGTGGTGGGTGAATCTGAGTAACCCGTTCTCGCCATAGTTTTAAGGCACGCATATTTGCCTGTGGCGTGTGCTTTTAGCACGACTCGGGTTTTCAGAATATTAAATTGCAAGTAATACAATCAGTTAGAATTGTGCTTCTATTTTGTGGAGAACGTTTTAAATTTGATATAGACCGAAAACTTGCTGAAATATAAGCAACAGAACAGTGGTGTATAAATCGGAATATCAACCCGTTCTCATCCACCATCATTTTGTGAGGCACGCATATTGCATGTGCCGTATTCTTTCACCACGACTCGAGTTTTAAACACATTAACTTGCGAATACTACAGTCAGTTAAATCTGTGCTTCTAGTTGTTGGGGAACTTTTCAAATTTAATATAGCCCGAAAATTCGCTGAGATATCAGCAACATATATAACAGTGGTGGGTAAATCAGAATATCAGTTCATCATTTTCGAGCACGCAAATTGAACGCACCTAGTGCTTCCACCACGACTTTGTTTTATGAAATATTCGCATGCAAATAATGCAGTCATTCAGATTTTTATCTGTAGTTTATGGAGCACTTTTCAGATTTGAAGTATGACAAATACTCGCCAAGATAATAAAACAGAGACAGATAGCAGTGGGGTAAATCTGATCGCCAGACTCGTGATTTGTGGTGGCGCAAATTGCACTTGTCTTGCATTCATGCTTCCACGCAAATTGCACTGGAGGTTACGAGATTGTCACATGTCCCGTCCAAAGATGTAAACATCTGATGGCGTAGTAATACAATATAGCATGTGAATGCACAGCAGCCAACTTCTTTACTCTTGAATACTTGTCGCATAACAAACATTCCCTTTGTTTTCAGACTCACTCGTGTCCATATAACATGATAAAGTCCCGTCTAGATACTATCTGGGGCTCAATACACACCCTTTACATGCAAAGCCAGGGACTCTTTTTTACCGGACTATCGGAGGTGACGAGGGACCAATGGTCCTGTACACTCACCGGATTTCAACATCACCGTCTAGGCCAATCTCTAACGGGCTGAATTCAAACAGGCTAGCTGTCCTTCAGTGATCACTCATCGTCTGTTGTTATCCAATGTGCTTGTGTCCGTTTCTCTTCTATTTCATTCAGTGATTTCATCATTTGATACTGGTGTTTGCTCATGTGGTAAAAGGAATTCACCAACAACACAGATTTACGTAGTATCTTTATTAATATTATTATTATTACTGGTCAAAAAGCACCCAGATTGTGTATAATGTCATAAACCCGGCCATCAGTATTTTTACTCCACCGACAAAATCACACAAAATGGCAGAAACAAAAACGCTGATTGAAAACTGAAATGATTTATGATCTGGAAACGCTAAAGACAAGGCTCCACAAATCGACTTTTGCTTCTGGAATAAATGTATTGTCAACAAAATAAAAAGACAGGCGATTGCTTCATGGTTCAGTCAGTATGACGTACACGTTCACAATGGTGCACTGATGACCACGAGTCCATGACGCGCTAATAACTATATGCTTGGAAGCATCATACAGTGATGTGTGCTACATGTACCATGTTTAGTTCCTGTAGTTCATCAGAGTTCACGAAATGCACACACAGAAACCTGTTCTTGCTATGGATATACGAATGAAAGATGAGAAAATTAGCCCAAGGGCTAAGACAGGTTGCCGGACAGTTTCGATTTTGAGCATTGCATGTGACATATGACCTTGAAATTTACCAAAGTCATCTTTGAGAAATTAAATCTCACCATCAGGTATGCTGCATATGACTTTCTATTATGTTCATATTACAAACAGATAAGATCTATCAACAGGTATTTTGTCTGTAGAGGCCAATTCACACATTTCAGGTCAGACGAGATTTTCAGATTCAGCCTTCAAGGTCGTTTAAGGTTAGTTCAAGGTCACCAAAAGATGTGCCATATATATATATTTATATTGACTTCTTATAAGATTACGCACAATCCTAACCTGTTGTGCAAGTGTTTAAGCCTCAGAGGCCAATTTACATGTTTCACATCTGACATTTAGCACTCGAGGTCAAGATCAAATTATTCATTAGTTGTTCCATATAGGACTTTCTATATGCTCATAATGCAAACATAATCTCTATCTACAAGCATTTCATCTGTAGAGGCAAATTTGTACATTTTTTTACCCCAAAATGGCTGTTTTGACCTTTCAAGATCATCGAAGGTCTAATTCAAGGTCACCACACATATCGACATACACTGATTCCTATTTGAAAGTGGCAATATCTAAGCTCTATCTTCAGGCGTTATACGAGTACAGTGGTGGCAGGTCCCATTATGAAGGAAAATAGTTCCAAACTGCAAATTTTCAGAAAGATCTTCAGAAAACTTCAGGAAAATTCGGCCAGACTGACGGATGGAGGGACGGAGGACGGACGCCACGCCATGCCAATAGGTTATCGGACCAAAGGTTCAGTAACCTAAAACGCAGGGCTCGTTACAAATTGGCAATAAAATAGGCATAATACAGTTCCAGGCTAGGTATGCATTTTCAGAAAGAAAGGAGAGAGCTTACAGATTTTATCATGATGTATATAACATACAGGGCATACATACGATGTACATTTTGTTTAAATGGCCTATCTGAACAGCATGACTTATATACAGATTCTATTTCGGGTGCAACACTCCAATGTCTCACGCCTGCATTCTCAATAGTATTATTTACAACTGAATACATGATGACAAAATAATTTGTTTATACACATATACATTATATATAGAAAGAGAAGTGACAATGTCATTTGCATCTTGGTGGGGTGAATACACTCGGCAGGTTCAGAACCAAATCACACTTTGTATTCTGACACCCGCCTGGCACCCCCATATATCCCCCATAATGGAATAGTCCAGAATCAACATAGATAATACTTGGAGAAATTCAATGCAACCTGAGGGGGTAGCAGGTTGTGCAGGGCCAGCAAATTCATATTGGATGTAAAAAATTAGGCCAAGGGCCAAAGATAGGTTACCGGACAATGTTTAATATTTTAGGTGTTAGCCAGGTCACTGGTTGAATTCAAGGTCAAGAGAATATTCAGCATATATAACATTAAGCATATATCATGTCCACAGTTGATTGCTAAGCTGTAAGTTCAATAATCAGAGAGATATTAGCAATTTTATGCTGTAGCCTTGAAAATGAAGGGGCAAAGGTCAAATTCAAGGTCATCAAAATATTCAGTGTATATCATTTTCTATATCATGTATATCATGTCCACAATTGATTCCCAAGCCATACAGTCAATAGAGGAGCAACATATGAACCAGTTTGCCCTTGGACCTTGGAAATGAGGTCAGAGGTCAAATTCAAGGTCACGAGAATATTCAGCATATATCATTTCCTATATGTCCACAATTGATTCCTAAGCTGTAAAATCGATAATAAGTGAGATATTAGCCATTTTGTCCTGTGACCTTGAAAATGAGGTCAAAGGTCAAATTCAAGGTCATGACAATAATCTGCATATATCATTTCCTATATGTTCATAATTGATTGCTAAGCTGTAAAGTCGATAACAAGCGAGATATTAGCCATTTTGTCCTGTGACCTTGAAAATGAGGTCGAAGGTCAAATCAAGGTCATCAGAATATTCAGCATATATCATTTCCTATATGTCTACAATTGATTCCTAAGCTGTAGAGTCGATAATAAGCGAGATATAAGCCATTTTGTGCTCTGACCTTGAAACTGAGGTCAGAGGTCAAATTCAAGGTCACGAGAATATTCAGAATATATCATTTCCTATGTGTCCACAATTGATTCCTAAGCTGTAGAGTCGATAATAAGCGAGATATAAGCCATTTTGTGCTCTGACCTTGAAAGTGAGGTCAGAGGTCAAATTCAAGGTCACGAGAATATTCAGCATATATCATTTCCTATAGGTCCACAATTGATTCCTAGTCTCTAATCTCAAAATCAAGTGAGATATTAGGCATAATGTGTCCCATTATAAAGCATAGGAGAATTTGACATGGGAAAGTCCCATTTGAGCCGAGTTTGGGCCAAAATGGCCCACTTCGAGCGATTCAAGCGCAACGAAATTTATAGACATCATAAGAGTACATATGAGGAGTGTTATTTATCAAAAAGAAAAAAAGTTACTGAACAGATTTTGATAAAATGGCCGCCAAAGTCCAAAATCAGGCATTTTTCGTCGAAAACGGCCGCCATTTTGAAAAAAATGCGAAAATCAAAAAACTAAAAAATACCTCCTTCTTGAATTATTTTTAAGTATTTTTGTGCAAAATTTCAGAAAAATTCGCCTGTAAACAAAAAAGATAAAAATGTGGACGACGACGACGGACGACGACGGACGACGACGGACGACGGACGACGGACGCAACGCCATGCCAATAGGTTATCGGACCATAGGTCCGGTAACCTAAAAACATGGCAAGTCAGAGAAAGATGTGGGATATTCCGATGATTATCATTCGTTATATTTTGTACTGTTTGATGCCGGTTGGGGTCGGAAGTCAGTGGCTGATACTCCCAGAGTGAATTTGATGGGGGTTTTACGTGAAAATGTCACGTAAAAATGTCACCAAACATGCTTGCAAACTGATAAGATATTTGCCTGTTGCATTATATTCCACCAGTTGCAGACATAAATGCTGATTATTGAGAGCATATTAACACCCTGTATTCAAGGCTTCCTGTCTACTGATAAGCCATCTCCTTGTAATCGAGAGGCCGGACAGACTCGCTAATATTAATATTATGTGTATTTGTACAACTGACTACTTCATGGCTGCATAATATAAGCCACGTGACCGGATCAGCAACTTGTGAGGGTTGTAGTCTTTCGTCAATAGCATGCGTGATCAGATACAAGGATACTGGATATACCCCGATTGAATCACACAAATATACCACAAATTAAATATAATATGATGTACTAGGCTGCTTGATTCATCCACAGTGTATATTTAAGTATGTTTTTTACCACAACTGTTATCATAAAATAATTTTCCAGATATCTATTTTCACCTGTTCTCGTCAAATATCATGCTATCGCATAGTGTCGGGAATATGAAAACTCTATTTTGACCTCTGATATGTATAACTTCAATGTCAAGTGGCCGTCGCACAACACATTGAATTTACGGGCTGTCATTGAAAAGATTTCATCGTTACACATATATGGCTTCGAGTCCTGCTCTTGTTGATCTCAAACTTTATTTAGTTTTACTATTTTTTTTTAAATCAGCAACCTTTCCCTTTCTTCAGCAAACTATTCCATCTATATGAAATACTATGCTATAAGCCACGTGTACATCGTGTAAGCCAGGTTAGCCAGGTTACCACGTGAAATCATTATTACGAGTGGCATCTTCATTCATGATGCAAAACACAATCACACTCCTATAGTGAGGGATTGTCATGCATCAAACTTTGTGGTGGATATAACCTTGAATTTGAGCATTGACGGTCAAGACAAACTCAGAACCACCAAAATATGCTACATATAAGACTCTCTATGTGCTCTTTATGAGTTTGCCCTCGATAGCCGCCCTACACATTGTAGAGTGGACATATTCTTGTGTTTGAACACTCCAGGCCACTTTTATCAAGTGTTTTTTACACTCCAGGCCACTTTTATCAAGTGTTTTTTACACTCCAGGCCACTTTTTATCAAGTGTTTTTTACACTCCAGGCCACTTTTGTTTGAACACTCCAGGCCACTTTTATCAAGTGCGAATTAGCGATCTGACATACTACATCCGGTGGATGTCAACGGAAATCATGACACTCAACGAGAATCACGTGATATACTCTACTCAGAAAAGTTACATATCCGGCCTAAAGTTTGAAAAAGAATTAACTCAGAATTTTGTTGCCGTGTGATGAAAACATACAACCGCAAAAATTTTACTTTTTAGTGTTACTATATTTTTAATTCCTTCTTTAAATTCTTTTTTTTTCAATTGTATGTATTACATCATATTTAACGCCATTTGCAGTGAAATTGAAAACACATCAACTTTCGGTTCATGGTCACGAACATATGAACTCATTGTAGCTCAAGTACCATCACACATCCGGTCCATCTTGAAACAGACTGGATCAAACCGGACCGAGTTATTGTCAAAAAGTACAACAGTATGGTTTCTCTGTGAATGAAAATTCCCAGTAGATGATTAATATTCTGTAATATTCCATGGAAATTACATGTACCTAGAACTACAGTTTGTATTTTGCTACATGTATCTCCAGTGGTATACCATATCAGCTGATAACACCAGCGGTCGTCTGTAACACCAGAAAAACCAGGGCACAATTTGGTCTTGCCACATCCAAGAATTATCGATTTTTTTAGCTACCGCTCTTCTTCATGGGACAATCAAGTGGTAATCTAGCAAGCCGATCAAGTATTCGGGTGTCAGAACAGCTAGACTGTTCTCTCGACCCTCCCACCCAGGCAAAGCCTTTGTTACTGCTGCTCATTTCATGGGGGCTTAGATAAGAAAAGTTGTGAGGGATGAAATGTAATTTGTGTATCACAATATCAATTCATATGCTTTTTGTGAAGAATCATACATAGACATTTTGATCAAACTAAAACAATATATACATTTATGAACAGACACTAATAATTGCACCCACGTTTGACACGGGTTGTTATATTGTGAAATAGGGACCCTGCTGCCACCTGTTGGTGGGATGTGTGATTTTGTGTGCATGTTTGTGTGCTGTCACCTGGTGAGTGATTATGGTACTTTCCAAGTATATCTGCCTCGGTGCCTTTGTTGCCTTTGGGAACACAGCAATACACGAACAACTTTAATATTTAGCATCCTGGAATAAGTTGAGCATGATCTGGCTTTGCAAAAGTCACCTGTGGTGAAGATCATGAAGTAATTATTATATGCATTTCAATCATAGTGTTTTCTCTTTGCTCAGGCTGCTCAATAAATGAGTTCAATGAATAATGTCATGAGATATCAACCCACTCGTTTAGCTTATTGCTTGCCGGCAGAACACTTTCAAAGGTGAAGCAACTTAGGTGGTCTCTGGTGCATTCTGGGACTGTAGCTGTGTGCTTAATAGTATGTATAATGAAATGTCAAATTTGAGGTAATGCGTAAAAATATTAAATGCACAGCAACATCTGCAGATGTGGATTCAGTATTTTACGAAGGGGACACAAATACCAGAGGCATTATATTTGGGCGTGGGGCTGGGCCCGCCCAGGACCCCAGAAGCTGATGATTATTAGGTAGCAGTGCGTGGGATTAAAACATTTTTATTGTTGTGTCTTAGTTAGTTTGCAAGAATCATTGCATGTTTACCGTATCCCCAACGTCAAATTTGGTCATATTGTACATGAGTACTGCATAAACAGCATGGATCATTCGAATATATTTGATACTGACTCTGACTTGATAATGACTTTGTATTTTAAATGCACACGACAATGTGAGCCAACCCGGCCTAGATCAACCACTAGAATAAGGAAAATAGTGAAAATTGTTCAATTGATTTCTCCCATACTTCTGAATTTCTTCCCACGGCACTTATCTGTATTCGATATTTCTGGTCATGGTCAATATACCAAAATGTATGGCAGATCCCTAAAACATGATGCGATTATGTGATTTCCACCCCCCCCCCCCCGCATTCGCACCCCCACCCACCCCCTCTCTACAGTTGGCTGCTGACTGACGACTGGGTTGGTAAGATGCCCACTCGGTCAGTCCAAATATACAATAAATTATATGATGTCAGGAGCGTTCAATACGATTCAATGACTCATCAACATTTGTGCTCATCAAAATTCACCTTATAAATTAAAGAAAGATATCGCCAGACAGAAACTGACATTTCTAAATAAAAAAACACATGTGTAATGTGCAGCGTTTTTAGTAATGCATGCACCAAACTAAACCATACTTGTTTTTGCCTGATCTACTCTCTCTATCTACTGGGGCCCTTGAGCTGGCCCATGTCACCCAGGCGAATGGGCTTTGTACACCATATATCCGGTAGTCTCTATACATGTAATATGCCAACCCCTACCTAACTTTTGAGTTACGGCCTGATATTAAATTCACAGACTGTGTTGATATAACGCTCTCATAAATCATAGAACACGGAACTTTCTGTCAACAAATGATATATATCCCTGCCACAGTTCGGAGGCTCCGGTTATTTGCATAACTTTGCACATATAATCAGCAGACTGGGTCGTAGAATGATCGAGACTGATAACAATGTATTTAATTTCCTCGTATGCGGGTCTGTTATTTCTGATATTCAGTACGAAGCCTGTCACTGGTGACCCAGCGGCGAGTGGACGGGGGAGAGGGGGATGGTGGGGCGGATATGTACACGGAATTGTGTGCTTACAATTTAGCAGTCTCGCCTAGAGATATTTTGGAGGATTTTCACTGAAAACTTTATGTTTAGCATTAGTAATGCAATAACCCATATATTCAGCATTATGATGTGCTGCTTCAGATACAACGTTATAATACAAATGCCACATATTCCGGGCCGCACAGCAAGAACAACTTTGATGTGCTCGTCACCCTGTCCACCAACGGCCCTGTTGTGAAGTGCGTCTATTAATCATGATGGGTGACGATTCCTCGTTGATGCGCTGTTTCCTATATATTGTCAAAAAAAAATAGGTCCAGACCGATACATAAAAATGACCCTTCAAAATCATGTTTGTATGGGGTGTCAATTCAGAAAATAACGTCTAATTAGTTTTGCAACATTAGACTTCCAACTTTTGAGAAGCAGCAAATTTGTTTCAGTGCAAGTTCGATTTCTCCCAGGACTACCCTAAAAATTACAGAACAGATCTGGAGCAAAGTGGGGAAAATTGAAAATTTTGGGCCTTCCGTTCTGTATCATTTGAGCTATTTATGCGGTGTTTACACTCACTGAAATTTTCATTCAAAATCACAGGAAAAATCACACAGATTTGGGGAAAATGTGTTTGAGGTTAAAAATGGGCAAAATCACAATTTTTCTACATCGAGTGGTCACACAGTGGACAAATATTTTGAGTAAACGACTCAAGTGTTAAAATATCATAAGATTTTGATAAATTTCGATAATAACTAAAGGACAAGAGAAAACTTGTCTGGTTTAGAGAGGGACAGACGGACGGATGGCCAGCCAAACAGCTGGTCGGACGACAGGCGAAAATCCACGACAATAGCACAGACATACAAAACAACAATTCCTGGCAGTGGGATTTCACTGTAGATTTGTCTCATTGAGAAGCAATACACAAACCAGGCTTATATACTGATGCTTACTTTTTACCTGATATATTTGTTAAAATATCTGTCAGCTTTCGAAGTAATGTTCATACACATGCTCTGTCATATCAGAAAGTTCAACAGGAGGGTTTTTTTGGTAAATGAAAATGTATTTGATAACATAATATAGAAAGATGCAGCCGACCCAGTTATAGTTTGTAGGAGCACACTCTAGTTTAGACATTCAAAGATTTTCATTGCAGCCAACTCTCAAGAGTGCGTGCATTAATTGTTTTGAACTTTTTTAAGAAAATCAGGTCAAAATTATGTTTCGGTTTGCATACAGAGACTCGGTAAATAGGGATCACCTACCTAGAGCTGTGTGCTTCAGTCGGGATCTGCTCCAAATGTGCCGCTACCGTCATGTGTGTGTATGTGTAGGTCTGTATATGTGTACAGCTCTCACGGGGTGGCACAAGGCATAAATATTCTGGCTACAAGTTCCTCTCAAAAGTTACTTCCAATCTCCCTCACAACCGTGACGCAACATACCTCGCCCTTTGTTCACCTGGCAAATTGTCTGTTCACCACATAAAAACTAGGTATTGTTCTTCCAGAAGACAGCATATTTGTAGGCCTGTATATACTTCTATCGACTTTTGCTGAAAGTGCCATCTCAAAACTGTCCCCGCGCACACTGTGTTGGACCGAGTTCCGGGTACAGGAACATTCTAGAAAACTTGTTCCATATACCAGTACATGTATGCGGTTTTCTGGAAAACAGGCCTGGACAAATGTGGTGTATAGTTACTGGTGCCATGTATACAGTGATACAGTGATATGATATGTATATGAAGTCACATACATATTCCTGTGTGCACAGAAAATAAATGCACGGAACGAGTTTGCCATTTATGACTTCAGTTGTAGGCCAACATGTATGTGTCAATTTTTCAGGCCACACTGGCGACGTTTTGAAATTTTCTTGTGATGAGCAAATATGTAATGAATGTGAATATAATACTCAGTATGTAAATTTATGTAGATTCCCTTTTGCAAAACATGCACATAACATTTTGCGACCCAAGTACCATACACTGCGCCTTAATACTACTCGTCCACTAAATGAATGACATCTAATAAGAAGAAGGCACATAATATGATACTTGGGCCCAGTTCGCAAATATAATTTCATTTTTTCAATGTTTTGGACCAATGCCATTTTGGGACCAATAACATGAGGATATTCGGTATTGGTGGGAACAAAATTTTGTAGAACTGTAGACAATTTATTGCTTGAAGGCGCTCTCCCTAGCCTAATATTTCATATTCTAACATTTAACACCAGATTCACCACAGATCCAAATACAAAACTTAACACATCTGCTAGTGTATCAGTATGTGAGATTTGATGTCTTGTGTTGTGAATCATGCACCATGTTCACAGATGGATTCAGAGGGGGGAGGTGGGGCGCAGCTGTCCCGCTTGCCCTCCCATGACAAAAAAGTCCTTTCATATTTTTCAGTAACGTTGTGAAAAGGAAAAAAAAAATATCACAAGAAAAAAAAGTGACGGAAGAAAATCATTGAACATGTGTTAATAATAAATACAGTATCTCATAGACTATGATGACATGCAGTGCTTTGTCTGTACACACATCGTAGGTAAGTAGGCAGCCTACTGTCACGTTTATCTCCGAAAGACCCACACCCCACTCATTATAATTCAAGGGCGAATATATTGCTCCGAATAATTCATATACGCGTCCCTCCGACTCCCCCATCCCTCCCCCCACCCGTGCCGTTTGACCACAGGCACGTGCCCCCGTCAATCATATGTGGGTTAGTGAATAAATATTCACGATTTTTTTATACACGCGATCAACATGTCCAATTCAATACACTTGTCTCTCACATTTATAAACATTTGTGATCCCTATGGATAGTTGCCTGCTCGACACTGAAGTGTTATTTGACAAAAATGTGTTTTGTTCAGGTAAGTACGAGCTTAAAACGTTTGTGCCCTGCTAGAAAGGTTTGTGCCCTTGCTAGAAACTAGCATGCGCGGTTCGTTATCATTGTTTGTCAGTCCAGTTAGTAAGCCTGCCTAATATCCTATCAGGTCTGGTGGATTTTCTTCCTGGCCGGATTTTTGGACATTTTTGTTTAGGCCGCCGAGGCGAGACAGGGTGTGCTAGTGCTACAGGGCCAGTCACAACTTCTAGCGGATTGGGGGTTGGGGGGGGGGGGATTGGAGTGACGGGCTTCAACGAGGGGCGAGGTGCACATTGTATTGCTGGAATCTATAGTGTAAGTGTTGGCACAGGCGAGTGTTATTAGGTTCCAGACCTTCTCCGTGATTCATTTATTTCCTTATGTCAAAAAACCATACATTCAAGAGTGACATATTCGTTTACTAAGATAATACATTCGAAGAACCACACACACACACATTCATGTACACGTGCATGGTCCACTGCATCCTATATCCCCACATGATAAAACTATGAAAAAAGAAAGACACAAACTTTTTGTTTCTGTAAATTAGGGTAATGGCGCACGAGAATATCTCTAATGAAACAGTGTAAAGTTCAATTCCAAAACAATCATTGTAACTATAATCGTTAATCAAATTTGGCCCATTTTGTTATGTTTTCCGCTCTTCGGGTCATGTTAGTAAAGTTCAATTCGATTTCCATTTTATTTATTAAATATGTTCTAGGATCTATAATATTATATATATATCAGTGGTCCACTTTCTATTATATAGGTACCTTTTCAAAGTTGAAATTATCGTATTTTCCAACGTTTTCTTTTTCTTGAAAAATTACCAATGAAATATTCTTAATATTCATATAGGGGAACAATGATAAAACCCGATGTAGTAGTTTGTACTGAAAGCTTTGAATGGTTTTGTCTTGACTGTTTTTTGGGCAAGTGTTAAAATTGTCTCCCAAGTATTATTGTCAAAAATTTCTGATAATTCGTCTCGTCATTTATCCTTATATATATATATCTTTTCTTGGTAGTGATTTGATTAGTTTCTGTCATAGGTTGTATTATGCTAAAGTCTACTTTAAGCTGATCTGTTTTAATGCTTTCATTAATGGGCTTAATAATTGATTCTCCAAAACAGAATAATCAAAATAATTCATATGAATATTACATTTATCAACGAGCTGCGTCCTACTAATCAACGTTTATTTCTTCATAGGCATATGCATCTTTAATATAGACCATTCTTTTCGAGATAAACTCATTTTTGCGTATTTGTATGTTTCCATTTTTACAAAATTCAGAATACCAAATACAATATTAAGAAGATATTGCTCGTCATAATTACAGTATATTTTTTGTCGAGAATATATCCAAGTGTCCAAAACTTGCTTCCAAAATATACTTTTGATAGATACTGAATATTTATTGATATAGTTTAGCGACCCTTCTAACAAATAGTTAATGTGGGGCGTACAAGCAGTTTTTGTCAAGGATTTTTGTCTGATGTTTGAAGAAGGTTCTTTAAGAATCGCAATTCAGAAGATAAACAAAAACATTCTAAATGAAGCATTTTTAAGGATTGATTGCATGTTATTATCATGAACCTGGAATTGAGCAGCTGTCCATTCACTTGTAATGTAAATATAAAGGTAACAAATTCATAAATTTACATACTTCCAATCAACGTGAAAGTTTGCCTTTCTGATTGTTAGCCATCAAGGATTAACAACCGGGACTCCTTTTCTTACTAAACAATGTTAAATCTGTTAAAATCATCGTTTTCATATGTCATTTTCCGACCTACTTCTCAGTAGACAAAGTACACACACAACAGGGGCGAGTGAAAGGATTATGTTGTAGAGCAAAGAGCTAGTGATGCTAGTAAAACTAACGGGTGACATGCACTCGGGTGCACCGAGGTGTTTGGGATTAGCATGTTCCGCTTTTTATATTCATCTCACAGAAAATATAGCCCCAGATATTCTCATTATTCTGACCACAACCAGTGTTTGTCATCCAGAACACACGAATGTTCGTTTTGGTGAAACGTATATAATGAATTCTTTTATCATCCAATTGCACAGCTTACGCGATAATATTTACGAAACCATGTCTCGGTTCATCATCCATGAGTATATGTGTGTGTGCTAGCCAATTTCTGGGTCTGGAGATTGTATTGTCTTCGTCTTTGTGTTACTTTTACTTTACTTCCACATTATAAGTCAATGGGAAAGTGCCTCACTGCAGTCACTGGTATAATACGTGCAATCAGCCCTCAACCCCCCTTCCTTGTAGTCCTGAACGAGTGAAGCCGTCGAACATTGAAGACAATCCTAAAGGTTTTCCGTAGCTTTGCAAAGATCTTTGGATTGAAAATGAATATAAACAAAACTGAAATAGTTAACTTAGGATTATCACAGGACGAGAACCGATGTCCATATTTCAACCTACCATATACAACATCTTTTAAATTGTTAGGCATACAGTTCGATGTAGATTTGACCAAAATGATAGAATTGAACTTCTCTAACAAAAACATATTGAATTTTATCAAAGTCAACAGCTTTCAATTGCTGGAAGGATCACCGTTGTTAAGATGCATATTCTACTGAAATTGATTCATGTCTTGACAACACTACCAACTCCAGCTAAAAGTTACATAACTGAAATAAACGAAATTCTACTGGGTCCTTTGGTCCGAAAACCTATTGCCGTGTCGTTGCATCCGTCGTCCTTCGTCGTCATCGTCGTCCATCGTCGTCGTCGACATATATTTTTTCATTCTCGCAATTCTTAAAAAATGGCGACCATTTTTTACGAAAAATGACCAATTTTTTATTTTGATATTTGTTCAGTAACTTTTTTCTTATTGATGCATAACACTCCTTATATGTACCCCCTGTGACGTGTATAAGTTTCGTTACCCTTGAATCGCTCGAGGTGGGCCAATTTGGTCCAAACTCGACCCGAATGGCACTTTCCCATGTTAAATTCTCTTATGCTTTATAATGGGGCACATTTTTTCAAATATCTCACTTAATATTGAGATTAGAGATTAGGAATCAATTGTGGACATATAGAGAATGATATATGCTGAATATTGTCACGACCTTGAATCTGACCTCTGGCCTAAATTCTCAAGGTCACAGGACAAAATGGCTAATATCTCGCTTGTCATCGGTCTTGTTATCCCTTGTTATCGAGGTCATAGAACAAAATTGATATTTTATCTCACATGTTATTGAATGACACCTTAGCAATCAATTGTGGACTTATGGGGAATGATATATATGATTGCTGGATATTCTCATGACATTGCATTTGACCAGCATGACCTTATTTTAAAGGTCACGGGACAAAATGACTGATATCTAATATATAAAAAAAAAAATCTTGCTCTCTTCATGAACCACACTGACTGTTTTATCAATTTCTTGGATCACATCTCGATTCAAACCACTGATCAGTGGCAGTGTAAAACCTTTTTCATGTCATCACGTGTATGTAAAAGTGAAAGTTTGTATGCATGATTTGTATGTATGGTGTAACTGTAAAACGAAATTTTTATTCTATCAACATGTGATGAATGAATATGATATTTTTTTTCAGAAAAACGCGCCACAATCCGAGGTTACCAAGACCAACGAGCATGGATACTTCACTGACGGGCCCAGGGACCTCTGTGGATAGGGATTGGTGGATCTCATACTGGGACTGCGGGAGGACACGGATACTTGACTGACGGCCCAGGGGCCTCTGTGGGTAGGGATTGGTGGATCTCGGACTGGGACTGTGGGAGGACACGGATACTTGACTGACGGGCCCAGGGGCCTCTGTGGGTAGGGATTGGTGGATCTCGGACTGGGACTGTGGGAGGACACGGATACTTGAGTGACGGGCCAGGGGCCTCTGTGGGTAGGGATTGGTGGATCTTGGACTGGGACCATGGGAAGATATGGATACTTGACTGAGGGGCCCAGGGGCCTTTGTGGGTAGGTATTGGTGGATCTCGGACTAGGACTGTAGGAGGACACGGATACTTGACTGACGGGCCCCGGGGCCTTTGTGGGTAGGGATTGTGGATCTCGGACTGGAACCGTGGGAGGACACGATACTTGACTGACGGGCCCGGGGTTCTGTGGGTAGGGATTGGTGGATCTCGGACTGGGACGGTGGGAGGACACGAATGCTTGACTGACGGGCCCAGGGGCCTCTGTGGGTAGGGATTGGTGGATCTCGGACTGGGACTGTTTGAGGACACGGATACATGACTGACGGCCCAGGGGCCTCTGTGGGTAGAGATTGGTGGATCTCGGACTGGGACTATGCAAGGACATGGAGACTTGACTGACGGGCCCGGGGGCCTCCGTGGGTAGGGATTGGTGGATCCCGGACTGGGACCGTGGGAGGACACGGATACTTCACTGACGGGCCCAGGGACCTCTGTGGGTAGGGATTGGTGGATCTCGGACTGGGACCGTGGGAGGACATGGATACTTGACTGACGGGCCAGGGACCTCTGTGGGTAGGGATTGGTGGATCTCGGACTGGGACGGTGGGAGGACACGAATGCTTGACTGACGGGCCCAGGGGCCTCTGTGGGTAGGGATTGGTGGATCTCGGACTGGGACTGTTTGAGGACACGGATACATGACTGACGGTCCAGGGGCCTCTGTGGGTAGAGATTGGTGGATCTCGGACTGGGACTGTGCAAGGACATGGAGACTTGACTGACGGGCCCGGGGGCCTCTGTGGGTAGGGATTGGTGGATCTCGGACTGGGACAGTGGGAGGACGCGGATACTTGACTGACGGGCCCAGGGGCCTCTGTGGGTAGGGATTGGTGTGTCTCGGACCGGGACCGTGGGAGGACACGGATACTTTACTGACGGGCCCAGAGGCTTCTGTGGGTAGGAATTGGTGTGTCTCGGACCGGGACCGTGGGAGGACACGGATACTTGACTGACGGGCCCAGGGGCCTCTGTGGGTAGGGATTGGTGGATCTCGGACTAGGACCGTGGGAGGACACGGATACTTTACTGACAGGCCCAGGGGCCTCTGTGGGTAGGGATTGGTGGATCTCGGACTGGGACTGTGTGAGGACACTGATACTTGACTGACGTGCCCAGGGGCTTCTGTGGGTAGGGATTGGTGGATCTCGGACTGGGACTGTGGGAGGACACGGATACTTGAGAGACAGGCCAGGGGCCTCTGTGGGTAGGGATTGGTGGATCTCGGACTGGGAATGTATGAGGACACGGATACTTGACTGACGGGCCCAGGGGCCTCTGTGGGTAGAGATTGGTGGATCTCAGACTGAGACTGTGGGAGGACACGGATACTTGACAGACGGGCCAGGGGCCTCTGTGGGTAGGGATTGGTGGATCTCTAACTGGGACTGTGGGAGGACACGGATATTTGACAGACGGGCCAGAAGCCTCTGTGGGTCGGGATTGGTGGATCTCGGACTGGGACCGTGGGAGGACATGGATACTTGACTGACGGGCCCAGGGGCCTCTGTGGGTAGGGATTGGTGGATCTCGGACTGGGACCCTGGGAGAACATGGATACTTGACTGACGGGTCCAGGGGCCTCTGTATGTAGAGATTGGAGGATCTCGGACTAGGACCATGTGAGGACACGGATACTTGACTGACGGCCCAGGGGCCTCTGTGGGTAGGGATCGGTGGATCTCGGACTGGGACCATGGGAGGACATGGATACTTGACTGACGGCCCAGGGGCCTCTGTGGGTATGGATTGGTGGATCTCGGACTTTGACCGTGGGAGGACACGGATACTTGACTGGCGGGCCCAGGAGCCTCTGTTGGTAGGGATTGATGGATCTCGGACTGGAACCATTGGAAGATATGGATACTTGACTGACGGGCCCAGGGGCCTTTGTGGGTAGGTATTGGTGGATCTCGGTCTAGGACTGTAGGAGGACACGGATACTTGACTGACGGGCCCGGGGTTCTGGGGTAGGGATTGGTGGACCTCGGACTGGGACCGTGGGAGGACACGAATGCTTGACTGACGGGCCCAGAGGCCTCTGTGGGTAGGGATCGGTGGATCTCGGACTGGGACTGTGGGAGGACACGGATACATGACTGACGGCCCAGGGGCCTCTGTGGGTAGGGATTGGTGGATCTCGGAATGGGACTGTGCGAGGACATGGAGACTTGACTGACGGGCCCGGGGGCCTCTGTGGGTAGAGATTGGTGGATCTCGGACTGGGACTGTGGGAGGACACGGATACTTGACTGACGGGCCCAGGGGCCTTTGTGGGTAGGGATTGGTGGATCTCTTACTGGGACCGTGGGAGGACACGGATACTTTACTGACGGGCCCAGGGGCTTCTGTGGGTAGGAATTGGTGGGTCTCGGACCGGGACCGTGGGAGGACACGGATACTTGACTGACGGGCCCAGGGGCCTCTGTGGGTAGGGATTGGTGGATCTCAGACTAGGACCGTGGGAGGACACGGATACTTTACTGACCGGCCCAGGGGCCTCTGTGGGTAGGGATTGGTGGATCTCGGACTGGGACTGTGGGAGGACACGGATACTTGACAGACGGGCCAGGGGCCTCTGTGGGTAGGGATTGGTGGATATCGGACTGGCACTGTGGGAGGACACGGATACTTGACAGACGGGCCAAGGGCCTCTGTGGGTACGGATTGATGGATCTCGGACTGGGACTGTGGGAGGACACGGATACTCGTCAGATGGGCCCAAGGGCCTCTGTGTGACGGGCCCAGGAGCTTCTGTGGGTAGGGATTGATGGACCTCGGACTGGGACTGTGGGAGGACATGGATACTTGACTGACGGCCCAGGAACCTCTGTGGGTAGGGATTGGTAAATCTCGGACTGGGACTGTGGGAGGACATGGATACTTGACTGGCGGGCCCAGGGGCCTCTGTGGGTATGGATTGTTGGATCTCGGACTGGGACTGTGGGAGGACACGGATACTTGACTGACGGGTCCAGGGGCCTCTGTGGGTAGGGATTGGTGGATCTCAGACTGGGACCGTGGGAGGACACAGATACTTGACTGACGGGCCTGGGGCATCTGTGGGTAAGGATTGGTGGATCTCGGGATGGGACTGTGGGAGGACACGGATACTTGACCGACGGCCCAGGGGCCTCTGTGGGTAGGGATTGGTGGATCTCGGACTGGGACTGTGGGAGGACACAGATACTTGAATGACGGCCCAGGGGCCTCTGTGGGTAGGGATTGGTGGATCTCGGACTGGGACTGTGGGATTACACGGATACTTGACAGACGGGCCAGGGGCTTCTGTGGGTAACGATTGGTGGATGTCGGACTGGGACCGTGGGAGGACATGAATACTTCATTGGCGGGCCCAGGGGCCTCTGTGGGTAGGGATGGTTGGATGTCGGACTTTGACTGTGGGAGGACACCTCTACTCGATCATCACGTGCATGCCGCCTGGATCCTTGTTGGTTCGTCTTGTTCTTGTTGACCAGTGGGCCACGCTGAGATGCTGTAATCTGGTAAAATGACACCACTGGAGGGTCACGTGACAACCAACGGAAGCTTGAAGTTACTGTCGTCATCACGTGTAACAAACACTTCCGCGTTTTTGTGTCTTACCTATATAAACATGTTTATATGTTTTATCACTGATACATTTTCTGTTTCATTGTGATGCCTTTACAATGTTACATTTTACGAGGTATCACAGACGTCAGATTCCATTTTACAACTTTAAACTGTTGCATATAATGTATCACCACTTAAATTGTCACTTTGTATGCAGTTCTAAATTCTAATCTGTGCTTTTCAGTTATGTTCTGTACTTCCTCTTCTTCTGTTGGCGAGACCGATTCATCACTATACAAAAATCAGGTCTGTTCTAAAGAGGTTGATAGGGTCTAAAAAACATGAATTGTATTATTAACTTACAATTCCATACATGAAACTTCGACACGTTTCATTAGCAGATTGTATTGGTGGTTACGGTCTCATAGCCCCTTACATGGAGTGTAACCCCAACTTTCCCCCTCCCCCACCCTCCACCACCACCACCAAATAATTAACTTCAAATATTGTTTGCAGCATATTTCATCAATCTGAAACCTTTTCCCCATTTTTTCCATTTCAAATGCCCTATATATGAAAAATATCGAATACCAAAAAATCCCAGACATACATGACACATGGTGTCTACAAATTATGGAACAATTATTGAATAATACAAGGTCCAAAGATACATATAGATTGCACTGTTTTTAGGCGGTTTTGGTGTGGGTTTGCATCAGTAGAAACAGGATGCAATTTAATGACTTTGTATTATCACTAATTTCGTGTGCTGTACATGAACAATATATGGGCTTATTTTCATCGACTGTGTGACGCTTTACTAATTAGCGCTGCATGACCGAGGCATGTGACATTTATATGTGAGTATAACATGAAAAAATAGAAGACCAGTTTTATGAGTCACGTTTGTGTAATATATATCAATTTACTTCCTTTATCACTGGCAATTAATAGCGACTAGGGGGTGAGTGGGGTCAGAGAATTGTACAAGGAACTACAGAAATTGAAGTTTTATACAAATATTGGGATTGGCTGAATGTAATATATTTTTGTATGGCGGTTTGGAAATTATATGGCAAATTATGAGTGTCATAAATAATCTGGTGAATAAAGGAGGTCCTGGGGAATGCATTTATCAGGGGCTTTTACATTAGTTACATAATTGTTCGCCAAAATTGGAAAAACAGGAAATTATGTACATAGAATGAGGGCTTGCTTCTCAAACAGTTGATGCGCATTGTCGTTTTGGGGGAATTGATTCCAAGCATATCGAGGCTGGCATGGTAGATTCAGCTTGAGCATGTTATGTGGGCGTGTCGTTCGTTATCCTGATATATCCTTCATTCAAAGATGGAATGAAGGAATGAAGCATTCAGGTGCTGCTATGCAACTGGTAATATTTCAACTCAATCGTTCATTTCAAGCTCACATGTCCATTATTGAACATCAATCACAATGAGTATAAAACATTAAACATAAATGTATAAAAGAAAAAATGCGAGGTAAAACTACAGTTCACAAAAGGAGAATATTTCTCCACCAGCACCGTATGTACGAGTACAGTGGTACACTCGATTGTAAAATGGTTAGAACAATTCCGTTTTCGTTTCAGGTGCATGGACGACCAGTGAGTGGACTTCCCAAAGACTTCATCAAATATCGAGCCAAACACACATTTCACTGACACCACTATGTTTTCATAAGAAGGTAGCTTATCATTATAGTTTACTCCCACATTTCTCATGACATGTCAACAGCTTTTGAAGTATAGATTGTGGACAGTACATTTATGTACAAAATGATTTAAATTGTGGACACTTCTGTGGGGCATAAAGTGCAAAAGGTATTTCATTCACGGACAGACATCTGCCTTCCTACTATGAGCTTGTGGTACAACGCCAATATAGTAGCATTGTTCAGTAAAACTTATAGAATAAAAACACTGAAAACTTGTACAAACCCAGCCAATTTAAAACTCATAAATGACATACTTTTTGTTGACGAATGCAGATGAAGCACTGGCGAAAAAAGTAATATTGCATAGCAAACCCAGATGGCAGAAAGAAAAAAACTGAACAGCAGTGCTCACGTTCATCACAGCCGTGAGAAAACCATTTAGGTTTATTCCACATTCGATGACTTCATGCGTATGCTGTTTTCACTAACCCACCAGGAATGTAGAAAATAGCTTTTGGTTCTGCACAAGCATGACATTTTGAGTCATTTGTAGCACGAATAAATATTGTGCATCGTCACGCGAAGGCTCCAAATGTAGGTCTGAAATGCACATCTTGGCCTCTGCGGGATGGTCAGGACAGAACTCATGTAACTAGGGCTTGATTTGTATTGTGAACATACAGCAAGCACATGGTAGATCTCCGGCGACCTTGAAGTTGACTTTGGATGACCTTGACTGGTGTGTCCCAAGGTCACCTTTGACCTAAAATGTGCGAATTGGTTTCTACAGACAAAACTCTTGTAGATTCTGATCAGGTTTATCCCATTAATATGTGTTGGATCTTCAGTTGACCTTGAATATTGACATCAGATGGTCATGACCAGCAAATATCAAGGTCACAATCGAACTGAGATATGTAAATCAGCCTCTGCAGACAAAATTGGTGCAGATCGATCTTAGGGTTGTATTATGGGTATATAGGGAATCATATATTCCAAATCTTTTGCTGACCTAGAACTTCACATCTGATAGCCTTGAGTGGTAACTCTGTATATACATTATGCTTTGTCTGAGTTTGACAAATGTGGAAATTGGCATTTGCCATTTGCAGACATAAGGTTGCCCATTCAGCATTATGTTTGTATTATGAGTTAACATGAATTCATGTATGACAAATCTTTAGCGATCTTCAATTTTAACTCAGGTGACCTTGAATAATTACACTCAAGGTTATGTTATTGAGAGACATAATCATGGAGATAGAGTTTAGGTTTGTATTAGGAGCATAATTTGTAAAATGATCATTGTACTGTATATCTCATGAAGACAGTGTTCAGGAACATTGTAACAATTTTTACTCTGAAAATAGAACAATCTGAAGAAATTACTGGTGAGCTACATCACCGTTGGTGTTATGATTAAACTGAAGATGAGGTATAGATATTTTATCATTACAAATGCAAACCGAATACTCATCCACATGCAACTATTGACATGGTTTCTACCACACTACAAGGAACAGTCGACCACATGAGCTCAGAAAATAAGGGCAATATTATTATGGGATACATGAACATCGACTAGAATATAAGTGTCATATGAAAACTAATGATTATATTGATGAACTATTCTCATGAAGATTTATACCCACTATCACAAAGCCAAAATTAATCATTCAGTATTGTGCAAACCCTGATTAACCTTATACTAACCAAAACACAGCAAAATATTACATATTTAATCATAACCACTGATGTTTCAGATCAATTTTGTGTCTTTTAATTTGAAGAACATAAACCAAAAAAAAAATCACATAACACACACAAAATGCAGAGACGTATTTCTGAGGCTAATATGATCAAATTCAAGGGACACAGGTTCAGATGAAATAACACAATGTAACAATGCGGATACATGCAGCATATGGAAATTGTATTTATATATACAGAGATGAAATCAATAAAAACTTGGAGAAAACATGAGATATTTTCACCAAAATCTCAGGTAAGCAAAAACAAAAGTCAGGTTTTCCACAGTAGATCTACTTTCAAGTAGACAACACAACTTTCACAAAGCCACACATTGCGGATACATACACTCGGCAAAAAAAAACAATAGAAAATATCACACCAGCAGATAATATCATGCACCCCTTACAGTATATGAAGGTTCCTGGAAAACAGGCTTGGGCATGATTATGTCAACTATGGCAACAATGTGTGTAGGGTCACTAGTGCAGTGCCACAGTGATATGTTCATATTGGTACATAGCAGACTCGAACAAAATTAACAACTGTGTTTGTCTAACCGTGCGCTGAATATATCACTTGGATATATTTTAGTAGAATTTCAAAAGAACTAATTGACTAACACAAACATTGACATGGATTGGATCCTGGTCATATAATAAACAAACCTGTTTTTAATTCTCTGTTTTAAAAAAATTCTCTGTTTTTCTCTTAATTCGCATGTAGAGCAGAAACATCATTCAGGCAATATTGAATTAAGTCCCTTCATGTCCCGAAATATATGCAGGCAGTACATATCAGCAAAATTTCTCACTGTAGAAGATGAGCGAATTGAATGAATCTGAAAATTGACAGAAAATTTGGTCCACATATTGAAGTTGCATGATACCACTTAGCATCACAGTAATAGGAACAACACCATATGTAATACAAACCACGATGGCCAAGCCACAGATAGGTATCTACAATGTTGTTGTTCCGGTCTGATTTAGGTGTCTAGTTTATGTCGGGAGCGATTACATGTACTTGGACTAATAAATCGTTTAACATCCGTGCATGGTCATATTTTCACTCGTCCTGTCTTATTTTTCCTGATAAATGTGTTTTTGAAAATACTACTCGAAGATGCAGTAACAAATATCGAATGCCCTTTCAGGATGCAGTAACAATCACTCTGAGATGTTGAGTGATTGTTTTCAATACTAAAGTATGCTTCATTTGAGTACAAATATTAATTTTCATAATGCATATATGGGAATAATGCATATAATTCATACAGTTATGTACGGAGCCCCTAAGAGGACACACCTGTGAGTGAAAGAAAGTTTTTTTTCACGTTCCCTCGCTAAGTTCGACCGCGAAAACTTGATTTTGCTGACGCCCATGACTTCTGAGAAGGTTTGGCTACAAAATCGCGTTCGAACGCGAAAAGATCGCGAGGGAACACGGAAAGATCACGTTCGAACGCGAAAACTTCGCGAGGGAACGCGAAAATATCGCGTTCGAACGCGAAAACTTCGCGAGGGAACGCGAAAAGATCGCATTCGAACGCGAAATTTTTTTTTTCTTAACTCTTGGTTGTGTCCCCTAAGGGGCTCCATACTCGTTCTATACAGATGTAGTGTATTTAAATCGCATTGGCATTGACATCTCGAAACTGTGTGAAAAAAATTTTTCCGCCGACTCAGTCAAAAATTCCAAATAGCCGCCACACGGAGACTGGCGATTCAACATGTTCAAGGGCAACCAAACTCATACATATCAGAGAGGTATATAAGGGGAATCGTTTAAATCAAAAATCTCGAAACTGTCTGAACAGTTTTTGAGAAAATGGCCGCCAAAATTCAAAATTGGGCATTTTTCAACGAAAATGTCCGCCATTTCAAGGAAAATGCGAAAATCAAAAAACGAAAAAAAAACCTTTCCCGAGAATATTTTTAACTATTTTTGTGCAAAATTTCAGGAAGATTCGACCATAAACTTTAAAGATAAAAATGTGGACGGACGACGGACGGACGGACGGACGGACGGACGCCGGACGCAACGCCATGCCAATAGGTTATCGGGCCATAGGTCCGGTAACCTAAAAATGGGAACAAACTTCTGAAGCTCGGCTTCTGAAGCACAGTCATTTTGTGGGCAGTAATGGGCTTTACAACCCACAGTCTACTGACTGTACATGTAAGCAGCCACGAGTCTACGCTGCACCAGCCTAGTGTCGTCCCAGCTTGGACAGATTATCGATCGACCCAGGCCTATGTAATGTGTTTCAATGACTTCTGAATAAGTTCAATTCCAAGCAAAATGGTATGTCCAATTGAAAAGTGAAGATACTGAATATCCTGAACGGTCAAGTTTCTGTTCAGATTGTTAAAAAATACCTCATATTTTAGCCCTAAACATTTCTGCTATATGTCTTAATTGATCTCACTTCACTACCACCAGCGTGTGACTGTCTGGATGTGTGAGTGCTGCCACCTGATGAGCGATTCAGGAAGGTTGGAATACTACTCCAATATTGGAAGACTACTACTTTTATATTTTGCCTAATGCTATGTAAAACGATATGTCCAATGGGAAAGTGAAGATACTGAATATCCTGAACTGTCATTTTAAAAGTTTCTGTTCAGATTGTTAAAAAATTACTCCAAAAAATGTTTCGAAACATTGCTGTTGTATCTCTTAATTGATCTCACTTCACTACCACCAGCGTGTGACTCTTTGGGTATGTGGGTGCTGCCACCTGATGGGTGATTTGGGAAAGTTGTAATACCGTTCTAATAATCGAATATTCTACTTTTATACTTTGCTCAATTCTGTGCGAAACAGTATGTAAAATCGGAAAGTGAAGATACTGAAAATCTGCACTTTCTCAGTTTCTGTTCAGATTGTTGAAAAACTACTCCGAAAATTAGCCCCCACATCGTCTGTTGTATATTGATCTCAGTTCACTACCACCAGTGTGAGACTGTTTGGGTGTGTGGGTGCTGCCACCTAATGGGTGATTCATGAAGGTTGGACACTTATCCAGATAACCACGACTCCTCATGCCTTGGTTAATACTTTGTTATCATTCATGACATAGCTGTGAAGGTGACCATTATTCTCCGACACTTCTATAGATGACACCAATCTATATCATTTAATACATGTATATCATTTAATACACGGTCCTGAGGCCTTTTGTGGATGTCAGTCATTCACTACCGTGTATATTAGCCATTTTTATGCTATTCAATATAATTTAACTTTCTGATGATTCTATGATTGGATTGAAGATATAAGTAATGCAAGTGGAATCACTTGTCTATTGTACTATTGTGATGTTGCTGGACATACATGAGTGTGTCAGATATCAGAGCTCAGAGATTGTATCAGAGCTTGAGAGCATAATAAGGATTCATCGACACCTGTTGATCAGTCGGCTAATCTACAAAATACGCTCTAACCAAATAATTTCCATTGATATTCTGTGAAATGTATTTATTTGCCAACAACTGATGAACAAGCGTTGAAGATTGAGTCATCCACTCTTATTGACTCTGATGTTGGCCCAAAGTGTTGTCTATAATAATGGAGGAAACTCTTGAACCTGGCGAAAGCCGAATGTGCCCGCTTTTGCGACCACATACCATAGCACAAACTTCCGAGGCCGCGGGTTAAACTCGCGCTTTATAAGACCGCAATTGTGGGAATCCAACTGACTAACCGGATATAATAACGGATACAATTTGGGATAAAATACCATTCAGTAATGTACAAGAAGTACAAAGTAATATGATTCATAACTACTAGGGCTATGATGAAAATTATCCCAAAGGCTAAGAAAGACTACCCAACAATATATGTTTATATTCAATTCTACATTTGTAAGTCGCGACAGCCATTTTTTCCTGTGATCTTCAAAATGTCAAATTCAAGGTCATGACAATATTGAACACAAATCATTTCGTATGTGTTCATAATTGATTCCTAAGCTGTAAAGTCGATAAGAAGCGAGACATTAGTCATTTTGTGCTCTGACCTTGAAAATGAGATCAAAGGTCAAGTTGAAGCTCATGAAAATATTCAGCATATGTCATTTACTGATGTCCACAATTGGTCTTGAGCTGTAAAGTTGATGATAAGTAACATATTAGACATTTCGTCTAATGACTTTGAAAATTATGTCAAAGGTGGAATTCAAGGTCATCAAAGGAATTCAGCTTACAACATTTCCGATACGTCCACAATTTATTCTCAAGTTGTAAAATCGACAGTAAGCGAGATATTGGCCATTTGTTGCTTTGACCTTGAAAATGAGATCAAAGGTCATGATCGAGGTACATGTAATCAGAATATTCTGACTGTATGCACAATTGATCCTAAGCTGTAAAGCCAATAATAAGCTAGATAAAAGCCATTTTGTGCTCTGACCTCAAAATGAGGTCAAATTCAATGTCAGGACAATACTCAGCATATATCATTTCCTATGCGTTACAATTGATCTGTAGGCTCTAATCTTGAGTTTAAGTGAGGTATTAGGCATAATGTTTCCCATTATGGGGCTGGGGGCCAACAAACTATGGTACCAACTCGACCTGACCCATACCGTTGGTTCCCGAGATGGGTTTGGAAGCAATGGCAAGGCATCGAGGGACATCCCTTGAGAGAAACCTGGGCAACAAGAAACTGATAACTGCGATCAATCGGAGCCTGGGACCCAAACAGGGACCGTGTTCCTATCGGATCTTGGTACCCGATCGGGTCCCAGGAGTCGATCGCCACTTCGTAAAATCTTGGTGGCTGAGACCCGATCGGAATCTGGGAGCCGAGCGCCCACATGTGACACATGAGCATCAGACACAGACTCGGAAACATGAAACATGGAGTGAACGTTGAAGAAAGATCGTGCCAGGCTAGCTGGGCAATCAGTCAAACTACGAACACTCGACAACTTGAGGGTGAAATGCCGATATCAGTGAGCGGCCCACCACGTCTCGCACGACACCTGTGTGGCTAAGAATCGCACGGTCAGGTGGGGGAGAGGGAGGGGGGAACAAAAACTGAAAGATTATCTAAGTTAGAGCGAAATTCCTGACAGTCTAGAAGGGACAGGGCGTCTTCATTCAATGTTAGGCACGATTTAAAAAAAAAATTGCAGTGAATAGATTTTGAGAAAAAGGCTGCCAAAATGTAAAATTGGGCATTCTTCTCTCTGGTAATAATGCAGATAATAAATCATGTTTTATAAATAATAACAATTCATCAATTTATTCACATAAAACAGGACTGGTAATGCTGCACATAGAGACGAGTGACATGTGACAGATTCACAAACATTTTGTATCTTGTCCACACATGAAACTCAGTACAATACAGTAGAGAATCTAACAACATTTCACTGTGAAAAATTCTTTGAAATTACACTCTCTCTTGATACTCTGAAATTTCACATGATTCCCGATAATGATGACGTTTGACATCATGTTTATATGTTTCCCTTATATAATATTATATAATATTATGTCTGGATTTATCCTGTTATTATTTATATTTTAGTTTAGCATTTAGTTTTAGTTTAGCATTTTAGTTATTTATATTTAACTAAAATGCAGTTACAGATTTCAATGACTAAGGAATTGTTACAATTGTACACTGCAAGATATCGCTCAAGTTTTATCAGAATAAAAATATAAAGGATAAAATTGATACACTATCGTAAACAGATTCTAGGGACGGAAAGATGGCTAAGATCATTGAAAAGCTGAATAAACCATAAGTAGATGGACTAACTGACTAAAAACCATACACTAATCGGACTAATCAACTGGACATAAGATAGAACACACGTACATCATATGTAGAAATAAACATCATGTTGTCTGAGTGAAACGGGTAATGCACATAATAACAATAAAAAAGCTTCGTCTCTGACACAATTTTGGTTAATTTCTGGGGTTAAGTATGAATGAATTTCAAATTTTGGCACAATTTGCTATAATTTTCAATTATTTGCTCCCTTTTAAATGAAACCTCCTTTACATTATAAGTATACAAGACATTGTGGAAGAGACTATTTGCATGAATCGGCGCATATGATGCCGGAAATGAATCTTAAATCTGACACGCAACAACTAGACGTTATGTCGCTACCTACGCAAGGTTGTATCTCCTCATCAGGCCACGAGCTCCCTGACAACTTACAGAATGTCATTGAATGTAATAAGGCAAGCTAGACATAGGATATTCTCTACTTCACTGTAGGGTATCTCGTAATGTAGCATTATGCTTGTAGCAGTGAAGTTTGTTCTGGATCAGTCACATACTAGTAGCATACATATTCAACGGATATAGAAATGTGACATGCTCCAAAATGCACTCTAATGACGCCAGTGAAGTTTGAATTCACCAAAATATTTCAAAAAGTGAATGAAAAGTTTGGAGTCACTTTTGTGTGACTGATACTGTTGAAAAAAATTGGCACTTGAATGTTTTCCCAATCACTGCATGGAAACAATTTATGTACATTTTTTTTCGAAAAATTCTGCACAAAATATCATGGTCAAACATTCCCATGTTTGTAATTTTATCAAGAATTTGAGTGCGCTTTGCTGAATCCATGAAAAGCACATACAAAACTACTAAAAACATTTTTTTTGCATAATTGTGCAAAACCTGTAGATAGAGTTTGAGGAAACTTTGATAACAGTTTGTGCATTACAGCCCCCCCACAGGACTTCTTGCTAGATGAGGACTTGAGACAAATACATGTATCGTGGGTACAAAAATTCACCTGGTTCGATTCGAGAGATACCTTGTGAGTGAGTGATCACAGGTCGAAAAAACAGCACTAACAGTGTGGTGTCAAGTCTTGAAAAAATACAAGGTTGAGATGTTATTTTGGTGTGAATCGCTTAAATCGAGGTGAACAGTTATTATCTACCGGCTGCTGAAGTTGAAAAAATTAAATATGAAGTCACAATGTACACAATTCACAAGTTATCTGAGAGATGTTTTAGGGAAACCTTACACTGATTCCACATACGGACATACATGTATACTAGCGTCACAGGTAAAGACATAGCGCTGCATTGATTGTGACCTTTGATCAAACTAAGTCTCCATATCTGGACGTACATCGTATCATACTGACGAAAAAATATCCTTCATGTTTACAAGTGTCCAAAACTTATCTCCTACATATACACATTCATTTAAATACGTATGTACAATTTATGAAAAAAGCTAACGAATATCACAGCATGCTCTCTCCCTCTCTTTCACTCTCTACTTGGATGGTGGCCAGTCGCCACTCAGTAATGTCGGACCTGTAATCGATTATTCCCGTCAAGTTCGATTCTAACTCGTCCACTAGGAGGTAAGTGGCTGGACGCTGTGACCTCGCGCTCAGCGGCCTCGTAATCTGCTCTAGACGCGGCGGTGGGGTACTCGAAAGTCTTCGCGCTGGACGGCGGTAGAAGGTCGAAACCGTTGAGTGTTGGTGCTGCGTCGTGGGTGGGGTTTTCCCGGTTGAAGGTGGGGTCAAAAGTCAGTGGTTCGCTGGGTAATTCCCGTTCTGGTCGGGACTCCAGGAGTGTTGGATGCTGGTCAATGTTGTCTGCAAGGTCTGGGACTGTGAGCGGGGCAGGTTGACTTTGAGTGGACGATGCTCTGAGCAGTTTTTCGTCAAGGAAAGTATGTATAATGTAGAGAGAATTGTGGCAATACTGCAGGAAATGCAAGTAAGGAAACTAGATTGTGTGAATAGTGCTTGATCATGTGGTGTGACAGTCGAACGGAAGTTATGTTTATTCATCTCTCATTTTCGATGAATTTCTATGAGCGAAGGGAATTTTGAATGAGGATTTTGAAAGTACCAGTTCGAAACGTGAATAAAGGCGTGATTGTTTTAACAATTCATGATATACAAAGCTATCTACATACATAATTATATATCAGACATTTGCAATACATTATGGATATATTACAAAAATATTCTATTATTATCCTATTCCTGTGCTATTCAGAGTTTCCCATGACTTGAAGACCACAGTGTCCATGTCAAAGGATACAAAGTGTTGTGATTGGCGGACACGTCCAGTCCGAGTTCTGTGAGTGCTTTGCTGAAGGCCTTCTGGCTGACGGAGTTCTGCTGAGTTGAGTCGTCGCAGGCCCCGGGACGAATTCTATTGATGTCACGCTTGAACTTCTCCAACCATTCTCGGTTGTGGGCGAGTTTGTTTGTGGTTACCGCGGGAACAGGATCATGGATGACTGTACGATATGGCTTGATTTGGTCCCTGTGAAAGAAAGAAAAATTTCTCCCAATGTTCTGACGTATTACATAACCTATATACATATTCACGATGAGATTTCATGATGCTGTATTCAGATTGATGGACATTCGTATACACCTGGTATACGGTAATATTGACACAAGAACAACGAGGATGTTCAATTGACCAATCAACAGGCGGGCAGCATTAGAGTACGGGTCTGTTTTGGTACCTAACCACTAAGGTATGAAACAGTGCTGCCAGCAGGCGATTGCAGATATTCTAGGAAATCGAACATTGAAAGGCACCTCGCAGTATTTTATATCCAAAGATCTTGTACCATAGATCCAGAATCAACAGAAACTTCGTACTTTACCTTATAGAGGCGGTGCTGTAGTTGTAGCCCACCCCCAGGCTACCCGTGAAGGAGGGTATCTGCTGATCTGTTGTCATACAAAATACATCAATATTTAGCATAAACTTCTTGATATCTTTCGTCAATTATTATAACTATGATCAGATACATCTAGTTTTTTTTTTATTAATACACACTATCCACAAATTTGAAAAGTGAAAAAAACATGCAAGATTGAAAAATTATTTTTCCATGCTCAACTGATTTTTTTCTTTTTTCCAGTTTATCAGCTTTCAGTTAAGAACTAAATCAGTTTCTAACATTGACCATATAATAAAAGCACAAATGGATACCGACAAACAAAATAACGGTACACGACAGACCTGGGAAGTATTTGCTCCACTTTTTTTGAAGGGCGTGCTCAGCCTCGTCAAACTTTGAACCGAACTGAACACGATGTCTTGGGTCCATCCTACAAATAACGATAAAAAATTCAACTTTATAAGACCTTCAATCCACACACCTTATGCATAAAATCAGCTTTAATATACGCATGTAATTTTGGTAGGTCATTTCTGTGATATTTTGTATCATAGAATTATGTGTTCATGGAAGCAACGGTAACTCTTGGTTGGAAATTTCTGATACATTTTGAGGAATCTGCTATCGTGATCATTATCATCATGCCAACTGAGCATTTTTCCAATTTTTTTTTTTTTTTTTTTCAATAAAGTGAACAAGTTCAGGTGATACAGCACCACAACATTAGTTTGAACAAGTGGATATCGACAATTGTCTGGAGTTCGTCACGTACATGAAAGGGTTTTGAGATGAGCTGTCTGGTGGCACTGGTGTGGTGTAAGCTGATACTGGGTTTCCCGAAAACCCGAACGACGTGAGAGTCCGGGAATACCCGGGTGTGACGGAAACTGAAAGCGAAGAAACAATTTTTTTTTTCTCCAATGACAAAATTCACGATGATTAATTTCTCTATGATGCAAGTACTAGACTTTTATTTTTGCAGCAAATTTCAAAAATATCTTTTCCCTGAGAACATATTAACGCAACAGTTTGATTTCAAAATGTCAACAACAAGTAGTGAAGAAAGTCACAGTTAAGATTGACATTTTCACATGGAATAGGTCACCTGGGTGCGGTGTTGGTGAGGGCCCTGAGCTAGATTTCTCATATCCGATGTATTTTTTGACGTCTTTGATCTCCCTCAAGACCTTCATGATTTGTGCGCCGAGCTGTGAACTGTCACCAGGAGGCGCCTGGCTGCCGCGTTTACTTGAGCGTTGGGGACCTGAAACACCATTACGCATCACTAATATAGTCATCATTATATCAGCATATATATACTATAAATTTCAGCAGATGCACTTTTTATTTTAAGTCAAAGTCAATGGTAGAGCATGGGTTGAGTACAGTGGTCCCCCCTCAGATAAGACCCCCCTCAATAAAGATTTCCCCCTCTGTAAAGACTTTTTCTTGTGTTGCTAGGATTACTTTAATACATTTGTATGTCAAAGAACCCCTTTAAGACACCCCCTCAAACATGTCAAATAAGACCTCCATTTTATGGCAGACGGGTAGGTCTTATCTGAGGGAGACCACTGTATTAACACAGGAATTGTTATATTATATACTGGGGCATAATTTGTTTGTTTTTAATTATTTGCACCGGAGAATTGTACATGACTGTCTCCATCTTTTTTTACAGTAGTGTAAAAACAAGTGAACGTCTCTATCCCTTCCACATTGTTATCATTACTCGGGTGTTCAAGATATACAGAGACCTACAGACAACGAAAGAATGCTGGAAAGTTTTCCCAACCATATCTCATTTTTTAGTCTTCGAGAACGATGCTAACTACACAATACCTGTAAATTCGTCGACATTATACTCAGTGATGCTGATGCCACTGCTTTCATCGGATGAGTCGGTCAGTTCCAAGTCGGACATGTGGAGAGGCTGGCTATGACCGTGGCCAAAAGGACGGAACTGGTCATCTTCTTCCGTCTGTGAGTGTGTGTGGTGGGGGAGGGTTAGTGAAATAGGGAGATTTTATATACGGTAAGTTATATATTTATATATTTATTTATATACGGTAAGTGTTTTTTCAAACATCAACATCTCATTGTCCCACTCATTTGTTTTTTTCAGAATGTTTTAGGTTATACAGTGGACAAAAGTAAGTGGAAACAGCCATTAATTCTTTTATCGATAAAGCAGAGTAACGTAATGAGTTTGAATAATAAAATTCATGATATTATTCGGACATGTTGAATAAGGCAGAGACTCATGTTTTGCCTCTGTGATTGCCATAGTCAAAAAAATATTCAAAGTATATAAACAAAATTATAGATCATAGTGTGCTAGAATGGAAAGAGGTCGTACCGTTTCCTGTTGCAGGGACTGTTCCAGTTGGCGTAGTTTGAGCTGTTTTTCCTTGAGTAATCGGGACCCGGCAGACATGTTTAGCTTGAGAAGGTCGATCTCCTGAGCCTCACGATCCAAATTTCCCTTGATGTCGGCGAGCAGGGCTTCATTGATCGGGCTCAGACTTGCACCCTGAAGACGAAAGGTTTGGAGACATTAAAACGCAGGTTTACTAGGGAACATCATGTGGTGAAAATATAACCCATAACCCATGCAAATATACATAAACAACCACACTTTTCATTTTATAGAAACGATTGGAGAGATCCGTTGATTGGGCTCACACCTGGGAACGTAGAAATATAATATACATCTGTATATTACATGTATATACATGAAATCGCAGGTTTACGAGGGCAAACATTGCGGGCTGACATCATTCTCTGTTGTGCAATTCAACTTGTAAGAACATTGGTGCATGATAGGGTATTATTTACCATTTGGAACAACTACTTGATTCCAATAATTTAAATTCTGCATGTATATGTAGGTTGTAAGGGGTTGAACATTTAGTATACATGTAATTTTGGAATGGATAAAATCAACGATGGATTTTAATCCATGCGAATCAAATAAACCATCAAACGATGTCACATCCACAGAACCACAAAAAGGAGGTATATTTCACAAAGAATCAAAATCTACTTTTGTCGAATAAGTCCAGAATTTAGCCCACTAACTTCCACCCTAAACACTAAACTCACACAGTCTGCGAAAGTCTTTGTGAAATAGGCCCCAGACTCAGACCGTGACGGATACTGACCCCGTTCTGTAGTATCGCGCGGTCCTTGTTGTATTCCTGCAACATGGCGCGGTGCCGCGTCTCCATCTGACGGACGTCTTGCTTGCGTCTCATCAGGAACTCCTTGGCTCTGTCGATGGCGCTTGACTCCCACGATAGCTGTTCTCGTAGCACGGATTTACTGGGTTTTTTTTGGTGTGTTTTTTCGCGAAGGGGGGGGGGGGGGGGGGTGGGAGGGGGAAGGGATGATGATGATGAGGCAATGTATATTTCAAGTTGAACTTGAATTACTCAGCCATCATATTTAAACAACAATTTTTAGTGAAATATCTCTAATTTAGTATCTGAGCCGGGGTTTTTCTCGTGACATATTGCTCTCAAATCAGCAACAGAGCATGAAAAGCTTACGGACTCCATTTTGTTCATTTTACAATGTATCACAGTCTTGCACTACCTTGCCAGTTTTGAGATTTTCTTCTTGAACTCCCGCAGCTCCTCATCCAGCGCAAGCGAGTCGTCTTCATCATCAGAGGCCCAGGCCTTGTGTCCCTGGAGGAAACGGGACATAATTTGTCAATACTTACTGCTATGATAAACACATGAATACCGTACTCCTAAGATAAACACATGGACACATCTACTATGGACAGGAGTGTTTACCATAGAAGCAGAAGTATGGCAACATTAGGGTACAAGTGTGGCAGAATCTTGTGACAGCAGTGGAGATTTTATCATTTTATCACAAATTCAAAACTGTTATGCCGATACCCAGGCTGATATATTTAGACCCGAATATCGAACATGATCGATTGTGTTCAAAACAATGCCAGCTACAACAAGTCCCGTATTCTGTTGAAAAACTCTCCCCACATTTACCTTTCTTTCCTTTGTTTTAGCTGGTACCGACTCTAATGTTGCATCCCTTTTCCTGACTTGGTTTATCTCGATGTCCTTCTGCAGAATATTCAACATTATTAAATGTCAAGTAAGTCAACGGAAAATGGCAATTCTATTGCATGCATTTGCTACAAAGACAGATTTAAAATTTCCTCTGTTCATTCGCATATTCTAGAATGATGAAAATGAAGGTAGATTATACATGTAGAATAGATTGTCTTGAGACACAAACTCGCACAGTTAATTTTTGGTACAGGAAACTAGTTTAAATATTTAAACTTTTTAATTGAAGCTTTCGATGCAATACGAAATACAACATAATACATGAAAAACTGTCACAACATTGAAGGATTCTAAGATTAATTGAATCTAATTATATAACACGGTATAAACTGATGACAGGGTTAGTCAAAGAACAAAGGTGAAGGCAGATGTGGATGCAAAACTGAAATGGAAATCATATCTGAGTATTTCTAAGAATTAGTTCAAAGCACACGTAATATGTTAGGTGTTCGATGGATGGTTGATATTTTCAATGGATCAGCCCCCTTCTATCACTCCATGAACTCACAGTTACTTTCAATTTGCTGCCTTTTTGCCCTGTACAAAATGATCGGGAATTTCCCACCGAGGAAAATCCATGAACGGCTCCTACAGGTGCGGAACTTTGTAATTCGCTGCACGGGGTTCCCTTACTGAGCATCGATTGAATCCGCGACGTCAAATTCAACCAATCAGAATTCAGCAATCCTCCTGTGCACATATCCGAGCTATTTTTTGTTATTTTCCGATTGGCTATCACTCCGGAAGAGGCCTTTGTATCTCCTGATTGTGGACAAAGATAGTATGTTTCCGCCGTGTTATGCATCGCAGTTTTACATCCAGAAATGGACGAATTATTTTCTTGAACATTGTCTGGTTGGAAGACTATTTCATCGGCATCGTCCTGAATTATATCCTGATTTTTCGTGATTTCCAGCGAGTCCTTTGTTTGGTTAAAATTGCTTTCAGTGATTGTCGAGTCAGATGACAGATTCAAATCATTATCGTTTCTTAGTTCCACCTGGGCTGCTTTCAGTTCCACAGAAACGTCCGCGAAAACAAGTGAGGAATCTCCGAAGGCAACACTTTTTCCGCTTTTCAGGAAGAAATGGCCAGCGCTGAGGGTCTCCTGTGTCGATTTGTGAGCATAGAAGCATAAGTGTAACACGAAAATTTGAAGAATATCTGCCTCAACCACAGTGTATATTACAAACCGTTACATAAAACTGCAGTGAAATTAGTGCAAGAAAGTTGATTAAAAAAAAAAAGTAATGTGCACTATAGACTACAATGTAATTAAACGAAGCAACCAAAATCTAGCAACAAATATTAACACACAATTTACATGTTTCCTCCACCACTGAATCAAATAAACTCAAAGGCATAAATCATAGTTTGCAAGTGCGCCACAATTTTTAAGGCAAGTATCACAGTATTTACAAAGACACAAAATCTGAAATAAAATACACCCTTTAGAAAGCCTGAACCACTAATACACCAGCCAGAATGTACTGTTGCCATAGTTACCCCATCTAGACTGTCTTCTAGGTTTCTATGGTTACTGTCATCAAGGTCCTGATGGTGTCGGGCGATTTCCTCTCTTTTATCCTTGAAAATTTTGTCCAACTGAAAGAACAAAATTCACCACAAATTTCAAACGAACTGACTGATTATAAAATATTTTTATGTGTTTTGTACCAATGCCTTCCAGACTGGCCGAAACCTGATGCAATTATTTTTTAGTAGTACTACAGCTGGAACTACTTTCTCCTCCTGACCTTTTCACTGTATTCATCCTCCAGGTTGCGGACGTTTTTCTCCTGTTCCTGCCGCAGACGAAGCAGTTCCGTCTCGTGTTCCTCCTCAAGCCGTGATTTCTCGTCTTTATGCACTGTCTCCATCTAGTGGCAGAAAATATGATTACGGATGCATCAGCAAACATAACATATGACAATATTGAGAGACAGAATGCATGGAAGTTCTATATTCAGCATACACAGAACCAATTAATTTTCACACGCGTAATTTGAAATATCTCCCCTGGCAATTCAACTATTTCATCCAGGTCAGTATTTCAACCAATTACATTGTAGAAGACCCACTTCAATTTAACATACTTTTATTGCATTATCTGCTGTATTTGAATGAACATTATTCATTTTTTGTATCATTTTGTACATCCAATCCCGAAGAACAAAAATTCACCTCTTTCCGTAGGTTTTTCTTGATGCGTTTGAGTTTTTCTTCCTCGGCGGTAACCTTGTCTCTCTGAAAGAACAGTGGGAAGTTTTTTAATTGTACCAATATTTGGAACGGTTTTTGCCTTACAAACATCCTCCTGTTTCGTCAATATGTCGCTGGTGAGCAATGTGGTACAAAAACTAATATGACTATTCATCACGCTCAGCAAGAAATGCCTACATAATTGAAGGCAAAATGGCAACAGGCATGGATAGGAATTGTAATATTTCACTAGATCTTTACGTGAACAGCTCGATATAATTCCAAGTAGTTCACTAATTAATCGCTACTCAATTAGCCACTGAAATAGATTGCAAAGATTTAAAAGCCGCAGTTTTGCATCTAATTACCTCGGATTCTATTTCGCCTCTGGCGTCCTCAATTTCGCGACTCAACTTTTGCATCTGATTGTGTGACGAATAGAACAAGCACATAGTTATAATACTGGCTTCGTTTCATAGCATTGGGAAGCACATACTACATGTAGCAAGCAGATCTACTTTTCCCTGAATGATTCCGAATAACCAAAAAAATTTCAGTTTCTTATCACTCATCACAGATACAAAAATCACCAAAACTCCTCCACATGTATTTACATTTTAATTTTCCACGAAAACTCAACATTCCAACAACTGCAAATGTATCGAAGCCATTTAGCATGTTCAGTCACTTGCCTCCAGTGTATGATCTGTTCGTAGAGACTCCAGTTTCCTGTTGTGCTCAGACTGTAGACGCTCGAGGTCCTTCTGCTGTTGCGCCTTGAGCTCGGTGCGACGTTCCTTCAACACGTCTTCCAGCTGGGGGAGAGAAAGTCACTACCATAGAGACCATGTGCTACCCCGACGCCATTCAATTATGATTTCAATTACCCTTGGAAATAACATCTTTCCACTACAAGCCAAGATAAGATACCCCAATGTTTTCATCACACAGGTTAAAGTACTCCCTACCCTCATGGCTTAGGCCCTCACCCTGTCAGTCCACAACCCCCCCTCCCCCACCCCCGGACTAAAGTGTGATGCCTTACCCCCCTCTCTAAGTCCTCTATGGCTCTCTGTCTCTCTCTCGCGGCTTTCAGTTCGACCTCCTGCGTCTCGCGCTCTTCTTCTTGGCGTCGCTCAAGCTCCTCTCGCAATGTCTTCATCTCCTAGGCAGCCAACCACACAAAGAAAACAGTTGATACATAATGTCTGTGCTGTTTAATTGCACTTTTCGAAGTTATTTTCATGTTGGCATTTTCTTTTTCGAAACGAAAAATTCCTTCGATTTCTGCGAACTATACCAAGTACTAGAATGATTCTAATTGCTTCACGAGCACATTAGATCATGATTATTTACAAAGCATCATTAAAATACTAAAAGACTATGTACCGGCAATATACAACTGCTGACTAATACGACTAAATGACACTGCAATATAGTATAACACCATTGATTATTTATTATCTATTTGTAGATTTGGATGGAGATCCGCACTTTTTCATGTCTCTGCTCCAAGTCTTTGCGCAGTTCGCCCATCCTCTCCCGATGTTTTCCTTCGAGATCCTGTTGTTCTCGCTCAAGTTCGCTCTGCATCTGAGTCCGCATCCGATCCAGGGTCTCCTCTCGGTTCGTTTCCAATTTATTTTTCTCATCTTCAAGCAATTCATGCACCTGGCGTCCCAAGTTATATTTCTTGAATATTTGACACGATTCGGTGGTATTTTTTGCTGGCTAATCAACTATGGGCTACTTAAGACTTCACAAGCATGCAAGCAACTTTCTATAGTAAATCATGAAGTACTTGTACTGATCACATATTGATAAATAGGATATGCATGGTAGATGTAAAACATCATTTGGGATAATGACATTTCATCAGCAGAACACGGGTAATTTTACTATTTAATCCATGATTCATTCAATATTTACAGTTCATATTGGACCGGTTAACGATTCCGTGTCTGCATCCATGACGGGATGGGGCAATCCCAGTGGGAAATCCCATGGTTATGTGGTTATACCTGTTGCTGGATTTTGTCTCGAGCGGCTTTCTTTTCGTCCTCCAGGCGAGAATGTTGATCTTTCTGCAGTGAATCAAGCTCTTTCCGGATGTCGGCAAGAGCATATTTCTTCTCTTCTCTAGGAATATCGCAGGAAAAAAATGTGTGTTTTTGTTTTTGTTGAGAAAAGAAAATCTGCACAAGAAAAGCACTCACTTCTTGTAACCACAGAATATCGCACCTGAGTTTGGTTTCTTCATTCGAAGTTTCTTTCTGATATTTTTCCTTCAAGGAGCTCAATTCTTTTTCTTTGCTTTTCCTGAGCTTTTCTTCCTCTTCGTCCAGTTCTTCTTTGATTTTTTGCTGTATTTTTCTGACAGAAGAAAAAAACCATCTCAATATTGCTACTACTTTTGAAAAGTGCCATAACGATTCCACACAGTACTGGCCCTATTGTTATTTTACAACGAATACATCTTTATCCAGTTTAATTTTCAAGCAATCACTCTCACCAATACTATACTTTACAATCCGCACATACTTGAGGGAAGTTTCCTTGTCCAGTTTCAGTTTCCGTTCCTCCTGGGCCAATTCCTTCTGGATTTGTTCATTCAGCTCCTTTAGCTTCTGTTCCTTGTCCTATGCAAGGGGCAAAACAACTCCATCATTTAAGGTATACACGTACATGTATGAGGTGTAATGATGACACTTCTGCTCGGAAAATTCCCAAAATGTTCGCTGTAGTGTAGTGTATATCATGGTATAGCGCTATTTCACTATTACTGTATAATATTTACAAAGATAAGGATTTTTTCGGACATGTATCACAACAAGAAATGCATTGCCATATCTATCATGTCTATACTGACATAACAATGTAGTGGATACCAACAAATTTCAAAACAGTATTTACCATAATACATAAACATCAACGAATATCAGTGAACGTCAATGTAAGTTTGCCCAGGTGTACACACATTGAGGTCAAAGAATGAACATTAAACATGAATATCATAGTCATGAATATTCACGACTCCGCACCTCGAGTAGCTCTAGTTTCCTGTCCTCCAGTTCCCGCTGTAGCCGCTGTTTGAGTTCGTCCAGCTCGGAGTTGTGTTTCTCCTGGATGGACGCTTCGACTTGTTGTCGTTCATCTACAGCACGTCTATCGGGGGGAAAATGAGCAGAAATTTCTTTGATTTATTTTTTTTGTATATATGTCACATTTTTAAAATGTTTGATCTTTTGGAACCTCTTTGGGATCATTTCAGTTCCCCATCCTGACTGTTATGAAATACATTGGTCCCCCTCAGATAAGACCCCCCTCAATAAAGACTTCCCCCTCTGTAAAGACTTTTTCTTGGGGCACTAGGATGACTTTAACATGTAAATGAACCCCTCTAATCAGACATCCCCTTCGATAAGACCTTAATTTTGTGGCAGAAGGGTAGGTCTTATCTGAGGGGGACCACTGTATTGATTATTAATCTTGAAACTGTTAACTAATAGAATTGATCATTATTTGTCTTAACTAAACAGATATCAGTCTGTTGCAGGTATATACATTTCAAGGTTTTATACTCATAAATTCATGCGAAATCAAGGCCTCAGTTTCAATGGTTTCAAAGTTTCTCAAAGAATATATATCAAAATTCAGTTACAACCATTCTCAACTGGGCATATCCCAAACCCTACTGTAACATTTGAACTGAGAAAAGCAGTTATCACTCACTTTTCAGCTGCTGCGGCCAAAATCTCAGCACGTTTTCGCCGTTCGTCATCTGATATCGTGGTAGCCGATTTCCCACTATCCGTACGTTCCTCTTTTTTCTTTGACTCGACAACGGAAAGACTCTTGCCGGTGGGGTCCAAGCGCTCGGTGCCCTGCTGGGAGGTTGTAGATTTGATGGAATGGCTGCCAATTTCAAAGTCCTGCAGAGGGGGCAGAAAGTAACAGCCATGCAAACAAAAGCTGTACAACATTGATCACATCATTCTGAGGAAAGCTGAGGAGGCGGATGGCCTCAAAATCACACACAAAAACGCTTCCAAAAGCAAAACAAATGCATTTAATCATATACATATTGATCAAAACTAGATGCTTCCAGTCGCCTACGACCGCTTGGGTGTATCCCCCGTAGCCCTATCATCCCTGTTGCCCCAAATATATCACTGTTAAGTGTGAAAAAACTAGAGCGAGGGGTAAAAAAGATTACCAGAGAAATGCAAAATCTTAAGCCACAACTGTTTTTTTTTCGACCAAAATTGCTGCATTGATCTTTCAAGATAACTGAAGGTCGAAATCAAGAACACCACCAAAATCACTGCATACGAATTTCTATTTTGACATATTCGATAAAATAACGAAATTACAGCCAGATCAATCTTTTCACCTAAAGTTATATTTCAACTCAGAATATTTGACAAACTCGGTTCAAAGTTGAAATTCAAAGTAAAAATTGACCAAAACTGCATTTCAAGTTGAAGAAATTGTAGCCAGATCGAACTTTTCACCATAAGTTATATATTAACTCATAATATGTGCCAAGCTTGGTTTTAAGTTGAAATTCAATGTAAAAGTTGACCGAAACTGCATTTCAAGATGACGAAATTGGAGCTAGATCTAACTTTTCGCCATGAGTTATATTTCAACTCATAATATGTGCCAAACTTGGTTTCAAGTTGAAATTCAATGTAAAAGTTGACCAAAACGACGAAATTGGAGCTAGATCTAACTTTTCGCCATGAGTTATATTTCAACTCATAATATGTGCCAAACTTGGTTTCAAGTTGAAATTCAATGTAAAAGTTGACCAAAACTGCATTTCAAGATAAGGAAATGGGAGCCAGATCGAACTTTACACCATAACTTATATTTTAACTCATGATATGTACCAAACTTGATTTCAAGTTGAAATTCAAAGTAAAAGTTGACCAAAACTGCATTTCAAGATAACGAAATTGGAGCCAGATCAAACTTTTCACCATAAGTTATATTTGAACTCATAATATGTGCCAAATGTGGTTTCAAGTTGAAATTCAAAGTAAAAGTTGACCAAAACTGCATTTCAAGATGACAAAATTGGAGCCAGATCAATTTTTTCACAAAAAGGTCTATTTTCACCCCAAATATGCTCAAAATATGATTTGAATGTGAAATTCCAATTACCTGGTTAAGTTCAATAATGAATGTTTCTCGTCTCAACTATTTTTTTGAGGTAAATACACTTAACTACCAAAAATAATGTTAACTTATTTGGTTACAGCCATAAAGTCTTAACTATTTTTTATTGTGGCCAATAATAGACTTAACTAGTAAAAATAAAACTTTTTCGGTTAAACCCATGAAATCTGTACTGGACAAGACCTTGCTGAGCTCAATAATAAATGTTTCTCGTATTAACTATTTTTATTGAGGTCAATAATAGACTTAACTAGCAAAAATAATGTTAACTTATTTGGTTAAAGCCACAAAATCTCTACTGGACAGAATCTTTACCTTGTTGAGTCCAATAATAAATATTTCTTGTCTTAACTATTTTTATTGTGGTCAATAATAGACTTAACTAGTAAAAATAATGTTAACTTATTCAGTTACACCCATGAAATTTGTACTGGACAAAACCTTTACCTTGTTGAGCTTAATAATAAATGTTTCTCATCTTAACTATTTTTATTGTCGTAAATAATAGACTTAACTAGTAAAACTAACGTTAACTTATTCAATAAAATTGTTCTGTTTTCACCCAAAACATCAGTTCTCATTCTGAACAAGAATCGATTGCCATTTACTTTCATAATACAGGGTATTGGAGTGATCACAGATGTCAAAGTGGGTATTTTAATGGTCGTAATAAGTTAGTCCATTAACTATTTAATATTTATTTGATCATTCTGGAAAACAATAGGTTTCGTGTGAGGGTCTTTCTCATCGAGTCTGTGCGATTTCACGATCATTCATTGAAAACTCCCACTCGTAGAGCGTTCACAAGCCATGTGTGTCAAATAGGCTAACTTGAGCACAAAATGTGTCGCCAATCGGCCAATTTGGTTGCTATGGCAACCAAAATCAATTGGTGTCGGGATCTTACCATAAGAAGTGTCTGTATAAAAAATTATTGGAATCGGTTAAGATTTGCAACCTGTAGAGCGTTCACAAGAAAATCTCTACGGCGGACGCGGCGGACGCGGCGCGAAGGAGACAAATCCATAGTATCCGCCGAACTTCGTTCGGGGGATACAATAATCACTGAAGGTATAACTTAGCCACAAACTGTACAAGGGGAATGCAAGAGGAACTATACATCGCTATTAACACTAGAAGTCAAGGCCTGAAGATGCCTTGGAGGCATTTCGGTGTGATGATTAATTTATAATATATACTAGATATCGACGAAAATGGAAAATGTCAACTCAGCCGAAAAAAATTCAGGTCAAGTTCAAAGTTCATCAGTAATACCCGTTAGACATGTTTGCCTAGAGCCACGAGTTTGAAAATAACGTCCATTTCCCTCTACGACGCACCGTTTCCGAGATATCGACGAAAACGAAGAATGCCGACTCAGCAAAAAAATTTCGGGTCAAGGCGAATGTTCATCCATAATACCCCTTAGACATGTTTGTCTAGGGCGACGAGTCCGAAAATAACGTCTGTTTCATTCTACGACGCACCGTTTCCGAGATATAGACGAAAACGAAAAACGCCGACTAGGCAAAAAAAATTCGGGTCAAGGCGAGAGTTCATCCATAATACCCCTTAGTTTGTCTAGGGCGACGAGTCCCAAAATAACGTCTGTTTCGCTCTGCGACGCACCGTTTCCGAGATATCGACGAAAACGAAAAAAGGCTGACTTGGCAAAAAAAATTTGGGTCAAGGTCACAGTTCATCCATAATACCCCTTGTTTATAACATGTTTGCCTAGGTCGACGAGTCCAAAAATAACGTCCGTTTCACTCTACGACGCAACGGTTCCGAGATATCGACGAAAACGAAGAATGTCGACTCGGCAAAAAAATTTCGGGTCAAGCTCAAAGTTCATCCATCATACTCTCGACATGTTTGTCTAGATCGACGAGTCCAAAAATAATGTCTGTTTCGCTCTACGACGCACCATTTCCGAGATATCGACAAAAACGAAAATGCCGACTTGGCACAAAAAATTTCGGGTCAAGGCCAGTTTATACATAATACTAGTACCCATCAGACATGTTTGTCTAGGGCCACGAGTCCGAAAAAAGCGTCCGTTGCGCTCTACGACGCACCGTTTCCGAGATATTGTCAGAAACGAAAAATGCTGACTCGGCAAAAAAATTTCGGGTGAAGGCCAAAGTTCATCCATAATACATCTTAGACATGTTTGTCTAGGGCAACGAGTCCGAGAATTTGAGGTCAAGGTCAAAGTTCATTCATAATACCCTTTAGACAAGTTTGTCTAGGGCGACGAGTCCGAAAATATGGTCCGTTTCGCTGTATAACGCACCGTTTCCTAGATATGGACGAAAACGAAATGCCAACTCTGCAGAAAAATTTAAGGTCAAGGTCAAAGTTCATCCCTAATACCCCTTAGACATGTTTGTCTAGGGCAACGAGTTCGAAAATAACGTCCGTTTCGCTCTACGACGCACCGTTTCCGAGATATAGCCGAAAACGAAAAATGCCGACTCGGCAGAAAAATTCAGGGTCAAGGTCAAAAGTCATCCCTAATACCCCTTAGACTTGTTTGTCTAGGACGATGAGTCCGAAAATAACGTCCGTTTCGTTCTACGACACACTGTTTCCGAGATATGCAGGATACCTCAAGGATGACTGGGCGAAAACTCTTCCGACCTTTAGGTCATAGGTCGTTTGACCATATGACCCCAAAATCAATAGGGTTGTTCCTGGGTGATATATGAACCTCCATGCAAAGTTTTGCAGCCATTGCCTGAATGGTTTTTGAGTTATCGCGCGGAAACTAAGTCCAAAAAATGACCTCAATTTCATCCTCACGGGCCTCACGGACCTCAGATCGGGCTTCAAAACTATACAGCACATCTACATAATATGTCTGAACAGTGGTGAAAATTTCAAGTCGATCCGTCGAGGCGTTCTCGAGTTTTCGCGCGGAAACGAAAACGGCGGAAGAAAAAAATTTAGCCCAATGGGCTAGAAAGGTTACCGGAGAAATATACAGAGTTAAGCCGAGAAAGTTGAAGGGCAAATTCAAGGTGACCACTGAAATCGCCATATCTCTAACCTTGAAAATGGGATCAAAGGTTCAATTCTAGATCACCAAACTATTCAGCATACATCATTTCCTATATGTTCACTATGGACCCCTAAGCTGTAAATTTGATAAAAAGGGAGATATAAGCCATTTTGTAATCTGACTTTGAAAATAAAATGACTGACCTTGAAATTTAGGTCAAAGGTCAAACTCAATATCATTAAAATATTCAGAATATCTCATTTCCTATATGTTCACAATTGATTCCTAAGCTGTAAAGTCGATAATAAGCAAGATATTAGCCATTTTGTCCTGTTGAGCTTGAAAATGAGGTCAAAAGTCAAATTCAAGGTCACTAGAATATTCAGCATATATAATTTCCTATATGTTCACAATTGATTCCTAAGCTGTAAAGTCGCTAAGAAGCAAGATATTGGCCATTTTGTCCTGTGACCTTGAAAATGAGGTCAACGGTCAAATTCAAGGTCACGAGAATATTCAGCATATATCATTTCCTATATGTTCACAATTGATTCCTAAGCTGTAAAGTCGCTAATAAGCAAGATATTGGCCATTTTGTCCTGTTGACCTTGAAAATGAGGTCAAAAGTCAAATTCAAGGTCACTAGAATATTCAGCATATATCATTTCCTATATGTTCACAATTGATTCCTAAGCTGTAAAGTCGCTAATACGCAAGATATTGGCCATTTTGTCCTGTGACCTTGAAAATGAGGTCAAAGGTCAAATTCAAGGTCACGAGAATATTCAGCATATATCATTTCCTATATGTTCACAATTGATTCCTAAGCTGTAAAGTCGATAATAAACGAGATATTAGCAATTTTGTCCTGTGACCTTGGAAATGAGGTCAAAGGTCAAATTCAAGGTCATGAGAATATTCAGCATATATCATTTCCTATATGTTCACAATTGATTCCTAAGCTGTAAAGTCGATAATAAGCAAGATATTAGCCATTTTGTCATGTGACCTTGAAAATGAGGTCAAAGGTCAAATTCAGGGTCATGAGAATTTTCAGCATATATCATTTCCTATATGTTCACAATTGATTCCTAAGCTGTAAAGTCGATAATAAGCGAGATATTAGCCATTTTGTCATGTGACCTTGAAAATCAGGTCAAAAGTCAAATTCAAGGTCATGAGAATTTTCAGCATATATCATTTCCCATATGTTCACAATTGATTCCTAAGCTGTAAAGTCGATAATAAGCGAGATCTTAGCAATTTTGTCCTGTGACCTTGGAAATGAGGTCAAAGGTCAAATTCAAGGTCATGAGAATTTTCAGCATATATCATTTCCTATATGTTCACAATTGATTCCTAAGCTGTAAAGTCGCTAATAAGCAAGATATTGGCCATTTTGTCCTGTGACCTTGAAAATGAGGTCAAAGGTCAAATTCAAGGTCACGAGAATATTCAGCATATATCATTTCCTATATGTTCACAATTGATTCCTAAGCTGTAAAGTCGATAATAAGCGAGATATTAGCAATTTTGTCCTGTGACCTTGGAAATGAGGTCAAAGGTCAAATTCAAGGTCACGAGAATATTCAGCATATATCATTTCCTATATGTTCACAATTGATTCCTAAGCTGTAAAGTCGATAATAAGCGAGATATTAGCAATTTTGTCCTGTGACCTTGGAAATGAGGTCAAAGGTCAAATTCAAGGTCACGAAAATATTCAGCATATATCCTTTCCTATATGTTCACAATTGATTCCTAAACTGTAAAGTCGATAATAAGCGAGATATTAGCCATTTTGTTATGTGACCTTGAAAATGAGGTCAAAGGCAAATTCAAGGTCACAAGAATATTCAGCATATATCATTTCCTATATGTTCACAATTGATTCCTAACCTGTAAAGTCGATAACAAGCGAGATATTAGCCATTTTGTCCTGTGACCTTGAAAATGAGTTCGAAGGTCAAATTCAAGGTCATCAGAATATTCAGTATTTATCATTTCCTATATGTCCACAATTGATTCCTAAGCTGTAGAGTCGATAATAAGCGATATATAAGCCATTTTGTGCTCTGACCTTGAAACTGAGGTCAGAGGTCAAATTCAAGGTCACGAGAATATTCAGCATATATTATTTCCTATATGTCCACAATTGATTCCTAAGCTGTAAAGTCGATAATAAGCGAGATATAAGCCATTTTGTGCTCTGACCTTGAAACTGAGGTCAGAGGTCAAATTCAAGGTCACGAGAATATTCAGCATATATCATTTCCTATATGTCCACAATTGATTCCTAGTCTCTAATCTCAATATCAAGTGAGATATTAGGCATAATGTGTCCCATTATAAAGCATAGGAGAATTTAACATGGGAAAGTCCCATTTGGGCCGAGTTTGGGCCAAAATGGCCCACTTCGAGCGATTCAAGCGCAACGAAATTTATAGACATCATAGAAGTACATATGAGGAGTCTTATGTATCAAAAAGAAAAAAAGTTACTGAACAGATTTTGAGAAAATGGCCGCCAAAGTCCAAAATCAGGCATTTTTCGTCGAAAACGGCCGCCATTTTGAAAAAAATGCGAAAATCAAAAAACTAAAAAATATCTCCTTCTTGAATTATTTTTAAGTATTTTTCTGCAAAATTTCAGAAAAATTCGCCCGTAAACAAAAAAGATAAAAATGTGGACGACGACGACGAAGACGACGGACGACAACGGACGACGGACGCAATGCCATGCCAATAGGTTATCGGACCATAGGTCCGGTAACCTAAAAAATTAGCCCAAAGGCTGAGAAAGGTTACCGGACAATATATATTTAAGATATTAGCCTTTTGTCCCGTGACCTTGAAAATAAAGTCATTGGTCAATTCAAGGGCAGAAAATTCAAGGTCATCAGAATATTCGGACTATATCATTTCCTATATGTACACAACTGATTCCTAAACTGTAAAGTCGATAATAAGCGAGATATTAGCCATTTTGTGCTCTGACCTTGAAAAAAGGTCAAAGGTCAAATTCAAGATCATGAGAATATTCAGTATATATCATTTCCTGTATGTTCACAATTGATTCCCAAGCTGTAAAGTCGATATTAAGAGAGATATTAGCCATTTTAACCTGTGACCTTGAGAAACTAGACGTCAAGGCCTAAAGATGCCTTGGAGGCATTTCGGTGTGATGATTAATTTATAATATATACTAGATATCGACGAAAAAGAAAAATGCCGACTTGGCAAAAAAATTTCGGGTCAAGGTCAAATTTCATCCATAAGACCAATTAGACATGTTTGTCTAGGGCGACGAGTCCGAAAATAACGTCCGTTTCGCTCTACGAAGCACCGTTTCCGAGATATCGACGAAAACGAAAAATGCCGACTCGGCAAAAAAATTTCGGGTCAAGGTCAAAGTTCATCCATAATACCATCTAGACATGTTTGTCTAGGGCGACGAGTCCGAAAATAACGTATGTTTCACTCTACGAAGCACCGTTTCCGAGATATCGACGAAAACGAAAAATGCTGACTCGGCAAAAAAATTTCGGGTCAAGGTCAAAGTTCATCCATAATACCCCTTAGGCATGTTTGTCTAGAGCGACGAGTCCGAAAATAACGTCCGTTTCGCTCTACGACACACCGTTTCCGAGATATCGACGAAAACGAAAAATGCCGACTCGGCAAAAAATTTTCGGGTCAAGGTCAAAGTTCATCCATAATACCCCTTAGACATGTTTGTCTAGGGCGACGAGTCCGAAAATAACGTCCGTTTCGCTCTACGACACACCGTTTCCGAGATATCGACGAAAACGAAAAATGCCGACTCGGCAAAAAAATTTCGGGTCAAGGTCAAAGTTCATCAATAATACCCCTTAGACATGTTAGTCTAGGGCGACGAGTCTGAAAATAACGTTCGTTTCGCTCTACGACGCACCTTTTCCGAGATATCGACGAAAACGAAAAATGCCGACTCGGCAAAAAAAAATTGGGTCAAGGTCAATCTTCATCCATAATACCCCTTAGACATGTTTGTCTAGGGCGACGATTCCGAAAATAACGTCCGTTTCGCTCTACGAAGCACCGTTTCCGAGATATCGCTGAAAACGAAAAATGCCGACTCGGCAAAAAAATTTCGGGTCAAGGTCAAAGTTCATCCATAATACCATCTAGACATGTTTCTCTAGGGCGACGAGTCCGAAAATAACGTCCGTTTCGCTCTACGACGCACCGTTTCCGAGATATCGACGAAAACGAAAAATGCCGACTCGGCAAAAAAATTCAAGGTCAAGGTCAAAGTTCATCCATAATACCCCTTAGACATGTTTGTCTAGGGCGACGAGTCCGAAAATAACGTCCGTTTCGCTCTACGACACACCGTTTCCGAGAAAATTTCGGGTCAAGGTCAAAGTTCATCAATAATACCCCTTAGACATGTTAGTCTAGGGCGATGAGTCTGAAAATAACGTCCGTTTCGCTCTACGATGCACCGTTTCCGAGATATCGACGAAAACGAAAAATGCCGACTCGGCAAAAAAAAATTGGGTCAAGGTCAATCTTCATCCATAATACCCCTTAGACATGTTTGTCTAGGGCGACGATTCCGAAAATGACGTCCGTTTCGCTCTACGAAGCACCGTTTCCGAGATATCGACGAAAACGAAAAATGCCGACTCGGCAAAAAAATTTCGGGTCAAGGTCAAAGTTCATCCATAATACCATCTAGACATGTTTGTCTAGGGCGACGAGTCCGAAAATGACGTCCGTTTCGCTCTACGACGCACCGTTTCCGAGATATCGACGAAAACGAAAAATGCCGACTCGGCAAAAAAATTCAAGGTCAAGGTCAAAGTTCATCCATAATACCCTTTAGACATGTTTGTCTAGGGCGACGAGTCCGAAAATAACGTCCGTTTCGCTCTACGACACACCGTTTCCGAGATATCGGCGAAAACGAAAAATGCCGACTCGGCAAAAAATTTTCGGGTCAAGGTCAAAGTTCATCCATCAGGGTCGCCAGCTCGATGAGTGGATAACTCCTCTGGCGTCCCGCCTATGTACAAACCTAAGTTTGTTTCGCTCTACGACACACCGTTTCCGAGATATCGACGAAAACGAAAAATGCCGACTCGGCAAAAAAATTCAAGGTCAAGGTCAAAGTTCATCCATAATACCCCTTAGACATGTTTGTCTAGGGCGACGAGTCCGAAAATAACGTCCGTTTCGCTCTACGACACACCGTTTCCGAGAAAATTTCGGGTCAAGGTCAAAGTTCATCAATAATACCCCTTAGACATGTTAGTCTAGGGCGATGAGTCTGAAAATAACGTCCGTTTCGCTCTACGATGCACCGTTTCCGAGATATCGACGAAAACGAAAAATGCCGACTCGGCAAAAAAAAATTGGGTCAAGGTCAATCTTCATCCATAATACCCCTTAGACATGTTTGTCTAGGGCGACGATTCCGAAAATGACGTCCGTTTCGCTCTACGAAGCACCGTTTCCGAGATATCGACGAAAACGAAAAATGCCGACTCGGCAAAAAAATTTCGGGTCAAGGTCAAAGTTCATCCATAATACCATCTAGACATGTTTGTCTAGGGCGACGAGTCCGAAAATGACGTCCGTTTCGCTCTACGACGCACCGTTTCCGAGATATCGACGAAAACGAAAAATGCCGACTCGGCAAAAAAATTCAAGGTCAAGGTCAAAGTTCATCCATAATACCCTTTAGACATGTTTGTCTAGGGCGACGAGTCCGAAAATAACGTCCGTTTCGCTCTACGACACACCGTTTCCGAGATATCGGCGAAAACGAAAAATGCCGACTCGGCAAAAAATTTTCGGGTCAAGGTCAAAGTTCATCCATCAGGGTCGCCAGCTCGATGAGTGGATAACTCCTCTGGCGTCCCGCCTATGTACAAACCTAAGTTGAAAGTGTTTTGGTATTCCATTTGTTGTTTTTGTTACATAGGTTAAATAAATTCTGTTCTGTTCTGTTCATCCATAATACCATCTAGACATGTTTGTCTAGGGCGACGAGTCCGAAAATGACGTCCGTTTCGCTCTACGACGCACCGTTTCCGAGATATCGACGAAAACGAAAAATGCCGACTCGGCAAAAAAATTCAAGGTCAAGGTCAAAGTTCATCCATAATACCCTTTAGACATGTTTGTCTACGGCGACGAGTCCGAAAATAACGTCCGTTTCGCTCTACGACGCACCGTTTCCGAGATATCGACGAAAACGAAAAATGCCGACTCGGCAAAAAAATTCAAGGTCAAGGTCAAAGTTCATCCATAATACCCTTTAGACATGTTTGTCTAGGGCGACGAGTCCGAAAATAACGTCCGTTTCGCTCTACGACACACCGTTTCCGAGATATCGACGAAAACGAAAAATGCCGACTCGGCAAAAAATTTTCGGGTCAAGGTCAAAGTTCATCCATAATACCATCTAGACATGTTTGTCTAGGGCGACGAGTCCGAAAATGACGTCCGTTTCGCTCTACGACGCACCGTTTCCGAGATATCGACGAAAACGAAAAATGCCGACTCGGCAAAAAAATTCAAGGTCAAGGTCAAAGTTCATCCATAATACCCTTTAGACATGTTTGTCTACGGCGACGAGTCCGAAAATAACGTCCGTTTCGCTCTACGACGCACCGTTTCCGAGATATCGACGAAAACGAAAAATGCCGACTCGGCAAAAAAATTCAAGGTCAAGGTCAAAGTTCATCCATAATACCCTTTAGACATGTTTGTCTAGGGCGACGAGTCCGAAAATAACGTCCGTTTCGCTCTACGACACATCGTTTCCGAGATATCGATGAAAACGAAAAATGCTGACTCGGCAAAAAAATTTCGGGTCAAGGTCAAAGTTCATCCATAATACCCCTTAGACATGTTTGTCTAGGGCGACGAGTCCGAAAATAACGTCCGTTTCGCTCTACGACGCACCGTTTCCGAGATATGCAGGATGCCTCCAGGATGACTCAGCAAAAAATTATTTTGACCTCTAGGTCAAAGGTCGTTTGACGTATCGATCCCAAAATCAATAGGGTTCTTCCCTGTTGATATATGAACCTCCGTGCAAAATTCTGCAACTATTGCCTGAATCATTTTCGAGTTTTCGTCCGGAAACCAAGTTTCAAGATCAGCCTCGATTTCATCCTCAAGGACCTCGGAGCCGGATCAAAAAAAATAATACACCCTAGAGATGTTTGTCTAGGGCGACGAGTCCGAAAATAACGTCCGTTTCGCTCTACGACGCACGGTTTCTGAGATATGCAGGAAGCCTCAAGGATGAATCAGCAAAAAATTATTTCGACCTCTAGGTCAAAGGTCGTTTGATGGATCGATCCCAAAATCAATAGGGTTCTTCCCTGGTGGCATATGAACCTCCATGCAGAGTTCTGCAACTATTGCGTAAATATTTTTCCAGTTATCGTCCGGAAACCAAGTCTCAAAATTAGCCTTGATTTCATCCTCACGGACCTCACGGACCTCGGATCCGGCTCAAAAAAAATAGGGTTCTTCCACATATCATTTCTGACTTGTGGTGAAAATTTGACGAGGATCCGTCAAGGCAATCTAAAGTTATCGTCCGGAAACCAAAAGTGGCGGAAAAAGAAAAAAAAAAAAAAAAAAAAAAAAAAAAATTCTGCTAAAACCATAATTGCCGAAATGCCTTAATTAGGTCAAAGGTCAAATTCAAGGTAATGACAATATTCAGAATATATCATTTTCTATATGTTCACAATTGATTCCTAAGCCGTAAAGTCGATAATAAGCGAGATATTAGCCATTTTGTGCTCTGACCTTGAAAAAAAGGTCAAATTCAAGATCATGAGGATATTCAGTATACATCATTTCCTATATTTTTACAATTTATTCCTAAGCTGTAAAGTCGATATTAAGCGAGATATTAGCCATTTTAACCTGTGACCTTGAAAATTAGGTCAAAGGTCAAAATCAAGGTCATGACAATATTCAGAATATATCATTTCCTATATGTTCACAATTGATTCCTAAGCTGTAAAGTCGATACTAGTAATTAGCAAGCTATTAGCCATTTTGTGCTCTGACCTTGAAAATTAGGTCAAAGGTCAAATTCAAGGTCACGAGAATATTCAGCATATATCACTTCCTACATGTCCACAATTGATTCCTAAGCTGTAAAGTCGATATTAAGTGAGATATTAGCAATTTTTGCGCTTTGACCTTGAAATTGAGGTCAAAGGTCAAATTCAAGGTCATCAAAACATTCGGACTATATCATTTCCTATATGTTCACAATTGATTCCTAAGCTGTATAGTCGATAATAAGCGAGATATTAGTCATTTTGTGCTCTGACCTTGAAAATGAGGTCAAAAGTCAAATTCAAGGTCACGAGAATATTCAGCATACATCATTTCCTATATGTTCATAATTGATTCCTAATCTCTAATCTCAATATTAAGTGAGATACTAACAATAATGTGTCCCATTATAAGGCATAGGAGAATTTAACATGGGAAAGTGCCATTTGGGACCCGTTGAAAAAATCGAAATGGCCGCCACACGCAGACCGGCGATTCAAGGGCAACGAAACTTATAAACATCATAAAGGTACATCAAAGGAATCTTTTGAAACAAAAATCTCAAATCTGATCAGACAGTTTTTGAGAAAACGACCGTCAAAGTCCAAAATTAGCCGTTTTTCGTCAAAAATGGCCACCATTTTGAAAATAATTCGAAAATCAAAAATTAGCCCAAAGGCTAAGATAGGTTACCGGACAATTTTGGTTTGGCCATGGCAGCATTGGCAGGTAACAGACCTTGAGATTTACCAATCAAGGTTCGCAGTGTGAACATATGACCTTGGGTTTACCAATCAAGGTCATCCGTGTAAACTCCCATGTCACCATTACATGTATGTGTGCGGCATTTGATATTCTATATGTTCATAATACAAAGATATATCTGAGTGGAATCGTTTAGGCCACTCAGGTCAATTTACACATTCCGAGTCAGACATTTGGCACTCAAGGTCATCTGATGTCAAGTTCAAGGTCATCATTAGTTGTACCATATATGTCTTCCTATATGTCGCCATATATGACTTCCCATTTGAAAGTGCCAATTTCTAAGCTCTATCTTCAAGTGTTCTATGAGTACAGTCCTGACAGCTCCCATTATGAAGGAAAAAAGTGCCGAAAATTTTCTAAGTCCAAAATTTTTACAATGGGTGAAAATTATTTTTTTGCCTAGAAATGGCCCAAAATGGATAGTGATGCGATTTGGGGCGAAAACAAATTTTTTTGCCTACTCGTCAATAATTCAAAATGGCCGCCACACGGAGCTCGGCGATTCAAGGGCAACAAAACTTATACACGTCACAGAGGTATATAAGAGGAATCTTTTTAAACAAAAATCTCAAAACTGATCAGACAGTTTTCGAGAATATACAGACCAGGCGCAAATTTGGGCATTTTTCGACCCAAAAATGGCTGTTTTGACCTTTCAAGGTCATCCAAGGTCAAATTCAAGGTCACCACACAAGTCGCCATATATGACTTCCCATTTGAAAGTGCCAATTTCTAAGCTCTATCTTCAAGCGTTCTATGAGTACAGTTCAGGCAGCTCCCATTATGAAGGAAAAAAGTGCCGAAAATTTTCCAAGTCCAAAATTTTTTTCAAAGGGTGAAAAAAATTTTTTCTTCTAGAAATGGCTTGAAATGGATAGTAATGCGATTTGGGGCGAAAAAAAATTTTTTCGTCGACCCGTCGAAAATTCAAAATGGCCGCCATATGCAGACTGGCGATTCAAGGGCATCCAAACTTATACACATCACAGAGGTACATAACGAGAATCTTTTGAAACAAAAATCTCAAATCTGATCAGACAGTTTTTGAGAAAATGGTCGCCAAAGTTCAAAATTGACCGTTTTTCGACGAAAACGGCCGCCATTTCGAAAAAAATTGAAAAATCAAAAAACTAAAAAATACCTCCTTCTCAAATTATCTTAAAGTGATATTGGCAGTAATTTATGGATTTTTCCATAACTATCTGATTGAACGAAGAAAACATAACAGTTACATATCTGCATGCTCAAACAGATGCCCCTTTCTAATAGATTTCGTGGTGGAGATATTTTGAGTTTGTTTACATTACCGCCACTCTTGGTGCTTTGTATCCCTTGATGCAGTGCGATTCCAGCTTACTCGTATATGTTCGAACCAATCGAGCGTGAAATAGGTTAAGCCAGAGGTAACTCTGAGTGGCGCACAAAACAAAAGAAAAGCGGCTGCTAGTACTGTCATATGCTTGATTTATCCATCTGATCAAGCATTGTTTGTTGTGTAACCTATTTTCCTGAGATCACAGGCATATATGTAATTCATTTAGAAAAAATAGTTTTCCTGCCAACATCACTTTAAGGTATCTTTTCCCAAATTTTCAGAAAGATTGGTCCGTAAACTTTAAAGATAAAAATGTGGACGGACGACGACGACGCCGACGCCGACAACGATGACGACGACGGACGGACGGACGGACGTGCGGACGAGACCATCTTGTGTGCCTTTTACATGTTAAATTTCCTATCTAAAATAGGCACACAACTCGGACGGACGGACGGACGGCTAGACGCAACGCCACGGCAATAGGTTATCGGACCATAGGTCCGGTAACCTAAAAAAAAAGAAAAAGAAGAAGAATTCTGACAAAACCATAAAGGCATTTCTGCCAAAAAGCCTTAATTAGACTAGCATTTTTGGTGAGCAATATCTCAATTTCCCAAAAAAAATATATACATACTGTAATGTTGTTTAAATTAAGTGATGCATACAATAAATTCATATGCTTTTGGTTTCCTTTGAAAATTCTGGGCAATAACGGATGATGAATGATATTAAATTTTCAAGAAGAAATATTCAGCGGTTGTCTCACGTTAGACCCGGCAGGTGTCAACATCTCAATGTCCATGTTGATTCTCTCCGACAGGTTCTTGTCTATCCCAAAATCCTGCAGGAGAAAAACACGAAATCAAACTTAGTTTTTACAACTTGCCGTTGCATGACCAGACTGCATTTTGCATCACACATATTTACTCATGTTACAGCATCCATTTGACTTCTAATTATTTTTTCACGTACAACTGAATTCAAATCTGAAAGAACACAACCCCATTCATCATGATAACAGAATGTGTTCCGAAACATCTGAATTTTTCACGTCTATTGATATTCACAGAAATTTTCTAGAAGAGAACCTTTTGTCGACCACCCACTATATACCAACTCAAACAGCCACAAACAGCCATATATCCTGACAGTCGATAGCTAAACAGATACCATCAAAGCGGTTTACAGTAGTCCACCTCAAGTAAGATCTACCTTTGAGGCACAAACCAAGATCTTATCTGAGGGGCAAGTCTTATTAGAAGGGTTCACTTATATGACCATAATGGTAGAGGCTCTATTGAAAGGGGTCTTATCTGAGGAGGGACTACCATATACTTTTCTATTCCTGTTGCCGACATCAAAGCAAAGTTTTGACATACCACATCTTCCTTATAGTCTTCACTCTCGCTCTCCGTCGTCGTTTTCTCTCGTTTCTCCGCCTCGCTTGGATCTGTTTCCTAGGTAACCATGGCAACCGGATAGGATGAGTGAGAAACGTTTTTTCGGTATGATTTCCGTGAGAAAAATTACTGGATCTATCTGCATTGCTCATATTTTCATTGGTTCATTATTTGTGGGTTTACTGCAACAGTATAAATGCAAATTTATTCACATATTTCTAACATGTTCAACGAGTTGGAGTTAAGGCTTGTGAGTGGAAGTACTCAATTTGCATACCTCATATCCAAGGTCACCGATGTCGTGAACATTGAGGATGTCAAATTTCTTTTCCAGCGGTTCAGACTGAAAGACAACCACAGGGCAAGGGACCAATTTAGTTTTCTATCGCTAAGAGGTGCAAGCTCTACCAGGTCTACATTTACACAGAACTGCTCATTCCTTTTGTAGTAACAGTTGAGGGATCAAGAAAGCATTTTATTAAACTACATATTGATTCTTTGATCCCAAAGAGTATTCGATAACTGGTTATAATCATATAATTATAATGATCCACATGTATCCTGACATTAAATCCATGAGAATCATTATATTCACCAATGCAAAAGCTTTGCCAAATAGAATCATCTAATTCGCGTATCAAGGTTTTCAACCATACAAGCCCTACTGGCTGTATTTTTTGGGACATTTTTTGTTTTCGTTTATCCCAAAACATTAACAATAATATTGATCGATGTTAATGCACTTGCACTTTTGAATATAACACACCGCTTTCGCATTCAACATTACAAACTGACATGCCTCATTCCATCTGGAAGTTGACGCCCCCGCAAGGCAAGCTCACCTCGTCCCCTGAGATGTCGGCCATGATCTGGATGTGTTCGTCGCGTCCCGTCAGGATCCCGCTCATCGCGGTTGACTCCAGGTCGAGGTCCAGGGATACACTCTTCAGGGAGCTGTGTGTGCCGCCCAGCATGTACGACTATGGAGGCAGAGATGGGTAATATATATTGTCATTAGCATGGCGCATCAGTACTGTTCAGGAATGGTAATCTTTATATATGGGTATTGAATACTTGTAACTTGTGAAATTTCCTTTGCACATTTACATGAAAACCAAACGGTCACCTGAGTGTCCGTCATTAGACATGTTAAAAAGGAGCACTTATAGATACTCAAATGGAATGCATTTTATGAGCACAGTCACAGCCTCAACTCCCCCCCCCCCCCCCCCCCTCAAATCATAACATGTACATCCGACTTCTTCCCCACCTCCACCTTCTCATCCAATTCTTCCCCACCTTCATATATTAATCATTCACCATACATGACCATCACCAAGTGTCTATCATGGAGGTCAACAACCATCACCAAGTGTCTATCATGGAGGTCAACAACCATCACCAAGTGTCTATCATGGAGGTCAACAACCATCACCAAGTGTCTATCATGGAGGTCAACAACCATCACCAAGTGTCTATCATGGAGGTCAACAACCATCACCAAGTGTCTATCATGGAGGCCAACAACCATCACCAAGTGTCTATTATAGAGGTCAACAAATTACCAAAAACATGTTTATCATAGAGGTCTAGTACGACAAAGACCGAAAGATACAAGACTTACATCGGTGGAGCCACGAAGGTAAGCTTCAGCTGACGATCTCATGGCTCCTTCGTTGGACAGTCGTGGGCCAGTCGCCGTGGACTGGATCATGTGACCTCCGCCTGACGACCGCAGTGGACCCAGCTTGCCCCCGCCCACGTCCCCGAGGGAAGACCGCAGGGTGCTAGCCGGGGTCAGGTCTGCTTTCTTCTGGGGTCCAGTCTGGAGTGGGGAGGGGGGGGGGAGGTATTTGGAGGTAGGTATATTATGTGATTGTAGCCATGGTAACGAGAATTGAAAATGATGTAAATACAATGTAGCAGCATTCGGAAAATACATACACGGATATAAATCGAAGGAGTATTTTGTGTTAATTGCATTTGATAGACATACCAAAATGGCAATATGTCTTGGTCTATATGAATGGAATGTTTTACAATACCTACAAATTCCTATCCTTCATCTTTCATTGACACAGTTTGTAATATCATGATCAAAGAATGATATAACTGCAACACGCTCACCTTGTCTGCTGCCCCCTTTAGTGTACTCTGAGGGGAGGGCGACGCCCCCTTCAAAGGCCCCAGACCCTGTAATACAAGGTTGTCATGGTAACAGTGAGGAGACTCGACAGTGAGAGGAATTTTGTATCGGAGTATTTCAACGTCCAAGCATCAATACGTCTAAATGGATGACTCACCGACACTTCCACTTTGACATTCTTGTTCTTGGCTTTGTTATTAGCTTTGCTGTTGTTGCCTTTTTTGTTTTTCCCTGCGTGATAGATATACTATTTCAAGATAAAATTGTAAAACTGTGTACATGTACACACCCAATGAAGTTTGGTCCATGTAGGACAAATATACCTCACACCTCCAATATGAAACACTCCCGTCTATAAAAACATTTTTGTATTAAACAAAACTCAATTTAGCATGTAGAATGAACCTGTGAAATAAGACTTCCTGTCAGAAAAGACATTATTTTCATGCAAAAAGTCAGGTCCTTTCCTAAAGGGACCGCTTTATCGAAGCAGAAAAATATGCCATATGCCATTTACCAATTCTAAGACTTTTAATGTGAAAACTGCTTAATGATTACCATCATTTACTACAACACACAAGATAAATTTGTCTATGTTCCTGAAATCTTTACGTACCTCCGCCAGTCGAGGTTTTCTTTCGTTCCTCGAGAACCATCGAGCGATAGAACTCGTCGCAAGGGTGGTCCCATATCGAGTCTCCCGTCAAAAAGTTGAAGTAGTAGATATCTCCTGACGGGTCTTGGCTGGGGAGAAAAATCACGGAAGTGGATGAAAACGGTAGCCAGTTACTTTAGTAAACATATTATTTACCTTACAACAATCAAACATATGGAAATTGTGTGGAAGCTTCTGCACTTTGCAGTTGTATTCATGTAACATTTCTGACTGTTTTTAGAATTTACTCTTTTTTTTTGCCATATTCACGATAGATCACTCTGAAAGTACTTGTTTTCAAGTTTTATATTTCCATTGATTTCATGTTCATGTCACTGTGTGTTACCATGGTTTCCAGTTTTCCGGCAGTGGCGCGTTGATTCCCTCGCGAGCGATCCATAGAAGATCGGGTTCCTTGTCTGGGTTGATACCGATCACTTTGGCATAATCAAACACCTCTGGAAAATTCAAATATATAAATGAACTCCACTATGACCAACAAGCAGAATCTTGACAGATGATTACGCAAGTCATTATGCACGATTTTCATGCCAGCTACAATGATATAAGGCACCTGATGACAAAATAAGTCAGCTACTCTTAGCTAAATTTTCATTTGCAATAAATCTAGTAGCAATATTATATACAGTGAATCCTGTGTTAAAGACCACCTGGTTTGAGAGACCACCCTGTGTTTTAAGACCACTCCACTTGGTCCCAAGTGACCTTTTATCATGTAAATGAACCTGTCATGAGAGACCACCTGTCATTTAAGACCACCTTTTTGGGGTCCCATAGGTGGTCTTAAAACACAGGTTCCACTGTACATGTTAAAGGACTCATTTATTGTTTTTGTTTTTTTTTCCAATTTCTAACAATACCTTCTTCAGTAGGTTCATAGTTCTCATCGTAATCTTCCTCTAGAATGAGCTGATCATTGATTCGCTCAGCCTTCGTCCGCTGTTGCATATTCATGACTGACCCAGTCTTATAACCTCATAACCACAGTAAATAGAGTCCATTCACGCAGTCATCGACCGACAACAACAACAACACGTTCTGGAAACAAGACAACAAATCGAGCCATGAATGAACTTGGCATGTTTGAAACTGATACATGTAATCACAATCATTGACATCTATAGTGAAATGTATCCGTAGATTCGTTAAAATAATCCATTATTCCATCACAATTTTTCTAACTGCTGATTTTTAGCCAGTAAGAACAGACTCAAAGTTCCGACATTTTTTTTGTTGAAAATTCAGCAGAATTTTGACATGGGAGGCATTTAGTCTTCGGGCCTTTGGCCCCCAGAGAAGACGATTTTGTTTGTCTAGCTTGATCTGGTCCGGCATATGATGATAAAATAGATTTCTAGCAGCATAATAGATCTACAATGCATCCTATATTACAGTGTATATGAGAAAACGTCGGACCGTCTGACATGTCCTGTGTAAATGACTGTATGTCCGATGTCACTCCGCAACACTTCTGTCCAGATGTCAGATGTGTATAATCCAGCCTGAGTCCAAGTGATTTGATTTTCTTCCAAATTTCAGCCACTCCCGCAAACTTGGATCTTTGATCAATCTTGTAACCTCTCGTAAATTGTTCAAGCACACACCATCTCGTATACAAATTGTTTGAATAAGAGTATAATCGCGCCGTTTAAGAATACTGAAGTTTGGGCACACAACACACAATCTCAAGACTTTATATTCCCAAAACACCCAACACAATACTATCGTCTTCAAAGTGCTGGAGGCTTTTGTTCAACTATGATACTGCTTGTTCGCATCTTGTCATAAACACGAAAACCTTGTCCTCACCAGTTATCACCTTAGATATTATTGTCACCATAAATTTCACTATCAGTTTCATGTTAGCTGACACTTCACACATTGTCCAAGCAGCACCCTGATGTATACATTGAAAATAAATGTGGTGTAGATTGGAATGTGATTATTGAGGTATCTTGTTCTGCTAACTGTATTGGTTTTGATGGTCTTGGTATTCTACTCTGAACATAACAGAAACCATAAGTCAATAAATTTATTATAAAGTATGCACATTTGGCGACTTATACTGCTGTTTTTTTTTTCACATTACAATGTAGGGCTACTAGTCTATTATAACATTCTTGTGCAATGTAGAGAGTTTCAGCTCAAGAATTTTGTCCTGATATGGAGTCTACATAGATTACTAGTATTATGATATGATAGAGCAGGTATCTTGTGGCATTTGTCATTCCAATATGGACTGTATTTCTGATTCTGGTAGGCTTCAAACTCTTGTCCTATGTTGAGAAACAAATTCCTATGTGATAAATTTTCACATCTGTCCCGATGTCAGATGTATCAAAAAGTTTTTGATTTGCAATGTATTATATTGCTTGTCTTGAAGCTCGGATAGTGAGCTATGGCTGGCCAAACTAGTCAGAACTGAACTTTGTTGTGCGCAATAAATATGGAATTATGTTGCGCTGTAAATCAACCAATCAAGTGAGGTGATTTATACCGCGATCAAAATATAGTTATGACATAACTTATGTCGCGCTATATGTCGACCATTCATAACCCGTCTATTAATGCGCGATGCATTTCAAATGTATTTATAGCGGGCATAATATCACGTGTTGTCATTGGATGACTTAGATCTACTCTGCGATCTAAATCAAATTGTACCGCGACATGAAACAACTTACATGATTGGCTGGTTCACTGCGCGATACAATTCCTGATTTAATGCGCGCAAAAAGTATCCTTTATTATGTCGCGCATGAAGAGACGGTATATGAATGGTTGAATTAATGCGCGATTTAAATATATTTGATTGCGTCATAAAACACTGTCCATGATTGGTTAATTTATTGCGCGATATAAATGCATATTCATTCCGCACAACAAAATTTACTCATGACCAGTTTGGCCAACCATAGTGAGCAACCTGTCTGGTGAGTGACAGTACTTGGCAGTCAGACTCAGACTCACTCAGACTAGACATAAGACAACAGTAGATATTGCCTTACGGAACCAAAACAACAAAATTAAAATCTGACAGTTGTCTGTAGGCCTACTGTCAGATTTCAATTTTGTTGTTTTGGTTCCGTGAGGCAAAGTAGATAGTATTCACTTGATCACGTTTTCCAATTCCTATGAGAAACAAAATAAAAACATGCAAGTGTTCGATCTCTTCCGAGTTCATACGATCCGTGGCGATACCGCACAGAACCTACCTGTTCAAACACGATTTTGAACTTTTCACTTCAGTTTCACAGCATTTGTGGCTCCATGTTGTTTACTAGAGGTGCATTGTGGGAAATCGCTAAGGTGGTTTCACTGTCATTCGCCAGGTGTCGCCTAGCTTTTGGGTTTTTTCATGTTTCACTTTCGGTTTCATAATTATGCGCTATGGAATTCTACATCTAAAATGCGACAGACGTACTACTACATGTTATTTGAAATCTAGAGGCCTAACAGGCGCATTTTTTTTACCCACTGTGATCGATGCCAGATGAAAGTGAAGTTCATCCATCAGTAAAACACGCTTTTTGGCCGTAGTTTTGTTTTGAATGATCGGATCAACTTGAAATTTTGTGTTTTTCAATTGGGTATGATGCCGTAATTTTTCACAAAAATTCAGAATTCTATCTCAAAAATTGAAAAAAGTTGACAATCTAATTACCCAATGTTAAATTTCAGTCGGGAATGTGATCAACAAATTCAAGGCTTTTATCGTGTTTATTCCCATACAGAATGAACTTATTGTGTTGATTTAGAGTCGGAAGGCATAGTCGGTTTCTATTGAGTGAATATGTGTATTCTGAAGCAATATATAACTCGTACATCGAATAAAAATTGTTGTTTTTTGTGCAGACTGAAATTCCACGTTGGGACCGAAATTTAACATTGGGTTAGATTGCCAATACACAAAAAAATTCGATTGTTTATAACAAAACTATATGGCCAAAAAGCGTGTTTCACTGATAGATGAACTTGAGTTTAGATAAACCCAGGTGTCCCACTCTCTCGAACGCCGGAGGCACTCACGCCTCCGGCGTTCGAGAGAGTGGGACACCTGGGTGTAGAGTTTAGATTGTGCCTTAAGTTAATCGACGCGTTTCATGCAAACATACGACGTTTTAAATATATATATTTTTTGTCTTCAGGTTTTGTATCAAGATGAGAAAAAGTGACCATTTTCACCAAAAACGTCATGGCAATATGTGTTACAGTCATACTGATTTTTATCACTGTAATCAGCGTGTTCCATGCAACTTTTTCATGAACTACTCATTTGTTTTCTTCATCCAATCAATCCTTAGTGAACTTTTTGATAAAAATAACTTAGATCACTTTAATCAGTGTCAGGGTGTGGAATGCGTCCAATGTCAACGGCGGCGGGGGGGGGGGGGGTTGCTGCCGGGTTGGAAGAGGTGTGGAATTGGGAGGTTTCAAGATTATTTTCACTTTCGTATCCCTTCGCGTATCCAAACTGTCCAGCCAAAATCATAAGAAATCAAAACATTTCTCTATGACGAGTCATCACTGCAACTTAGCGCAAGAATTCTTCATCTGCGCTCGCATTCATGAGAACTTAATCACCAGCATCATTAACAGCACCTTCATATATCACAAATACACCTTCTTAAGTCTACAAATACAAGCCAAGTCTGATTGGCTGAACTCGAGCAAGTTAACCGTCACTCATCCTCTGTTGTTATCCAATGTGCTTGTGTCCGTTGCTGTTCTATTTCATTCCGTGATTTCATCCTTTGATACTGGTGTTTGCTCATTTGGTAAAAGGAATTCACCAACAACACAGATTTACGTAGTATCTTTATTAATATTATTATTACTGGTCAAAAAGCACCCAGATTGTGTATAATGTCATAAACCCGGCCATCAGTATTTTTACTCCACCAACAAAATCACATCTGGCAGAAACAAAAACGCTGATTGAAAACTGAAATGATTTATGATCTGGAAACGCTAAAGACAAGGCTCCACAAATCGACTTCTGCTTCTGGAATAAACATATTGTCAACAAAATGAAAAGACAGGCGATTGCTTCATGGTTCAGTCAGTATGACGTACACGTTCACAATGGTGCACTGATGACCACGAGTCCATGACGCGGTAATAACTATATGCTTGGAGGCATCATACAGTGATGTGTGCTACATGTACCATGTTTAGTTCCTGTAGTTCATCAGAGTTCACGAAATGCACACACAGAAACCTGTTCTTGCTATGGATATACGAATGAAAGATGAGAAAATTAGCCCAAGGGCTAAGACAGGTTGCCGGACAGTTTCGATTTTGAGCATTGCATGTGACATATGACCTTGAAATTTACCAAAGTCATCTTTGAGAAATTAAATCTCACCATCAGGTATGCTGCATATGACTTTCTATTATGTTCATATTACAAACAGATAAGATCTATCAACAGGTATTTTGTCTGTAGAGGCCAATTCACACATTTCAGGTCAGACGAGATTTTCAGATTCAGCCTTCAAGGTCGTTTAAGGTTAGTTCAAGGTCACCAAAAGATGTGCCATATATATATATTTATATTGACTTCTTATAAGATTACGCACAATCCTAACCTGTTGTGCAAGTGTTTAAGCCTCAGAGGCCAATTTACATGTTTCACATCTGACATTTAGCACTCGAGGTCAAGATCAAATTATTCATTAGTTGTTCCATATAGGACTTTCTATATGCTCATAATGCAAACATAATCTCTATCTACAAGCATTTCATCTGTAGAGGCAAATTTGTACATTTTTTTACCCCAAAATGGCTGTTTTGACCTTTCAAGATCATCGAAGGTCTAATTCAAGGTCACCACACATATCGACATACACTGATTCCTATTTGAAAGTGGCAATATCTAAGCTCTATCTTCAGGCGTTATACGAGTACAGTGGTGGCAGGTCCCATTATGAAGGAAAATAGTTCCAAACTGCAAATTTTCAGAAAGATCTTCAGAAAACTTCAGGAAAATTCGGCCAGACTGACGGATGGAGGGACGGAGGACGGACGCCACGCCATGCCAATAGGTTATCGGACCAAAGGTTCAGTAACCTAAAACGCAGGGCTCGTTACAAATTGGCAATAAAATAGGCATAATACAGTTCCAGGCTAGGTATGCATTTTCAGAAAGAAAGGAGAGAGCTTACAGATTTTATCATGATGTATATAACATACAGGGCATACATACGATGTACATTTTGTTTAAATGGCCTATCTGAACAGCATGACTTATATATGTAGTAATTTTAGCGACTGTTACTCCCGTCCCTCCCGCGCACTACACATTTCCACAACAAACATTCATTCTACATGACTTACATACAGGACAAGTACACACTATACGATCACAAGCATAAACTCCATGTAGTCATGGTTACATACACAGGTCAAACCACGCACCTGCGGCCCCGCTAGCTCGGTACACTCGGCCCCATTTACTCGACCTTGACCTTCACATGCACTGACTTCTAAACATAGAACTTGACACACATACTCCATACATCACGTGCACACATACAGGCATTCCAAGTATTGACACGAGCCGGGGAAACCCACTTTCCCGGTGACATCAGCGCATTGCACCACACATTCAACCTATCACAACACCGCTTACACTTGGCGGGAAATTACACAGCCACATGGTCCCTCGGCCCCGCTTTACTGCGCAGAAGTGTAGTGTAAATCCCAGTGGCAGGACGTATATACAAGAAGCTCCTGTGAGACTGTCGATATTAATATATATAATCTATCGGATATATGTGCAAGTTGTATAAAGGACTATACTAGGGATATAGAAACATAGACTGGGATATCACCCGACGTAGGTGAGAGTGCGACCCTGATTGTGCGTGATTGATCATCAGTCTTTATCACCACAATAAACAGTTAAATTGAAACTGCCGGCTTATTGTATCACACGACGACCCAGTTAAACCGGCTTGATATCGGCCGTGAACGATATTCTTCACATTGGCGCCGTTCGACCAGGATCTGAGCTAGTCTCGGATTATCGACCCAGACCTGACCGGCATTGATGGCATTGGCCCCGGGAGCCTCCCGCGGTGAGCCACTCGACCCTACGGATGATGAAGTGACGATCAATCCGAATCCGGCCTTCCGACCTTCCGGCCCTCGCTCAGTTGCCATGAGCGATACAGTTCCACTGTCGCAGGAGCAACAACCGTCCGGCCTTTTCGACTCCATTGGCGACCATTCGTCCCTGAGATCGTTTTCGCCGCCTACCGACCTGGTGCAGGAGTTCCTAGACGAAGACCCGCTCGACCCGTCACATACAGTAAGTGACATTCTGCGTGCGCACGCTAGAGCGTACTCGGCCACGCCGGCTAGAGCGACCCAGAAAAGTGACTTTGCCGACAGAAACTATACGCGCTCACGTCAAAGAGCGAGCGTAGATTGTGATATCGACCCAGAACAATTAGCAGTGGACGTTCGGCCGGTAACCATAGACACGTCAATGGTTACGCACCCACCAAGTAACTCTCGGATACGACAGTGGGTTTGTCAGTCTGACAATGTTCCGGAATCGACCCCGCCGAACGCTTATTCGGCCAATCGACCCCTGGCGCCGTCCATGACGCCGAGACAACACGGCCCCGCGCCAGAAATGTACTCACGCATACCGACCGAGCCTACGGTGGTAGAGTACACACGACCCAGCCAGACGGGAGCGACATCCGAAGACATCCTGATGACGACCGCTACCCGGATCGCGACGCCGCTACGACAACAACGACCCAGCGACACAATGGCGGAACCTCGCGCCACCATGCGACAAGCGCGACCCCGACAAGCACCCTCGACATCAAGTCGCCGACTCTGCGACCCCGACACGCCGACTTCCGACACACGCGCTCCCGCGCCGACCACGCACCGACCATCGCCGACTACCGGAGAACAACCGCGCTTCGATCCGTCGCAAGATCAAGTTGTGTCTGCTCCGGCAGAAAGTGTTGTGCAAATGATCGGACCTCCGATCTCACAATCAGTCGGAAACACCAACGGATATGGTGTACCGCCAGTCGGATACCCTGGCGCAACAAGCGGTGTTCCAAATGGAGTAGCTGTCGGATACTATTCACCGCATGTCGGCTACGCGAACCCACCGCCTGGATATGGTGGCGTTCCCAGCGTGATCGCTGACACCGGCTATCATGGTACACAACCCGGATTAGTGTACCATGGTGTATGCCCGGATGGATCGGTATACCGATATCCACCACCGGCTGTATTCCCACCCTCAGTCGGGATACCATGGGTGACGCCTCCATACAGTCAACCGGCCCCCGCTGCACAAGCACCACACGACCCCAGCCACACGACGGCACCACCCGCCGCATCGCTCGCCGTCTCCGCGACGACAGCACCGACCGCCCCCGCTAACGCGACCCCGATCGGCCCAGATACGACGGCTCCGGCGACTTCGGCTGTTCCGACCCCGACGGCCACTACAGCGACTACACCAGTTGCGGTGAGTGTTGACACGCCCACGCCACAGAGACTCACGTCTGAGCTCCAAACGTTGGCTACGGCTAAAATGGCTCAATGGCGTGCGACCTTTAAGGAGGGCAATCTCACTCAATACGTTCGGAGTTTCGAACAATTCGCTGCGGCCTTTACTTACTCCGACCTCAACAAGACGACGACCTTCCGGAGCACGCTACGCGGCCGCGCTGAAGCGCTAGCTCTCAATATCCCGGTCGCAACTCCCTGGGGAGAGTTCCGTCGCCAACTCCTAGAGGGCTGGGAACCCGAGCCCCGTCGACAGTCCAAACGGGACGATTTCCCGTTCCTCAAGCGGGAACGAAAAGAGGACGCGGAACACTACATGGAGCGACTCCAGGCCCTGGCGGAGCAAGTGTTCGACGACGTTACGCCAACGTCGCGGCAACGAACTGTAATTGCGCAATTCGTGAACGGCCAACCCGACCCCATTGCCGATAAACTGTGTGCCCTCACTTTTAACAGTTACAGTGAGGCACTTACGGCCGTTCTCAAGGTAGAGAGTCGTCAACAGAGGACAGCCAGAGATCGACATCGAGGCACACGACGTGCTGACATTTCCGCCAGCGGATACGCGGAAGACGACCCTGTCAATGAGGAACTGTCCTGTGCCATGGGACAAGTCACTCAGGGGGAAACACTAACCCCAGAGCAAATTGCGGCCTACTACGACCCCGCGGACAGTGACACTACCGGCCTACAAGGTTGCGACGAACACTCAGTGCCAACCAGCTCACGCGAGTGGGTGGCTGAAGCCTTCCAGTGCGTCCTTAGTGACGAGAATGGACTGTGCGAGGAAACGGCTATCTTCTCTGTCCTACGAACAACGGCCCCGATGAAAGGTGATCGACCCCCGCAACCCGGACGACCCATGGTTTGCTTCTTTTGCAAGAAGCCCGGCCATCGCTGGATGCGATGCTTTCGGCTTAAGGATGTGCTAGTACGTAACGGCATGAAACCGCTAGCATTTCGGCCCAATGGTCCCGGTACTGACAGAAGGACAGCTCAAGTGTTGTCAGTACCTAACCAAACCGGTAACCAAACTAAACCGGCCCCACCAACACCTCCGACCCCGTCGTCAAACCAGTAGGGGAAGGTGCTGAGGAGCAAGGACCTTCCAGACAACAGGACAACGTTCCCCGCTCCACATCTGCGGTTGTCACGACTACTGTACCGGTAACGACACCAATAACGACCCCGCAGCCGGCCCAGCCCACACCTCAGCTCCTTGAAGGGGTGTGTACAAAATGTCAAGCTCCGACCCCGAAACCGGCCTCTTTTCATGAAGGGGTGTCCGCACCGCGACCGCAACGGCCACCACATGGAAACCGTCGTCCTGAAGGGGTGTTGCCCCCAACCGACCCAGAAACAAGTTCCGGGAAACCTCTAGTTCGTCGGATAACCGTTGTTCCGGCCAAGACAAGGGCAGACCTCCTAGACAGTGATTCAATAATGTCTCCGGTCTTGCGGTTGCCCCGCCTTATTTCGGCACGCCAAGTTGTTCGAGTCCGTGCTTTGGACACCACACTTGATGGACAAAAGTGGCTTTCGGACTATTCGACCCAGGACATTGTCGCGGCACAGCAAGCCGACCCCAGCGTCGGAAAAGTGCGGCAATGGATACTAGCCGGCACCAAGCCTGACTCGCGAGAAGTCGCCCGCCTAGGAGAGGAGGTAAAGACACTTGTTTCCCGCTGGAACCTCCTGGCGCTACAAGACGGAGTGCTGGTTCGACATATAAGACCCGACCCCGCTGGACGACGCGTGGTGCAAACCGTGCTCCCTGTAGCACTCAGGACACAGGTTCTGCACCAACTACACGACCTCAAGATTGTCGGACATCTCGGCATACAGCGTACCATCGAGAGAGTCAGGCGCCGATTCTACTGGCCCGGCTTGGCGCTGGACGTCGCCCGCTGGTGTGCCCGCTGCCCGCAATGTGTGACCCGCAAGGGTAAACCGGCCCCAAAAAGATCGCCCCTGACACAGCTACCGACAGGAGCGCCGTTCGACAGAATAGCGATGGACATCCTCGACACCCACAAGGTCACGGGAAGAGGCTATCGGTATGTACTAGTCGTGTCGGACTACTTTACGAAGTACACTGACGCTTTTCCGCTACGGCGACATACGGCCAAAAATGTTGCCGACACCCTGGTGAATCGGTGGATAGTCTACCACGGTGTCCCCAAAGCGGTCCATAGTGATCAAGGTACTGAGTTTGAGTCGTCCCTGTTCCGGCATGTTGTGCGTCTACTGGGCGCTAAGAAGATTCGTACGACCCCATACCGACCCCAGAGCGACGGCCAAGTTGAGCGATTCAACAGGACATTGCTCAACATGCTGAGTGCGTTCGTCAGCGATCGTGCAAACGATTGGGACTTGCACTTGCCATATGTGTTAATGGCCTATCGAACCTCAGTGCACTCGTCCACGGGATGCACCCCGCATCTGATGGTGTATGGACACGAGTGTAACTTGCCAGTCGACCTCATGTTTCCGACCTACGACCCTGAGCCTCTACCTCCGTGTGGTCCGGAGTATGTGGAGTATTTGCGGCAAGCCATCAGAACGGCCCACGGTTTCGCTCAAGACCATCTCGGGAAAGCGGCAATTCGGCAAAAGATGGGTTATGACGCCCACGCGAAACCACGACCCCAGTTTCAACCAGGCGAACTGGTCCGGTATTATTATCTGCCACTCACGCAGAATAATAAGTTCGCTCGGCCCTGGACTGGTCCCTGGAGGATCATCGACCGTGTAACCGAGGTTGATTACCGAATCGCCCTGGTTTCCAACCCTCGGAACACTCGTGTTGTTCATCTGGATGTGCTCAAGCCATATGAAGGTGACAACCAAGCGGCCCACATCTACTCCGACCCTGTACGACCCACGTCGTCGTCAAGCAAGTCCGACCCAGAACAGTCACCCGACCCCATGGGACTTCTCAAGGAGTTCTATTACCCTTGGGAGGTAACAGTCCAAGATCGACATACCGATTCAGACCAAACAGCAGAGTCTGATTCGCAAACGACCCAGGATCGTCAATCGCGATCTCCGACCTCATCCGGCTCAAGTCGACATCGGCAACGGAAAAGATCACACAGATCGAGTTCCGACACACCAAAACCGGCACGCAAGACACGCAGGCAAAAGCCTGTGGTATCTTCCGACCCCGAGACAAGCGAGGCTACGCCCCCGCCTGCACGACCAAATCGACCCAGACGCAATGCACGCAGACCGGCCCGCTACAGATAACCCCGGCCTTGTTATCTGATTGATATTATTGATGATGAATTATGCATGTCTAATGGACTATGATATCATGTCTTTCCCAATAATAATATATTATATTACAATAACAATATATGTATTTAATATGTACAAAATGTCAGTGAGGCAAATTCGAAATATACACACTAGATATGATATTATAATTATGATGCTGGTGAAAAATTGGTTGCATTATGATATATGTTTCGACCCCGTATAACATGTACCATTGATCAAGGCGTATGTTACGCAATGACTAAGATTATCATGTAAAGCTTCCATCCATGTGCCAGCCGAAGAGGATAAAAACCAGTCACACCGTGAGTAAGGCCACTTAGTTGTCGAAGAGGTGATAGTGTGATTCGTTCTGGAGTATGCGTCGACAGAGCCTCTACTCACTCCATGTAATATTCGGAGGAACGGCCCAGTGGTACGGGAACCAGTCACTACATAGCTATCATGCCAAGATGCGGCCTGTCACCAAATTCATCACCCAAATATTCAAAGCGCCGCGGTGTGACCGACCCAGTTCATTGCAATTTCGACCCCTACAATATTTGCGGCCCCGTCGTCCTGTGAACTGGCTGAAAATGAATGGAACGATGTCCGCCCCTGTGAGCGATTGATATTCATATCTCAGCCTTTAATAACTGTGTGTCGTCTGTGAAACAGCAACTCGACCCCGTAGTTTATTGTGCGCTAACTTGTGGGAGAAGGAATGATGGACTGATGAGTTCACAAGGCACGCACGAGCGCTAATAAACATTTTAGCTGTTTACAGCACCTACATGAAGTCGCCCCTAATAATTACAATAGTGAGTCGTCGGGCAAAAAGAGCCCAGTAATCTGAACAGTCGACTAGTATAAAAAGACAATGATTCGGCACGAGTTATCCAGGGGACGGCAGATGGACATACGGAAATCTGGACAGTGTGAGGACACCCCTACTGTCGTAATGGACTGACCCAAGAGGTCAGAGAAGGATCGCTCCGCGTTTCCTTGACGACGGCCCCGCCTTGCTGTGTGTACGCTTGGAACAATGTTACATAGCGTAAAGACGTTTTCTATACATATAGAGAGCGCCCCCCGGCCCAGTTCTAAGAATCGAGATGCTGTCAGCATCTTTGTGTACGGCATTGAAGATTAGCGGCAATCAGGTCACTTGTGCCTGAGACTTTGAAGGAGGAAGACGGACTTGAAGTTTCGGCTATTGAGATACAGACTATTGTTATAGAAACTGTGCTAATCGAACAATATTTATCGGCCTATAGACTGTGATATCATTGAAATCCTGGTCACAAGACTTTGGAGTTAATTCGGCTTGTATCATCGGCATTTGAACTAGGCTGGTTTTGAAGAAATCCAGACTTTGTTACAGCCAGCCTAGTCAGTACTTGGGAAGTACTTCGGCTTAATTTCGGCCCGTCAGCATGGCTGACAAACCCGGAGACGACCGGGAAAATAGCGACCCAGGTGACAATCGGCCCCGCACAGTTAAGTTGGACGGCGATAACATCACCGTCCAAGTGATCGACACCGGGGATGAATCGGATCATCCTATAGTCGTCCCCGACAACGAAGTTTCGTCCGGCCCCGACTCGCAGCCTGAACAGCGCGATCCAGTCACGCTCAGTGACACGGCAAGCGGATCAGAAAAGGGAGCGCGACCCAAAACGGCCCGGAGCAAGCTGGCGCAACGAGGAGAGCGCCATACACCGAGCCCGACTCCGGACGACATCTTCAATATCGACCCCGAACGCTTCCGCCGACTCGAGGAGGGCGGAAGTATCGTCCAGCGTGCAATTGAAGCACGACAAGCGGCCCAAGAAGCTCAACGAGTCGCTACCGCGAGCCGCCAACCCGACCCAGCAAATCAAGTGATCGCCCCGATCGCTCCGGCCCCGACTTCACCCGCTTCCGGTTCAGCGGTAGCACGACCTGCGGCCTTCCGTTCTCCAAACAAGAGAACTTATACTTCTTTCAAGAAGAAGCATGGAGCGGGAGCCCGATCGACCTCCAGCAGTTCGTCACGCTCCAGCGGCGGATCTGCTATTACGGCCCCGACCTCGACTTTCCGTCGGCAAGTGGCGGAATTAATGGAATTGGTGCCACCTCCCGTGACACCCTACGGAACTCGGCCCATAGACTGGAACAAGGTTCCACTCAGTAAGCGAAATCGGAGCGCTGGATACGGCCACATCCATAACTTCGATGAGCAGTCGACCCTGTCGGAGGGAAACCTCCTCACATTGGCCCCGCTACAGCGTGGAGACGGTCGGTTCGAGTGCCCCTTCTGCATCGGCGAAGAGGAGGGAGCAGGAGAACGACAGTGGTCCTCCGTGCCACGACGCGGACCTTTTCGGACGGCCCAGAGTCTTGATGCGCACGTGCTAGCGTATCATTTTCCGTTCCTGCGCTACTTCGTGTGTCCGGCCCGCGACGGCTTCCGGACATTGGCCCAGGAGGAGATGTTCCGGCATCTGTCTCAAGCGACCCCGCAACACGTGACGTCGTTTCCCTTCTACCAGGAAGGACGACTATCGGCATCCGGCCCCATGCTCGTCAGGTTCGCGCTACGCTGCAGAGTCGACATGCAGCCGAACCCGAATTATCGACCCCCAAGAGTTCCGGCCAACATCCCGATCTTCAGGAGGGATGTCAACACCGTCCTGACGTTCGGCATCTGGCACATGGCGCCAGAGCTCTTTGAGCAGTATCCGCCCAACTCGGCCCCGGAAGTGCAACAGGTACTCCGTCGACTGGAGTACAATCGTGCTTCGACCCCGGCAGACGAGATTCGGCTTACCCGCATGGTCAGTGACATCGAGACCATGAACACGCGGGTTCGAATTCGACGACCCAGTACGATCTTCTTCGTTCGGCCCATAAACTATCAGACAACATCGGTGAGCACGGCGGAGGAGGTCCCGACAACGACCACCGGTGTTTCGGCCTCGGCAGTCGTCACGACGGCTTCATTCGCGACAGTGGCGTCGCCAGCGACAACTCGACCGGTCACCACAGTGACATCCTCGACCCCGTCTAGAGCTCGGCCGTCGGATATCATACCCCGGCGGATGGTTGTGGAACGACCCACGGCCTCTAACGTCACGGACTACCGAGTCCGTGAGGGATTGGTCCCTCCACCTGAGGAGTATCCGCCACTCCCAAGTCGACCCCTGAATACCACACCGGTATCGTCATCAACCGGCAAGGAGACTCCCGAGCCGAAGAGCCCAGTTGAGGATCGGCCACCTCCACTCAGGGAGATTGCACCCGGATCTCCTGTACGTGCGACCCCGACACCGTTTTCGACCCCGGACTCTTCACCGGAGCCTTCACGACGGATGGTGGAACCCGTCCCGCTCCCACCGTACCTCACGGAGGAAGTGGAGCCTCTGCGCTCCGTTCCGACACGCGGCACCGATAGAGACCGGCCCCGACTCCAAGTGGACGACCCAGAGCAGCTCGAGTCACTCCACAGAGACCTCGACGAGCGTCTGCCACTTCATGGATCCGGCGAGTTCGCGGCCGATTTCCAGTTCCTGCGGCAACACGGCAGACGTTTGGCGACCCGCTCGCTTCCCGGCCTGCAGGCACTACCCGGCCAGAATCCCGACCTCACAGACTTCCTACGGGATGAGGACGCCCAGCGGCTCCCGAACTACCTCGGATTTCACGAGGACTTTTGGACGGCTCGTCTCGAACAGGCCGCCCATAATGCCGACCCCTTGCTTCTGCCGTCAGAACCGGAGGAGCACCTTCCGACCCTGTCACTCGCCCGCGCTGATGATTTAGCGCACCAGTACTTGCGACTAATTCGTCGGGAGTACTTGTCGGCCCTGGATCATCACATCAGGCAGGCAGAGTACAACGGCCTGTCTGTCGGCTTTGGGATGGGGGCTCTGCATGAGCGCCACCAGCCCACGTTCCCGGACGCTCTGTCCGAGGAGAACCTTCGACTTCGAGTCCGCGTGACCCAGTTGGAAGATCAAGTCGCCAACCACCAACAGGAGATCGCTCGACTTCGAGCCACTTCGACCCCGACCCCATCAGAAGCACCAGCTTCGTCGGCCCCGACCACTCCGACCATCCCGGGAGAGTTGTTGGCCACGATCGTGTCCATCCTGCCCAGACTACCCCCGGACGAACAGCTACAGCTGATGCGGCAGGCATCGCCAGCGGCCCCGCCTCCTCCCGCCAGCAGGCGTGAACGGGAGGACAAGTAAATACGACCCCGAACTGTTCGGCCCCTTTGATGCGGCCCCGAGTGACCAAACAATTCTGGTCACGGCACATACATTTGTGTAAATAGTGTACATATACATTTAATATCCTAGTCATGGCTTTTTGTTTTTATACATGTAATTTAGTTAAATTTAATCTACATTTTATTTCAGTTCATTAGACTCTTAAAGTTATAGTTCCGTTTCGCTTTGAAACGTCGAGGAGTTTTGTTTATCATTCCATATCATACATTCCATTCATTGTTGTGCATGTATTTGTATATGTATCATCGTAGAGACTGCTGACGGACTGACTGCTGACGTTTATTTTGACAGTTAGGAATTTTTATTGTATGAAGTGTTTTCGCATTTCGCGCGGCGTGTGTGTGTGAGTGCTTTTGGGTTTGACCTTTAGGACTTTTTAGCTTTTTATTGTTTAGTTTTTGGCGACGGTAGGGTCCGGGGAGGGTAATCCCGAGGGCGTAGGATTAATGAAGGGGTGTTATGTAGTAATTTTAGCGACTGTTACTCCCGTCCCTCCCGCGCACTACACATTTCCACAACAAACATTCATTCTACATGACTTACATACAGGACAAGTACACACTATACGATCACAAGCATAAACTCCATGTAGTCATGGTTACATACACAGGTCAAACCACGCACCTGCGGCCCCGCTAGCTCGGTACACTCGGCCCCATTTACTCGACCTTGACCTTCACATGCACTGACTTCTAAACATAGAACTTGACACACATACTCCATACATCACGTGCACACATACAGGCATTCCAAGTATTGACACGAGCCGGGGAAACCCACTTTCCCGGTGACATCAGCGCATTGCACCACACATTCAACCTATCACAACACCGCTTACACTTGGCGGGAAATTACACAGCCACATGGTCCCTCGGCCCCGCTTTACTGCGCAGAAGTGTAGTGTAAATCCCAGTGGCAGGACGTATATACAAGAAGCTCCTGTGAGACTGTCGATATTAATATATATAATCTATCGGATATATGTGCAAGTTGTATAAAGGACTATACTAGGGATATAGAAACATAGACTGGGATATCACCCGACGTAGGTGAGAGTGCGACCCTGATTGTGCGTGATTGATCATCAGTCTTTATCACCACAATAAACAGTTAAATTGAAACTGCCGGCTTATTGTATCACACGACGACCCAGTTAAACCGGCTTGATATCGGCCGTGAACGATATTCTTCACATATACAGATTCTATTTCGGGTGCAACACTCCAATGTCTCACGCCTGCATTCTCAATAGTATTATTTACAACTGAATACATGATGACAAAATAATTTGTTTATACACATATACATTATATATAGAAAGAGAAGTGACAATGTCATTTGCATCTTGGTGGGGTGAATACACTCGGCAGGTTCAGAACCAAATCACACTTTGTATTCTGACACCCGCCTGGCACCCCCATATATCCCCCATAATGGAATAGTCCAGAATCAACATAGATAATACTTGGAGAAATTCAATGCAACCTGAGGGGGTAGCAGGTTGTGCAGGGCCAGCCAATTTTCACACAGACTATGTACAGAAATAATTAAATAATAATAATAATAAACCACAGGTAGAAAAGAAATGTACACCGCTGTTGTTTTTCGGCACTGCTGAAACTTTTGTATAGTGGCGGCAAAGTTATAGTCCATACAACGGATACATGAGCAGACTACAAGTATGTTCAAATGCAAGTTTGTACACTGACTATTCGTGAATAGGTCTCCACACTTGTTATCTAACACATTCCTTCTCTGAATGAATGCAATTGAATATCACCGCATTGTTGAACTATATATGAGTAGGGGCAGGGGGATGGTGGTTGCGTTTTTGCATGGAATTGTCATTTATGACAACAACAAATAACTGGATATACATGGTATGAATTCATAGCCATCATATATATGACATACAAGAGCATGTTGCATATAATATGAACATAATTCTGCATTTCATAGACTGTGCTGCCACCAAGAAACAATTTCCGAGCATGCACAATGCATATGCCGTGCATTGTACGTGATACGATCAGTTAGAGCTATTCTTCTAGTTTGTGGAGAGCATTTCATATTGGATGTAGACCGAAAACTCGCCGAGATATAAGCAGCAGAACAGTGGTGGGTAAATCCGAGTATTAACCTGTTCTCGCCATTGTTTCAAGGCACGCATATTTGCCTGCGGCGTGTGCTTTTAGCACGACTCGAGTTTTCGAAATATTAACTTGCAAGTTATACGATCAGCTAGAGCTGTGCTTCTAGTTTGTGGAGAACATTTTAAATTTGATATAGACCTAAAACTCGCTGAGATATAAGCAGCAGAACAGTGGTGGGTAAATCCGAGTATTAACCTGTTCTCGCCATTGTTTCAAGGCACGCATATTTGCCTGCGGCGTGTGCTTTTAGCACGACTTGAGTTTTCGAAATATTAACTTGCAAGTAAAACGATCAGCTAGAGCTGTGCTTCTAGTTTGTGGAGAACATTTTAAATATGATATAGACCTAAAACTCGCTGAGATATAAGCAGCAGAACAGTGGTGGGTAAATCTGAGCAACAACCCGTTCTCGCCCTAGTTTTAAGGCACGCAGATTTGCCTGCGGCGTGTGCTTTCAGCGCGACTCGAGTTTTCAAAATATTGAATTGCAAGTAGAACAATCAGTTAGAGCTGTGCTTCTGGTTTGTGGAGAACATTTTAAATTTGATATAGACCTAAAACTCGCTGAGATATAAGCAGCAGAACAGTGGTGGGTAAATCTGAGCATCAACCCGTTCTCGGCCTAGTTTTAAGGCACGCAGGTTTGCCTGCGGCGTGTGCTTTTAGCGCGACTCGAGTTTTCAAAATATTGAATTGCAAGTAAAACGATCAGTTAGAGCTGTGCTTCTGGTTTGTGGAGAACATTTTAAATTTGATATAGACCTAAAACTCGCTGAAATATAAGCAGCAGAACAGTGGTGGGTAAATCTGAGCATCAACCCGTTCTCGCCATAGTTTTAAGGCACGCATATTTGCCTGCGGCGTGTGCTTCAAGCACGACTCGAATTTTCAAAATATTAACTTGCAAGTAATACGATCGGTTAGAGCTGTGCTTCTAGTTTGTGGAGAACATTTTAAAGTTGATATAGACCTAAAACTCGCTGAGATATAAGCAGCAGAACAGTGGTGGGTGAATCTGAGTAACCCGTTCTCGCCATAGTTTTAAGGCACGCATATTTGCCTGTGGCGTGTGCTTTTAGCACGACTCGGGTTTTCAGAATATTAAATTGCAAGTAATACAATCAGTTAGAATTGTGCTTCTATTTTGTGGAGAACGTTTTAAATTTGATATAGACCGAAAACTTGCTGAAATATAAGCAACAGAACAGTGGTGTATAAATCGGAATATCAACCCGTTCTCATCCACCATCATTTTGTGAGGCACGCATATTGCATGTGCCGTATTCTTTCACCACGACTCGAGTTTTAAACACATTAACTTGCGAATACTACAGTCAGTTAAATCTGTGCTTCTAGTTGTTGGGGAACTTTTCAAATTTAATATAGCCCGAAAATTCGCTGAGATATCAGCAACATATATAACAGTGGTGGGTAAATCAGAATATCAGTTCATCATTTTCGAGCACGCAAATTGAACGCACCTAGTGCTTCCACCACGACTTTGTTTTATGAAATATTCGCATGCAAATAATGCAGTCATTCAGATTTTTATCTGTAGTTTATGGAGCACTTTTCAGATTTGAAGTATGACAAATACTCGCCAAGATAATAAAACAGAGACAGATAGCAGTGGGGTAAATCTGATCGCCAGACTCGTGATTTGTGGTGGCGCAAATTGCACTTGTCTTGCATTCATGCTTCCACGCAAATTGCACTGGAGGTTACGAGATTGTCACATGTCCCGTCCAAAGATGTAAACATCTGATGGCGTAGTAATACAATATAGCATGTGAATGCACAGCAGCCAACTTCTTTACTCTTGAATACTTGTCGCATAACAAACATTTCCTTTGTTTTCAGACTCACTCGTGTCCATATAACATGATAAAGTCCCGTCTAGATACTATCTGGGGCTCAATACACACCCTTTACATGCAAAGCCAGGGACTCTTTTTTACCGGACTATCGGAGGTGACGAGGGACCAATGGTCCTGTACACTCACCGGATTTCAACATCACCGTCTAGGCCAATCTCTAACGGGCTGAATTCAAACAGGCTAGCTGTCCTTCAGTGATCACTCATCGTCTGTTGTTATCCAATGTGCTTGTGTCCGTTTCTCTTCTATTTCATTCAGTGATTTCATCATTTGATACTGGTGTTTGCTCATGTGGTAAAAGGAATTCACCAACAACACAGATTTACGTAGTATCTTTATTAATATTATTATTATTACTGGTCAAAAAGCACCCAGATTGTGTATAATGTCATAAACCCGGCCATCAGTATTTTTACTCCACCGACAAAATCACACAAAATGGCAGAAACAAAAACGCTGATTGAAAACTGAAATGATTTATGATCTGGAAACGCTAAAGACAAGGCTCCACAAATCGACTTTTGCTTCTGGAATAAATGTATTGTCAACAAAATAAAAAGACAGGCGATTGCTTCATGGTTCAGTCAGTATGACGTACACGTTCACAATGGTGCACTGATGACCACGAGTCCATGACGCGCTAATAACTATATGCTTGGAAGCATCATACAGTGATGTGTGCTACATGTACCATGTTTAGTTCCTGTAGTTCATCAGAGTTCACGAAATGCACACACAGAAACCTGTTCTTGCTATGGATATACGAATGAAAGATGAGAAAATTAGCCCAAGGGCTAAGACAGGTTGCCGGACAGTTTCGATTTTGAGCATTGCATGTGACATATGACCTTGAAATTTACCAAAGTCATCTTTGAGAAATTAAATCTCACCATCAGGTATGCTGCATATGACTTTCTATTATGTTCATATTACAAACAGATAAGATCTATCAACAGGTATTTTGTCTGTAGAGGCCAATTCACACATTTCAGGTCAGACGAGATTTTCAGATTCAGCCTTCAAGGTCGTTTAAGGTTAGTTCAAGGTCACCAAAAGATGTGCCATATATATATATTTATATTGACTTCTTATAAGATTACGCACAATCCTAACCTGTTGTGCAAGTGTTTAAGCCTCAGAGGCCAATTTACATGTTTCACATCTGACATTTAGCACTCGAGGTCAAGATCAAATTATTCATTAGTTGTTCCATATAGGACTTTCTATATGCTCATAATGCAAACATAATCTCTATCTACAAGCATTTCATCTGTAGAGGCAAATTTGTACATTTTTTTACCCCAAAATGGCTGTTTTGACCTTTCAAGATCATCGAAGGTCTAATTCAAGGTCACCACACATATCGACATACACTGATTCCTATTTGAAAGTGGCAATATCTAAGCTCTATCTTCAGGCGTTATACGAGTACAGTGGTGGCAGGTCCCATTATGAAGGAAAATAGTTCCAAACTGCAAATTTTCAGAAAGATCTTCAGAAAACTTCAGGAAAATTCGGCCAGACTGACGGATGGAGGGACGGAGGACGGACGCCACGCCATGCCAATAGGTTATCGGACCAAAGGTTCAGTAACCTAAAACGCAGGGCTCGTTACAAATTGGCAATAAAATAGGCATAATACAGTTCCAGGCTAGGTATGCATTTTCAGAAAGAAAGGAGAGAGCTTACAGATTTTATCATGATGTATATAACATACAGGGCATACATACGATGTACATTTTGTTTAAATGGCCTATCTGAACAGCATGACTTATATACAGATTCTATTTCGGGTGCAACACTCCAATGTCTCACGCCTGCATTCTCAATAGTATTATTTACAACTGAATACATGATGACAAAATAATTTGTTTATACACATATACATTATATATAGAAAGAGAAGTGACAATGTCATTTGCATCTTGGTGGGGTGAATACACTCGGCAGGTTCAGAACCAAATCACACTTTGTATTCTGACACCCGCCTGGCACCCCCATATATCCCCCATAATGGAATAGTCCAGAATCAACATAGATAATACTTGGAGAAATTCAATGCAACCTGAGGGGGTAGCAGGTTGTGCAGGGCCAGCCAATTTTCACACAGACTATGTACAGAAATAATTAAATAATAATAATAATAAACCACAGGTAGAAAAGAAATGTACACCGCTGTTGTTTTTCGGCACTGCTGAAACTTTTGTATAGTGGCGGCAAAGTTATAGTCCATACAACGGATACATGAGCAGACTACAAGTATGTTCAAATGCAAGTTTGTACACTGACTATTCGTGAATAGGTCTCCACACTTGTTATCTAACACATTCCTTCTCTGAATGAATGCAATTGAATATCACCGCATTGTTGAACTATATATGAGTAGGGGCAGGGGGATGGTGGTTGCGTTTTTGCATGGAATTGTCATTTATGACAACAACAAATAACTGGATATACATGGTATGAATTCATAGCCATCATATATATGACATACAAGAGCATGTTGCATATAATATGAACATAATTCTGCATTTCATAGACTGTGCTGCCACCAAGAAACAATTTCCGAGCATGCACAATGCATATGCCGTGCATTGTACGTGATACGATCAGTTAGAGCTATTCTTCTAGTTTGTGGAGAGCATTTCATATTGGATGTAGACCGAAAACTCGCCGAGATATAAGCAGCAGAACAGTGGTGGGTAAATCCGAGTATTAACCTGTTCTCGCCATTGTTTCAAGGCACGCATATTTGCCTGCGGCGTGTGCTTTTAGCACGACTCGAGTTTTCGAAATATTAACTTGCAAGTTATACGATCAGCTAGAGCTGTGCTTCTAGTTTGTGGAGAACATTTTAAATTTGATATAGACCTAAAACTCGCTGAGATATAAGCAGCAGAACAGTGGTGGGTAAATCCGAGTATTAACCTGTTCTCGCCATTGTTTCAAGGCACGCATATTTGCCTGCGGCGTGTGCTTTTAGCACGACTTGAGTTTTCGAAATATTAACTTGCAAGTAAAACGATCAGCTAGAGCTGTGCTTCTAGTTTGTGGAGAACATTTTAAATATGATATAGACCTAAAACTCGCTGAGATATAAGCAGCAGAACAGTGGTGGGTAAATCTGAGCAACAACCCGTTCTCGCCCTAGTTTTAAGGCACGCAGATTTGCCTGCGGCGTGTGCTTTCAGCGCGACTCGAGTTTTCAAAATATTGAATTGCAAGTAGAACAATCAGTTAGAGCTGTGCTTCTGGTTTGTGGAGAACATTTTAAATTTGATATAGACCTAAAACTCGCTGAGATATAAGCAGCAGAACAGTGGTGGGTAAATCTGAGCATCAACCCGTTCTCGGCCTAGTTTTAAGGCACGCAGGTTTGCCTGCGGCGTGTGCTTTTAGCGCGACTCGAGTTTTCAAAATATTGAATTGCAAGTAAAACGATCAGTTAGAGCTGTGCTTCTGGTTTGTGGAGAACATTTTAAATTTGATATAGACCTAAAACTCGCTGAAATATAAGCAGCAGAACAGTGGTGGGTAAATCTGAGCATCAACCCGTTCTCGCCATAGTTTTAAGGCACGCATATTTGCCTGCGGCGTGTGCTTCAAGCACGACTCGAATTTTCAAAATATTAACTTGCAAGTAATACGATCGGTTAGAGCTGTGCTTCTAGTTTGTGGAGAACATTTTAAAGTTGATATAGACCTAAAACTCGCTGAGATATAAGCAGCAGAACAGTGGTGGGTGAATCTGAGTAACCCGTTCTCGCCATAGTTTTAAGGCACGCATATTTGCCTGTGGCGTGTGCTTTTAGCACGACTCGGGTTTTCAGAATATTAAATTGCAAGTAATACAATCAGTTAGAATTGTGCTTCTATTTTGTGGAGAACGTTTTAAATTTGATATAGACCGAAAACTTGCTGAAATATAAGCAACAGAACAGTGGTGTATAAATCGGAATATCAACCCGTTCTCATCCACCATCATTTTGTGAGGCACGCATATTGCATGTGCCGTATTCTTTCACCACGACTCGAGTTTTAAACACATTAACTTGCGAATACTACAGTCAGTTAAATCTGTGCTTCTAGTTGTTGGGGAACTTTTCAAATTTAATATAGCCCGAAAATTCGCTGAGATATCAGCAACATATATAACAGTGGTGGGTAAATCAGAATATCAGTTCATCATTTTCGAGCACGCAAATTGAACGCACCTAGTGCTTCCACCACGACTTTGTTTTATGAAATATTCGCATGCAAATAATGCAGTCATTCAGATTTTTATCTGTAGTTTATGGAGCACTTTTCAGATTTGAAGTATGACAAATACTCGCCAAGATAATAAAACAGAGACAGATAGCAGTGGGGTAAATCTGATCGCCAGACTCGTGATTTGTGGTGGCGCAAATTGCACTTGTCTTGCATTCATGCTTCCACGCAAATTGCACTGGAGGTTACGAGATTGTCACATGTCCCGTCCAAAGATGTAAACATCTGATGGCGTAGTAATACAATATAGCATGTGAATGCACAGCAGCCAACTTCTTTACTCTTGAATACTTGTCGCATAACAAACATTCCCTTTGTTTTCAGACTCACTCGTGTCCATATAACATGATAAAGTCCCGTCTAGATACTATCTGGGGCTCAATACACACCCTTTACATGCAAAGCCAGGGACTCTTTTTTACCGGACTATCGGAGGTGACGAGGGACCAATGGTCCTGTACACTCACCGGATTTCAACATCACCGTCTAGGCCAATCTCTAACGGGCTGAATTCAAACAGGCTAGCTGTCCTTCAGTGATCACTCATCGTCTGTTGTTATCCAATGTGCTTGTGTCCGTTTCTCTTCTATTTCATTCAGTGATTTCATCATTTGATACTGGTGTTTGCTCATGTGGTAAAAGGAATTCACCAACAACACAGATTTACGTAGTATCTTTATTAATATTATTATTATTACTGGTCAAAAAGCACCCAGATTGTGTATAATGTCATAAACCCGGCCATCAGTATTTTTACTCCACCGACAAAATCACACAAAATGGCAGAAACAAAAACGCTGATTGAAAACTGAAATGATTTATGATCTGGAAACGCTAAAGACAAGGCTCCACAAATCGACTTTTGCTTCTGGAATAAATGTATTGTCAACAAAATAAAAAGACAGGCGATTGCTTCATGGTTCAGTCAGTATGACGTACACGTTCACAATGGTGCACTGATGACCACGAGTCCATGACGCGCTAATAACTATATGCTTGGAAGCATCATACAGTGATGTGTGCTACATGTACCATGTTTAGTTCCTGTAGTTCATCAGAGTTCACGAAATGCACACACAGAAACCTGTTCTTGCTATGGATATACGAATGAAAGATGAGAAAATTAGCCCAAGGGCTAAGACAGGTTGCCGGACAGTTTCGATTTTGAGCATTGCATGTGACATATGACCTTGAAATTTACCAAAGTCATCTTTGAGAAATTAAATCTCACCATCAGGTATGCTGCATATGACTTTCTATTATGTTCATATTACAAACAGATAAGATCTATCAACAGGTATTTTGTCTGTAGAGGCCAATTCACACATTTCAGGTCAGACGAGATTTTCAGATTCAGCCTTCAAGGTCGTTTAAGGTTAGTTCAAGGTCACCAAAAGATGTGCCATATATATATATTTATATTGACTTCTTATAAGATTACGCACAATCCTAACCTGTTGTGCAAGTGTTTAAGCCTCAGAGGCCAATTTACATGTTTCACATCTGACATTTAGCACTCGAGGTCAAGATCAAATTATTCATTAGTTGTTCCATATAGGACTTTCTATATGCTCATAATGCAAACATAATCTCTATCTACAAGCATTTCATCTGTAGAGGCAAATTTGTACATTTTTTTACCCCAAAATGGCTGTTTTGACCTTTCAAGATCATCGAAGGTCTAATTCAAGGTCACCACACATATCGACATACACTGATTCCTATTTGAAAGTGGCAATATCTAAGCTCTATCTTCAGGCGTTATACGAGTACAGTGGTGGCAGGTCCCATTATGAAGGAAAATAGTTCCAAACTGCAAATTTTCAGAAAGATCTTCAGAAAACTTCAGGAAAATTCGGCCAGACTGACGGATGGAGGGACGGAGGACGGACGCCACGCCATGCCAATAGGTTATCGGACCAAAGGTTCAGTAACCTAAAACGCAGGGCTCGTTACAAATTGGCAATAAAATAGGCATAATACAGTTCCAGGCTAGGTATGCATTTTCAGAAAGAAAGGAGAGAGCTTACAGATTTTATCATGATGTATATAACATACAGGGCATACATACGATGTACATTTTGTTTAAATGGCCTATCTGAACAGCATGACTTATATACAGATTCTATTTCGGGTGCAACACTCCAATGTCTCACGCCTGCATTCTCAATAGTATTATTTACAACTGAATACATGATGACAAAATAATTTGTTTATACACATATACATTATATATAGAAAGAGAAGTGACAATGTCATTTGCATCTTGGTGGGGTGAATACACTCGGCAGGTTCAGAACCAAATCACACTTTGTATTCTGACACCCGCCTGGCACCCCCATATATCCCCCATAATGGAATAGTCCAGAATCAACATAGATAATACTTGGAGAAATTCAATGCAACCTGAGGGGGTAGCAGGTTGTGCAGGGCCAGCCAATTTTCACACAGACTATGTACAGAAATAATTAAATAATAATAATAATAAACCACAGGTAGAAAAGAAATGTACACCGCTGTTGTTTTTCGGCACTGCTGAAACTTTTGTATAGTGGCGGCAAAGTTATAGTCCATACAACGGATACATGAGCAGACTACAAGTATGTTCAAATGCAAGTTTGTACACTGACTATTCGTGAATAGGTCTCCACACTTGTTATCTAACACATTCCTTCTCTGAATGAATGCAATTGAATATCACCGCATTGTTGAACTATATATGAGTAGGGGCAGGGGGATGGTGGTTGCGTTTTTGCATGGAATTGTCATTTATGACAACAACAAATAACTGGATATACATGGTATGAATTCATAGCCATCATATATATGACATACAAGAGCATGTTGCATATAATATGAACATAATTCTGCATTTCATAGACTGTGCTGCCACCAAGAAACAATTTCCGAGCATGCACAATGCATATGCCGTGCATTGTACGTGATACGATCAGTTAGAGCTATTCTTCTAGTTTGTGGAGAGCATTTCATATTGGATGTAGACCGAAAACTCGCCGAGATATAAGCAGCAGAACAGTGGTGGGTAAATCCGAGTATTAACCTGTTCTCGCCATTGTTTCAAGGCACGCATATTTGCCTGCGGCGTGTGCTTTTAGCACGACTCGAGTTTTCGAAATATTAACTTGCAAGTTATACGATCAGCTAGAGCTGTGCTTCTAGTTTGTGGAGAACATTTTAAATTTGATATAGACCTAAAACTCGCTGAGATATAAGCAGCAGAACAGTGGTGGGTAAATCCGAGTATTAACCTGTTCTCGCCATTGTTTCAAGGCACGCATATTTGCCTGCGGCGTGTGCTTTTAGCACGACTTGAGTTTTCGAAATATTAACTTGCAAGTAAAACGATCAGCTAGAGCTGTGCTTCTAGTTTGTGGAGAACATTTTAAATATGATATAGACCTAAAACTCGCTGAGATATAAGCAGCAGAACAGTGGTGGGTAAATCTGAGCAACAACCCGTTCTCGCCCTAGTTTTAAGGCACGCAGATTTGCCTGCGGCGTGTGCTTTCAGCGCGACTCGAGTTTTCAAAATATTGAATTGCAAGTAGAACAATCAGTTAGAGCTGTGCTTCTGGTTTGTGGAGAACATTTTAAATTTGATATAGACCTAAAACTCGCTGAGATATAAGCAGCAGAACAGTGGTGGGTAAATCTGAGCATCAACCCGTTCTCGGCCTAGTTTTAAGGCACGCAGGTTTGCCTGCGGCGTGTGCTTTTAGCGCGACTCGAGTTTTCAAAATATTGAATTGCAAGTAAAACGATCAGTTAGAGCTGTGCTTCTGGTTTGTGGAGAACATTTTAAATTTGATATAGACCTAAAACTCGCTGAAATATAAGCAGCAGAACAGTGGTGGGTAAATCTGAGCATCAACCCGTTCTCGCCATAGTTTTAAGGCACGCATATTTGCCTGCGGCGTGTGCTTCAAGCACGACTCGAATTTTCAAAATATTAACTTGCAAGTAATACGATCGGTTAGAGCTGTGCTTCTAGTTTGTGGAGAACATTTTAAAGTTGATATAGACCTAAAACTCGCTGAGATATAAGCAGCAGAACAGTGGTGGGTGAATCTGAGTAACCCGTTCTCGCCATAGTTTTAAGGCACGCATATTTGCCTGTGGCGTGTGCTTTTAGCACGACTCGGGTTTTCAGAATATTAAATTGCAAGTAATACAATCAGTTAGAATTGTGCTTCTATTTTGTGGAGAACGTTTTAAATTTGATATAGACCGAAAACTTGCTGAAATATAAGCAACAGAACAGTGGTGTATAAATCGGAATATCAACCCGTTCTCATCCACCATCATTTTGTGAGGCACGCATATTGCATGTGCCGTATTCTTTCACCACGACTCGAGTTTTAAACACATTAACTTGCGAATACTACAGTCAGTTAAATCTGTGCTTCTAGTTGTTGGGGAACTTTTCAAATTTAATATAGCCCGAAAATTCGCTGAGATATCAGCAACATATATAACAGTGGTGGGTAAATCAGAATATCAGTTCATCATTTTCGAGCACGCAAATTGAACGCACCTAGTGCTTCCACCACGACTTTGTTTTATGAAATATTCGCATGCAAATAATGCAGTCATTCAGATTTTTATCTGTAGTTTATGGAGCACTTTTCAGATTTGAAGTATGACAAATACTCGCCAAGATAATAAAACAGAGACAGATAGCAGTGGGGTAAATCTGATCGCCAGACTCGTGATTTGTGGTGGCGCAAATTGCACTTGTCTTGCATTCATGCTTCCACGCAAATTGCACTGGAGGTTACGAGATTGTCACATGTCCCGTCCAAAGATGTAAACATCTGATGGCGTAGTAATACAATATAGCATGTGAATGCACAGCAGCCAACTTCTTTACTCTTGAATACTTGTCGCATAACAAACATTCCCTTTGTTTTCAGACTCACTCGTGTCCATATAACATGATAAAGTCCCGTCTAGATACTATCTGGGGCTCAATACACACCCTTTACATGCAAAGCCAGGGACTCTTTTTTACCGGACTATCGGAGGTGACGAGGGACCAATGGTCCTGTACACTCACCGGATTTCAACATCACCGTCTAGGCCAATCTCTAACGGGCTGAATTCAAACAGGCTAGCTGTCCTTCAGTGATCACTCATCGTCTGTTGTTATCCAATGTGCTTGTGTCCGTTTCTCTTCTATTTCATTCAGTGATTTCATCATTTGATACTGGTGTTTGCTCATGTGGTAAAAGGAATTCACCAACAACACAGATTTACGTAGTATCTTTATTAATATTATTATTATTACTGGTCAAAAAGCACCCAGATTGTGTATAATGTCATAAACCCGGCCATCAGTATTTTTACTCCACCGACAAAATCACACAAAATGGCAGAAACAAAAACGCTGATTGAAAACTGAAATGATTTATGATCTGGAAACGCTAAAGACAAGGCTCCACAAATCGACTTTTGCTTCTGGAATAAATGTATTGTCAACAAAATAAAAAGACAGGCGATTGCTTCATGGTTCAGTCAGTATGACGTACACGTTCACAATGGTGCACTGATGACCACGAGTCCATGACGCGCTAATAACTATATGCTTGGAAGCATCATACAGTGATGTGTGCTACATGTACCATGTTTAGTTCCTGTAGTTCATCAGAGTTCACGAAATGCACACACAGAAACCTGTTCTTGCTATGGATATACGAATGAAAGATGAGAAAATTAGCCCAAGGGCTAAGACAGGTTGCCGGACAGTTTCGATTTTGAGCATTGCATGTGACATATGACCTTGAAATTTACCAAAGTCATCTTTGAGAAATTAAATCTCACCATCAGGTATGCTGCATATGACTTTCTATTATGTTCATATTACAAACAGATAAGATCTATCAACAGGTATTTTGTCTGTAGAGGCCAATTCACACATTTCAGGTCAGACGAGATTTTCAGATTCAGCCTTCAAGGTCGTTTAAGGTTAGTTCAAGGTCACCAAAAGATGTGCCATATATATATATTTATATTGACTTCTTATAAGATTACGCACAATCCTAACCTGTTGTGCAAGTGTTTAAGCCTCAGAGGCCAATTTACATGTTTCACATCTGACATTTAGCACTCGAGGTCAAGATCAAATTATTCATTAGTTGTTCCATATAGGACTTTCTATATGCTCATAATGCAAACATAATCTCTATCTACAAGCATTTCATCTGTAGAGGCAAATTTGTACATTTTTTTACCCCAAAATGGCTGTTTTGACCTTTCAAGATCATCGAAGGTCTAATTCAAGGTCACCACACATATCGACATACACTGATTCCTATTTGAAAGTGGCAATATCTAAGCTCTATCTTCAGGCGTTATACGAGTACAGTGGTGGCAGGTCCCATTATGAAGGAAAATAGTTCCAAACTGCAAATTTTCAGAAAGATCTTCAGAAAACTTCAGGAAAATTCGGCCAGACTGACGGATGGAGGGACGGAGGACGGACGCCACGCCATGCCAATAGGTTATCGGACCAAAGGTTCAGTAACCTAAAACGCAGGGCTCGTTACAAATTGGCAATAAAATAGGCATAATACAGTTCCAGGCTAGGTATGCATTTTCAGAAAGAAAGGAGAGAGCTTACAGATTTTATCATGATGTATATAACATACAGGGCATACATACGATGTACATTTTGTTTAAATGGCCTATCTGAACAGCATGACTTATATACAGATTCTATTTCGGGTGCAACACTCCAATGTCTCACGCCTGCATTCTCAATAGTATTATTTACAACTGAATACATGATGACAAAATAATTTGTTTATACACATATACATTATATATAGAAAGAGAAGTGACAATGTCATTTGCATCTTGGTGGGGTGAATACACTCGGCAGGTTCAGAACCAAATCACACTTTGTATTCTGACACCCGCCTGGCACCCCCATATATCCCCCATAATGGAATAGTCCAGAATCAACATAGATAATACTTGGAGAAATTCAATGCAACCTGAGGGGGTAGCAGGTTGTGCAGGGCCAGCAAATTTTCACACAGACTATGTACAGAAATAATTAAATAATAATAATAATAAACCACAGGTAGAAAAGAAATGTACACCGCTGTTGTTTTTCGGCACTGCTGAAACTTTTGTATAGTGGCGGCAAAGTTATAGTCCATACAACGGATACATGAGCAGACTACAAGTATGTTCAAATGCAAGTTTGTACACTGACTATTCGTGAATAGGTCTCCACACTTGTTATCTAACACATTCCTTCTCTGAATGAATGCAATTGAATATCACCGCATTGTTGAACTATATATGAGTAGGGGCAGGGGGGTGGTGGTTGCGTTTTTGCATGGAATTGTCATTTATGACAACAACAAATAACTGGATATACATGGTATGAATTCATAGCCATCATATATATGACATACAAGAGCATGTTGCATATAATATGAACATAATTCTGCATTTCATAGACTGTGCTGCCACCAAGAAACAATTTCCGAGCATGCACAATGCATATGCCGTGCATTGTACGTGATACGATCAGTTAGAGCTATTCTTCTAGTTTGTGGAGAGCATTTCATATTGGATGTAGACCGAAAACTCGCCGAGATATAAGCAGCAGAACAGTGGTGGGTAAATCCGAGTATTAACCTGTTCTCGCCATTGTTTCAAGGCACGCATATTTGCCTGCGGCGTGTGCTTTTAGCACGACTCGAGTTTTCGAAATATTAACTTGCAAGTTATACGATCAGCTAGAGCTGTGCTTCTAGTTTGTGGAGAACATTTTAAATTTGATATAGACCTAAAACTCGCTGAGATATAAGCAGCAGAACAGTGGTGGGTAAATCCGAGTATTAACCTGTTCTCGCCATTGTTTCAAGGCACGCATATTTGCCTGCGGCGTGTGCTTTTAGCACGACTTGAGTTTTCGAAATATTAACTTGCAAGTAAAACGATCAGCTAGAGCTGTGCTTCTAGTTTGTGGAGAACATTTTAAATATGATATAGACCTAAAACTCGCTGAGATATAAGCAGCAGAACAGTGGTGGGTAAATCTGAGCAACAACCCGTTCTCGCCCTAGTTTTAAGGCACGCAGATTTGCCTGCGGCGTGTGCTTTCAGCGCGACTCGAGTTTTCAAAATATTGAATTGCAAGTAGAACAATCAGTTAGAGCTGTGCTTCTGGTTTGTGGAGAACATTTTAAATTTGATATAGACCTAAAACTCGCTGAGATATAAGCAGCAGAACAGTGGTGGGTAAATCTGAGCATCAACCCGTTCTCGGCCTAGTTTTAAGGCACGCAGGTTTGCCTGCGGCGTGTGCTTTTAGCGCGACTCGAGTTTTCAAAATATTGAATTGCAAGTAAAACGATCAGTTAGAGCTGTGCTTCTGGTTTGTGGAGAACATTTTAAATTTGATATAGACCTAAAACTCGCTGAAATATAAGCAGCAGAACAGTGGTGGGTAAATCTGAGCATCAACCCGTTCTCGCCATAGTTTTAAGGCACGCATATTTGCCTGCGGCGTGTGCTTCAAGCACGACTCGAATTTTCAAAATATTAACTTGCAAGTAATACGATCGGTTAGAGCTGTGCTTCTAGTTTGTGGAGAACATTTTAAAGTTGATATAGACCTAAAACTCGCTGAGATATAAGCAGCAGAACAGTGGTGGGTGAATCTGAGTAACCCGTTCTCGCCATAGTTTTAAGGCACGCATATTTGCCTGTGGCGTGTGCTTTTAGCACGACTCGGGTTTTCAGAATATTAAATTGCAAGTAATACAATCAGTTAGAATTGTGCTTCTATTTTGTGGAGAACGTTTTAAATTTGATATAGACCGAAAACTTGCTGAAATATAAGCAACAGAACAGTGGTGTATAAATCGGAATATCAACCCGTTCTCATCCACCATCATTTTGTGAGGCACGCATATTGCATGTGCCGTATTCTTTCACCACGACTCGAGTTTTTAACACATTAACTTGCGAATACTACAGTCAGTTAAATCTGTGCTTCTAGTTGTTGGGGAACTTTTCAAATTTAATATAGCCCGAAAATTCGCTGAGATATCAGCAACATATATAACAGTGGTGGGTAAATCAGAATATCAGTTCATCATTTTCGAGCACGCAAATTGAACGCACCTAGTGCTTCCACCACGACTTTGTTTTATGAAATATTCGCATGCAAATAATGCAGTCATTCAGATTTTTATCTGTAGTTTATGGAGCACTTTTCATATTTGAAGTATGACAAATACTCGCCAAGATAATAAAACAGAGACAGATAGCAGTGGGGTAAATCTGATCGCCAGACTCGTGATTTGTGGTGGCGCAAATTGCACTTGTCTTGCATTCATGCTTCCACGCAAATTGCACTGGAGGTTACGAGATTGTCACATGTCCCGTCCAAAGATGTAAACATCTGATGGCGTAGTAATACAATATAGCATGTGAATGCACAGCAGCCAACTTCTTTACTCTTGAATACTTGTCGCATAACAAACATTCCCTTTGTTTTCAGACTCACTCGTGTCCATATAACATGATAAAGTCCCGTCTAGATACTATCTGGGGCTCAATACACACCCTTTACATGCAAAGCCAGGGACTCTTTTTTACCGGACTATCGGAGGTGACGAGGGACCAATGGTCCTGTACACTCACCGGATTTCAACATCACCGTCTAGGCCAATCTCTAACGGGCTGAATTCAAACAGGCTAGCTGTCCTTCAGTGATCACTCATCGTCTGTTGTTATCCAATGTGCTTGTGTCCGTTTCTCTTCTATTTCATTCAGTGATTTCATCATTTGATACTGGTGTTTGCTCATGTGGTAAAAGGAATTCACCAACAACACAGATTTACGTAGTATCTTTATTAATATTATTATTATTACTGGTCAAAAAGCACCCAGATTGTGTATAATGTCATAAACCCGGCCATCAGTATTTTTACTCCACCGACAAAATCACACAAAATGGCAGAAACAAAAACGCTGATTGAAAACTGAAATGATTTATGATCTGGAAACGCTAAAGACAAGGCTCCACAAATCGACTTTTGCTTCTGGAATAAATGTATTGTCAACAAAATAAAAAGACAGGCGATTGCTTCATGGTTCAGTCAGTATGACGTACACGTTCACAATGGTGCACTGATGACCACGAGTCCATGACGCGCTAATAACTATATGCTTGGAAGCATCATACAGTGATGTGTGCTACATGTACCATGTTTAGTTCCTGTAGTTCATCAGAGTTCACGAAATGCACACACAGAAACCTGTTCTTGCTATGGATATACGAATGAAAGATGAGAAAATTAGCCCAAGGGCTAAGACAGGTTGCCGGACAGTTTCGATTTTGAGCATTGCATGTGACATATGACCTTGAAATTTACCAAAGTCATCTTTGAGAAATTAAATCTCACCATCAGGTATGCTGCATATGACTTTCTATTATGTTCATAATACAAACATATAAGATCTATCAACAGGTATTTTGTCTGTAGAGGCCGATAGACACATTTCAGGTCAGACGAGATTTTCAGATTCAGCCTTCAAGGTCGTTTAAGGTTAGTTCAAGGTCACCAAAAGATGTGCCATATATATATTTATATTGACTTCTTATAAGATTACGCACAATCCTAACCTGTTGTGCAAGTGTTTAAGCCTCAGAGGCCAATTTACATGTTTCACATCTGACATTTAGCACTCGAGGTCAAGCTCAAATTATTCCTTAGTTGTTCCATATATGACTTTCTATATGCTCATAATGCAAACATAATCTTTATCTACAAGCATTTCATCTGTAGAGGCAAATTTGTACTTTTTTACCCCCAAAATGGCTGTTTTGACCTATCAAGATCATCGAAGATCCAATTCAAGGTCACCACACATATCGACATACACTGATTCCTATTTGAAAGTGGCAATATCTAAGCTCTATCTTCAGGCGTTATACGAGTACAGTGGTGGCAGGTCCCATTATGAAGGAAAATAGTTCCAAACTGCAAATTTTCAGAAAGATCTTCAGAAAACTTCAGGAAAATTCGGCCAGACTGACGGATGGAGGGACGGAGGACGGACGCCACGCCATGCCAATAGGTTATAGGACCAAAGGTTCAGTAACCTAAAAAGCAGGGCTCGTTACAAATTGGCAATAGAATAGGCATAATACCGTTCCAGGCTAGGTATGCATTTTCAGAAAGAAAGGAGAGAGCTTACAGATTTTATCATGATGTATATAACATACAGGGCATACATACGATGTACATTTTCACATTATGTTTAAATGGCCTATCTGAACAGCATGACTTATATACAGATTCTATTTCGGGTGCAACACTCCAATGTCTCACGCCTGCATTCTCAATAGTATTATTTACAACTGAATACATGATGACAAAATAATTTGTTTATACACATATACATTATATATAGAAAGAGAAGCGACAATGTCATTTGCATCTTGGTGGGGTGAATACACTCGGCAGGTTCAGAACCAAATCACACTTTGTATTCTGACACCCGCCTGGCACCCCCATAAATCCCCCATAATGGAATAGTCCAGAATCAACATAGATAATACTTGGAGAAATTCAATGCAACCTGAGGGGGTAGCAGGTTGTGCAGGGCCAGCAAATTTTCACACAGACTATGTACAGAAATAATTAAATAATAATAATAATAAACCACAGGTAGAAAAGAAATGTACACCGCTGTTGTTTTTCGGCACTGCTGAAACTTTTGTATAGTGTCGGCAAAGTTATAGTCCATACAATGGATACATGAGCAGACCACAAGTATGTTCAAATGCAAGTTTGTACACTGACTATTCGTGAATAGGTCTCCACACTTGTTATCTAACACATTCCTTCTCTGAATGAATGCAATTGAATATCACCGCATTGTTGAACTATATATGAGTAGGGGCAGGGGGATGGTGGTTGCGTTTTTGCATGGAATTGTCATTTATGACAACAACAAATAACTGGATATACATGGTATGAATTCATAGCCATCATATATATGACATACAAGAGCATGTTGCATATAATATGAACATAATTCTGCATTTCATAGACTGTGCTGCCACCAAGAAACAATTTCCGAGCATGCACAATGCATATGCCGTGCATTGTACGTGATACGATCAGTTAGAGCTATTCTTCTAGTTTGTGGAGAGCATTTCATATTGGATGTAGACCGAAAACTCGCCGAGATATAAGCAGCAGAACAGTGGTGGGTAAATCCGAGTATTAACCTGTTCTCGCCATTGTTTCAAGGCACGCATATTTGCCTGCGGCGTGTGCTTTTAGCACGACTCGAGTTTTCGAAATATTAACTTGCAAGTTATACGATCAGCTAGAGCTGTGCTTCTAGTTTGTGGAGAACATTTTAAATTTGATATAGACCTAAAACTCGCTGAGATATAAGCAGCAGAACAGTGGTGGGTAAATCCGAGTATTAACCTGTTCTCGCCATTGTTTCAAGGCACGCATATTTGCCTGCGGCGTGTGCTTTTAGCACGACTTGAGTTTTCGAAATATTAACTTGCAAGTAAAACGATCAGCTAGAGCTGTGCTTCTAGTTTGTGGAGAACATTTTAAATATGATATAGACCTAAAACTCGCTGAGATATAAGCAGCAGAACAGTGGTGGGTAAATCTGAGCAACAACCCGTTCTCGCCCTAGTTTTAAGGCACGCAGATTTGCCTGCGGCGTGTGCTTTCAGCGCGACTCGAGTTTTCAAAATATTGAATTGCAAGTAGAACAATCAGTTAGAGCTGTGCTTCTGGTTTGTCGAGAACATTTTAAATTTGATATAGACCTAAAACTCGCTGAGATATAAGCAGCAGAACAGTGGTGGGTAAATCTGAGCATCAACCCGTTCTCGGCCTAGTTTTAAGGCACGCAGGTTTGCCTGCGGCGTGTGCTTTTAGCGCGACTCGAGTTTTCAAAATATTGAATTGCAAGTAAAACGATCAGTTAGAGCTGTGCTTCTGGTTTGTGGAGAACATTTTAAATTTGATATAGACCTAAAACTCGCTGAAATATAAGCAGCAGAACAGTGGTGGGTAAATCTGAGCATCAACCCGTTCTCGCCATAGTTTTAAGGCACGCATATTTGCCTGCGGCGTGTGCTTCAAGCACGACTCGAATTTTCAAAATATTAACTTGCAAGTAATACGATCGGTTAGAGCTGTGCTTCTAGTTTGTGGAGAACATTTTAAAGTTGATATAGACCTAAAACTCGCTGAGATATAAGCAGCAGAACAGTGGTGGGTGAATCTGAGTAACCCGTTCTCGCCATAGTTTTAAGGCACGCATATTTGCCTGTGGCGTGTGCTTTTAGCACGACTCGGGTTTTCAGAATATTAAATTGCAAGTAATACAATCAGTTAGAATTGTGCTTCTATTTTGTGGAGAACGTTTTAAATTTGATATAGACCGAAAACTTGCTGAAATATAAGCAACAGAACAGTGGTGTATAAATCGGAATATCAACCCGTTCTCATCCACCATCATTTTGTGAGGCACGCATATTGCATGTGCCGTATTCTTTCACCACGACTCGAGTTTTTAACACATTAACTTGCGAATACTACAGTCAGTTAAATCTGTGCTTCTAGTTGTTGGGGAACTTTTCAAATTTAATATAGCCCGAAAATTCGCTGAGATATCAGCAACATATATAACAGTGGTGGGTAAATCAGAATATCAGTTCATCATTTTCGAGCACGCAAATTGAACGCACCTAGTGCTTCCACCACGACTTTGTTTTATGAAATATTCGCATGCAAATAATGCAGTCATTCAGATTTTTATCTGTAGTTTATGGAGCACTTTTCAGATTTGAAGTATGACAAATACTCGCCAAGATAATAAAACAGAGACAGATAGCAGTGGGGTAAATCTGATCGCCAGACTCGTGATTTGTGGTGGCGCAAATTGCACTTGTCTTGCATTCATGCTTCCACGCAAATTGCACTGGAGGTTACGAGATTGTCACATGTCCCGTCCAAAGATGTAAACATCTGATGGCGTAGTAATACAATATAGCATGTGAATGCACAGCAGCCAACTTCTTTACTCTTGAATACTTGTCGCATAACAAACATTCCCTTTGTTTTCAGACTCACTCGTGTCCATATAACATGATAAAGTCCCGTCTAGATACTATCTGGGGCTCAATACACACCCTTTACATGCAAAGCCAGGGACTCTTTTTTACCGGACTATCGGAGGTGACGAGGGACCAATGGTCCTGTACACTCACCGGATTTCAACATCACCGTCTAGGCCAATCTCTAACGGGCTGAATTCAAACAGGCTAGCTGTCCTTCAGTGATCACTCATCGTCTGTTGTTATCCAATGTGCTTGCGTCCGTTTCTCTTCTATTTCATTCAGTGATTTCATCCTTTGATACTGGTGTTTGCTCATTTGGTAAAAGGAATTCACCAACAACACAGATTTACGTAGTATCTTTATTAATATTATTATTACTGGTCAAAAAGCACCCAGATTGTGTATAATGTCATAAACCCGGCCATCAGTATTTTTACTCCACCGACAAAATCACACAAAATGGCAGAAACAAAAACGCTGATTGAAAACTGAAATGATTTATGATCTGGAAACGCTAAAGACAAGGCTCCACAAATCGACTTTTGCTTCTGGAATAAATGTATTGTCAACAAAATAAAAAGACAGGCGATTGCTTCATGGTTCAGTCAGTATGACGTACACGTTCACAATGGTGCACTGATGACCACGAGTCCATGACGCGCTAATAACTATATGCTTGGAAGCATCATACAGTGATGTGTGCTACATGTACCATGTTTAGTTCCTGTAGTTCATCAGAGTTCACGAAATGCACACACAGAAACCTGTTCTTGCTATGGATATACGAATGAAAGATGAGAAAATTAGCCCAAGGGCTAAGACAGGTTGCCGGACAGTTTCGATTTTGAGCATTGCATGTGACATATGACGTTGAAATTTACCAAAGTCATCTTTGAGAAATTAAATCTCACCATCAGGTATGCTGCATATGACTTTCTATTATGTTCATAATACAAACATATAAGATCTATCAACAGGTATTTTGTCTGTAGAGGCCGATAGACACATTTCAGGTCAGACGAGATTTTCAGATTCAGCCTTCAAGGTCGTTTAAGGTTAGTTCAAGGTCACCAAAAGATGTGCCATATATATATTTATATTGACTTCTTATAAGATTACGCACAATCCTAACCTGTTGTGCAAGTGTTTAAGCCTCAGAGGCCAATTTACATGTTTCACATCTGACATTTAGCACTCGAGGTCAAGATCAAATTATTCATTAGTTGTTCCATATAGGACTTTCTATATGCTCATAATGCAAACATAATCTCTATCTACAAGCATTTCATCTGTAGAGGCAAATTTGTACATTTTTTACCCCAAAATGGCTGTTTTGACCTTTCAAGATCATCGAAGGTCCAATTCAAGGTCACCACACATATCGACATACACTGATTCCTATTTGAAAGTGGCAATATCTAATCTCTATCTTCAGGCGTTATACGAGTACAGTGGTGGCAGGTCCCATTATGAAGGAAAATAGTTCCAAACTGCAAATTTTCAGAAAGATCTTCAGAAAACTTCCGGAAAATTCGGCCAGACTGACGGATGGAGGGACGGAGGACGGACGCCACGCCATGCCAATAGGTTATCGGACCAAAGGTTCAGTAACCTAAAAAGCAGGGCTCGTTACAAATTGGCAATAGAATAGGCATAATACAGTTCCAGGCTAGGTATGCATTTTCAGAAAGAAAGGAGAGAGCTTACAGATTTTATCATGATGTATATAACATACAGGGCATACATACGATGTACATTATGTTTAAATGGCCTATCTGAACAGCATGACTTATATACAGATTCTATTTCGGGTGCAACACTCCAATGTCTCACGCCTGCATTCTCAATAGTATTATTTACAACTGAATACATGATGACAAAATAATTTGTTTATACACATATACATTATATATAGAAAGAGAAGCGACAATGTCATTTGCATCTTGGTGGGGTGAATACACTCGGCAGGTTCAGAACCAAATCACACTTTGTATTCTGACACCCGCCTGGCACCCCCATAAATCCCCCATAATGGAATAGTCCAGAATCAACATAGATAATACTTGGAGAAATTCAATGCAACCTGAGGGGGTAGCAGGTTGTGCAGGGCCAGCAAATTTTCACACAGACTATGTACAGAAATAATTAAATAATAATAATAATAAACCACAGGTAGAAAAGAAATGTACACCGCTGTTGTTTTTCGGCACTGCTGAAACTTTTGTATAGTGTCGGCAAAGTTATAGTCCATACAATGGATACATGAGCAGGCTACAATTATGTTCAAATGCAAGTTTGTACACTAACTATTTGTGAATAGGTCTCCACACTTGTTATCTAACACATTCCTTCTCTGAATGAATGTAATTGAATAATCACAGCAGTGTTCAATTATGCAGCTGGGAAAACTATATTATCTCCAGACACCGAAGACCACATAGGTGTATCCCCCCCCCCCTCCCCCTGTCCCATAATGATCCTGTCCGGTTCTAACCAAAGTATTTTATTGTAAGAAGTAGTACCAGATACCAAAGTTTAATACCATAAACTTATCTATGCTCACCAAATAATCCAATAATCCACAAAATTTTGAAGTCAAAGTCAATATTGACCATAAAGTCAAAATAAAATAGGTCACTGTATCTTAGGAACTAACAGAAATAGATACATGACAGGCTCATTTAAATGCACATGAAGAAATGTCCTTTGGGATCTAGGGGAGCGGTCTCTAAAACCATGGTGGTCTCTCATGACAGGTAGTTTTTAACACAGGATCCACTGTATGTATAGACAAACAAGAATGTTACACTTGGACACCTTAATAACTTTCACCCTTACACTTAAGGCCCATGACTTATTTCCAATTAAATTTGTTCAATTGTTGTGTGTTGTTATTATTACGGTATTATTAGCATTGTGTGACACTAAGCTGTTTCAGTCTGTAATTAAAGAATATGATTGTACTATCTGATGAATGCCAAATGAAAATCAAAACTACAACTAGTTATGCTGACAGTGCTGTATTTTATGAAGATCTTCCACAAAATTTCGAATAGCAGCAAGTTTGTTTATTGAGAAGGTATACAGTGTCCCTAGAGAGTGAAAGTGTGCCTAAATTCAGGATATGGCAAGCCACCATTCTAATATATGTATCAAAACATACAATTAATTTGAAAGATTGTGAACGATATAAGCTCCTCAAAATGGATGATCATATTCAAGCTTTATAATTTTTGCAATATCTGACATGATTGTGCGCCATACCAAATGATGGGTGTGGCTTATGCCGAACTGACTATCATCATCAAGATGGCGACTGAGGTTTCCTAATAGACGCTGCTGGTGTAGTTATTGGGTATTGTGTGCTGTTCATGCAATATTTTCAATTTTGTTTTTTCACAAGCCACGTGTCCTGAACCGACCAATTAGAGTGCAACTCCAAACCATGAAGAAAAGTCTGTGGATGCGGCAGCATGATGATCGCAAATCCATAGTATCCACGGATCATTTTTTAGGGGATACAAATATGGCGTTATGTAGATTAGCTGACAAGTTTGCAACTACCAATACAGCAATTCACCTCCAACGAATGGAGAATTCCTAACCTTCTACTATATATGAGTAGGGGCGGGGGGATGGTGGTTGCGTTTTTGCATGGAATTGTCATTTATGACAACAACAAATAACTGGATATACATGGTATGAATTCATAGCCATCATATATATGACATACAAGAGCATGTTGCATATATAATAATATGAACATAATTCTGCATTTCATAGACTGTGCTGCCACCAAGAAACAATTTCCGAGCATGCACAATGCATATGCCGTGCATTGTACGTGATACGATCAGTTAGAGCTTTTCTTCTAGTTTGTGGAGAGCATTTCATATTGGATGTAGACCGAAAACTCGCCGAGATATAAGCAGCAGAACAGTGGTGGGTAAATCCGAGTATTAACCTGTTCTCGCCACTGTTTCAAGGCACGCATATTTGCCTGCGGCGTGTGCTTTTAGCACGACTCGAGTTTTCGAAATATTAACTTGCAAGTTATACGATCAGCTAGAGCTGTGCTTCTAGTTTGTGGAGAACATTTTAAATTTGATATAGACCTGAAACTCGCTGAGATATAAGCAGCAGAACAGTGGTGGGTAAATCCGAGTAAACTAACATGTAATTTTAATTTCACTTTCCGATACATAGATGATGTATTGTCGCTAAATAATCCCAAGTTTGGTGATTATTTGGATATCATATATCCTAAGGAACTTGAAATTAAGGATACTACAGAATCCGCTAATTTTTCCAACTATCTAGACCTGAGGTTGGAGATTGATAATGATTCTAACCTGTCAACTAGATTATATGACAAACGTGATGATTTCAATTTTTCCATAGTCAATTTCCCTTTTCTAAGCAGCAACATTCCTATGTCACCGGCATATGGTGTGTTTGTTTCTCAACTTATACGCTATTCCAGAGCTAGTTGCAAATATGAGGACTTTGTCTATCGAAGTGCCCAGCTAGTCTCTAAACTGCTACGACAAGGATATGTTTTACCAAGACTTATCGCTGCGTTTAAGAAATTCTATGGACGTCATCATGATCTGGTTGATAAATACAGCAAATCCATGTCTGCCATGCAACTAGATCTATTTTCATGTTAATTTTGGGGAATTCATGACGGGTGCCACTAGTGGGGCAGGAAATGCTCACTCTTTCCGGAACACCTGATTTCACCTCCTGATGGCCATTTACGGGGGTTCATGAGTTTCCCTGTCATTTTTGTTTTCTCTCACTTCGTATGCCTGATATGACTTTCTGTCCCCGGACTATGAGATTGGATAACGGACCCTGTTTTGTTTGCTCGGAATACTTGATACTGGGTATTGATTCCACGTCTATTAACCTGTTCTCGCCATTGTTTCAAGGCACGCATATTTGCCTGCGGCGTGTGCTTTTAGCACGACTTGAGTTTTCGAAATATTAACTTGCAAGTAAAACGATCAGCTAGAGCTGTGCTTCTAGTTTGTGGAGAACATTTTAAATATGATATAGACCTAAAACTCGCTGAGATATAAGCAGCAGAACAGTGGTGGGTAAATCTGAGCATCAACCCGTTCTCGCCCTAGTTTTAAGGCACGCAGATTTGCCTGCGGCGTGTGCTTTTAGCGCGACTCGAGTTTTCAAAATATTGAATTGCAAGTAGAACAATCAGTTAGAGCTGTGCTTCTGGTTTGTGGAGAACATTTTAAATTTGATATAGACCTAAAACTCGCTGAGATATAAGCAGCAGAACAGTGGTGGGTAAATCTGAGCATCAACCCGTTCTCGCCCTAGTTTTAAGGCACGCATATTTGCCTGCGGCGTGTGCTTCAAGCACGACTCGAATTTTCAAAATATTAACTTGCAAGTAATACGATCGGTTAGAGCTGTGCTTCTAGTTTGTGGAGAACATTTTAAAGTTGATATAGACCTAAAACTCGCTGAGATATAAGCAGCAGAACAGTGGTGGGTGAATCTGAGTAACCCGTTCTCGCCATAGTTTCAAGGCACGCATATTTGCCTGTGGCGTGTGCTTTTAGCACGACTCGGGTTTTCAGAATATTAAATTGCAAGTAATACAATCAGTTAGAATTGTGCTTCTATTTTGTGGAGAACGTTTTAAATTTGATATAGACCGAAAACTTGCTGAAATATAAGCAACAGAACAGTGGTGTATAAATCGGAATATCAACCCGTTCTCATCCACCATCATTTTGTGAGGCACGCATATTGCATGTGCCGTATTCTTTCACCACGACTCGAGTTTTTAACACATTAACTTGCGAATACTACAGTCAGTTAAATCTGTGCTTCTAGTTGTTGGGGAACTTTTCAAATTTAATATAGCCCGAAAATTCGCTGAGATATCAGCAACATATATAACAGTGGTGGGTAAATCAGAATATCAGTTCATCATTTTCGAGCACGCAAATTGAACGCACCTAGTGCTTCCACCACGACTTTGTTTTATGAAATATTCGCATGCAAATAATGCAGTCATTCAGATTTTTATCTGTAGTTTATGGAGCACTTTTCAGATTTGAAGTATGACAAATACTCGCCAAGATAATAAAACAGAGACAGATAGCAGTGGGGTAAATCTGATCGCCAGACTCGTGATTTGTGGTGGCGCAAATTGCACTTGTCTTGCATTCATGCTTCCACGCAAATTGCACTGGAGGTTACGAGATTGTCACATGTCCCGTCCAAAGATGTAAACATCTGATGGCGTAGTAATACAATATAGCATGTGAATGCACAGCAGCCAACTTCTTTACTCTTGAATACTTGTCGCATAACAAACATTTCCTTTGTTTTCAGACTCACTCGTGTCCATATAACATGATAAAGTCCCGTCTAGATACTATCTGGGGCTCAATACACACCCTTTACATGCAAAGCCAGGGACTCTTTTTTACCGGACTATCGGAGGTGACGAGGGACCAATGGTCCTGTACACTCACCGGATTTCAACATCACCGTCTAGGCCAATCTCTAACGGGCTGAATTCAAACAGGCTAGCTGTCCTTCAGTGATCACTCATCGTCTGTTGTTATCCAATGTGCTTGTGTCCGTTTCTCTTCTATTTCATTCAGTGATTTCATCATTTGATACTGGTGTTTGCTCATGTGGTAAAAGGAATTCACCAACAACACAGATTTACGTAGTATCTTTATTAATATTATTATTATTACTGGTCAAAAAGCACCCAGATTGTGTATAATGTCATAAACCCGGCCATCAGTATTTTTACTCCACCAACAAAATCACATCTGGCAGAAACAAAAACGCTGATTGAAAACTGAAATGATTTACGATCTGGAAACGCTAAAGAGAAGGCTCCACAAATCGACTTCTGCTTCTGGAATAAACATATTGTCAACAAAATGAAAAGACAGGCGATTGCTTCATGGTTCAGTCAATATGACGTACACGTTCACAATGGTGCACTGATGACCACGAGTCCATGACGCGGTAATAATTATATGCTTGGAAGCATCATACAGTGATGTGTGCTACATGTACCATGTTTAGTTCCTGTAGTTCATCAGAGTTCACGAAATGCACACACAGAAAGCTGTTCTTGCTATGGATATACGAATGAAAGATGAGAAAATTAGCCCAAGGGCTGAGACAGGTTGCGGGACAGTTTCGATTTTGAGCATTGCATGTGACATATGACGTTGAAATTTACCAAAGTCATCTTTGAGAAATTAAATCTCACCATCAGGTATGCTGCATATGACTTTCTATTATGTTCATAATACAAACATATAAGATCTATCAACAGGTATTTTGTCTGTAGAGGCCGATAGACACATTTCAGGTCAGACGAGATTTTCAGATTCAGCCTTCAAGGTCGTTTAAGGTTAGTTCAAGGTCACCAAAAGATGTGCCATATATATATATTTATATTGACTTCTTATAAGATTATGCACAATCCTAACCTGTTGTGCAAGTGTTTAACCCTCAGAGGCCAATTTACATGTTTCACATCTGACATTTAGCACTCGAGGTCAAGATCAAATTATTCATTAGTTGTTCCATATAGGACTTTCTATATGCTCATAATGCAAACATAATCTCTATCTACAAGCATTTCATCTGTAGAGGCAAATTTGTACATTTTTCACCCCAAAATGGCTGTTTTGACCTATCAAGATCATCGAAGGTCCAATTCAAGGTCACCACACATATCGACATACACTGATTCCTATTTGAAAGTGGCAATATCTATTCTCTATCTTCAGGCGCTATACGAGTACAGTGGTGGCAGGTCCCATTATGAAGGAAAATAGTTCCAAACTGCAAATTTTCAGAAAGATCTTCAGAAAACTTCCGGAAAATTCGGCCAGACTGACGGATGGAGGGACGGAGGACGGACGCCACGCCATGCCAATAGGTTATCGGACCAAAGGTTCAGTAACCTAAAAAGCAGGGCTCGTTACAAATTGGCAATAGAATAGGCATAATACAGTTCCAGACTAGGTATGCATTTTCAGAAAGAAAGGAGAGAGCTTACAGATTTTATCATGATGTATATAACATACAGGGCATACATACGATGTACATTATGTTTAAATGGCATATCTGAACAGCATGACTTATATACAGATTCTATTTCGGGTGCAACACTCCAATGTCTCACGCCTGCATTCTCAATAGTATTATTTACAACTGAATACATGATGACAAAATAATTTGTTTATACACATATACATTATATATAGAAAGAGAAGCGACAATGTCATTTGCATCTTGGTGGGGTGAATACACTCGGCAGGTTCAGAACCAAATCACACTTTGTATTCTGACACCCGCCTGGCACCCCCATAAATCCCCCATAATGGAATAGTCCAGAATCAACATAGATAATACTTGGAGAAATTCAATGCAACCTGAGGGGGTAGCAGGTTGTGCAGGGCCAGCAAATTTTCACACAGACTATGTACAGAAATAATTAAATAATAATAATAATAAACCACAGGTAGAAAAGAAATGTACACCGCTGTTGTTTTTCGGCACTGCTGAAACTTTTGTATAGTGTCGGCAAAGTTATAGTCCATACAATGGATACATGAGCAGGCTACAATTATGTTCAAATGCAAGTTTGTACACTAACTATTTGTGAATAGGTCTCCACACTTGTTATCTAACACATTCCTTCTCTGAATGAATGTAATTGAATAATCACAGCAGTGTTCAATTATGCAGCTGGGAAAACTATATTATCTCCAGACACCGAAGACCACATAGGTGTATCCCCCCCCCCTGTCCCATAATGATCCTGTCCGGTTCTAACCAAAGTATTTTATTGTAAGAAGTAGTACCAGATACCAAAGTTTAATACCATAAACTTATCTATGCTCACCAAATAATCCAATAATCCACAAAATTTTGAAGTCAAAGTCAATATTGACCATAAAATCAAAATAAAATAGGTCACTGTATCTTAGGAACTAACAGAAATAGATACATGACAGGCTCATTTAAATGCACATGAAGAAATGTCCTTTGGGATCTAGGGGAGCGGTCTCTAAAACCATGGTGGTCTCTCATGACAGGTAGTTTTTAACACAGGATCCACTGTATGTATAGACAAACAAGAATGTTACACTTGGACACCTTAATAACTTTCATACTTAAATTTAAGGCCAATGACTTATTTCCAATTAAATTTGTTCAATTGTTGTGTGTTGTTATTATTACGGTATTATTAGCATTGTGTGACACTAAGCTGTTTCAGTCTGTAATTAAAGAATATGATTGTACTATCTGATGAATGCCAAATGAAAATCAAAACTACAACTAGTTATGCTGACAGTGCTGTATTTTATGAAGATCTTCCACAAAATTTCGAATAGCAGCAAGTTTGTTTATTGACAACGTATGCAGTGTCCCTAGAGAGTGAAAGTGTGCCTAAATTCAGGATATGGCAAGCCACCATTCTAATATATGTATCAAAACATACAATTCATTCGAAAGATTGTGAACAATATAAGCTCCTTAAAATGGATGATCATATTCAAGCTTTATAATTTTTGCAATATCTGACATGATTGTGCGCCATACCAAATGATGGGTGTGGCTTATGCCGAACTGATTATCATCATCAAGATGGCGACTGAGGTTTCCTAATAGACGCTGCTGGTGTAGTTATTGGGTATTGTGTGCTGTTCATGCAATATTTTCAATTTTGTTTTTTCACAAGCCACGTGTCCTGAACCGACCAATTAGAGTGCAACTCCAAACCATGAAGAAAAGTCTGTGGATGCGGCAGCATGATGATCGCAAATCCATAGTATCCACGGATCATTTTTTAGGGGATACAAATATGGCGTTATGTAGATTAGCTGACAAGTTTGCAACTACCAATACAGCAATTCACCTCCAACGAATGGAGAATTCCTAACCTTCTACTATATATGAGTAGGGGCGGGGGGATGGTGGTTGCGTTTTTGCATGGAATTGTCATTTATGACAACAACAAATAACTGGATATACATGGTATGAATTCATAGCCATCATATATATGACATACAAGAGCATGTTGCATATATAATAATATGAACATAATTCTGCATTTCATAGACTGTGCTGCCACCAAGAAACAATTTCCGAGCATGCACAATGCATATGCCGTGCATTGTACGTGATACGATCAGTTAGAGCTATTCTTCTAGTTTGTGGAGAGCATTTCATATTGGATGCAGACCGAAAACTCGCCGAGATATAAGCAGCAGAACAGTGGTGGGTAAATCCGAGTATTAACCTGTTCTCGCCATTGTTTCAAGGCACGCATATTTGCCTGCGGCGTGTGCTTTTAGCACGACTCGAGTTGTCGAAATATTAACTTGCAAGTTATACGATCAGCTAGAGCTGTGCTTCTAGTTTGTGGAGAACATTTTAAATATGATATAGACCTAAAACTCGCTGAGATATAAGCAGCAGAACAGTGGTGGGTAAATCTGAGCATCAACCCGTTCACGCCCTAGTTTTAAGGCACGCAGATTTGCCTGCGGCGTGTGCTTTTAGCGCGACTCGAGTTTTCAAAATATTGAATTGCAAGTAGAACAATCAGTTAGAGCTGTGCTTCTGGTTTGTGGAGAACATTTTAAATTTGATATAGACCTAAAACTCGCTGAGATATAAGCAGCAGAACAGTGGTGGGTAAATCTGAGCATCAATCCGTTCTCGCCCTAGTTTCAAGGCACGCATATTTGCCTGCGGCGTGTGCTTCAAGCACGACTCGAATTTTCAAAATATTAACTTGCAAGTAATACGATCGGTTAGAGCTGTGCTTCTAGTTTGTGGAGAACATTTTAAAGTTGATATAGACCTAAAACTCGCTGAGATATAAGCAGCAGAACAGTGGTGGGTGAATCTGAGTAACCCGTTCTCGCCATAGTTTTAAGGCACGCATATTTGCCTGTGGCGTGTGCTTTTAGCACGACTCGGGTTTTCAGAATATTAAATTGCAAGTAATACAATCAGTTAGAATTGTGCTTCTATTTTGTGGAGAACGTTTTAAATTTGATATAGACCGAAAACTTGCTGAAATATAAGCAACAGAACAGTGGTGTATAAATCGGAATATCAACCCGTTCTCATCCACCATCATTTTGTGAGGCACGCATATTGCATGTGCCGTATTCTTTCACCACGACTCGAGTTTTTAACACATTAACTTGCGAATACTACAGTCAGTTAAATCTGTGCTTCTAGTTGTTGGGGAACTTTTCAAATTTAATATAGCCCGAAAATTCGCTGAGATATCAGCAACATATATAACAGTGGTGGGTAAATCAGAATATCAGTTCATCATTTTCGAGCACGCAAATTGAACGCACCTAGTGCTTCCACCACGACTTTGTTTTATGAAATATTCGCATGCAAATAATGCAGTCATTCAGATTTTTATCTGTAGTTTATGGAGCACTTTTCAGATTTGAAGTATGACAAATACTCGCCAAGATAATAAAACAGAGACAGATAGCAGTGGGGTAAATCTGATCGCCAGACTCGTGATTTGTGGTGGCGCAAATTGCACTTGTCTTGCATTCATGCTTCCACGCAAATTGCACTGGAGGTTACGAGATTGTCACATGTCCCGTCCAAAGATGTAAACATCTGATGGCGTAGTAATACAATATAGCATGTGAATGCACAGCAGCCAACTTCTTTACTCTTGAATACTTGTCGCATAACAAACATTTCCTTTGTTTTCAGACTCACTCGTGTCCATATAACATGATAAAGTCCCGTCTAGATACTATCTGGGGCTCAATACACACCCTTTACATGCAAAGCCAGGGACTCTTTTTTACCGGACTATCGGAGGTGACGAGGGACCAATGGTCCTGTACACTCACCGGATTTCAACATCACCGTCTAGGCCAATCTCTAACGGGCTGAATTCAAACAGGCTAGCTGTCCTTCAGTGATCACTCATCGTCTGTTGTTATCCAATGTGCTTGTGTCCGTTTCTCTTCTATTTCATTCAGTGATTTCATCATTTGATACTGGTGTTTGCTCATGTGGTAAAAGGAATTCACCAACAACACAGATTTACGTAGTATCTTTATTAATATTATTATTATTACTGGTCAAAAAGCACCCAGATTGTGTATAATGTCATAAACCCGGCCATCAGTATTTTTACTCCACCAACAAAATCACATCTGGCAGAAACAAAAACGCTGATTGAAAACTGAAATGATTTACGATCTGGAAACGCTAAAGAGAAGGCTCCACAAATCGACTTCTGCTTCTGGAATAAACATATTGTCAACAAAATGAAAAGACAGGCGATTGCTTCATGGTTCAGTCAATGTGACGTACACGTTCACAATGGTGCACTGATGACCACGAGTCCATGACGCGGTAATAATTATATGCTTGGAAGCATCATACAGTGATGTGTGCTACATGTACCATGTTTAGTTCCTGTAGTTCATCAGAGTTCACGAAATGCACACACAGAAAGCTGTTCTTGCTATGGATATACGAATGAAAGATGAGAAAATTAGCCCAAGGGCTGAGACAGGTTGCGGGACAGTTTCGATTTTGAGCATTGCATGTGACATATGACGTTGAAATTTACCAAAGTCATCTTTGAGAAATTAAATCTCACCATCAGGTATGCTGCATATGACTTTCTATTATGTTCATAATACAAACATATAAGATCTATCAACAGGTATTTTGTCTGTAGAGGCCGATAGACACATTTCAGGTCAGACGAGATTTTCAGATTCAGCCTTCAAGGTCGTTTAAGGTTAGTTCAAGGTCACCAAAAGATGTGCCATATATATATATTTATATTGACTTCTTATAAGATTATGCACAATCCTAACCTGTTGTGCAAGTGTTTAACCCTCAGAGGCCAATTTACATGTTTCACATCTGACATTTAGCACTCGAGGTCAAGATCAAATTATTCATTAGTTGTTCCATATAGGACTTTCTATATGCTCATAATGCAAACATAATCTCTATCTACAAGCATTTCATCTGTAGAGGCAAATTTGTACATTTTTTACCCCAAAATGGCTGTTTTGACCTTTCAAGATCATCGAAGGTCCAATTCAAGGTCACCACACATATCGACATACACTGATTCCTATTTGAAAGTGGCAATATCTAATCTCTATCTTCAGGCGCTATACGAGTACAGTGGTGGCAGGTCCCATTATGAAGGAAAATAGTTCCAAACTGCAAATTTTCAGAAAGATCTTCAGAAAACTTCCGGAAAATTCGGCCAGACTGACGGATGGAGGGACGGAGGACGGACGCCACGCCATGCCAATAGGTTATCGGACCAAAGGTTCAGTAACCTAAAAAGCAGGGCTCGTTACAAATTGGCAATAGAATAGGCATAATACAGTTCCAGGCTAGGTATGCATTTTCAGAAAGAAAGGAGAGAGCTTACAGATTTTATCATGATGTATATAACATACAGGGCATACATACGATGTACATTATGTTTAAATGGCCTATCTGAACAGCATGACTTATATACAGATTCTATTTCGGGTGCAACACTCCAATGTCTCACGCCTGCATTCTCAATAGTATTATTTACAACTGAATACATGATGACAAAATAATTTGTTTATACACATATACATTATATATAGAAAGAGAAGCGACAATGTCATTTGCATCTTGGTGGGGTGAATACACTCGGCAGGTTCAGAACCAAATCACACTTTGTATTCTGACACCCGCCTGGCACCCCCATAAATCCCCCATAATGGAATAGTCCAGAATCAACATAGATAATACTTGGAGAAATTCAATGCAACCTGAGGGGGTAGCAGGTTGTGCAGGGCCAGCAAATTTTCACACAGACTATGTACAGAAATAATTAAATAATAATAATAATAAACCACAGGTAGAAAAGAAATGTACACCGCTGTTGTTTTTCGGCACTGCTGAAACTTTTGTATAGTGTCGGCAAAGTTATAGTCCATACAATGGATACATGAGCAGGCTACAATTATGTTCAAATGCAAGTTTGTACACTAACTATTTGTGAATAGGTCTCCACACTTGTTATCTAACACATTCCTTCTCTGAATGAATGTAATTGAATAATCACAGCAGTGTTCAATTATGCAGCTGGGAAAACTATATTATCTCCAGACACCGAAGACCACATAGGTGTATCCCCCCCCCCTCCCCCTGTCCCATAATGATCCTGTCCGGTTCTAACCAAAGTATTTTATTGTAAGAAGTAGTACCAGATACCAAAGTTTAATACCATAAACTTATCTATGCTCACCAAATAATCCAATAATCCACAAAATTTTGAAGTCAAAGTCAATATTGACCATAAAGTCAAAATAAAATAGGTCACTGTATCTTAGGAACTAACAGAAATAGATACATGACAGGCTCATTTAAATGCACATGAAGAAATGTCCTTTGGGATCTAGGGGAGCGGTCTCTAAAACCATGGTGGTCTCTCATGACAGGTAGTTTTTAACACAGGATCCACTGTATGTATAGACAAACAAGAATGTTACACTTGGACACCTTAATAACTTTCACCCTTACACTTAAGGCCCATGACTTATTTCCAATTAAATTTGTTCAATTGTTGTGTGTTGTTATTATTACGGTATTATTAGCATTGTGTGACACTAAGCTGTTTCAGTCTGTAATTAAAGAATATGATTGTACTATCTGATGAATGCCAAATGAAAATCAAAACTACAACTAGTTATGCTGACAGTGCTGTATTTTATGAAGATCTTCCACAAAATTTCGAATAGCAGCAAGTTTGTTTATTGAGAAGGTATACAGTGTCCCTAGAGAGTGAAAGTGTGCCTAAATTCAGGATATGGCAAGCCACCATTCTAATATATGTATCAAAACATACAATTAATTTGAAAGATTGTGAACGATATAAGCTCCTCAAAATGGATGATCATATTCAAGCTTTATAATTTTTGCAATATCTGACATGATTGTGCGCCATACCAAATGATGGGTGTGGCTTATGCCGAACTGACTATCATCATCAAGATGGCGACTGAGGTTTCCTAATAGACGCTGCTGGTGTAGTTATTGGGTATTGTGTGCTGTTCATGCAATATTTTCAATTTTGTTTTTTCACAAGCCACGTGTCCTGAACCGACCAATTAGAGTGCAACTCCAAACCATGAAGAAAAGTCTGTGGATGCGGCAGCATGATGATCGCAAATCCATAGTATCCACGGATCATTTTTTAGGGGATACAAATATGGCGTTATGTAGATTAGCTGACAAGTTTGCAACTACCAATACAGCAATTCACCTCCAACGAATGGAGAATTCCTAACCTTCTACTATATATGAGTAGGGGCGGGGGGATGGTGGTTGCGTTTTTGCATGGAATTGTCATTTATGACAACAACAAATAACTGGATATACATGGTATGAATTCATAGCCATCATATATATGACATACAAGAGCATGTTGCATATATAATAATATGAACATAATTCTGCATTTCATAGACTGTGCTGCCACCAAGAAACAATTTCCGAGCATGCACAATGCATATGCCGTGCATTGTACGTGATACGATCAGTTAGAGCTTTTCTTCTAGTTTGTGGAGAGCATTTCATATTGGATGTAGACCGAAAACTCGCCGAGATATAAGCAGCAGAACAGTGGTGGGTAAATCCGAGTATTAACCTGTTCTCGCCACTGTTTCAAGGCACGCATATTTGCCTGCGGCGTGTGCTTTTAGCACGACTCGAGTTTTCGAAATATTAACTTGCAAGTTATACGATCAGCTAGAGCTGTGCTTCTAGTTTGTGGAGAACATTTTAAATTTGATATAGACCTGAAACTCGCTGAGATATAAGCAGCAGAACAGTGGTGGGTAAATCCGAGTAAACTAACATGTAATTTTAATTTCACTTTCCGATACATAGATGATGTATTGTCGCTAAATAATCCCAAGTTTGGTGATTATTTGGATATCATATATCCTAAGGAACTTGAAATTAAGGATACTACAGAATCCGCTAATTTTTCCAACTATCTAGACCTGAGGTTGGAGATTGATAATGATTCTAACCTGTCAACTAGATTATATGACAAACGTGATGATTTCAATTTTTCCATAGTCAATTTCCCTTTTCTAAGCAGCAACATTCCTATGTCACCGGCATATGGTGTGTTTGTTTCTCAACTTATACGCTATTCCAGAGCTAGTTGCAAATATGAGGACTTTGTCTATCGAAGTGCCCAGCTAGTCTCTAAACTGCTACGACAAGGATATGTTTTACCAAGACTTATCGCTGCGTTTAAGAAATTCTATGGACGTCATCATGATCTGGTTGATAAATACAGCAAATCCATGTCTGCCATGCAACTAGATCTATTTTCATGTTAATTTTGGGGAATTCATGACGGGTGCCACTAGTGGGGCAGGAAATGCTCACTCTTTCCGGAACACCTGATTTCACCTCCTGATGGCCATTTACGGGGGTTCATGAGTTTCCCTGTCATTTTTGTTTTCTCTCACTTCGTATGCCTGATATGACTTTCTGTCCCCGGACTATGAGATTGGATAACGGACCCTGTTTTGTTTGCTCGGAATACTTGATACTGGGTATTGATTCCACGTCTATTAACCTGTTCTCGCCATTGTTTCAAGGCACGCATATTTGCCTGCGGCGTGTGCTTTTAGCACGACTTGAGTTTTCGAAATATTAACTTGCAAGTAAAACGATCAGCTAGAGCTGTGCTTCTAGTTTGTGGAGAACATTTTAAATATGATATAGACCTAAAACTCGCTGAGATATAAGCAGCAGAACAGTGGTGGGTAAATCTGAGCATCAACCCGTTCTCGCCCTAGTTTTAAGGCACGCAGATTTGCCTGCGGCGTGTGCTTTTAGCGCGACTCGAGTTTTCAAAATATTGAATTGCAAGTAGAACAATCAGTTAGAGCTGTGCTTCTGGTTTGTGGAGAACATTTTAAATTTGATATAGACCTAAAACTCGCTGAGATATAAGCAGCAGAACAGTGGTGGGTAAATCTGAGCATCAACCCGTTCTCGCCCTAGTTTTAAGGCACGCATATTTGCCTGCGGCGTGTGCTTCAAGCACGACTCGAATTTTCAAAATATTAACTTGCAAGTAATACGATCGGTTAGAGCTGTGCTTCTAGTTTGTGGAGAACATTTTAAAGTTGATATAGACCTAAAACTCGCTGAGATATAAGCAGCAGAACAGTGGTGGGTGAATCTGAGTAACCCGTTCTCGCCATAGTTTCAAGGCACGCATATTTGCCTGTGGCGTGTGCTTTTAGCACGACTCGGGTTTTCAGAATATTAAATTGCAAGTAATACAATCAGTTAGAATTGTGCTTCTATTTTGTGGAGAACGTTTTAAATTTGATATAGACCGAAAACTTGCTGAAATATAAGCAACAGAACAGTGGTGTATAAATCGGAATATCAACCCGTTCTCATCCACCATCATTTTGTGAGGCACGCATATTGCATGTGCCGTATTCTTTCACCACGACTCGAGTTTTTAACACATTAACTTGCGAATACTACAGTCAGTTAAATCTGTGCTTCTAGTTGTTGGGGAACTTTTCAAATTTAATATAGCCCGAAAATTCGCTGAGATATCAGCAACATATATAACAGTGGTGGGTAAATCAGAATATCAGTTCATCATTTTCGAGCACGCAAATTGAACGCACCTAGTGCTTCCACCACGACTTTGTTTTATGAAATATTCGCATGCAAATAATGCAGTCATTCAGATTTTTATCTGTAGTTTATGGAGCACTTTTCAGATTTGAAGTATGACAAATACTCGCCAAGATAATAAAACAGAGACAGATAGCAGTGGGGTAAATCTGATCGCCAGACTCGTGATTTGTGGTGGCGCAAATTGCACTTGTCTTGCATTCATGCTTCCACGCAAATTGCACTGGAGGTTACGAGATTGTCACATGTCCCGTCCAAAGATGTAAACATCTGATGGCGTAGTAATACAATATAGCATGTGAATGCACAGCAGCCAACTTCTTTACTCTTGAATACTTGTCGCATAACAAACATTTCCTTTGTTTTCAGACTCACTCGTGTCCATATAACATGATAAAGTCCCGTCTAGATACTATCTGGGGCTCAATACACACCCTTTACATGCAAAGCCAGGGACTCTTTTTTACCGGACTATCGGAGGTGACGAGGGACCAATGGTCCTGTACACTCACCGGATTTCAACATCACCGTCTAGGCCAATCTCTAACGGGCTGAATTCAAACAGGCTAGCTGTCCTTCAGTGATCACTCATCGTCTGTTGTTATCCAATGTGCTTGTGTCCGTTTCTCTTCTATTTCATTCAGTGATTTCATCATTTGATACTGGTGTTTGCTCATGTGGTAAAAGGAATTCACCAACAACACAGATTTACGTAGTATCTTTATTAATATTATTATTATTACTGGTCAAAAAGCACCCAGATTGTGTATAATGTCATAAACCCGGCCATCAGTATTTTTACTCCACCAACAAAATCACATCTGGCAGAAACAAAAACGCTGATTGAAAACTGAAATGATTTACGATCTGGAAACGCTAAAGAGAAGGCTCCACAAATCGACTTCTGCTTCTGGAATAAACATATTGTCAACAAAATGAAAAGACAGGCGATTGCTTCATGGTTCAGTCAATATGACGTACACGTTCACAATGGTGCACTGATGACCACGAGTCCATGACGCGGTAATAATTATATGCTTGGAAGCATCATACAGTGATGTGTGCTACATGTACCATGTTTAGTTCCTGTAGTTCATCAGAGTTCACGAAATGCACACACAGAAAGCTGTTCTTGCTATGGATATACGAATGAAAGATGAGAAAATTAGCCCAAGGGCTGAGACAGGTTGCGGGACAGTTTCGATTTTGAGCATTGCATGTGACATATGACGTTGAAATTTACCAAAGTCATCTTTGAGAAATTAAATCTCACCATCAGGTATGCTGCATATGACTTTCTATTATGTTCATAATACAAACATATAAGATCTATCAACAGGTATTTTGTCTGTAGAGGCCGATAGACACATTTCAGGTCAGACGAGATTTTCAGATTCAGCCTTCAAGGTCGTTTAAGGTTAGTTCAAGGTCACCAAAAGATGTGCCATATATATATATTTATATTGACTTCTTATAAGATTATGCACAATCCTAACCTGTTGTGCAAGTGTTTAACCCTCAGAGGCCAATTTACATGTTTCACATCTGACATTTAGCACTCGAGGTCAAGATCAAATTATTCATTAGTTGTTCCATATAGGACTTTCTATATGCTCATAATGCAAACATAATCTCTATCTACAAGCATTTCATCTGTAGAGGCAAATTTGTACATTTTTTACCCCAAAATGGCTGTTTTGACCTATCAAGATCATCGAAGGTCCAATTCAAGGTCACCACACATATCGACATACACTGATTCCTATTTGAAAGTGGCAATATCTAATCTCTATCTTCAGGCGCTATACGAGTACAGTGGTGGCAGGTCCCATTATGAAGGAAAATAGTTCCAAACTGCAAATTTTCAGAAAGATCTTCAGAAAACTTCCGGAAAATTCGGCCAGACTGACGGATGGAGGGACGGAGGACGGACGCCACGCCATGCCAATAGGTTATCGGACCAAAGGTTCAGTAACCTAAAAAGCAGGGCTCGTTACAAATTGGCAATAGAATAGGCATAATACAGTTCCAGGCTAGGTATGCATTTTCAGAAAGAAAGGAGAGAGCTTACAGATTTTATCATGATGTATATAACATACAGGGCATACATACGATGTACATTATGTTTAAATGGCCTATCTGAACAGCATGACTTATATACAGATTCTATTTCGGGTGCAACACTCCAATGTCTCACGCCTGCATTCTCAATAGTATTATTTACAACTGAATACATGATGACAAAATAATTTGTTTATACACATATACATTATATATAGAAAGAGAAGCGACAATGTCATTTGCATCTTGGTGGGGTGAATACACTCGGCAGGTTCAGAACCAAATCACACTTTGTATTCTGACACCCGCCTGGCACCCCCATAAATCCCCCATAATGGAATAGTCCAGAATCAACATAGATAATACTTGGAGAAATTCAATGCAACCTGAGGGGGTAGCAGGTTGTGCAGGGCCAGCAAATTTTCACACAGACTATGTACAGAAATAATTAAATAATAATAATAATAAACCACAGGTAGAAAAGAAATGTACACCGCTGTTGTTTTTCGGCACTGCTGAAACTTTTGTATAGTGTCGGCAAAGTTATAGTCCATACAATGGATACATGAGCAGGCTACAATTATGTTCAAATGCAAGTTTGTACACTAACTATTTGTGAATAGGTCTCCACACTTGTTATCTAACACATTCCTTCTCTGAATGAATGTAATTGAATAATCACAGCAGTGTTCAATTATGCAGCTGGGAAAACTAGATTATCTCCAGACACCGAAGACCACATAGGTGTATCCCCCCCCCCCTGTCCCATAATGATCCTGTCCGGTTCTAACCAAAGTATTTTATTGTAAGAAGTAGTACCAGATACCAAAGTTTAATACCATAAACTTATCTATGCTCACCAAATAATCCAATAATCCACAAAATTTTGAAGTCAAAGTCAATATTGACCATAAAATCAAAATAAAATAGGTCACTGTATCTTAGGAACTAACAGAAATAGATACATGACAGGCTCATTTAAATGCACATGAAGAAATGTCCTTTGGGATCTAGGGGAGCGGTCTCTAAAACCATGGTGGTCTCTCATGACAGGTAGTTTTTAACACAGGATCCACTGTATGTATAGACAAACAAGAATGTTACACTTGGACACCTTAATAACTTTCATACTTAAATTTAAGGCCAATGACTTATTTCCAATTAAATTTGTTCAATTGTTGTGTGTTGTTATTATTACGGTATTATTAGCATTGTGTGACACTAAGCTGTTTCAGTCTGTAATTAAAGAATATGATTGTACTATCTGATGAATGCCAAATGAAAATCAAAACTACAACTAGTTATGCTGACAGTGCTGTATTTTATGAAGATCTTCCACAAAATTTCGAATAGCAGCAAGTTTGTTTATTGAGAAGGTATACAGTGTCCCTAGAGAGTGAAAGTGTGCCTAAATTCAGGATATGGCAAGCCACCATTCTAATATATGTATCAAAACATACAATTAATTTGAAAGATTGTGAACGATATAAGCTCCTCAAAATGGATGATCATATTCAAGCTTTATAATTTTTGCAATATCTGACATGATTGTGCGCCATACCAAATGATGGGTGTGGCTTATGCCGAACTGACTATCATCATCAAGATGGCGACTGAGGTTTCCTAATAGACGCTGCTGGTGTAGTTATTGGGTATTGTGTGCTGTTCATGCAATATTTTCAATTTTGTTTTTTCACAAGCCACGTGTCCTGAACCGACCAATTAGAGTGCAACTCCAAACCATGAAGAAAAGTCTGTGGATGCGGCAGCATGATGATCGCAAATCCATAGTATCCACGGATCATTTTTTAGGGGATACAAATATGGCGTTATGTAGATTAGCTGACAAGTTTGCAACTACCAATACAGCAATTCACCTCCAACGAATGGAGAATTCCTAACCTTCTACTATATATGAGTAGGGGCGGGGGGATGGTGGTTGCGTTTTTGCATGGAATTGTCATTTATGACAACAACAAATAACTGGATATACATGGTATGAATTCATAGCCATCATATATATGACATACAAGAGCATGTTGCATATATAATAATATGAACATAATTCTGCATTTCATAGACTGTGCTGCCACCAAGAAACAATTTCCGAGCATGCACAATGCATATGCCGTGCATTGTACGTGATACGATCAGTTAGAGCTTTTCTTCTAGTTTGTGGAGAGCATTTCATATTGGATGTAGACCGAAAACTCGCCGAGATATAAGCAGCAGAACAGTGGTGGGTAAATCCGAGTATTAACCTGTTCTCGCCACTGTTTCAAGGCACGCATATTTGCCTGCGGCGTGTGCTTTTAGCACGACTCGAGTTTTCGAAATATTAACTTGCAAGTTATACGATCAGCTAGAGCTGTGCTTCTAGTTTGTGGAGAACATTTTAAATTTGATATAGACCTGAAACTCGCTGAGATATAAGCAGCAGAACAGTGGTGGGTAAATCCGAGTAAACTAACATGTAATTTTAATTTCACTTTCCGATACATAGATGATGTATTGTCGCTAAATAATCCCAAGTTTGGTGATTATTTGGATATCATATATCCTAAGGAACTTGAAATTAAGGATACTACAGAATCCGCTAATTTTTCCAACTATCTAGACCTGAGGTTGGAGATTGATAATGATTCTAACCTGTCAACTAGATTATATGACAAACGTGATGATTTCAATTTTTCCATAGTCAATTTCCCTTTTCTAAGCAGCAACATTCCTATGTCACCGGCATATGGTGTGTTTGTTTCTCAACTTATACGCTATTCCAGAGCTAGTTGCAAATATGAGGACTTTGTCTATCGAAGTGCCCAGCTAGTCTCTAAACTGCTACGACAAGGATATGTTTTACCAAGACTTATCGCTGCGTTTAAGAAATTCTATGGACGTCATCATGATCTGGTTGATAAATACAGCAAATCCATGTCTGCCATGCAACTAGATCTATTTTCATGTTAATTTTGGGGAATTCATGACGGGTGCCACTAGTGGGGCAGGAAATGCTCACTCTTTCCGGAACACCTGATTTCACCTCCTGATGGCCATTTACGGGGGTTCATGAGTTTCCCTGTCATTTTTGTTTTCTCTCACTTCGTATGCCTGATATGACTTTCTGTCCCCGGACTATGAGATTGGATAACGGACCCTGTTTTGTTTGCTCGGAATACTTGATACTGGGTATTGATTCCACGTCTATTAACCTGTTCTCGCCATTGTTTCAAGGCACGCATATTTGCCTGCGGCGTGTGCTTTTAGCACGACTTGAGTTTTCGAAATATTAACTTGCAAGTAAAACGATCAGCTAGAGCTGTGCTTCTAGTTTGTGGAGAACATTTTAAATATGATATAGACCTAAAACTCGCTGAGATATAAGCAGCAGAACAGTGGTGGGTAAATCTGAGCATCAACCCGTTCTCGCCCTAGTTTTAAGGCACGCAGATTTGCCTGCGGCGTGTGCTTTTAGCGCGACTCGAGTTTTCAAAATATTGAATTGCAAGTAGAACAATCAGTTAGAGCTGTGCTTCTGGTTTGTGGAGAACATTTTAAATTTGATATAGACCTAAAACTCGCTGAGATATAAGCAGCAGAACAGTGGTGGGTAAATCTGAGCATCAACCCGTTCTCGCCCTAGTTTTAAGGCACGCATATTTGCCTGCGGCGTGTGCTTCAAGCACGACTCGAATTTTCAAAATATTAACTTGCAAGTAATACGATCGGTTAGAGCTGTGCTTCTAGTTTGTGGAGAACATTTTAAAGTTGATATAGACCTAAAACTCGCTGAGATATAAGCAGCAGAACAGTGGTGGGTGAATCTGAGTAACCCGTTCTCGCCATAGTTTCAAGGCACGCATATTTGCCTGTGGCGTGTGCTTTTAGCACGACTCGGGTTTTCAGAATATTAAATTGCAAGTAATACAATCAGTTAGAATTGTGCTTCTATTTTGTGGAGAACGTTTTAAATTTGATATAGACCGAAAACTTGCTGAAATATAAGCAACAGAACAGTGGTGTATAAATCGGAATATCAACCCGTTCTCATCCACCATCATTTTGTGAGGCACGCATATTGCATGTGCCGTATTCTTTCACCACGACTCGAGTTTTTAACACATTAACTTGCGAATACTACAGTCAGTTAAATCTGTGCTTCTAGTTGTTGGGGAACTTTTCAAATTTAATATAGCCCGAAAATTCGCTGAGATATCAGCAACATATATAACAGTGGTGGGTAAATCAGAATATCAGTTCATCATTTTCGAGCACGCAAATTGAACGCACCTAGTGCTTCCACCACGACTTTGTTTTATGAAATATTCGCATGCAAATAATGCAGTCATTCAGATTTTTATCTGTAGTTTATGGAGCACTTTTCAGATTTGAAGTATGACAAATACTCGCCAAGATAATAAAACAGAGACAGATAGCAGTGGGGTAAATCTGATCGCCAGACTCGTGATTTGTGGTGGCGCAAATTGCACTTGTCTTGCATTCATGCTTCCACGCAAATTGCACTGGAGGTTACGAGATTGTCACATGTCCCGTCCAAAGATGTAAACATCTGATGGCGTAGTAATACAATATAGCATGTGAATGCACAGCAGCCAACTTCTTTACTCTTGAATACTTGTCGCATAACAAACATTTCCTTTGTTTTCAGACTCACTCGTGTCCATATAACATGATAAAGTCCCGTCTAGATACTATCTGGGGCTCAATACACACCCTTTACATGCAAAGCCAGGGACTCTTTTTTACCGGACTATCGGAGGTGACGAGGGACCAATGGTCCTGTACACTCACCGGATTTCAACATCACCGTCTAGGCCAATCTCTAACGGGCTGAATTCAAACAGGCTAGCTGTCCTTCAGTGATCACTCATCGTCTGTTGTTATCCAATGTGCTTGTGTCCGTTTCTCTTCTATTTCATTCAGTGATTTCATCATTTGATACTGGTGTTTGCTCATGTGGTAAAAGGAATTCACCAACAACACAGATTTACGTAGTATCTTTATTAATATTATTATTATTACTGGTCAAAAAGCACCCAGATTGTGTATAATGTCATAAACCCGGCCATCAGTATTTTTACTCCACCAACAAAATCACATCTGGCAGAAACAAAAACGCTGATTGAAAACTGAAATGATTTACGATCTGGAAACGCTAAAGAGAAGGCTCCACAAATCGACTTCTGCTTCTGGAATAAACATATTGTCAACAAAATGAAAAGACAGGCGATTGCTTCATGGTTCAGTCAATATGACGTACACGTTCACAATGGTGCACTGATGACCACGAGTCCATGACGCGGTAATAATTATATGCTTGGAAGCATCATACAGTGATGTGTGCTACATGTACCATGTTTAGTTCCTGTAGTTCATCAGAGTTCACGAAATGCACACACAGAAAGCTGTTCTTGCTATGGATATACGAATGAAAGATGAGAAAATTAGCCCAAGGGCTGAGACAGGTTGCGGGACAGTTTCGATTTTGAGCATTGCATGTGACATATGACGTTGAAATTTACCAAAGTCATCTTTGAGAAATTAAATCTCACCATCAGGTATGCTGCATATGACTTTCTATTATGTTCATAATACAAACATATAAGATCTATCAACAGGTATTTTGTCTGTAGAGGCCGATAGACACATTTCAGGTCAGACGAGATTTTCAGATTCAGCCTTCAAGGTCGTTTAAGGTTAGTTCAAGGTCACCAAAAGATGTGCCATATATATATATTTATATTGACTTCTTATAAGATTATGCACAATCCTAACCTGTTGTGCAAGTGTTTAACCCTCAGAGGCCAATTTACATGTTTCACATCTGACATTTAGCACTCGAGGTCAAGATCAAATTATTCATTAGTTGTTCCATATAGGACTTTCTATATGCTCATAATGCAAACATAATCTCTATCTACAAGCATTTCATCTGTAGAGGCAAATTTGTACATTTTTCACCCCAAAATGGCTGTTTTGACCTATCAAGATCATCGAAGGTCCAATTCAAGGTCACCACACATATCGACATACACTGATTCCTATTTGAAAGTGGCAATATCTAATCTCTATCTTCAGGCGCTATACGAGTACAGTGGTGGCAGGTCCCATTATGAAGGAAAATAGTTCCAAACTGCAAATTTTCAGAAAGATCTTCAGAAAACTTCCGGAAAATTCGGCCAGACTGACGGATGGAGGGACGGAGGACGGACGCCACGCCATGCCAATAGGTTATCGGACCAAAGGTTCAGTAACCTAAAAAGCAGGGCTCGTTACAAATTGGCAATAGAATAGGCATAATACAGTTCCAGGCTAGGTATGCATTTTCAGAAAGAAAGGAGAGAGCTTACAGATTTTATCATGATGTATATAACATACAGGGCATACATACGATGTACATTATGTTTAAATGGCCTATCTGAACAGCATGACTTATATACAGATTCTATTTCGGGTGCAACACTCCAATGTCTCACGCCTGCATTCTCAATAGTATTATTTACAACTGAATACATGATGACAAAATAATTTGTTTATACACATATACATTATATATAGAAAGAGAAGCGACAATGTCATTTGCATCTTGGTGGGGTGAATACACTCGGCAGGTTCAGAACCAAATCACACTTTGTATTCTGACACCCGCCTGGCACCCCCATAAATCCCCCATAATGGAATAGTCCAGAATCAACATAGATAATACTTGGAGAAATTCAATGCAACCTGAGGGGGTAGCAGGTTGTGCAGGGCCAGCAAATTTTCACACAGACTATGTACAGAAATAATTAAATAATAATAATAATAAACCACAGGTAGAAAAGAAATGTACACCGCTGTTGTTTTTCGGCACTGCTGAAACTTTTGTATAGTGTCGGCAAAGTTATAGTCCATACAATGGATACATGAGCAGGCTACAATTATGTTCAAATGCAAGTTTGTACACTAACTATTTGTGAATAGGTCTCCACACTTGTTATCTAACACATTCCTTCTCTGAATGAATGTAATTGAATAATCACAGCAGTGTTCAATTATGCAGCTGGGAAAACTAGATTATCTCCAGACACCGAAGACCACATAGGTGTATCCCCCCCCCCCTGTCCCATAATGATCCTGTCCGGTTCTAACCAAAGTATTTTATTGTAAGAAGTAGTACCAGATACCAAAGTTTAATACCATAAACTTATCTATGCTCACCAAATAATCCAATAATCCACAAAATTTTGAAGTCAAAGTCAATATTGACCATAAAATCAAAATAAAATAGGTCACTGTATCTTAGGAACTAACAGAAATAGATACATGACAGGCTCATTTAAATGCACATGAAGAAATGTCCTTTGGGATCTAGGGGAGCGGTCTCTAAAACCATGGTGGTCTCTCATGACAGGTAGTTTTTAACACAGGATCCACTGTATGTATAGACAAACAAGAATGTTACACTTGGACACCTTAATAACTTTCATACTTAAATTTAAGGCCAATGACTTATTTCCAATTAAATTTGTTCAATTGTTGTGTGTTGTTATTATTACGGTATTATTAGCATTGTGTGACACTAAGCTGTTTCAGTCTGTAATTAAAGAATATGATTGTACTATCTGATGAATGCCAAATGAAAATCAAAACTACAACTAGTTATGCTGACAGTGCTGTATTTTATGAAGATCTTCCACAAAATTTCGAATAGCAGCAAGTTTGTTTATTGAGAAGGTATACAGTGTCCCTAGAGAGTGAAAGTGTGCCTAAATTCAGGATATGGCAAGCCACCATTCTAATATATGTATCAAAACATACAATTAATTTGAAAGATTGTGAACGATATAAGCTCCTCAAAATGGATGATCATATTCAAGCTTTATAATTTTTGCAATATCTGACATGATTGTGCGCCATACCAAATGATGGGTGTGGCTTATGCCGAACTGACTATCATCATCAAGATGGCGACTGAGGTTTCCTAATAGACGCTGCTGGTGTAGTTATTGGGTATTGTGTGCTGTTCATGCAATATTTTCAATTTTGTTTTTTCACAAGCCACGTGTCCTGAACCGACCAATTAGAGTGCAACTCCAAACCATGAAGAAAAGTCTGTGGATGCGGCAGCATGATGATCGCAAATCCATAGTATCCACGGATCATTTTTTAGGGGATACAAATATGGCGTTATGTAGATTAGCTGACAAGTTTGCAACTACCAATACAGCAATTCACCTCCAACGAATGGAGAATTCCTAACCTTCTACTATATATGAGTAGGGGCGGGGGGATGGTGGTTGCGTTTTTGCATGGAATTGTCATTTATGACAACAACAAATAACTGGATATACATGGTATGAATTCATAGCCATCATATATATGACATACAAGAGCATGTTGCATATATAATAATATGAACATAATTCTGCATTTCATAGACTGTGCTGCCACCAAGAAACAATTTCCGAGCATGCACAATGCATATGCCGTGCATTGTACGTGATACGATCAGTTAGAGCTTTTCTTCTAGTTTGTGGAGAGCATTTCATATTGGATGTAGACCGAAAACTCGCCGAGATATAAGCAGCAGAACAGTGGTGGGTAAATCCGAGTATTAACCTGTTCTCGCCACTGTTTCAAGGCACGCATATTTGCCTGCGGCGTGTGCTTTTAGCACGACTCGAGTTTTCGAAATATTAACTTGCAAGTTATACGATCAGCTAGAGCTGTGCTTCTAGTTTGTGGAGAACATTTTAAATTTGATATAGACCTGAAACTCGCTGAGATATAAGCAGCAGAACAGTGGTGGGTAAATCCGAGTAAACTAACATGTAATTTTAATTTCACTTTCCGATACATAGATGATGTATTGTCGCTAAATAATCCCAAGTTTGGTGATTATTTGGATATCATATATCCTAAGGAACTTGAAATTAAGGATACTACAGAATCCGCTAATTTTTCCAACTATCTAGACCTGAGGTTGGAGATTGATAATGATTCTAACCTGTCAACTAGATTATATGACAAACGTGATGATTTCAATTTTTCCATAGTCAATTTCCCTTTTCTAAGCAGCAACATTCCTATGTCACCGGCATATGGTGTGTTTGTTTCTCAACTTATACGCTATTCCAGAGCTAGTTGCAAATATGAGGACTTTGTCTATCGAAGTGCCCAGCTAGTCTCTAAACTGCTACGACAAGGATATGTTTTACCAAGACTTATCGCTGCGTTTAAGAAATTCTATGGACGTCATCATGATCTGGTTGATAAATACAGCAAATCCATGTCTGCCATGCAACTAGATCTATTTTCATGTTAATTTTGGGGAATTCATGACGGGTGCCACTAGTGGGGCAGGAAATGCTCACTCTTTCCGGAACACCTGATTTCACCTCCTGATGGCCATTTACGGGGGTTCATGAGTTTCCCTGTCATTTTTGTTTTCTCTCACTTCGTATGCCTGATATGACTTTCTGTCCCCGGACTATGAGATTGGATAACGGACCCTGTTTTGTTTGCTCGGAATACTTGATACTGGGTATTGATTCCACGTCTATTAACCTGTTCTCGCCATTGTTTCAAGGCACGCATATTTGCCTGCGGCGTGTGCTTTTAGCACGACTTGAGTTTTCGAAATATTAACTTGCAAGTAAAACGATCAGCTAGAGCTGTGCTTCTAGTTTGTGGAGAACATTTTAAATATGATATAGACCTAAAACTCGCTGAGATATAAGCAGCAGAACAGTGGTGGGTAAATCTGAGCATCAACCCGTTCTCGCCCTAGTTTTAAGGCACGCAGATTTGCCTGCGGCGTGTGCTTTTAGCGCGACTCGAGTTTTCAAAATATTGAATTGCAAGTAGAACAATCAGTTAGAGCTGTGCTTCTGGTTTGTGGAGAACATTTTAAATTTGATATAGACCTAAAACTCGCTGAGATATAAGCAGCAGAACAGTGGTGGGTAAATCTGAGCATCAACCCGTTCTCGCCCTAGTTTTAAGGCACGCATATTTGCCTGCGGCGTGTGCTTCAAGCACGACTCGAATTTTCAAAATATTAACTTGCAAGTAATACGATCGGTTAGAGCTGTGCTTCTAGTTTGTGGAGAACATTTTAAAGTTGATATAGACCTAAAACTCGCTGAGATATAAGCAGCAGAACAGTGGTGGGTGAATCTGAGTAACCCGTTCTCGCCATAGTTTCAAGGCACGCATATTTGCCTGTGGCGTGTGCTTTTAGCACGACTCGGGTTTTCAGAATATTAAATTGCAAGTAATACAATCAGTTAGAATTGTGCTTCTATTTTGTGGAGAACGTTTTAAATTTGATATAGACCGAAAACTTGCTGAAATATAAGCAACAGAACAGTGGTGTATAAATCGGAATATCAACCCGTTCTCATCCACCATCATTTTGTGAGGCACGCATATTGCATGTGCCGTATTCTTTCACCACGACTCGAGTTTTTAACACATTAACTTGCGAATACTACAGTCAGTTAAATCTGTGCTTCTAGTTGTTGGGGAACTTTTCAAATTTAATATAGCCCGAAAATTCGCTGAGATATCAGCAACATATATAACAGTGGTGGGTAAATCAGAATATCAGTTCATCATTTTCGAGCACGCAAATTGAACGCACCTAGTGCTTCCACCACGACTTTGTTTTATGAAATATTCGCATGCAAATAATGCAGTCATTCAGATTTTTATCTGTAGTTTATGGAGCACTTTTCAGATTTGAAGTATGACAAATACTCGCCAAGATAATAAAACAGAGACAGATAGCAGTGGGGTAAATCTGATCGCCAGACTCGTGATTTGTGGTGGCGCAAATTGCACTTGTCTTGCATTCATGCTTCCACGCAAATTGCACTGGAGGTTACGAGATTGTCACATGTCCCGTCCAAAGATGTAAACATCTGATGGCGTAGTAATACAATATAGCATGTGAATGCACAGCAGCCAACTTCTTTACTCTTGAATACTTGTCGCATAACAAACATTTCCTTTGTTTTCAGACTCACTCGTGTCCATATAACATGATAAAGTCCCGTCTAGATACTATCTGGGGCTCAATACACACCCTTTACATGCAAAGCCAGGGACTCTTTTTTACCGGACTATCGGAGGTGACGAGGGACCAATGGTCCTGTACACTCACCGGATTTCAACATCACCGTCTAGGCCAATCTCTAACGGGCTGAATTCAAACAGGCTAGCTGTCCTTCAGTGATCACTCATCGTCTGTTGTTATCCAATGTGCTTGTGTCCGTTTCTCTTCTATTTCATTCAGTGATTTCATCATTTGATACTGGTGTTTGCTCATGTGGTAAAAGGAATTCACCAACAACACAGATTTACGTAGTATCTTTATTAATATTATTATTATTACTGGTCAAAAAGCACCCAGATTGTGTATAATGTCATAAACCCGGCCATCAGTATTTTTACTCCACCAACAAAATCACATCTGGCAGAAACAAAAACGCTGATTGAAAACTGAAATGATTTACGATCTGGAAACGCTAAAGAGAAGGCTCCACAAATCGACTTCTGCTTCTGGAATAAACATATTGTCAACAAAATGAAAAGACAGGCGATTGCTTCATGGTTCAGTCAATATGACGTACACGTTCACAATGGTGCACTGATGACCACGAGTCCATGACGGGGGGATACAATTATATGCTTGGAAGCATCATACAGTGATGTGTGCTACATGTACCATGTTTAGTTCCTGTAGTTCATCAGAGTTCACGAAATGCACACACAGAAATCTGTTCTTGCTATGGATATACGAATGAAAGATGAGAAAATTAGCCCAAGGGCTAAGACAGGTTGCCGGACAGTTTCGATTTTGAGCATTGCATGTGACATATGACCTTGAAATTTACCAAAGTCATCTTTGAGAAATTAAATCTCACCATCAGGTATGCTGCATATGACTTTCTATTATGTTCATAATACCAACATATATGATCTATCAACAGGTATTTTGTCTGTAGAGGGCAATTCACACATTTCCGGTCAGATGATATTTTCAAATTCAGCCTTCAAGGTCGTTTAAGGTTAGTTCAAGGTCACCAAAAGATGTGCCATATATATATTTATATTGACTTCTTATAAGATTACGCACAATCCTAACCTGTTGTGCAAGTGTTTAAGCCTCAGAGGCCAATTTACATGTTTCACATCTGACATTTAGCACTCGAGGTCAAGCTCAAATTATTCCTTAGTTGTTCCATATATGACTTTCTATATGCTCATAATGCAAACATAATCTTTATCTACAAGCATTTCATCTGTAGAGGCAAATTTGTACATTTTTTACCCCAAAATGGCTGTTTTGACCTTTCAAGATCATCGAAGGTCCAATTCAAGGTCACCACACATATCGACATACACTGATTCCTATTTGAAAGTGGCAATATCTAAGCTCTATCTTCAGGCGCTATACGAGTACAGTGGTGGCAGGTCCCATTATGAAGGAAAAAAGTTCCAAACTGCAAATTTTCAGAAAGATCTTCAGAAAACTTCAGGAAAATTCGGCCAGACTGACGGATGGAGGGACGGAGGACGGACGCCACGCCATGCCAATAGGTTATCGGACCAAAGGTTCAGTAACCTAAAACGCAGGGCTCGTTACAAATTGGCAATAGAATAGGCATAATACAGTTCCAGGCTAGGTATGCATTTTCAGAAAGAAAGGAGAGAGCTTACAGATTTTATCATGATGTATATAACATACAGGGCATACATACGATGTACATTTTCACATTATGTTTAAATGGCCTATCTGAACAGCATGACTTATATACAGATTCTATTTCGGGTGCAACACTCCAATGTCTCACGCCTGCATTCTCAATAGTATTATTTACAACTGAATACATGATGACAAAATAATTTGTTTATACACATATACATTATATATAGAAAGAGAAGCGACAATGTCATTTGCATCTTGGTGGGGTGAATACACTCGGCAGGTTCAGAACCAAATCACACTTTGTATTCTGACACCCGCCTGGCACCCCCATAAATCCCCCATAATGGAATAGTCCAGAATCAACATAGATAATACTTGGAGAAATTCAATGCAACCTGAGGGGGTAGCAGGTTGTGCAGGGCCAGCAAATTTTCACACAGACTATGTACAGAAATAATTAAATAATAATAATAATAAACCACAGGTAGAAAAGAAATGTACACCGCTGTTGTTTTTCGGCACTGCTGAAACTTTTGTATAGTGGCGGCAAAGTAATAGTCCATACAATGGATACATGAGCAGGTTACAAGTATGTTCAAATGCAAGTTTGCACACTAACTATTCGTGAATAGGTCTCCACACTTGTTATCTAACACATTCCTTCTCTGAATGAATGTAATTGAATAATCACAGCAGTATTCAATTATGCAGCTGGGAAAACTAGATTATCTCCAGACACCGAAGACCACATAGGTGTACCCCCCCCCCCCTGTCCCATAATGATCCTGTCCGGTTCTAACCAAAGTATTTTATTGTAAGAAGTAGTACCAGATACCAAAGTTTAATACCATAAACTTATCTATGCTCACCAAATAATCCAATAATCCACAAAATTTTGAAGTCAAAGTCAATATTGACCATAAAGTCAAAATAAAATAGGTCACTGTATCTTAGGAACTAACAGAAATAGATACATGACAGGCTCATTTAAATGCACATGGAGAAATGTCCTTTGGGATCTAGGGGAGCGGTCTCTAAAACCATGGTGGTCTCTCATGACAGGTAGTTTTTAACACAGGATCCACTGTATGTATAGACAAACAAGAATGTTACACTTGGACACCTTAATAACTTTCACACTTACACTTAAGGCCCATGACTTATTTCCAATTAAATTTGTTCAATTGTTGTGTGTTGTTATTATTACGGTATTATTAGCATTGTGTGACACTAAGCTGTTTCAGTCTGTAATTAAAGAATATGATTGTACTATCTGATGAATGCCAAATGAAAATCAAAACTACAACTAGTTATGCTGACAGTGCTGTATTTTATGAAGATCTTCCACAAAATTTCGAATAGCAGCAAGTTTGTTTATTGAGAAGGTATGCAGTGTCCCTAGAGAGTGAAAGTGTGCCTAAATTCAGGATATGGCAAGCCACCATTCTAATATATGTATCAAAACATACAATTAATTTGAAAGATTGTGAACGATATAAGCTCCTCAAAATGGATGATCATATTCAAGCTTTATAATTTTTGCAATATCTGACATGATTGTGCGCCATACCAAATGATGGGTGTGGCTTATGCCGAACTGATTATCATCATCAAGATGGCGACTGAGGTTTCCTAATAGACGCTGCTGGTGTAATTATTGGGTATTGTGTGCTGTTCATGCAATATTTTCAATTTTGTTTTTTCACAAGCCACGTGTCCTGAACCGACCAATAGAGTGCAACTCCAAACCATGAAGAAAAGTCTGTGGATGCGGCAGCATGATGATCGCAAATCCATAGTATCCACGGATCATTTTTTAGGGGATACAAATATGGCGTTATGTAGATTAGCTGACAAGTTTGCAACTACCAATACAGCAATTCACCTCCAACGAATGGAGAATTCCTAACCTTCAAATTTTCGTCAGAAAACGCTATGCAAAAGTTCATGTTTTTCTACAAAAAGTATATAATATGGCATAAGGTGACTGCAAAAGGTACATGTTGTAAAATAATCACGAAGGAAACTCCCAACAAAATATTGCATTGTAGCACAATTATATCTCCATATTACGCACTGCTACCTATTTATTATGTCTCTATTGAAAGTCAAATCAGTTGTTTTGTGACCATAGTAATTCAAGCACTTTTGGTATTACATCAACAATACAAAAAAAATATATGTTTGTTTGGGATTTTGTACGTTGCAGCCTAACATACAATTTTGTTGACAAAAATGTGACCATTGAAATTTGGCTACTGAGTGGAAAGCCTGATAATACAAGGAGAAGTGAAAATATAATGCTAGATAGTGTTAATGCTAAATTGTCCCATGCCGTGCCATAAACAGTTCGTAATTTTTACCATGATTGGATCATTTGTTTGAAACAATTCTACCATGAGACCTCTTTTTGGTGCCATTGGACAGTTAGGAGAATGTTGCCATGGCTACTAACAAATGAATATTGGAGTCACATGATTGACATCAAATCAACAAAGAGAAAAAAAGTCAAAAACAAAAAGATTGTTAAAAAAAATATATCACATGAGGCAAGCGATGTCGAAGCTTAAACTGTGTAGAGCACAGCACTGACTCTAGAGCAGAGCACAAGACTCCAGAGCACAGCACAGACTCTAGAGCTCAGCACAGCACCGACCCTAGAGCACTAGAGAATGGAACAGAACCTAGAGCACAGCACTGATGCTAGAAACACAGCACAGACTCTAGAGCACAGCACTGACTCTAGATTAGAGCACATACCCTAGAGCATAGCACTGGTGCTAGATCGCAACACTGACTCTAGAGCAGAGCACAAGACTCCAGAGCACAGCACAGACCCTAGAGCTCAGCACCGACCCTAGAGCACAGCACTGACTCTAGAGCAGAGCAAATACCTTAGAGCACAGCACTGACCCTAGAGCACAGCACAAACTCTAAAACACACTTCTGAAACCTGGCAGAAATCCGGTCAATTGTGACTGGTCCATAGATATGCTTTAAAAATTTATCTGAAGTGTTGAACATCATCTAAATGACAAGTACCAAATGCACTGCATTCGAACTTAGGTAATAGTATAATAGTGTAACTTGTGTAATAATGGAACGAAAGAGGAGGAACGATACAGCAATCTCCACTAATTACACCCCCTCCCCCCCCCCCACCCCACACTGCTATCAATGGACCAATCCCGACAAAAGTACATGTGTACACCAGATTGCCACCAGGTGGAGCCCTATCACAGGCGGCGACGGCGTCATTTCCTCGGGACGAACTCCCGCAGGATGTTCTTGGCCATGTCCAGGTTGTTCTCGGTGATGGCCAGGGCGCGGACGACCACCTCCCTGTCGAAGCCCTCTCGGAGCAGCTCGGTGACGTTATGATCGTTGAGACTGTCACAGCGCCCGTTGTTCTCCTTGTTGCTGTCCTGGGACTCGCGGAGACGGTCACGGCGCGCCGGGAGAGGTCCTGCCGTGATGAGGTCTGTCGACTCCGACGTCTCATCGCATCTGTCGCGAAAAGATGTGAAAAATACGTGGATGTGTGAACATACAACATATTCCTTTCATCTGGAATGAACTAAAGTTTCCTAAAATTTGAGAATATGTGATTACGGAAAAATATAGAAAAAAAATTGCATCGTTAATTGTTGATTTTTAATCATGAAAAACTGAACCAAGCATCAGCTGAGGGTCAAAATTACATACTCACCAGATTTCCAAAACCAAAGAATCTTTTTCAATCACGTGTGAATAATTATTTTGACTTTTTTCCAGAGTTTGGCGTAACCTACCGTTTAGTTTTGGACGAGGGTGCAGGGGGTGGGAAGTCGTAATCGCTGGGTACCCGGTGTAAGGCATTGTGAGGAAGTGGGCTCTCTACTGGAATACAACAAGGTACCATCATATTACTTTTATATAATCGTGGTGTTAAAATGACTGTAAAGACGGCATTGTTTGCTTGGAAAGCACTGTGTCATCTTTTCCACCTCATTGGCTGTGTTCCCCAGAAAACCACAGGTTAAAGCAATACTTGAATCATACATATGGCAGTTGGAAAGTACAAGAAACACCGATATTTATGTATTTTGTGTGTTGCTAAAGATGTGGTATGCAGAAATAAACTGGAAGCCAGTTGTATTGAAGCAATTCTGTCAGGTTATGGGCCAGATTAAAAAGCAAAGCTTAGCGAAATATATATATAAGTTTTGTGCCTAATACAGCAGAATAGTTCCCCCGTTATGTACAAAAGCTATATATGTTCATCAACACATTTATCACGAACTAACAAACACAATTTCTCACCCATGTCACAATTCCCTAAACATTTCACTGTCCAGAATCATGATAAGAAACTCATCACATTCAAACTTTCAATGCAAAAACATTTCATTGTTTTGGTCCATACAACATCAGTCTCTCAAACGTTTTACTCCAAAACTGACAGTTAATTTCTCAGACATTTCTTAACGCAGTACGCACCAGGTTTTCTGCCGGGCTGCGTCATGTTCCCGTAGAGTGGCTCGTCGGGCATATTTTCTATCAGCTTGGTTTGTCCGATCGGCGGAGGGGTGTCATACGGGACATCGTGGAGGTCCAGCAACCGCATGGAATTGGCTTTTGTGTCTGGCGGGTCCGTGGTTATAGCAGAAAGGCGTGCAGTATATGGCGAGGGGGTAGTTTGAGGGTGAGATAGATGGGGGCAAGGAAAGAGCAAATAAGCAACTTGATCCAGTAAAGACGATCTATATTAAGCGAGTTATGTACAGTTTATATAGATCTACATGATTATGAGTGAGAATCATTTTTGATTAGTTCAACATGTATATGTATTTTTTTTCATTTTGATAAGGCCTGTTATTATTAGAATGTACATACATGATAAATGAATTGTCAATTGCCATGTTGTCACATCATACAAGTTATACAGCAGAATTTGTCAGAACTGGCCAGCAGGATAATCAGACATTTAAACTTGCGTACTTGTCGGCCATAATACAGAAAACCTCATCAATACTGACCGGTGATTGGTTCAATATTAACCAGTGATTGGTTCAATATTAACCAGTGATTGGTTCAATATTAACCAGTGATTGGTTCAATATTAACCAGTGATTGGTTCAATATTGACCAGTGATTGGTTCAATATTAACCAGTGATTGGTTCAATATTAACCAGTGATTGGTTCAATATTAACCAGTGATTGGTTCAATATTGACCAGTGATTGGTTCAATATTAACCAGTGATTGGTTCAATATTAACCGGTGATTGGTTCAATATTAACCGGTGATTGGCCGGATACTGACCGGTGATTGGTTCTATAAAGACCAGTGATTGGCCTGTTACTGACCGGTGATTGGTTCTACGAGGTCCGCCGTGCGGTTCGCTTCCCGGCTGGAAGGGCGTTGTACAACATCAGGGAGTGTGTCCCAGTCTTCACTACCCTCGTCTGACGGTGGGGTGGGGGGTGGCTGTCGCCTAGCAACCAAAACATAAAACAGATATAGCACACATTTAAAGCGTAACCTTTTTGAATCTGTGAAGGGGAAAGTCACCCAAATTTATACATTGTAGAATATAATGCATGGTGTATATACAGTATGATTTATGTATGTTTAGATAGTTTAATGCAAAGTGAAAGAGAACAGGTTTTCTATTGAGAGAGCAACGATTGTTAATTTTGATGCAGTCTTGCGCAGAGAATCCAGCGAAGTAGCAAAACTGGTCCCGCAGTTCAAGATATGTTGAACCAAGTCAGAATTTTCCTTGTACGCAGTTCATAGCTTATTCTAAAAGCGGAGTGGATATTGGTGAAACGCGAAAAAAAAGAAAAAAAAACCTGCAAAAGAGTAACGGCCACAGGGTCGGTAAATATATATTGAAGCAGGGATATTTCAATGATACTATAGATAATATATATAATGCTCAGGCCAGGAGAATGTGTGAACCAAGGAGAAATAGGGGATAGATGGAGCGGTTATAATAATAGGTAAGTGCTATATATATATGATATATTTTTTCTCTATCCCGGTGCTTTCTATCTGGACCTGAGTTCTGTGGGCGGGCGGCCGTTGCTCCTAGTTACCGCGGTTACCGACCTCTGAGCCTGGGGCGAGGGGTGTGGGGAAGACGTAGGGCTAATGTGATGGCGCGGCGGTATCGGCGGTGGCATCTCGCGTCGCGTCACGTTCGGCGAGCCACTGATTGGGGACTGTTTTGGCTGGAAAGAAAATTTACGAATGTTCATTTATCGGCATTTGTTGTTTATTGACATTTGATTGTGCATATATAATTTAGTGTTGATTATTTATGGGAAAATATGAATGAATTTGCAACTAATCAACGAGACAAGTTATTATTTTCCAGACGATAATGAAGGCCAAATTGTAGCTAAAAAATATCCCAACTTAACTGATATGGATAATTCCTTACAAGTTTTGTTATAAAGTGTTGATTCAACACATACCGTATTTATTCAATTAGTTCGAACACTCTAATAATTCGAACACCAAATATTATTGAAGACAATAATTGACTCGTTTAGTTCGAACAGGCAAATTTACGATCAAAATTTCGATTGAAACAACGAACGAAATCAACTTGTCAGATGCCAAAACTGACAACTCACCAGGCGGCAGCACTACGAAATGAGTAATCAACGATATATGCGCCAGGAGGCAGTGTTTATTACCAGTATGAGCCATAGAGGTACATTATGACAGGCTTATAATGTACCTCTATGATACGAGCGAAAAGATTGAAAGTGCGGACCTCAGAGTGCCATGCGGTTTGCATGCGGTTTCCGTTTCGAGTGACTCGATTGCACATGCAATATGACTAGATTTTCTAGTATCAATGTGAGATTATAAACAACAGTCACCGGACGATTTAGCAGCCAGTTATTCGAGTTTTCTAAAAATGCTAGTTGTCTGCGGTTAACCTATCAATCGTACAGTACAAGCCCTAGTTCCAACCACTATGATGAACGGTATAGTCTGTCAACTCGCGTATGATAAATCTGGGTTTCCCTTTCGACGGACGATTTTATCGTGAATCTAATAATTCAAACATTTCAAAATTTAATTATTTTTAGCTGTTCGAACTAATTGAATAAATACGGTAATACACACAGAAATTTCAATTTCGCTAGCTAAAGTTAGTTTGCATAAATTTTACATCCTGAGTGGGGTATTGCGAATAAAAACCCATCATGATTTGGGACGGGACCACGAGGAATTTACTTACCGGGTCTGGTCGCTGTAGTAACCACTGACTAGGCTCCTGTAACCATAGCAAGAGTTAGAACATTTTTAGAACCCCGACAAGAAGAATCAACGAGATTTCACTGCATGAAATATCAGGAGAATCGTAAACTTTGAAATCACCTCAAAATTGTCGTCATCATCGTCAGGGTTACTGTTGCTAGGGGAGCTCCTGTTGTTGTTATTGTTGACTCTTGTCGTCCCTCGGGGATCAAACGGGTCAACAATGACTTGTTCCGTGCCTTTGATTTCTGTCCGACAAAACGGACAACTCTGGCCATCCGAGTCCTGTCAACAAAGAGATACATGTACTTCAATGTACAGATTGCAAACGTTAAACACAAACAACAGGTGAGCTTCACTACATGACATTATATACGTATTTGTCAATATATTTGTCAATAATAAACTACGGCCCAAGTATCAAATCCTGAGCTCTATATTTAATAAAGATTAAAAAGGTGCAAGACGGACTAAATGGTACGTTTTCAGTGGACGAGTAGTATTAAGGAACAGTGTACGGTACTTGGGCCTAAACTACTACTACTACATAGCCAGCCCCTTGAATCCCAAAATATTCATTTGAGAAAATTTTGTTCACGAAGAATTCAAATTGGGTACTGCCTACAGCTGTATATCAATGTATTAAAAGCAATCAGGCTAAACCCACGTGATGAACATCGGCCATACACCAACCTGCCACGATGTGAGACAAGGCGTACAGAGCAGGTGACCGCAGGGTTCCAAGCGAATGTCCTTGTCGTTTTCGGCACAGATCTTACACAGTTGGAAGGTGGAGCCCATTTCACAGTAGAGTTCGTACTGTTCCTGCGTGACTTTGATGTGGTCCTCTGGCGTGTCTTGTACAAGGAAACTCAGGTCCGGATTTACTGACCGTCCGTCCGGATACAGGTAACTGGGAGATTTTTCGTTAGAAGTTATAGCATGTATTTTTCTGTGGCTATTCGATTTTCATGTTTTATCACTGTACATGTACTACAGAATACTAGTATGGTATTTAATATATTTTTAACATTGGTTTCATCATCTTTTCATAAATTCAATAAATTTAACAGTTGTTCTACATGAATTGAAGGTCATATATGGTATTATTTATAAGGCTGTTCTATGACTTAAAATCCCTCCCTCTGCCCACACAGTGTCATTTGTATGGCTGTTCTATGACTTACAATCCCTCCCTCTGTCCGTCCAAGAGCGCTTGGCAGAGTGACTTGTTCTGTGGAATCGTCTGTAAGATTTGTCCATCACCCGTCACGTAACCGATCGCCCACTGGCCGAGGCGCGTACAGCTCAGTCGGAAAACATAACTGAAACAAGCAAACAAAACTCAGACTTATAAATGGAAATCGTGAAAGTATAAGTAGAATTGTACAGTGATGTTGAAAATACTCACCAATGAAAATATCGAACAAATACATTATTATATTGATACAAAACCTCGCTAACATATACAATGTTCAAAATGTTCTTTATGTATTTTGAACATGTTATTCATTATCAATTATGCTTCATTATGTGAACAAATTCATTAGACTATATACCTACTACAACTTAATAGCTTATCACAATCATGGAAAACAACGCTGAACTGCTTTACAAAAATCTCAATATGATGAATTTTTTCAAGCAATTCCTCAAAGCAAATGGAAGAACATTTACACACACTTATTTTCGGCGCAACTGGTATTCTAAAAGCCACATCCATTCCATACAAGTAAGAAACTCATGAAATCAATGTAACAAATTGTTGGAACATGTCTAACAGGTTAACCGACTCTACGAATGGCATAGCAGAACAAACGAAAAAACCCTAAAAGTTATGTGAATATAAGGGTGAACAATGTTTTGGTACAAGACAACTCTGGAGACTTTCCCTGTAAGAACCAGATGGATTTTTCCCATGAATTGACAAATTTGTACTTTTGAATCTAACTTCTCACAACTTGCTGTCTTTAGAACTAAAGCACATTTTGAGCGAGAAAAACATCCTGTAGTGATGCACGGTGTGCGTGTACTGTCAACCCATTTAAGTTCGTTAATTCTTATTTTTTTCACTTAATTTTTCAATTTTTTAAGTTGGAGATTTGTGCAAAATCTGTGAAATTGAAACATGTGCAAAAGGTAGCGAACATTATTGGGTTCACAGTATATAGTACATACCTGCCAGGTTTGTTGATATACTTGTGCAGTCTCGCTTTGACCTCGTCATATGTCAAGAACGCCACGTAGCCGGGATGTGTGACCGCGAGCAGGTTCCAGTTCCGCAACAAGTTACACCACGGCTGGAACAACCTGCCACGCACAGGGACAAAATTAATAGTGTGAGAAAATTGGTAGAATTCAGAATGGTCTCCCTCGTTAGTTTTCAGATTTCCAATTGCATTTTAATTATGGTAAACTGAGCAATCTTAAATCCTGTTCATTAATCATAGTCTCATACATAAATATGCCAAGTGATCATGGTAAAGCAGAACAGTTCCAGTTTGAGGTACCATTTCAATAAATTGAATAAAAAAACATACTAATCTCCACAGTGATCATAATAATTTACTTGCGAAACTGATGAGAGATTTCATGCTAGAACCGGTTCTCTTAGATGAAGAAATGCGTACCTTGTGAAGACGTCAAACTCGAAGCAGGAGATGTAGTCATTACATGTGAGGTCAATGGTGGACTTGAGTGCCATGGCCTCCAACGGCGAACTGATCGGATGGACTTCCGTCAGACACTGCCGGAAATCTTTCCACGGAACTGTCGTCCTGTAATACAGTACAGCAAAGACGAGTTACAGTTTGTAGAGTTATAGAACTGATCGGATGGATTTCCGTCAGACCCTGCCGGAAATCTTTCCACGGAACTGTCGTCCTGTAATACATACAGCAAATATGAGTTACAGTTTGTAGAGTTATAGAACTGATCGGATGGACTTCCATCAGACACCGCCGGAAATCTTTCCACGGAACTGTCGTCCTGTAATACAGTACAGCAAAAACGAGTTACAGTTTGTAGAGTTATAGAACTGATCGGATGGATTTCCGTCAGACCCTGCCGGAAATCTTTCCACGGAACTGTCGTCCTGTAATACATACAGCAAATATGAGTTACAGTTTGTAGAGTTATAGAACTGATCGGGTGGATTTCCGTCAGACACCGCCGGAAATCTTTCCAAGGAACTGCCGTCCTGTAATACAGGACAGCAAAAACGAGTTACAGTTTGTAGAGTTATAGAACTGATCGGATCGACTTCAGGAAGATATTGCATCTTACATATATACTGGTATGTTCCACTATACTGCTCTTTAAACATATCCTGAAAAGATTTTCATGAGATATTTCTGTCATAAAATATTTCATTGTAAAAGTCATCTATGTTGGGAAAGCAATATTCCCATCTTATGTCAATGGTAGTATAATTTTTCTTCAGTATAGGACAAACATATCCCAATAATATCTCGAGAAACCTGCATGTTTTGCTACAGAAAAGAGAGATTTGTTTCACGAAATGCAATAATCATGGATAATGACGGTGATCATTCAATACAGTAAATACATAGTAGACATTTTCTTCACAGTTTTCAATAAATACTAGTACCCGGGACGGGTCATTGTATTCATATGAACACTAAGAACAAGAAGGCAGACTTCCTGTCTAGTCTATCAGTTAATTTGCATACAGAGTCAAAATGTTTATAGCCACAGATTTTAGAATGTTACAAGCAAACTCCAAGATGTGACACAATAAATTTTCAATCTATATCTGGCTTGTAGATATTAGATTCAGTGACAAAACAAAATCTATTCAACCATTTTCAGGCAGCAGTGTTGGGGTCTATTTTCAAAACATGAAATGCCAGAGACAGAAGATTGAAATATCAGATTTGCTTTCAGTAGCAGTTAATCCACTATACTGTATTTTTACTCTCAATTTATTAAAATTCACAAAAACAAATAAACGAGGATTTCTGCCTCATAGAGCAAAAGCTTGGATAGAAACACGAGGGAAAAAACCTCGGAATGTCGTCGGTTTTTTTCTGCTCTTTCCAGACACAAAGCAAAATGCAAGAGACAACAGACGCGTAATTATGCAAATGTTTCGCCTACCTACGGTCACCTAGATCCCACTGGCGAGATTTTATACTGATGAAATGCAGATACTAGTAGAATCAGCTGGGATAAAAAAAAAACGCGTGTCCAGTTGGGAATTGATTTGTTGAGATTTTTTTTTTAATTAAATGTTTTATTATTTCTAGTGTATACAACAATGTCATGTAATCCTGACATTATTAGATTACATTACAGGTTGGTTATTTAAAACGAAAATATCATTTGATTATGGTTTTTGTTAGCCTATTACGTTGGAAATGAGACTTATACATGTACAGGAAATTATGTCAAAACAGATGTAACTAAACTAGCTCATATCTGTGGCTTGCTGTTCCCATACAATATATACCGGTATATAATTATGTTTGGTAATGTGGTTATGTGGCTAATAATATATATTTACAAGGTAGAGTAAAATACATGTACATGTATGTACCTGTAACAAGTTGTACCCCCAGGCATGGTTATGTGGTTATATGGTTATATACAATGGTTGGTCAATGGTATCAGGGTGAACACAACGGAGTATGTTTGAGTGTGCAGTTGATTGTTTGAGTGTGTTTGAGTATGTTTGAGTGTGCAGTTCACTGTTTGCGAAGTTTATTACAAACACTTGAAATACCACATATTATGTACTATTAAGGGATTTTTTTTCAGGTATTTTGTTTTACAAAAGTTTCGATACGTTTCTTTCCTTTGTAGCAAATCTTTCTGTCCTAAAACACGAATTTGCCCCCGCAAGAACAAATGATGCAACTGTTAACTCACATAACACTCTACTTGTCGACTGATTTTTGTGAGACACAATGGCTACAGTACACAAAGCAATGAAACAACACACAAACAATGCATGGACAACATTTTTAGCATTACAAGAAAACCTTGACGAAAAATTGTGATGTAATTGTGTGTGTGTGTGGGAGGGGGGGGGGGGGAGGGGGGGGGGGGGGTTGGACGAGTGGTTTCAGTATTTACTGTACATGTACTTTATAGGTGAAAAAAAATTTTTCAAAAAGACGAGCACACTGAAACATTGGCATATTTGGGTCACTTTGCACAATAATAATACCATATACGTTATGTATGCGGTTGAAATCAGTGTGCGGCCTGCTCTAGTTATTTACATGTAAATGCTACAAGTATACTAGTATTTGTGTAGTTACTTTTTTTCCACCCAAATTCCTGGATATATGTTACAAAAGCAGTACGATTGCTTCAACAGTGGTAATTGTCTAGACAGGACATAACGCAGATATTTTTTTCTCCAGCCCTGTAAGCGGCGAAATTAGAATCGCCGATGTCAATGTGTCATGGAGGCCTATGATAATTGAACCCAAATATATTGGACGAGGGCACACGGAGGAACCGATTTTGCTAACCGTGCAATTTTTGCAGATTGCCACTAGGCAACAGTCGAGAGGGGGTGGGGGAAGGGGGAGGAGAGAAAAAATCTATGCGTAAAACCCAAACATTGCGTCGTGTTGTCATTGTGACTCAGTGATTACATCACCATGGCAACCAGTCAATATAATCGCTATGATTCACACTTGCGGAGGGAGTTTTCACTCCGGTCTCCCAGATGAGCCGGGCACGATTGCACATTTTGCAACGTCCGCAGAGTCGAGTTTCCATGAGATATTATTTACCTTGATCGTAACTTATATTGATGCGTCTTTTTTCATACCATTACGAGATAGTACAAAGTTCCCTACGTTTTACCCAAAACGTGCAGATATGACATCGTTTTTTTTTCTCCATGTCAATGCCACTAATGTTAACCGAGAAGTTGATGATGAACCCTGCTCCAGCCCCGCAACATGAAATGTAACATGCAGCCAAGGTGTAAAATGTACGGCAAATTGCAATTTATGACAAGGCAATAAGCACATACTAAAAACGAGTACATTTATTTCATTAGCGACCATCCTCGGAACATTGGTTCTTCATGATTTGCACATGTATAAATAGTTTTCATTTTTGTTTACTGTTGTTGTTGTTTTCGTTTACACTTGCAACGATAGAATTTCACATTCAAGCTCCCAGACTTTTACATTTCCCCAACATATTAAAATTTTGCACATGCGCACAAGTGAACCAGATGTGCGGTTAAGCCGCTGGTATTTCCGCGGTTTTCCAGTGCAAAATCATTGTAGATGGATTAAAGGTTAATACAGCGAAGGGCCTTGCAAGACCGATCCCGCGAAACAATATTCCGGAGGGTCTGGCACTGGCAGTGTTTTACCAACTTTAAAGGCCGTTACTTCTTTTCTTTCCATTCCAAGGGCGAACATACTCATTGCGTTTGCCATGTGTGCAGGGCACGACGAAATAACGATCAGCGTTTTAACACAGTCTGTATGATATATATTTTTCTTTGAACATGTTGAAGTACCCGTAAAAAAGGCCGTGTGGAGGAAGGGGGAGTCTGATTTGCCAACCTATCAGTAGAACTTCAATGTATTTGTTTTGTGCATTATACACTTAAACATGTTAAAGACAGCCTGCAAAAGAAAATTGAAGGGCGGATTTTTTCTGATTTACAACAATTCATGCCATTAAACGTGAATGGCTGTAGATCTGCTACATGTAATGCTGAAGTGCATATGATGGCTGTTAAATTCTTCACAATGCATCAGAGCTCTACTTTTTCCAACTTCCTTATTGCCACATGGTTCCAAAGACTACAACACGTACAAACATATATCTTTCAATCTATGTATAAAAAAGCCAAATGGGGTACTTGAGAGCATTATATTATATCCGAACGGTAACTTCCTCCTTGACAGAACGAAATACATTCAACATGTGAAATAATATTTTTTACGTAATACATATCTCTGGAAATTGTCAAGACAAAAAGCAACATGACTCTAGCATTCACAGTATGACTCGATTTGAAATTACATGCTCGAAAAAGTGCAGTTTTTTTTTACATTATCTTCATCTGAGCACGGAAGACCAGAATTGATTACAGACATAGAATCAATGTGCGAAACTCAATATTTAATATATTGCCAGAAATAGATTGCAAATTATAAATATTTTCTGATCAGTTACGTGTATACATACTACAGGAAGTCACGACACTGTTGCCATGCCAACACCAGTCCACAGGCGCCTACAACTTTGCACTTTCCGATACTTTTACACTACTTCTATCCGAACGCTTCCAAACTAATTGGGACCAGAACAGAACGTCGTACACCTGCGAATTGAGGAAGACGCAAAAAAAAACGAAAACATTGTTTCAGTCCATACAATGTTGTACATCACTAGCTGTTTCACCCATCCGTCGACCATCGGCCATCGGCAGGGAATTTTCTTCAGCAAACTTTTGTTCACCTACAGGTAACTTAGGAAACAGGAAATAATCGGCAGGCCACGAGGCTCGATAGCTACACCTTGAAACTGAAAAGCCCGGAAGTGTCTTCTCCAGCATTTCCTATGGATCTGCTCGCGGACGGTTTTTTTTTTTTGGCAGAGTTTTTTTTCGGCGAAAATTTTTTCTGGAAACCGGGACAAGGGAACCAATGGGAACTGAAGTTTTTAGAGTAGGGACACATGTATGTTTTGAGGGTCTGACATTTTACTTTGTGTTTATATATCATAGAACAACGACACTTAGATATTGAAATTTCTATGGACATTCATCATCCTGCCTGTAGTGTTGTATGAAAATGACATAATAAGTTTAATTTATGTGCGGCACAATAATTAAAATTGATATTATAATTTATGGCCTTCAACTATTGAATTACCAAACGAGTTAGCTCATAAACTATAAATGCTTATACATGTAGGTGTCCATTTTCATGTCAAACATTGGGTAATCATTTTAATTACATTGAATTATTGTATGGTTATATTCCCATTTTATACCCATTATTACGATTATACAGTTATCATGTAATGTGCATGCATTAATCATGTTAATTGCAGAATATATTGCATAAAAAGTACAAATTACAAAATGTGGAAATACACGTACAGAATGCTGAGCATTAATTATTCAATTATGAATCTCTCTCTATACAAAGAACATTTTTATTTTTTATCTTTCAATCACTTTTTCCTCAATTTACATGATTTACAACAAAGCTATCACATGTCAAATTCAAAGACAATGACCTTCCGACAAAAACTAATCGGCTGAGATGGTGTATTTTAATGACTGGCCTCCATTTATAGAGAAGTGATGACATGAAAATCATACAGAGTGGCGCAAAAACGCATCAATAACGCTTGGAACAAGCCCACGGTAAATACACGCAGCACACGGCATGCTCAGATAGAGTATTATATGATATAGCTCTCCAATTTGCCCACCTACATTATTTCGTCGTGCATTAATAACTTGACATTTTCACGAGATCGTGTCCCCGCTGTTCACTTGCGGACAGGAAGGTGGGTGGCTCGTGGGTGTCTAGCTATCATTTCGCACATTGTCGGCGACAAATAAACGCCCGTTTCAGATGTTTTACCTGGTCAGTGCGTGAAGCAAGGCAATGATATTTAAACGGCAAATTTGTAAAGACTCGAGCAAGGAAGAGAGAGAGCACGCATGCATGATTAGATAGTGGTTATCAGGGAATTTTCTTTCATGAGACATCGCCAAACATACAAATATATATGTTGATCGTATATCACCATGTACTAGTACACAGGCTCAATCAAACGCATGCAGGCAAATATCATATAAATTACGGTGCATGTATGTACTGTCAGAAAAAAAAAAGTATGAAGGTTCTGGGCCGAAGTACCTCCCACCCCAGATCGTTTCCGGACTGGTTTGTTATTACTGGAACGTTTGATACCAGATGTATATTGAGCGGTCATTTCCTGTATCCTGCTTGAATACAATGTCATACAAGGGACATGAAGGTTAGAAATCGCAGTGAATTACTCTATTCCGTATGTTGTGTGTTTGATAGGAACGACAATTCCAGCAGATGCAGAGATAAGATTGTTTTTGAGTAATTAGTTAAATCAGCTCTTATAATATCTCTGTAATCGCGATTATTAATTAAAAATATTATTCAGTATATGCACATCAATCAATCGGTATAGGTTCCAATACAATGTACAATGGTAAATCTTTGAAGCGAGTGTATAAAACATAATTCAATGAATGTACATTACGGTCCAAGATCGGCATGATATTCCATTATATAGTATCAGGGGCGGATCTGGGGGGTTTGTTTTTGAGCTTGACAAAGCTAATGAGCCATTTTATAGCATATTTAGAGGGGTTCTTTGGGGGGGTTCTTTTTTTTCAAGGGTAAAGTTCATTCCACTTTTAAGCCCTCGAGCCAATGTTCCAGCCCACCCACCCCCCCCCCCCCCCTCCACCCCTAATATATTATGCCTGGTAAAGCCCCAAATAAAGTGCAGAAAAAGTGGTGAAATAAGACCTCAGTTCTGTTTAGAGATGAAAGGTATTAGCCTAGGGTCAACAACCATTTTATATTACATGTAAAAGGTGACATGTAAAAGTCCACATCACATGCCAAATACATTGTTGCTAGTTCAACTGAGCTAATGAGTGCCACCGTCTTTCTGTCATGTCTATAGATATACACTAGTGCAGGTAAAGTTTTGCTGACATCTGTGTACTGTTTCAACGATATAGTGTACTTCGCTAAGCCCACCTATAGTCCCGGAAACTGGTTCTGTTTACGCTGGCTTGTCTGGGAAAAATAACCCAGGGTTTCAATCATGCACTAGGAATCCATCCACCCCCCCCCCCCCTCACCATATCCCCACTTATCTCTGTACTGAACTGGAATGCACAGTTCCATTTGGAAAAGTCCAATATCTATGTCAAAAAGTTAGGAAAGCAGTTTTTCTGGGATAGCGATGAAATTAGTCAGTTACACTAGAATTTGGCAACTCTGGACGGTAGACTACTAGTTACGAGAGTAGGGTAACCATGGATGCATCGTTGGGGAGAGGAGGGGGGGGGGGGCAGGTATCACCCTCGATAAAACCAGGTGTATTGTCTACAGACAGACGGCGGCCGAGCGATGAAGATTATCACGGCTAGTTTCAGTAGATACAAATGAGATATCGTGAGTTCAACCAGTACACGACTGGTACACGGGTCTTGTCTCTTCTGTGTTTTGATCGTGTGCGCCGCCGTTTATACCATAGGTACAACCGACCAATCTAGGCTGTTACTAATTACCGGCACCATGATTACAGGTTTGATGGAGGTGATCAACATTTCGTCAAAATTGGGGATAGATTGTTCCTTTTAACAAATGACTGGACAGATTGTGGAAATTTATTTGTTCTCGAAAATCCAACCACATGCACATGCGATGGATGCATGCGCCATGCGTTGTTTCGATCATGACTGGGTTTATTAGGAAACACAGACTGACTGGTGTGCATGTAAACTATATAACCACATGGAAAGCCGGATTTCCAAGAAAATTTCACACCTGTTGGAAATGCTAATGAAATGCACCTAGTATTCCTGCTGGAAGAAAACAACATTGACTCGGTTTTAAAAGGGTAAATTGTAGATCATTTAAGCTGTTCAACGCAAACCAATATTGGGACACACTGACACAATTCAAGATCTACAACAAAAAAATATCTTCTGTTTTATGGGGACAAATTGTAAGCTTTCCCTCACCATATTTTGTGTGTTTCAACTTATAATATACTAGTATATGTCAAAATCAGTAATTTTACTTGATCATAATTGATTAATTTGCCTTAAAAAAGACTTCATCTAAGAAAGTTAATCCTAAATTATAAGCCCACAGCCCACATTTATATACAATGCGAAAACAAGCTTGAACTTTTAATAGCAAACGCCGCATTTTGAACACTTGAAAGCAAACAGCAAAAACACGATCATTTTCCCAAGTGATGCCCAGGCCTCTGTCGGAACTATGTTATACATAGAACGCTATCATAATGCCCTGATAAACTTTTTAACACTGCGTTCTTCCACTGAACTCGGCATCCGCGCTATTTCGCATTTTTTGGGTTTGTTCGAAATGAGTAACCCACTATTTTACACTCGAGTCAAACTCTTTACCATAGAGTTTCGAAATCAGTCATCTACAGAATAACTATATATACAATTTCATTTCAGTGTTCAGAACAAATAATATCAGTCATGGAATTACATTTTATAGAGAGAATTTGTACAGTGAACAGCAAAGAATTCGTGTATTTCAAAATTGATATATAAAATTGTTAGAATTTTATGATTTATATGAACAGATGATGTGGTATTCAATATTATAAACATTTACTGTACATGTAGCTGATTTCACATCAGTAAGTACTATGTTATAAATGTGCGAAAACAAACTACATGTACTACAATTACTTCATACATATATATCAAAATCATCACTTCATATTCATGATATTAATTTGTCATTTAAATCACAACTCTTGGGCATATGACATTTATTATTCACACTAAATACTAAATCAGAAAATATAAGAATTGTACAACAATCATATGCATGGATATCAGGCGATCAGCTTGACCATGTATGCGTGGCGAAGTGAACACACTGACGCTGGCCGCAGGCTGCCCATGCAGGCGACGGGCCAACAAGCTGAGGTGGTGCCCCCAAGTAGAGATTAAATTACAGTTTCCTGAAACTTACATAATATTTATATATCCAGTGTGAAGTGTGCCCACATGACTCAGTCTCATTGAGTAGGCACAGGTACAGAAAAAATATCGAGAATGAATATCACATCTGTGCTAGTCGTAATCATGATGTCATCTGTAATTTTAGTACTCTGCAATCAATAATATCTGAAAGATCAATTTTATATATACTGTTTCAAAATTTAACTCCCCACGCTAAATCATCAACAGATCGTGAATGTCTACTCTACGTAGATTTTATCAATCGTTACATGTCTACACGGGGTAATATGCCAGTCATTAAACATGTCGAACATCTTGGAAATTAGTTTATTGAACGTGTAATTTTCTAGAAATGATCAAGCCACTTCGAAACTAAAGACACTTATTCGTTAATGTACGAGTGTAATTTACATATCCAGGGACTTGAAATTTTAGCAATTTTTTTTCTAATCTACTGTAAACCCATTTAAGTTCGCTCCCATTAAAGTTCGCGTTTTTGGAATATTGACTGTTCGCTAACCATCTAAGTTCGTGTTTTGTTTATTTTTACATCAATTTCAATGGAACTTTTAAAGTTTGCGATCCATTAAAGTTCGCTATTTTGTTAAAACCGCGAAATCCGTGAAATAAAAGGGTAGCGAACATTAACGGGTTTACAGTATATATACATGCTATGCTATTTATATACAGGCACACACCCTGATAGCAGTATATTTATTACTAGAATGTCCCGAGTTTATGTACTGTATGTGTAACCCATTGCCTGGATCTGTGTGGATAGAAAGTTCATAATATCATTGAAAATTTTTTCGAAATCGGGGAATTAATTAATGAACACAGATAAGGTCATATTTCTTACATATAATTAGCCATATCATGCTCACGATCAGATAACTAATAAAGACATCCATCATCCAACCAGGAAGTTGAATATACATGACCACATTATATGAACATTTGCCCAGCGTCTGAGGAATTACCAGTACCGTGTTAGGGCACGTGTCCTGATAGTAGCACTCCCCCTCTTTTCCCCAAAAAATGTTTGATTTTTGTAACCTTGTAATTCACTTCATATCTTTCTAATAAAATCTTGCCGTGCTACTAATGAGACCAATACAGTAGACCAAAGGTTAGCATCAAACAACATTACAGGTGGTCAACCAGCCATGTATCCTTACAATGAATGACCAATTTAAATCACACTGAAAAATATAGATACATACATACATACATGGTATAATATTCGGAGTATTCACTCACAGAATAATATTCACAAACATGGCAGAGTACTGTGTATTGAATCCAATCAATCAACTGTACTGAAAGAAAAGAATGAATATTTCTGTTCGATATGAAGAAAAAAATGAATGCCAAGACCTTGTAAAGGTCATTGTAAATTTAATTTGAACAGGAGTCACGATTGTTCATGGACAGTGAGAGCATATTCAACTAAGTTTGCCAAATACGGGGGTCGCCAACGTTAACCATTGACTGGTGCTCATGGTCTAGCAGTTTGTCTGGGTTTTATTCGATTTAACCTGCCATCCTCACTGGTAAAATATTCCAAAAAATTTATTTCAAATGAAAATCTACCAAAATAAATGTCATATTTTGTGGTCCTGTAAAAACTCATTCGGTCCCGTAAAAGTTGAAATTTGATCAGATTGAAGGTGTAAAATCTTACAGATTTGTAGTGATGGGCCGATGATAGCTTAATAAAATTGATGATCGGCTGAAAACAAACTGATTATTGATGATCGATTATGAAATACAATAATCGATTATCGGGAGTGATATGTTTTCTCAACATGGTCCATAATGAGTATAAACCGGACAAACATGTCATATGAGAAAGTAGCATACCTGTACTAACAACAATAAACCGATTATAATCGATGATCGGTTGGTTCAGCTAACTGATTATGAATATGAACCAATGAAGGCGATGATCAATCATGAAATTCAAACTGATTCCCATCACTAGAGAATTGGCGACCCTGCTATATACTGGCTTGGACTGGATAAACTCACTTCAGTGTGCTACATGCATGTACACACAAAGTTTTGACTTCTGTGAACACTGGTGATAAAAGCTATTATGTGTTTCACAGTACATTGTACCAGTATTTAGTGAAATGTGCAACTAAATGAGCGACATCAATTCGAAACTGCCATCGCGTAAAATACTCACTTGTCTGGAAAAGATTTCCTCCACCATTCTGCAGCGTCGCTTTTCGTTATCCGAAATCCGTCACCAATGAATGTCCCGCTCGGGAAAAGCGCTTTTAATTCTGCCAACATATGCGAGAAGACCAGCGACAGCTTGGTCAAGTTACGGCGGTAATGTGACGCTTCAACGTACATCTTCTCTTTACCGTCTTTAAAAAGCTTGATTGTCTTTTTACATTTATTCTGGAGATTATCGAGAAAGATACGGAAATATTCATTCTCGTTCAGATTGTGCAGCCGATCTTCATACTTAGAGTGAATGAATTTTAAGTGCTGGTATGTGTCAGGCAATATATCCAGTACATAAGGGGGCGAGTTTTTCAAGTTCATTTTGTGATTTTGACAGAGTTTGACAACCTTGTCCATCAGTTTCCATGAACGCTCAATCGAGCGCTCGATCACTATTTTTCCTGGATTAACGGTATCTTGGATCATTCCTTGTAGTCTGCTAAATAATCCACCCAGATTTCGGTTGGAGGGAGCCGAGCTACCACGAACACTTCTGCCGTGTCCACTCGCGATTCCTCCACCACCCGTCGCCATTTTGGACAAGTCTCTTCCTTGTGTTTGACAGTTTCGGCCGCTTGGGGCGCTGCACGCCTACACAGTTTATCAGCACTGTCGAGACCCTAGCTGACGTAATGTGCAATGCTTTTGTTAGATCCCAGGTCAGCTGATATATAGGTTAGCTGTACTAATTGGCGTGTTCTGAATTTATTGTTTTGCAATTCATGCCTTGCAAGCCTGGAACAATGTCTAAAAAAAATTGTGTTAAGCATACTGTGTATTGTAAGTATTGATTTAATCAAGATATGTCAAGTTATAAAAATATCAAATTAAAAAAAAACATAGTTCGTGGTATGATAGTTCGATTTATTATACCTCATGTTAGAATCGTCGCCAGTGATTGGTTAATCAGTCATGAAAGAAAACGCATGTTCCTGGTCAAACGTAGCAACGTCCCTAGTAGCGGGGAACATTGTCTTGCCATGAAACATTACCAAAAATTGTTTACCGCTGCGGTCGAAGACTTCCGAAGATTGCCGATGTGGATGTGTACAACGTCACAATAAAATCAGTGACATTCAGCATAATAAAATAAATGGTGACTGGTTTGTAGGGAAACCTGCCGATATGTTCCCCTTCGAAGGCAATGTTCTCGGGGGAAGATTTTGCCATGTTCCACTCCAAACCAGTCATCATTTATATAATGGGTGATAATACTCCAAAAAATCTCTGATTCCATGAACAGTAACTTTCGGGGGTTTTTCTTTGCAATTTAGAAATTTTTGCCAACATTTAGTACATGCAAGGGGCTTTACTGTATGCTGAAATTGAATCACAATATCCCATGCCAAGGGTTATAAGAATGGAAACTGTCTGACTGAGAGTGAGCTCTACTCCAATAGAGCCACATTGACACCACCCACTATATGCCAAGTTGCCAAGACTATCATGTATTCACATTAACAACGGTTATAAAGCCTTGTAGTAGCTTGAGAATACATTTAATGGCAGGCTGACCGTGCTGCATTTGCAGTGGCACATGCCACTATAAAGTGGTGTGCCACACTGACAGGACATGATCACACCCGGCACCATCGTTGCCAGGTAGTATGTAGTATGTCCGTAAGACCGGACTGCCACACACATGGTTAGTACTGCATATGTATGTCGCCCATTGTAACTAGAGTCAAGAGGAAAAGGAAGGTTCCTTGCACATGGTTCAGTCCGTCAATGGTCTACACGGAGGTAGTCTCTTCAAATGTTATAAAGAAGAGCGAAGCCACATCCTCCATTATCTGCCTCAGACCACCCAAGTTGCCCTGAATTGGACGGAGATACCGTCCTCACATCTATTTGCCTCAGAAATCATCTAGCTATAGGATAAAACCCTAATCTGAGGCTTTATAAGCCATAGGCTGAGGCCAGATGAGATGGCAATGGCTAAGTGCTGCCTTTGACACAACTCATATATTTACAGGCTGTTTTTTCCTCTAGTAACTCGTCCGTGAGTATTACTAAAATGAAGCAGTATACAAGGAAATATGACAACGGACATGTCCATTTTTACCACATAAAGCTCCACGATAATGCTCCTCGATGTGGGATTGTAACATTCGGATAGTAAAACTGGATTAAGAAGCAGGTACATTGCTTGCATGCTGTCAATAATGTATTGTAACAATTGACGCCCACAGCGCACAGGGTCCACGCGACAGGCGTTGTAATTACTAGAATGACAATCATTTAACAGTCCGTCCAGACGAATCCGGCCGTCATGCATTACATCATAACATCATAGACATACAAAATACATTATACATCAGTTATGGTAATGTAGCCGTATGTGGAGCCTGAGATCCCATGCGCACGTGGGCAGAACTCGCGCACGTGGGCATGTTGCTGGCCGGCCTCCCCGACGGTACTGCCGCATGGATAGAACCCTGGACAGCCCGACGATCTGCCAGAGCCTGTGTCGCACCATCCCAGGGCCAGAGACCGGTGATCACAGGGACTAGTCCCGAATCAGCACGATCCCCCTCTTGGGCCCCCAATGAGAATCATCCCTGAGGCCTTACGGGCCCCCTAGCAGAAAAAGGACGAGGAGCTCATGGCCGAGCTCACCTGTTGTCCTCTCGCTTTGCTAGCTCTGAGACAACTCTGAACACACAAAGCGTGGCCCCAGTATTCATACCAGAGCCGAGAGCATGAGAGATGACGTAAGACTATTGTTACAGTATAGTGGTTAGAGAGAAGGATGGTGAGTCGCCATGACAACTCACGAGCTTCAAACAGAAGCAGCCAAAACAAGAATAGTGTTAATAATGAAACTCCTGCCGCGATCTTTGGGCAAAATCGCCACAGTATCATGATCTATAACTGGAAATATCAATTATTCATACGTTATTCATATGACAGATTGCATCGTGGTGTGAGCTGCTATCAACAAGGTACATGTAACAGTAAACAGGCAAGTATAAACCAATCGATTGCATTACAGTATAAACCAAATTAGCATTCTGTGCCTTTCTTCATTAACTTGTGTGCTTTAAACCGGAATAAAAACTGACTTCAATTTCTTGCTTAAATTGCAACTCCTTATAAAGAAGGTGATTTATATAACACAGAATACCTTGTAAATCCACCAGTGGAAATAGCAACAACTTGCCTCCTTATACGATCTATTATATTGACAAGTAAATGGGTTTTTTATCGTGCATTACATGTACAAAAAAACGAGAACGTTCTGTTCAAAATTGTAAATATATGCTGAATATACACCATAAGCTACATTTTGAAGGCCAAACGAAACATTTATTTTATGCCCAGGTAATGGTGTTTTCCATTTTGCCCTATACACAATGGGTATGTTCAAATTGAATACATGCTACATAACAAACACACTATATGCTACAGTCGAAAAGGAGAAGATGAACATTAGCGGTTTTATATTCCAGTATATATCCCAGGAGATGCAATCTGGAGGTTTTTGAAATACTCCCTTTACATATTTGGATAAGTGGACTATCACAGAAATATCAAAATTTCTGGGATATCCAAAATACTGCTTTCATTGGAACATTCTAAGAGCTCAGGGGTTGATCATTATGTGAAGTTTGGCGACCCCACAATAAAGAGTTATACCCCATTACTGGAGTGTCACCGAATGTCTTTTAAATCCGCCCGCACTGCAGCACCATAACCATAGTGTCACTACTCGTGCAGCCCGACCTCATCATAATCCTACAGTGCTTTCCCCTTTCGGAGAGACCTCGTCCCCGAGGCCAGCTATATCCCATTGTCGGAACAGATCACCCTGGTCATCAGGGATGTGGAACCTGATATTTACATACATGGCTGTGATGTGAGTCAACCGCGGGGGCCTACCCCAAGACCAATGCTGAGAGAACCCAGTGGTTTGAAAGGTACGGCACCTATGTAAAGTTCAGTGAACTCACATTCGGCAAGGTCACGTCTCTGCAGAGGTCACTTTTTCACGCAGTCACATGACAGGAGCAGGCATCCTCGTCTCCGCTGCTATGAGTCTGATCGTGTGAAGGTCACGCCTCTGCCTCTCTGCAAAGGTCTTTTTTGCCGAGTCACTTGACAGGAGCAGGGATCCAGTGCCAGGGTGCCAGGTTTCTGGCCAAGGCCCTCTGGGGCACCCCTCTGTCATCACTTGTATAAACTGGTGCACGTTTACCAGTACCAAACTTCCCTAGTCCACGGCTGTAGAGTCAGCATCACATGCAGGTGTCTCCACACGTCTATGTACACTTCCCTCAGCTCCGTGGATACAGAGTCAACATCAATTGTGGAACTTCGTGTCTCTGCATGTCTTTGCAGACTTCCTTTAGCTCCCCCCACAGCTTGCTGTGTGTTGTAACGCAAGTTGGTCGGGTTCACGAAATTTTAAGGCTGAGAGCTGGATCCATGACTCTTGGCTCTGCATGCAGAGGTCATTTCATGTAGAAACAGTTAGATTCTGAGTACAGCCCTTGCCTGCTCCAGAGGAAGCAGAACCATCTCAGGGCGAACATCCATCCTCTTGGAAATATTGTATATACTGAGCACTACCATTCTTTTTCATGATCTTGGAATGCAGATGGTCGATTGGAAATAATCCACCGCTTGGAGCGGCAAGCTAGTGCTCTCTCACCTCCGCAAGCACAAGGACAGTCTCTGCAAGTACATGTACAGTCTTCGCAGTGGCTATGTGTGGTTTCACGTGGGCAGTTCGTCACACCTCTAACTAATCCATCATCATTTCTTATTAGAGGTATTGATGAGTGTATCCACATTCAAAACTAACATTAACAATGTAGCTTATTTCAACGATATTTGTATTCCCTTTGAATATTGTCTAGGGTCAGCAGATTTCATTTTAGCCCATTTTGTTGCCAGTACGATAACTGAGTTTCAAAAGTATGTGCAAAGTTCCAGAATATCTTTTTCAGAAATATGTGAAAACAAACTTTTTCACATTTTGATCAGCATCCGAGATATGATTAGAGGTAGTTTATGAGACTGTATTCAACTTCAGATTTTTTTATCTAAGTTTTCAGATGATAGATTAAGAAATGTGGGCAATAGTTTTCCCCTATTGATTTTAGAAGTCAATTTACACTGAATGACATTATCCTTGTGGCCTCATGGAGCGATACGCTAGTCCTACATATTCTATTTTTTAATAGAGTCGTGGCCACAGACAACATGCTTAAAGGGCCACATGAATATGAATAATGTCTAAAACGGCTTCTGTACATACTAAGAAATCAATATATATACTATTTTGATATGACCTGGGCGGTTTGAAGATTTTCTCGCCCAACTGCTCTGTAGTAATCGATATTGGAATACATGCACGTGGCGTTGTTTACATCCTCATTGCTTATGGATGTGACGTCACAACGTGAGCCATGCCCAGATACCACCATACGTACAATTACGTAAATTGCGGGGCATTGCAGTTTTTCTATGGTGTTGATATTCACGTTGTGACGTCACAGCCTCTTGGGATAGAAAAAGAACTGCCGCCTTCCGGATTAGTCGATTTTTCAAGCTGATCGCTCGATAAATGGATAGTTTCCTAAGATATTGTAAAGTTATTGACTATCGTCCACTCTTCGGGATCCTCGAGGATAGTCCTCTCACCGCGAGTCCTTGCGGACGCGCATCCGCTATTCCGGATCCTTGCGGCGGCGCCGCTCACCGGAGGTCACTGCGGACACGGTAACCACTCTAGCATTTACGGTATCCAGGTAACAGCCCACCCGACACGCCCAGGCCTACGGACACCGTTCAGAAACTGGTTCATCACCACGGTGTTAACTGGAGGGGCCTGGCGAGCCGCGGTCTGCCTCGGGGACGGAACCCCGTACAGTCCGACGTGCTGGCCAGAGCCTATGTCACACTGTCCCGGGAAGGGAGAGAACTGGCGATCCACAGGGCTTGCGCCCCCGAGTCAGCAACTTGTCTCTCCCAGCCCGGGCCCCCCCCCCTATGGAAATCGTCCCCAGGGCTCTAAGAGCCCACTACTCGCGACCAGGGAACTCAAAGCTCATGGCGAGCTTCGAGTGCAGCCTGTCACCCGACCTTGGACAATCTCCTCGACCGAGTCGCCTCCAGTGTATATAATACACCAGAAACTAGAGGCTGCACGCGAAGTGTAATCAAACCATTGTTATAGTTTACTGGATAACGTAAATTACAATGCGTCGCCATAGCAACGCCCGCTCGAACGGAGCGTGTCAAAACAAGGCCAAGACAGAAAAGGCCACATAAATGGCATGTAGTTTTACAATCACCTGCCGCGATTTTAGGGCAAAATCGCCACAATATATTGGTGATATGCCAACATAATATATCGCAAGCAACAGACAAATGCCTACTTGTGATTAAGTGACATTTTGGACTATCGGATTGAGTCTGTCTACATGTAGACAGGCGCCGCCATCGTCACAGTATTGGTTATGAGGAACAGCAAAGCAGTTTGAGGGTGTCAATCATTTCTATTTCCCCCCTTATAATTGTCACTTTGTGATATTCCCTAGGGAACGTCACTCAATAAACAGTTACGGTAGTCGTGGCCATGGCAGTGATGTAAGCTCTACTCATCACGAAAATCGCGACAGGAAACACAAAGTCGCAATATCGAAGTTGATATTATCCGGTGAGTTCATGTATATACACTCATGGATATACCATCAAACCCTCAAATGATCAAAAAGAGGAAATATTTGGAGCAAACAAAACAATGGCAGTTTTGTTTAAGGCGACTTTGGTTTTGACAGATGCGACCCACTTTTGATAAACACGTCACAGTTGTCAATATGGCGGACTCTGAAGAAGACACAAATTGGTAATTTTGCGGAGATAGCCAACTGTTTGACAGCTGCGGCAGACTTTCATGCCAGAATATGAAGAGTGAAAGGCATGCTGGGCCATGATATTGTAATAGGCCTAGTGCCCGCTCATAATCATTCCAAACGACATTAGTTATTAGTGGTTAGGGTGTCCATCCACCTTCCGCCTAGTTCAGCCCAATAACAGAGTTAAGTGCTAGTCCCTTCCTGAGCCGACAACGGTATTCGCCTGACACCCTGTCACAGTGGGTCAGGATTTATGAACTTATTTCAGAACAAAACATGGTTTGAATGCATGAAATACCCAATGTGTATCATTTTCTTCCCATCTCAGTTGTTTCCAACGATTTATGTCACTCAATTTTAAGTTAATTCCATACTTTGTCACTTGACAGCTGTTTGTTTACATTGTCATCATGGTGCAGTTTTGTCATGCTACAGAGCTGCCACTCAAATTAGCCAATCAGGGAGCATCATGCAATCAGCTGATGATTTGTGTGATGTCATAATCCGGGAAATATTCCCTTTTGGGACTTTTGGCGTCAAATCTTAGATTGAAACATTTTAGCCTGTGGTGCAATAGGGCTCTGCCCGTGAATAGTGCTACCTTCCGCCCGCAACGCCACCCCCCCCCTCACCCTCCCCCCCCCCCCCCCATTGATTGAAATAGTGTTACTATTCTAACTTAAAAGTCTCATCATAATGTAGCAGGAACTGTCAGATCTAGATCCAGTCTATTTTCACAAGACTGCTATGGTCTTGCAACGTTGAGTCAACGACTATCCGACCTAATTTCGTGGCATCCCTAAATCCATCAAAACCAGTCTCTTTCAAATATGCTTTATGGAGATGAATAAAGATGCTGTTACTTTGACTTGTAGTCATACGAGCCATCTGTTTTAAATTCGCCGCATCCCAAAATTCGTCAACTCAATATTATCATAGCTTAGAAACTCGTTTTGTCGAAAACAAACTGCTGGTACAAAGATTGAAAATCAGAGTCTCAACTGATGATAGAACTGGTTTGTTTCGTTTGCATTAAAAGGCCTAAAAACCCTGTTGGCGACTTTCGGAACGCGGCGAATTTAGGACGGATGGCTCGTATATGATCAGATATGTCATACGATATTCTTCAGACTTAGTTCTTCTGGACCTAGAGTCTTAGATATATGTTATGTTTACATGTTTACTGCACTCTGATTTTTATAACCTGCATGTACACTACTATATATTCTTGTAGATTGTACAAATGAATACAAGTTACATACCATGACTCGGCGCGTTGTATCTGGATCACGAACAGCAATATTACTTTCTTTGTCATTTTCTTCCTTGAATGAATTCAAGGGATGATTGGGCACGTGATCAATTTTGACCCGCGTCAAAGCATCACTGAATACAACTGTGTAACAGTGCTTTTTGTTCCTCCAGTTTGTGATCTCCTCACAACATATTGGGTTGAAAGATTCTGACCAGCAGTTTGTGAATTTTGCAGGACCTTAGATTTGGAAACGGCACTGATAGAAGAATGCGACTTTGCGACAATCAACAGAATATGCAAAGGACGCCCCGTGCCGGATCATCTCAGAGCTGAAATTTGGCAGGTAAGTACGAGTCGTGAAATTTTGGCATGCGATACAGATATCAACTTCTACATTGTAGGTTTTAAAACTATGAGAAGAATATATAATTTTTATATAAAAATGATAGTGAAAAATACATGACTGTATATTATGTTCCTATTTTATATATATATAAAATAGGAACATTTTATATTTATATATTCCTATATATTGTTTTATGATTCTTGAATCTTGATTTCTTCACATGTTTGTTGACTGTGACTTTCTTGTAGATATGCCTCGGCGTGACGACAAAAGGCGACCAATTGGCGTCGTTTGACGAGCTTTACGACATGAGCGAGCAAGATGTTCTGAGGGAAGACTGCCAGGCGCTAGTGGGTCGGTTGAATACATTTGTATAAATCAAGAGCTTTTCCCAACGTTTTTGAGATATTAATATTACCATTCATGATATAATAATAACTGTTTGAAATTATTATGCACTCAATCAAATGACATTTGTTATTACGAATACCTATTATGATTGTAATAATACTATGAAACAATACACTGTTATGCACCTGCATGTTGACAAGCAACTTGGAATTGATTTTATTGATTTTATCAGTGATATAATGATCGCTATCCAATATTAAATCTTCTTAATTGATAATGTTTTAAAAAAACATTCAAACTGTTCTTCCAATATAGACAAACTGGGCAATGATGACGAAGAAAAGATATCTGTGGCGTCCGACTTGGAATCGATTTTGACCTTCTACTGCAAGAACAACGACATAAAATACTCCAGTGACTGTGGATGGCTTGAAGTTTTACAACCAATGCTTGCGCTCAAATTCAGCAAGTCGGAACTGTACAACGTTTTCCAGGCTTTCATCAGAAAGTTTATTCCAAGGTATGGTAAATTATTTCAAATATCAGAATTTAGGATTTTGGAAGCATCCACTTTCATTTAACATGTTTAACATGAATAAATTTTACTTGAAATATTCGCTTCAACGCAAGTCATACATGAGACAGTGGTTGAACAAAATTTATTAAAAATGGCGGCCATTCAACAGTTTATTGAAGAAAACAATGATTATTGGTTGAAATATTGTCCATAATATTACATCCATGAACATAGATAACACCCCAACATGACTGTGTCAGGAAGTATAAAGTAGGTTTTCGCCTTTTCGCAGAGATTGCGTCAAAGGAGGGCAGCCATTCCACCTGTTCCGACTTCTCCTACAATACCACGACCCAGAGCTTTGTTCCTTCCTGGACACTCGTAAAATCACGCCAGATACTTACGCACCTCACTGGGTTTGTTGTATTTCAGTTTTAAAGATGGACTTTTCTCAGCAATTTACTTATGCAATCAATTGTTGTGGTATGTTTGTGATATGGACAGGTAAATTCATTTGTGTTGAACATTCACTGGATCTTGCTGAAATATTGTGAATCATAAACCATTCGAAGATATATGCCCATACATACCTCTATAATAAACATTTGACATAGAAATGAGAGCACAAGAAATTAATTGAGATTCAGTACAGGTATATAAATGTGAATGTATAGTTTTCTATTTGGATAATTTAGGATGCCAACCATAGATTGACGAATATCTCTCTCTTCAGCTTCGGGATATCTTTGCGGGAAAGTGCGACTTGAAAGTGACGCTGAACATGTGGGACGTCTACCTCCAGCACTCGGACCCATTTCTCGTCTTTTTCTTATCTCTAGTCATCCTCGTCAATGCTAAGTAAGTAGGAAATCTGTTTCAATTGTTACAAAGCAGGTCATATTGTACGTTTTATTCTTTGGGCTCATATGTACCTTCGATAGAAAATCCATATATACAGTGTAAAAAAAAATTGTCATCCGTTGTGACCTACGACAGAGTTTGTAATTGTATCCCCCGAACAAAGTTCGGCGGATACTATGGATTTGCCTCCGTGTCGCGCCGCCGCCGCCGCGTCCGCCGTAGAGATTTTCTTGTGACAGGTTGCAAATCTCAACCGATTCTAATAATTTTTTATACAGACACATCTTATGGTAAGATCCCGACACCAATCGATTTTGGTTGCCATAGCGACCAAATTGGCCGATTGGCGACACATTTTGTGCTCAATTTAGCCTGTTTAACACACATGGCTTGTGAACGCTCTACGAGTGGGAGTTTTCTATGAATGATCATGAAATCGCACAGGCTCGATGAGAAAGACCGTCACACGAAACCTATTGTTTTTCAGAGTGATGAAATAAATATTAATTAGTTAATGGACTAACTTATTACGACCTTTGAAATACTCACTTTGACATCTCTGCTCACTCCAATACCCTGTATTATGAAAGTAAATGGCAATGGATTCTTGTTCAGAACAGAGAACTGAAGTTTTGGGTGTAAACAGAACAACATTATTGAATAAGTTAACGTTAGTTTTACTAGTTAGTTTTTATTAGTTTTACTAGTTTTACTAAGTTTTGTCCAGTACAGATTTCATGGGTGTAACTGACAAATGTTGACATTATTTTTACTGGTTAAGTCTATTATTGACCACAATAAAAATAGTTAAGACAAGAAATATTTATTATTGGGCTCAACAAGGTAAAGGTTCTGTTCAGTAGAGGTTTTATGGCTGTAACCAAATAAGTTAACATTATTTTTGCTAGTTAAGTCTATTATTTACCTAAAAAAAAAATAGTTAAGACGGGAAATGTTATTATTGAGCTGAACCAGGTAATGGAATTTCACATTCAAATCTAATTGTATCCCCCGAACAAAGTTCGGCGGATACTATGGATTTGGCTTCGTCGTCCGCGTCCGCGTCCGCAGAGATTTTCTTGTGAACGCGCTACAGGCCGCAATTCTCACCCGATCACCATTATTTTTTGCAGGCACATATATAATGGTAAGATCCCGACACCAATCGATTTTGGTTGCCGTGGCAACTGAATTGGTCGTTTGGGGACACATTTTGCATTGAAAACAGCCTGTTTGAGACACATGGCTTGTGAACGCGCTACAGGCCGCAATTCTCACCCGATCACCATTATTTTTTGCAGGCACATATATTATGGTAAGATCCCGACACCAATCGATTTTGGTTGCCGTGGCAACTGAATTGGTCGTTTGGGGACACATTTTGCATTGAAAACAGCCTGTTTGATACACATGGCTTGTGAACGCTCTACAGATGGCAATTTTTGACGAATCTTGATAATATTTGGAAGTGTTGTTGGGAAGGGCTGTCACACGAAACCAATCGTTTTTTAGAATGATCATATAAATATTGATATGTTAACAGCCTAACTTATTACAGAATTTTGAAATATCCATTTTGACATGTACGATCATTCCAATAGCCTGTGCAATGGAAGGTAATGACACTGGTTTCTTGTTCAGAATGGAGAACTGATGTTTTCAGTGAAAACAGGACAATATTACTGAATAAGTTAACATTAGTTTTACTAGTTAAATCTATTATTGTCCACAATAAAAATAGTTAAGACGAGAAACGTTTATTATTAAGCTCAACAAGGTAAAGGTTTTGTCCAGTACAGATTTCATGGGTGTAACTGAATAAGGTAACATTATTTCTAATAGTTAAGTCTATTATTGACCACAATAAAAATAGTTAAGACAAGAAATATTTATTATTAACCTCAACAAGGTAAATGTTTTGTCCAGTACAAATTTCATTGGTGTAACCGAATAAGTTAACATTATTTTCACTAGTTAAATCTATTATTGACCACAATAAAAAATAGTTAAGTCTATTATTGACCACAATAAAAATAGTTAAGATGAGGAATATTTATTATCAAGCTCAACAAGGTGAAAGTATGTCCAGTACAGATTTCATGGGTGTATTGAATAAGTTAACAATATTTTTACTAGTTTAGTCTATTATTGACCACAATAAAAATAGTTAAGACAAGAAATATTTATTATTGGGCTCAACAAGGTAAAGATTCTGTCCAGTAGACATTTTATGTCTGTAACCAAATAAGTTAACTTTTTTTTTTGCTAGTTAAGTCTATTATTGACCTCAATAAAAATAGTTAAGATGGGAAACAATTATTATTGAGCTTAACAAGGTTAAGGTTTTGTCCGGTAGAAATTTCTGGGTGTAACCGAATAAGTTAACATTATTTTTACATGTTAAGTCTATTATTGACCACAATGAAAATAGTTAAGACAAGAAATATTTATTATTGACTCAACAAGGTAAGCTGAACAAGGTTAAGGTTTTGTTTGGTAGAAATTTCTGGGTGTAACCGAATAAGTTAACATTATTTTTACATGTTAAGTCTATTATTGACCATAATGAAAATAGTTAAGACAAGAAATATTTATTATTGGGCTCAACAAGGTGAAGGCTTTGTCCAGTAGAGATTTTATGGCTGTGACCAAATAAGTTAACATTATTTCTTGCTAGTTAAGTCTATTATTGATCACAATAGCTTTTTATGAAAACATTGATCAACTTTTACTTTGAATTTCAACTTGAGACCATGTTTGGCATAAATTATGAGTTAAAATATAACTTATGGTGAAAAATTCGACCTGGCTCCAATTTCGTCATCTTGAAATGCAGTTTTGGTCAACTTTTACTTTGGATTTCAACTTGAAAGCATGTTTGGCACATATTATAAGTCGAAATATAACTTATGGTGAAAAGTTTGATCTGGCTCCATTTTCGTCATCTTGAAATGCAGTTTTGATCAATTTTTAGTTTGAATTTCAACTTGAAACCAAGTTTGGCACATATTATGAGTTAAAATATAACTTATGATGAAAAGTTCGATCTGGCTCCAAATTCTTCATCTTGAAATGTAGTTTTGGTAAACTTTTAGCTTGAATTTCAACTTGAAACCAAGTTTGGCACATATTATGAGTTAAAATATAACTTATGACGAAAAGTTCTATCTGGCTCCAATTTCGTCATCTTGAAATGCGGTTTTGGTCAACTTTTACATTGAATTTCAACTTAATACCAAATTTGGCACATATTATGAGTTGAAATATAACTCATGGCGAAAAGTTTGATCTGGCTCCAATTTCGTCATCTTGAAATGCAGTTTTGGTCAACTTTTAGTTTGAATTTCAACTTGAAACCAAGTTGGGCAGGTATTATGAGTTAAAATATAACTTATGACGAAAAGTTTGATCTGGCTCCAATTTTGTCATCTTGAAATGCAGTTTTGATTAACTTTTACTTTGAATTTCAACTTGAAACCATGTTTGGCACATACATGTATTATGAGTCGAAATATAGTTTATGGTGAGAAGTTCAATCTGGGTCCAATTTCGTCATCTTGAAATGCATTTTTGGTAAAATTTTACTTTGAATTTCAACTTGGAACCAAGTTTGTAAAATATTCTGAGTTGAAATATAAATAGGTGAAAAGATTGATCTATCTGTATTTTCGTTATTTTATCAAACATGTCGAAATGGAAATTCATATAAAAAGATTTCAGTGGTGATTTTGAATTTGACCTTCAATAACCTCGGAAAATCAGTGCAGCAATTTTGGTGGTGAAAAGAAAACAGTTGTGACTTGAGATTTAACATTTCTCTGGTAATCTTTTTTAGCCCTTGCTCTAGTTTTTCACACTTGACAGTGATATATTTGGGGCAACAGAGATGTTAGGGCTACGGGGGATACACCCAAGCGGTCGTAGGCGACCGGAAGCGTCTAGTTTGGAACATATTTCGGGTGAAAATAGACCTTTTTGTGAAAACATTGATCTGGCTCCCATTTTGTCATCTTGAAATGCAGTTTTGGTCAACTTTATCTTTGAATTTCAACTTGAAACCAAGTTAGGCACATATCATGAGATAAAATATATGTTATGGCGAAAAGTTCGATCTGGCTCTAATTTCGTCATCTTGAAATGCAGTTTTGGTCAACTTTTAGTCTGAATTTCAACTTGAAACCAAGTTTGTCATATATTATGAGTTGAAATATAACTCATGGTGAAAAGTTCGATCTGGCTTCAATTTCATAATCTTGAAATGCAGTTTTGGTCAACTTTTAGTTTGAATTTCAAGTTGAAACCAAGTTTGGCACATATTATGAGTTGAAATATAACTCATGGTGAAAAGTTCAATCTGGCTTCAATTTCGTCATCTTGAAATGCAGTTTGGTCAACTTTTACATTGAATTTCAACTTGAAACCAAGTTTGGCACATAGTATGAGTTGAAATATAACTCAGGGCGAAAAGTTCGATCTGGCTCCAATTTCGTCATCTTGAAATGCAGTTTTGGTCAACTTTTACACTCAATTTCAATTTGAAACCAAGTTCGGCACATATTATGAGTAACTCATGGCGAAAAGTTCGATCTGGCTCCAATTTCGTCATCTTGAAATGCAGTTTTGGTCAACTTTTACATTGAATTTCAATTTGAAACCAAGTTTGGCACATACTATGAGTTAATATTTAATTTATGGTGAAAAGTTCGATCTGGCTCCAATTTCTTTAACTTGAAATGCAGTTTTGGTCAATTTTTACTCTGAATTTCAACTTTGAACCAGGTTTGTCGAATATTCTGTGTTGACATATAACTTCAGGTGAAAAGACTGATCTGGCTGTAATTTCGTTATTTTCTCGAACATGTCGAAATGGAAATCCATATGCAGTGATTTCGGAGGTGATCTTGAATTCGACTTTCAATAATCTTGAAAGATCAATGCAGCAATTTTGGTGGAAAACAAAACAGTTGTGGCTTAAGATTTTACATTTCTCTGGTAATCTTTTTTAGCCCTCGCTCTAGTTTTTAGCTTTGGGCCAATAAGCTATTATCGTGGTTTTTCGTCCGGCGTCCGGCCCTCGTCCGGCGTCCGTCGTCCGTCGTCCATCCGGATCTGTAACTTTTTTTTGGCATGATGAATTTCCCCATAAATTTGTCAGAATGTACCTTAGGCCAATATCTAAAAACGTTTTTTCAATTTTAGGTTACCGGACCTATGGTCCGATAACCTATTGCCGTCGCGTTGCGTCCGTCGTCCGTCCGGCGTCCGTCGTCCGTCCACATTTTTATCTTTAAAGTTTACAGGCGGATTTTCCTGAAATTTTGCACAAAGTTGCCTAAAAATATTTCAAGAGGGGGTTATTTTTTAGTTTTTTGATTTTCGCATTTTTCTCAAAATGGCGGCCATTTTTGATGAAAAATGGCCAATTTTGGACTTTGGCGGCCATTTTCTCAAAAACTGTCTGATCAGTTTTGAGATTTTTGTTTCAAAAGATTCCCCTTATGTACCTTTATGATGTGTATAAGTTTTGTTGCCCTTGAATCGCCGGTCTCCGTGTGGCGGCCATTTTGAATTTTTAACGGGTCGGCGAAAAAATTTTTTTTGGTCCCAAATCGCGTTACTATTCATTTTGGGTCATTTCTAGACAAAAAAATTTTTTCACCCTTTGAAAAAAATTTTGGACTGAGAAAATTTTCTGCACTTTTTTCCTTCATAATGAGAGCTGCCGGGACTGTACTCATAGAACGCTTGAAGAGCTTAGATATTGGCACTTTCAAATGGAAAGTCATATATGGCGACTTGTGTGGTGACCTTGAATTTGACCTTGGATGACCTTGAAAGGTCAAAACAGCCATTTTTGGGTCGAGAAATGCTCAAATTTGCACCTGGACTGTCTTTTCTCAAAAACTGTCTGATCAGTTTTGAGATTATTGTTTCAAAATATTCCCCTTATGTACCTTTATGATGTCTATAAGTTTTGTTGCCCTTGAATCGCCGGTCTCCGTGTGGCGGCCATTTTGAATTTTTGACGGGTCGGCGAAAAAAATTTTGTTTGCCCCAAATCGCGTTACTATTCATTTTGGGTCATTTCTAGACAAAAAAAATTTTTCACCCTTTGAAAAAAGTTTTGGACTTGAAAAATATTCGGCACTTTTTTCCCTCATAATGGGAGCTGCCAGGACTGTACTCATAGTACGCTTGAAGATAGAGCTTAGATATTGGCACTTTCAAATAGGAAGTCATATATAGCGATTGGGGAGGGGACCTTGAATTTGACCTTTGATGACCTTTAAAGGTCAAAACAGCCATTTTTTTGGTGAAAAAATACCCAAATTTGCCTCTACAGATGAAATGCATGTAGATAGAGCTTCAGTTTGCATTATGAACATATAGGAAGTCATATATGGAACAACTAATGATGACCTTGATTTTGACCTTGGATGACCTTGAGTGCTAAATGTCTGACTTGAAATCTTGAAAGTGGCCTCTGAAGCATAAACTTTTGGACATACAGGTTAGGATTGTGTATAAGCCTGTAAAAAAGTCATGTATAAATGGCACATTTTTTTTTTTCACATTTTTTTAACTTGACCTTAAAGACCTTGAAGGGCGAATTTCAAAATCTGAAATTGGCCTCTACACACGAAATACTTGTTGATAAAACTTATATGTTTGTATTATGAACATGTATACGAAGTCATATGCAGCATACCTGATGGTGACATTGAGATTCACAAAGATGACCTTGACTGGTAAATCTCAAAATCATATGTCACCTACAATGCTTGAAACCAAAATTGTCCGGTAACCTATCTTAGCCCTTGGGCTAATTTTTAGGTTACCGGACCTATGGTCCGATAACCTATTGCCGTCACGTTGCGTCCGTCGTCCGTCCGTCGTCCGTCGTCCGTCCACAGCTGTATCTTTAAAGTTTACAGGCGGATTTTTCTGAAATTTTGCACAAAAATGCCTAAAAATATTTCAAGAGGGGTTTTTTTTTAGTTTTTTGATTTTCGCATTTTTCTCAAAATGGCGGCCATTTTTGACGAAAAATGGCCAATTTTGGACTTTGGTGGCCATTTTCTCAAAAACTGTCTGATCAGTTTTGAGATTTTTGTTTCAAAAGATTCCCCTTATGTACCTCTATGATGTGTATAAGTTTTGTTGCCCTTGAATCGCCGGTCTCCGTGTGGCGGCAATTTTGAATTTTTGACGGGTCGGCGAAAAAAATTTTGTTTGCCCCAAATCGCGTTACTATTCATTTTGGGTCATTTCTAGACAAAAAAAAAAATTTTCACCCTTTGAAAAAAATTTCGGACTTGGAAAATTTTCGGCACTTTTTTCCTTCATAATGGGAGCTGCCAGAACTGTACTCATAGTACGCTTGAAGATAGAGCTTAGATATTGGCACTTTCAAATAGGAAGTCATATATAGCGAGTTGGGAGGGGACCTTGAATTTGACCTTTGATGACCTTGAAAGGTCAAAACAGCCATTTTTGAGTGAAAAAATGCCCAAATTTGCCTCTACAGATGAAATGCATTTAGATAGAGCTTCAGTTTGCATTATGAACATATAAGAAGTCATATATGGAACAACTAATGATGACCTTGATTTTGACCTTGGATGACCTTGAGTGCTAAATGTCTGACTTGAAATCTTGAAAGTGGCCTCTGAAGCATAAACTTTTGCACATACAGGTTAGGATTGTGTATAAGCATGATAAGCCTGTAAAAAAAGTCATGTATAAATGGCAAATTTTTTGGTGACCTTGAACTTGACCTTAACTTTGAAGGGCGAATCTCAAAATCTGAAATTGGCCTATACACACGAAATACTTGTTGATAAAACTTATATGTTTGTATTATAAACATACGAAGTCATATGCAGCATACCTAATGGTGACATTGAGATTCACAAAGATGAATTTGACTGGTAAATCTCAAAATCATATGTCACCTACAATGCTTGAAACCAAAATTGTCCGGTAACCTATCTTAGCCCTTGGGCTAATTTTTTTGATTGAATCGTTTTTGCCGATTTGGCGGCCATTTTTGACGAAAAATTGCCAATTTTGGACTTTGGTGGCCATTTTCTCAAAAACTGTCTGATCAGTTTTGAGATTTTTGTTTCAAAACATTCCTCTCATGTACCTCTATGACATGTATAAGTTTCGTTGCCCTTGAATCGCCGGTCTGCGTGTGGCAGCCATTTTGACTTTTTGACGGGTCGGCGAAAAAAAAATTTTTTGTCCCAAATCAAGTCACTATTCGTTTTGAGCCATTTCCAGCAAAAAAAAAAAAAAAAATTTTTTTGACCATTGAAAATTTTTTTGGACTTGGAAAATTTCACCCAATTTTTAGGTTACCGGACCTTTGGTCCGTAACCTATTGGCATGGCGATGCGTCCGGCGTCGTCGTCGTCCGTCGTCGTCGTCGTCGTCGTCGTCGTCGTCCGTCAACAATTTTATCTTTAAAGTTTACGATCGAATTTTTCTGAAATTTTGCACAAAAATGCCTAAAAATATTTCGAGAGGGAGGTATTTTTTAGTTTTTTGATTTTCGCATTTTTTTCAAAATGGCGGCCGTTTTCGACGAAAAATGCCTGATTTTGGACTTTGGCGGCCATTTTCTCAAAATCTGTTCAGTAACTTTTTTTTTTATTGATGCATAACACTCCTCATATGTACCCCTGTGACATGTATAAATTTCGTTGCGTTTGAATCGCTCGAAGTGGGCCATTTTGGGCCCAAACTCGGCCCAAATGGGACTTTCCCATGTTAAATTCTCCTATGCTTTATAATGGGACACATTAAAGCCTAATGTCTCACTTAATATTGAGATTAGAGACTAGGAATCAATTGTGGACATATAGGAAATGATATATGCTGAATATTTTCGTGACCTTGAATTTGACCTCTGACCTTGGTTTCAAGGTCAGAGCGGCCGTTTTCGTCGAAAAATGGCCAATTTTGGTCTTCGACGGTCGTTTTCTCAAAATCTGTTCAGTAACTTTTTTTTCTTATTGATGAAAAACACTCCTCATATGTACCCCTGTGACATGTATAAATTTCGTTGCGCTTGAATCGCTTGAAGTGGGCCATTTTGGGCCCAAACTCGGCCCAAATGTGACTTTCCCATGTTAAATTTTCCTATGCTTTATAATGGCACACATTAAGCCTAATATCTCACTTAATATTGAAATTAGAGACTAGGAATGAATTGTGGACATATAGGAAATGATATATGCTGAATATTCTCGTGACCTTGAATTTGACTTTTGACCTCATTTTCAAGGTCACAGGACAAAATGGCTAATATCTCGCTTATTATCGACTTTACAGCTTAGGAATCAATTGTGAACATATAGGAAATGAAATATGCTGAATATTCTTGTGACCTTGAATTTGACCTTTGACCTCATTTTCAAGGTCACATGACAAAATGGCTAATATCTCGCTTATTATCGACTTTACAGTTTAGGAATCAGTTGTGAACATATAGGAAATGATATATGCTGAATATTTTCGTGACCTTGAATTTGACCTTTGACCTCATTTCCAAAGTCGCAGGACAAAATTGCTAATATCTCCCTTATTATCGACTTTACAGCTTAGGAATCAATTGTGAACATATAGGAAATGATATATGCTGAATATTCTCGTGGCCTTGAATTTGAGCTTTGACCTCATTTTCAAGGTCACAGGACAAAATGGCCAATATCTTGCTTATTAGCGACTTTACAGCTTAGGAATCGATTGTGAACATATAGGAAATGATATATGCTGAAAATTCTCGTGACCTTGAATTTGACTTCGACCTCATTTTCAAGGTCACAGGACAAAACGGCCAATATCTTGCTTATTAGCGACTTTACAGCTTAGGAATCAATTGTGAACATATAGGAAATGATATATGCTGAAAATTCTGATGACCTTGAATTTGACCTTTGACCTCATTTTCAAGGTCACATGACAAAATGGCTAATATCTCGCTTATTATCGACTTTACAGCTTAGGAATCAATTGTGAACATATAGGAAATGATATATGCTGAATATTCTCATGACTTCGAATTTGACCTTTGACCTCATTTTCAAGGTCACAGGACAAAATTGCTAATATCTCGCTTATTATCGACTTTACAGCTTAGGAATCAATTGTGAACATATAGGAAATGATATATGCTGAATATTCTCATGATCTTGAATTTGACCTTTGACCTCATTTTCAAGGTCACAGGACAAAATGGCCAATATCTTGCTTATTAGCGCCTTTACAGCTTAGAAATGAATTGTGAACATATAGGAAATGATATATGCTGAATATTCTAGTGACCTTGAATTTGACTTTTGACCTCATTTTCAAAGTCAACAGGACAAAATGGCTAATATCTCGCTTATTATCGACTTTACAGCTTAGGAATCAATTGTGAACATATAGGAAATGATATATTCTGAATATTTTAATGATATTGAATTTGACCTTTGACCTAAATTTCAAGGTCAGTCATTTTATTTTCAAAGTCAGATTACAAAATGGCTTATATCTCGCTTATTATCAAATTTACAGCTTAGGGGTCCATAGTGAACATATAGGAAATGATGTATGCTGAATAGTTTGGTGATCTAGAATTTAACCTTTGATCCCATTTTCAAGGTTAGAGATATGGCGATTTCAGTGGTCACCTTGAATTTGACCTTCAACTTTCTCGGCTTAACTCTGTATATTTCTCCGGTAACCTTTCTAGCCCATTGGGCTAATTTTTCCTTCATAATGGGAGATATGCAGAGTAATCTCATAGAACACTTCAAGATAGAGCCTAAGTATTGGCACATTCAAATGGGAAATCATATATTGTGGTTCGAGTGGTGACCTTGAATTTGACCTTCAATGACCTTGAAAGGTCAAAACGACCTTTTTTGTCGAAAAAACAATGAATTTTGCCTTTGGTGGTCATTTTCTCGAAATCTATTCAGACAGTTTTCCTCAAAATCATGTATAATATTCTCCTTATGTACCTTTGTGATGTGTATAAATTTCGTTGCCTTTGAAATGACGGTCTGCGTGGGGCGGTCATTTTGATTTTTTGACGAGTCGGCAAAAAAAAAATTTTTTGTCCCAAATCAAGTCACTATTCGTTTTGAGCCTCTTTTTTTGACCATTGAAAATTTTTTGAATTTTTCCTTCATAATGGGAGATATGCAGAATAATCTCATAGAACACTTCAAGATAGAGCCTAAGTATTGGCACATTCAAATGGGAAATCATATATTGCGGTTTGAGTGGTGACCTTGAATTTGACTTTCAATGACCTTGAAAGGTCAAAACAACCTTTTTTGTCGAAAAAACGATGAATTTTGCCTTTGGTGGTCATTTTCTCGAAATCTATTCAGACAGTTTTCCTCAAAATCATGTATAAGATTCTTCTTATGTACCTTTGTGATGTGTATGAATTTCGTTGCCTTTGAAATGACGGTCTGTGTGGGGTGGCCATTTTGATTTTTTGACGAGTCGCCAAAAAAAAATTTTTTTGTCCCAAATCGAGTCACTATTCGTTTTGTGTAAAAAAATTTTTTTTTTTGGCCATTGAAAATTGTTTTGGACTTAAAAATTTCACCCAATTTTTCCTTCATAATGGGAGCTATGCAGAGTAATCTCATAGAACACTTCAAGATAGAGCCTAAGTATCATGAGTATTGGCACATTCAAATGGGAAATCATATATTGCAGTTTGAGTGGTGACCTTGAATTTGACCTTCAATGACCTTGAAAGGTGAAAACGACCTTTTTTGTCGAAAAAACGATGAATTTTGCTTTTGGTGGTCATTTTATCGAAATCTATTCAGACAGTTTTCCTCAAAATCATGTATAAGATTATCCTTATGTACGTTTGTGATGTGTATAAGTTTTGTTGCCTTTGAATCGACTATCTGTGAAAATTTGTCATTAACAAAAAGAATCTTTCAAGATGTAACTTGATTTCGTATTATAGTCCATACAGAAAATGTGTTTCTATCAACATTTACAGAGATGTTTTAACATATTGATTTTAACATCAGTGTAACAATTTATATGTATTCAGTATTCTATGCAATTCACATGATTGCCGGTAAGCTACAGCACCCTTGGTGCTATGTTTCATACTTATCAGTAATATATTTGGGGCAACAGGGATGATAAGGCTACGGGGGATACACCCAAGCGGTCGTAGGCGACCGTAAATGTCTAGTTTTAATTAGTAACGTACAAACTTTTGAGAGGATTGAACTGTTTTGGGAGTATTAATATTTGCGGTTTTGTGTCTCTTTTTTGCAGAATTGACAAAATAAATAGACCACAAAAAAGTATTATATTTCCAGTAATAATGTTGTTTTGTTTATGTCCTTCGTCCAGAGACCAGCTGCTTACGATGAAAGATTGTGGCAAGGATGAAATCATTGGTAAATATGCAGTTTTTAAAATTAAAATTGACACTTCAAGAATACTTCTGCAGTTATGCACTGGACAAGTTTATGTATTTGTATGTGTATGTATCTGGGAACTGTTGCACAGAGAAGCTGGTGACGTTTCCGAGTGCCCTGGAAGCTGACGATATAGAAGATTTCTGCTCGCTGGCGCTCTATTACTCCACGAAAACTCCACAGTCATTTAGGAAGGTCAACATCGTATTCAAATTTCCTCCGGAAAAAAATTATAATTGCAAATTTCAATTGAAAATTGGTATCAATTGGTATCAAATTGGCAACAATTTCTTTTATGATTTGTAAATATTTGTGTATTTTTTTGGTGCAAATATTTTCACAATGATCATTCAATTCAAATAAATCAGTGTTTGTTTGACACATGATTATATGTATATTTCCATGCCTTATCCAGGATTATGTCGGGGTGGTGTATGGGGAGACTGAGGCAGAGCGGGTCATGGATCCAGATGTCCTTGCCAAATACACACTGTGCCTGCCGGTTATGGTCGAGGAACTGGTACAGTTGAACCAGTCGGTAGGTAGCCTCTGCCCTCCAAACAAGACCAAAAGTAAAAAGGCTGATACTGTACAAAGACAAATATCTGTGGCTGGAAATATTTGCGGTTATGTCCAGACAAACTTGCGGAGATTCAAGCTTGTGGGTTTTAGCTGTCATGTGTATTATGTATGTAGAAGACAAATATTTGGGGTTGATTTAATTTTGCGGTTGAAAAAAAAAAAGCACAAAATCAGCGATATAAGTCAACCCCAAATATTTGTCTTTTTACAGTAGACAATATGGTTTAAAAATGACTTGAAGGTTTGAAAAAAAAACATCGAGCACAAAGGTCACCTTTTTTATTATATTTCCAACTTCCTTTGCATGTATGAAATAATACAGCACTGGAATTGAACAATCTGGATTTATCTGTATGGAAAATTAACAAACATGTAAACACAATTCATGTATGTTTTATAGCGAAGGACTTTTTCATTGAACACAGGGTGAGACTATCCGGTATTTTGTGGTGGACTGTCGACCTGCCGACCAATATAACAGTGGACACCTCGCTACAGCCTTCCATCTGGACGCTAACCTGGTCAGTTACCTTGGTAACCGTTCTTTATCTTCGTATTCAACTACCCATACTTACTAATGTTATTTATTTATCACACACTATAAACCACAATGCTATAGGACTCCAAAAGGTGTGATAACCTTTTCTGTATCACCCTACTTCAAATATAATCTGTATCACTCGCTGAGCCACATCGGGCCGAAACTACTTTTTTACTGTAGATTACGTAAAGACCATTTTCACGTAAAAGAAAATGTGATGTACGTAAAGTAACCTAGCAACCGAGAGTTACTTTCCTAGCTCAGAGAGTGTAGAACACTGCTTGAGGTTTTTCGGACAGCACAGGCATTAAATTAATATTATTATATTAATGATCATTATCAATTTTTGTATGATAACGACAGTATCTAAAATTATGTCTGAACAGTTGTGTGTGATAAAATAAAAACCACGCTCGTGTGTTTTCCGCAAAAAGATATCGGTCTCGTTTGGTCTGGCGGATGAACACAGAATACACTCGTCCTTCGGACTCGTGCATCCTGTATTCATTCGCCAGACCAAACTCAACCGATATATTTTTGCGGAAAACACATTCATTGTATGTTTTCACCTTATTGTATGTTTTTTCACCTCACACACTCATTGTATGTTTTCATGTTTTCTCGTTTGGTCTGGCGGATGAACACAGAATACACTCGTCCTTCGGACTTGTGCATCTTGTATTCATTCGCCAGACCAAACTCGACCGATATCTTTTTGCGGAAAACACACTCGCATGGTTTTATATATATACCATAGTATAATGTGCTGTTAAATTATATGAAATATTTTGTGTTTTCGCTCATGGCATTTTTTCTTCGTTGAAGATGTTGCAAAGTCCAGTGGAATTCACGACGGCCGTTGATTCGCTGCTGACAGCACAGAAACACGCTTTAGCCGCTGGTAGATATCTTGTGTTGATAAATGTTGATTTTGAAAAGTTATGAAAATATTCGAACATGTTTAACCCTTTCACTGCCGGGGCGACTATCGATGACCTAAATAAGGGGGAATCAGGACAAACTGAAACACTAGAAATTAATAATGTATTGGTCCTAATAGTAGCACGGCGAGCCAAAGCAAGACCTCCTGCAGTAGCATGCGCAAAAATGAGGTGAACTTTCAAGTCAAATTTTAAAAAATTACCTAATAGTATGCCTATAGCCTCCAATCCTCTTGATTATGATTCAAATAACATAAATATGTGGGTTGGGTCACTCCATATGAAGTGAAATGCTAAGTTACAAAAATCAAACATTTTTGAAGAAAAGAGGGCAGTGTGCTACTATTAGGGCACGTGCCACTATTAGGACCAATACGGTATTACATGTAGATTTTTATGTAATTGTATATATAGTACTTAGAACCAACCCACTTTATGTTTCATATAATTGGAATACTTTACAAAAAATATGTCATTTAAGAATATACTTCAAATGTTTCCAAAATAACTTGGCAGTGAGAGACAAGCTAAGAAACTGTTTGGCAGTGAAAGGGTTAATTAATGACGAGGAAAATGTTAAAAAATAATCAATGAAATTCACCATGAGCTTTTACTGCTTTCACGCAGTGACAATGTGTGATGCATAAGTAAAAACAAGGGATCATTGATTTTCACACAGGCTCGGCAGCAGGCGGGGAGCATTTATGTTTCATGGGTTCAGGACGGGAGGAGGAAGACCAGTATGTTCACATGGTCGTCGCGCGATTCCTACAGCATAACTCACAGTACGTCAGCCTGGTTGCCGGCGGTTACACAGGTGTGTACAAGTTACCTGTGGATTCATTCCTCTCGTTGAATATCTAGTCTTCAGGTTGAATATTTGAAATTTGCATGCACTGTACGTGTATGAACAAATTGATGCTAAAGATATGTCTTGTGAAAAAAAGTTTCTTCTACAATTTTCCATACATGTGCACTTGCCGAATCGCTGTTTTACACTGTATTTACCTCAATCTACACCTTATATATACATACATAAACATGCAAAACTAAACACACAAATCATATTTTATATGTGTATTCCATTACCTTAAATCTACTGTACCCCAGCCCTGCATGAGGCACTCGGTGACGACCTCACGAGCGGACTGGCCGATCATTCCCTGCGACACTGCATCGTTTGTAACCCAGACGCCACGAGTGCGAACGGAGTCGATTACGTGGACGAATACACACAGGACGACAGGGTGAGGGAATAGTCGTCTTATCGTTTTGTTAAAAAAAAAGTCTTATTGCTTTTGTTGAAAAGTTATTGTGTATTGACAAAAATTATTCCTGCCAAAGCTGTTGTCATAAAAAGTGTTAAGCATTGTCTTCTGTAATATAAATTCCATGAAGACTTTGAAGTTGACCAGTCTTCAAATAGGGCATGTTAAAAAATATCTGCAATCGCCAGCTGGTAGCACTGTTTTTTGGGATGAACATGATGTCACTATGCTGTTTTATCAATATGAATATAATTTTGCCACCATAATTTATGTCATTATTGATTACAGACGATATCTGTCATTGATTCGGAACAGATGAATGGTCTTCATTTTCAGGGGGAATCTCTGATTGATCGGTTTGAGAAGCTGTCGAGTGTCGTCAAAAGTAAATCTTCAGTCGTCAAAGAGAAGATGATCAGCTATATAAAGAACGAAACTGGTGCAACAGAAAGGTACTGTAGTTCCACTTTCAAAAAGCTACATACAGGAGTTGCAGTTGAATCTGGTCATGGTATTATTTAAAGGGGCACTATATGTGATTTGGTTTTACAAGATTTGTCGGCCAATGCTTCAGGACTGTTCTATTTATAGAACAAAATGTTAGCTTACGTTTTTGACCCGGGATCTTGGCTAAGCCGCTGGTCAGATCAGTTAGGACGGTTCGGCACAAATCTCATGTCGAAAACGTAATCTGACATTTTGTCCTATAAATAGAAGAGTCTTGCATCGTCGCCGACAAATCTAGGAAAAACCGAGTCTCATATAGTGCCCCTTTAATATAGCGCATCCAGGTGAATTTAATTCGTAACTAAATTATTGACATTTCTAGCAGGCACGTGAGCAGTGAAGACCGAGTTGGAAAGCGATACAGAAATACGCAGTCAGTGTTTACAATAGGCGATGACGAAGATGGTAAGTTATCGGCTGATGGTCCTCATAATAAGTGTAATATAGTCAAAGTTTTCTTATCCCTACCTTTCAAAACTGATTGATTTATTGTCCAGAACAAAAATTACTATAACATAATACTGACCTCTATAATAAACAATGTGTATAAATTGTGTTTCAGTTCTCCTGCTCACATTTTTTCAGTGATCTAATGACATAAAATGTCCCTATCATAAAGCTACATATATACGGATTTGCACAGATTTCAACACAAACAAAATAAAACATTAATCTGTTTCGCTTGCCCAGGTGAGGACGTGGGAGGGGAGGTTGTGTCCTCGGACGACGAACGGCGAGACATAGTCAACATAGAAACCTGGCTGAACAAACCGGACGTGAAGTTTGCTTACCCCTGCCAGCACGTCAAAGAGACTGGATTCACCTATCCCAGGTTGGTATATTGAGGCATATATCTACATTGTACATGTTTTCTTGGTGTTCATAGTTTCAATGTCACACTTTCATATTTCATAATGCTCACAACGAGTGTACCATCAATAAGAGGTCGTACTCCCACAAAAATGCGTGACTGAGCAATTCCAAGTCGAGAAACTCAGGGAGACTTCAATGCTAGGGGACCGCTCCCTCACCGGCGAAGTTAATATCATTTGCCACTCCTCCACCGGCGAAGTTAATATTGTTTGTGCTTGTTACATACGGATATATAGAGAATGGGGCCTCTTATTGATGTTACACTCTTTGATACAATGTTTTAACATATATCATGACATGCATTGTTAAATTGGTTAACATTTGTTTATGGTGCAGAAAATTTTGATAACTTTTAGACACCCATGCATTTATGCAGTAACAGTATCAAATATCAGAATCATAATATCAAAGTAAAAAAAGCTATAGAGTATTTACGAATATTCCAGTAGTTTTCAAAGTAAAAAAATCTATAGAGTATTTACGAATATTCCTGCAGTTTCTTGATGGTCACGGACACACATCTCTTCATCCTTCGAGTCATCCCGAACAGGAAAGGTTTTGCCTGGGTGCAAGCGCGACGTGCCCTAGGGAACATCGTGAAAATCACATCGAAAAAACGCACCCCAGATCTCATCACATTCAAGTACGGCTTCAGCGAAGAGAAGGAGATCAGAGTCACGGATCTGGATCGGATGATTATTCCAAAAGCGGCGGAAGCCACGAAAAATATCCGTGTACAAATTTTGTCGGTGCTAGATTCGCTGGGCGCGTCGTAGCGTAAAAGAGAAAATGGATGAGTGAATGTGCAAATTACGCAGTGTGTATCTGTGCGTGTGTCAGTGAGTTTGTGAATGAAGGATTTTGTTTTGTATTTTTCGGCATGACTGTTGTTTTGTTTTCTGAGAAATTTCCGAGAAATAGTGTACCCTGTTATATGTACAATGTACAGTGCGATAAACTGTAAAAAAGTTTTTGTATGATGAAGGCTTAAATGTGTTTCATTCAATATTTGCAAAAGAATGTTTAGGGATGGCAATGAAGACTAAGGAACTCTGATGACTATGTGGTTCATTAACTGTCATATTTTGAGTATTATCTTTTGAAAGTGGTATGGTCCATTACTATGTATAGCATACGGGAGGGAACATGCATTTAATCACATTCAATATTCAAACTGTTGAATATTCATCGCACTGTATATGCTGAATATCATATACCGAACATTGGTTTTCTATGCTATCAGATAGATTTATAAGCACTGTACAAATGAACTGTCGACAGCTATAATGAACATGGTTTTGTACACACATTTATGTAACAGGGGTTCGAATGTTATGGTTGGAATTTGTAAATAATTCAACAGGAAACCACCTTTATCAATATATACTATATAAGCGGGATTAAATCAAATTAATTCTTTTGTGCGCAAAAATTTCTATAAATGACAACATATATTGACTTCCATACCCACGGAATCAGAGTGTGGTATTTTTCCCATAAACAAGCATTTTGCAATGAATTTATTCATTTGATTGCAAAATCATGAAAAATAAGCCTATTTTGGTTAGAATGGAAGAGGTTTCTGTGTCTTTTAAGTTGACGTCCATTTTGTTTTCCCAGGCCAATGCAAGGAATTTCTAGATTTTTCACAATATACATATTTCTCTGATATCGAAATATATTACCATAATTACAGTATTATATATATATATATACAGTGAATATATATGAAGATAACTATGACTGCCAGATGTTCTACGTCACACATATATATATATATAGGTATATAAAACTGAATGCTTTCTTGTATTTATTTGTTTTTTTGGATCGGCAACTCTGTCCGAGTTTTGATTTTGACATAGTATAGTTCACTCTGTCCTGGATACTTGTAACTAATTCCCAGCAAAAATACGTGACATTAATTAATTATCTCGCATGATTCATAAATACTGTAAATTTGTAACAAATTTCCATTGGTTCATTTAGCTTGAGAAGAAGAATTAAAACCCATCTTAGATGTATGATTGGGCAAGGTATTGCATGTTGTATGTATCATGATTGTTTTCATATATTCATCAACAAAATATAAAACTGCGGTATTCGAGTCGTATAATATCAGAAACGTTGGTAGTGTCAGAATTGCATTTTATCCTATTTATTCAGCTTTAATGTTAATTATTGGTAATTGACAATGGCATGTTGTTTCTACTAACACTGCAAATGCAAAAGTTTGTTCCATTTTGTGGTAATGATTCAGCGAAATAGATTCAGCATAATACTTAGCAAATGTGATTGTACATTTGCAGTGCATAGATTTGAATTGCTATGAACACAAAGAGTTAACTTAATGCATATGTTTTGAATAATTAATAAGTAACAATTCATGTAAGTACAGGGCGTGCACCAATTGTGGTATGTGCAAATACAGGGCGTGCATCAATTGTGGTTTGTGCAAAAAAGAATATGGGGATGTACTTGTAAACACTTTGGGTATGGAACAGTTTCGTTGTCAGTATAATTGTGTATATCTATGGAACAATTGCCTACTTGTTCACTGGACTGAGAATGGTGAATTTCGTTTCACTGTATTCGTCATGCATTTTCCCCTCTATGAAATCCACCTGTTTATTGCCTCACAGTACCTTCCTAATAACGATATTGAACAACTGGAGTAATCTTAAAGAATCTTAATCTCAAGAATTAAATAAAATTAAATCCTAATCTTAAGAAATATATTATTTTCAAGTTTTTGTTTTTTCTGGCCTATCTGCAGTGCATCATCAGAGGTCGAGTGAAAATTACTGATATTTTTGTTCACCTTAAATTTATTTCAATGTTAATACTATTTGACAATTTGAATTCCTTTCCAGAACAAATATTGAGAAAGGGAATAGAAACAACGAATTACTTACATTGAGTTTTTTTTCTGTGATATGTCGCTATGTACAAATGAGTAAACAGATAAACGTCACTGCTATAGCAAGTTTAGCAAGTACGTACATAACAATAATGACAGTAAAGATATCGATTTTCGAATAACTAAAAAAAGACATTATTTCTAGGATTCCAAAATAGAACAGTGGCATGTGGGATACTAACGTTTGGTTGTTTATACATGTACATAACATAAACATATATGTGTATATATTTTCTTGTTAATGATATTGTGATACGACTTGAAATAAAAGCATTATACGATAATGTCTTGCATGTATTCAACGAAAGGCCGGAAGTGTAGGCCCAAGATCGAGAAGAGCAAAATACCATTTTTGGACACTGTGCTTGAAGTCCATTAAGTGAGTTTCTCGCATAATTAAGGCATTTCGGGAGAAATGCCTTTATGGTTTTAGCAGAATTTTTTTTTTTCTTCTTCCGCCGTTTTGGTTTCCGGACGATAACTTCAGATTGCCTTGATGGATCCTTATCAAATTTTCACCACTAGTCAGAAATGATATGTGGAAGAACCCTATTCTTTTTGAGCTGGCTCCGAGGTCCGTGAGGATGAAATCAAGGTTTTTGGTTTCCGGACGATAACTCGAAAAATATTCAGGCAATAGATGCAGAACTCTGCATGGAGGTTCATATACCACCAGGGAAGAACCCTATTGATTTTGGGATCAATCCGTCAAATGACCTTTGACCTAGAGGTCAAAATAATTTTTTGCTGATTCATCCTTGAGGCTTCCTGCATATCTCAGAAACGGTGCGTCGTAGAGCGAAACGGATGTTATTTTCGGACTCGTCGTCCTAGACGAACATGTCTAAGGGGTATTATGGATGAACTTTAACCTTGACCCGAAATTTTTTTTGCCGAGTCGGCATTTTTCGTTTTTGTCGATATCTCGGAAACGGTGCGTCGTAGAGCGAAACGGACGTTATTTTCGGACTCGTCGCCCTAGACAAACATGTCTAAAGGGTATTATGGATGAACTTTGACCTTGACCCGAAATTTTTTTGCCGAGTCGGCATTTTTCGTTTTCGTCGATATCTCGGAAACGGTGCGTCGTAGAGCGAAACGGACGTTATTTTCGGACTCGTCGCTATAGATGAAAATGTCTAAGGGGTATTATGGATGAACTTTGACCTTGACCCGAATTTTTTTTGCCGAGTCGGCATTTTTCGTTTTCGTCGATATCTCGGAAACGGTGCGTCGTAGAGCGAAACGGATGTTATTTTCGGACTCGTCGTCCTGGACGAAGATGTCTAAAGGGTATTATGGATGAACTTTGACCTTGACCCGAAATTTTTTTGCCGAGTCGGCATTTTTCGTTTTCGTCGATATCTCGGAAACGGTGCGTCGTAGAGCGAAACGGACGTTATTTTCGGACTCGTCGCCTTAAACGAAAATGTCTAAGGGGTATTATGGATGAACTTTGACCTTGACCCGAAATTTTTTTGCCGAGTCGGCATTTTTCATTTTCGTCGATATCTCGGAAAAGGTGCGTCATAGAGCGAAACGGACGATATTTTCGGACTCGTCGCCCTAGACAAATATGTCTAACGGGTATGATGGATGAACTTTGACCTTGACCCGAAATTTTTTTGCCGAGTCGGCATTTTTCGTTTTCGTCGATATCTCGGAAACGGTGCGTCGTAGAGCGAAATGGACGTTATTTTCGGACTCGTTGCCCTAGAAACATGTCTAAGGGGTATTATGGATGAACTTTGACTTGACCACAAATTTTTGTGCCGAGTCGGCATTTTTCGTTTTCGTCGATATCTCGGAAACGGTGCGTCGAAGAGCGAAATGGACGCTATTTTTTTGGACTTTCGACCTAGACAAACATGTCTGAGGGGTATGATGGATGAACTTTGACCTTGACTCGAAATTTTTTTGCCGAGTCAACATTTTTTTGTTTCGTCAATATCTCGGAAACGGTGAGTCGTAGAGCGAAACGGACGTTATTTTCGGACTTGTTGTCCTAGACAAACATGTCTGAGGGGTATTATGGATGAACACTGACCTTGACCCGAAATTTTTTTTTGCCGAGTCGGCATTTTTCGTTTTCGTCGATGTCTCGGAAACGGTGCGTCGTAGAGCGAAACGGACGTTATTTTCGGACTCATCGCCCTAGACAAACATGTCTTGAATGTATTTTGGATGAACTTTGATTTTGACCCGAAATTTTTTTGCCGAGTCGGCATTTTTCGTTATCGTCGATATCTCAGAAACAGTGCGTCGTAGAGCGAAACGGACGTTATTTTTGGAGCGGTCGACCTAGACAAACATGTCTGGGGGGGGGGGGTTAGATGGATGAACTTTGACCTTGGACCGAAATTTTTTTCGCTGAGTCGACATTTTTCACTTTCGTCAATATCTAGCAAACGGTGTGTCATAGAGCCCGTGGCAAACATGTTTTAAATATTACGAATTAGTCCCAACACCGAAATGCCTCCAAGGCATCTTTAGGCCTTGACGTCTAGTTTCATATATACATGAAACTTTATAAGCCCAAAATTCCCCAACTGGTGGCTTAAAATATGCTGAAATGCGTGAGTATATCCCTGGAGACGAAAACGCTTGTACATGTAGCTTGGGTGTATATGATGAGCTTGTAATAGGAATACATATGTGGGACATCTTTTAGTGACTTTGAATTCGATCTCTAAATGACATTGAGTGGTAAATCTCAAGGTTACGTCTGAAGTGAAATATGACCTATAGACACAAAACGACTGAAGATAGAGCTTTAGTGGTTTTTGATTTATGAACATCCAGACAAACACAGGTAAATGCTTGTACACTTCTCAAAAAGAAAACCTACATTTATATTGCTTATAAGAATAAAGTATTTTCTATCAATGTGATCGGGAGCCTTTTCTTATAAACTTGGTTTGGTGCACATAAACTGATAAAGGTCCATTCTGGAGTCTTCCAAGTGCACAGGGGGTCTAAGTGAAAAGTCACAAAATTGTTGAACTCTGCTGAATGATGAAGACTTCAATGTTTTGATCCTGTTTCTTTAGCTATTGCCGTCAGGTTGCGTCCGGCGTCCGGCCGTCGGCGTCGGCATCAGCGTCGGCGTTGTCAAATGCTGGGAAAAATCTGTTCGATGAATATTGCTGTAATTCACAAAATATGTTTTATGGGCCCATATCTCCGGACCATTTTTTTTCTTTCGTCGATTGAATCATTTTTTTCCAAAATGGCGGCCATTTTTGTCTTTGGCTTTTGTCTTTGGTCTTTGTCTTTTGTCTTTGGACTTTGGCGGCCATTTTCTCAAAAACTGTCTGATCAGTTTTGAGATTTTTGTTTCAAAAGATTCCCCTGATATACCTTTGTGCTGTGTATAAGTTTCGTTACCCTTGAATCGTCGGTCTGCGTGTGGCAGCCATTTTGATGTTTTCGACCGGTCCCAGATAGGACTTTCCCATGTTAAATTAGCCTATGCTTTATAATGGGGACAAATTTCTTCTAATATCTCACTTAATATTGGGATTAGACATTAGGAATCAATTGTGCACATATAGGAAATTATATATGCCGATTATTCTCGTGACCTTGAATTTTACCTTCGACCTAATTTTCAAGGTCACAGCACAAAATGGCTAATATCTCACTTATTATCGACTTTACAGCTTAGGAATCAATTGTCAGCATATAGGAAATGATATATTCTGAATATTATCGTGACCTTGAATTTGACCTTTGACCTCATTTTCAAGGTCAGAGCACAAAATGGCCAATATCTCGCTTATTATCGACTTTACAGCTTAGAAATCTATTGTGATCATATAGGAAATGATATATATGCCGAATATTCTGATGACCTTGAATTTGACCTTCGACCTCATTTTCAAGGTCAGAGCACAAAATCGCTAATATCTCGCTTATTATTCACTTTACAGCTTGGGAATCAATTGTGGACATATAGGAAATGATATATGCTGACTATTCTCGTGACCTTGAATTTGACCTTTAACCTCGCGTAATATTGACTCAACAGCTTAGGAATCAATTGTGGACATATAGGAAGTGATATATGCTGAATATTCTCGTGACCTTGAATTTGACCTTTGACCTCGTTTTCAAGATCAGAGCACAAAATGGCCAATATCTCGCTTATTATCACCTTTACAGCCTAGAAATCTATTGTGGTCATATAGGAAATGATATATGCCGAATATTCTGATGACCTTGAATTTGACCTTTGACCTCATTTTCAAGGTCAGAGCACAAAATCGCTAATATCTTGCTTAATATTCACTTTACAGTTTGGGAATCAATTGTGGACATATAAGAAATGATATAAGCTGAATATTCTCATGACCTTGAATATAAGCTTTGACCTTATTTTCAAGGTCAAAGCACAAAATGACTAATATCTCGCTTATTATCGACTTTACAGCTTAGGAATCAATTGCGGACATATAGGGAATGATACATGTCGAATACTCTGATGACCTTGAATTTGACCATAGACCTAATTTTCAAGGTCAAAGCACAAAATGACTATTATCTCGCTTATTATCGACTTTACATCTTAGAAATCAAATTAGGACATATAGGAAATGATATATGCTGAATATACGTGTAACCTTGAAGTTACCAGACCATCGGTCCGATCACCTATTGGCTAGCCGGTAAGCTACAGGTCTCTTGGGCCTATGTTTCATTTTAGATTACCGGACCTTTATGCTTATAACCTATTGACGTGGCATTGCGCCTGTCGTCGTCCGTTGTCCACATTTCTATCTTTAAAGTTTATGGTCGGATTTTCCTGAAATTTTGCACAAAAAATGCCTATATATAGTACAATACAATACTACTCATCCAGTACACACTGTTCTGTATGGGTGAGTAGTATTAGTAGGGTAGAGTGTGCTTGTTATTCCATAATACTAGTAGTATACATATCCAGACTTAATTGTTCAAGAATATTCGTGTGACTCCGACAATATTCACAGACATGTCACCTCAAAGAGCGCCGACTTCTCCAGAATCACAAGCTCAAATAATACTGTACTGCAGGGAAAGACATTTGATTGGTCCCTGCAAAACGGAGATATGCTAATGTATATTAAAGATCATGGAGAATAGCATTTATAATTTTGCGTGCGGCACTTTTGATTGTATGGGACAGAGCCTTTGAAACGAAACCCGGCTGCACTATTCGTGTAGTCTTTCTGCAGTGGCCTTCAATTGTTTTCCTTATTGAATGACAAAATGTGGACTAGATCGAAAAAAAAGTCCTTTTAGCGCAATAGATGAAGATTTCGTTGTTCTATTGATGAATAGTTCTAAGTAATCACTGAAGACGCATTGTCTCGACAACATTGCGGAAATTTTCGACGAGCTGGCTGCTTGGATTGCAGCTGCATGTGGCCAGTGTAAATCTTCACCATGACCACGTCACCTTCATGGATACATATTCATGAATGTAATGATAATAAAAAGATTGAAATATGTTAGTGTATTGTGCCATAGAATCGTGTCTTCATGAGCTTCCTGGTATAATGTAGTCTACAGCAGATGTAGTCCTCAGACGACCAGCACCAGGTCGTCCACGGTAGCTTTGGGTTTCCGGGAACCGTCTCCACACATTTCGGATGCAGCTTTGGCTGACCCCAAGCTCAGTGGCCACAACACGCTTAGTTCTGCCGCCCCGGATCATCTGACAAGCCCTTACACACGGCACCTCAGTCAAGTGCATCACACACATCACAGAGCAAAATATATGGTGGGACATTTGGTAATCTTGAAATTTACCTCATATCATATATGACCTTTAGTGGTGAATCCGGTCACATCTGACCTGAACTGTGAAAATTGGACTCTGCATACAAAACGGTTTAGATAGAGCTAATGTTGTATCATACGCATGTAGATATATGCCAGATCTTCTGGTGACCGTTAACAGTTCAGTGGCGTGTACAAGAGGGAAGCTGTTGACGGAATAACAGAATTCTCAATTTTGATACTACAGGATGTGCACAGTTTCCATAATTCACATAAATCCAGAGAACAACTATTCGATGTTTCTAACATTCAGTTAATTCACCCACATTCTCACGAATACATAAGAATAATTCATTTACCCCATACAACGACGCATAATTAATGTATGTTTTAATATTGAGGATTCCTCGTTGAGGTGAAAATTTTGCAATTACCGTTGTCACTGTTTCATGTACATGCCCTACATTCCAGTAATATCAATTTACTGCTCGTCCTATCAAACACAACAAATGTATAGCGAGAACAGATCTACATATTAATCCCAGTGAATCACCAATTACGTGTTGAAGCCACATTGAGGTTGGCAATAACACCATCTACACAAGGTGAAACAGAGTCAAACTGTGCTTGACACAAATCGATGATACTAAAAAAGTCCCTCACCCTGGAATTTCCAAAGGGAACATGCATATCACACACATATCCAATCATTATTATTATTATTATTGTTGTTATTGTTGTTATTATTATTATTATTATTATTATTATTATTATTATGAGGGCACGGACGTATTGAACTCCTGAAGCTAAAATGGAATACTGGCTTTTCCTTATTAAACTATGGTTTAACAAGTAAATGCGAGTCGCACTTACCCCATGGGGTAAGTACGACCAAAAGTCGGACATACCCCTATCGATATTGTTATTATTATTATTATTATTATTATTATTATTATTATTATTATTATTATTATTATTATTATGAGGGCACGGACGTATTGAACTCCTGATCTCTACACAACCTGATTACTTCCTCGTCAATAATCATTACCACGCCTACTTATTGAATTAACATTTATCCCGAGTATCAATCATTCAAATTATGAAAATTAGACAATTTTCATATTGACTCATAAGCCGGAAATAAATTTCCGCAGGCATTGTATGCTTCATGATGTATTGGTCTTGTGCATATAAGGGCGTTGGTCGATGAATGTTAGTGGGGTATAGATCTCTAACCATAGCTAGAAGGTGATAACGTAGGTTACCGGTAATAAATGCCAACATTGTCGTTTCCAGGCGCGGATGAAGAGAGAGAGAGGGGGGGCGCTCTCGTCTGCTGGATACGGCGCCATAAGAAGACACCCGGTTTCCGTTCCAGTGAGAATGATTTGAGCCAAACTATCTCCATAAATAGGAAGTTGCATCTGTGCAAACTGAAAAAAAAACATACTGAATAGATTTTGGGGAAATGAGCGTCAAGTTTGATGTCGAAAAAATTTTCCCACAATGAGTTGTCCGCCAAATTAATAAAAAACGGATTCGATGAGAAAATGGAAAGAATATTATTATAATAGAATAGACCTACTATAACATAGGATATACTCCGGAGAATTATAGGAAAACTTAGATGCCCCAAAAACTATAATGCCTACAGACGGATGGGCGACGACGGACGAACCCGCGACAATAACATAACACTGCATTGACTAATTTCGTGTTAGGATGCTGGAATATAGGTCGGTGAGCTAGAAGCAACATATGTACTGTACCGTATGTATCTATATTTAAAGGGTCGCAAAAATGTACACACTCTCAATCAACCCAATAAATAGTATATAATTGCTGCGAGTTATGATATAATTATTAATGAAGAGATCACATGGCGTTCGCAATGAGGCTGGCAATTATGCCAAAATGAAGCTCACAATTCGAAACCTCGATGCACTTTGAACATTTTCTGCAATTATTATACTTAGTTTGTGGTTTGTTTAAAACGAATTTTGCCAAATAATTTGAAAATCGCATATATGAGGCATACGCACGTGATGGCTTTGCCAAAAGTGGAGTGTGGGGTTATACCGTACTGGTATTTTGGAAACGGATCTGGTTTTCTGGTGTAAAACAGATACCAAACACGAGGTGGACATGTGAAAACGCCGGATCTGGCTGAATTATAACCATAATATTGGAACATCCATGGACAAGTTGCGAATGAAGTTGTGAAATGAAGGAAAAAATGTTGAGGGTAATTGTGCTTGTTTTACTAATGGCGACTTGGAACACAGGTAAGAATAGTATTATTCGCTGGGTGAAATAATTTCAAAATATGTTTAAACTTGGTAATTATTAGGCCTACAATAAATTCGCAAACTATTCACTACAGAAATTAAATAATGTAGTTAGTTTGCACTGGCTAATACATTCAACAGGGAGCCGCTGAGGGGACATGAAATTAGGAATGTTCTTGGACATGTAGCGATTTTGAGTGTTATATTTGGTTCAGTGTTGTTTTGTGTTGTTTGTTGTTTTCTCTTGTTGTGTTTATTTCTCGTATAGTTTTTTTATTACCACTCTTCCTGTCTCTGATCGATACAGACAGTTATTGGTGAGGGACGAATCTCACAGTGAAACTCATAACTGGCGATACGAACTGCCCAGCTGGTTTGCATGCCCTCCGCATCCATGAATATCAATTATCAATATCAGGGTCCTGAGCAGGAACTTTCAGCCCTATAGGTAGTGGTGAAAGTGGTGAATAATCGCCACCACCGCCGAGGAGTTCCCTCGTGGTACAATAGTTCATCTGGGAGGTATGCATGGAACGGCTTGCACAGGTGATCACTCTCTCGAACCTGGGAGAGGACTCGTCCTATGCCATTCCCACTCGATTCCGTGTCCAGGATGAAATTCTGGGTAAAGTGCGGGTAAATCAGCATGTGGGGCTCATGCAGCACCTCAAAAGGCCTCCTCACGTCCTTTCTTCAGGAGGGCCGTGAGTGGACCCGCTTTCGTGGCAAATTTCTTAATGAACTGCCGGTAGTTCCCGACGAAACCAAGGAAGAACCTCAGCTCCGCCAGGTCTCGGGGAAGCTCCTAGCGCATCACAGCCTCCACCTCTGAATCACACTGGATGCCTCGTTGACACACCTTGTGCCCCAGAAAAGGGGCTTTCTGAAGTAGCTGGCACTTCGAGTTCTTCAGGTTCAATCCCGCCTCCCAAAACACATCCCTCAGATCACTCCCGATGCAGATCCCATAATCCAGGTAGACGAGACATCTCTTCCATTTCAGTCCCCACAGCACAAGCCCCATGAGCTTCGAAGCTGGCTGGGGTGGTTGCAAGACCAAATGGCATCCATCGAAACTGATATATTCCGCTCCGCATGGTGAACACAGTCTTCCCCCTGTATTCCTTCTCCATCTCCACCTGCCAGTACCCACTCACTTAATCGAGCATGGAGAAGTATCGGGCCCCTGCCTGAGTGTCGAAACTCACATCAATCCTGGGCAAAGGATAAGCATCCTTTCTTGTCACATCATTAAGTTTCCAGTAGTCGAGGTAGAACCTCGTGTTTCTGTCCTTCTTAGGGACAAGGAATACAGGAGATGACCAAGGTCTATCACTGGGCTCTCTTTCAGCATCTTACCCACCTCTGCCTCTGTAAGTTCCTGTTACTTATATGCAGTCTCCAGAGGGGCTGCTTGATGAGTCTGATCTCCAGTAGCTATCTTGGCAGTGCAGAGGTAACATCCTCCAACAGTGGCTGCTAGTGTGAAGGTAACGACACCCCATCTCTGCAGAGGCATGCATCCTGCCATGCATTGCTCCGAGCCTCTGGAGGGAGATGGCTCTGCACAGTCCGGCTGATCTTGACTTGTCACCGGCACCACCTCCCCGACCTCATGCAAGTGTGCCAGCAGGTTCCCTCCTGGTATCATCCCCTCATGCTCCTCCGTATTAAGGAGAAGCAGTGTCACGTCGTCTCTGTGCAGCTCTACAAGGGCTCTATTCACCATCGTGTCACCATCAATTGGCGGCTGTAAAGGGCCGACACATGCTCGCCTCATACCAGGTGTACCGTCGATTAGAGGGAAACGAGGACTTCGGATCACACCAGGAGACTAATAGGAGCCCTCGCAGCTAGCCCTAGGACCATTCTGCGATTCGCTCCTGTCTCTCACTGAGAAACATGATCCGCTCTTCTACTTTCATCTCTCCAGGGCGAGGGCGAGTGTGTAGCACGTGAAAGCCGAGCACTCCAAGCATTGCCACCTGACCTATGAAGACTCCTGATGGTATTTCCCCCAGATGCAGGATAGTCGGAAGAAACTGAAAAATCCACATCTGTGGAAACGACATCTGTGTCGACCAGAAGGTTGATCTCTTGTCCCTCCAGGTACATAGGACAAGGGAAGCTCCACATCTCTCTCGGGCATGACACCAGGAGTCTCGGCCTCGGTAGGTACGGTTGACAGAAGAGGGCCATACTCCCCCTCAGGTAAGATATCTGGATTCCTACGAACATCATGAACATCGCTATTTACAGTAGACAGAGAAGGGTTCTTCCCCTCAGGTAAGACACCTGGAGTCGTACATCACAAACATCAGTTACATCAGGCAAATCATGAACATGAATTATCGAGTAGGCAGGAGTCTCCTCCACAAATATATTCCTATATAAGATCGCAGAGACTATCTCTACGGGTATCACTATTCACAAGATATACAGATCCTGCATCACCACCTTACGTCTCGTCTTGTCTCCTTCTAATCCTGACCTGCGCTTGCAAGGAATTGCTTGTCATCTCGGCGCCAGGAACAGGCCCTTCTAGTTTGACAAACGGTCCTCTTTCTCTGACTTCTCCTCGATGTCTTCGTCCCTAGCTGCTTCAGCAGAAGCGCCAGAGACTTGGCATGCTTCGTCACAGGGACACTCCCTTCTTAGATGTCTAGGTTGTCAGCACAGCCAGCACTCCCGGTCCCGACCTCGAGGTCCCTGTGCTGAGGTCGTCCACGGAGCCGTCACTTCCTCCACCTTCGTGAGAATTGTCCCCATCAGTTCAATCAGTTGGTCCATCCTCTGGGCCTGAGTCTCAAACATTCCCTCGAAGTAGGGGAGCCAAGGCCCAGAGCCATTCTGTTTATCATTCCTTTTTGGCGGAGGCCAACCCCCCTTGGTGAAAGCTGTCACATCTCGTCCTGCACCAGGGTGTGGACTGCACGCACTGGCTCTCGATTGACGCTTTCTTACTGGGTGATGAAAATCGTCGCCTCTTCCAGGGTCCTCATGTCCTTCATCAGAACCATGAGCTTCATGTCACCATTCTCGTGGCCCTTCGGGAAGCTTTCTAATGCAATGGTCTCCTGTGCCTCATCCCTGAGATGTGGGTAAGACTTTTCGATCGGTCGCCAGATTTGCTGAGCGAAAGCATGCAGTGTCTCCCCAGTCTTCCATGTCCTGCTTCACAATGCCGCCGGTGGCACTTGATAATAGCACACCACTGGTACTGGCTGCAGAGGCAGTGCTCCCATCTGCAGAGCTGATTGCAGGGACATGGACCGGGTTCATAGTATTGAAATGGGGATCTGCACCTTTCCCCTTTAACATATCCCAATAAACGTAGAGTATCAGTCTCTTCTCTGTATTTGGGAGATCAAGTTGTGCAGAGGTAAACGACGACTAAGTCCTTCCCTTGCCTGTTCGAAAAGAGCAGGACCATCTCAGGTTGATCTGTCATCCATGGTGTCGCCAGCTGTTATTGTCACTCAAACCGGAAGTCATTCTAATATATTTATTGCATTCCCTCACAATATTATTGTGTTCCTCGTGATCTTATTGCGTTCCCTCGCAGTTCAGATCTTGTAATAAAATCTCACAAAACATGGATGTTACTCAATCAAGAGTATTGTGAGGGAGCACAATCTTGAATGTGAGTGAACGCAATAAGATTGTGAGGAAACACGATCCGAAATGCAAGGGAGTGTGATCCAGAAAGCGAGGGGATGCAATAATGATATGTCTTCCATGTCAGCAGCACCATAATTCAGAGACAATGTGTATAAGTTTACTATTATTAGGTACATGAATTCACGTGAATGATGTCAAGACATTCACTAAGATATAAAACACTGTTTTTTGTTCAATAAAGACGCTGTCGCCAAGCTGGTCAGAATATCAAACACAACAGCTGTCCACCTGCATCTCGCCTTTCCATCTCCGGTCAGTGGGATTGTACGCTTCTACTTCCATCCCAATCGCTCCCCTGGGCAGAAGGAACTCCTAGCCACCCGTCAAGGATCTCGCGGCGGCATCTGTATCAGCGAGCATAAACACCGCGCTGACGTCACTGAATGCACATACGAGGCTGCGTCAGCTGTCGCCACTCTGACGTTACTTGATGTCGGTGTCCCGGCAACACGCGGTTACTTCACGGGTTCAGCAGGACGTGAGACTACAGAGCACGTGCGACTCTTTCTCTATAGTAAGTAGTCCAAGCTGTTCAGAAAATATACAGTCCTCCAGAATCTCAAATGGATCCTTCAGAATCTCAAAATAGAATACAGTGAAGTTCAGCGAGAAATTATACTCCATATTATTCACTGTTAGGAGAAATACATTTCTGCTGGAAGCTTAGAATGATTCATTGAAACAAACATCATTATTCACCCTCAAGCATGACTACTAGTATCAGTAATCAATAGTATCTATTTATCACAAACTCTGGTGTATGTCTATTTCTATGCACATCCAGGAAGATTACATGGGATAGCATCAACTTGCTCTTTCAGATTCCCCAGAGGTCACGCCAATATCCCATACCGTGCAAGTGTTGGAAAGTTCTGGATCTCCGGAGTCCAACTCGAAGATCCTAACTCTCAGGTGTCAAGCGAGTTCCACTTCTGTGCCAGAGAGAGACAGACTCCCAATTGTGTACTCGTGGTCCAGATCTGGAGAGGAGCTGTCTGGGAACCGGGTATCTCGGCATGATGCAGACGCGGGGCAGCTGACGATATCCCCAGCTTATAGAGAGGATTGTACGGCTGGTATCGCCTGTATAGTTAGGGAGACGGGCGCAGCTCCAACTGTAATATCTCAGAACCACCTGGAATGCTCTGAAACCACACTTGGTAAGCTGATAAACTATGATATAATATATATGTTATTGGTATATTGGATTCGAGTTATAAATGTAGCTGGAGACTGCAATGCAGTGAATATTTTCTTTCAAAAGATCAACTTCCTTCAAGTCCTGGAGACTCTGATGGGACTGATGTTGTTACACATAATTCATCAAGTAAGTTGGACAACCAGTATCAAAAGACTAAAAAACATTACTATGTGCAGTTCTCATCAATATTGGTGGCTTTTTATCATCAGTTTATTACGATGTGTTCAATATCATAATATATTAATAATGTAGTCATCTATTGAAATACAGCTCCTCACCTATCTACAACAACCCCGAACATTCAAACTACTGAGAGTGGGGCTGGCACAGATGGTAGGTACACCAGCGAAATGAAGAATTTCGCAGAAGTCGTAGGTACAGAATAAACTTCCGTACTCGTGGTTGTTAGTATCAGTTCACAGTCGTTCACAGTATGTCTGATGTCTTCCACAGAACCTGACGAGGGTAATGGAACTGTCGTGGCCATAGCAACAGTTGGCGTGATCGTGTTCTTAGTTGGAATCGTCAACCTCGTTGTCTGTTTGATATGGTACGTGAGTCAATAGCATTAAATTTCCAGTTGAATGAATTTACAAATTCTTATAAATACTGATTAGTATGTGCTGAGATACATACATGAGATAACGTTTTTTTCTTCACTTTTGTTCCAGGAAGAAGAGAAAACTAGAGGAACAGAGAGCCAAAGCCAAAGAAAACAATACGTCGGTACGCGACAGCAAGGCGTACGAACTTGAACCCGACGTCAGCAAACTCTCCAAGAAATCTCACAAGTTCAAGCTGCGACCACGTGGACATGCAGCTCCTCCTTTGCCGTCGTTACCACACAGTGCTTCGCTGATCGTGCCGCCAGATTCCATGCCACAAGATGCCCGAGACAAGATCTACCTGGACATATTGTCGTCAATGGAAGTCAGCCGGGCCAAGGCGAGAGCAGCCGCCCTGAACCAGGAGGATTACCAGGTGCCCATGTTAGGTACTCCCCTGGTCAACCGCTATCAGGACATCAAGAATGCTGATCGTTACTCTCAGCAGGTTCCTCCTGAGGGTGGTGTTGAAGATGGTAGTGTCCTCCAACCTGAAAGTGGTGATTCAGCGACATACATTCAACCTGGAAAGAAAGAATGTGGAGGTCAAGCTGTGGGAGAACATACACATGCCAGTGGAAAGGATATGGATGAGAAGGCAGAAAAGGCGGCAGATCGAATCGGGTCCATAGGTGGCATCTACTTGATCACCGATTCTGATAAATTTGCTGAAAGAGACCTGGAGTACGTTAATGGAAGACTGAGAAGGCTCGCGGCACACGAAGCGGACTGCGAGTACATCACCACGGTAGCTGCGACCATGAGGCGAGCAGGGATGAGCATCAACCTTGACAGGGTGTCCACTGAGATCAGAGACCTGGTGGAAGCGAAAACTACAAATGGACAAAATGAAACGACAAATGAAACCGCATAAACTGTTCAGTCTGAGTCTCTGAGACTGAGTTGATGTCATCGATGTCATTGTGTATGGAACTGATTTGTGTGTTGGATTGGCTCAAATTGAGAGTAGACCTACTAGCACATATAATACCGACATACAGTGATATGATCAAATCGTGCTTTTGTGTGATAAATATAAGTATTACAATGATATATCCTGAAAACGAATCGCATATGTTCATTTTGAGGAACAGCGTGTATAAGGGCATTATTGACAGTGAGTGAATAGTCTAGAAGTCAGCCCAGCTTTATATAGTTGATGCTATCCTAGATATGCTAGATATAAATATGCAAATAGGTTTTTACTTCTGGATCCTTCAGCATGTCCGTGGAAACCACAACAATTCGTCCATCGGTGTACATATTTAGCAACAATAATTAGATCAGCGTCAAACTTCTGATTCTATTATACAAGTGCATACACTGCATAGCACAATTCAGTATGCGTATTTACTGTTTGTGTTCTTACTCGATATTCAGTGAATGCTCAAATGTGTATATTGTTCAATAAATCATTGCGCTTCAATACCATGTTCTATCATTCATGTTTTGAGAAATGCCGACACACATGTATATGTTATTGATGAGTGACATGCTTACACGTGTAAATACTTCACCTGTTAGTCAAACGGAATTTTTTATCGAATTTCAGACTGCTTTCGCAAAAATTTAAAAAGTTGTCAATCTACCTGAATGTTACATTTCGCCCCGTCATTGATTTTCTGGGTCAGCACACGATTTTGTACAGTGTACTCTGTAGGCCCCTATAAACCGGATCTCCAGGGGACCAAGGAAAAAATCCGGTATGGACAGAGCGCCGGTTTATCAAGAGTTTGAAGAGAGCGAATATCGATCATATCACCCCAGTATGCAGATACCGGTCAACTGTTTTGTTTGCACATATTTGCACACTTTTTTTCACGTTTTTCACTGTTGCACAAAATAACGTAACTAAATACCGGCCAGCTATTTTAAGTACATGTAGTTACAAACTTTATGCACATCGGCGTAGTTAATATTAGTTATTGGTTATAGGTCGGATCTGTATAGATTTATTGCAGAACATTCAAGTAAATAATTCGAGTCAATTGATTATTAATTGTAGGTTTTCTATTTACACCATTATAATCTTGTGCTATTAGCACATCTCAAAACCAATTGCAGAATATTCAATATACATAGTGAGACAAGACTGCATGATGTCATAGAATTGTTGACTGCGTTTATAGCATGTACTGATTAATACTAAATTTGAACAATGCGTGTCACCCCAGTGATGAGCTTGCAGTGATTTACTCGAAGAATCATGTCAGGTAAATCGTGCATTCTTCAAACGGCCCATAACTGACGAAGTTTAATTGTTAATTACAATTTGTGAGCGCCATGTTTCTGATGCTGTTGTATATACAAAGACGTGTGACTAAAGCACAGCTTTTGGCATCAGTCTGTGATCCGATGAAGCATGGCTGATTGCAATTTAGACGCCACACTTTTGAATTATTGGGGTAACGCCGGTTTGGACAATACGATATGGCCGGTTAGGTCACTGGAATAGGGCCGGTTTCCAGAATGGACAACATCCGGTATATCGAGAGTTGCTTACTGTAGAAACAAAGGGGAACAAATCGGGACTTAAGAAGAACGCCGGTATGGACAAAATTCCGGTATAAACAAGAGCCGGTTTCGGCAGAGTACACTGTACATTTGATCAGTTTTTAGTGTAGCAGTGTACTCTTTAGAAAACATCATTTTTGTGTGGACATACCCCAGTGTGTCCTCTGGTTCGAAATCAAATAATATTTCGAATCCTGATGAATGTAAACAAGACCTAATCCTCGAATATGCCAAGAGTCTCAAGATCCCGTTTCTGGCTGAAAATTTATACTGGGGGTAGATTGCCAACTTCTTCAATTTTTGCGATAGAAGTCTCAAACCATGTATAAAATTGCCGTTTGACACAGCCGTTTTGCTGTTTGGCAAAATGTGTGACCAAAAATCAACACGAGGGTGTGAAGATTGAAATCTAGAACCAAATTTACGGATACCTGATTGGCGAATGAGGAGCGACCAAACCGTCTAGTCTGCACTCTGGTCGCGTCCTCTGGTGCTCAAAATAAACAGGCGACAGCGTCGTTGGTAACGCCAGGAATATAGCTTTGAATATCGGAATATACTTTGTTACGGGTATATATTTAAGTATTGGACATTTTCGCGCATATTCAACGATAAAATAAAATGCAGGACAGCAGCAAATTCGATCGTGACCTCATTAATGCCATTAACCAGTCATTATTCACGCCAAATAACTAGACTGTTCGGTCGCTCTTGTGTAAGAGGCTGAACTCCTAGCTACGAAGCCGCTCAAATGTCATTTTGGTTATGTAGGCCGATGCAAATATTTGAGAGTTGTAAAAGGTAACTCTCATTGAGTGTCTCTTAGTGATTGGAACAAATTCAGCCCCTATATTCATATGTTCTAATTTACCGTGTAGTTGTCTATAGCCAAGCCAAATATGCCAGGTCATAGAGCAAAATTGAAGGTCTTGCACCGTTCAAGAACAAAGCGTGCAGGATTGCAGATGCCTGTTGGTCGGATCCACCGATACCTTCGCAAGGGGAAATACAGCAAACGAATTGGCTCACGTGCCCCGATATTCCTGGCTGCTGTATTGGAATACTTAGTGGCCGAAATCTTGGAACTGGCGGGCAACACGGCCAAATCAAACGCACGGTGGAGAATCAACCCCCATCACCTGAGGAGCGCAATAGCACTGGACGAGGAATTGCCCAGGATGTTACCAGGACTGACGGTGGCCAACGGAGGGACGCTGCCCAAAATAAAGGCTGTTCTTTTGCCGAAGAAATCTGCAGCTGGAAAAGCAGCAGCGAATCGAGAGTTGTTTTACAAGGAAGCAGTGATCGATTATTTCCCACATGATCGGTGACATGATTCCACATGAGGTGGGATAATTGTCAACAATAAGCCTATATTTTGTTGGTTTGCACTGGTTGTAGGTGTATTAGGCGATTGCGAAACTTCAGGAATCTCAGTTTGTGAGATGTGGAGCATATTCCACAAACGCTGTAAATATGCTCTTCTAGGTGGAACAGAACTGACCCTTTGTCTAATAAATAAACGTCGAAACTATTTTACTTCTTCGTCATCAAATGTAACTATATGTACATACCAAAATCTGAACATTCGAATTTAAACCTAATGAAATGTAGCCTACCACATATATATCGACAAAGTGAGCAATTTTCTGTTGAAAAGCAAGCACCAGTGAAGAAAGTGTCATTTGTCCTTCAGCGAACTATCTGGATAAAATTTGATCAACAGACCAAACCAGCCATATGCGGAAATCACTACAAGCCCACTTTACTGTACGTCATTATTCCTTTCAATAACCCAAATCAATGTCACCTCATATTTCTCATGTTGGCAGAACAGGATGACAGAAATGTATGCTTTCATGAGCATCTCAGCATTCTCAAGTCAATGTCGTCAAAAGATGCACTAAGGGCTATTTTAGACATATATAAATGCCTGTACATGCTCATCATACAAACGGTTGTTATATCTTTTCCCCAATAAAACATCTGCCTAAGATACATTCTGTGCTTTAGTAAAGCCGCCAAATCACGAAATTAGTTGAATTGCGATACCTAAATTATTGAGTTTTCGAAAGATACAACATACCCTCATTACAGGACCAAAACTCATCGTCATCGAACATAAAAAAATATATATCTCTGTCATTCACTAAAATATCAGTGTTATATTACAATTGTTCTTAAAAAATCAGTTCTTTTTATCACTTATTTTTTCTTTTGTATTATTTTGATATTTTGTTTATTGAATATACTTTTCACATTTTCCTTCCTGAGTTCATCATTGTTAATTTATCTTGTTTATACATAATATGTACAGATGTGAATAATGAATAAATGTTTTTGATTTCAAATGGAAAAAAATAGTTGCGTCTTATTGTGGGCCTACATTCACAGACAGTTCTTGGGTATGTGTTGTCTTCAATGACCAATTTTATATCTTAGATGCTCAAAGTCTGTTCCATCTGAGGTCCAGTTCAAGGTCACCTAACATAACATATTTTTCTTGCATTAAATCATAGCCCTATAAGTTAGCTTTCTTGCACGAAGAAATCGTTTGAGAATGTTTGTATGTTGAGAACTGGGACTTTTTAGACTAGGATTTCAAATAATTGATCGAACTGATAATTGATCAAAACTAAGAGACAACTGTTTATAAAGTAAGGTGCAAAACGGAGTTTGATTTGTCAGGATTATTATGTCAGTAGGCCTAGTATTTTCATTGATATCTTTTTTTGCAAATGATGATCGTGGTTAGAGCCAATCCAAAGAAAATCGGAAATACCTAAAAATAGACAAAATAATAGGCTATAAAAATACTGGCTGATCAAAGATATTGGGCGGTGGGGAGGGGGGTGGGCGGTCAGTGCATGGTGCTATCCAAAGATAGTTACCCATATTTAGATAAATGCTTAGACTCTCAGCGAAACGATTATTATATGGGATGATCCATTTCAAGTAGAGCGTCAATTTTGTAAGAAAAAATAGACATGTGAAATAACTTGCAGGCATCATTTTGAAGTGGGATTCGCTGATAAGAAATGAAAGTATTGTTGCAAATTTGAGTCAGAAGACACATTTGTATGTGGGCTACACTGTAATCGACTCATCGACTTGTGACTATAAAAATATTAAAGAATTGCACAATCCAGAAAAAATGGAAATCAAGCAATTTTATATAGGTCTACAAAATCGCACGTATATTTGGACCTCGATCGTCCACGAAAGCAAATGTGGCTGAAATTTGGCGTAGATTCTATTGGGGGTAAGTAGGCTAGAAATTTCCAATTTGGTCATGATAAAATTTTCGTTTGACTGAACGATAAAAACCTTACATTTCACCATGGAAATACCTCTTGGGCACGTTTCACGCACTCTAATTATTGTAATCAAAGTAATCTTTTCAATCAAAAAGTTCACCAAGGATGAAGTTGATGAGAAAAAAGTTCATCAAAAAAGTAATCAAGTTGCATGAAACGGGATGAATAAAGTGATCGAAATTCAGCATGCCTCATTTGCTATATGACATGACGTTTTTGGTGAAAAGGCTTATTTTGATCACTTTTTTCTGATCCTGATTTACTTGATGAAAAAAAAGCTCATCAAAAAAAGTCACCAGTTTGCCTGAAACGTGCCGATTAATTCAACCAACAATCTGATGACTTTGATTACATTGATCATTGTGCGTGAAACGCGCCCATTAATTTCCATGATTTCACGAAGGTAACCGGTTTTCTGTTTGGGTCCATCGGTCGGTAAGCTAAAAATGAGACTATTGAGATGTGGCGCCACCTATCGTATGAAAACTCTGCTGAAATCTTTCTAGTTTCTTGTCAAATTTGAGATTTACCAACAAAAAGTTTAGAAATCCACTTTCAAATTAACAACTGTAACTAATTCATCAAATAAAGCCGATGCGACAGGATGACAGCGTTGGAAGAAGTTGCTGTACAGATTAAATAGAATAAACAGGTTTGTATGATCATGACATGGGCGATAATAGGAGTATCTGTCAATAACAGGTCCCACGCTCCGCATGAGCACTCTGCATAAGTACATATACCTTTCTGCATCACAAAAATATCAGCGAAAAACTGTGTAAACGAGTTAGAAAAAATCAGAGTATAGTCTTACCAAGATTTGACCGGTCCAGTGATAATTTCATGAAATTTGGTACTAGTAATCTGTACCCTGGGGTGTGTTTCACAAAGGTGACTTAGCTTCTCTTTTATGTCCATGGCTTAGCTAATCAGGCTACGGCTCGTAGTCGGCTACGCTAAGACAGATTAAGAATTTAGACTGTTTCACGAAAACGGTAGTCGACTACGTTAAGCCGGCTTTGCTAAGACAGGTACGTAGCTGGCTTAAGACATTTAAGTCGGTTTTCATGGGACGCGTGTTTATATGTAATATAGGAATTAGCGACTGTCAGTGAAACAAAACGATCTTTTTTTCCTCAGCTACTGTCACTGTGGTGTCAAATCTTTTTAGTGCGGTGTGTTGTGTCTTTATGGAATGGTTACATGTCCAAGGTCATGCCACATACGCCATGTAAAATATTTCAATGCGGATGCGTGGAGCAGAATACAATACAGGGGGGATATATAGGCATGCAACAAAATGATATACAAAAGTAGCCTGGGGGGGGGGGGGGGCACAATTTTTATCGGACAATTATTGGTGAGCATATTATCTATACATAACCATGATAACTATACATGAATAAGTATATATATATATATCTTTACTCTCAGATACTACTGATATTGCCAATATCGTGAATATTTGATGTGGGACGAGAGGCTTCGGAGAAATAACACTGCTTAAACTAAAGTATCGAGATTGTGCATGGATGCAAGTCTGACAGACGGCTGCCGAATTGTCACCATGTTTTTCCATGAACAGGATACACAGAGTGAGATTGTAAATTGTAATCATCCTCACTACCATGACAGACATGGGGTGATAGTATAGTCTATGTATATTCTGAATACACGAGATACTGTGACTGTCGTCTTAGTTCCGTTCCGATTGCCGGTAGAGCAACTCATCGTCCTCAAGTCAATGAAATAGATTGTGTATATGGTGGAATTTGAGTTGAATTATTACTTATAATTAGTGTTTTATATAATACCTGTGATGGAACAGGCTTGACTGGCCCATAGCTGGTGAAACAAAAAGGGCCCTTGTACTTGTGCATACAGAAAACAGCCCCTCAATTTGTTTCGACAGTTCAATTTACTTCATGTGCATAAGTGCAAGCAACACAATAATATATCATCCTCGCATCAGCCGAATCCTGTATTTTGCACATTTTTATTCTGTGAGATTCTCGTAATTTATCACAGAACATTCAGGGGCCATTCGCTTCTGGAATCCTAGGCAGGCCCTAGTCCCAACGCCTGGTTTCTCGGTCAGTGTCTCAAAAAATATTTCTGTCATTTTGATTAAAAGTATAAAATCGACTTGGACATAGAACTAGCCATAGCATTTTTCGGAAAAGCGATTGAGTGAGTTAGAATTATTTATTTTATGATAATTTCTTCACGGAATAATTTTTACACTGTAGTCAGGGGGCTTAGTCTCCCCAAACCCCCGAATTGTTCAAATTGGGCTACAAGCACCATTTTTGGACTACAGTTAGATATGACCATCATCTGCCAATTTTTCGAGTGAGTCAAGCTCGGCTCCCTCTATGTTGGCCATATTGAGTAAATCCAAGATGGCCGCCTTCCGGAATAATAATTTGCTGGGGAAATGTAATAGTGTACATGATGCCACTGTTGACATCAGGATGGATATACATGTCAACAGAAATGGTTGCCATATTCACGATATATTACCGTGGATATTTATGATAACTGTTATCGTGAAAATATACAATTATTTCCAACTTAATAACAGTTAACATTAACTTGGAAATAACTGTATATTTTAAAGGTAAAGAAGATGTCTTGAATATCTACGGTAATATAGTTTATCTCATAGTTATATATATGCAACAAAAGGGGGCAGCACATCAAGTCCACAGGCTGGTGTCCTCGAGGGCTGCCCCCATTAGGGCATCAACGAGGACCTGTAACCAGCAACAAGAAACCGGGGAAAATCGCGATTGTAATGAATTAATAACATTTTGGGAATTTGACTACCGAAATGCACGAATTCTGTAGTTTTCGTGTATTTTACTTCAGAAACTCTCTTTTCACATTGAATTCATGAACTGAGAGGCATATACATGGAAGCACCGCTTTGAATGACGTCGCCGACACCCCTGCTAGGCCTACATCACTGTCAATTCTACGCCAGAACCAAAGGGCGAGTTGACGAGCGAGTTGACGGGCGAAGAGCGAGGGCTATAAAAGCCGGTGACCGCACTCGGAATGTGAGTTTGGGCACTTGACATCGTGGACTTCACATCGACCTTTGGCCAGGGCCTGACCTCTCGAAGTGAACCTGACGGTTTGCTTAGATCAAACCGTTTCTCGGACTTTTAGAACACAACGAGGGGTCCATAAAATAGAGGAGAAGACGATCACACAATCTCTAAATCTTCAAGAGTGTGGTTCCCGAATTTGGGATCTGTAGCAACACAAGAGATAAGAGAAACCACCTAAAACACGCCAACATCAACCACCAAAAACCTCAAACGGCACCAAACACCCAACTCCACTACCTCAAAACGCTACATATACATGACATGTACATTATATACATATATGTAATGGGCATATACATACATGCACATGTAGTATACAGTCAAACCTGGTGAGCGATACACCTTTATATGGGCGACACCTGCCCAAGCGAGACGTTTTCTCAAAGTCCCGATCCCTCTGCCATGTTAAATGTACTGTGAAAGCGATACACCTGCTCAACGGCGCCGAGCGCCAGTGATTTGCAGTCCGCAATCTACGATAACCCCATGTATGAGCGCCAGTCACATGAGCGATGTCACCGGTCGATTGTTCAACGCCAATTATGCACGGTGATTCCCGTTATTGATCGGTGTCGTCACATGCTGTTAACCAATGGCAGTAGCGGATTCCATCACTGAGGTTAATTATGGGCGGGGCATCGCTGTCACGTTTCATTGATTGCCGTTATAGCACGTACATTCTCAATATCGCATACATGACCAATTTTCAATTAAAATAAACACTGTAATAGATTGTGACCAAATGAAGCCTGGTCACACTGCTGGTTGTATTCCCTGATGTGATTCCAAGTCGCAGACACAGTGACTCCACGCACCGCTTACTTTTTGTTGACACGGGTGACACGTAATAACAAATCGAGTAGCTGACTGCCGAGTAGAATAATATAATTCAAGAAATTCACTATTTATACCAGTGCGATGTTGCTTTATTTCATATCAGTACTTACTGGCAAATCATATGTCTAAACCAAAAACAAAATCTAAACCTGTAACGCTCTCACTCGCCGACAAAGTGAAGGCGATTGAAATGTATGATAAACTGTATTTGGCAAGATTAAGATGAGATTATGATGATGACAATAAAAAAATCTAAAATGTGCAACTCGGAATAGAAACAAGTGAAAAACAAGAGAAAAAAACATTTAATTTGATTTCATTTTTATTCAATTATTTTTAAAATATTATTTTTTTTTTTCAGACAAAGGCACCAAGTCGTAAAAAGTACTGTATGTCTATCCAGTCTGTTTTAGATTTTTGGTTTTGTACATTTACTTGTGTATCGTGACATTGGGTGATCGTTATAATGAGAATAAATGATTGATACGGACATATTGTGTTGATACATATATGTTAAAATTTCACTTGGCGCCCGGCTATCTCACCCTGGATAACGGAGCCACCTCCATAAGCGAGACATTTTGTCAAAGTCCCCAGCGTGTCTCACATAGACAGGTTTGACTGTATATCATATGACGACATAATAAATCGTTCAATCTTTTTACATTTCCATGTGTTAGGCATTATGCAGTAAATGTTCTTTTGTAGAGTTGTTTTAGGTTTTAATAAACACTGCTTGAAAAATAGTTTACAGAACAACCTTTTCACTAGAAGTTCTGAAATCCTCAGAATGAATTCACCACAGAGCACATAGCAGTCTTTTGGCTCAATCAACCCTGACGCGTCCCCTCTTAAATTCTGTGTCCGCCCCTGCGTGACTTGTGTTCATGAACAACGGTAATAGTATGTGGGTCTTTCCTTGGAATATGTCATCCCATGTAAAGATATTTACAATAATGTTGACAAAGATGATCTGCTGCAATATGCATGTACAATATCCCAAAATTGTGTTCAGATATAAATTGTGTCCGGATGATCTAATCATATCGTTATATGAATACACGAAGATCCAGATAAAACTAAATATAAACAGTATAGATAACAAAATAATTAGGAAAGATTTCATTTTTCGGCACAGAAAATATGTGGGAGATGACATCAACAACATACTTTGTTGTCACTGTTTTGCCGTGAATCATCACAATTGGCATACATTCACTTATGTTTATATTAGGAGTGCATCATATTTATCAAAGTATATAGATCTATTTAAATCTATGATAGATGTATTCGTGACAGTGTGAAAATATTGCAGGGTGCCCAGTGATTACGGCAGAGGAACCATTGTGTAATTTGAATGTCGTACGTCGCACATCATGTTGTCATGTTTGGTAATCCATAGACACCATGCTGTCGCGTGTCAAACGAAAACAATCATTCGATCAAATTTACTTCTGAAACTCTGTCGGGAAATCCCGTTTTCATTGCATATCTGCGCATGCGCTACTTTTGTTTCGAATTCTGAAGCCGACTACGTTAAGTCGGTTACGAATATTGGTCGTGAAACATTTAAGTCCACCAAAAGTTAGACGACTTAACGTAGCCTGATTAGCGGATTTAAGCCGGCTTAGCGTAGCCGACTAAACTCGTTCTTTGTGAAACACCCCCCTGATCTGTACTGAAAAAAAAAAAACCAAAAGACAATTCTTTAAAACACGGGAACAGAAACATCATTTGTTTGATGTTCTGAACCACAGGGAACGTCATGATTTTGTATACCTGTAATGTAATCTAATCATCAGTTTTCTTGTGATACGCTAGTCTGTGTAAATAATTCTCCGTTTGTCTCAACTCGATCTTGTACACAGGACCCCAACGGAAATAAGGCCTCTGTCCGGACTTTCTTGGATTTTTATCCTCTGTATCAAATCGATTTTTACAAATGTCTTACTATGTTTTATATGTGTTTCATTTGTATCGTGTTTTTAATAGGAAAAAAAAAAAAAATAAAAAATTAAAATAGATCCCCAAATGTATGTGTACCGTATTGGTCCTGATAGTAGCATGGTGTGCCAAAGCACAACCTCCTGCAGCATCGCGCACAAGATTGAGGCAAGTTTTATTCATGGAGCTAATCCTGAGATTACCACTGCACGGTGGTCCTACGATTTGGCGTTTAGTCGGGAGATTACGCCAGTAGTCGGGCGATACCGACGTTTAGTCGTGCAAATAGGCCCGAAGGATGCAATAGATTGCGACAGAAACACAGGTAGTGACAACTAATCGAGGAAACGAAAGTAAATAACTATTGCATTGAGTATCGGAACCATTTAGGTGTCAGAAGAAATAGGTGTCCTGAGTAAATATGCCGCATCCTAATCAAAATCATTAACGCCGATTTGGTTGTCGCTCATGAATACGCCAATGATGAAACTAGTTGGACCTTTAAAACATAATGACACACATATTATATATATTTATCTGGGTTTTATGAAACACATTTGCTTAAATAAGTGGTTTGGGATGGTTTTTCTATGATTTTGTGTGTCATTACTTGATAAAAGTTGTTTTTGGAGGGATACAAATTACTACGTTCCTAGTCGGGATCTGTTTTGGTGCATGATATCCAACTTTGGCGTTTAGTCGGTCATCATGGCCAGCTTTTGCCTTTCGCCAAAGACCCTCTGTGGAGGGTCTTGCATTCGCTTCAGAGTTGTATTACTACTATAATGAACAAACTATTCTATTTCCAAAATAAATTTTGATTATAATATTTTCGAATAAAGTTGTTTGGCTGATGGGACTCATAGACTGAAAGAATAGTACAGATTTTTTGCATTGTGTGACCGACAACTGTTTCAAATATTGCATCGAGCTCCCTGTGATGGTAATCAGGCATGCCTGGCTATAGATATTAAAATCCCACTTGAAATTCTTGATCGTTTCTGTTCACCTGAACAATATGATATTGAATAGGATGTACATTATTTGTGACAAAACGCCGGAATGCTAATCTATTATCCATTGAAATCTCACGAGTTTGTTCCAGATTAATATTCGTTTCGGCATTAATAATGACAGTACTGTACACATAACTAGTGATTGCGAACCATTATTGAAATTTTTGTAGGCGAAACGCGAAAAATCACGATTGTAACTGCCAAGGACCAGCACTAATATAAATGGACAAACCCCGCTAGACGCCGTAGTCATGTCCCATTAGGTACGGTACCATACATTTTGTCTGCAAAAATTCCTTTTACACAAATGTTTATTCTGAATTATTGATAAACATGTTTTTAAACATGTTTTAAAAACATCTATTCCTCAATAATAACTACATAAATTTAAAGCTATAGACCTGGTATATGCACTTCCAGTCCATGTCATAATTGTATTTATCACTTTCTTTTGTGTCAATCTGCCTGGTGAGAGTTCGAAACACAAAACTGTGTTTACGATATTTCAGCAAATTATGCATATATCGGAGCAATTTCAGGTTTGTTTGGTCTATGGATATATCAGACGCTCAATCCACAGCAATAGTTATGTGTCAAGTTCTTAGTTCTGTGGAAAATAAGAAAATATGAACTCGCTTATTTATTTTGTTGACATATTATCCTGACTAAATGGCGTGGTTACCGACCAGTGCCGTGATTTCCCGACTAAACGTCAAATCGTAGGACCCCGTGCACTGGGATTACAATTGCCCACGACATTGAACAGTTAAGCTCAAACATTTCGTTTGATCAGTATGATTTAATTTGACATTTAAGCTATCTTTCTGGACAGTGTAAGTGTAATACCGAATGCGCAGATACATTCTTCAACGTCAAACTGTGAAAAGACGAAAACAGGTATTTGTGATCCATTGATTTATTTTGCGGATTTCGCGTTATTTTTTTTCAACAACCGCGAAATTAAATGGATCGCAAATATTTGTCTTCCATAGCACATAATCATGATAATGATACATAACACACGACCGCTAAATTCATGAAACTCCGCAAACTTAAATCTGCTCAAATTTGTCTGAGCATGAAACTGCAAAAAGTTCTAGCTGCAAATATAAAAAAATTTGTTGTTTGACAGTCATTGGTCCAAAAAGAAAAAATGTAATCAAAGCATTGACTACTGGAATCAAGTCCAAATTGATCAACTTGCAAACTATTCTGACTTTATTTCTTCTTTTTCAGACTTCAGCCACTTGAAGAAACCCAGTCCATTCACTCGTGACGCAAATGGTCAACATACTATTTTTCTGCTGGATCCCTACCGAGCTTAATTTATCGCAAGAATGACAGAAAAACAATTTGACACGAATATGTTGATCATGTAGCTCCTGCAGTTCATGTTGTATTAGCCTCTTCGTAGTGGAAGATGGCTGCGAATGTGTCTTTAGACTCTCCATATGAAGGCTCCGACGAGGCGTCGGAAAGTGAATTGTTGGATCAGAGTCTCAGCGTTTGGAAAGGCTGGGGATGTATCGAGAACGAAGCATTCGTGCCGATTCCATTGGATCTCCATACCGCATCTAGTATTGGACAATATGACTGTGTCAAGAATATTGTTGAAAGGTATCGTGATTTTTCTTGCATCATGGAATATTCAATAATGTAATCTACTGTAATTGCTATCTGCAAGCATGTCATCATGAATATTCTCAATTAAATTATTTTTTGTACCGAAAAAGAAATCATTTTACTTACTAGTGTTATACAGAAGTTTCCACGATTCCAAGAAATTACCCTCTGAATTTTAACTCGTTTCTACACAGAGGGGAGGAGGACTTGAACAAACAGAACAAGGGCGGCTGGACACCCCTCATGTACGCATGCTACATCGGTCACGATAACATCGTTCACGTCCTCATCAAGGCGAGGGTAGACGTCAACATACAGAACTTCAAGGGACAGACGCCGCTTATTCTTGCGGCCAGCTGTGGCAATGAAAGCGTCGGATACTTCCTGCTTCAGGTGAGTTTGGTTTTGTAAAAATAAACATGGTGGTTTTGAGATGGGAATTTTCATGATTTTGTAGTGTTTTCAAGCTTTATATATAACTTGTGTGTTGCCTCAGTCAAAATATATTGCATGCTTTGAATGGTGTTTAATTACATTGACTGTGTATCAATGCATATTGTTTCCCAAATTCACTTCGTATTTATATTCAACATTCATGTATGATGAATTATGTAAACTGATATAACATAAAACATATATTATAGAATACTGGAAAAGGGGATTATTTCACGAGGGTATAAATTCATGAATTCAGTCACGAAAAATGAAGTACATATATTTCTTTATGTCTCAGTGAATCGTTCAATACATGTTATACAATTACTCTATACCTGTATAACTCCCCCACCCGTCTCCCCCCCAGGCTGGGGCTGAGCTTGAGTGTCGAGATCGTAAGGGATGGACCGCTTTGTTCCATGCGACCTACAGCGGTCATCAAAACATGGCCAAGTTCTTGCTGGACAGTGGAGCCGACTCTGAGGCCAGGTAACCACTGCGTCTTTTCTTTCATTGGTGCAGAACAGCACTAATTCATATTGCACATTTGCATTTCATTTTGTATTATTTTTCGTGGAGTTATTTTGTATTTCAAGTAACATCTCTTTCAAATGAAAAAGAGAACTTTATCTTGAAAATTTTTCCCAAAATTTTGCCAGATTTTTTTCAAGTCGGCAATATCTTTGGTTGTGTATGAATGTACCATAGGATTTGATTGATGAGTTAATAAAAACTGCATTTTATTTGCATGCATGTATGGATAGCAGGATATAATTTGAGTAATTGATTGACACTATCTTGATGTTTTTTTCGAGGGAGCCGATGAATGGTTTCACACCGTTTATGGAGGCGGCTGCGACTGGTCACGAGATTATTGTCCAGTATTTCCTACAGCATGTGAGTAAACTGGAAGCCAGATTAAATTTTGATCTCTTCTTTATTTCAAAGAAAGAAGTCCAAGTAACAATAATGGCAAATGAACTATCACAACTAAAACTTTCGTATTGTACACTGTAGAAATTTTGTGGAAATATAGACTGCGCAATCTCCATCATCAATTGAATATTTATGAGCAAAGACTACTAAAATTAAAAAGCAAAATGAGATTTGCATACATTCGATTTGCAAGTGTTTACCTACAACCGTTGACCTGCAGGGTGTTGATGTGGAGGCAAAGGCGTACTCTGGCCACACGGCACGGTCCCTTGCTCTCGACAACGGCCGCACGAAGATCGTCAGCTTGATTGACAACCATATTCTGTCCCCGTCCGTGCCGTTACGCTCCGACGCTGGGCTCTCACTAGAGGGCGACCTCAGCTCGTCCGATGACGGCCAGACGGGCATTCGCCGGACGGGCGTCAGGGGGCAGCACGGACGATACAAAGGTTTGTCAGTGGAGGGCAGTTTATGGCGGGCTGGGTAGCCTACCTATTTTATAAAGTTCGAAAAAAAAAAAACCTTAAAAACACTCTCAGTGCACTGTACAACTGTTATAAACTTACTAAAATATATGAGTAAAAAACTGAATCATAATTGAGCGAAAAGCTAGGTTTTCAATAAACGTTGAAAAGTGTCAAACTTTTTGTCAGAATCACTTCGAGATGTCCAGTGTTTGGTGATAGTGACGTTGTGCTTTCTCATTTTGTCAGGGCCCAGTATCCGCGACGGCCCGGAAGCTTTGAATAGAGTCTTCGACAAGGCCAAGAAACGGGTCGTCCAACACAAAGGTCAAGGTCACAGTGATATCCCAGCATGCAACGGTGTGTATGTTCGGTATTCATGTTGAATTTACAGTATGTATTCATGCATTTCCCTCACAAGTATCCAGTAGATATTTGCCTGGACTGACGTATGTACAGTGTCTCATTCATCGATCTTCATGATTCTAAATTTGTGTTATATACTTGTATGCTATTGTCAGAATAAAAGCAATTACATGTATATGTAAATAAAAAAGGATTTTAATCTAATAATCTCTGCCAGCAGACGGTGATGTGGATCGGTTCCAGCCAATGCTCATGGACGATTATTCCATGGAAAGCGATCGTATCCGGTTTCGTGATGTGACGTCGCCCATCGGCCCAGAAGATCACAGTGTAGACACCTCCGGCAAAGGTCGGCTTTGGCTTTATGGGGGGAATTGTACCGTATTCAAAAATAGGAATTTTGTGAAAAACTCCTGATGTTAGAAATTGATTATTTTAACTTAAAAAAATCCAACGAGATTGCTTTTGAAGAATCAACTATAAATTTTCAAATTTAAAAAAAATGTAAAGATCATTACGCCGTTTATGAACTATCAGAATGTATAAATTCTAATCTTATTTTGAAATGTATAAACTCTAATCTACTTTTGTATAAATTCTAATCTTAAAAATAAATTGTATATTGTATAAATTCTGATCTTATTTCGATTTTGAAAAATACACTGTGTTACTAGAATTCATTACTAATGCATTGGTATTGATTTGAGTTGATATAAAAAAAAAGCAATTGAACTAAAATAAAATACATAACTGTAACTCTCAATTTTTAAAAACTTCGTGTTTCTGCAGAATCTCTGGACATTGAAGAGGATGGTAACGCCTTTACTAAGACCGGAGCATTGACCATAAAAAGTAGTTCCGGCTCCAGTGGGGGCCTCGTCGCTGCCTTGGGGTTGAGTAGGAATAACAGTGAAAGTGATCATGGTGAACTGGCCGACCAAGAAAGTAGTTCTTCAGAAACAGGACTCCAGCGTTCCTTGTCGGATTCTGTATTGAAAGGTTTTGAAAATCTTCGATCGCAGGAACGAGGCGACATCCCAAGGCATTCAGATGGTGGTGCTGCTACGGATAATGTAGATGGGTTTTTCACAGGAGGAAAACCACTGGGAAACCCGGAAGATTTCAAACAGTACACGCCATTTGGGGGCATGCAAGAACTTTTCCCAGGTGGAATTCCCCAGTCAAATTCCCGGCCAGTTCAAGGACAAAAGCCAAGTCAAAATCCGCCAAATTATCAAATGTCAATGTTGCAGCATCCGCTGTGGCAGGAATATGGATACGCAGAAACTTCAGAAAAGAACCCGCCTGTAACCAGGACAACAAACACTAAACAAAAACAGGGTAGACCAAGTGCCAAAAATTCTGAAAGAGCAACGGCACCAGCAAATTCAAAACAACTCGGAACCTCTGCTAGTAATAAAAGCCAGGGCAACGATAAAGCGAAACCTGGGAAGACCGGACTCAGCAAGCAAGCGCAAATGGAACAAAGGGAAATAATGAAAGGTTAGTCCATTTCGTGAGACATTATTTTGTGTATTGTGAGATTGAAATGCAATTTGCGCATATGAATATTGTTCGATGTTTAAATATTTGCTGTAGATCTGCATCTCAATATTGTGTCTGTAACAAATTTATGCAAGCTCAACTTATTTTGATTTTTCTGAAAAAATAATATTTTGAGAAGAAAATATCCCATTGTGTCCATTGATTTCATACTTTCAATATTCTAGTGACTATATCATTAACGTTAATTACCATGAAGTTCACTTCACACCTTCACACATATGTTTGAAACCTCTAAGTTTACTTTAAAAAAAAACATCTTTGCCAGGCCGTCCAACAGAGCTGAACACGTTACTAGAAGAACTCAGTCTGTCCAAATATCTGCCGACATTTGAAGAACAAGACGTTGATCTCCAGGTTTTCCTGTCCTTGACGGACAACGACTTGAAGGAAGTCGGAATTAAGTGAGTGATGTACTAGGATGTCTAGTGTATGTATTGTCATATATTTGCCTCTGTGATGAACAGTCTGTTTATTATGGAGATAAATATGTAATGAAAACTGGTTTCGAACGATTGAAGTTTGCTTTTCGTCTTGGAAAAAATACACTTGTTTCATGAATGTGTTTTCTGTATTGCAAGTGAACATTTTCAAACCATTATATCATATTTTTACCACTGAGTTATTCAAATTCCTGGTATTTTTTTTTTTGGACAAAATATAAAGTATAGTAGTATATTGTATACTTCATAAGAAGGCCTTTGTACATGTAAAATGTGCTAAAAAATAAAAAAAGAATAAATATATATCGAATTTCTCTCAGGTTGTTTGGTCCAAGGAGGAAAATGACGAATGCCATTGCCCGTTGGCATAGCAACGCGCGGCCGTCAAGTAAGGACTTGGAACAGGCTTATGCTGACAAACTCGAGGCGGACATGCAAGAGATGGCCATCCAACTCAAACTGGTCAGTGTCGTTGATGATTTTGATATTATATTCACATGTAAATGTATTCAAATGATTTTGAAGTTGAACAGCATGCTAGCTTATATTTATTTATATTTTAAATTACTATGGATTTGCACTTGCTCTGCTTATGTTATAAACATAACATGGTATTAAATCTGTTAATTAAGTCTAATAATAATCAATAATTAATTAATAATTAATTAAATCTGTTTGGGTATTTTCATGGAAAAAAAAACCAATGCTAGCACCAAGCAAATGATTGGTTGTGAACATCTCCTGTATATTTATTCTTGACAGCAGTATTTGATATTTGTGACCAGTAGGGGAAGAGGGGGCTAGTTGGCAAAGGGGCAAGTTGGCACAAGTGCCATGAATCAGCATTACATTATTGATAATTATTAAATAATGTCATAGGTAGATTAGCTTATTAGGTTACCGGACCTATGGTCCGATAACCTATTGGCATGGCGTTGCGTCCGTCGTCCGTCGTCCGTCGTCGTCGTCCGTCGTCGTCGTCGTCGTCCACATTTTTATCTTTTTTGTTTACGGGCGATTTTTTCTGAAATTTTGCACAAAAATACTTAAAAATAATTCACGAGGGAGGTATTTTTTAGTTTTTTGATTTTCGCATTTTTTTCAAAATGGCGGCCGTTTTCGACGAAAAATGCCTGATTTTGGACTTTGGCGGCCATTTTCTCAAAATCTGTTCAGTAACTTTTTTTCTTTCTGATACATAAGACTCTTCATATGTACTCCTATGATGTCTATAAATTTCGTTGCGCTTGAATCGCTCGAAGTTGGCCATTTTGGCCCAAACTCGGCCCAAATGGGACTTTCCCATGTTAATTTCTCCTATGCTTTATAATAGGACACATTATGCCTAATATCTCACTTAATATTGAGATTAGAGACTAGGAATCAATTGTGTACATATAGGAAATGATATATGCTGAATATTCTCGTGACCTTGAATTTGACCTCTGACCTCAGTTTCAAGGTCAGAGCACAAAATGGCTTATATCTCGCTTATTATTGACTCTACAGCTTAGGAATCAATTGTGGACATATAGGAAATAATATATGCTGAATATTCTCGTGACCTTGAATTTGACCTCTGACCTCAGTTTCAAGGTCAGAGCACAAAATGGCTTATATCTCGCTTATTATCGACTCTACAGCTTAGGAATCAATTGTGGACATATAGGCAATGATATATGCAAATTATTGTCATGACCTTGAATTTGACCTTTGACCTAATTTTCAAGGTCACAGGACAAACAGGCTGATATCTCACTTATTATCGATTTTACAGCTTAGGAATCAATTGTGGACATATAGGAAATGATATATGCTCCTCTATTGACTGTATGGCTTGGGAATCAATTGTGAACATGATATAGAAAATGATATACATTGAATATTTTGATGATCTTGAATTTGACCTTTGCCCCTTCATTTTCAAGGCCTCAGCACAAAATTGCTAATATCTCTCTGATCATTGAATTTACAGCTTAGCAATCAACTGTGGACATGATATATGCTAATGTTATATATGCTGAATATTCTTTTGACCTTGAATTCAATCAGTGACCTGGCTAACATCTAAAATATTAAACATTGTCCGGTAACCTATCTTCGGCCCTTGGCCTAATTTTTTTGTATGTTGTTGTTGTTCCGTGTTGCCATGGCAACAATATCTTTGCCCCGATAAAAATGAATTTGTTCAATTTTGCTCATATCAGGTGCAGCTGAACACATACCGCATTATTCTAAAACTTCAAGCAGTTTATAAGTAAATAAATGTAACAAATAAATATCAACAACATATTAGCTGTGATATATGAGCATTGTATAAATTTCGTTTAAAAATCTCATTTCACTATATTTCAGAAGATAGGAGGTTTTCAACGGTGTGAAGGCATGTGGGGCAAGTTGGCACAATATGCCAAATATTTCATATGTATTTGTTGAATAGTCACTATAATTATTTATTCTTTTTCTAAATCTTGAGATAATTATGTTTACAGTCTATAACAACCAAACGATTTGCATTGAGACATTGAAAAAGAAAAATGAATGAGAATACTGATCGACGTTGTGTATTGCGCCGAAAACGTTACTTTTGTGACGTTCACTTTTGGTTATATTCCATGTTGTATTCCTTTAATGTAGTATTTTGTAAAAAACTAAATTGCTCGCGTGCCTTAAGTCACTTTAAATGTATAGAAATTGAGTCAAATAACAACATTCATTCAAATAAGAATGGGTACATAGATCGCATACTCACTTGCGTACCATTTTAAGCAGGTGTACCATCTTGCCCCAGAAAATGTGCCAACTAGCCCCAAGCCGGGGCATTGTGGCGTAAAACCTATTTCATGTTCCACGCTATCGGGACACACATAGAATATGACATGAAGTTTGGTGCTGTGAATGTCCCAAGGTCTACCTCACACTCGCGTGTAGACACTTTGATATCCACACCTGGTAGAGAGGTATGTCCTAAATTATACACTTTGTGCCAACTAAATAAGCCCCCTCTTCCCCTACATTCATAAATATACCACAGACAAATCTGCCTGATCACAGGTGATATTTACATAAACCAGAAGTGAATACCCTAGATGTAAGGCAAGCCATAACTTGGAGATAAATCTCGTCTCGTGACCATAGACACATGATTATGACAATCGGCTGATCAGTTTGTATATTTACGAAGAATATTATGAGATTTGATCAATTCCAAAACTCATCTTGAACATGTTCAATTTAACAATCCTCATTTGCCTGGATCATTCAACCAATTAGCAGGCTACTGAAGTTGAAGCTAAAAATTTCACAGTTCATCCATTCTAAAAAACTATGTTGACTATGCTCATAGTGTGGCTTTGTCCAGGCAAAATAACCTAAGATGTGTACTCGTGAGCGGTATTATACATGTACATGTTCATGATGTCAATGTATATATTTATTGCCATAGTTCTACCTGTATAGTAAACACTTCCGGGTTAAAACTTCCCGTTTCGGGATTCTTTGTCTCTCGACATGTTTATCCTTCAGCGATACAGCATTGTGTCGCTCTCGCAATATTCCTTGGAGTAGGGTTGAATGTTGTCTATTTGATCACAGCTACTTTCCGATGTGCTCGTTTGCCGCCTGGCTTTTTATCTGGTTTCGGAGATCCTTCGTTATCTGACCCCTCTCCCCCATATGCATTACACGCTTCTCCCCGCAAGAGGCAACTCAGGAGCTTGACAAGCGAACCAACTTGGTAAAACTCCGCCTCTGTGAGTAGTTCGTTCAAGAAACCCTTCTCAGTCGGCAAGGTTCCCTCGCGAAATCCACCGTCTCGAAGGAAATTCAAGATGAATCTGAAATGTGTGCCGTCGCGATCAATAAAGTATGACCCGTCATCCTCCTTCTGCAAGGAATGTCGGCCACTAAACATCGCAGCGAGCATCGAGTTTGGGTCCTTTACCAAGGTCAAGGTCGAAGTCATGTAAATATGACCTCCTATGTTGAGTTTGACCTTGGTCTCGTTGATTCGATTCATCTGTTCCATTCGTTTGAGGTCATCTTGGAACTTTGATCTTTCCTGTTCGAAAGCCTCACGTTCTCGCTTGTGTCGCCTATGTTCGGACTTGATATGGTCTTCTTCTTTCAAAATGTCTTTGGCTTTCTTGTTCAGAGTCTTTTGAACTTCTTCAACCCCTTGACTTCGTAGTTCCAACTTCTCTTTGACGTAGTCCAGATCTTTCTCTTGTTTCTGAGTGATGCATTTTGTGGTTTTCACGATTCCTGTCACAGTTTCGCTGAGTTCATGTGTGATGCCCCCATAGACAGTTTCAAGCGTTTTAGACAGTTCTTTTTCCCAGAAACCATTGTCCCTTGGGCGACCAACTAGTGAGGCATACTTGTCGAAATTCCCAATTGGAATACCCGGATTGTGACTGTCCCAAGTTCCGTCTAAGTTTGCAATTTCAAGTGCCAAGATGTAGCCTTTCTTTTTGTCGAGAACATCTTGGTTGCAGATTTCCTTTCCGCGATCCAACAGCTGAATAAATCGAGCATGCCTCGTTTTTTCGCAAGCCCAGAGTCTTGTCTCACGATGGTCCCCGACGTGGAAAATCTTCCGCAATTGCAACTCAACGTAACCAGTCTCTTCTGAAATGTCGAAAGTCTTCGTCGGATTACCCAGAATTCCGCTGTACGGACTCAAAACGCATATCTCGAAGTCCTTCTCGTCACTGGCCCAGTTTCTTCGATCCAACTCGTGACTTGCCGACACCCCGTACCACTCAACCCATTTCTTCCAGATCTTCTCGTCGACGAACATATTGTTGTCCTCGACGTCCCGATCCATGTCCAGTTCGCCGGGAACGAGCTTCGAAGACGCATCTTTCGTCGGCTCCTCTTCGCTCAAACCGACGTATCGCCGCCACTGTTCGTACCACGTTTTTGTCACGGCATAGACGTGGATAGACTCCTCCCCGGTTTCGAGGGATGCGATGATCTGACGCTGTTCCTTGGCTGTGGGAATCGTCAGCTTCATTGCTTCAGCCATCTTGTCTGGGAAACGTTCTCAAAATTGTGTAGAATTCGCTTTAGCTGGTGGTAGTAATTCTGAAGCTGGTCACCTGTGAGTATAACAAATTCTTCAGTAAACTCCTGTAAATTTATACATTACCTATATATCATATGTTTGTATGAAAACTAGTAAGTTTTGTAAGTATGTAATATATAATTATATGCCATTGTATTATTATATTTTTTGTACCAGTTCCACATAAATTCACCATGCAACATAGATTTCCACTTTAATCTCATCAGCCATGTCAGTCATGAATATTGTTGTACAAAACATGTTAAAACATGCAGTTTTGATACAGGAAGGCTTACCTGTTTATCACACATACATGTAAGTATAGCAATATGCTCGCTATAAGGTATTATCTTTAATCCTAATATGGGTACATGCAGACAACAATACATGTACTAACATTGTATCTCATTGATATAGAAACCTGATAAAAATCAGTGAGCATGTATGGACAAGATAGAACAGCATGGCTTTTATCTAAGCTCATTTGTAGGCAATATACAACAACTGTTTTAAAACACTGATTTGGTATGAACATCCTGAGATACTTGACATACATAAAATCTGAGACAGAAAATTGAATCTGCATTACCTTATTGGCGCACACCATAACCATACAGTATTATATAATTTCTCAGTTATGTATATACATTATGGTAATATCAAATTGATATTCAACATATATTTGGTACGTTTGTGATAATTACTTGCATACCATTTTATTGATGTTGTCAATCCTTTCAAAATGTAGACAATGAATCCCATATTGCCTGTGTGTTGTCAGATTCCATAATAGTCAGTCACGGCACGTCCATACAAAGCACGGCTGAACTCAGCGGACCCAATCAACAATTTCCAATAGATCTCGTGGGGCAGAGGCATTGATCTGTGACATTTGTTTACGTGGGTCGGCACGTTGCCAAGGGCGGCCATTATCATGAATATTCATTAAGTAGGAGGGGTCTTGCTGTGCAAGGGTATGTGGGGGGGGGGGGGGGGGAGGCTTTTGTATTCAATATTTATGAATATGCAATGGATGAAGGCCTTGATTAGGTATAATCTACAGGGATGGGTTCAAACAGGGATATGCTTAAGTATTCAATCAATAAGTGTATTACAGTACAGTGGATCCTGTGTTTTAAGACCACTCAAGGGACCCCAAAAAGGTGGTCTTAAATGACAGGTGGTCTCTCATGACAGGTTCATTTACATGATAAAAGGCCACTTGGGACCAAGTGGAGCAGTCTTAAAACACAGGGTGGTCTCTCAAACCAGGTGGTCTTTAACACAGGATTCACTGTAAATGGTTCACCAGTTCTGCCTGTTCAATAGTATGGGCTGAAGCGTTCAGGTGCAAAAAGGGTTCAAATCAATGTTTGCTAGATAAAAAGAAACAAAAGTGTGTGTGCATGCACATTGTTGGTCAGCATGGTCAGAGGAACGGACAATGTGACAGCATACAGTTGACTGCTGTTGATTTTGTTTGAATGATAATCATGAAAATAAGGGCATAAATATGCTAAAAAATATGCATGGCCCCTTAAACATGTTAAAAAGTCCCCTTTAACATGTTTAAATCCATGTTGAATGGCCACACTTGGTGTGAAAATGCTGTTATTTTATTGACTGAAATATTGTAATACATGTACGTACGTGTACAATATATCATGGTATATTGCAAACCTGACCGTTATTTCCAAAGATTGTAATCTTCAAAACATATCCAAAAAATGAAAATTATGTAAATTCACAGGGCTAGAATTTCGGCGAGAATCCAAAAATGGATTCTCACAGAATGGCTCTTGATTCTCGCAAAATATAATGGAGTATATGAGAACAGGATTCTGGCAAAATTTTACGAATTAGTCTGTATTAGTCTGACACTAAAAAAGTCCATTTTGAGATGTGAATACTCACTGATAGGCTAATGTTTAATTGGTATGTCATGTTCATAAGTCATTATCCTAGACATGAAATATTACTTTCTTGATCATGTTACAAGTGTAGTAAATTGTCCTTTCAAATATATTCATCTTTTGCAAGGGTATTTTCCGACATTTATGACATTGTGCGGTATCATACCAGATTTATTGAAAAAAGAAAGGAAGTTTCAGAATTTTGAGATGCAAAGTCAAAAGGTTATTTTGGACCGTTCCAAAACATAATCGTGGTACGTGTATTACTTTAATGATCTTAGGGAATAGATTAACATGCTCGGCGTACGTTTATTCCCCTCAGCGTAGTGCTGTCACAGAGCAAAAAAAAAGGTTACCAAATATTTCTGAAGACTGTTGAGAATAATATTGAATGTTGGATGAGAAAGACTGATCAGCAAACAAAATTTAACACATAAATTGTTTGTTACTGATTTCATTTTATTCACATTTTATTCACAGTATAACCATAATAACCAGCTGAATAAAATAAATATATCACAGTCAACGTGACGAGTTTGCTACATGTAATTATGAACGAATTAATTAATTACGAATTATAAACAAAAATCATCTGTGAAGCGAACAAGATTCTAAACATACACGTAACTGAAATGAGATTTGAAATGTCATTATAGCGAATCAAACTACGTATAAAATTTGCCTCGCACGAATTAGCGTAGAAGCTTACAAACAGTTCACTATCATGTCTTGCGATTATATGCAGTACAAATACAAATATACAGTTGTATGCAAATAAGATTCATAACAATATCTGCAGATTCAATACAAAAAATTAAATACAAATTCTAAGGTCAAATCATTTGTAATGCAAATCGATAACTTTGCTAAAAATTGCTACTCGTATGACAAATATCCAGTACTTTTACCATATGACATCTATAAACAAGATAAACTGGACGGAAGAAACTTTGAGATCTATTGCATAACTTCACATTTCATTGGCATGGACCAGAAATATTGGACGGAAACTGTTTATAAAACGCCTAATGTTTTATCCCTCAAAAGAAAAGGGATAAGATTTTTTTATAAAAAAGATAAACTCACTTCGCCTCTGTAAAGTTCGCGACTAGTTCACATGCATACATGTACTAGTATCTTTGTTCGTTACAAGCAAATGTACCTGTGGTATGCACTATACAAGCTCTTAGAAAATAATTCTGTTGAAATGAATTAGAAAAATCAGTTAACATAACCAAATCAGAACTTATTTTCTTGTACACATGATAGCACTTGACATGTTGAACTTCTCAAAGTTCAACTTATCGATACATTGATAAAGCATCGATTAAGTTACATATACATTGTCTATATTATAGGATATGTACGTACGTTAACAGTGCAAAACTACGACCAGTTCAGACGTAACAAAAGAGATCAGTATTTTTCTTGGTCTGCTTTTGAGGTCATATATATACCGGTGATCTGTGTACTGTCAGTTTCGCAAATCCCAGCAGCAAAGTCTAGGTTACGATGCCCAGGAGAATTTTTTGGCATCAGCAGGTTCAATTCACCTGGCCAGCACCTCCATATCTCTTTGAACTCTTAAGTATCCCGCCTGACCTCCGTCGTCATGGTTGTTTCCATGCTAACACATTTTCAAATTTCCCATGCTTAATGCGGTCCATGTTCACTTTAACATATTAAGACATCTTTGTCAGTCACTGCGACTTCCCGTTGCTAAGGCTACTCCCGTTTTCACCATGTAGCATCTGCTCAAGATATTGTACAAGTTCCGTCAGCTGATAATATTTCGCCTCTCTATGTAGCTCTTTGATGATTACACAGTCGTTTGGCAGTGTACCGTTGTCAAGGTTACCGTCCCGCAAAAAGTTCAACACATATCGGAAGTACGTTCCGTCCCGGTCGATGAAGTAGCTCCCATCGGGTTCCTTCTTCAAGTCGTAGCGGCCGGAAAACATGGCCGCCAGCATCGACCCCTCATCGCGTCTCAACGTCTGGATAGAAGTCGTGAAAGTCTGACCTCCGACGTCCAACTTTATCTTCGTCTCCTGGATCTGGTGCAGAGCCTCCATCTTCTGTAGTTCTTCTTGGAACTTGGATTTCTTCTCTTCGAATTCCTCTCGGTCTCTGTCTAGAGTCTTGCGTTCCTCCTCGACTCTTTCGAGTTTTGTTGACAAGTCACTCTCCTGTTCTGCCAAGTTCACCTCCTTGGTTTTAGTTTCGTCCAGTTTAGATTCAAGTAAAGTCCGCGAGTTCTCAAGTGCGGTCTCTTTTTCGCCCATCAATGATTTGCTGTTGTCCAAGAATGATTCAACTGTTCTCTGAATATGTTCGGAAACGTTAACTTGCAAGGTCGTGAGGGAATCAGCGAGTTCCTTCGTCCAAAACTCGTCCGTGATGGGTCCAGAAATCAAGTCTTTATATTTGCCGAGGTCTCCTTTCGGCTCCCCCGGTTCGCCAGTCGGCCACGTGTCACTCCCGTTACACTCCTCAAGTGCCAGGATGTACACTTTATCGCGGTGTATGCAATCGTTCAACATCCTAAACCGCAGCAGCAGTTGTCTAAAGCGAGGCACTTGCGCTTTTTCGCTGATCCACAGACGAGATTTCCGATAGTCGGCGACGTGGAAAATCCGCCGCAGTTGGCACTCGATGTAGCCGATTTCCTCAAACCGGTTGAACTTCTTCACATTGTGCTCAACGATCCCGCTGAACGGACTCAAAATGCACACATCGAACATCTTCTCGTCTTTGAAGTAGAGATGTTTACGGTCGAGTTGATGCGTTGGGGCGACACCATACCACTTGACAAACCGCCGCCAAGCTTCCTCGTTCAAGTACTCGTTATTACCGTCGTTATGTGTGTCCATCTCGATCGGCCCCGGACTCGGGGCTTTTCCCGGCTCTGCACCCTTCGGTACTCCGACGTACTCTTCCCACTTGGCGTACCAGAGCTTGGACACGGCGTACGTACACGTGCACTCAACGTCGAGGTTGGTGATGATCTGTCGTTGGCGCTCGGCGTTGGGCATCCCGGAGGTCGCGTCGTCCTCGGCGACAGGGTCAGGAGCCTCGACGACGCCCGGCAACTCGTCCTTCATTCTCCCCACGTGTGCTGTGGGAGAGGAAAAAGTGATAAACATTGAAAGGGGGTTATGACCGGTATACATGTAGGGATGTCAGGTATTTAGCCGACGTATCTTTTTGACAAGTTCAATTTGCGGTTTGCACGTTCAATAATGTGTGAAATCTGAGGCATAGGATGTGATTGGTTCATAACTGGTCACATGGTGCAGATAGCATGGCGCTCATTGGTCACGCCCACATTTGCCCAGAGTGACATTTTTTCCTGCATGTGCTTCCAACTCATATATTAGATACATTTACCAGTATATGTGTTTTACAAAATTTGATGTTGTAAAAAAAATCATTATGAGATACCATGCTCAACATGTTGTTGGCCCTGCTGCAAAGTAATATGAATGCTTTCCCGGTTTACATGGACTCAATTATAGCTTTGTATACAATAAGACCTGAAAAAAACCAAAAAAAAACATCTGAACATTCGAGTCACCTACCATCAAAATCCATGGACATTTTCCAGATATTGTGCAGGGTATTGCCAGCTTTGCTTTTCTTGTACATTGACTACATCGGCCTCTCTTCAACTCAGAAATAAATACACACGTATTTTGTCCTGATTCGTGCTCTTGACCGCTACACAACTTGGTAAATGGCAATCACGTGGCAAGGTTCTGCTGCCAAAGTGTCCATTACAATTACATGTAAGGCGATACCTAGGCATTTATCCGTTGTTTGAACTCGTTCTGTTCGTTCCTTTGCAATTATTTCCTGATTTTGCGTGTTTGATTTAATCCCCATGCCCCAACTGTCGTATTACTTTAAGGTGGGGTTTCTGTCCGGTCAATCGGAAAAAAAGTCAACACTTCTTTTTATGATAAACACACATACATTAATCCTGCCCCATTTGGGGTCGGTCAAGCACCGGCTAAGCCTATTAGCTATTCATGCATATTCATGACAAGAACCTGCAGTGATATAAGCCTTTTAAGTATTCATGAATATTCATAAAGAACCTACATTGATCTATAGGGGTATGTCTAGTTGAGATTTGATGGCTTTGAACGTTCATTCATGTTTGGCAACAAATAAGCTGTTTGTTTGTTTACCACTCAGGGTTCACTGGAGCGTAAAATCTTATTGACATGGCTACTGTTAAAAGTGGGTCTCAAATATTGAACCGCATTCATCTACATACGAGTATTTGGTTGTGGTTATAATAGGTTTTTGTCGCAAAAAAAAAAAATTATAGCGAGTCAGGACGGCTTCTTATTTACAACAAGAAATCAGAGAGATTGAGAGCAAAAGAAATTATCATATGTGTAAAGGTATGCATGCACATTCAGTTTCAGAATTGAATTGTGTAGAAATATTTTATGAATGTCCATGATGTCTGCCTACAAAAAAATGGGCATTTCTTATTTGCTCTTCACCAAGCTGAAAATTTATTCAATAATGATTCTAAGTATTATTTTCTGCATGAAGAGAAAAAGGTTTTCCAATAAATTAACGTTTTTGATTGTTATAAATTAAAATTTCAAGTGTTGCATTATCTAGTCGCTGATGAAACATATCTTGTTACCGGGGATAATACAAGTTTGCATAATAATTCAGTGGTTCTGTTTGGTCCAAGTAAATTTCTATTCATAACATGCGTGTCCACAGTTTTGCAACTAGATTTTCAATCATTTTACGTATATACTGAAATACCTTCAAGTTTTGATGGAAAAATCCCCGCTTGAAATGAGAAAAGTACCTTAAAAAATTTGCCTTCCTGAATAACAACAGCATACACATACAATCAGAAATACATAACGAGATTGTTATGTATTTCTGATACAATATAACTTTTAAAACCACCAACCTTGTTGTTCCATCGATGGCAAATCAACAATATTAATCCAATTTTATACCTCCAAAAGAATTAGTTTAATACATGATAATGACCCTTGCAGTCTACTCTATCGACAGGCGATCCCGTCAGCTAATGCTTAATGCTCTGGTACGGGCATACCACCGAAATTCATATTGTACAGCGCTATCACCCCCAGCAGATCAATGAATGCTATTGGTTGATGTATAAAGGGGGAAAAAATTGTCTGCCTTTGCATCGCGTTTATTAGTTAGTCTATCACGCTTGATCGAATGTAAACAAGGAAAAAGCAAATAGTCATGATATTGTACACGAAAGGGCCCTTGAAGTTAGCCTACGGTTACATGTAGTTTTGGTGAAAGTGGGGGGGAGGGGGGGAGGGTAGGTGCGTAGAAGTTATTTCAGTGAAGGGGTGTGATACTGAAGTGTTATTGACCAGGGCAGTAGTGATCGATATTGCCCTCTTGACATAAATTGATATCTGCCACTGGCAGCACTTGATTAACACTGTATTGCAAAGGTATTTACTTAGACATTTTTTTTCTGAATGATTTTTTTCGCTGCATGTTATTGGAAGAGAGACAACATTTTGGCGAGTCAAAAAAGATCACCTGATTTGAGACGGTTGAGAGAATTGGATTCACTATTTTCCATGGTTCTTGAGTGTTCACATTTAAACAATTTAGCGGTATTTGTGCGACACTTGATATTGGTCTGGATAAAAATATTTTGTCAACAGTTAGGTGATATATCTGACCCACTGGAATTGGACTCAAACTATTCAAACCTTCAAAACTTTTTTTTTTCGATTGGGTGATACGGTAATTATAGTAGATCTATACTTCAAGTTGGATTTGTCATTCGACCTTAATGTCAATGTTATACCGGTGTACAAATGAGTTCTTAAATATGGATTTAAAGCAGCTGCCTTCGAAACCAGTCAATATTTTTTTAAAACTATATTTCATACTAAACATGCTAAACTAACTGAATGAAACATACCTCAAATGCAATGAAAATAACCAGTCCTAAGGGAAATTCTGCTCATTTGAACAGGCGGTTCTCGCATAAATACAGGAACTGTATCCATCACACGCAGATGTAAACAAAGCACAGAAGTGCGAGATAGACTGACAATTCCACGCACATCATGGTATATCACTGATTACTTTCTCACAACTACACTATATATGCACATACGAACTTGAAAATGTACTCGATGTGGACTTTTAAGCGCGATTTGAGCATTTGTTTACATTCGGGTTTGATGGATACACTTCGTTTGTTTATTTACTAAAACGGATGGAAAGACAACTCCGACGGACTGTAATCGTCAAAATCATTGAGCACACCTTTTGTTATATTGCATTAGATGTGTTTAACAAAAAATTGGTTTTGAAAAAAATATCGCATACATTCGAAGGCAGCAGCTTTAATCATCTTAGTGTAACGGGCAGGATTAAAATATCAACATTAAAATTCAAACCTGCTTACATTTATCATATTTGATGATTTTATCCAAATTTTATCCAAAAAGATGTACAGTGGTCTCCATCAGATAAGACCCCCCTCAATAAAGACTTCCCCCTCTGTAAAGACCTTTTTGTGCTAGGATAACGTTAACATGTAAATGAACCCCTCTAATAAGATATACCCTTAAATAAAACCTCACTTTTGTGGCAGAAGGATACATGTAGGTCTTATTCGAGGGGGGCCACTGTAATATAAAATAAACTAGAATTTATGAATAAGATGTTAAATAAGTGATGAAAAATAGCTTTATCCTCAGCGGTAAAAAAAAACAAACTCACATTTCATTGGACCTCGAGGTGAGTCGTGATTGGCTGGCCATGAGTTGCGATGCGTGAGCGTGGATCGGATGTTCAGCTCTTCCCCCTCCCCGATACTGGAACGGCGCGTCTGTCTGTGCGCCGGCTCCCGGTGATTCGTCTGCTCCAGTTTGATGCTCGGCAAATCCGACATCGTCACACGCCGATTTCTGTTAGGGAGAGAGAAATCGTCGCTGGATTGATTTTTAATGTGAAAACAAAAGATTGAGTCAAATTTTAAGCTGAAAAAAAAAAAACATCAAGACGTCGACAATGCCCCGATAAGGTTTCCATTTTGTTGTTTCGAAAATTCTACTTTATATACAACTATATATATCATGTTTTGGTCAGTTTTGAAATTATGTGCAGTGTAGACTGGCTGTTTCAAATTTATTTTTTTGGGGGGGTGAAAAAAAACAAAAACAGAATCCTTAAAAAAAACAACAACACTGATTTGAGAACCTGTTACAAGTTGAACATCATGCCCAGTCATTAGCTCATGTAAATCAACATTTTGTGCTGTAAACAATGCACATACACTATGTGTATTGTCTGTGTTATTGACTATGTTCTATGTCAATTAAGCACATACTTCCTGAAGTACTTTGAATCTGTAGACGGTTCCATGTTTCGTTCAGTTTTGTCGACATACACCACATTAATCCCTATGTGTTGGCTGTTATATTCCAGATTATTCCAACAGCGTGCATGATTTGTTGTAAATGTTCACAGATATATATCAATTCATGTTGCAATTCATTGTTAATAATACGGTAGATCAAATCCAATCCCAAAATAGTTGGATGTGTTCCAAGTCTTGTAACAAATGCGGCCAGAATGCGAAAAGCAGTGCGCCACTGTAGTGCAATTTATATTGAGGAATATATCGGCTGTCGTTCACCAATGTTGCGACAATCCGATTTCTACAGTGTCTAGGCATACAAACACCTTTGGATTATTGTGTATCACTCCTCAACAATATAGTCTGCACAGCTATGTGGCAAACCACGGATAGATTGATGGAAATGCCCCTTGCTGTCTCAGCTGATGCGCGTCATGTGACCAGAAAACGGCGTAGGTTGCAGTTCGCACAGCGGAAAAATTCGTTCTGTCCCTGGTATATTCAATATTCGTCTCCCGTTGAACACGCAAAAATCTTGTCGGTTCTTTTCACCGTATGGAAGACGGATGATTTCTCTCGCGGTTAACACAGATAAAGATTCAATACTGCACGAGTAATATACGACGACCATTCGTAGACCAGTGCGTCTTCTATTCACAGTGTCAATTCAAGCATGTCGCGCCCCAATATTATGCAGGGGTAGATCATCTTACCTGGGACGGTAATGTGATGAAAAAATATTGATAATGACGGCTGCTTCGGTAACAATGTCAATTGGTCTCGGCTCAGTGCATAAACTGTAAGATGTGGGGGGGGGGGGGGGTGCATGGCATGAAATATTTTAGGTAATCTCTGTACATGTAGGCCTTGCTTTTTTTTGGGGGGGGGGGGGGTTGTGTTTGTGATCCCGTCAGCGTTAAATTATGGTTTGCGTGAGGTGTCATGTTGCAAAAAGTGAATGTGAACTCTGTGATAAACTGCATTGTGTTAAATTGTTGAGCGAGTCTATAGCTTTTATAAATAGATTCATGCAATGATGTTTGTGGACTGAATGCTTGAAAGACCAGTCGGACGGATTTTTGTGTGCTATATTTAATAAGAAGCTGGCAAATTGATCTGATGTACAGGCACTGATTTTCCGACTGAATTATCTGATTCTAGGATGGTACATTTTAGGTAACATGTAACTTTTTAGATCAAGCAAAATGGAGTGGGCAGGAAATGGGGGGGGGGGGGGGTCAGATCAATAATTTATCTGTATGTATGTTAGGAGAGGAGATGAGAATTTCAGCTGATTACATCCAAAAAATTTTTGTCATCAGAAAAGATGCATTGCATTGTTCGGTGGAAAACACAGATTATGGCATAGCTGGGAATATGGATTATGTAAGCTCATGTTGCAAAGTTTACAGTACAGGGCAGGTGTAACATTATGGAGGAAAGGTAAAAATTAATCCTGACTGTGTCAACTATAATCCTGGTACTTTGCTTGGGTATACCGGTAATAGATCCACAATCACTTGTACATGTAGTTCAAGGCAAGTGCACTTATTAACGATTGACATAATGTAAAACGCATATAATATTTGGTAAAACGCATACTGGATCTGCCTTGTATTCAATTTTCGTTACGTTTAGATTTATAATGAGGCCCTGTTTCAGATATCATCGCACTTCGGGCACTCGGTCTCTATTGGCGAGAGACCCTCGTCCTTGTGCATTATCCTCTACATAAGGCTCGTAACTTTAGATTATTTTTGACATTCTATAATCAATAGTATGGCATTTGTTATTCTTCTGAACAATATTGAATGATTGTGGATGGATTCAAGTGTTAACATGACACGCTATTGCAATTTGCGAGACGGCAGAGAAAAAGAAATAAATTGTGTATATCGCAACTGCTCGTGTACGTATAGCGCCTCGTTCATTCACACCCACAGCCTTAGGTTAGGACATCATAGCCCTCTACTATTAAGGCACGTGCCACTATTAGGACCAATACGGTAGTAGGTGTGCTGTGCTTTTTGTCAAGTATTGTAACTGTCTTGGATATTTTCAGATGAAAATATTACATGATTAATAATCTCAAATCTCAAAAACATTTTTAAAAGAAATTTGTGAAATACATGCAAATTTCATTGTCAATACACTTGTCACACTAAGTAATTTTCCGTGAAAGTGTCATGTATGACTAAATGTGCTTGTTACTTTTGCACAATGTCATAATTTTCAAGCAAATACAAAAAACTTGTTCATTCTTTTGATAATAAATGACCTAAAATGTTCACAAACTTTTTTGTAGGAATATTTGGGTATAGGAAACAAAAAATAATTTGGTGAAGAAATCAATTGACAGATTTTTCAACTTGACATAAATGTAAATGTATTCCTTCGCAGGATCTGCTTTTATCGAAAGGTGCAAATCGTGTAACACACATATCAACTACATAAATCACTGCAAACTCCGGACATCAAAGCATTTCACAACCACGCAAAAACCTTGGATTTCTATTGCATGAAAGCTTGCACGTCAAACCTACAGAACGGCCGATGTTTGCGTAGGGATCAAATTGATTGGTCGACAAATAGTGCGCCATCGAGCAAACTGAAGAATATATATCAGCATGTATATGTGGACAGTTGTTCAGGTTTTCAGGTTGTTCGTGCAATTTTGAGAGTGTATTTGTGCAGCAACATGGTGATTGAAAATATACTGAATTTTTGTTCGATGAATCAACATGAATGATTTTGTTGTTCATGTTGTTATGATGTAGTTTTGGATGTACACGGTGTCTCCTTGCAATAGAGATTATTTAATTCTGCATACATTATAATCAGTTTAATCATTCAAAGTAATATCCTTGATAAATATTTCAAATCATAATACACTTCTGATATATGTTTAGATCTTGTTTCAAGAATTGTCTGTATTCCAGTGGTATACAGCAATGAATACCGGTATATCCACAATGAAATAGGGGGAAAAGCAGTTGGAATGTAAATTGCGGATTAATTTTTTCGTGATATTTACATTCATTTCACACTGCGTAACACGTGGGATTAACCACTGAATATAACGAAATATACCGTACTCGAAATTTGAAACATATCATTGAAATACAGCAAGTGAGAATACAGAATACTTACAGTTTATCATGTTTATGATTATCCATGTCTGTACGCATCGCACATAGACACAAACCAATCCATAATCCCCGCTCTGTCTGGCTATGTGTGGTACGTGTTTAGTGCTCGACACTGCACAGTGCAAGTGAACGGTGCGAGTTAAAACTCGAGACCGTTGTAAGAGGCCCCGCGCAAACCTGTTGGGTGATCGATTTGTTGATTGTTATGTACGGGGCCGGTAGCCGGCTCATATATATACTAGTATTAGCACTGGAGAGATTCTGGTGAAGATGCCACGGTACACCCTATACCCAATACCTGACCCAAACGACCCATCACTCACTATTGATGTACAGATCACCGTATATCACGAGAATCAAGAGATTAACTGCCGTAAATGCCTATCGCTAGATCATGAGGCCAGAAACTGCGGAAATTCTCGAAAACTATATAACCCCAATTTGGAAATCTTTCGCGGGGTCAATCATCCCCTCTCCAACTTTTTCCCTGTTGAAATTGAATTCAACAATCAACAGTTTGCCTCCTCTGAGCATGCGTACCAACATGCTAAGGCCCTATTCATAGGAAATAAAACAGCTGCAGAAACCATCCTCCTAGCTCCATCTGCTCGTGAGGCACAACTTATCGGGGATGGCCTACCGACCCTTGAATCTGACTGGGAAAAGCACAAAGTAGAAATCATGCGCAAAATCCTAACAGCAAAATTTGATGCTTGTGCGGAATTCCAAAAACTACTAATGGAGAGTGACTGCAAAATTCTTGTTGAAGGAACCGCCAATGTTTTCTGGGCATCTGGCCTACCACCACGTGCGACGGCTACACAACCCATTGACACCTGGCCCGGCCAAAACAGGATGGGACAACTCCTGATGGAACTCCGTGCCGTTAAGAGCTCAACTTCCGGTCTAATCTCGGAGAAGTCACACGAGGTAGCAGTCCAACTGGCGGACGAGCTGTTAACCTTGGCACTCAGTCCTTCAGTCCTGCACCGGTCATCCTCTTCTCCGGATGTCTTCCAACGAGTGGATTCCTTCCTGGACTCTCGAGAATGCACTCCCTCCAGAACGCCAAAGGAGGCAGCCAAATGGTCATCTGTGTCTCAGAAGCGAAAACCCACGAGTCCTCTGATGTCGGAACAGACTGACGGTGTAAGAGGCTCAAAATCTCTGAGGCCGATCTCCTCATCGACGGAACAAGTTCCCACCACGCCATTCAAACACAACGATAGCACATGATGCTCATTCTCACAGATGATATGTAACAATGACGAACTGGACTGGAAACGGACGATGATCACTGGTTATCGGACTTTATGGCTTGTCTTCCCTAAGCAGATAACTGTTATTGCAGTTACTGTTACTTTTTTGAAGAAAACTGTCTACTTGATCTTCCTTGTATGTATGTCTCCATATTTCCTTGGTCGATTTCGAGTAACGTGTGGACAATTGCGGTATAACATTTTGCCTTTTATCTCATATGTCATATTCTACAACGCTGTTCATACCTCTCTGTACGGAACATCACGGACTATGTTATGTATTATATGTCACAAATGTCAGTTCTATAGATTGAATAATCCTTGCACACGAACAACACATTATGGTTAGTACAATAACTATCAATGTACGTGGCCTGAGACAGAGACGATCCCGTTCTGCCCTGTTCCGCAACGTTATTAAATATAAAGCAGATATTATCTTCCTACAGGAAACATATTTCTTAGAGTCTGATCGGGATACTTGGTGTAATGAATGGGGCGGGAAGCTATTTGCTGTGCCTGGGACCACACACAGCGGGGGTATGATGATTCTTATACGGAGTGGGTTTGATATTGATGACATACAAATTGAACATTCAGAAGCCAAAATATTAGCAGTAAAATTTAAACATAACGACGATTACTACGCATGTTTCTGCATACATGCTCCGAATAAGCGTACCGAGAAAATTAATTTCTTTACACATCTGACTGATATAGTGTCCAAATATACAAATGAAGACGCATATTTAATTCTAGCAGGTGATTTTAACTGCACACTACAGCCTGAAGACAATATATCAGGTCTTGATCACGATCAAGCAGAAGTTAAAGCGTTCAGAAATCTGGTTTCTTCTCTGTCTCTCGTAGATTTATGGAAAGAACATAACCCCACAATAAAAGATTTCACCTGGTCCAATAAAAGAAAGACAGCAGTTCGCCGATTAGATTATATTTTAGGGAATGAATTAGTTCATAACGTTGCCGTGTCTTCGCTTATTGTAGACGTTCCTTTAACCGACCACCGAGGTGTGCTCATGAGAATGCACAAAGACACGTCCCAGCGGGGACCCGGGTACTGGAAACACAACGACTGTCTTCTTGAAGACGAACGATATATTGATCACATGATAAATATTATACAGGAAACACTCCTCAACCCGCATCACCTACCAATTTCTGTTGTGTGGGAATTATGTAAAATACGAGCAAAAGAATTTTCAATAGCATATGGGAAATTGAGGGCCAAACAAAATCGGAATCAAATAACAGTATTAGAAAACAAAATACTCCAATTGAACAAAAAGCTCGTGCTCAATCCAACGGATTCTAAATTGGTGGATGCTATCAATAACGCATCATCTGAGCTTAATGATTTAACACTGGAAATTGAACGTGGGGCACATCTACGATCAAAAATCGAACTTATTGAACACGGGGAAAAATGTAACAAATATTTCACCAGCATGGAAAAGGCCAGAGCCAAATCCAAATTAATTTCTACACTGAGTAGGCCGAATGGGAGTATCGCAGATACACATGAGCAAATATTGACTGAAATTACACGGTTCTACAGAGATTTATATAACGTTAAAATTCCATACAACGAACATGATGTGAATGAATTCATAAAAGATGTTGATATACCGCGTCTATCAGATGAATATAAATGTGAATGTGAGGGTCTCATTACAGTTGATGAATGCCAAGCGGCGCTTGAAAAAATGAAAAAAAGCTCTAGTCCAGGTTCAGATGGCCTAACGTTATCTTGGTATAGGACTTTCTGGTCTTATATAAAAACTGCCATGGTTGACTGTTTCAACGAGGCATTCATTAACGGGACTCTACCCTTGTCACAAAGAAAAGGAATCATTGTTTTATTGCACAAAGGTAAACAACTGTCTCGTAACAACTTGAGCAACTGGAGACCCATAAGTCTGACAAACACCGATTATAAAATCCTGACAAAATGTTTGAGTAATAGGTTGAAAAGCGTAGTCACTGATATCGTGAATGAAGATCAGAATGGGTACATTAAGGGAAGACACTCTGGCATCGTAATACGTACCATAGATGATGTTATAGAATATACTAATGTCAAAGGTATTCCTGGTTCTATCATTTCCTTAGATTATTCCAAGGCGTTTGACTCTATTTCGAAGAAGTTTTTATTACGGTCATTGGACTTTTTTGGGTTTGGACCTTCTTTCTTGCGATGGATGTCGGTGATCAATTCAGACACCATCAGCTGTATATTATATAATGGATACAAATCTAGTTATTTTCCTTTGGAGTGTGGGATTCGACAAGGATGTCCAATTTCACCTCTGTGCTTTGTGATAGCGTGTGAGGTACTGTCGTGCAAAATACGCCAATCTCCATTGATAAATGGTATTCACTTGGGGAAATGTTTAAGTCAGGAGTCTTTTATAAAAATAGCTCAATATGCGGATGATACCACATTATTCTTAGGCGATGAACTGTCTATACATAATTCACTAGATATAGTACAGCGTTTTTCATCATTCTCTGGCCTGAATTTAAATCGCAACAAGACTGAAGCCATTTGGGTAGGATGCTGGAAATATAAGAGGAAAGAAATTGGGAATCTCAAATGGAACATATATCCGAACAATCGCATGAAAATGTTGGGTGTTATTTTTCAAAACGACTGTGCGGTAAGTGATATTGATGAAAACTGGACAAACCGCTTTGTTAAATGCGAAAATATAATTAAGTTATGGCTGGGCCGCCATATGTCCATATATGGCAAAATTACTGTTGTTAAAACCTACCTGCTATCTCAATTCCTGTACATGATGCAAGGCACTATAATGCCTGACAGGGTGCTCAAAAGGATGAATGCATTTTTCTTCAGGTATATATGGTGTACAAAGAATTATTATAAAGAGTCGGACATATTGAAACACTCTGTCGAACATGTGAAAAGGGACGTTATGATGTCCCCAATATCGGAGGGCGGATTGAATATGATCAATGTATTCGACATCCAACGTACATTAGCATTCAAATGGATACCGCTACTGCAACAACATGGGAATGGAGCTTGGCGGATTCTGCCGTGTAGATATTGTTTGGTGCGGATTATTTTGTATTCAAAATGAATGTCGAATTCACATCATTTAGAGGTATATCGGGGTATTTTCCCAGTTTCTACAAATCTTTGTTAGAAAAATGGTTTTCTTGCGGAGTTTTGAATCCATCACATTCAATTGTAAATAGTTCCCAGAGTATATGGAATAACAGATTTGTAACATACAAGAATAATGTATTGTATTTCGAGAGATGGATAAAACATGACATTTTATATGTCTCGGATGTTGTAATGAGCGGTGATATTATTAGTTATGAATCTGTTGCTTCTGAATTAGGCGACAATGGAAGTACTCGGTTGGAATATAATGTGGTGTATAATGCCATAAGGAACAATTTAGTATTATCAGAGTTGGTGTTTTCTGAGAGAGATAATAGAATATTTATAGGTGACAAACCAATTTCTAAAATGTCTTCCAAATCAATACGAATGTTTCTAATAAAGATGAGGAATCTTGGAGATAACACTCCTGAACATTGGAAATCCCGTTACGGAGATGATATTTCAGAATATACCTGGAGTCTGCCATTCAGAGTATGTAATGACACAAAACTGAGTGTTATGCAATGGCGCATACTACGTAACATTTATTTTACACGGAACCGTTTGTATAGAATGAAAATTGTGAGTGATGATTTGTGTGAATATTGTAAAACTTCTGAAACTGTGGAACACTTTTTTGCGAACTGTCAAAGACTAAATCAGTTGTGGAGGGAGGTCGACAAAGATATTTCTTATCTTGTCGGATACAATGTTGAGCTTGAGGAAACAGACAAAATTTTGGGTATAAAGATTGCAGATATTGAATCCAAGATATTACAGTCGGTTAATTATTTAATCTTAGTGGCAAAGCATTGTATTTCATCACACACAAGAAAAGGAAATATAGGTTTGAATACATTGTATGGACTTGAGAAAAAAATTAGAAATATACAAACTGGAATGTGATATGATGTGAAGTGTATGTGATGTAATGTGCACTTTGGGTCTGTACGTGTGTATATGCAAAATTGATCATGTCTACCATGCACGCACACATGTAATTATTTGTACAATGGTTTTCCTGGTGCACCTGTATATCTGTATATGTTGTGTTTTTTTGTATGTAAAAAGGGGCAGAATAATCCCCGGGATAGCGAGAGGGTAGTCTACCCCAATGACCGCTAAAAGAACAACAACGAGTGTAAATATATATATGTCTATACATGTATAGGTATCTTAAACATATGTATATATGTGTACATTGCTCGCCACAGAAACATCGCCAACACAAACATCGCATGCTATTTTGTATCACGTCATCTCTACATCCTTCCAATCCATCAACCCATTTCGAGTGGCTTCAGCGTTTGATCCCAACGAACTGATGTCCTCGAGAAGGCGCATACATACAACACTAAAATAACAGTACCAAACATAAAGTAAACTCAACATATACTTACCTGGAGTGCAACAAACGGGGGTTGCTCCCACCTGCACCGTGTTGCACGACAGAAGCATTACATACTACACAAAAATTGACAAAACAAACATAATTCTTCCTGCAACACACCGAGTGAGTGTCATGCATGTTTATATATGTTTGTTATTGTATTGAGAGCAATAAATGCTGGAAAAAAAAAAAAAAAAAAAAAAAAAAAAAAAAAAGCACTGGATAAAAAGTTGACAATTACGTGATGAATTATTCACGAGAAGGCGTGAAAGTAAGCCTCCCGTCTTTATGCTAATAAGCACGATGAAATTGATAAAAGCCTGTGCTATATGTCAAGTTACCCTAGCTCGACTGGTGCAAAGGGGGGGGGGGGGGGGGGGGGTTGGGGGGAGGGAGTTGTTGTTCAAGATTGTGTGGAGGGCGGGCAGCATTGGAGGGGGGGTTGTTTGTTTGTTGGGGTTTTTGTTTACCCAAGAACAATAACATACCGGTGGTCACTGGTCGGTGCTTGAGAAGGAGGGGGGGGGGGGGGGGGCAGGAAAGGCTAGGAGTATTGAATTATTGGTTTCCTACCTGTCCGACACTCAGAAAAATAAGCTGGAATCTGCATTGTTGTCGATTATTGGCAGTATATTCACATTATGCCTGTGTACATGGTGTTAAAGGCAGGGAGGGCAGAACGGTCTTCACTGCAGGCATTAGTCAAGCGAAGACATAACTCGGATTGCGCCCAGATATCTAATTCTTTCCGAATATCTAGCATGATGGGGCTTTGCATGTACCATATTGGTCCTGATAGTAGAACAGCAAGCCAAAGCAAGACCTCTTGCAGCAGAAAGTGCAAAAATGAAGTCATCCTAAAATCAAATTTGAAAAAAATACTTAATAATATACTTATAGCCTTCAATCCCCTTTATTATGATTCAAATAACATAAATGTGTGGATTGGAACACTCCAAGATTTTATTAGGAAGATATGAAGTAAATTACAAGGTTACGAAAATAAAAAATTTTGAGGGGAAAAGGGGGGGTGTGCTACTATATGGGCACGTGCCACTATTATGACCAATATGGTACATACATCATGTGGTAGAGCAAAAGGAAGTGTTGATAGCTTTCGCAGGTGTGTCCACCAGTGGCATTTGGAAACCTACGTGTAACGTTACTTAACGGTAGACAAAATTATGAACTGAACTATGTAAAATGAAAGTTTCAATCTCCCGCCATGCAGGCAAAGGAGGAAGTGGCGCAGTTGAAGCAGCAGGTCCGACAAGAGGCGGAGCTGAGGTCAGTGACGGAGAGCTGTCTGGTGCGTGACCGTGTAACCTGGCAACAAGTGCGCCACCTGGCGGGCGACTCACAGCAGCGCTGTGCCGCGGTGCAGGAGCGGCTGTCCATAGTCAGGTATAGTAGCATAGAAACTGGCGATGGGGGGGGGGGGTGTAGGGGGGGGGGGGCAAGGGATTGAATACGAAAAAAAAATTAGAAAATGTGTATAATTTGAGAAAATTGTTCTTTCAAAGAATAGATTGCTTATTACTGTAGACATTTCAAATCTTCAAAGGAATATCCTACGCTACAATATGTTCGATGTGAAAATTGGATAGTGTGGTTTTGAATGTTCTCAAATTTTGGACAGAATCCTTAATATAGCTTGTCGTAAGCAACATTTCTCCATATATATGTAAATATTCCATATTCTGCAGACTATACCAGTTAGCGCTGGCGCGGCGTGTTGGCATCTCCCCCCAGTCATCTTTGTCGGGAAGCGGCTCGCGAGCGGCCCTCAGAGCTGCCTTCAAAGACGGCTTCTCATTGGACGAAAACCAGCCAATCCCAGCCGAGATCTCAAAACTCTCCACCCAGCAGCTGCTCAGCCACATCGACAAGATGGCTGCCGATATGGAGAGCTTGGTTTCCATAGCAACCATGAATAACAACAAAGTAATGCAGTCCGCGCCGACAAATCTACCAGGGTTCAACTCATGACAACGGGTTTGTTTTGTCTAATATAGATTTGATATATAATATGTTCAGCTTACGATTATGCTATGTGTAAAAAAATAAACATTTGGGGGAGAAACATTCAATAAAGGCCTCCTTTAATGGAAGACCACCTCAAAATTTGTTGCTAAATATAGTTCTATGATGTGCCTTGAACTAGTTGTGAGAAATCATAAAAACCTGTGATCCAAGGCCGTATGAATGAATTACTAGTATATGTATTGCAATTCTGAGCAATTTGCGGTATAATTTATGTATCGATAAATGTTGCGATTATCACAGAGTGCCTTAGAATTCTTGGTCAATTCACTAGATCTGATTGTGTATATTTACAAACATAATATGTATCTTGATTACGCAAATGTTTCGGAGAATATGTTCATCATATCAATGTTTGTAATTCTGCTGACGATGGTTTGTATTTTGCCATGGATATTGTGATAAAAATTCCATACTGCAGAATGCGAAGTAATTTCTGTCTTTTGCTTGTATTTAGTTAAAGTTTTATCAATGATTTGAATTGATTCCCCAATTTGTGATGTCAGGTTGAAGTCTTTGTTAATTTGTTAGAGAATCGCATTAGAAAATAAAGTTTGTTATAATGTTGAAAATCTATACAAAATATTGCTGATTTTCATACAAAACTGTATATCATGTCTATGTTAATGTGTTGATATTAGTATATTTTTATGGCTATGCCTTTTATACAAGGTATAATGCAGTCAAATTAATGTAATTGCATCGACGTCAAATACAACAGGAGTTATAAATTTCTATGAATAAGAAATTAAAATGTGTTCCAGTGTTTAGAGTGATTATGTAAATCATTTTTCTTTTTATGTACAATTGGATTAAGTAACAGCAATTGACAGTAATATAAGTGGCCTAAGTTTCATAATTGGCACATATTTTATCAGAAGATGATGAAATTGATGGGAATAAATAAATTTATTTAATAAATGTGAAACAATCATTGTAATATTTCACATTTTGTTATACCAATGGTGCTTTCTTGCGTGTACAATGCAGCATTGTGATGTAAAAATTAAAATACCCGTCTCGGACCAAAACTTGTAGATGTAGCAAAGATATTTATCATTGTTTAATATTAGAGAATAGACAATTTATTTACTTGTGTTTTCGAGTCACATAGCAGATATATATATATATTCAAATTTCTGTTTGACAAAGTCCTATCGAAATGTATACTCATGTATATCGATAGCTCAAGAATACCATAATATTTTTACTTGATTAATAAATTTTTTGTTATTGATTTTTATCGGTTATTTTATTGATTTTTCTTTTCAAATCAGCATTATCATTGATGTAGTATGTTCTTCCATTCATATGAAGCTGTTCCACTGGTCGATACAAATGTGAGTTAAATGTTTATGGAATGATGTATGACGTATACAATAAATTCGTTCACAGTATGCTAGTCTCTCACATATAAATTTTCTCACATACAAGCAAGTACAGTCAATCTTCACATACTGTTTGAAACATCATTGGGGGACTAAAAAAAATCTCCTTTGGAAATCGAACCTCTCTCTTGAAACGCCCCCGTAAATATGCTCAAAATGCACAGTTTATTTTATACATCACCAATCTAAACTACTACATGCTCCTTTTCGATCCTTTGGATCGTTCTGGATAGAAATTCGCGTACTGAAAGCAAGGCACGATCGTCTGCCTGCATGACTCGAGCGCTCCTTTTGCCGCCAAAACCGCCGCGCATATGCGCGCGCAGCTGCGCAGAAGCTTCACTTTTCTGTCCACCGCCATTTTTGCTTGGCAGCTTTGGATTTTGGTTCCCGGTGAATTCGTAGAATTTAGTCTGCAAACTAGACTTTTGCGATATATTCTTACGGAATTTCACCTGCCACGTTCATAGACATCGTTTTGTGTCTATTTGGATAAGTATTGGTCGATAGTTTGTTACTTGCTAGATCGTCAGCGATTGGTATAGCCAGTTCACCCTATTATCGTCCATCCGTCGTACTTGATAGTGTACTTGTTGTTTACATCTATCAATAGTTCTACGTTAATTTTCTACTGTATATATTGTGTATACGTATACTGTAGTTTATATATTCGTAGTCCTCTTAGGGTTCTTTTTCAGCGCGGTCTCAGGTTTGCGTATTTTGCCCGCCCTGTTACTGTGTGTAGTTAGTTCCCTTGTGTGATCATGACTTCACAATCCTCCCTTGGTACCGGTGCCATGGACGAACGTCCATGCCCGAAGTGTCTGGTCAATACCCTCCGAGGAGGGGAGAAACACAGTTTGTGTTTCGACTGTTTAGACCATGGCCCGGTATCTATGGAGGATTTGAGGTGTGATCTGTGTCGTTTCTGGCGTCCCTCTTCCTTCGTGCAGGCGACTGCAAAGTATTCCGAAGCCTCGTTGGCTCGTCGGGATGCTTTGAGGCTTGCGGAAGCTTCGGCTCCGCAAGTCCGCCAGTCGCCCATGGAGGTGGAGACTCCGCCTGTGACGGCACAGATTGCGTCCGGTGTTAGCCAGCCCCTGGGGCTAACACAGGACATGGTCAACGCGGCTGTGCAATCTTTCTTTGCACAGTCGTTATCGTCCCTTCAGGGTCCCCTCCTGCCGGGTCTCTCTTCCCTGCTTGGACAGGGAGTCCCGGCCGGTTCTTCGGCTGCCCCTTCGTCGCAGGGAGAGCTTGCTCCCCCTGCTGGCAAGAAGTCGAAATCTTCTAAGAAGAAGGTTTCAGTTCTTGCCAAGGCGAAAGCAGCCAAGGAACCGCACTCCACCTTCGTCGTCCCTCAGTCGGGGCCGATCGAGGTGGAGGGGTCCGTCGTCTCTTCCCCGGGGCCTTCCAAGAAGAGGAAGCGTGCTTCCTCTAAGCGCCGTGGTGCTGAGACCACATCGATTTTCGATGTGGCTCAGGCTTCGTCCGACCTCTCGGTGGGCGACGATCAGGCTTCGGGCTTCGATCGGCGGAGCGTCTTGGATGGCTCATTCGGGTCCTCGGTCTCGAGGTTCGAGGGGGGAGAGTTCCCTTTGTTTGGGGGTGAGACTCTCGATCGTTCGTGCGATCGGGAGTCTTCACTTGGCGGTCGTGCTCCTGGTCCTCGATCAGGGCACGATCGGGCGGGTGGTGCTGGGGTCGTTCCTCAGGGCCACTCAAGTCCTGTGTACGCGGATGTAAGTCGCCGGACGGGCGCGATCGCTGAGCAGGCATTCCCTCGCCCGTCCTTTGATGTACCCTTGGGGTCGTCGAGGTCTTCGATCGGACCTGTGAGGTCCAACGATCGGGGGGGTCGAGTGGAAGCTGATCAGGAGTCGTCCTCCTCGGAGGATGAGACTTCCGATCAGGCCGGGGGTTCTAACTTCCGGTGGGCTTTGGAGTCGGTCGCAAGGCGAATGGACTTGCCGATCGATGCTCCAGGGCCCTCACGGGGAACCGGTAGGTTCGCGTCGGCGCCAGTTCGTCGGCCGATCCGGCTCCCTGTGGCTCCCGCGTTGGTCAAGTCCTTCGACAAGATCAACAAGGGAGTTACGGCTAAGAAGGATGTGGCTCGTACGGAGTCGACATTCCCGACTAGCCGTGTTCGACCTGAGTCGATCGACACCTATCGGACTGTAGAGTCCGAGGGTGGACATCAGACTTCCGTCCCGGTCGAAGACCCTAACCTTCACCTGCTTTCCCGGAAGCAGGGTACGGTCTGGTCAGCTTATGTGAAAAAGGCTCGCCTTTCTCACTGGCAGACGCTGTCTCATCAATTGATGGGGCAGCTCTCGTTGACAGATCACCTGACCACTTTGGTTCAGGAGTTTGTGGACGAGGCGGATCTGGAGGAGGGGAGTCGCGCCAACATTCATGCAGCACTCGGCGTCTTGGCCGGAGTGGTCCATGCTGCTGAGCGTGACAGTGCGCACCTGGGCGCACAATTGGATCTCACCATGCGTGATGCCGATCTCCGTCTGCTTGACGTGTCCGCTACGGACGTCGCTGAGCTACGTGGGAGGCCGCTTTTCTCAGGCTATACCTACGCCAACCTCTCTCGATCGGATATTTCCGTCATGCGGGAACATCTCCGGGATGAGGCTATGGCCAAGGCTTTGCTTGGGAAGTCGGCGGGGTCTGGGACAGGCAAGAAGACCAAGGGTCAGAAGCCTGCCCAACCTCAGGCACCACATGCACCCGCTTCTACGCAGCCGCCCTTTCGTGGGGCGCAGCCTCCCCCTCCCCAGGGGAATGGCAAGCGCGGAGGCAAAGGGGGTGGACGCTTCAAGGGCAAAGGGAAAGCTTCTGGTAAGAAGTGACTCGTTGCGGGAAAGCGTAGGCTCTGTGGAAGGTTCAGTTCTGTCGGAATTCGATCTTCCACAACCTGGTCCAGTCGGGGGACGCCTGGCTCAGTTCGTCCAGAACTGGAGCGATCTGGTGTCGTCAGACAATTCAGTCGTGGCATGGGTGAAGTTCGGTCTCACCTTCAGATGGGAGGCTGGAAAACCACCGATCAGACCCAAAGCGTGGTTCTTCCCTGTGCCCGGCGATCGGGAAAAGTTTCAGCTTCTGCAGCACGAGGTGCAGCAGTTGCTAGAGAAACGTGCGATCGAGGTGGTCAAGGACGAGAGAGGATTCTATTCTCTCATCTTCCTAGTGCCGAAAAAGACAGGCGGGTGGCGTCCCGTTTTCGATCTGTCAAACCTCAACAAATTCCTGATCATACCCAGGTTCAAGATGGAGTCGGCGCTTTCCGTCCAGAAAGCTCTGTCCAAGGGGAAGTGGGCAGTCAGTATCGACGTCAAGGACGCGTACTTACATGTGCCAATACACCCAGCCGATCGGCGATACCTCAAGTTCGCCTTCGAAGGTTCGGTGTATCAGTTCAGGGTACTTCCTTTTGGAGTAGCCACCGCCCCTTACGTGTTCACCCGTATCGTAAGGACGATGGCAGCCAGGTTTCGATCGGTTGGAATTCAATTCCACCATTATATCGACGATTGGTTAATCATAGCCGACTCCCCGTCTCAGGCTATAGAGCAATCCGGGTTCGTCCTCAGGTTGGCGACCAGCCTCGGCTGGATCCCCAATTGGGCGAAGTCTCATCTGTCCCCGACACAGAGGTTCGAGTATGTCGGGGTAGATTACGATCTAGATCGAGGAGTAGCTCTTCCTCCGCGGAAGAGAGTTCTCAAGGCGATTGCGGCGATGGAGGTCGCGCTGACGCAGTCGTCGATCACAGCTCGACAGTTTCTGTCCATCATCGGTCTGTTGGCGTCGATGGAGAAACAGGTGCCGTTCGGCAGGTGCTTCCTCAGACCCATTCAATGGTGTCTAGCGTTGCAATGGCGGATCCTCACCGATCGACTAGACCAAGTCGTATCGGTGGACGATCGTGCTCGGGAAGCAATGCATTGGTGGCGGGACCATCGGAATCTTTTCCGAGGGATGCCACTGGCGGAGTATCTGCCCGATCGGACCTTCTTCACCGATGCGTCAGAATTGGCTTGGGGAGCTCATATGGACGAGCACGAACTCTCTGCTGTGTGGAACACGAGCGAGAGGGCGTTGCACATCAATGTCCTAGAGCTGCGAGCGGTGAGACGTGCGTTCGAGATCTGGGGGCCTCAGAGTCCCCCAGGGACGAAGTGGTTGGTCTTCACAAACAACAGCACAGTAGTGGCGCACATAAACAAACAAGGTGGAACTCGGTCGAGTCAGCTTTGTTTGGAGGCCGAGTGTCTGATCAGGTTTGCCTTCAAGTACCGTCTGTTTATCAGGGCGAGGCACCTGCCGGGTCACAGGAATGTCCTAGCGGACGCTCTGTCGAGACCGGACAAGATCATAGGCACGGAGTGGAGTCTGCATCCGGGGGTGTTTCGGCGCGTTTGTCAGGCGTTCGGGACACCGAACATAGACCTGTTCGCAACCTCTCGGAATCACAAGCTCCCGGTCTACTTCTCACCTCTGCCAGAGAGCGAGGCACTGGCTGTGGACGCGATGTCTCAGTCTTGGGACGGGATGTTCGGGTATGCGTACCCGCCAACTCGGTTCCTAACAGAAGTGCTGCACAAAGTAGCCAGGTCTCAGTGCGAGATTCTGTTGGTGGCGCCATGCTGGCCGATGCAGGCGTGGTTCCCCCTGCTACTGTCCCTCCTGATCGATGTACCACGGGTTCTCCCGATCGAGGATAGGTTGCTGAAGCAACCGGGGCGGGATATATTTCACGATTCCGTCCACGTGCTCAAATTACACGTGTGGAGGCTATCGAGCGATCCTTCCAGGAGGCAGGATTTTCTCAGCAGGTGTCCGTACATCCGCGAGAAAGAATAGGAGATCCTCCTCTAAAACGTATGAGGCTAAATGGAGAGTATTCGTACGTTGGTGTAACGGAAGGCGCATTGATCCGCTCTCTGCCCCTCTGAATGCAGTGCTAGACTTTCTCTGCTATCTCTTTGATAGGCTTAATTTGAAGCCTACTACGATCGAGGGATACAGGTCCATGCTGGGCCCTGTATTCCGTGCTAGGGGGATCGATTTAACTAATAATCGTATCCTTGCTGATCTCTTGGCGTCCTTTAGGACGCAAAGGCCACGCGGAGTTCCTACTCTACCGGATTGGGACATGGCTTTTGTGCTATATTGTCTTACTAAAGCACCTTGGGAGCCTCTCAAGGAAGTTTCCTTGCAGAGGTTAACTCTTAAGACCTTCCTGCTAGTTATGCTAGCAAGTGGTCGAAGACGCTCAGATGTCGCGGCGATTGACGTATCGCGAGTCGCATTTGGCGCGGATGGGTCCGTTTCCTTATACCCAGTACGTGATTTTATGCCTAAAACACGTGCTGCAGTTGAGGGCGGGAAAGCGTTCTCCCCTATCATAATTCCGTCACTGGGCGGTTACGTAGGACGGAATGAGCCGGACGCTCTATTGTGCCCGGTAAGAGCGCTGAAAATCTACATCGATCGTACCAGATCGATCAGGAAAGATCGCAAGCGATTATTTATTTCCTATCAGCCTAATAGGGCTACGGATATCTCCACAGCTACACTATCCCGATGGGTGAAGGTTGTAGTGAGGACTGTCTATGCGGAGTCAGGTGCTGACGATCGAGTCACTTACAAAATATCGTCCCACCAAATCCGACACATCTCGATGTCTTTGGCGGCCAGGTCGAATATTCCGTTGGAATATATCGTGAGGGCTGGAATGTGGACTAATTCTACGACATTCATCGGGTTCTATCTGTCCAATGCTGCCGAACTTCAGGACCAGTCGTCCAGATTTAGACTGGGTCCGCTGGTCGTAGCGCAAACTGTTGTTTGAACCAGCTGGACAGAAAAGTCTTGGTTTTAATGTGCACGTGTATATAAGCAACACTTTGTGTTTGTGTTTGAGTTCTTTATGTTTCGGTCTCAAGTAGAGTTCCGTTTTCCACCGATGGGTGAAGAAGAAATTCGTGCATGTCGGAGGCAAGCGATCGCACCGCTAGGTGAGTATCTTTATTATATTACTAAAGATATATCGAAAATGTAGCATTTTAGCGATTCGCTTGAAATCAAGACTATCGTCTGTTTTCATGACTCTCTAGCACTACTGCTCCACCGCCTATCCTTTGATTCTAAGGAGCATGTAGTAGTTTAGATTGGTGATGTATAAAATAAACTTCCCAAATTTTAATTGTAAATTTGCCGTTTATTGTTATTACTCACCTCTAAACTACTACAGTAAAGGCCCTCCCATCCATCCCCGCCAGTTGTGTGCTAGGGGCTTCCTTTTGTCGTTTTTTGGACAGAAAAGTGAAGCTTCTGCGCAGCTGCGCGCGCATATGCGCGGCGGTTTTGGCGGCAAAAGGAGCGCTCGAGTCATGCAGGCAGACGATCGTGCCTTGCTTTCAGTACGCGAATTTCTATCCAGAACGATCCAAAGGATCGAAAAGGAGCATGTAGTAGTTTAGAGGTGAGTAATAACAATAAACGGCAAATTTACAATTAAAATTTGGGAAATTTATTAACTTCCAGGAGGGGAATTCCCATGTCTAAATCCTGTTTCCACCTCTGCTCTGTGTTACTTTTACATGTCAGATAGGATACCTGGCTAGTTATATGAAGGAAAACAATTATTTGGAATTCCAAAGAGGCTCCATCAAACAGATGTTTACTTCAGTCAAAAATTTTAATAATATCACAAAGTTGAGGAAAAAAATCAGAGAAGCCATCTAGAATGTAGGGGAACGCAGTGACATAGGCACGCATGTATACAAGTATATCACATCAATGTAAAATTCATATATGAACTATTTTATATTTATCTCTTTATAGCATTCCATCCCAAATTAATGGGACACGAAAAATCAGTCTATAGACTCATTGTAATGTTCCTCTCCACGGAAATCTTTAGTAAAAGGCGAAAGATTTATGCGTGGTATGAAGAGAAACCAGAGTAACGAAATTCATGGCCCATCAAAAATTGTACTCCCAGTTGGGCGCAATAAAAATGGTGTTACAAATATGGTGTCATGCGCGCACCTGTTGGCGGAACTTGCTGCATGCGTTTCATGTGCGCTTAACCTGGGTCGAAGAGTAGGCCTAGCTTTCATTCAATTTTAATCGATTACAATTTATTGAGACATACTTTTCGAATCGATTATTTTTCTTGCTTTGAATATTTTTTGGGGCATAATATAATAAATAATAACATAGGCTAAAACTCTTCTACCGGGATAGCCTTGAGCACAATGCTAATCCTGCAACCTAGAACAGAAGCTCTGGTTCTTCTATTTATCTATGACATGCCTGAGTTCATAGCTAGGCCTATAGATATTAAAGTATTTAGTTGACTAGATCTACATTAATAACGACTTTTGCTGGCTGTTTTAATTGGGATAGGTTGAGCTCAGGGCCTTGAGCTAGGCCTACCAAAGACTGCACTGAAGGGGGCCTGTGATTGGCTAAATTCATGCAGTCTTTGCAGTGTTCAAGAACATGACACCGCTATTGGACAGCAGATTGAGATTGCAGTCTCTGTGCAGTGTTTTTAGGAGTCACACGAGCGAAGCTAGCCACCTCAGCCCGGACTACGAGTGCGGACGGACTAACCGTGCACACTGAGTTGGCATAGAACTAGCGGCCTATATATGGGAATATATGGGATAGGCCCGTGGCATACTTAACCATATTTTCTTTGCCGTAGGCCTAACTACCAGTATTCAAGAAGTAAAGTTTTCACATCAATTTATACAAATCATTATATTTGTTTTAGATCTATAATTTATCAAGATCATTAGGATGTGCCGCACACACCATCATGACCACGACTGACCTAGCAGCTATACATTTTAATTTTTCATACCCAAATTAAATACCATGGTAAATTATTTTCACTTTAGAACTATTGGATTTTTAATAAAAAGAAGTTGGGTCCAAATATTTAAATTTGAAAATGTTATCAACTGTGAAAAAAAAAAGAAAAAAAAAATTCGCCGCCCGATAAGGGACTTGAACCCTTGACCCTCAGATGACTCCAAGGCTATACCAGCTTTAAAAGTCTGATGCTCTACCGACTGAGCTAACCGGGCTTGAAAATATTAGGCGCTTATCACCCATATGATTGTTATGGAAGCTAAATCTTCACATTTCTTGATTATTCTGACGAAAGTAACGTTATTTTATTAAAATATAATTTGAGAAGTTATAATTATTCGTGCTTTGTCACTGCTCAATTTTTGAGGGAAACTGTTGAGTTTGGGCCATTTATTTTATTCGCATGGTAAATTACGGTTGCGTTGTGACCACCGAACGAAGTATCATAACGGGTCTGAATTTTTACCAGAGACCCGCCAGTTGCATGGTTTACCCCTCGACGCTTCAATTTACCTTATATCGTCGGTTGGCGTCCGTCGTCCGTCTGTTAGCCCAGAATGCCAAAATCTGTGAAAATATTGATGACCAATCTTATTCTCGGGATTTTTTTATCAAGTCGATTCAGTTGAGTCATTTCACCTGAAATAGCTACAGTATATCCTCCCAAAAACTGTCTGATCGAGACATTGGGTAACAGAACCTTCGGTCCAATACACAGTGCAGACACGGACTAGGGTAAAGTGCTTTACCCTAGTCCAAGATGGCGAATCGTACATACGGCTCGATTTATTTATGCTCTGTGTACATTGAAATGACAGTTATCACGAAAGATGTTCATGCAGGCTGATAGATTGAAACCACATAGACTTGCAACTCTAAGTATGACCTTCTGAATTGCTGATAATTCACGTAATTTGAATGCTAAATTTCACCCTTGACCAGGGTAAAGTGAAAACGAGACTAGCGTAAAGAGGAATGTAACGGTATTCGTGATTAGGGTAAAGTGTGTAGTTAAGATAAGGAGAACTCTTCGTGAATTGTGTTCATATGGTATATACTGGTACCACAAATGTATACGACACACATGACATACATAGGTTACATCAAAAATGTTTTTGAAATTTCACATGAACTTGGCCTGTATTGCAACTTAGTTTGGTCATCCGACTTGGTTGGCGTGCTCGTTGTGTAGGCTAAAAATCGACCAAAACTACCGTTCACACCCGTGACAACCCGAGCTGTTAGAACAGACAACAATGTTTTAATATTCTTTTTGTTTTGTCGGAATATGTAACCTTTTTTCTCGACCTATCAAGATTTGTTGAGGAATTAAAACATGTATCATTGAGAAACAACAATTTGTTCGAAATAATAGAAGTTCCCAATAAATTACAGCATCCTATGTGCAATGATGTAAATTTATATTATCAGCGATAATACACTGTGTATTATTTCTGATATTATCTTATTCACTGGTATAGCAATTGAACAATGATATTGGGAAAAGATAAACAAGGGGATTTGATGAGCGAAATGAATGAAAATCTCCTTGGCTTATAGCAAATGAACATCAAAATCAAACTATAAAACGTTCTTATGTAAAAAGGTCTCGCAAGTCGCGTGACGACATATAAATTGATATTGGTGACAAAAGTGTAGGCCTACACCTTTTGTGTTACACGAGGACTCGGAATTATATATGGGATAATGACTGGTTCGATTTATATGGAATAACTTAATCAATAAAGCAAAGATAACCTTTAAAATTATAGCAGAGAATATTTGTCATGGTGATCACTAGGTGTCTTTATATGACTACCGATACTTTCCTCAATACGATTATGATAAAACGTGATAATTGGTTCATACGATTACTTTTAGTTATTATTTATTCATTTTACCTATTCACGTTATATTGATGACTTATTCTTTGATAATAGTTTATGATGATAAACCCACTGAAAACGAAACTGACAGGATGACTTTGTTTGTAACGAGCACGCACCGGCCAATATACAGAATCTCAATGTCTCAGATCCAGTATACTTTTTCTTAGGAACAGACATGCTGATTGGATCATGAGGCTGTCGTACTGTCTGATTTACGAATATACTATTTTGGGATCCAGCATACAGTATCTGGGAGTGACACGTGGTACAAATAGACCAATCAAGTAGAGGGATTCGTGCCGATTTATTAATATATCTTGTTATTGTGTGGTTCTAAATCAAAAATATCACCCACTTCCGATTTAACGTAATTTACTTGTGCCAGATATGATAAATACATATATATGATATTTGCAGTTTTTCTTAAGTTATGTATTCCGCATCTACCACTCGTTTGTGAACAAAAATGAAGTTAGCAGCATTCCTTTGACAGTCACTTTACCCTAGTAATGAATACACTTCACCCTAGTCCTAAGTTCCCGTCTATCACACTTTACCCTAATCCGCCGGTAAAATTGAACGTCGTTTTATAAATCAACGATGTGCAGTTTCCATCAAAATAGTATCGCATTTTATCAATACACCATTACCTGGTAGCTGAGTATATAGAGCACATAGAATTGATACCGATAACCGCCTCGATTGTCCAAGCAAAAGTCGAACCGCACGTACCTGTCGCCATCTTGGACTAGGGTAAAGCACTTTACCCTGGTCCGTGTCTGCACTGTGCAATAACCCTATATAATTGGGCATATCTTTGCATCCGTCGTCAACTGTCCATCAACAATTTGATCTTTCAAGGTTACGGTGAAATTCTTGTGAAAAATTTCGCACAGAGAAAATATATAAAAATATATCAAGAGGGAGGGTTTTTGTAGTTTTCTTATTTTGGCGTCTCTGACAAAAAAGGCCTATCCGCCGTTTCCAGAGGAATGGCCATTTTGGGGATTTTTGTGGCCTTTCGATAGAAATAAGGCCTATCATTTTGGACATTTTGCTATAAATCTAATCAGTCATTTTCTGATTGCACATATGGATGAAAGTTTGGACAGTTTTTATCTTGGGAATAAGTTCGAAATGCCCTATGGCTCGAAAGACAAGCTCGAAAGACAGGACCTAATGGCTGCTCAAAATGGCCTGGAATGCACAAACTGGCCCCCGGAAACATTTAGTAAATACAACATGCGTATGTATTATGAGAATAGAGAAGTCATATGTGGCGCACCCTTTAGTGACCTTGAAATTGACCTCACATGACCTTGAATATTAAATCTTATCCATTAAAACATCCAAACTGAACACACAACAAGATGGATGGTGTCAGGACCTTGAGTGGTATCCCCCCCCCCCCCCCACCATGTTTAAATTGAAATGTACAGAGATAACGGTTGTAGGAAGGGCCTAAGATGCATTAGGACCCTGAAATGAAGTGCTATGATGTGGATTTTTTGGTGATATCTAACTCCAAGATCATGTCGACTCGAAACTTATAAATTTGGCTCCGCACAAATTGTAAGTGTAAATGAAGCTCAAGAACGCACAGTGATTTGAGCAAATTTGGTAATCATATGGGATTGATCTTATGGTGACCTTGAACATGATATCAGACGACCTTGGTCATGTTTGATTTAAATGTGCGAAAGACAAGTGTAATACACTTGCAGATAGAGTTTGGAATGTTTTACGGGCATAGTAGATCTATATATTTATGGAGGTTCTGTCTGACATCTGGAATTTTATCTACTTTGGCGTTTCGCCATGGTGCAATCCCCGCTGTCAGTTCGTAGCTGTTGGTGGTCCTCCGCAGTCCATGGTGGTCCGCGGCAAAATGTTCTCAACTGCTGGGGTGGTCCTTCACGCGTCCATCATAGTGACGCATGGGACATGCAGTCTCTGGCCATCCAGGAATTTTTTAGTTCGAAAATCGAAATTTGCGATTGATAAGAACGAGTCACGCGGACGAACCGCGAACATCAGTCCCCACATCCGGATACCTTCCCCGCGTCCATTTGCCAGTTCCCCAATTGTGTGGGAAGGCGCTTCCCCCGTAGCGGACGTAAATCCCAACCTGAGTCTGGCCATATAAGAGGTTGTCCCGGGACCAAGGGGCGTCCGGCTAATCCACAAAAGTGGTCCAGCCAGCGTAGGCGTTGGGTTAACTACGCCGGACAGCAGTTCACATGATGCGGATAGACATGCCACACGTCCCTAGCGCTAGAAACTACGGGAGGGCGGATGTGGAGCGGCGGCGTTACGACGTAAATATATCCGCGGACCTCAACTCCGGAGATAGCCACAAAGTGGCTGCTCACAGAGGAAAGTCGTGCAGATTCCTACGGAACACCGTAAAATCCATCCCTGGTGTGATAGATGGATACCCCAGACGCATCCGCATGGGCGGAACGTTAATCCCACCCATATCGGGTCGGCGCACGGGGTTCCCGGCATGGCCGCCCGTCATCCGCAGAAGCTGGGGGGACTAGGGGTACCTGCGGATTGCTGGAATCAGGTGTAATGTCGTCCGGACCGTCATCTGACAGATCAGAGAGGTCCGGAAGGCCCACCATACGGCGTACACGCTCGTCCGGAGTCCACGGATGCTGACCGGAAGTGTCCAAAAGAGGAGCATCATCCGGTTCCGCATCTTGTATGAGCGGATCCATGACGAGCGGGCCCTCGTACTTCTTCAGGTTGTCGATATGGACCACCAGTACCCTATCTGGATCAGAATCCCTCCGGAACCCACTCAACGTATTCCGGACCGCACTGGTGTACTGCACCGATTTCCGCCGCAGTTGGATACATAATATTCACGGGCAGATTGAGTTCCCGGCCGTACAATATCGCGTGCGGAGTTACTCCAGTCGAAGAATGGACTGACGACCTGTACGCCATTAAGACATACAGGAGGTGGTCATCCCAATCATTCGCACGATCATTCACAAAGTCCGCCAGCATATTGAGGATAGATCGGTTAAATCGTTCGACCTGTCCGTCAGACTGGGGCCTGTAAGGGGTGGTCCGCACCTTGGTACTGCCCAGCATCTGTGCTAGGTTCTGGAACAAGTTGCTCTCAAATTGCATGCCCTGATCCGAATGTACCTGCTTAGATACACCATGGTAGACCACCCACCTATTCACCAGCAACCAAGCTACCTCGTCCGCAGTCTGGCGGCGCAGTGGGTAGGCGTCGGTATATTTGGTAAAATAGTCCGAGATCACCAGGATGTACCGGAAACCACGCGGGGTGACCCGATGGGTATCCAGTATGTCCAGGGCGATCCAGTCAAAAGGCGCGCCAGCCTTAACCGTGGTCAAGGGGTGGCGGCCAGGAGTCGGAACTCCTTTGTGAGCCTGACACCGAGGGTAAGCTGCGCACAACTGTTGCACATCCAATCCGCTACCAGGCCAGTGAAAGTGCTGTTGTAGCCGATGGACGGTCCTCCGGATTCCCAGGTGACCGGTCACTTCTCTACGCAGCTCCGCCGGTAGCACCAACTGCAAAATAGGGGGCAGTGGGCTCGGTGGCTCATAGCACCACTACAAGAGGCCATCCCTCAAGGAGAGTCTTTCCCACTGGGAGATGATAGGTCTCCTCCCTGTAGGTTTTCCGCTCATCCTTGAAGGGTTTCTGGCTGGTCTCAAGGGCTTTTATCACCGGTGCCAGAGCACTGTCCGTTCTCTGTTTCGCAGCCAGTTGTGCCGGAGAGTAACTGCCCAAGTAGTTCGGCTCCTCATCCAACCCGTCCGACTGCGCACCAGCGGCCATCACCACAGGGGGCAAGGACCGCTCATACTCAGACTCACCCGAGGACGCGAAGGGTACCCACGAGGAGTACACCGCCGCACTCGAGGAAGACTCGCTGGAGCTGAGACGCACCTTCGGTTCAAATGCGGGACACCAGCGCCGATAACGCGGGCCATGTTGTTAGAGGGGGCGGCAGCCTGCGGCCTTCCCGTAAGGTCCAATTCCGAGTCTGAGGAAGAATCCCCAATGCGCTGGAATGGAGTCATCCCAGCACAGTTAGGGTTCTTGCACTTATGACAACGTGACAATCCGTCAGCATTGCCGTGCAGCTTTCCGGCACGGTGCTCTATTTGCATGTCATACTCCTGGAGTTTGATGAGCCACCGGACCACCAAGCCATCAGCCTCACTATAGTTGAGGAGCCACCTCTGCGAACTGTGGTCAGTCCGCAACCGGAAATGGCGTCCCAACAAATAGTGCCTGAAGCGCTTGGTCATTGTTACCACCGCGAGGAGCTCGCGGTGAGTGGTGCAGTAGTTCATTTGAGAGCGACTCAAAGCCACACTCGCATAAGCTACTACCCGCTCTTGCCCGTCCACGATCTGCGAGAGGACGCCGCCGAGTGCAAAGTTACTCATGTCAGTGTCCAGGATGAACTCGCAGTCCGGACGAGGGTGCCGCAGCACCGGGGCAGCTACTAAAGCTTGCCGGAGGTCTGAGAAGGCGATTGCCTGCTCAGCTTGCCAGACAAAGTCGGCGCCCTTTTCCGTGAGGACAGTAAGGGGACGCGCGATCTCCGTGAAACCTCGTATGAACCGGCGGTGATAGATCGCGAAGCCCGAGAAGGACCTCACGTCCACCACGTTACAAGGCCGATGCCAGTTCTGCACAGCCTCTATCTTTGCGGGATCCGGCCTAACTCCGGTGCCTGTTACCATGAAGCCCAAGTACAGGATCTCCTAGGCGAAAAGTTCGCACTTACTGGGCTTCAATTTAAGGCCTGCTCTGCGGATGCGATAGAGCACCATCTGGAGGTTGGTGAGGGCTTCCTTGAACGACCGGCCATACACGACGACATCGTCGATGTAGACCATACATCGCTTCAAGAGGAACCCTTTAAGAACCATGAGGCGCTCGAACGTCGCTGGTGCGATGCAGAGCCCGAACGGCATTACCTTAAATTGGTAGAGCCCGTTCTTGGTAAAAAAGGCAGTTTTAGCCCTATCACTCTCGTCCATCTCGAACTGCCAATACCCGGAGGCCAGATCCAGAGCACAGAAGTAGTGCAATCCGGCCAGGGCATCGAAGGTGTCCTCGATGTGCGGAAGAGGATATGAGTCCTTCTGCGTGGCATTGTTGAGTTTACGATAGCCCCTGCAGAACCTCCACAACCGTCCTTCTTCTTCACCATAGGACTTGACCAAGGGTTATCACTGGGTTTGATAATGTCTAGCTCGAGCATCTTTTGCACCTCCTGGTCTATGACCTCTTGGTGCACGATAGCTGCTCGCAGTAGATGCTGTTTAATAGGACGCTCGTCCAGGAGGTTGATGCGGTGTTTGGCCACATCTGTCTTGCCAACCGCACCGTCTGGACTCATGAACACATCCGCATACTGCCGGAGCAGCTTGTGGAGAGCTTGACGCTGATCTTCATCCAGCCGGTCCTTCGGAACTCGAGATTCCAGATGGTCCGGCAGGGTGAACGGATCATCTCCGGCGACCGCTGCCGTGCAAGCAGCACGACAAACAAGGTCATCAGGGATAACCCAGCTAGACGACGCAAGCATAGCAGTAGCTGCCACACAGCCGCATCGCAGTACAACGGGAGCATCCGTGGGATTCACCACGATGATAGGCATCGCGTGGGTGTCGGACTTGACCAGAGCCCCACCCAGCACGAGTCCCGTTCCTCGGGCAAAATTGCTCACCGGTTGCACTATACACGGACGACCATCAAGGGGCATGCGCGGACGACGCCGCCTCGCCTCAATGATCATCTCGCTCAAAGGCGGCTCAATGGTTGTGCATGCCGACCGTAGTTGGAATGAACGGGTCGGACCCGCACGGAAGAGGAAATGTGTGTCCTCTCCCATCCGGAGTTCGCCGGAGCTGAAATTGGCGATCACCCGGTGGATCCAGAGAAAGTTCATCCCAATGATCCCGGGTGCTCTGATATCCACAACGATTGCCTCTGTTATGTACACCTTGTCTCCAAGAGTAATAATCAGATCGATGATTCCATGGATACGGGTGCTGTTGTTACCGGCTCCGTGGAACGTGTAACGACTGGGATCCCGCAACACTATGTCGCGGAGCGCTGGCTCACGTTTGAAAGTTCCTGTGACTACGAGGGTAACCTCCAAGCCCGAGTCTACGAGGAAACGGACCGGCTCCCGACCAAAAAACAGGGGCAGGTACCATCAAGGGCCCTCACCAGTGCGCACGTCGGATGATCGGAATCACCCGGAGCAGCGACGGAGTCCTCGTTATCTGCCTCGGCTGCAGAGGAGCTAGACTGATCCTCAAGGACCACTTCCGGAGAAGTTATATCTACTTGAGGGTCGTCCGGCTCGTCCGCAGGTGGGGCAGCCTCAGGAGCCAACCCAATGAGGGTTGGGCTCCATGGCGGGTTCCCAGGGAGCCGGGGCAGGCCATGGGGCCACCTGTGATGCTGGTGCAGGAGCAGGCACTGCCGCCTGTGCAGGTACAGCCGGGGCCGAAGCCGGGGCCGGAGGCATCTGTCTGGGACGGACAGCTACCTCTATCGCAAGGGCGGAGTTAATCGCCTCCTCCATCGATTGTTTCTCATGAGTGGCAAGACCATAAGATGGTATGGCTGCCCCTCAATGAACTGATCAATCAGCATCGGCTCAAACTGACTGGCTTCTATGTCCGGATAGGCTCTCCGGCCAAAGACGCGCAAATTAAAAGCGTCCTCGGTTACGGACTCAGTCGGACCCTGTTTGTCATCGGCGTGAACAGCAAGCGAAGTTGCTGGGCAACCTTGCCGAACGTAGCCGTCCCCACCGGCAGACACTGCATAACTCGGAGGGCCTTTCCTTCTAGGCTTCCCGAGACGATATGCCCAGCTTCCTCCTGGGTTCTATCCTTCGTACACCGCCGTCCACCATACCTGGAGTAAGTAATCCTCCAGATCGGCGTTATCCCCATTGAACTTCTTCCGCCAGGAAGACTGATCTGGTCTTCGGTCGCGCGGAGAGCGCGCCCGGTTGGCGGATCCAGCTCCAGGGTCAGCAGTGTAAGACGGCAAGGGCCGAGGATTACCCGCTCCCGCGGCAGAGTCTGCAGGTGCAGACCCGTACGCCGCGGATATGGGAGCCGGGAAGCTCACGCTCGCCGCCGGGTACATACCCACGGGTAGCCCACCCTGACTTGGTGCGGTCGGGACCCCCGTCGATCCTACTGGGTAGGTTCCAAACGGGGCTGCATAGCTGACGTAGCTAGGGGCCGAAGCCACCGGTTGCCATTGCATGCCCGACACACCCTGGTTGCCAGGATAAGCTGACCCCGCGGCGGACACTCTGGCCGTAGGAACGGTCGAAGCGGTGGCCAGCGTGGTGCCTCCAAGTCGCGGAGCATTGCTGAGACCACCGGCGTCTGCGGACTCGGTAGGACTTGGGGAGGAGCCATAGGCCCAGTCATCCCCGGACTATAGGGGATCGTCACTTAAAGCAGCAGGCTGATTCCGCTTGTACTGTTCAAACGCGATTGAAATCAGCCGCTGCTCCCTCTCTGATATTGGCCCCGTAAGGCTCGGTGGGTTCAGGGAGGGTGAGCTGTTCCGCCGATCTGGCCGTCTCTGATGAGGCGACCTGGCGCGGTCATAGCGCCCCAAAGGAGCCAGCTCAGCTAAGGTATTAGTGAGCTGGTCCATCATGCCCTGTACAGACCGTCCGGCATCCAAGCCGGGAGCTCGCAAGGGAGTCCACCCAGCCGGTTTTGGTAGCTGGAACAGTTGGTCCATTTGTCCGAGGCCGACTGCGGTGACTGGCACTCGATTCCAGACATCCTGAGAAGTCCAGCGGAAGAGCGCCGGTCGATGGGGTCGTCCGGACAAGGGCTGACACGGAGTGAAGTCGTTTCCAGCTCTGCCCACCGCGCCAAACTCGTCGAGGCTTGGCCTCGGCGGCAACGGCTGTTGCGGCCCCGCAGGGCCCGACTCTACATCCGAAGATGGAGTCGTAGACGCTGGAGTTGCCTCCGCAGACTGGATCTGGTCTGGGGGGTCATCCGGACGCCTCTGACTATCGCCTGACTCATGCTGGGGCGATGTACAGTCCTCTTGCGACCGTGTCCAGCTCGAAATCGGACTACCTTTCTCTTTCTCTTTGTCACTCATTGTTTTCTCTAAGGTGTCCCGGAGGAGGCAAGAGGTCCCAAGGGACGAGGGAGCAAAACACTGCGACAGTAGGCTGCAATGGAGCGCCGTCGGACTGATCCTGGTCACGGCACCAATGTAAAGTTTTAACGTCGTCTGCTATCCGGGATCCTTGAGGATAGTCCTCTCACCACAGGTCATCGCGGAGGCGCACCCACTATCCTCAGATCCTCGCGGATAGTCCGATCACCGAGGGTCACTGCAGGCGCAGTCATTACCCTATCATTAGAACATTAACCAGGTAGCAGCCCGCACCACTCAGATACACGATCATCACCGTGGTGTTAACTGTAAGGCTTGGCTCGCCGCGGTCCGCCTCGGGGATGGAACCCCGGACAGCCCGACAGTCTGCCAGAGCCTGTGTCGCACCATCCCGGGTGGGGAAGACCGGTGATCCAGAGGGCGTGCGCCCCCGAGTCATCAAGGTCTACCCCAGCCCGGGCCCCCTATTGAAGTCGTCCTCAGGGGCCCGTGAGGGCCTTAGCCACGGATCGAGGACGTAGAGCTCATGGCCGAGTTCTCCGTCGTCTCTCTCGCCTTGCTCTGAGACAACTTCCCTGAACAAAACGCCTGCAGAGTATATATGATACACCAGAGCACGAGAAACGAAGGAGATGACGTAAAACCATTGTTCTAGCTTCCTGGAGGGAGAGAGTTGTAGAGCGTTGCTAAGCAGCGCGTGCTTTGAACAGAAGCGTCCCAAACAAAGGCTGTAAAACTAGAGTTTATATTCTGAAGCAATATATAACTCGAACATCGAATAAAAGTTGTTGTTCTTTGTGCAGGCTTTGAAATTCCATGTTGGGGCTGAAATTCAACACTGGTTTAGATTGCCAACTTTCTCAATTTTTGAGATAAAACTCTGAAATTTGGTGAAAAATTACGGCATTATGCCCCTAAAATACACACAAAAGTTCAAGTTGATCCGATTATTTAAAACAAAACTACGGCCAAAAAGCGTGTTTCATTGATGGATGAACTTGAGTTTAGTCATGATAACACGTAGGTGCTATTCAAGTAGCCTACGTGTGGAATATATAAATCTGAGACATAAATCAGATTTATTTTTGAAAAAAATACTTATTTTGGGGTGCAATTCCCAATCGGTGGACCAGATATATGAATATCGATGCAGATTTACCGTTACGTCTGCGCAGTGATTACATTTATAGTTTCCAAAAATTTTCCCGCCAAACATCGAGCTTGTGAGCTGATTTCAAGATGCATTTTATGCAAAAACAGATTGTAATTTATTCACTTTGACTACGTGAGGCCTCCATTGAATCATTAAATCTAGATGAATGTTTTTTTCAATGATTGTATATTATTAATAAAAACTATTGCTTTTCCAACGGTTTGTTCTCCCGCCAATAGTTCACCAATATAATAGCCCTATAGATCTATTCGATCCTAGTGTTCTCTTTTTGCAAGCCGGGGAAAAAAATCGAAGTACAGCCTCAAAACAGTGGACCCTTTGCCTTGACATAGCTTACGAAGCAGTTGTTGGTGAATGATTGAATTGCTATATCGATCAATTGCTAGTTTTTCCAAACCTATGCCTATATCTTGCCATACGCAGGAATGGGAGCCGTGGCATTTGCGTCAACAGCGCAGGCGATTACGCGCGCCAAACACCGGGCAATGATTGGCGCAACTGGGCTTCTCGCGGTCTTAAGGGACCGTCTCAAAAGTGCGGGTAAAACCGCCATTGTCGAACTACGGGGCTGGAAATGGCTAGAACCAGCTCGCTTATATTTATACTTGCAATTAAGTGAATACGTGCAAAGAGTTTTTCTCAGCATTGCTCAGTACCTTCGTATAGGCCTACCTATTATATTTCAACCAGTAGGCCTATTCCGGTCATGACTTCATATTCGTCTGCATTCGAGTGATTTGGTGCTCTGGTAATTTGGCATTGTCATCCATAGTGGATCATTACAAGTTCTAAGTTTAGTTCATTCCGAATCACATTACATGACGCAGGAAATACAAGTTCACACAAATACATTATAACCATAACCTGATAAAGTACAATAAATAGTTTTGCATGTGGCACACAACACACCAGCCTTTGTACCATCAATCATTATTTTTATGTGCAGTTATTAGTAACATAGGGTCAGATTTACTGAACTATCAATCCTTGGCCTACTGCACATTGCAACAAGTACTGGCAATAAACATGTGAAGACGGTACATCTCTAACGAAATGTGGAGAAAAAGATACCGTGGGGTCCTGAACTATAATTATGTATGTCATTACTAAATATAAAACTATGTATCCTTTCCCACAATCCCAATCAAGCGAATGTCATGATGTTATAAAACACGGACTTTGATTGGTGGCCAGGCCCTATTTTGATGCCGATAATTGGCATTTAGAGGTCTATAGGCCTAGAAATTGCGGAGTTGTGTGACATTATACTCAATATATTATAGCAGACCTACCCAATATAATACGCGTCACGATAAGACAATTACTTTGACGAATATAAAAGACACCGTCATCATTACATTGCTATGTGTGTAAAGCTGTGGGCGAACCTCATAGAACAATGCAAACACCGGGCAAAAAAAATCAATAAAAATCAGGCGATGCTCGAAATACCTGTGCCAGAGAATTTCCTAGACGTGGACACGACCCCTCAACCCAATATCAATATGTGACGTCATTGCAACATTGGCGAAACAGCAATGGCGGATTTGGAGCGGTTTTAACAGGATTCCACGCAGGAAAAATGGTGGAATTTGGGAACCGGGTTAGGGGAAAAGGCTGGAAGTGGGTAGGTTGGGGACTGATGTGGATCCGGCAAGATTTCGGCACTTTTTAAGGGGATGCCAGTCCCGAAATGGCGGAAAAGTCCATTAAAAACAACCCAGTTCGTGTCGGATTTTACGAAATTGAACGGACAATCGGACGAGGGAATTTTGCGGTTGTCAAACTTGCAAAGCACCGGATTACTAAATCTGAGGTAAGGAATGTTCTCTAATGCGGATAGACACCATTCTTCATGTGTATTTATTGTCCGCCGACAAAAACCGGCGAGAAATTCCGTGCAGATATGGCACGAAGCGTCCGGTAATTGTGACACATGTGCTACGTTGACTGACAACTCGTATGTCACGCTTGAGTGATTTCCACCTTTTGTTTACGTTTTTTTCCATTCATGATTTGGCAGGTGCCCGTGTAATACTACATTTCGTCAGGGGTGCATCTCCAAATACGTCTACTTTGAACACATCAATGCAACAGTCCCATCATCTCTTGACAATATGTTCAATATTTTTTCTGCTTTTAATTGCCAGCCCAATGATGTCGAGCATTTATTTCAGTAATGATGTTTTATATATATGTGTGCCTATGGTCCAACAAAATTTAACTGGTACAGTGTCATCGAAATTGTTTTTTTAAACATAGCAATCGGTATACAACATCTCAAACTGTGGCCGAACTGATAATCAATGTGTAACAGTTGTATATAATTCTCTATGAGTCTGTGCTGTCTTCTGTTTGAACATTTTTATCTGCAACAGGTTTTAAAAATGTGAACATTTATTCAACTGTAAATTAAAGGTCAATACCTGCTGAATCATGAATTCAAAATTAACAATTTGAACCTGTGTTACAGTTACAGTGTTATATTCTCCCAAAGTTACAATACACGATAATATTATATTGTATTGACAAGCATGTAGTTACTAGTATATGCTCATGGTAATATGAAACAATAAACTGGTTGAATAAATATTGTCATCATGAATTCATGATGCACAATTGTAAAAAATTAAATTTTTCCATAATTTAAGTGTTCTCCCAAATTTGCATTCATGTTGTTCAAGCTGCTAACAGCTATTCAATCATTCCCTGAGTCTGACCTTTCTGTAACTTTTGAAAATGTTTTATGTACACTACAAGCTCTTGTTTAGTGAAAATATGTGCATGAAGATGAGATTTGAACGATATATGATCATTATTGGTACATTACCTTTTGGATCTTTGCTACATTCAGCTGGCAGTGTTTTTGTATTGATAAGTGAGCCATTGTATCATAAAATTACTCGAGCTGCATGGCAATAAAACAAAATTGGTGTGAATATCAAATGAGAAATGTATTGACGATTTCAAATTTATCAGCCCAAAGGTTGGGAATCATATTGAATCGCAGAAAAAAATTGAAATATCGACAGGCTTGAGGTTACACCATGAAATATGCTGCTTCTAGCATTTCCGTGTGCTCTTAGTGCAAGCGAAGATATCAGGTTTATTGGAAAGTATACATTATTCATGCGAATAGTTGTGCCAGATGCGTTTAAGTGGAATAAAATACAAAGATATTATTTCATTTGCGGCATTCAATTTCTGCTTCTAGTTCAAATCTGCACAGAAAATCCATACAAATTAATGCCATTATATAAATTGGACCAAAAATGTGAGGCAATGACTTCAACAAACTGATTAATTTGGAGAAGTTTACACCTAACCGATTAGATTATATATCGATGAAGCCATTCAAAATTGAACCTTTATGTTATATAAATATTTGAAACCAGAGTATAGTTAATTTATTATTAGGCATCCCGATTGAAAATCGGGAGGCCTTATGTTTTTGTCTGTTTTTTTTTTTTTTTCTTTTTTTTTTTTTTTTTTTTTTTTTTTTTCTTCCGCCGTTCGGTTTCCGGATCATAACTCTTGAACGCCTTAATCTATCTTTCCGAAATTTTCACAGCTCATCCGAAATACTTTGCTCCTAACCCCTATTGTTTTTCGTCGAGACCCGAAATCCAAGATGGCCGCCAGCGGCCATTTTGGAAAAAAAAATCGGGCGATTCCTGTCAATGTCATAATTTGATTCAGGCAATTTCCAGGGGGAAAAAATTTTTTGGGTGTATTTTTTTTTGGACTTAGAATTTTTCCCTCGCCTGCCCCCATGCAGATGTAATACTGTGACTGAGCCATGCTACTGTATTCACTGACTGCAGCCTGCATGTCCAGCATGAGGCTAGGCTCTGCCCTCTCAGCCAGTGCAGTATACGAGAGCCCTGCTCAGTAATGCCTGTGATAAGGCAATACCCCCCCCCCCCCCTCTCCCTCCCCCACCTCCACTGTCAGCCAGTCTAATCTGCATATGAATGTAGCAATGTATCAGTGACTTGTATGCACTGCCCCTCTTCCCCCCCCCCCCCCCCCCTCTCCTGTCCCCTCACCCCAGTTCACTATACTAACACCAACAAGTTGGAACAATGCCCTCCTTCCCTTTCTAAAGAAAACAATAGGTGGTTATATAATGATGACCCAAACTGAAGATAACAGCTTTGAAGGTCTGCCTGGGCCTTGCTTGCCAGTCAATTGTTCATTGTATTCAGTTAAAACAGCACTGTGTTTATCTGGATGAAACTACATGCATTGTTTTGTTTTCTAGCTGTATTTCACATGCAGTGACCAAATTATCATTGTTTTACTTAGCCAGAACCCAGAATAATTTCCTTTTTGCTTTTATTATGAATGTCTGTCATGTCTGTACATTTAATACCTATTGAGATTAAAACAAATATCTGATGGACATTTGTCTAGTGAGCAACTGCTATAATTTGAACTCTCACTCCCACCTGTGGTCAATAATCCTGGTATATGTATTATAATAACAGTCAAGTTTCACCATTAGAAAAGAAAAGAAAAATTGGGGGATGCCACAAAGCCTATAGGCTTTTATGTCTAGTTATCATTATTATTTGACACTCTCTGCACAGGTAATATTATGATATATTAATCCAACTGGCCTGCAGACAATTTTCAGCAAATTTAGATGTTTAAATTTAAATATGGCACATCTATATTATTCTAGCTCTATACACGAGCTATTTAGTGTGTACATATGACCTCGCTTGACCACGTCTTCTGAAATTTCATCTGCGAAATCCGATAGCTTCACAAAGTGTACATGCGTGCGTATGTTGGTGCTAATTATAGCCATGGCATCCCTGGATGATCCGTTTATATGTTTTACGTACCGGTATGTCTATAAATAATAATAATATATGCATTTTCACAAATGCATGAATATATATTATTATATGCTGGTATCATGAATATATTACTGTACATGTACATAATGTGTACATAATGTGTATATTTACGCTGAGTAAATTTTCTTTTTGTGTCCTCGCTTTAATTAGAATTCACCCGCTCACTTTTCGATAGTCTGCACACAGATAATTTTTTTTTTTTATTCGCTACTCGTTGATTCACTTTTCGAAGTAATGAGATTTTGTCTTGCCTTTTCTTTGTAGGTTGCAATAAAAATTATTGACAAGACACAACTGGATAAAGTAAATTTGAAAAAAGTCTACAGAGAAGTCCAAATTCTCAAAATGTTGAACCATCCACATATCATCAAAGTCTACCAGGTCAGTGAAACAGTCTACTGTCAGTGTAACAGTCTACAATCAATGTAACAGTCTACTGTCAGTGTAACAGTCTACAATCAGTGTAACAGTCTACTGTCAGTGTAACAGTCTACAATCAGTGTAACAGTCTACAGTCAGTAAACATGGTAAAACAGTATACATACTTTGTAAAAATATTCTGAAATTTTCAGTAAAGAACTTGTACATGCAGAAAACATTTTGTAATCAAATTATTTCACCGTAATAAAGTGTAACTGGTGTTTCTTTTGTGTTGAACAGGTCATGGAAACCAAGAATATGCTATACTTAGTGTCAGAGTTCGCCCCCAATGGAGAAATATTCGGTGAGTGATCTTATTTTGAAAATTGTCCGAATGCAAGTTGTGTTCATTCAGTGGAAAGCATAGAACTGGTTCACTTCATTTTGTTACTGATAACTTTACTGAAAATTTTTATTGACATTGTCATATTAAAATTATAAGTGAAAAATGGTAAACAAAAAGCAAAATTGAGAGTGGGGGTTGTGTTCGCAACATGTCTGCATGTTTCTGAAAAACTCATTCATATGTCCATAATACACATGATACATATACCATGCTGTATAAACTCATGAAACTATACTCCTGATGTTGTGTGCATTACATTATCTTTCTTAAAGTACTAGTATAGTGAAAATATGATGTGAGTTTATGTGAAAGATCTCATTGATCTGAGCAAAATGGTTTTTACGGCATGTAAATATCACAATCTGTTCAAAAGTTTAAAGACTGAAATTGGCAAATTTGCTTTTTCAAAACAATTTAGCTAATTAGTATGCAAATGAGATATTCATGACGTCGTCGGGGTAAGTTGTTTTAATTAGGTACTTTGATATGTATTATTCATTCATTTAATGTTATGATTATTCATCGAAACTTATTCTATACAGATTTTAATATGAATAATCAGTGTTTTCACTTTTTCTGTTGTTGCCAAGGTAACCATTGACCTGGTATGGCCCATAGCAACCATGGTTGCTAGGGCCAGAAACCCACTTAGAACAGGGTATGCACAAATAGAAATGGTGCCAACTTGAGATCTATAATAATTTATTTCATAAATAATCGACAGAAAGTCTGTGGATAGACTGACTTGGCAGTTGATGGCCATGGCAACCATGGGTAACTACGGCTATAGGGAACAACTGGTAACCATAGCAACAGTACAGTTTGTGTGGATATTGACTATGTATGGTACATAATAATATGCACTAGTCAGATCGTCAGAACCTTCAATAAGAATCATTATATCATGGCTTGAAATATCCTAATTAAAATTTGTTCCCCTCGTGACGTCATGAATTCTCATTAGCATCTAATTTGCATATTAATGTGTTGCTAGAACTTTTCAAGTGGCTTCTGTAATGTAGTGCCGGAATGGCAGTTTCAATTGGCTGTAACTTTTGAACGGATGGAGATATTGATATACCGTAAAGACCATTTTGCTCAGATCAATGAGATCTTTCATATAACAAAACATCATATTTACACTTTACTAGTACTTTAAGATAAAATGAATTATATCAAACAAATTTAAATGTGCACTGTCATTAAGAACAAAAAGACAATGTTCAACACGTTTAAGTTTTCTGGATACAAACTTTCACAAATTGTTTTTTAAAGGTACATTTTACAATTTGAAATGCATTTTAGGAAAGTATGTGAATACATTCTACAAAATGTGGTCGATATCTGTAGATGATATCTTACCTTTTTATGGGGGCAATTATTGATAACAATTAAACAAGCGCATTATTGGTGTTGAAATTATGGATAAATTTCGAGGGGAGGGAGGGGCGCAGAAGGAAAAAAGATTTTTTTTGGAGTGAGAATACGAGGAAACGATACCGAACACATTTTTAGACATCTGCCACCGTAGTATTTGAAAGTGGCGAGCATATTGTTGCGTGGCTGTTGATCTACATTATAAATACTTACTCGTGGGCGGAGAGGGCAGCGAAAGAAAATGTTAATAGTGGGATATATTGGTTTTTCTTATTGTCTGCATCGGTGAAAAATATCAGTTCCTTCATGCATTTTACCAGGAATAGAATCAAATCGATATATATTGGTACTGGAATACTTTCTGTGCATCCATTGTACCAACATGTGTACAGTTAATAATAAATAAATAATGTATAACATATATGTATGCAGTGGGAAAAGTTCAATGGGTATCACGTTATGAAATCAATGTGTCTTGTCAAAAATTCGGGCCATGCTTGTAACAGCACATGTACATATATATATATGATATAGTTTTGATGTTTTGTATTGATTGTAGTGTCATAATCTACACCAAATTTACGGGATGTGTAAGAGGCATGAATGACTTTCCAATCAATACCAGTAACCTCAATGTTAACCAGATCTGTATCGATTTTTGGCCTACAACATTGTTCACTGAGTATACTAATATTCAAAAGTGTGTCATGAATGATATACATGTATAACAGGGGTCGCCAATTCTCTGAGATTTTACAGGACTTTCGGGCAGGTGAATCTCCAAGTTTTGCCGGACCGAATAAGTATTCACCAGACAAGGAAATATCAGACAATGATTTTGGTGTTTTTTAAATTTTCCAAATACTTTACCAGTCAGTCAGGACGGCAAGTTACTAGTAAATCAGAAAACCTGCCGGACTTTTGAAAAATTCACCTGTCAGGACCGACAGACTGGTAGCATTGGCAACCCCTGGTATATCGTGTTCATAAGTTCCTGGTAGTGCTGATAAAGAGCTCATTCATTTATAAGGTATAGGAATCATTGCATGTCTATTTTTCTCCTGTCAGCATGGCTAGATGCAACCAAGGGATAATTGGTGTGTTTATTTACAAGACAAAATATGTATTGTCAGGAAAAAAGATTGGATAATTATCCCTGTCTGATATACAAGATATAAATGCATGTATATACATGAACATCCTGTAGATGAATTGATAGCCCACATGCAAATTATCAGTAATAACATGTAAAATACATACACACATGTACATGATATATATGGATGTAAGCATGGGCCATTGGTCATTACACAGTTTGCAAATTGCTCTGCACATGACCATGTGGACATTATAAAGATGCATTACAGCGTAATAACATAAGGGACTCAGGCATCCGTGGTGATGTTACCATGGCAATGTCTGGTCACGTTTGCAACTATCTCATTTGCATGATGCAATATATATAATGTCAGATGGCCGTCCAGTCATGCACCATAATATTATGATATATGTGAATTTTTATCAATAGACAGATGGTTTAGTATTTGAGTTTTAAATAAAACGGGAAGAATAATATAAATTGTGAAGAGAAAAAGATTTGTCATGAATATTCATAGATTCTGATCCATATTAATTACATGTAAATATATAATCTGACCCTTGTGTACTAAACATGCTAAATTGCGAACCATTTTGGAAATGCTTTCCTTGTACAAAAAGAAAAGTTGTGTTTGTATCACAAAAAATGAGAAGCTGTTTTCCCTGAACCAATCGAATAGATGAAGTGAATAATAACAATTTGGAATATGATAAATGCGTTCCTCGCACTATTATTGCATGGTTTACACATGCAATAAATGAAAACTTGGGATAAATTCGACTGGAAACCAATTTCTAAATTGTTCCATGTTTTGCAAGTACATTGTACAAATTTGGCTTTCTTCTTTGCACGGGAGAGAAAGTATCTAATCTGTTGCCATGGCAACCAAGAAAAACACCGCAGGGGAAAGGGGTTAAAATAGGTTTTGTATTTGTGAGACAGTCTATATAGATACATGTAGCATTATACCCAAGCATTGCGACCAATCACGGAGCGGCTGTAACAGGCATTGACATCATAGTGACATCATTGGGGTCACGTGACTTGGTTTCATATGCCAAATATAGCTATGACATCAGTGGGGGCTATAGGGTACCGGGCGGGGAGCGTTCTATCGTAAGGGGTGGGTAACGGAGGAAAGGAGGGGTGGGTGCAGGGGGGGGGGGGGGGAAGGGTAGCATCGTGTTCCTGTACACGTAAAGGGTAGATATTACTGCAAATCAATGCATGTCACCCCCCCCCCCCCCCCCCCTGCCTCCCCCCCCCTCCAAATCCTTTACCCCCCCAGTTGTGTGTGAAAACCAGGGACAACACGCTGTTGACGCCGGGTGGCTTGCGATATATTTTTTCCCCTTCCTTCTGTCGCGGCAGCACACGTGTGCAACTAGATTGCTGTTGTCATGAGCAGTGAGTGGTGGGGGGTGGGGGGTGGGGGGTTAGTTGCGAGCGGTGTGGAGCAGTTTTCAGGGGGTGCTGCAGTGCAGAAAGTTGGAGGGTGTTGTGCGGGGGTTGGGTGGGAGGGAGGGCGATATTATTGATCAGGGGGGTTCGTATAGAAATTAAGCTACGCAATGGCTCGCTCACGGGTTGTTCTGTCCGCTAAGAATCCCATTCATAAACGTCACGAAGGGAGAGAAAAAATATCGAAGGCGGGAACTGACGACGAACGAACGAACGCCGCTAGAAAAAACAGGCTAACGGACGAGTTTTCATGAATGAATCGGGGACCATGTTTGTGCCAGGCTGGTGCAGTAACTGTACAGTATTGCAATCGCGACGGGCTATCGATGTGGTCGGTAGAGACATGAGACCAGACCTATTCGGGCTGTGATTGGTTGCAATTTTTCCCCCTTATTCCATGAATGGATTGCACCAGGCTTTTTCGCGTTGCACCCACTGCCTTTAAGCTGGGCAATGCTGTCAGGCTGGTTTAATGTTGTACGCATTTTTAGGTTACCGGACCTATGGTCCGATAACCTATTGGCATGGCGTTGCGTCCGTCGTCCGTCGTCCGGCGTCCGTCGTCGTCCGTCGTCGTCCGTCGTCGTCGTCGTCGTCGTCCACATTTTTATCTTTTTTGTTTACGGGCGAATTTTTCTGAAATTTTGCACAAAAATACTTAAAAATAATTCAAGAAGGAGGTATTTTTTAGTTTTTTGATTTTCAAATTTTTTTCAAAATGGCGGCCATTTTCGATGAAAAATGCCTGATTTTGGACTTTGGCGGCCATTTTCTCAAAATCTGTTCAGTAACTTTTTTTCTTTTTGATACATAACACTCCTCATATGTACTCCTATGATGTCTATGAATTTCGTTGCGCTTGAATCGCTCGAAGTGGGCCATTTTGGCCCAAACTCGGCCCAAATGGGACTTTCCCATGTTAAATTCTCCTATGCTTTATAATGGGACACATTATGCCTAATATCTCACTTAGTATTGATATCAGAGACTAGGAATCAATTGTGGACATATAGGAAATGATATATGCTGAATATTCTCGTGACCTTGAATTTGACCTCTGACCTCAGTTTCAAGGTCAGAGCACAAAATGGCTTATATCTCGCTTATTATCGACTCTACAGCTTAGGAATCAATTGTGGACATATAGGAAATGATATATGCTGAATATTCTCGTGACCTTGAATTTGACCTTCGACCCCATTTTCAAGGTCATAGGACAAAATGGCTAATATCTCACTTATTATGGATTTTACAGCTTAGGAATCAATTGTGGACATATAGGATGATATATGCTGAATATTCTCGTGACCTTGAATTTGACCCCTGACCTCAGTTTCAAGGTCAGAGCACGAATTGGCTTACATGTATATCTCGCTTATTATCGACTTTACAGCTTTGGAATCAATTGTGGACATATAGGAAATAATATATTCTGAATATTCTCGTGACCTTGAATTTGACCCCTGACCTCAGTTTCAAGGTCAGAGCACAAAAGGGCTTATATCTCGCTTATTATCGACTCTACAGCTTAGGGATCAATTGTGGACATATGGGAAATGATATATGCTGAATATTCTGATGACCTTGAATTTGACCTTCGAACTCATTTTCAAGGTCACAGGACAAAATGGCTAATATCTCGCTTGTTATTGACTTTACAGCTTAGCAATCAATTATGAACATATAGGAAATGATATATGCAGATTATTGTCATGACCTTGAATTTGACCTTTGACCTCATTTTCAAGGTCACAGGACAAAATGGCTAATATCTCACTTATTATCGATTTTACAGCTTAGGAATCAATTGTGGATATATAGGAAATGATATATGCTGAATATTCTCGTGACCTTGAATTTGACCTCTGACCTCATTTTCAAGGTCCAAGGACAAACTGGCTCATATCTAGCTCCTCTATTGACTGTATGGCTTGGGAATCAATTGTGGACATGATATAGAAAATGATATACATTGAATATTTTGATGACCTTGAATTTGACCTTTACCCCTTCATTTTCAAGGCCACAGCATAAAATTGCTAATATCTCTCTGATTATTGAATTTACAGCTTAGCAATCAACTGTGGACATGATATATGCTTAATGTTATATATGCTGAATATTCTCTTGACCTTGAATTCAACCAGTGACCTGGCTAACATCTAAAATATTAAACATTGTCCGGTAACCTATCTTCGGCCCTTGGCCTAATTTTTTTTTACAACATAACAAGGCTCTTCCTAGTGACAGGATAGAAATAGCCTCAGAGTCAAACATACATTCGAAAGAAATCAACAGGTTTCAATTTGTTGTGAGTGTTTGCACAATCAGTAGACATTCATGAAAATATGTATCGATCGGCCTTGCAACTCTGTTTATGCAATGTGTATTGAACATTGCCGTCAACATGGTCAAGTGTAAATAAAGCAGGATGTCAACTGCTCGGAGACGAAATCTTTATGAAAGGCGAGGAAAAAAACCCCCCCAAGAAACAAATAAGTCATGTTTTTCAGTTGGTGGGTGATGGGGGGGGGGGGGGAGGGGCTGGATTGGGAAGGCCCAATAAGTTTTGTGTACAGTAGAATGGGCTGCGTTACTGAATTGAATTCTTCAGGAATCAGGGACTCCCAAGTCAAAGGTAAACAAACCCTGGGAGGTTGGATAAAGATGTCCAACTATGGTAATTATCAGTGATGTGAATCGCTTGCAGTGGAGTGTGTACGCTTAAATCTCCCTGTGACCTTTCTTGAGCATTCTGTGACATCCGAATATGGATTCAAACTGTTGAGTCGTTTTCTTTTCGCCTACGCTAGATTTCCCAAGTCAAAAATGATAGGAATAATATGCGGGGTGTATGTTCAGGGTGTTGCTTCTGTAGCACAATTGTCCCCATTGGAAATTGTACAGCGTCATTCCTTGGCCATGCATTTTTTTACCCCCCATCTCCCTCCCACCCATCCAGCCTATCCCCCCTCCACCACGATTCAAATAGATTTCTTTTCCCTTCTTCTTTCAAGGGCGATTTTCATCGACACTTATCGAGTGTTGAGCAATGATGAATATTCTACGCCTATTTATAGCAGATTTCTCTGTTAAATATGGACAATGAGTGGTCTACAAGACAGAAGAAATGGGGGGCGCGCGATGGAAAACAGCGAGCTAAATTGAAAACCGAGTGGGTGTCCCGGTTCTGCTGATTTGCATGTTAAACACCATACGTGGTTGTACACAATAAATGCTAAATATAGCGCGACGGCAGTCGACAGATAGACGGACAGACTGCACGGACAGTTGTCCTCAGATGCAAACGACAGGCGACCAAGATATATATAAAAAAAAAATCTGGGATTTATTCTTGGCGAAAGGTCAGGGCCGAATTTCAAAATAGAAAACGGCTCTCGTGTGAAAAGGTCGATTTTCCCTTGATTTATTTTCATGTTGATCAGATTAAAAAAGCTATTCCGGTTAAGGTTGGGGGTCGTGTGTAATATTATTATATTCACAGGGATTTAGTCACAGTTCATGAATTCCCATGTTTAGAATGTTGAATATTCGCTCTTTATTTTGCATTTTGCGTATTGTATTTTCAATATTGTCACTGGTATATGTGAAGTCATCGTTAAAGTTGATTGATCATGATGTTACATGAATTTGACCCCACGGAACAGTCAATATTATAACTGGAATCGAAGAAGGAAAGGGGGGAGTGGGGGGGGGGGGGGGGGCAGAGGGGGTTGAGGCATAAATGGTTGCAAGTTACAACAAGTATTGATTTGATTTTCCCTGACTTTCTAGTGACAGATGACCAGTTAATGAACTGGATGCACGTATCAACACTGACGTCATCGGATATTATTGACAACATCACATCACATTTACCCCCCCCCCCCCCCCCCTTTACCCTCCCCTCCCTCAACCAACACAGTTCGCAAGCCGCTCCAATCTCCATCAATCGTCCAATTTGCGTTCCAAAGAGTGTAATTTCTGCAAAATGTCTCCTACATACATGTATGCACAACATACAAGTAATGTAGTGCAATCACAGCTCCGACGTATTTTCTTATGGAAGAAGCCTTCAATAATCTTCGATTATGCTGTCAGATCTGTATTCTTTTCTATATATATAAAAATATATATCTAACGGTCGGCAGCTTATAATTGTTTCCATACCCTCTCGTTCAAACACCCTCCCCCCTGCCCCCCCCCTCCCCCCCCCCTTCTTCACCCGATTTACCCCAGTTTTTTATGGCGATGTTTACGTTTGACATTTGCAGTTTGACGTCATTAGACGTCACTCAAAATACCGAAGTCGATAGGGAAAGAAAATACCCCATCCAGGCTAACGATTGAGCATTGGTGCGAACGCAAACTGGAAAAACAAATGAGAAGTCAAACTTAGAATTTCGGTATTTTTGCATTGATAACTTTGCAGTGGATGTGTGTATTTACAGCTTAGATGTTCTGTCCATCTTTCAATATTTAGTTTTAAAAATTTCAAAGAGTGATTTGTGGGTTGAAAAATCTTCAGTATTTTGCAAAATCTTGAATATTTAACATTTATAATTAATGTGCATTTAGTTATGAATTTTCCCTTATGTTTTTTTTCCTGCATAATCCCGATGACGAATAAAAGTAAAAATAAATAATAAAAACAATTGAGAAGTCTGGGTCTAAACACAATACATGTATGCAGATAGTTTTTCTGTTTTAAACACCATGTTTTTGAAATGCTAGAAGAAGTCATGGACAAAATTACACAATGTCATGGATCTATGAAAGTTTTTGTTTTTGTTTTCAATTGATCTTTCGAACACCATAATTGTTATCTTTACATTGTTTGGTACAAGTAAGGTAACTTTGGTGTGAGTGGGATGGGTCGGGATGGGGTATTTTCTTTGTGGATAACAAAACATTTTTCCATCATGCTTCTACAAGTACAAGTAGACATCATAATCATTAAGATAATCGTTTAGTGGAAAATATGATACCATCAGTGTGCCCAATTATCCTGATTATCAATCACAGTTTCTTTGTGCATGCAGTCTAGTAACCCAACCCACATCCCCACGACTTTCGATGTTTGTCTCACACCCCTCTCGTTAATTAGTTGTTGCCGGCTCAATCACTGCATAATTGTTTCTCGTTTGCGTCATCCACAGCTATTGAACGGCGGTGTCGAATCTTATTCCTGTCATCATCTAATGCCCCCCCCCCCCCCACACCGAGTGAAAACCTGGCCCTCCCCAACGCCCTTCCCTGGTGTCCAAACCTTCGCATTAACTAGTGACTTTACTTTCTTTGCAAATTCCACCATTTTCGCCCCTTTTTGCTGTAAATGTATTTTGGCTTTCTGATGTCAACCAACCCCCCAACTCAAACCCACTCATCGAAGGCAGGGGTGCAAGAATATTTTTACCGTTTCCTTTGCGTCATTGCTTGCTGTTGATCCATTTCGAGGTAATTTGACGTTCACAGGCTTTGTTTGCTAAATGATTTTCGATCATTTTAGGACACGACGGACCCCCCGCCCTCCGCCGCCATGCCCCGACACTGCCAATGAAGAAGATATTAAAAACGATCTTACCATGAATCCAGACATGTTATAATTGTTCATCATTCAAAAGCTGCAAATTCCCAATTTTCCCCCACTCCTCCCCCTTCCCCCCTCCTTTCTTCACCGTCACCAATGGATAAGCTTGTCACCCTGTCTGAGAACACCTCCCCTCCCCTCCATCCCGATTCCATTCATAGAATCAATCCCTAGACTGAGGTCACTGTTCCCATGGCAACCAATTCTTCGATACCCCCCTCCTCGAAGATCCAAAGTCAACGGAAGCAGGGGGAAAAAAAAAATTGACTAATCAGGTTTTGTTATGCAAGCTATTGGATTTTTGCTGATGAGAGAGTTGTACATGTGTTTTTTTGTTCCTTTTTAATTCCCAAGCAAATAAACAATATATCAAAGTCATTGCATAAATTTCATGGGGGGTACTAAAAGTAACGTTCCTTGATTAATCGGATGTCAAACTGTGACAGTTTCATGCATGCAAGCATCATATCCTAATTCCCAAGCAAATAAACTGTTGATGCTAAACCAAAGGATTAATCATGTCATAGATGGAGCTATCGACTTTCCAAGGGTGCATGTGTATATATATATCCGCCAGTGGTAAGCATATTTGAGGGTCGACCCGTCCGTTCTAAATATTGCAAGTGCCTGGAAAAAAATAAAAACGTAAGTAAAAAAAAGCTTTGACTCTTTGCTGTCTGATAGGTTTGAGTTGACAATTAGTTCTTTCCAATAGAAATAAATTTGTGGTGTTTAATATTGTGTGATATGAACAATATTGGCAGTTTCTATGTTTCAATTTCAAATACAAATGCAAAATATACTTACATGTATATTATTGCAGAGCAATCGAAAAAAGACCTATTGTCAGATTGCAGAAGTTCACATCGATAAAAAATATAGGTACAAGCTACATGTAACATGGAAAATATTTATACTTTCTTTGTCATGATTATTAATATCATTGCAAAATGTAAATACTAGTACATTTCAAGAGAGCAAACCCAACTGAACCAGCAATCCCAATACAGGACAATATTTATGGACGAGAGAAAACTAACGAACGTAAAACAGCCGCGTTAAAATAGAAAATTTCTAGATAACGGTGGCGCGCATCCTCAGAGAATAGAAAAGCGCCGGATATATCATGTATATCAACGTGTGTAAACGCAGGGAGTACAGCTGATAACGAGGTTGGTACGGTAAAAAATTCAACAATTTTTTTATTTTCACAGTACAGAACGTGTACTGGATCAGCTGATCGTTTCGTCAGATCTGTGCTAAGTTTATTATGGGGGGGGGGGGGGGTGGAGGTGTTTGAAGCAAATATTTTCAGTGAAAAACAACATGTAGAACTAATCTTATGGATTTTAGACTTTTTTTGCAAAATTAGAAATGGATATTGAAGTTAAAATTTGGACATTTACCCAACTGCTATTGTACAAGTTGAAAGTGCAACAGCATTTGCACCAAATACATGTAGAGAAGATGGGTATAAAACAATACAGATCGGATTGAGAGCGCGCACGTGTCTCCTCCCTTTGTGCCGTGATTCAACATCAAGTGCCCATAGAAAACGGAAAACTGGCGTGAAGTTTTTGTGTATTTATGTCCACACTTTGACCTCTATAATAAACACTTTTGGGTAATCTTACCTGGCTTTCAAATAAGAGGGTAATCGTGCCATTAAGATTTTTTAATGGCAAACTCTCTAAACTGGTCGTTCTATGCCCCCCAGACCTCAGTCGTTCATAACGGTTTCTTGACGAAACCGGACTGAGTCAGTGGTCTCTTTGAAAGATTTCTTGACGAAACTGTTCCACCGGAACCGCCATTACCTTTGTCCCTGCTTTTGGCGGCAAGACAAAGGCTCTTACTTCTAGGCTTTCAATTGGAGTTTATCTTCGTTTTCGTGGATTACGATCGTTTTCCTACGGTTTTTCTTCACTGTTATAGCGTACTTCGTACAGCTACAGTAGTTTAGAGTACTTTTAGTCTAGTTTTTCTTGAGGAAGTGGTAAATCCTCATCGGATAGTTAGCTTCCTCCATTATCGCCCGTACCCTTCTTATGTTGGAATTTTCCAGATGAAGTGTGCCGGGTGTAAGCAGTTTTGCCTAAACGGCAACGGCCTGCTGTGGTTTGTGTTCGTCGTGGTCGGTGGACGGCTGGTCGGACTACCTGCGTGGTCTTAGGGCTGTGCAACAAGACAGGTTGGCTAATCCCCTCCCTCCGCTCCCAGTCCCTCTGCTAGTTCAAGCAGCAAGTCACGTTACGAGCAGGCCGCGCAGAAGCGGGAAGAGCAGGATTCTCTGTTACTTCAACTTTTTTCTGCTGTAAATGCTGATTTGTCCTTGTTTTTCAGCGATTCCCGGTTCCCGGGAACCGGTCCGCCGGTTCCCGGGAACCAGTACTATTCCTATAGTACCACGAGTTCTTCGTGCCTTGCCTTGTGCTTGGCTTCGGTTAACTCTAACCCAGTCCCGCCATTGGAGACCCGGGCGAGGGGCCGAGACATGCCCATAGACCCCGGTTATCCGGCATTGAGCTCCGTTCGGATGCGGCCTTCGGTGTCCCCTACCCGTTGGTTCAATTCCGTTAACGTCTCAATTTGTGGACTGTGGACTGTAGGCGCCGTGGGGTCGCAAGCCCCCACGGGCCATACAGTCCACGCGGGTACGGCCCTGGGAAGCCAGGCGCCTGTGGCCACGGCCATGGGGCTTGCGTCTTCCAAGGTCTCTGGGCCTCGTTTCCCGGTTCCCGGGAGCCGTGTTACGGCTCTTGGGAGCCTGGGGTCGGGTCCCGGGACCCAGGCCTCGGGGTTTGGATGCCGTGGCCCGCTTCCTGTTCGGAGCTTTTGGCGGATGCGCCCGTGTATCCGTTGTCTCCTCGGGTTTTGCTTAACCGGCCTCCGGTGTGTATGGCACCTAGGAGTCGTGTTACTACTTCTGAATCTTTCTATGTCAGGAGTCAGTGACTTTCGATTCTAATGTAGTGCATTTTCCGCAGGTCGCGCGGGATATTGAACGGCGGAACTTGCCACGGCCCAATCGGAACCGTGTTTCGGTTTTTGGGGATCGTTCTCCTGGCATACTGGGATTCATTTCCCGTTTTGAGTCCTCTTATATCCAATTACCGGGTTCCAGGACCTGGCGGGATGGGCTTGGACCTTGTGTGGTTTGAGTATTTGCTTTGAGTATTTGCTTGCAGATGCTTGGACATTTATTTGACCGCGGATATTGTTCGTGCTTTGCTGGTCAGTGCAGCTCGTATGGGCATGCGTCTTCAGGCACTCCCAGTCTCCATGCTCGACAATTTGCGGCCCCGTGCATGGCTTATTTCTTAGTGTTCCTATCCCTTCTCATACTGCGTGGGAGGTGTGGAGCGCGTACATTTAAGCTAGCTTTCCAAGTTACCTTTATCCTTTTGGGTTTGGTCTTGGATTCAAGTGGATCGTTCGGATCTTTATCGTATACCGATACTTTCCATTTAAACCATTACAGTTTATGCCCATTTCAGGTGCGGAGTCGCCTGCCATGCCGGGCTTTGTTCCCGTTAGCGCCTCCCTTCCTTGGGTCTCGATCTGCCCCAGGATCTGGTGGGGCGGGCATCGTTCGTGGCTTACCATAGGCATACATATTTTTGTATGTGTGTCTATGGATTTACAGCTTCGGCTCTGTTATACAATGGACCGCCCCGGGGTATCGGTTGCCGCTACCCTATTGCCTTTTCCTGGTAGCCGGGGGCACTGTGGATTCAGTGTCGGGCTCCGCTAGCCGTATGGCTTTCTTGGCGGGTCATTTGAGCGCGCTTTCTCTGTTGACAGGCACGTGGGTTGCCAGCTGCCGAGACCCACTAAGCATGCTAGGCGCGGTAGCTAGTGCATGTACACTGATGTATGTACTGCCTATATCTCACCATTGCGCTGCTCGGCTAAATGGTTAGTTCTGCGGCAATCTCTTTTGTCAATTTAGGGAGCCTCGGCGAACACAGGTCTCCCTCTATGATTTTATTTTATATCTATTTTCATTCCATGTTTGGTCTGAAATGGATCTTATCTCAAATCAATCGATAATTGTGTGCTAAGCTGACGTCGGGAATGCGCGGACCTCAGAGTGGCACACGGTTTCGGCTGGATCGCGTTTTCGAGCTTGTTTTGTTCGATTCAATTCAATCCTATTTATTTCATCATTCTTTGCATGCGCATTCAAAAAATGATGTTTTAATGATGGAAGGGGAGATGTTTCAAGCTAAGGCTTAGGCATAGTTTCCCCGAATAGCCCTTTAAGCAAGAGGCCTAGCATCCGGGTTTTTGGCGAGGGGTAATTCCCGTTATGGTTATGCCATGGTATTTCATTACGCATTCGTAATATACCGGTATATCTTCGTCATCTCATACATGTACGTGTTATTAAACGAGTTTGGGGTCTTGTCTTTGGATATCTCTTTTCCGTGATGGACCTACATTCTTTCTGGGCATGCCGGATGCCGCATGTTTCATTATTATACCACTTTAGAACTATCAGGCTGAAGCTTTGTCTTTAGCTTTTCTAGTGGTTTGAAGAGCTCATTATTAATGTTATTGTTATTATTGGAATTATTTTTTTTTATTGTTTGTTGTCGGCCTACATGCATATGTAGTTGTCGCCACGACGATATTCAGGTCGTCATACCCTGTGCGGGTGCTGACCATATTATCAGAAGCTCTTATATACATTCGTGCTCCCTTTTCTCACAAATCCAGTAGTTCGGTTGTGACATTCGGTCTGAAGGATGAAAACGTCCTTGCGCGAATGGAATCTTCCGTTGAAGTAGGCCTAGGCCTATGTCAGGGTCTTTTGGCCTGGACTTGCCAATTTTGAAATAGATTAAATTATCTCCTCGCCAAGATTTCATCTTCGGGGTTATTGATATAAGCGAGCCCGTAGATGCACTTCTAAGCGATTTCTGGGCTCGCTGGCGCGACCTAGGAGCCAGTCCTTGGATTGTCTCGACCTTACGTCACGGGTTCGGTCTGAAATTTGTTCAGTTTCTGCCCCTGACGCTCACTCCAAGGATTTTTCACAGCCCCGAAGGGCTTCAAGCCTTGGTGGACGAGATTTCGGCCATGATTCAAAAGCGAGCGGTAGAACCAGTGCGGGGCAACTCCCCGGGTTTTACAGTATTCTCTTTGTGATTCTGAAGGCTTCAGGCGGATGGACATCGGTCATAGACTTGTCCGCCCTCAATCGCACATTCCGACTTGCACCATGGACACTCCAGAAGTGGTCCGGTCGGCCATGCCTTTGGGGGCATGGGTCGTGACGATTGACCTCAAGGACGCGTACTTTCACGTCCCCATAAGGTCAATAAGGAAGTACCTCAGGTTCTTCTACCAGGGACCCGTGGGTTTTCACCATGTGCGTCAGGGAACTGCAGGTGCTGGCGCATCGCCATGGCATTGTGCTTTACCAGGTCCTGGATGACTGGTTGATCAGGCACGAGTGTCCTAGTACCCTAATTCGTCAAGCTCAATGGGTGGTCGATCTGTGCCAGTCCATGGGCTTCAAAATCAACCAAAAAAGTCTGACTTATCTCCTCGGCAAGATTTCGTCTTTCTGGGCTATCGATTTCGGACTATCTCCGGATTTGTTATCCCGACCGAGGAGCGTCGCACAAAGTTATCAGAGCAGTCCCGCGGCTTCTTAGGCCGGACTCCGCAGCCCGCTTCGCGCTGGCAGTCTCTGATAGGAACCCTAGCCTCCACGGAGAAGATGGTCCCGTTAGGCCGTCTTCATATGAGATCTCTCCAGTTGCACCTGCATGCCAATTGGTCGCAGGCATCGGGGGATATGTCACAGCTGGTGTCGGTTCCCGATCAGGTGGTCCGCGACCTTCAGTGGTGGTTGGACCCTGCCAATCTGTTCCGCGGGGCCCTGTTTCGGCTGCCTCCTCCCTCCAGGCATCTCTTTACGGAGGCCAGTATGGAGGGATGGGGGGCTCATTGGGATTCGCAGGAGATTTCAGGACTATGGTCTCCGGCTCAGCGGGACGAACATATCAGCGTCCTGGAAATGCGGGCTGTGTTCCTAGCGTTATGGTACTGGGAACGCCAGTTTTCCGGCCAGGTGGTTCTTTTGGCCACGGACAATTCCACTGTCGTGGCTTACGTGAACAAGCAAGGCGGTACCAGGTCAGCGTCTCTATGCCTGCTCACGGTAGAGCTCCTTTCTTGGTGTTTCGATCCCCAGGGCCCGTCACATACCGGGTCACATGAATGTGTGGGCCGACCGCCTGTCGCGCCAGGGCCAAGTGCAGCCTATAGAATGGTCGTTGGCCCCGGAAGTCTTCCAGAGCATTTGCGACCTCTGGGGCAGGCCGTCGGTGGATCGGTTTGCCACCAGGTGGAAGGCCAAGTTTCCCACTTTCATTTCGCCGATTCTGGACGAGCAGGCGTGGGAAGTCGATGCGATGTCGGTGGATTGGGACGGGTGGTTTGTGTATGCCTACCCTCCGGCGGTGCTTCTGGACAAGGTCCTGGCGAAGCTCAAGTCTCATCGCGCCAGGGTCATTCTCATAGCACCCTTCCTGCCGCAGAAACCCTGGTTTCCGGATCTGTTGGATTTGTTAGTGGACAATCCAGCGCCCCTTCCAGATCGGGCGGATCTTCTGAAGCAGCCCTGGTCCGATGTCTTCCATCCGGCTACGGGCGTTCTGAAGCTTCACACGTGGCCCTTGCCCGGTTCCCGCTTGAGATCTATCGCTCGTTCTAAATTGCCTCCTTTCTGATCCGTTGGAACCTTTGGAGAGAGCGTCTCTTAGGTTCCTAACTTTTAAGACGGTTTTCCTCCTGGCCCTTGCTTAGGGGAAGAGGCGTAGTGAGCTTCATGCTCTTGACTTTTCTAAAGTCCAGTGGAAGGAGGATGGCTCCGCGGTCAAGCTCGGGGTTATCCCTTCTTTTTTGGCTAAGACTCAGTTAGCTCATACCCCATCTCTTTCCTTCTCAATCCCGTCCCTTGCCTCTTCGCTGGGGCCGGGCTTGGAGGAAGATGCTAAGCTATGTCCTGTTAGAGCTCTCCGCATCTACGTCAATCGCACGAGGGAGCTTCATGTCGGGAAACGCTTGCCTTTTGTCGCCTTTAAAAGGGGTTTCAGAATGACATTAGGGCGGCTACTATTTCGTCCTGGGTTAAGAAATGCGTTCTGTTCTGTTACGAGAAATCTCAAACCAGGATGTCGGGCTCCTTTTCGTGTGAAGGCGCATGATGTACGAGCTCTGGCTTCGTCTCTTGCGTTCATGAATAATGTTGCATTGTCCGATGTCATGCAGGCCTGCACATGGGCCTCTTACAATACCTTTGTTTCCTTCTACTTTAGGGAACTTACGTGGCAGGACGACGCCGGCTACCACCTCGGACCCGTGGTAGCCGCGCAGCATAAGGTCCACCTGTGGATAGTGTATTTAGGAGCTGCACATGTATATATGCTCCAGCTGGACCGTTCGTTTCGGAGGTTCTGTTTGTCCCTCTTATTTGGGTGGAGAAATTTTGAGTTGTCCCGCCGCCAGCAAGACAACTGCGGGGGAACCTCCTCTACGTCAACACTCTCTTAACCAGGTACTATTCAGTTCAAGTTCTCGCACGCTTTGATAAACCTAATATATATTACTAGTCGGGTGTGCACAACCCTCCTCGGTTTACTCGCGTGTGGGAGTTTCTCGCATAATTAATTAATAAACTCTCAACCGCTGAATAGGTACGTTCTATGCCTCAGTGATGTCTCAGTGAGGGAGAAGGGTTAGCCCACCTCCTTTGGGTATTCTGTATTTACCCAAAAGTGTTTATTATAGAGGTCAAAGTGTGGACATAAATAGGAAGTTTTAACCTGTTAAAACCAGTATTTATTACACACTTACCTCTATAATAAACACGGCGAGTTCCCTCCCGCCTCCCCTGCCTAACTAGTAGGGGACAAAGTTAATGGCGGTTCCGGTGGAACAGTTTCGTCAAGAAATCTTTCAAAGAGACCACTGACTCAGTCCGGTTTCGTCAAGAAACCGTTATGAACGACTGAGGTCTGGGGGGCATAGAACGACCAGTTTAGAGAGTTTGCCATTAAAAAATCTTAATGGCACGATTACCCTCTTATTTGAAAGCCAGGTAAGATTACCCAAAAGTGTTTATTATAGAGGTAAGTGTGTAATAAATACTGGTTTTAACAGGTTAAAACTTCCTTTTGGTTGGGAATTGGGATTTGTAAGGGGGGGGGGGGAGGAGGGAGGGAGGGGGGTTAAAAAAGAAACCCCAGCTATTGTTCCTGAATGCTGTTTGTATGGAAGACTGCGAAGATTCATGTGAAAGGGAGGGGGGGGGGGGGGGGGGTCTGTGACGGGAAGGGTGTGTGTGTGTGTGTGGGGGGGGGGGGGGGTGAGGTTGGCATGGGAAGAAAGTTGAGGTGTTTGTTGAACACTATTCCCAGAGAGGCTGGCGGGCCGCTGCTTGCGTCACGAGTGACCTGGTTTTCCAGTTGTGGGACTCTGCACTTACAAAGGCGTGCAATGCCGCTGCCAGAAATCCATGCAATCCTTTGCACCAAAACATTCCGAGGGCTGCGCTGCAAACGCCTGCTGCGTTAGATATTTCCCTCACCACTTTGTTCAATGTTTTCCCTGCCCACAGCCGAAATACTCAACTCCTCAGACCTCAGCCCACATGCATTGCTTATCATATAAAAAGATGCGCAACAACGGGGCAGTGATTTCAGCTTGAATTTTTCGTCGTTTGCCGTGCTATTTTCTCCGGCATGTTCTCATACAAAACTCTGCCTCTTCTTGTCAATATGTTAAATCTGTGATGCTCGCGATTTATATTTAACATTGGGGGGGGGGGGGGGGGGGAGGAGGACAGAAAAGGGGTCTTGTCCAGTATTTAGCTGAAATCGCCTCCAGTGAACCATAAAATGGAGATAAAAACAAGTTATCATGTCCAATTGTCAGGTTTATATTTAGTAGCTCTTTCCCCAATGGGCAAGTTTAATGTGTATTTTAAGTTTATCACCTATTTTTGTCCAGATGCGAGATACTGCTCCAATTACGCGGAGGGATAAAAGTTTGTTTCTGTGGTTACCGTGTGCTCATGACGTGGGGACGTGATTATTTTTGTAGTCACTAATACGTACCAGCAAAATAATGAATATACCGTATTGGTCCTAATAGTGGCACGTGCCCTAATAGTAGAGCGCCCCCCTCTTTTCCCAAAAAATGTTCGATTTTGGTAAGCTTGTCAAATCTATCTACTAGGGTCTTGGAGTATTCCAATCCACATATTTATGTTATTTGAATCATAATAAAAAGGATTGAAGGCAACAGGTACATTATTAGGTGATTTTCTTAAATTTGACCTGAAGTTTGACCTCATTTTTGCGCGCGTTACTGCAGGAGGTCTTGCTTTGGCTCGCCGTGCTCGCCGTAGGACCAATACGGTACATTGATATAATTATGGTGTAATATATACCAGTAACATCATTAGTATTACGGTATGTCGTAGTAATTTCCAGTCACCCAACTTACAGGACAATAATGATATTGTTGACAACAATTTGCTGTCTTGTTTATGTTTTCATTCAAATGTAAAGGTCACAATCGTGGCAATTTACAACGAGTCAAGAAATTAAAAGTTCCTAACTGGTGACTTATCATCATGCAATATGTAGGTTTTAATGAGGGTGAAATTTCATGTTATTGTCTGGCAAACAAATTCTGAATAGCACTGGGTCAAGACATGCAGAAAGTACAAACTCAATCTTTTCGTGACAAATTTTTGAAATATAACACTCACTCATTGTGAAATATTGTACCTATGTAATGTTTCAAGGACAAAAATCATCTTAAAGAGAAAGATTATAATGTTGTTTCGTGACAATTGATTTAAATTTTATGTTCCAGGCTAGCGACCTATTACTGTGGTGTCCTGTTAATGTGTTACATGTTTTCTGATAAAAATTCACAAACGAGAAAATGTGTTCGTTGAAAATTTGAGCTCCCATTTTAGGTCTATATTACAATGTGTGATGACATGATAAAACATTTTCTGTAAGTGCAGGTAATAGGTCTCTGTTGTGATGGCTCTCCAGCATGTTTTCATAACAGATGTGAAAAATACATCTTGTGTGTGACATACTCTGGGGAACGGAACAAGTATCGAACACAATAATTGAAGCAGCTGGCTTCGAATTTATGCAATATTTTCTTCAAAACTAAATCTTAGTGCAACACATCTAATACAAGATAATAGAACATGTGCACATTGTTTTGACGATTACACTACGTCTGAGTTGTCTTTTCATCCGATTTAACATACATTTTATGCCAGTTCAACATTTTTTTTTCACATCGCAACATTTTTTCTCTATTGTTCAGTTCAGTTTAAGGTCAGCATACCAGTCCTGTACACAAATCCATGCGACAAATAGCGATAAAAACATTGATTATGATGTTATTTTTGTCTCACCTGGACTAGCGTGTCATTATGCTACCTGTATGCTTCGGTATTCTAGCTCTCCCCACATAAACATCTACCCCTCCCCCCCCCCTTCACACAAACTCAAAAAAAGACAAAACCGTTCTATTATGAGCCATTATTTTACAAACGAGCAGGTTTATAATATGAACAAAATGTCAGCTATTTTCATCATTGCGTGTCCGAAAAATTTATACTGTTACACTGAGATGTAAACAAACCAGATTGCCGTCATGAATGCAATGTGCAGAAAACTGCACATATATTCATGTAATGTAATAAACATATCATGTGTAAATAAACAAGCCTTAGTTGAATACTGTAAAACAACTAACTTTGGTGGACGATTTATTTGGTGGATTTGGCGGTAATGGAAAAATCGCCAAATTAAATCGTCCGCCAAATTAACTAGATATATATTAAGCAAGATATGTGGTTTTGAAACCGCCAAATTAAATTTCCACCAAATAATGTGGGGCTCACATCCGCCAAATTTAATGGCCGCCAAAATTACCGGTAGTCGTTTCACAGTAATACTGAAATCTGCGAATTTCCAAAAAAACCAATTATTTTGGTGACACCCATAATGTTGTACTGTTGTAGCCACTTCTTAAGGAGATATGTGATATGGTTGTAGGTATAGTGTATCTGGTATAGTGATATTATCACGAACATAGGGATACTTTCAGTCAACGTAGAAAGTCGTGCACTTCAGCTCGAAAATATCGAATCATGCACAAATGATTGTTGCAAACACAATTACCAAAAAATGTATTTTTCGTATATTAAACGAAAAAAGGCATTTTGCATTCAAAAAATGTGTTTACTGAAAACTTAGAATGAAAAATGTTTGTTTTTGTCATGTTATGTTGTATGGAAATGACATGAATTGATATTCTGTTGAATTTTCAACATGTGTTTGTTTGTTTTTGTTGCCTTAGACCACATCGCGAAACACGGCCGGATGCCCGAAGTCGAAGCCCGGAAAAAGTTCTGGCAGATTCTGCAAGCCGTGGAATATTGTCACAACCGGAGAGTCGTCCACCGCGATCTCAAGGTATTAAACAAGAGATTCATTGGTGGAAAAATATTGAGGCCCAAGTACTTTGTACTGCTCCATAATATAATAATCGTCCACTGCTTCAAAACATACATGTACCGTTTAGTTCGTCTCACACCTTTTTAATCTTTGAAAGATGAAAAAGCGGCAGGAGTTACTTGGGTTGATCTTGCTTAGAAATTTATGAAGTAATAAAAGGCTTTAGAAATTAAATTGTCATGAGCGGCAATAGTGTTTCATTGGAGTACCAGTATGATGTTAAATGCCGTTGATTTGTCGTGTTGTTTTTCCAGGCGGAGAATTTGTTATTGGATGCCAATATGAACATCAAAATTGCAGGTAAAAATTTCCCCGTCGTATATAAATTTCAAATGAACAAATACCATTGCAATTTTGAAATATTTAATATGGACATTGTCAAAGGACATTTTATAAAGATAAAAAAATAAATAAATAAAGTAATGAAAAAGGTGAAGAAATACTTTTAAATCGGCAACGTAATTTGAATGTTGTTGCATTTCGAATATTTCATACAGACTTAATCAATTAGGACATTTTGTAAGATCAAAATTTTATATCATGAGAGAAGAAGATTAAAAAATAATGTGTGTATAAATTGATGCATCAATTGAAATACCATAATGATATGACAACCATTTTACCCTTTCATTCACAGCTGTAAATACAACATACTCTTTGTTTCTGAATAGATTTTGGGTTTGGTAACTACTTCACCCCGGGCGAGGAGTTAGCGACGTGGTGCGGGTCCCCTCCGTACGCCGCTCCAGAGGTGTTCCAGGGGCGGAAGTACCAGGGCCCACACATTGATATATGGGTGAGTAGGGGGGGGGGGGGGGGGAGGGGGTATCACTGGGTGGGTGAGTTTGGAATTACCCAAGTCGGATTTTCCGATTCCTTTTTCTGGGGCCGAAAGAAAGACAGCAAACTGGTCCTTCAGTTTCAAATTGTTCTGATATTGTGATACCAGTTTATAACATATTTTATGTACATTTCACTGTATTTGAAACTGAATAAACATTATCCTATCCCATCTTAATAGTACATTGAATCAGTTGAGAGTAATACCGTAGAGTAGAGAATTTATTTGAGTATTGAATTTAACACTGCTAGCATATGATGATGTACATCTATAAAATGGATTCCAAGACACGACATCCGAATTTTCAAATATATCGTTGCATTCTGTTCGACAGAGTCTGGGCGTGGTTCTATATGTTCTGGTCTGTGGCGCTCTGCCGTTTGATGGACACAACTTACAAACACTGCGGGACAGAGTGCTCTCAGGACGCTTCAGGATACCTTTCTTCATGTCCACTGGTACGTGTCCATGGTAACCATATGTGTATCCATGGTTACCTTGTTCGTATGTGTATTCATGTTACCATATGTGTATTGATGGTTACCATTTGTGTATCCATGGTTACTATTGTGTGTATCCTTAGTTGTCAATATTCCATCAATATTGAATCATGAATATTGATGATCTGTGATACTTATAATACTTATATTAACAGTATCACTAAATATTTCCATTGATATGAATATTTCCATGAAACGTATCCATTGTTTGCCAGATTGTGAGCAGCTGATCCGGCGTATGTTGGTCCTAGACGCTAAGAAACGCTACACAATCGACCAGATCAAAACGCACAAATGGATGCTGCAAGGAGAGGGGGCTCCCAAAGACCCACGGCCCGCATCCGTACCCGCCCAAACCCCTACATGTAAACAATCCGGGGAGTACAACGAACAAGTGCTTAGACTGATGCAGGGACTGGGCATTGACCAGAACAAAACGGTCGAGGTTCGTACAACCATTGTGCACTTCAATGAAAAACAATATCCAATAGTGTTTATCCATACTTACCCTTATAGTAAACACATCCGAGTAGGGTTGTTCATACTTACCTCTATAGTAAACACCTCTTTCAAATGTATATTATAGGGGTGAGTATGTATCAATTTTAAACACTTCAAAATCAAGTTAACTCGATCATGTCCAAAAGAACAATACTTTGTTTGAGTTACCGAGAATTTTCATGAAATCGATCAATTCCAAACTCTGACAACTCAACAAAGCTTACTCGCTTTTGGAATCTTGTAATGACTACTTTGTGATTGACATAATTAGTATGTTTTCAAATGTGTTCATGCTCTAATATTGGCCGTCAAACATTTCACGACGACCAGGCTCTGAGGAACGATGCGTATGACCACTACACAGCCATATACTACCTGCTGGTCGAACGACTGAAACATCACCGTAGCAACTACCCCGCCGGGGATCCGCGGTCCGTAGACTCGAGGAAACGGCGACCGAGCACGATCGCCGAGCAAGCCATGCTTCGCACACAGGTCAGTCAGGTGTCAAGATGTTTTAGGAATATTGTGATATTTTGTGTATTTCAAGGGGAAAAGGTTTGGAAATCGAGACGATATGAAGTTACATGTTTGAGATTGGAGAGGAAATTCATTTTCATGAAATTCATTTCACTTAGTGAAATTCTTTTTTCCACCATATTTTTGAGTACTAGGTCCTTAATAAGTGATTGTAGAAAAGAGTAAAACCTGGTTTTGAATATGAATTTTATTCGTTGTCTTCAAGATGAGATCAATTAGAAGTAAATAAGAAATGTATCTCTGTGACAGGGCGGTCGACCCGTGTTAGCCAGCACGAGACAAGAACCCTTCAGTCGCACCACGGACTGCGTCCTACCCCCAGCGAACAACCTCCCTGCACCCCCAGCACCGGTCAGTAACCTTGGTTACACAAACAAATTTATAGTGCTTAGTGATGCAGTCTGTGTCTTGTATTGAATGAAATGTATAATGTGAACCCCCTATAGAAGGAAATAATTTTTGAAGGGAAAGGGGAAACTCGTTCACGATAATATGTTTCAAATATATCTTACTTCATGTAATCCATATGAATGATGAGAAATAAATTCAACGAGTACTAAAATGATTCCTGGAAAAAGTCTCGTTTATCAACAAATTCTTTCATAACAATGATTTGTGTATTTAAAATATTGCATCAATCTTCTTAGATCCCCTTCCCTGAGAATGAACAGCCCACAGCTCCAACTGTACCAACCCCAGAGACGCCACCTGTGGTCGCGGCCGGAACTAAACTCCCGCAGAACTTTACCGGTGGGATGATAACGACGTCGATCGATGAAGGCGTGGAGCTAGACTACAGCGAGCGCGACTCTGACCTCTGCAGTATGACAAGCGTCTGTAGCACTGTCAGTCGTGATTCACAGTTCACCACTGGGGGCGGCGGTGGCGGTGTTGCAAGCTCGAGAGGTGCGGGATTCTCAGATAGCCCAACGCAAACCCCAAGTCCACCCGCCGGACTCACAAGATCTAATGTCTTTGGAGATCTCAGCAAAATTTGCACGACTCTGAACACCAGTAACCAGTCGATAAGTACTGTTGGTATATGTTCGCCATTCACTAGCTTCGATTCCAACATCGAGGCTGATCTGATGTCAAGCACGTCGTCGAGCACGCCACCTTCAACTCTCCCGTTCTCGTCGCTTTGTGGCGGTTCCTCAAACACGATGCGCGATCAGCGGACGAGTTCTCGCACCAAAGCCTCCATGACACCACCGATATCGACTAAATTCGCGCACCGTGTCAGCATGCCGCAAGAAGGACTCACCGCGGAGACTGAGGCTGACCCCGTCCAAGATCGATCTCACAACTGCTCGCCGGTGAACTTTCGAGAGGGACGCCGTGCCTCAGATGGACTCATGTCAAAGGGAATCATCGCTTTCCGACAGCGACTCAAGGACACGATGAAGACGCGGGGCGTCACGGAGCTCCGCCAGGAGATGGAAAACCTCCAGACGCAGTACAAAACGACGCTCTCTAAGGAGGAAATCCGACACCTTCAACAGCTCCACTCTCAGTACCAGCAGGAGAAGCTGCGACCTCGCCAGTGGTCCCTTGAGGAGAGCGGCCACTCCGCGATTGACCGCGCTAAACTCTCCGCAAAGCGCAAAAGTCTACCCACCAGCGGGGCACTTGACTTCGCGCCTAACAAACTGCTCGCCGTCAAGTTAGCCGATCGTCATGCCGAGGCCGGTGTGGTGATCCGACCCAGCCTTTCACAAGAGCACCCATTGAAACCTCTCCAACAGCAGCTCCTACATCACCGCTTACAGGTCCAGCAGAAACGCCAGGTTTTCCAGCGACATCACTCACAAGTCGGTCCCCAGCATTTACTCCAACAGCAACTGCAACAATTACACCTCAGCGATCCTTCGAGGGGCGGCCACCAGGGCTACTCACTCCTACAGCATGGACCTGGACCAGTCCATGTAGCCGGTGGGGGCGGGGGTGTTCAAGTCACGGAGGAGTCATCCGAAACGCAGCAGGACTTGGTTGAAGGCTCAGCACCGATCTTCGCACCAAGTGACCTCCAGTTGTCATCGACGCAGGCCACGGACGTCACGATGTCCAGCCCGACTAACCCCCTCCCCCCGCCCACTGATCCAGCCAATCAGAGCGCAGCACCCGCCGAGCCGTTCAGCGAAGAAGTTTACATCGACGAGAAGGAACTGGAAGAGGTTTTGAACCAAGCGTGTGACTTGGTGCGACAAGTTGAGGGCGAGGGGGCCCTTGTAGCTGATATTGCTGAGCATCGAAACGATCCACACATCGTGAGTCTGCCGCATCATGGGCCCGCCTCGCACGGACATAAACAGTCACTACCTTATAACATTAGAAGACACTTCATCCGTCAAACCTCGTACAAAATGGCGCAGCAGCAGCCCGTTATCCCACCGTTGCTAGGCGACGAGTTGTTGTTGCCGTGGCACCATGCGGCGGACATGCCTCAGCTGTCGCCGACGTTCGAAGAATCGAATGAAAACGAGGAAGAGGAGGAGGAAAAAACGGAAACGTTCTCCTTCGATCAAGACAAGATGGACTTCTCATGACAAAACTCTATCTCAGTTTTTTGTTCGCTTTTGTTTAGCAGGAAATGAGGGAATCTATGATGTCATGGATCTCGTTCTCGTTTACAAATTGTGTTCTCTCATTTCTCCACGCACCGAGAAATAATAGTCATTTGTATGTAGCCATGCTTACCATGGTAATTATGGGATGGCGGTATCAACTTTGTTATGTATTCGATAAAGCTTGAAGCTTTCAAAGCTGGAAAAGAAACAAACATTGTTCCAATTAGTCCAAGGTGAAATCATGTATGTTTTCTATTTTGTTTGTTCTTGGATTATTTTCGGTTTTTTTTTCGTTCAGAAATATGCATCCGACAAGTGGGAATTCAATATTAACATGCAGATCACAGCATTTGTGCCTTTTTCCACTGTTCATTTTCCCCCCTGTGCTGCAAATGTTCCTTAAAAAAATGGAATGTCAAGAAAAAGGGTTGATGATATATTCACATTTGCTGCCAAAATCATTATGGAGTTCCAGTCAAATTGCCAGAGTTCTGGCCAAATTAACTCGTGACTGCCAGTTGAATTCCACAATATTTTGCCATATTCATTATAGAATTGTTCATTTTTTTATGGATATGAGTATTGGCTGCGTCCCATGTATTTTGTATCACGTCAATTGTGTCATAGTGGTGGATAGCAGTTCGTATTTGTTTTAAGCTACCAATCAGTTTTTAGAGTCAATTTTTTGCTAAAATCTGAATTTCATCAATGTCGCATTTGGAATAATTCATGGTCTGCCAGTATCATATCTCTTTGCCCTATATTCGTTGAATTATTATCAGAAACACTACACTGTCGAACCATCATTTTTAATCGGCTTTTTCTGGAGAAAATATATAACATTGGCTAAAAATACTGAACCTATCAAGATATTATTAATATTAATAATATATATTCAATGGTAAAGAATATGTATGAAACTTCCCTATTTTCTTTTTCAAACCAAGAAGGGGAGATGAAACAGTTTCGAAAATGTGCAATTCCCGGAAATAGATGGCGAATAATTATGATAGTTTTACCGAGTGATAATTTTTGTCATTACCAGTTCCGTGTTGACCTGTGCCCTTGTGATACTTGAGCGAGCAATGTTTCTTGTTACGATGTTAACAACGTGATTGTTTATGTGTGTGTGACAGTTGGAATATTGATATATTGAAATGTTTTCTATATGTTTTTGAATTGCTGAGGGGAGGGGCTTATAATGTGTAGTACCATAGTCAGGGATAATAACACTTTTATAAAAAATTGTTTATAATCGATAGTTTGGATTTTTGTGACAGAGAAAAACATTTCAGCATGCCCTACTGTGTGCATGCCGAGAAAATCTGTTCTAAAAACGTGTTGCCGAATTCGCACACGACGGCTCGTTATACCGATGTTAATGTGTGCCGTCTTCGTTGTACTATATATATTATCTTGTACGTCTAGGCTATAGGAGAATATTTAATATGAATTGTTCATCATGTACAAACCCAGAGTCATTGCTGGTTGTGCTCGCCTCATCAGGTGGTTAAGTCGTTGCGATGTTTTTCATTGCCTGCGCCAACGCACGCTTATATTTTTAGAGAAAAAAATGTTCTTTTACCTTGAAAAACAAGTTCATGTATTCGACACACCACTGTCACCAGCATTGGCAAGAAAGCGTGATTTTATTAATTTACCACTTTTTAGTCTGTGATGCTTTACTCGTTTAGTGAACGAACCACCCCGTTGTTTGATTGTGCAAGCTTAGGTAGGTGGTATTCAAATACCCGCACACAGGGTTTCTATCAAGGTAACTTATGTAACCAAAAGGTAATCTTCATTTTGTCAAAACAGTCCACACTCTCTAAATGTAGTCCATTTCACTTGACACGACCAATTTGTGAATTGTACAGCGATCAAAAGATCATAACACACATGAAAATACGTCCACGATTGCTATACTGTTTGTCACGTTTGCCAACACGCTACAGTAGCGGCTGCGCAGAAGATCACTCAATTTTCGAAGTGAATATTTGCACGGTTACTACTGTATCATGTATAGCCCCCAGGTAGCTGTCTGTCCACGTGTTCAATACATATCAGTCGCAACCTCGAAGCCACTACATATCTACCAGATATTGCAGATCTGTTCGCTGTCAGTCAGTTGAAATGAAATCGGACAATTTGTTGTGAACCACTGTTAGTTAATACTTGCCAGCTCTTATCGTCAGTTGTTGTTTTCATGGACATTTTGTATACCAGTAGATTTATATATATATATAGTGATCCGTGTTTGGTCTGAGGAAGATGGAAACAAGTTTTGCAGCATTTTGTGCGTGTCTTTTTAGAATGGACAAACTGTCGAATGCCAGTCAATATTGCGATTCTACGGTGATATGATTTGGTTTTTAAAATCCGTTGCTTGCAGTTATCCTTGTTTTTGATTGATTTTAATAGACTTTTATGTTCCTCAGAGTTAGTTCTAATACTATGTATATGTTGCTGATCATTTCACTGTTACCATGGTTGTATTATGCTAACATGTGTTTATCTATGTGTACGACTATATCATGTTTTGTCCTCATTTGCAGAAATTGTTGTACGACTATTTCTCTATCGTCTCCTAGTCATATTAACCCAGGATGATCGCCATCTTTGGTCTTGACTCCTCGTAATCTGGTCATCAAGAACTGTTAATATTGTTGCGTTTGTTCACATGGGTTTCGGGGCGGTAGAAATTTTTGTAATCCCAAGAGAAAAATCGTATGGTTGTGTGCATGCAAATTTTGTAATTTTATCTTGCATATCGCAATTATCAGACCATTTTATGTAGAACTATGTACCAGTAATGTCTCAAGCAAACGATAGAAAGCTATCGAGAAAAATTTTGTGTACCAAAATTTAAAAAAAAAACATTTGTGTGTATACCATGTATACAAATAATCTGTATTTTGATGGTGTCTGAAAAATGTGTAATTTTATTTTTCATATCAGTCTGAACAAAAAGTGCCAAGATATGTAAAATTGATATATTTCACTTCAATTTTTCAACAGTAGTCTAAAATGAACAGTAAATAGAGAAACGAAAAGAAATCAATATCGATTTAATGCCTTGGATCTACTGTTTCTGCAACAATGTTGATATTTTTGATATTGAAACCATATCCTGTATAAGTTTTCTTCTTGAAATACCTGATATATATCAACATTCAATGTTGATATGTATTCACTTTCTACAAGTCACGGCAAAAAACGACAAAAATATGAGCACATGTTTGAAGGCCAGATTTATGTGATAAAATAAATAAAACGCTTGATGTTGGCAGGTCTGTTCCGTTTTAATAGGAGCAAAGGTTCAATTGCATAAATTGAATGTTTGTTTGTTTGTTTGTTTACGTAAATTGTAGCCACATAGCTGTGAATATTCCTCACCCAGCACCAGACATATTTATATCTGCGAGAGAGAATAGAGTTGTTTGTGAGTGAGTGAGTGAGGTCTTGTGAAGATAACGGTATGTTATATTTTGTTCATTGTACGTTAGAATGAATGTCAAAATCTAGAGAAAACAACATGATATCGTTTCCATTTGTAATCGTGTTTGTTTTTGGATGCACAAGAGATGATTGATATGTTCACAACTGTCAAAAACAAAAAAAACAAGTCAAATTTACAAGGAATAAAAGAAGAATATGCATTGTTAGTTCCAACGTGTTTTTGTCTTCATTTTGTTCTTTATTCTCAGGCCGACTCATTGTTGGTCAATTAGAGTTAAATATGTATACTCATTTAATCTGAAGGGTCACAAATCATACAATCCAATAGCTTAGCCTACATTTATACTTGCAATAAACTTGTTGGACGTAGATGTCGATAAATACAAACAATACTTGTCATTCGAACTGCATAAGGTATCTCGGGGTCAAATTTCATCAATTTATATTCTAATGTTCACATATTTATATTCAGATATTTAAACCTAAATGACACAGAGAAGTCCAAGCTATCAAAATTAAAAGAAATGCAAGACTACATTTCTAGGGAGACAGAAAAACTTGTTTTGAGTTTGGAATTATGAAATAGGCTGCCTATATTTTCAAGGTAGAAATTAATTATTTCACTAGAGGGGAAAATCAACTAAATAAAAGTTTACACCCGGTAAATGAGTTAGTTGATTTGACACAACATTTGTTAAGAGTGGGTGTTCAATTTGTAAGAAAATTCTGCCACTTGGTGATAATAGCTATTAATATGTCTATGAATTAGAGAAGAATATGATATTGTGTGTGGTTTGTGATCGCATACAAATTTTGTGAACTGTTTGAAATAATGAATTAAATGAAATAAAAATTAGCCCAAGAGCTGAGATAGGTTACCGGACAATTTTGGTTTAAGCACATGACCTTGAGAAATACCAATCTAAGTCATCTTTGTGAACTTCACTGTCATCATTAGGTGTACTGCATATGACTTTCTATATACAAAGATATGAACACTTATCAACAAGTATTTTGTCTGTAATGGCCAATTTACAGATTTCAGATCAATTGAGACTTTGAGCTTGACCCTCCAAGGTCGTCTATGGTCAAGTTCACGGTCACCAAATGATGTGCCATGTATATTTGACATCTTATAAGCTTATAACATAATCCTAACCTTTAGGTACAAGCATTTAAGCCTCAGATTTAAGCCTCAATTTTGTCTGTAGAGGCCCATTCACACATTTCAGGTCAGACTTGACCATGAGTTTTAACCTTCAAGGTTGTCCAAAGTAACGAAAAGATGTTCCATATATAGCTTCTTATATGCTCATAATACAAACATAAACTCTACCTACAAGCATTTTGTCTGTAGAGACTACATTAAGAGTCACCGTGTACAGGTCACCTTGACCTTGAGATTCAACCTTCTAGGTCTTTTGAGGTCAACCTCAAGGTCATAAAAAATGTGTCATTTATGACGTCATATTAGACTTACAATATGAACCTAAGCCCTGTGTTCAAGCGTTTTTGCCTCAAATGGCAATTTGTGAATATCTTTTGGGGCCTTTCAAGCCATATATATCGGGCATTTTAAAGATAAACCCGGGTGTTCAATGAAAAAATTAAAACACTGAGATTTGGCTGAAATTTCAAATATACATGCAGAATAATGTTCTTTAATGAAAGACGTGCAAAAAATGATATGTCACCAGTGAAATAACTGAGATATCGATCTAGAACTAAGGTGTGCCAATGAGTCCCGAAGGTTGAAAAAAGACGTGATTTTTGCAGCTGAGCACTGTCGAATATATGAACACATCGCACATATAATGTACCGTACACCAGTCATAGGGATCCTAAATTATCTGTAATATTGATTGGTATAGTCGGAATATATTTCTTCATGACAATTGACAAAAAAATACATGTTTAAGGACCTTCGAAGAAAATGTTCTATTCAACTTTTAGACATGGTTCTTGTAGGCTTGTTATTGTAACGTTAATTATCGCAGATATATGCAACCAAGTATAATGATTCATGTCTGTTCTTGCTTGATATAAAACACTGAGATTTTTTTGATATTTTGCACACGGACAATATGTTAACGTGTCTTCCAGAATATGTCAAAAAAATGATATGTCACCACGCTTATTTTTTAGGTAGCCTTATATTTACTGTATATAGGCTAAAAAAATTTGCAGTGCTTTCGTTCAGAAAAAATGTTATTAGAGACAAATACCACCGTAAGACCAAAATCAATCTTTTGATATAGTTATGAAAATTTTGTAATATTGGTGTAGAGTACGTGTTGTCAAATGTTTGTATTGTCATCAATGAAAAAAGTATGGATTACTGCGCTCAGTGTTAGTTGCAACGATGAATATATGAACTCTGTATGTCTTGCCGCAACCTCAACTAGCCGTATGGTTTTATGTCGCTTATGTGTTATCAGAATTCAAATAGGAATGAAAAATTCGAAGAATATTTATTACTTTTCTGCAAATTTGTGTAGAATTAATAGATGATGAAAAATGAGCATACATGTCGCTGCGCTTGTTTCATGTGCATGGACAGATTTGTACAAGCATGTCGTGTCTTGTAATGATAGGCCTACATGCGATACATCAATTGTCCATCGATCTATACCGTATCGGAAAGTCACATATTAGAAATGTGAACTAGATCTACTGTAGTTCATTACAATTTTCGTGTAGAATTAGAAAATGTTATAACTGCATGTCAGTTCGATTTTGTCTGGCCACAGCCATATTTATATCGACACGCCGTGCCTTGTATCGGTAAATACCCGAATGTCGTACAGTAATTCCTTGTTTTCTGGATAGGATATCAGGAGCTCAATTGTAATGGAATATACGAAAAATTATACTAGTCCAATGCAAAATATCAGTATGTCACCACGCTTGTTTTCTGCTCGCAAGCCTACTCATATCGACATACCGTGCATACTATACGAGTAACTTGCAACGACTAAATGTATAGGCCTACATTTCACTGAGAGGCTGCTTGCTGATAGGCCTAGATTAAATCCGTGTACATGGTGTACTAAAGTAGGCACCATGGTTTGTTACTCGGAATGCCAACATGTTCTAATAACCCGTGAAATCCGAATGGATAAGCCTGATTCAATGGGAATATTACGATGGCAAATGCCTATATCGTATACTAGGCAACGCCAATATTCCCGCGTAAAACGTCATAATGACGTTTTCGTCCGCCAGATGGAGCATGAACACCCGGGTTTACCTTTAAGGGATCCGAGGCACGCTATATTAACAAACAATGACAAGGACACCAACTAACATATTTTGAAACAAAAATGTCTAAAATGATCGGATAGCTTGAAAAATAACAACAAAAAAACTAAAAACTGAATATTGGGCCTTTTTGGGCTTTAAGAGCCTAGATGTCGGCCTTTCTAACAATTTTTTATGCACAGTGTCAATATTAGCATGTTTCAGTTTTTTAGAAACCAGCCAAGAACTTATCTTTGGGCTTTTTGGGGTTTTTTTGGGGCCTAGATTTCGGGCCTTTCCATCAATTCAAGTTCTGTCATTCAATTTCTGTGTCCGCACACAATTTTGTGCTTTTGCTCAGCTTTTGTAGCGGAGCAATCTTCTAAAGTCAACCTGTTTGTGTAGAATATACCCCAATATGTCTTATGATCCAAAGTTACAATAGTATTTCGAATCCTGATGGATGTAAACAGGACTAAACCCTCGAATATGCCCAGATTCTCGAGGCCCCATGTTGAGCTGAAATTTTACACCGAGGTAGATTGACAACTCCCGGTGCCAACTTCTTCACTTTTTGCGATAGAGGTCTGAAATTTGGTAGTAAATTGCCGTTTGACTCCCATTTGAAGTAGATTTATGCCAAGTTATAGAACGATAACATTGATTTAGCATCGCAAAAATATCGTCAAAAAACGGTGCACACAATATAGGAAAATCAGAGTATAGACGTCTGAAACTTTGCTGCTTACAAGATTTCAAGGTGATTCGATTAATCAAAACGTAACTATTGTTTCAAAATAAGCTAGATGTAAAATATCGATGTAAAAAGACGAAATAACCCTTCCTACATTGTTTAAGGAATAATGTATAAATTTGGAGTAATTGTCGCATAATAAACTTCGAGGGCAAGGTGATAAGGTCCCGAGACGCCGAAGGCGTCGAGGGCTATATCACCTGTCCCGAGAAGTTTATTTTGCAGACAATTACGACAAATCTATACATTATTTCTATTCTAACATGGTAAATGATTGTTAGGAAATAAACGTTACCATGGCTACACATGTTTGTTGCGGTCATGACGTTTTTGTACAACGTTGCTCTTGGAAACGTAAATCTGATATAGGCCCTAGGGCCGTATATCAACTGATATAACACCTTTTGAAATGACTGAAATGCTAAGAGCCCTCTGACGTCACCATGTTAGAATATATCCGTAATACGCGTCCGGACATCAGTTTCCAGGGTGTGATCAAACTTTAAATCATAACGTTTTAATTTTGCAGTTTAATATCATGACGTTTTTCTTCGAATGAAGGTTTCTGTTGCTTTTTAGCGCCATCTATTGAATAAAATTAACGGGAACTTTCGCCAGGTGGCGCGCGATCAAGGTCAAGGACGCTAGTAAACAAAGATGGCAGCGCGTCATCGTGCGATTTTGTGAATTGAACTGCGAACTGAAAATAACCCGAATGTTGACGAGTATTTAGAGCAAGATAACGGGTATTCGTATACATGAATAGGTAGCACAAGAAGGTATGCATTTGTTTGAATTTCTAGTAATTTTAATTTGCTAATTTCTAATCTGTAATTTGTAAAGTGCACAGCTGCAGACAGTGCAGACACTCACTAGATCTAAGTAAAGACTTCTACACACACACACGTAACAGTCACAGTGCTCAAGTGCAAACTGCAGTGCAGGTGTTAAAAGAATTGGCCGACTGTTCTCTGTCACTCACTGGGCGACTTGACTGTTTCTGTTCGTCGTCTGTTAGATTTACTAGATCTATCTATCTAGATTTTTTATTTTGATAGTGGCAAAGTTTATTATTGCGATAGATTTACTCATATACGAGCCATCTGTCCTAAATTTGCCGGATCCCAAAATTCGTCAACTTGATATTATCAGAACTCAGAAGCTCTTTTTGTGGAAAATAAATCACTGGAACAGAGATCGGATATCAGAGTCTCGATTCAAGTCGATTGACGATCAAACTTGTTAGTTTCATTTACATTACAAGGCCTGAAATCCACGTCGGCGAATTTGGGAATGCGGCGATTTTAGGATAGATGGCTCGTAGACTAGACCAGAATGATCAGCCTTCCGAGCCGTCCAAACTAAATCATGGCTGACGAAGAAACAAAATCTGTAGGGAATCGTTGGTTTTAGAAATTAAAACAGATATCATGAATATGACTGCTATTCTTTCAATTATGCCAAAATTGCGAAGAGTCTTGAAAGAATCAATTGAGCATTTAGACAGGATTGTTGTGCTTCTAATCATGTTAATGGTCTTGTGTTTAACTTTAGTATGTTGTATAGAAGTATTGACGTGCATCTCTGCAGTGTCCATCCTTTTTATAGACAAACAGTATCGTCTTCTCTCAGAGGCAACAAAATGCCTCCTGTGTCAACGCTCAGCTGAATTTCTGACAAAAAAATAGTCAGAACTTCGAGTCTGCTCCAACTGGTTAAAAATCAGGTAATGGTACTCGCATTCTTGGTCCTGATTTTTAACTAGTTAGAAATAAAAGTTTTGACACAGGATGTCAAGTTTTGTAGATATATGTTTGTCTACATCCTTTCATGAATATTCTACGAAATACAGAAATTGTTCAAAATTCAAAAACTCCCAAAGCCAGTTTCTATTTTGGATGTGGACATTTTTTTCGTTGACTATGAGCCATCTGTTCTAAATTCCAACAGAGTTGTGTAGAGAATCTGATATCCAATCCTCGCACCAGCAGTTAGTTTTCAACAAATACAGCCTCCGAGCTCTCTAATACATTGTATTCAGTTGGCGAATTTTAGGTTAAGACAAATTTAGGACAGTTGGGTCATAGATTGAGCTCCACAGTAAAATACCCCATCTGTTTCTGCAGCATCCCTGAATTGTCAACTGTATAGTTTACTAGTATAGTTTTTAGAGCTAAATTGGGATAAAGATGATAAAGAATGAATATTTTGGAGAACATCCTGGGCAATTTCAATCCCAATCAATTTTAGTTTCAAAATGGTGGTTGGTAATGATCAAACCAACCGAACACAAACTCATTGAATCTCGTTAATATATACGGGAATATATTTTATACACTAATCAAGTCCTCTTCTTCATTCTACCGTACCCCTCCCCTTTGCCCCCAAGCAGTGACTTCATACGATGAACTTCCAACTTTACCAGCCTCAGGGCGGTTTCATCCCAGCGTCGGCTGGGGGAGTCCCCATGATGGGAATTCCCAGCTCTCCTCTCCTCGGCCAGCAGATCGTTGCAGGCCGCGGGATTCTAGCCGCGTCGCCAGCTGCAGCGGCCGCCGGGGTCCGTCCGGTCATCTCGCAGACGTCAGCGCTCGCTGCCTTGCAACAACCCCAGATGGTCGGGCGAGGCATGGGTCTAATGGCCCTGCCCAGGGCTCCGGTCGCTGCCAGGGCACCGCTCACCAGGGCCGCAGCTCCGGGCTTCCTCATGGCTGGGACCCCACCGACAGTCATGTCCCCCACCGCGGACGGTACGTTTTCATGGTAGAATCTCCGACTGGAGTAAATCAATGTCTGTTTTAGTTCATGACTGTAGCACACCAGTTGTCACTTCAAGTCCTCAATCTTTTCGGAATTTTCTTGAATTTTTCACTCATGAATTGAGTCATGATAGAAGGTATTAAACCAAATTAACTTTAATCCTGTGATACCTGGTGTGCTTTACTTCCAGCGGTGCGTTAAAGCTGGGTGATTTGCATGTTTTCGCGTTCTAAAAACAAGATAATCAATGATTTTAGGTTATTTTTCATTATTTTACTTTATTGCCACATAACTGACAGGGGGTTTGTTGGACACCTCTTGTATTGTTTATTGATGATTAGTGTTGAAACTAACCTGTTTAGACTGAACATATTTTTGTGTTCAGAGTTGTAATCCACCTACATCCCCTGCTCCCTTTTTCTCACGCATTATATTTATAGAAATCATTCATGTGTAGCTATTGAGTTCATTACAAATAGATCTGGTGACCAGTGATCATGGTGATGGTCAGTTTTCCAAACACCAAGCATAATGTACAAACGCAAAACATTGCACAGAAAAGTATGACGTACATTGACTATTCTTATCAATTTGTATGATGTCTTTAAAGTAAAAATCTGGGTAAATTTATTTTGAGAAAAACAATGCGTTGACTGTTTTTTTGCCGAAACCAAGTGTTCGTGACTTATGCCGATAGATGTTTGCAAATTCGCGACTTTGCTGAAATCGACTGTGCAAAAATTCCGGGAACATCTCGGCTGAGCAAAAGTAGACTCACCGCCAGTTTTGATGCACCAAAGGAAACTATGTTTTGATGTGGGAATGCCCCCTGCTAAATAAAAGGTGAATTTTCAAGTATATCAAAAAGTACAGAGTTATAAACATGATAAAACTCAAACTTTTTCTTTCTGTGTGTTAAATGTAATAAATTTCGTCAAATTTTTCTCAAATTGAATTTTCCGAATTCCACGAGAAAACACGGAATGTACATGTCCGCGGTCAATGCTTATTCACAGGTGCTGGCGTGACACCGAGGGATGACGGCGTGCTTTCCGTGGACACTTCACATCTACAACCGAGTACTTCTCCAAACCCAGCGAAAAAACGCAAGACGTCGCCGACATATGCCCTAACGCTGCCAGATACAGCCCAGGCTGAAATTGCGCTTGAGTATGCACGGATTGAACATCTCAAGCGAATGGAACTCCTGCGGGCGCAAATGGAACTCGTGCATCAGGAGCGGGAACTTATCAAGCTGAAAAAATCCGAGATGTCCGAGCTGTTCCGTCTGAAGAAAGAACTCATTCAGTCGCAGATTGCGGAAAGAAACAAAGCTTCGGAGATCGACGAAAATGTCATTGTGTCGGAAATTGAGAAGTTTGAAAAGGAGACTGTTCCAGTTTCAAACTGCAGCAGTGAAGTTAAAACTGTCGCTAATAATGTAGCCGACGGAGAGAAGGAAAAAAATTTGTCGGACGACGCGCCCACAACTATTCCAGAGACTCTCACGAATCACACCGTCGAAAAACAAAATGTAGTTTCGATCAGTGCAGAAATTGGGAATAGTTGTGATAAGTTAGTCAGCAATGAGAATCAAAATCATGAAGATTGTTAACATGTGCATGTGTTAGCTCGTGACATGAGTGAATTTATGGGAACTTTTCTATTAAACTGAGAGCCTGTTGTTTTTCTATACTGTAGTATTAGATGGCTTTTTTCGTGTTGTTGCTCAATGTTTTCTACATGTTTCTGTCTTAGTTCCTTCAGTGTTTCTTCTACGTGATGTCTTTAAATTATTCCAGAATTGTTATTTTGAGCGTGGGTTTTCTGATGTTGGGCATTGCCATATAATAGTTATAAATACGTAATGGTAATATTGAAAAATCCCTTTTTGCATTTTTCTGGGTAATTTGTTTAGTTTTTTCTGGGTAACTTGTTTAGTTTAACAAGATATTGCTGGTATAAAGTGTATTCAAATTCCAAGCGATATGAATAAAATTCGAGAAAAAAAACATACTTTTTTGTGTATATAGGTAACTATGCTACAATATGTGGGCCGAGTGGTATGGGTGTTTTTTTTATCTACAGTGCATATTTCTATATTAATCTTTATCAATGCTTCCGTTGAAGATGTCATACTTATACATGTACACATTATGAAAAGATGATAACTTCGAAATTATATAGTTTCGAATATGCTATATATGTAGAAATGGTAGAAAATCACTTAAACATGTTACAAGTAATTGAATGTTAAAATCTTGTTTTTGCTTTTTCCACTTCATGTATTTTTTTTTCACACACAGTTCTTGGTGGTTTTTTTTGTGCTTATAAAACCTTTATATATTTATATATCTTTCTGTTGGCTATACAAGTACACAAATGTATGTAAAGTGTGCTGCGGATCTCATATATTGAAAATATCAGAGGTGACTTGTTTCAAAGGTGTTAATAACTGTTTAGTTACTTTCTGTGGTCAACTGTTGTACATTAGTCAAGCACAATTCTTGAAATTCTGTTATTAAATTATTGTCAACAAGTTGGTCCCATTTGTGTGCAGTTTGCAATAATCATGATAATACTGAGAAATTTACAAAATTACAGCAGAGGTAGGTGTATAAATAACTTTATCGCCCATATAGAGATCGAAATTTGTTGCGACAAAGCCTGTTATATAAATGTTTGGGGAAAATACAAATAGATTTACATATATATCCATGTGCTTCTGGTGATGTCAATGTATCTTTTTTGCATGTCGACATATTTACTTAATATTCAATGTGTACTGCCAGAAAAAAACAAATATATATATATATATATATTCTTGTACCTAATACACAGTATATATCATGTATAATATATATATACTCGATTGTACCACTTTTATAAACAAACACATAATGTTTTGTGTCAGATTCACTGCTATCAGAGTAACTAAGAGTTACTATATTAAATGTCTCAATTGTTGTTGTATACATATATTAAACGTATATGAGGCATTATGAGAATACTGTTTGTGCAGAGTCCAGCTTTTTCCGATAGACTATTTCTTCAAGGAAATAGTGAAGTTAGCCCCAAAATTTTAACAGCTTCCATTTAGATATATTTTTGAGATATACAGTACATGTGAATTTCACACAAAGGGAGAAATTTGCTATACTCTGATTTTTCTAACTCGTTTACACCGTTTTTTGCCTTTGTTTCAGTCAAATTACCTCAGGCGAACTATTTAACTGAATATTACATGTCTTATGATGGAAACGGCAATAGATTTTCACAAACCTGGCTTCCGAAACGCTATATGTTTCTTTCAAAACACAAAAGTTCAATTTAAGCGAGGATTTTCACTGCTGTAGGGCGCTGCCATATTGCCTTACTCATTACGTAATTCAAGTGGACAGGTTCAAGTCAGGTACTATGGGGGCGTGCGCTGCAGTATTATGAACCAATTACAGGCTGGGACGGTCCCATTCCTAACCCGCGCTCCCTGCGTGAATCAACCGAATAGACTGTTCAGTCACGCGCTCAAAATAAACAATGTCTGTTGACATGCAGACGAAAAGTTTTCAGGAGGAATTTATCATTGCAGTAGATTACTAACTTTATCAGTTTCACGAGTAGAAGACTGAAAGTTTTCAGAAAATTGCCGTTTGGTCCCAAGGTGAGCTATGCCAAGTTATAACACAATACGATTTAGCATCGCAAAAATATCAGCAATAAACGGTGTAAACGAGTTAGAAAATCAGAGTATAGTCGATTTGTGCCATCAAATGGCATGGTATGCGAATATCGGGAGGTTTTTTTTTTGGCAGAACTAACTTGTATACATATGTCTATGACATATGTTTTCACATGTAAGTAAACATATTGCTCTCACTTTTATATTTACTTTTCTTTTATGTCAAATGTCTTGTAAAGAGTAACAGGCCAATATGTTTATCATAACCATGTGAATTTGACTTATGAAAGCGAAACTTTTGAATACTTTCTGTTGCGATTATCTCATAGAGATTGCTGCTATCAAAATTTTTTATTATCGTGATTACAAGTAAACTGAGGTTGTTTGTAAAATCTTAGCCCAGTTGTATTAAAGATTTGTTATATTCCATGCATTCACCTACATATATGATGATTATTATATTTGTTTATTTATTTCAATACATGTGTTTGTCAATAAATGCCGATAAATTTGGATATACAGTTTATCCAGTTGAAACACCAGTGATTTTGCAAACAAACAGAGTTTGGTTCTAAAAGATTGTTTTCTTACATGTAAGAATTAACTCTGATCATACAGAGGAAAATATGGACGCCAAGTATATTTGCAGAACAATATATCAGAAAATTTATCATGATATGTAACAATTTAGGTCATATTCTGTCTTTGAGTACTGCCGAAGGCGGGCCTGTAACTGGTACACTACGGTAATTGGTTCATCTTTTTATCATGTTTATTGTAAGTGGACCAAATAAAAACAGCGTAAAATATACTTTGTTGTTTTCCTTAAAACTGATTGACCGGTTAGTTGCTTGCATATTCTGCATATACATTGCATAATTGACTTTAACTGATTCAATAATGCATATTTTATAATCATAATATTTGGAGTAACACGGTGGACAATATAGTAGACTATATAACATTAGTACTGTCCTATATGATATACATGCGAGTATAACATGTACAATCGAAAAATTATGCTGAAGACCTGAATTAAATTAGTATCTAATTCATGTGCTGGAAAACCTATGGCATTGTAGCATCTTGTAATCATGGTAATACTTATCGATGTACGTTTATTTCATTTCCATGGTAATAATGTTCTTGCGTATGTGGCACAATTTAAGAAATATACGTAGATATTATATTATCAGTCTCCATTTACCCAAATTTGCACTAGTCTAGATTATTGGAAAGCAGACCATTTTGACAATTTTGAACTTGAGAATAGAATAGTAAGTTCAGGTAGAGAAAAGCGAACTACCCATTTACAACTATTCAATATATATTACAAGTCAGGCACAGATTCACAGAACTCATAAAAAACGTTTTAGCTGTCAGACCTTACAAATTTGTCGCAAATTTACAATTTTGTGGGGTCTAAACATGCTAAGAGACAGTATTAGTTGCGAACTTTTCACGGTGTCCCCCGAAGCCCCAGACCGGGCTTGAATCATTGTAGACATCAGTAAAATCAGACCTTATAGTGCTGCGGTCAAATCACGAACTGTCGAGTATGGTGTACCAATTATACATGTTCAAAACTTGTTTTCAGGTTCGCGTTTCGGCTAAGAACAGCAATAGAAATAAGAAGAAAATGTTGCCATGCATTGAGTTTATTGACAAAGTCTACTGTCATGAAAAGAATTTTCTTGTTCCCATACCTTCATAAATCATAGATCGATATTCATATTAACATGATTAATGTTTTGATGTGAAGTCATTCATGACAAAGAATTTCGCTCCATGCAGGTGAGTCTGATGACAAGAAATCTGAAACCAATGAACTCGGCCAGGCTCAGGCACAAGTGCAGGTCCAAGCTCAAGCACAGGCCCAAGCACAGGCTCAGGCCCAAGCACAGGCTCAGGCTCAAGCACAGGCCCAAGCATTGGCCCAGGCTCAAGCACAGCATGCTCAGGCTCACGGCATGGTCTCTGTTGCCGGGCAACCGGGCCTTGGACTGATGCACCACCCGTTCCTCGGGGCCCCCATCCCGGGAGCCGCAGGCTTGGGGCCCCAAGTGAGCCTCCCTGGGGCCCCCGTGATGGGCGCGGGTCCCCTCCTAGGGCAGAATCCGATGTTAGCCGCCGCTCAGGGCCAGATGCTCGCCGGACAAATGGCCGACCCGCAAGCCGCAGCACAGTTGCAACTCAGTGGTTACTACGAGGCGATGCGCAAACGAGCGGAGCTCGAGAGCGGCAGGTCAGTCATGAACTCATGTTGATGAGAAACCTTGGAAATGTAGGGACTTTTTGAGTGTGCCAGTTCGCAAACAAAAATATAAAGTATGGTTGTAAAATGTACACCGTACTGTCAGTATTTGGTGGATTTTAAATCAAGTTTTATGTCCACCCTGACTCATGAAAAAATCTTTCATAACCTATCTCCTTATCTCCGCCTCAACGACCTCCAGGTTTGTAGAGAGTCCCGTGCTGGAAGAGAAGGATCCTGACGCCCCGGAGGTTGATCCGGAACGAGTCGCGCTTGACTTCTACAACTCTGACCTCAACCTGGTGGTCGGCAAGGACGGGTGAGCCAGTCTACAGATAGATTTTGTACTTCAGTTTTCTTTTCTTTACCACGACAAACATGGAAAGTGGCTCTACATGGACCTTGATGTGTAAAATGCAGTTGAATATTGTTATTTCTTATAATAGAAATGTTATTTTCACAATGACATATCATCCAATTCCTGATTCCTGAGCAAATCTTGTGGAGAAAAAAAATCAATCAAATACAGTTTAAGGTAAATTGGATTCAACTATGACATGGACACGTTCCCATTACCTTGATTAAAATAGCCTAACACACATTCTATATTTTCCCACATGTAGATACACGGCAGAGGTTTTGAACAATCCCGCGGGATTCTGTTTCTGCTGGGCCGGGGTCCGTGCTACCTACGGAGTCACGCAGGGCAAGGTATGGTTTTGTTTTGTCGGGAGTTGGGGGGGGGGGGAGGGGTAGTAACGGTTTTACTGTGATTATGCGCTATTTAGGGGAATGAAAGTATTTCTACATTTTTTACCAATAGTAATATTTCATAACAGAATCTATATATATATATACATTTTGTATTTGGTTCATATACATCATGCTATATATGACTAACTTTGAGCTTGCATCTCTTAACTTGTTCAACATCAATATTTGATCAATATGAAAGGTCTCTGTATATACATTTTCACGAATTCCACAAAAAATAAATGTGTTTGTGTTTCATTGAATTTAATATGGAGTGCTGCACAGTATTTGAATAAATTTTAAAAGAATTACTTCTCTCCATGAAATGATTTTATTTTAGATGTACACTGGAAATTTCAACCCGGTTGCAAAATTTCGAAGCAGTTATGAAGTAAAAATAATCATACACTTGCACACGAGTCTTACCAGTTGAAGAGTGAAATTTAAATTTCGAAGAAGAACAGAAAATACACGTACATGTAAATATATTCGCGGTTTCGATCTCAGTTTCGATATATCGCATGTTTCCAACGAAAACTTTCTAGACGATAAATGTAGTAACAACTTAGTTTCATATCTTTCTCCAAATATGTTGTGTTTTCTATTTTATGAGATTAGTGTAAATAAAATATGTTCACGTGTGGTTTTAGTGACTGACACAGAATTGATTTTTTTCAGTGCGACACCTTTCAAATCCTTACAAATCATAAAACGTGTGTGGGAGATACAAAAACGTGTCCTTTTCCCGGTGTATTATCGTCGCTTCCAGAGCAAATTATTTTGAACAAAATTGTTGGCATCGCAATGTAGAAGAAAGAACTTAACACTTAAATTTTGTGTATTATGGTGTTCCATTGGTATAGTGTTGTTTTAAATGTAAGTTTGTTATGTTTTTAATGTGTTGATATATACAAATATACTTTTATGTGGCAGTTTCAGTTTCTAAACGAAAATTAATCATTTTTCAGTGCAAATCACTTCTTTCCTTTTCAGATTATGATAAATTCAAACTTACAATCATATATTATATTTGTATTATAAGTTGTAACTTACTCATGACATATTTGTAGGAAAGTTTGTATAATAACCGGGATATAAATAAAGAAAATGCAAGTTTGTAACACTGAAATCAGTAAAATAATTTGAGATATAGATAACGGTTAATGGATATTGGGTTAAATTTTTGTAAATCTATGAGTAAAAGTCTATTAGTTCCCGAGCAGTAGAAAATTTTGAACAAATTAATGAGTGGCAATTTTGCACTATGCACTTCAAACATTTCAAGTGTATCCAATCTTCATGACAGAGTTTTCTGTTTGTGTTAAACTTGTTTAAGTTGTGAAGTTTATTTTGTAAGTATTTGGACAACTCGTCATCTTTCATATATGTATTAATATCATGAAATAATTTTTGAAAAATATTGGAGAACTTTCGATTTTGTAACACTTGCTCAAAATGCTTGATATTCATGATATTGTAACACACAATTCATTCCGAACAAGTAAGATTTCCAATAATCCCACATTTCTGGCCATGTTGCCATGGTGACCGGTTGCTATGGCGTGTAGTTGTCATGTGCCTGTACTATGTAGTGTCGCCATGGTGATTGTCAAATGCATGTATATAATACATATTCTGGTATAATACCGTATTTATATATGATATATATAGTCTTTTACATTCAATGGCGTTGCCATGGCTTCTGATTGACGTGTATACAAATATAAGGCATTGTTTCTTCTCTATTCTTATGCCTTGTTCACAAAAACACACACTTGTAATAAACAAAATACAAAAAGGGGAAAGAAAAACACGGAGACGTGATTTCCATTTCTATGTGATGTGATGTGATGAATGTTTTTAACCTGTTCTCTTTCCAAGTCCCCTCACCCTAATCCCCCCGCCGCCCCGCTACCAGTTCACGATATGAAAAAACCCAAGGGCTTTTTTCAGATCTGCTACGAAGTTTTAGTCTCGGAACACCAGCAGGTTGACTTCGGGGAGGACCATACGGAACAGGACCCGCACTTGGTCAGAATCGGCTGGTCCCTTGATGTCACATCCTTCCAGCTAGGTATAGAGCTAACGGGGTAAAAGTCCCCCCCGAAATAAACAAAACAAAACGAGGGGGTCATTCGAGAATCGCTGACACTCGGTCGCATCTCTGTAAACTTTCGGAAAGTTTTATTCCAAATCTGCACTTTTTTTCTCGTGATTTTGCGGATCTTTATTTCACTCTCAGCGATAAAAGATCCATCTTACCTATTTTGCTTTTGAAGTACAGTATTAGTAAATTAAAGTGACTTGCATGTTCTTTCATCGAAATTTTTTTTTCTCTGAATTTTTCAAGCACATTTAAATCTTCTGCTCAAATATTCAACATCAAGGGCGATTTCCATTCCATCGATAACATTTGAATTTTTTTCATGTCCTTTTGTGTTCCTTTTACCTTTTATATATTTTGCTTTCAATTTTCATGACTCCAGAATAATATTTTTCTATAAGGTATTGATATATCTGTAAATTAGCTATCTGTAGATACAAACAAATTTTAAATGTTGTTTCGTCGGCACAGTTTTTGTGTACATGTAATCAAAAGTACGCTATGTATCGTAATTTAAGATATCACTAATTGAATATGTCGGTATAATATATGTTTGTACAAATATATATATATATACATGTGTATACGTATGTAGATATATACCAATGTACTCCTCTGAAACTCCCATCTGTCTTTCCACTCGACACAAAACAAATCATTCTGGACATGTTGTGTCTATTTTATACTTGAAAACATGCGCATATTTAATTAGCCGAAAATCTTCACATTTCAACTAACACCCATGTGTGGTACAGAATTATATCAACGATATAAAACTTCTATATTTTTCACTCAAACTATATCAACTTTCGCCACTGTTTGCATGCCATATACGTCCTCAAAAAGCTAACAACTATTCGCACTTTCCACTTTGTATTTGAAGAGGAATTGTTTGCCGTGTTTTGCTATTTTAGTATATGTTGACATATATATCATGAAATATCTATGCGCTTAATATGTGCACATATTACTTACAACTTTGCTCTGTCACAGTGACATGAAAAAAAAACAAACCTTCTCAAACTAAAATGAAATATAATAAGAAAGTGTTCATGTATTTAAAACGTCACATAGGGCATGTGGTTTTGGCGGTTTGGGAAATGAATGCTATCTCATTTTACGTCCTGCATCAATCACATGATTTGTGCAGAATGTTTCTCACACGCGCACAATTTTGGGCATTTTGAGAATGCTTTTTATGTATTTAAGAGATTTTAATATACCTAGTTTGACCATCCAAGTTGCTGTATTTTTGTTGCTTGGTATTATGAAAAAGCTTGCCGTTTATTCTCGTTGTGAAGTTTTTCTGATGTCCGATAAATTTTTGCAGTTTTGTCTTATCTTTAGTAGATCTACATTTAGATTCGTGTGCTGTGGACAGGTTTTGTACATAGAAATCATAAAATTTTCATCACATATTTACTGGTATGTACTTGAGTACATAGGCTCATACGTGTACGTTTAGCTTGTTGGTCAGGATTTCCAGACAGCAATCATTCATTGAAATAGCGAGTCATAAATGTTGAGTTTATTATATTGAGAGTTGAATAGCCAGATAAACATGTATTTGACAAACAAAATTGAGAAGAAACTCGATACATGTCGTGCTAATTGCTCATGGCTACAGAAAAGAAAATACAGACAAATTATCATGATTGAAATCACGAATCGTTTTTATCATATATGATTACAATTATTTTTCCACGAGTTGAAGTAACATAAATGAACCCAATAATTAAAATGATCCTGAATTTCCATGTGTTGCAATGTTTATACTTTGTTTCAAACAACTAACAGTAGATTTATATGTAGTTAGTTGGCTTTAATGTTGTGACTTTTCAAGTGAATTTTGTATATAGAATGTTAACCACATGATAAGTACTAATATCCTTGTGGCTTGCTGTTTCATTTGGGTGTTCACGTCTCGCACACTTAGGTTACAATTTAGAAGTTTCCAGCCGAATAACCGATAAATTTTCTTTATGTTGTAAGCAGTCTTTAAGATTTTTGCATCTTCGGGATCTGGGTAAAATTTTCCTGCATGTTTTATTAATCGATACTATATAGACATCTAGTGGGCATTGCGTAAGAAATCAAGAAATTTATGTATTTCATATATACCGGTGTATATATATTTTGTCCGTATGTGTGCAAATCTCAAAACATAAACAGGATTTATTTATTATTAGCGTAGGCGTTATCCTCAATGTTGTTTGTTTTGGTTGTGGAATTCTCCCCATAGAAAATTTGAATGTAAATATTAGTGGTTTCCTAGATGGTTAACATACACGTATATTCATGAAATCATATAATATACAGAATACATATGTTATCTTTGGGAAAATGCTGTTGTTAATATTTCGTTGTTGAGTTTCCATTCTTCCCATTTTCATTCACTGTCTCGATTCAAATCAATGTCATTCAACAAATTAGAATACCCCGGTACTTGGAAAATTGTGGTGTACATATATGTATGGTTTGGTATGTGTCCTAATACATAAGAATTACATAGGAACGAAACACTCACATGTATGAAAACATGATGGATATGTTCATTATCAAGCAATGCATGGTGTTGAATGTAGATCATTCTGGTAATTTGGTTGTATGTTAATCTACATATTTGAATATTCATGAAAATGTTTTGGTTCCTTTGTGCTTCATTGTGGGTGATTTAACCAATTAAGGGCAAAAAATGACATGACGGTTATTATGAAAATGGCAATATGTACCATAAATGCTGTTAAAACCTCTGTCTAGTATAAAGATATTATTTCGACCTGCATAGCGAAGTGAATTTCAGCCATAGAATAATAGAGCTTACTAGTATATGCATGGGGCAGTATTCGCTCAAACATGTCAAAGAACACACACACACATATATTATTATATATCATATAGATAAATATAGATAAACAACTAAATTTCATTCTCGTTTTAGGTAAAGTTGTTGTTTTGTCCGTTGTTTGCATTGGTGTCCAACTTCCACTGCATGGTATATACATGTATATAGGGACATTTCTGATGTGGAATTAACACATTTTTACTGGCTTGTTAACTGTGTTCCACAGTTTGATAGATATATGATCAATACGTGTGATTTTCAAAGGTTGCATAGTATATGTGTATTTTGTCGACATAATTATTATAGCCTGACATTTTTCATGCCACACCAAATCAATATTCATACTTTAATCCACATTAAATATTTCATATTAACCATCCTACCACTCTACTCAATAACAAGACATGATCGACTTCTAAACAAGAGGTATGGGGGGAAAGTTATAGTCTCCATGTAGTTATATATGGTAAAAGTAACAAAAAGCTTTGTGGATATCTGTGAAAAATGTGGTTTAAAGGAGGACTTCCTATCAATGTGTATTGGCTTCGACCAATGATTGTACGGGTAAAACTTCCATATAGCAAATATATCTCAACGCATTTGCAACGCATATATGTATATATTTGTTCAATACAAACAAATCGTACGGAAGATATAACATCAAAAACACTGAAAATCTGCAAGTTCTGGCGAACAGAAAGGTCATACATGACGTAAATTTCTGTGGCGTCATTGTTTTGATAGAAGCCTCGACAGGCGACTCATTTGACTAGAACCAAAGACGCTGGAAATGCTCCGTTGCCCGAGGCATCATCAAAACAATGACATCATCGTTTGCTACTCATTCATTCTCCCCAGTTGGAGGGTGTGGCCTGCTAGTTTAGTTTCTTTCGATTTTAAATTTGATAGTAGTTTTATAAATATGATCTCTTCGATTTTGAAGTCATCCATGACTCCATGTGCGTGAAACTCATATAATACCAAATTGCGTTTGAATTTGATAGAAGTCCTCCTTTAAGAACCAAGAGATTGTCATACATACAAATATACAAGGTTTTTTATTATATAAAATAAGCACAAAATTAACCAGAATGGTGTCTGTCCATAGAAAGTACAGGCTCATAACCTTTTGTTGTGTTTTATTCCTTCTGATCTGGTACGAAGCTTAAGAATATTGTTCGCTATTGCTGTCATTATGTGTAAAATGTATGTACATATTCAATATGTAACAAAATGGGTTGAAGGAACTAACCATTTATTCAGCGAGGACATTAACTTGATTTTGCATTTGGATACACGGCTATACATGCTATAATCATACTGTGTATACATGTATGTTTTGAATGCAGGTTAAAACTTTTTTTTTTCTCTATGAAATTCTCCTTAAATGAGTTGATTGAAGATGGTTAAAATATGTTAAGAAGATACATTTCACTACCTCACATAAAGTCATTGATAATGAGATTCTGATAACAGATATTTAATCATCATGTATTTCTAGAAGAAATGTTATTAATTAATGCAAGGTTAATAAGACAAACTAGAATTTACAAACAAATTCCTTTAAACTTGCATATAAACTCCATGCAAAAAAAGTATACCATTTTTTTCATCCTGTCTACTAGACTGTTCAGTTACCAAGAAATGAAAACTGTTTTCCATGTATAGGCTCATTCACCACCCAACAAAGCATATAGACCTAGTCAACTAATTGTGTGTACATCAAAGAACAGTTTTTGAATGCATTTTCCATTGAAATGAAAGCCTAGTGGTTACCATAAAATCACTACATGTGTAATAACACTTGTACAGTCACTTTCTCCTCGTTTTAATATACCATAGTCATTTCAATTCAAACACTCGACCTTTCCATACACCTATCCCTACCAACTCTCCACACCCCTTCTCAAGCTTTTTTTTATCCCTATCTATAGTCTTTTTTTCCCCTACCTCTTCACTGTCGCAGGGAAACCGTATGTGGAGAAAACGCGTCTCCGCAATAAGAAAAAAAATTACATAAATATCGAACAAAAACTAATCTGTCCATTCTTTTCTACCCGTTTTCCATCCCCCCCCCCCCTCCCCCTCACACACAAAAAAAAAACACCCGACCAATCACAGGTGAAGAGAAGAACTCATACGGCTACGGCGGTACTGGGAAGTTCTCTGCCGAGAATAAATTCTCCAACTACGGCGAGCGTTTTGGCAAGGGGGATGTGATCATGGCGCTCTTGGACCTCGACGCGCGCCCGCCCACGATCAGCTACATGAAGAACGGAGTCTGGCTGGGAATCGCCAAGCAGCTCCGCGGCCACCAGACCGGGAAAACCAACACCGCGCTGTTCCCGCACATCCTGCTCAAGAACTCCACGTATGTCGTAATGTATATGTGGTGTCTCCACATGTACTGTAGACTTGAAATTGTGGTATCAATAATATGATCTCCTAACAGATAAACTTGGCACAAATAATGTACAACCAGCCCACTATCCATGACAATCTGACCGTGTACATAACTGCAAATACCAGAAAGGAAAAAACAACAATATGGAATCGCTTTACTATTGAAATGCCTTTAAAAAATCGAACAGTTCTCGTAACAAAAATTAATGACCTAAACCCACTCATGAATAAATGAATGAATTCTATTCGATCAGCGTTGAGGTGAACTTTGGCCAGCGTGACTCCTGGTTCCCGGCCCCGCCCGGCTTCACGTTTATTGACCACGTGCCTCTTCCTGAGCGCGTACGAGGACTCACAGCGCCCCCTAGGAAAGCCGATTGTGAGGTGAGACCCGGGCGAGTTTGTTGGAAGTCGAGTGTTTGTGTTGAGACTAGTAACTGTCATGTTTCAGTAAATATTTTCAACATTATCTTCAATAATTGTAGAACCTACATTCCTACAAAAACTGTTGTAAACTGCATGTATCACACCATTCTTTATCTCATAAAATTGATTACTTCATGTCAACATCATATGCATGCACTCTTTTGGACATGGTTCTTTAAAATAACTTGAAAATCCCTTTATACATCATTAAATATTCTCCGTTCTCACCAGATGATCATGATTGTGGGACTTCCCGGTGCGGGGAAAACCACCTGGGCCAATTCCATGTACCAGTCTGCGACGGACAAACGCTACAACATTATCGGCACGGACACGCTCATTGAGAAGATGCGGGTGAACGGGCTACCCCGCAAGAAGAACTACCGCGGGCGATGGGACGTCCTCATACAGAAGGCTACCAACTGCCTCAACAAGCTCTTCAATATTGGTTAGTTGATCTTGAGATAAATTTCTATGAAAGGAACCTTCGTGGAAAATTATTCGGCAAGAATAGGATGTAATTTTGGAATATATTTAAAAAATGTAAGAATTTTCTAGTTTGCTTGTCCTATACTTGAAACTTCAACATCGCAGACAAAATTAGTCCTGCCTCTACTGTCACCATGGTTACTTACCGTGCCTCACCCCTTAGGTTCCCGTCGTCGCCGTAACTATATCCTTGACCAGACAAACGTCTATCAGTCGGCACGGAAACGCAAGATGAAGAACTTCCAGGGATTCAAGCGGATCTGTGCCGTTATTCAGCCGGAGGACAGTGAACTCAAGCGGCGAGAGTGGAAACGTACTCACGAAGATGGTACGTAGGGATGGGTTTGTGGGGGTGGGGTTGGGGGTAATATCTTACATTTCCATTGTATAGACTAAAGAATGAAAACACTTATTTCCAGCTCAGGCCTATAGCAATGAAACATACAGACATCAAAATGTGTAAATAAATATAAACGTAGAGGAATGAGAGACGTGTTTGTACCAACAACTGACTTAACATTTTCGGATATGCTTATGTATGTTACAGGGAACTGGTCCAAGATTTTCAGAAAACCTCCAATTTCTATTCAAAATCAGCAACTGTTTTGACAACAACATTTTGTGATAGTAATGTAATTTTGTTGGCTGTGTTTTGATACTCATCAATTTCGGATGGTTATGACCATTTTACCACGAGCATACACAAAACACAAATACACAAAACAAGCATACAAAAAGTGTTTTATTCAATTCCAAACTGAAATTGATGATTGCAAGTATTAACAGCAATCATATGCAAATCAGGTAACAATTCAGCCTACCTTGTTGCGCTGTTCTTCCATATTATATGATGAATAAACAGGCGCTAAGTGCGGCCAATCACCATGCTTTAAACATCGAAGAGTACAATGCATGGATCTTTCCTTATAGAATGTTAAAAAAAAAAATCTCTGAAAATAAACACCACTAATGACAAAAAAAAACTTATCCCCAACCTTGTTACCCCCAGGTAAATATGTTCCTGAGTCGGCCGTGTTTGAGATGAAAGCCAACTACTCGTTGCCGTTGGATACGGACCCCCATGTGGACGAGATTCGCTGGGTGGAGCTGGGGCAGGAGGAGTGCGAGAAAATTGTAGAGATGTGAGTGTTCCACAGCGAAGCGGTGATGTGTGTAAATTAGGTTGAAATTTTTCAAGTGAAAACAATTTTATTTGGTGGTTGAAATTTAAAAAAAAAATTTTTAGAGGATCTTGCTGGGAGATTTATCGTTTAGTTTGGTGTGATTTTGTTTACTCAAATAATATAACTAATTATAGTAATGAATAATAAACAATAAATTTCTATATACTAATGAGAGATTTCCACACTGGACGGAAAATATAGGGAGGGTTTTCATTGCAATTTCAAAGTATTTTTCGCCCCGACAGGTATAACATTGAAGGCAAAAGCAACAAAGGACCCAGAGACGATGTGTTCCCTTTTGACAAATTTAAGCGAGATCAGGTCAGTAACAGTCATTTGTTGTTTATATCATTTGCTACAGACAATATTGGTAAGATTCAGAGTCAATACTTGGATTATTTTTTATCCGATATTCAGTTTCAGTTTCAAATCTTAAATATCTGATTAGTATGCAGAACTTGTTTGAATTCAACCAGATGTGTGCCTGCCTCTATTTGATATAGAGGTTTACAAGTATATACAATACTGTATACTGAACCAGAACAGTACTCTGATCAAACTTTTGTTTCTGTCATGTAGCCAGGGGCGATGAACCGAGGGTACCAGTCGTCGACAGGGTCTGGTCTGGGACATGGTCGCTCTGCGTATGATGGTGAGAGATTATCTGGTATAGTAGCTGATCTGATGTAGTGACAGTTCCGTGACTTATGTTCTTGTGAGTTTAGTTTAATGACACTTTTCAGTGTTTTCGTATTGCAAAGCTTCAAAAGAAACATCAAGGCTAACTGAAGTTATCCTCTGGAAACCAAGAACAAAACCATAAGGACATTTCATGTCAAAATGCCCTGAAAATTTCTGGATTTCCCGTTTAAGAAACACTCTCAACCCATATTATGATGGTTGTTGTTGCTCTGTGATGCATGTTAAATTCACCATCTTAATTTTTCCAGGCGGCCCAGCAGAGAAGCGAGCTAAGATGGGTTCTGGCAGTGCTCTAGATGTCATCAAGCAAGAGTATGAAGAATCGCAAGCAGCACAGAATGACTCCACCCTTGGGACCGCTGCAAAAGCCGTGCGAGCGTCCGAGCTGCAGGGGGCGAACCCACAGGTGGCAGCAGCATATGCCCAGCAGGCCGCAGCTCTTGGCTATCCGCCCCACCCTGGGGGCTACCTCCTCCCCGGTCAGGGTGGTTACTATGGGCAACTGCCTGGCATGATGGTCCCGGGCGCAGCTTTACCAGGGGCAGGTATCGCGGGGGCACCTCACGGACTTGGGTTACCGCCTGGCGCCGTCAAAGTCGAATCTCTCTATGGCCTCGGAGGGGTCGCTGCGAAGGACCTCGATCCATACGGAAGGGACCCCAGCGCTGTAGCAGCACTGGGACAAGCTGAAGCACTAAAGTTGGCACAACAAGGTGAAGTCTGGGGGCAACAGGCGGTCACGTCTTCAACGTCTTGGGGCGGAGAGAAGTCTTCAACCCCCGACAGCGACACTAAATCGAGTGACAAGCGAAAGTGGGAGGGGGATGGTCAATATGATGCCACTTCGGGCCGACGTTATGGACAGGACCGAGAGGCTGATCGTTATGGCAGCGATTCCTCACGTTATGGACAATCGTCTAAGTCCTCCAGTCATGACAGGTTTGGTCAGAAAGATTCTGCTAACGGAGACCGTTTTAGCCAGGGCAGTGATCGCTACTCAAGCCAGTATGACAGAAAGTCGAGCACTGACCGTGACTCGCCTTATTCCTACAACAGGAACGGCCGAGACCAGGAGCGGGACCGAGACGGAGATAGAAGTCGAGACAAGCGTTCAAGAAGTGATGAGGGGCGAGGGTATGACTACGGCGGGTCTCGCAGCTCACATGATGCCAGCTACAGTGGCAGGAAGGAGGACAGCTATCCCAGCGGCGGCTACAGCGGCGAGAAAGGCAATACCGACAGTTGGCGAGGGAGGGATCGCGATGGCGACAGGGGGTCATCTTCATCTCGACCTGGTTCACGCTCGGGTTATGATCAGCGAAGCTCAAGCGACGCTTACAACAGTTACGGACGACAACAGGATTCAAAGGACTCCTCGTCATATGGCACATACAAGTATGGCCAATCATCAGACACTGCCAACTATAACCAGCAGTACAAGTCTGAGGACAAGGATGGTCTCTACGGCGACTCCTCTCGAAGTTCGTCCCAGGTGACTCCGCACTTTGGCAACAACCGCAGCGGTAGTGACGACGGGAAATCACGACGGGAAGACAGACCACGCAAAAGTCGTTGGGGCGACGCAAGCGAGGAACAGGATTCTACCTCTGTCTCAGAACCGAATCCCGGTGCTGGACTTCTCGGCAGCTACCCTGGCCAAATTGGTGGCGAGTTAGGCAGTGACCCCACCCTCACAGCTCCTGGCATTGGCAAACCACCACCGCCACCACCACCGTCCTCTGGCCAGAAGACTGCCTCTCTCCTTGGGGAGTATCAGCATGAGGATTTCCCCACGGAGACGACCGTTCCGCCCGGGACAAGCCTACTCGGGGAGAAGCCTGGACTCCTTGGAAGTCACCCTGGGGAACCTGAAACCTCCGATCAGACTGCCCAAGAGGAGGGCACATCTGACCTCTCCCAGTATCCGCCTCCAATGCGGCCGCCGTTCCCACCTAGGGGACGAGGTTTTGACCCTCGAGGGGGTTTCCGAGCGGGTTTCCCACCCCGGGGTCCCCCTCGAGGTCCCCTTCCACCCCGAGGTCCCATGGGTCCCATGAGGCCGAGAGGTCCTCCCAGGCCTCCATTCCCCCCTAGGGGAGGCCCCATGGGGGGCCCTGTGCCAATGAGAGGTCCACCCATGATGAGAGGCCCACCACCCCCCAGAGGCAGGGGGGTGCCTCCACCTGGCATGGTCCCACGCTTCGGCCCCAGGCGACCATTTCCACGGTAACATGAATAGGCAAATAGACTATAAATAGCTGGCATTTATTTAGTGCTTGTCATGTACAGGTTACGTCTATGTGTCATTTTACATGTCATTTTACATTGTATGTATATTGGAGAGAAAAATGGGTTTTTATACAGAAATCTACACTTGCTGTTTAGAAACAGATTCAAACTTAATTGGATTGTGACTTCAGTGTAAATCAAATTAAGTTGGGTGTTGTTTGTACTAAAGTCCCTGGATATTGTAAATGTATATAACTATCCTTTCAAGGCCCGAAATAGTTTTATTGCAGAAAACATCTGTTTTGTCTGCATCAGTTGCAAGAAATATGTGTTTAAAAAATGTAACTTTTTTGGCCATGAAACTAGAATATTATATGCAAGTTCATTTTGTGGCCGTTGAACTACAACGTTTTATGTGTGTTAACTGTTTTAGTTAATGTAATCACCAAAGATTCAATGCAAACTTTGTTTTTCTGGCCATTATGCTTGTTAAACCAAGGATAGTGGTGGCCAGTTATGGATTCTCCAGTGCTGATTGTACATTGTATGTCCGAAATAAATGCATGAATACTTCAGATGTCTTTCTTGTGTTTTCATAGGCCTTGAATCAACGGATAGCCAAAAAAGTATTATATAGTACCGTTAGAAGCATTTTGTTCAATAATAAGTACAACTTTTGTTAGTCAAACGGCAATTTTGTGCCAAATTTCTAACGCTGAAAATCGCAAAATTTGGCAATCTACCCCAATGGTACATTTCAGTATTTTGTCGTGTTTATATTTATTGGGAACCATTAGACACACTGAGGTGTATTCCACACAAATATACTGCTCGCTAACGATTGAATAGCAAGAAAGTGCGGATCCACAAATTCTAGGATTCTAGGATTGTAATTCGAGATCACGGCTATGTAATTCGAGATCACGATTTAGACCCCATATTTTTTTGGACATGCAACCTGGCCCTAATACGCTTTCGTAAGAAACACCTATGTTGGGAGTTTGTAATATCGTATTCATATATTACATAAGTTTTCGTATGAAAATGGTCCCCATAGTGATTGACAACTTTTAATACGCAAACAGGAATAAAAAGTAAACTATTAATAACGTGAACCTAGAAAAAACCTATTTATTGCCATACCACTACCTCTATAATAAACTCTTTGGGTAATCTTACCTTGGCATTCAAAGAAGAGGAGAGAGAAATGAATGTCACAAGAATTTTCTTAAAATTCCTGACATCCATCTCGAACTCGAAATTGAAGGAAATTACTCTCACACATCTCAGATTCCCCGCGATATTCCTTCCTCAGACGAGCCCGTAGGAGCTCGTTTAATTCTGTTTTGGAAAGAGTGGGAGCGGCTCGGGGCTTGCCCGTCGAGGATTCGGCCTGAAATTCGAGAAATTGCCACCGTTATCGCCCGTCCCAAGGGGTTTCACTCTGCCAAACGATCCAGAACGCCGCCGTGTTCTCCACGAGGAGATAACGGCGATGATCGAGAAACAAGCGATAGAACCTGCTCCCGGGGACACTCCCGGGTTCTACAGCGTGTTGTTTGTGGTTCCCAAAGCGTCGGGGGGTTGGAGACCAGTGATAGATCTTTCTCCGTTGAACAAGTTCTTAATCGTGCCGACGTTTTCCATGGAAACGCCGGAGCAAGTTCGTTCAGTCATGCCTCGCGATTCGTGGGTGGTAACGATCGATCTCAAAGATGCCTATTTCCATATTCCAATGAAACCTGCAGTTCGCAAATACCTGAGATTTCTCTATCTCGGCCGCGTATGGCAGTTTCGGGCGCTCCCGTTCGGATTATCGACAGCGCCGTGGATTTTCACCATGGTGGCTCGGGAAGTCCAGAGTCTCGCCCACAAGCGGGGGATTTTTATCCACCAGTATCTCGACGATTGGCTAATCCGGCACCATTGTCGCGAAACGCTGATCGTCCAAGCACAGTTTGTGGTAAATCTATGCTCACGGATGGGGATCAAAATCAACCAAAAAAAGTCCGACTTGTCACCGCGTCGAGACTTCGTCTTCTTGGGGTATCGTTATCAGACTACCTCAGAGACTGTTTTGCCGACGCTGGATGGTCAGTCAAAATTATCCGTGCTGTCAGAAGGCTTCCTTCGTCGCATTCCACAGACGGCCAGACGCTGGCAGTCCCTTCTCGGGATGCTAGCTTCCACGGAAAAGTTAGTTCCGTTGGGCCGCCTGCACATGCGGCCTATTCAGCGGCATCTACACTCTCAATGGTCCCAGGTCACGGGAGACAGATCCCAGCTCGTGCAGGTCTCTCCGGAAGTCGTTTCCCATCTGCAATGGTGGCTGGATCCCGTCAATCTGCTCCGAGGGTCGTCATTCCGCCGGCCGCTTCCATCCAGGCACGTATTTACGGATGCCAGTATGGACGGCTGGGGCGCTCACTGGGACGACAGCGAGGTCTCGGGCACCTGGTCTTCGTCTCAGCAGGAATGGCACATAAACCTGTTGGAACTGGAGGCCGTGTTCTTGGCTCTCAGGCATTGGGAAACACATTTCCTCAATCAGGCTGTGTTGGTGGCCACCGACAACTCCACCGTTGTCGCTTACATCAACAAGCAGGGCGGTACGAAGTCCCAGTCGCTGTGCCAGGCCGCTATCGACCTCCTGCTCTGGTGTCACGACCGGGGTATTTCGCTTTTCGCGAGGCATATCCCTGGTCATATGAATGTTTGGGCGGACCGCCTCTCCCGGAGGGGCCAGGTCCAGGCCATGGAGTGGAGTCTTGCCCCCAGGGTATTCCAATCTCTCTGCGGCCTATGGGGCACGCCGATGGTCGATTTGCTTGCGACCCGGTGGAACCACAAACTTCCTTCGTTTGTGTCTCCCATTCCCGATCCCACGGCCATGTCAGTGGATGCGATGTCGACGTCCTGGGAGGGCATGTATGCGTATGCTTACCCCCCAGCGGTGTTGTTGGACAAGGTGATCGCCAAGTTTCGGACTCACCAGTGTCGCCTCCTGCTGATTGCTCCGTGTCTACCGCAGAGGTCGTGGTTCCCGGACCTTCTGGAGTTGATAGTAGACTTCCCTCGTCAGCTTCCGGATCGGTGGGACCTCCTCAAACAACCTCGCTCCAGCATGTTTCATCAGGCTCCCGCAAGTCTGAAGCTTCATGCCTGGATATTGTCGAGCGATGTTTCCGAAAGAAGGGATTTTCAAGGGAGGTGTCCGCTAGGATCGCCCGATCAAATCGAAAATCTTCTTTGGCAGTCTACCAATCGAAGTGGACTTCCTTCTGTGCTTGGTGTCGTCGCCGGAAGGTTAGTCCTTTCAGAGTCGATGCTCCCCTAATTTCCGAATTTCTTCTCGAAAAGTTCAATGAAGGGCGAGCTCCATCCACGATCGCGGGTTACCGTACGGCTATCGCGAAGACTCTAAAACCCAAACTTGGGATCGATTTTGGTCATGATCAAGGTTTGACTGCGTTGATTAATAGTTTCGAGATCGAAAGACCGAAAGCTAGGAACCCGGTTCCTGAGTGGGATCTATCGCTTGTTCTCAACGTCTTAAGAAAAGATCCGTTCGAACCCCTTGAGCGGGCCTCACTAAAGTTTCTGACGTTTAAGACGGTCTTCCTTTTGGCTCTGGCTTCGGGAAGCGACGGAGTGAGCTCCACGCCCTGTCCTTTTCCAAAGTTAAGTGGAAGTCGGATGGCTCCTCGGTTCTCCTCGGAGTCATTCCCTCCTTTCTGGCCAAAACTCAATTAGCAGGTACGCCATTATTGAGCTTTTCCATTCCCGCCCTGACTCCTTCTCTGGGGCCGGGCCTGGAGGAAGACGCGAAGCTTTGTCCCGTGCGAGCCCTCCGCATCTACGTTAATCGTACGCGTGAGCTGCATCTCGGCAAGCGTTTGCTTTTCGTGTCCTATCTTAAGGATTTTCCAAATGATATCCGTCCTGCTACGATCTCATCTTGGATCAAGAAGTGTGTTAGATTTTGCTATGAAAAGTCACAGGCGAAAAAATCCACAGGTTTCAGAGTCAAAGCGCATGATGTGAGGGCTCTCGCGGCTTCACTTGCCTTTACAAATAAAGTGTCTCTGAATGATGTCATGTCTGCCTGTACCTGGAAATCTCATAACACATTCACTTCTTTCTATCTCAGGGAGTTAGCTTGGGAGGATGACTCCGGCCTCCAGCTTGGACGACTGGTGGCGGCGGAGCGTGTAGTCCAGCTGTAGATACCTGTAAATAGATCAACACGCCTCTGTACAGATGCACCTGAGGTCGACTCCCAGGGGAGTTGCTCCTCTTCTTTGGCGAGGGAAATTTTTGTTCTTCTGCAAGAGGAAAGTCACCTCTGCAGAGCCCCTGCTCGTCTCCATGCATCTGAAGGTAATTCAGGCGTGTATTATGGTTAGTTGTAAATATCCTGTAAATATGTATTTTCGACTTAAAATTATAATTTAAAAGTAAAACACAATATTTACTACTTTCAATGGATATTTCCTACTCTCACACATCGGTGATGAAATTCCCGGGAGAGGGTTAAACCCACCTCCTTTGGTTATTCTGATATAACCCAAAGAGTTTATTATAGAGGTAGTGGTATGGCAATAAATAGGAAGTTTTAACTTGTTTAAAACCAGTATTTATTACATACCTACCTCTATAATAAACACGATTATTCTCCCTCCCGCCTCCCCTGCCTTAACCAGGTGGGCAAATTAATGGCGGCTAAGGTCAATCATATGACCGGTGTGACGTCACATCTACACCGCGGGGAATCTGAGATGTGTGAGAGTAATTTCCTTCAATTTCGAGTTCGAGATGGATGTCAGGAATTTTAAGAAAATTCTTGTGACATTCATTTCTCTCTCCTCTTCTTTGAATGCCAAGGTAAGATTACCCAAAGAGTTTATTATAGAGGTAGGTATGTAATAAATACTGGTTTTAAACAAGTTAAAACTTCCTATTAGTGATGATGATGCAAATTCAGGCCATGGGGTGCAAAAAAAATCGTTCAGACCAATGCACTGGTATACTGTATATGCTAGAGATGAAAGGGGGAATCGAGTGAAACGTTATGATCCAAAAGTCTCAAATCTAAAAAAAAATTCCAAGTTGATTTTCCACGTTTGTTAAATTAAATATGTACACAAGAAGTAACCCCCCCCCCCTCTCTGTTAAAATAAAATAGCGAAGTAGTCCTGTGTTGGAGAACAGGGTATTCATAGGAATTCTATACTGAGAAGCGGCCAAAATACCACAGAACATGAAAAACTGGGTTCTTTCAGTGGGCCGCAGACTCCCCAACTCCGCCCGCTTCACTTCGACATTTTTCGTTTCGTATTTGGAGAAACACGAGCATCAATTGGTATTTGTGTGGAGTTTATACCTAGGTAAGGCCAGGCTACTACCACAGAAACGAGAAGAAGTCGCTGGTTTCAGGGGGGCTGCTAAAGGGGCCCAGACCCCAGGCCGGAGACCGACTCGATAAACTGTGTGGAGTTTATAGACCTACCCAGGAAAGACCATGGAACCCAACACAGAACGTAAGAAATGCTTTGACTTCTGGAGTCTTCGACCGTGTCCCAGACCTCCAGCGGCAAAGGGTTCGTTTCGACACCTCTCCTCTAAGTTCCTGGATGCGCACCTGTAAAGCGTCAACGTGCGCTAAGAAATTATATATTTTTCTTCGTGCATAGCGAAGCTTTCATGACTACTGCAGCTTACACACACACATTTTTTGTTGTTCTTTTTTAAAACATGTAAAAGTCAGACATGTATGGATATAATATGACCTTTTTAGTGTTTCACGAAATATTTCAAAACTCTGACATGCTTTCATCAGTAACCTCTCGCAAATTGACAGTGACTATTCATCCCTTATCATTTATAATGTTGCTGTGAAATGTCTTCCGTAATTAAAAGTACAAATGGAAATGATATACGTAAGCGCATGTTTTAGGCTGTGATTTGCAAAAAGACATACTTTTCAAAAGAGTGGGTGTGAATTAAAAAGAGAGCGGTTATTAAATTCAATTGGAATGATTAACACAACTCCCGTTCGCAGGGTGTAGGCCTCGATAGGAAACAGTCAGTCAAAAGCAATAAAATAAAAGAGACGGGCCGATTCAACAGCCTATACGAAATCATTCCATTCAATATCTATAATATTGTGTATATTAAAGGCCTACTTTCTAGGCTTCTGAACAATATAAAATGTTTTGTGTGAACTGGATCACAAAGATAATAAGGCCATATGGAGGGTTCCATGTCTTTTACCTGTATTGTTTTTCACGGTTGGTTTGTCAAATATTCCGTCCGTTTCATTGTTTATTTTACCGGTGTCACACCTTATTTTACCGGTATCAGGTAAGACAAAGCCCAAAGGATATAATTTCTGACATAAATACCCAAAACAAATCACACCTCGGCGAATTATTCCAGTTGATTTCTACATTTCCCAAAGCAATGACATAACGTCGCCAATTCGCTCACGCCAGGCGTGTAATTAACACGCTGTGAAACCTAACCGGTGCTAGTATTTTTTGGCGACCGCCCGAACACGGCGGCTGGATAGTGAATGATCTTAGTGTGACCGCCTGCTGCGCAGTGACACGTGCCAGCAAGTCTCGTGGCGCGTTTCCTTTGTCGCGTGCGGCCGTAACGGCGATAGACGTGGCGTGAGACGGGTAATCAAATTAAATAGTCATGCTCACCCAACCACTTCGGATGCTGCCAGTGTTGATATAAATTTATATTCACCTACAAAATCATATTAATGTGGCGATTTTGCCCTAAGCACGCGGCAGGTGATTGTAAACATAAAAGCCATTTATGTGGCCTTTTCGTACTTGGCCTTGTTTTGACATGCTCCGTTCGAGCGTGCGTTGCCACGGCGACGTATTGTAATTTACGCTCCAGTAAACTATAACAATGGATCGATTAAACCTCGCGTGCGTCCTACAGCTTGTGGTGTATTATATATACACTGGAAGCGACTCGATCGAGGAGATTGTCCGAGAGAGAGTGAACAGGACGCACGCAAGGCTCGCCATGAGCTTTGCGTTCCCTGGTCAGGAGTAGTGGGCTCTTAGAGCCCTGGGGACGATTTCCGTGGGGAGGCCCGGGCTGGGAGAGACGAGTTGCTGACTCGGGGGCCTTCGGCCCTGTGGATCGCCAGCTCTCTCCCTTCCCGGGACATGTGACAGAGGCTCTGGCCAGCATGTCGGACTGTACGGGGTTCCGTCCCCGAGGCAGACCGCGGCTCGCCAGGCCCCGCCAGTTAACACCGTAGGGATGAACTAGTTTCTGAACGGTGTCCGTAGGCCTGGGAGTGTCGGGTGGGCTGTTACCTGGTTACCGTTAATGATGAAGTAGTTACCGTGTCCGCCGTGACCTCCGGTGAGCGGCCCTGCCGCGAGGATCCGGAATAGCGGATGCGCGTCCGCAAGGACTCGGATGAGAGAGGACTATCCTCGAGGATCCCGAAGAGCGGACGGTAGTCAATAACTTTACATTGGTGCCGTGACCAGGATCAGTCCGACAGTGTTCCATCGCAGCCTACCGTCACAGTGTTGTAGCCTCCTTAGTCCCTGGGGATCGCCCGCTCCTCAAGGACGTCTCGAAAAATGACAAAAGCGAAAGAGAAGGCCAAAGATAAGGCCGATGAATCCAAGGGGAGGGATAAGGGTGGAAATGTCGCGGACCACACCCGGTCGCGCGACAGCCACCGTGAGACGTCTCCGGACGACTCCGGCGGCCGGAAGGAACGCGCGGAAACCTCCGTGGACAAGACCCCGTCCGCGGAGACGACTCCGGCGTCCCTGGCTCCGTCTTCGGACGTAGAGTCGGGAGCCGCAGCAGGAGTAGAGCCGCAGCAGGAGTTGCCGTCAAGGCCGGACCTTGACGTGTTAGGCGCGGTGGGTGGAGCTGGCAACGGCTCTACGCCGCGCCCGCCCGTGCCCAGAACAGATCCGTGGCAAATGGCACCCTTCCCTAAGACGCCTTCTAGCGTCCGGAATCGAGCGCCAATGCATGCGGGTCCTTCTGGACGAGCGGACCAGTCATACCAGATGCCGCACCCGGCCGGGTGGGCTCCCTCGCGAGCCTCCGGCATGGGTTCTGGTCGGTCCGCACCGGGCAGTGTGGTGGATCAGCTCACCGACGCACTTGGCGAGCTGGCCCCCCTTGGGCGCTATGATCGCGCCCGGTCGCCCCATCAGGGACGATCAGACCGGCGGAACCGCTCCCCTTCTCCGCTGTCACAAGGCAACTCGGGGCCTTTGACGGAGAGGGAGAGGTGGCTGATATCCGAGGCGCTTGTACTGTTCAAGCGGAATCAGCTGCATTCGAGCGTTGACCCGTCGGTCACCCTAAGTCCGGGGATGTCTGGGCCAGTAGCCCCTCCCCAAGTCCTGCCGAGTCCGCAGGCGCCAGTGGCCCCCGCAATGGGACCCGCGCCTGCTCCGCGGCTCGGAGGCACCACGTTGGCGACCGCGTCGACCGTTCCGACGGTTGGAGCGCAAGCCGCGTGGTCGACTTACCCTGGCACGTACAGTGTGTCGGACGGGCAGTGGCAACAGGCGGCTTCGGCCCCAAGCTTTGCCGCCCCTTCTGGAGCCTACCCAGTAGGTTCGATGGGAGCCCCGCCCGCACCTAGCCAGAGTGGGTTTTCAGCGGGAATGATCCCGGCGGCAAACGTGAGCTTCCCTGCTCCTATGTCCGCGGCGTCGATGTTTGCTCCGGCAGACTCCGCCGCAGGCGCGGGAAGCGCGCGGAACTTGCCGCAGTACACGGACGACCCCGGAGCCGGGACCGCACGTCGGGCGCGTAGCAAACGCGATGACGGGCCCGACCACTCTTCGTGGCGGAAACGGTTCAACGGGGATAACGCCGACTTGGAGGACTACTTGCTCCAGGTATGGCGTACCGCCGTGTACGAAGGATGGTCCCAGCCTGAGGCTGGACACGTCCTCGCGGGGAGCCTGGAAGGGAAAGCTCTCCGCGTGATGCCGTGTCTGCCGGTAGGAACAGTGACGTTCGGCGAGGTTGCTCGTCAACTTCGCCTGCTGTTCCCGCCGACGACCAATCGGCGGCAGTCTGAACGAGAGTTCAAGGCGCGTATCCGCCAGCCGACTGAGTCCGTGACAGACTATGCGTACAGCTTACGCATACTCGGCCGGAGAGCCTTTCCGGACATGGACTCCAGACGGTTTGAGACGATGCTGATCGATCAGTTCATCGATGGCCAGCCTTACCACCTAGCGTACGGGCTGGCCACCCATGAAAAGCGATCGATGGAGGAGGCGATAGACTCCGCGCTTGCGCTTGAGATGGCTGTCCGTCCTAGACAGTTGCCTCCAGCCTCGGCTCCGGCCCCGGCTGTACCCGCGCAGGTGGCGACTCCTCCTCCGGTCAAGGCATCGCAGGTAACCCCGTGGCAGGACCCGGTCGTCTGGGAACCCGCCAGGGAACCTACCCAGCAGTGGGTTGGTGCGCCGGCACCCTCTACAGGGGCGCCCGCACATGCGGCACCGGTCGCCGCGCCGCGCTCGCCTTCGGACGAGTGCGACATAGAGGAATACGACCTCGGCGCCGCGCAGATGATTGCGCACTGCGCCGGGCTCGAAGCTCCGGGAGCCGCAGAATGTTGCGCGTTCACCTCCGGACCAGCTCAGAACCGTCCCTGCTACTTCTGCGGAAAGCAGGGACACTTTTGGCTGAAGTGTCCGGAGTTGTTGGAACGCCTGCGGTCGCGCGGATACCAGGGAGCTCTCCCTGGCCCGCAACGGAGGAATTCCTTCCGGTCTGGTCCTCCGGGACAGCAGAATCGGAACCCGCGGCAGGGAAACTAGATCCGGACGTGGTGGCGACCAACACTGCGTCCGGGGATAGTTGTTCGGTGGCAAACGATGCCGCCCCACCCGCTGATGAGCAGGACGGACCCCAAGTGGATATGACTTCTCCGGAAGTAGTCCTTGGAGACCAGTCTAGCTCCTCCGCGGCTGAGGCGGATGGCGAGGACTCCGTAGATGAGCCCAGCGCGTGCGAAAGGTATCGCCCGACCTGCGCGCTGGTGAGGGACCCCTGCTGGTACCTGCCCCTGTCCTTCGGACGGGAGCCGGTCCGGTTCCTCATAGACTCAGGCTCGGAGGTGACCCTCGTGGCCGCCGGAACGTTTAGGAAGGAGCCCGCACTCCGCAACCTTGAGTTGCGAGATCCCGGACCGTACAAGCTCTACGGAGCGGGAGACAACCGCATCCGTATCCATGGCATCATCGATCTGCCTATTACCCTTGGGGACAAGGTGTATCTGACAGAGGCGATCGTGGCGGATATCGGAGCGGCCGGGATAATTGGGATGAATTTCCTACGGGTCCACCGGGTGATTGCCAACTTTAGCGCTGGCGAGTTCCGGATGGGAGAGGACACACACTTCCTCTTCCGCTCGGGCCCGATGCATTAATTCCAGATGCGGACATCGCGCACTGTAGTAGTGCCGCCGATGAGTGAGATGATCATCGAGACGAGGCCGCGGCGTCCCCGCATGCCCCTCGATGGTCGTCCGTGTATAGTGCAACCCGTGAGCAGTTTCGCCGCAGGAACTGGGCTCGTGCTGGGTGGGGCCCTGGTCATGTCCAACCCCCGCGCGATGCCCATCCTCGTGGTGAATCCTACGGATGCTCCGATTGTACTGAAGCGCGGATGCATAGCAGCTACTGCTATTCCCGCGGCTTCGAGTCGTGTCATCCCCGACGATCCGGTCTGCCGCGCTGCGTGCGCGACGGCGGCCGCCGGAGATGATCCGTTCACCCTGCCGGACCATTTGGAATCTCGGGTTCCGAAGGACCGGTTGGATGAAGAGCAGCGCCAAGCGCTCCGCAGACTGCTGCGGCAGTATGCGGATGTGTTCATGGGTCCTGATGGTGCGGTTGGCAAGACTGACGTCGCTAAGCACCGCATCGACCTCGTGGACGAGCGTCCTCTCAAGCAGCGTCTTCGTCGGGCAGCAATAGTGCACCAAGAGGTCATAGACCAGGAGGTGCAAAAGATGCTCGACTTGGACATCATCGAACCCAGTGACAGCCCTTGGGCCAGTCCGGTGGTTATGGTGAAGAAGAAGGACGGCTCGTGGAGGTTCTGCGTGGACTATCGGAAACTCAACGATGCCACGCGGAAGGACTCATATCCTCTCCCGCACATTGAGGATACCTTCGATGCCCTGGCCGGGTCGCACTATTTCTGTGCTCTGGATCTGGCCTCCGGGTATTGGCAGGTGGAGATGGAGGAGAGTGATCGGGCGAAGACTGCCTTCGTTACCAAGAACGGGCTCTACCAATTCAAGGTAATGCCGTTCGGGCTCTGTAACGCACCAGCGACGTTCGAGCGCCTCATGGAGATGGTACTCAAAGGGTTCCTCTGGAAGCGATGTATGGTCTACATCGACGATGTCGTCGTGTATGGCCGGTCGTTCGAGGAAACCCTCACCAACCTCCAGATGGTGCTCCATCGCATCCGCGGAGCAGGGCTTAAATTGAAGCCAAGTAAGTGCGAGCTATTCGCGCAGGAAATCCTGTACTTGGGCTTCATGGTAACGGGCACCGGAGTGAGACCAGACCCCGCAAAGGTGGCGGCCGTGCAGAAATGGCCTCCGCCATGTAACGTGGCGGACGTGAGGTCCTTCTTGGGCTTCGCGAGCTACCACCGCAGGTTTATTCGCGGCTTTGCGGAAATCGCGCGTCCCCTACTATCCTCACGGAAAAGGGCGCCGATTTTGTTTGGTCCGCCGAGCAGGCTAACGCCTTCTCGGGACTCCGGCAGGCCTTGGTAGTGGCCCCGGTGCTGCGGCACCCTCGTCCGGACTGCGAGTTCATCTTGGACACCGACGCGAGTAACTTCGCGCTCGGCGGTGTCCTCTCGCAGATCGTGGACGGGCAAGAGCGGGTAGTAGCTTATGCGAGTGTGGCCTTGAGCCGCTCTCAAATGAACTACTGTACCACTCATCGCGAGTTGCTCGCGGTGGTTACGATGACCAAGCGCTTCCGGCACTATTTGTTGGGACGCCATTTCCGCTTGCGGACTGATCATAGTTCGCTGAGATGGCTCCTCAACTATAGTGAGGCCGATGGCTTGGTGGCGCGGTGGCTCGTCAAACTCCAAGAGTATGACATGCAGATAGAGCATCGCGCTGGTAAGTTGCACGGCAACGCGGACGGCCTGTCCCGTTGTCATAAGTGCAAGAATCCGGGTTGTGCAGGGATGGCACCATTCCAGCAAGCCGCGGATTCGTCCTCAGACTCGGATATCGGCGGGTCCGCGGAGACTTTCATGTCGTAACGCCGCCGCTCCGCATCCGCCCTCCTGTAGTTTCTAGCGCCAGGGACGTGCGGATGGCCTGTCCGCACCTTATGGACGGCTGTCCGGCGTATTCCGCACAACGGTCACGCTGGCCGGACGAATTTACTGATTCGGCCGGACGCCCCTGGTCCCGGGACAACCTCTAATATGGCCAGACTGAGGTTGGGATTTACGTCCGCTACGGGAGAAGCGTCTTCCCACGGATTTGGGGAACTGGCTCTGGACGCGGGGATAGTGTCCGCAGATGAGGACTGATGTCCGCGGTTCGTCCGCGTGACTCGTCCGACGTCCGCGGCGCTTTAAGATGACGCACTTCGGTGTAGTTATCCCCCGTGAGCCACTACTGTAATTGCGGTTATAGTAGATTAAGGTTTCTTACGGCAGGAAACCGACTATCCATTATGATAATGGAGCGGTTGTTAAGTCCGCGTGTGCGGACCAGCCGCGGCAGCGGGTGACGCTCGTTCTCGTCCGGATCGTACCTTACAATACGCGGTCCGGCCGGAATGACCGGAACCCCGGCCTCCTTCTAAGAAGGGGGTCGTATATTACATGCGCAACACTTGTGGTGGCTTCTAATTCCAATTTCATCTTCATTGGATAAGGGCAATACGCCGTACAATGGTAGACGTCCGGCCTGGACTCCGTCCGCGGGCAGCCCCGGACGTCCGCCGGCTATTGCTTTCACCATCTTTGGGCGCCTCTAGATTGGGCGCCGGTATGAAGGGTTCGCCCCCTAACCAGTGCGGTTATGGACCATGCCGGCTCCGCGTCTAAATCTATTGGCTCCGCGCTCCGGTAGTCGTTTGAGGAGGCTCTGGGCTGGACCGGGCACCGCTCCGCGGCCGGGCAGTACGTCGGGGATGCTAGTGGGCGCTTTGCAAACGCCCATAGGGCGCCCGATTGTCTGTCCGGACGTCATGGGTATGTGACGTCAGGAGTTGCGCTAATCTTGACAGTGACGGATTGCTGTGATATTTGAAAAGACTGGAGAATGACGATTTATTGTTGTTTTCGTCCGACATATTCGTACAAGCCACAAGTTAGTGGTTACTGTCAATTTTATGCCCAATTTCTACCTTGCTTTGGTGATTAGTTTCACGTCATTTACCGCCAGTGCGGAAGCTTTAGCTAATGACTGATCTTAATTACTGTAGTTATTTGCGAGGTCCCCCGGGATAGAAATGCGTTTCTACCCGTATACATGGTTTGATTTGGAGTCACCGGAGGGAAATGACTGCCTCCGCATGAGTTTTATGGTGTTTGTATGTTGGTACGGCAGTGTGTCAGTATGACCGGGGACAGAGTTTTGCAGCGACACCGCGTGCATTGCTGCACGTGTAGTATAGCTGTCATTTGTTACATGTATATATATGTAAAAATGTCGTACCCGGATTATTTGTTAATCTCCAGATGTGTAGCACATGTGTTTTGTGCCATCCGCATTTCGTCCGCCGATGCGGCGCTGGATTCCGCGGGATCCGCGTGTCCGGTGTTCGAGATGCGGGTGATTTTGTCAGTTGTAAACTCCCCATGCGGGCCGTGCTGAAGATGTGCGGGCGGGCGGGCGGCTGCATGAAAGTGCAGACGTCCGTCCATCTGCGTGTCTGTACACAGGCCTGTGCGGGTTGCAGTATACAGATACTGGCAGTCGATGCGGCTTGCCGCGTTGGCTTTGATAGCTGTCTGCGACAGCTGTCCGCAGGTGTATGTGTGTCTGCTAGATGTACATATGTCATGCGGGCGTGCCGGAGTCGCTCCCGCGGCTCCGCCCTGCCTCAGACCCGTTCTGCGGATCTGAGGAGCCGGCCGGCAGGGCGGTCGGCAACATTTTAGAGGTACTATCACTTTTGATCACTCGGTGTGTCGTTTTACAAAATTTCTAAATTTAAAGTCTAACCTTAAAGATATTCCAAAGACTCGACACACCGTCCTTTTATAATGGATGACCTTTCAAGGTCATCACACGGTTTTGGACCACCTCGGTCAAAATTTTAGCTTGTTTATTAGGATTTATTCAAAATTGCAAAGCGCGTTATAGTTTACTCCATAAGTCCGGGGGTAGTTCCCCATTCTTCCAAAAGGGACTCTTAAAGTCCTAGTGTTTGCGCCGTGACTTCCGGGCGTTGCCATCGTGCCTTCTTCCGGCCCCCGCCATGCGAAGCCTTCGTCGGGTTTCGAGCATTTTGGGCGCGGGCGGAACATGTTGGGGACCAACATTGTAAGAAGGGGGTAATGTGGCGATTTTGCCCTAAGCACGCGGCAGGTGATTGTAAACATAAAAGCCATTTATGTGGCCTTTTCGTACTTGGCCTTGTTTTGACATGCTCCGTTCGAGCGTGCGTTGCCACGGCGACGTATTGTAATTTACGCTCCAGTAAACTATAACAATGGATCGATTAAACCTCGCGTGCGTCCTACAGCTTGTGGTGTATTATATATACACTGGAAGCGACTCGATCGAGGAGATTGTCCGAGAGAGAGTGAACAGGACGCACGCAAGGCTCGCCATGAGCTTTGCGTTCCCTGGTCAGGAGTAGTGGGCTCTTAGAGCCCTGGGGACGATTTCCGTGGGGAGGCCCGGGCTGGGAGAGACGAGTTGCTGACTCGGGGGCCTTCGGCCCTGTGGATCGCCAGCTCTCTCCCTTCCCGGGACATGTGACAGAGGCTCTGGCCAGCATGTCGGACTGTACGGGGTTCCGTCCCCGAGGCAGACCGCGGCTCGCCAGGCCCCGCCAGTTAACACCGTAGGGATGAACTAGTTTCTGAACGGTGTCCGTAGGCCTGGGAGTGTCGGGTGGGCTGTTACCTGGTTACCGTTAATGATGAAGTAGTTACCGTGTCCGCCGTGACCTCCGGTGAGCGGCCCTGCCGCGAGGATCCGGAATAGCGGATGCGCGTCCGCAAGGACTCGGATGAGAGAGGACTATCCTCGAGGATCCCGAAGAGCAGACGGTAGTCAATAACTTTACATTAATATCTCCGAAATTTTGATATAGGGCCTAATAGGCATGTTGGTAATAGATTTATATAGGCTACTGGTAGCTAAGCTATATTCCTACTCTGACTTCTCATTTCTTTTTACATAGGCCTAGTATGTTTTTGCCAGTAGGCCTAGTTATTAGTTAGGCGATGGTAGCTTACAAAATATCAATATCATAAAACTGGGTCTGGCTCACTTAACATTAGAGTCCAAAAGGGTATAGTTTTTCGGCTGGAATGGCCGTGTTTACCCTTCAAATTAAATGAAGGTCAAATTTAAGGTTTATGAACAAATTAGAAAAAAAAGTTTCTAAATGGTCGTTTTTCGTCGAAAATAAATTATTTTTCTCAATTTTTTTTTTAGGAAGATTCGCCCGTAAACTTTGATGATGAAAATATGGACGAAGAACGGAGGACTGATGCAACGCCATGACACGCGGTGATGACTAAATTCGGACAATCATTATTTTCACGTTTAGACATGTGAGGAATGAGACTCGAGTAGGCCTATTATTGTAATAATTATGAAATTATGTGTGCCAGCCACACATACTGATCGCAAGGGATCTTGCAACTAAGAAAAAATAAGCAAATGTTCGAAATTGTATTCATACCCAGGCATTCCTTGACGGGTTAAAATAACCATTGGGTTAGATTGCCAACGTTTTTAATTTCCGTAAGAAAGCAATCTGGAACCTAGATCTGAAAAGTAGAGAAATAAACTTCCGTTTGGAAGTTGCCAGGTGAAGTACGTCTACACGAGGATATAGAGCCACTGAAATATGTGCGAAAACGTATATGAATATGAAGATCGGCGCTTGAAATCTAACGTGTCATCGATACAAAATTGCATATCATAAAAGACTAAAAAACGATGAAGTTTTTTGTAAAACGTATGCCCTGAACATGCATACTATAGCTTATTCTAGTCTCTTCAAATATTTTTATATGGTATATTCAATTTGTATCTATATGTTTGACCACCAACGGAAGTAGCGGCTTACCTCTCGTCCTCAAGGTGTATTTTTGTTTGGACGACAAATATTCCATACTGTGGACTAATTTCGGGCTATGGTGGTGGGAGAGGGGGGGGGGGGGCGGTTGGTGGTATTCAAATTTGTGCTTGATGATTAAAACACCTGCGTTTATGAATGAGAGACGTCGGCAATCAGCCCCAGGCGATGATTTCTCTCTCTCTCTCTCTCTCTCTCTCTCGTTGGAAATTTCTCTTCCCCGTAATTTTCTTTTCAATTAAGGCTTATGTTTTCATCAGATCGAGGCTCTTTGCGGATCCACTAATAATGATAATAGACTAGTGCTGGTTGGCTGGCATAGGGGTTAATCTGTTGTGAAACAATGGCAAATCAGTTAATAAAAGACGTTAAGCACATGTTTCCAGGCTGTGATTTGTAGATCAAACGATACTCTTTTTTACGAGCAGGCGCGCATTGCGTGATGCGATCGCTGTTTCGACGCACTAATTTGAATACGCATGCGTGACCGCTTTAAACATCGAGTAAATCTTCTATTGGTTACTGTTTCAAAGGTTCTTTCCTTGGGGAACCTTCATTTCTGCTCTGTAATTTACATGACACTCGAAATCTTGGCTAGATGCACAAATTGAGAATTTCATCCGTTTTCTATAATGTCCCAACCACCCCCCCCCCCCCCCCCTATTAAAAACAAACAAACAATGGTAAGCCTATTAATTTGTTTTAGAACTCTAAGCTATACTTCCATTTCAAAAAGTATTAGGCCTAGATATACATAAAATCTTTTGATTTAAACATATAACTAGGCCTCATGTGTTCATTTAAATTTTGAGTAGGCCACACATACATTGAGTCAGACGTGTGTCTGATAGCATTAACTGCGATGTAGTTGATAAACTTCGTACGTTATGATTTACCAAAAATAGGTAGTCAACAATTGTTTGAAATCGATTCATGGCGTTCATATTAGTGGATTTTCATCTCCACTTGCGTTTGAAATTCCCCGCCCAGTTTCTAAGCTGACATTTCACAAGACAGTTCACGACCCTATTAACCCACAAACGCCGACCTGGATCGTATATCCCTACGCGTCGCGACCAGCCAATTACCGCATCTGTAAAGGCGGTGTTTGGTTACCTTCCAAATAGTGCGGACAGTTTTCCATATGGCTCTGAATTTCTGAGCGATGAAACACCACAAATCAATTCTTGTTCCCCACATGATAACAATCTTTTTTTGTCATTGGACACAATTGCTGGACATAAACGTGGTCACTCTGATTGCTGCTTCTAATGGCGATTGATGGCGTCTTTCAGGCATTAGCTCGGATTACAAAGTTGGAATAGAATACGTCAAAGATCAAAGATTTAGGTGGCATATTGTGCTGGTTTAATCTTTATAGTAAATTGTCTAGCATACATTTGACGTTGTAGAACCGATAAATCACCCAAAAGACGCCCTGTTAACCATGCATATCGAGTTTGAACGTATACGAGCATATTATGTTGCTCTATTTGGTATAAATACGGTTTCAAATAGGCCCTAGTTCGTGTTTAGTTCACTATGCTCATGTTTGTTAGTGAAGGGCGTCTATTCATGTGGGTTGAATGTCACTAATGAGCTTAAATAGGATATTTCTGTGTGTTTTTTTGTAACCTAATGGGGGCAGTTTCATTGGAAAACTTGCACAAAATCGAAAGTGAAATTAAGTTTGAATTTTTCAGATTCACTTTTAGATACTGAGTTAATATCTGTATGGAAAGGTTCAATCTGCGCTAACATTAAGTTACACTTCGAAAATGTGTCAACTTTATTTTGTTGGGGGATCAAGAAAGTATAGCGAAAATCTTGAACATTGAATATATGCAATTATGCATATTAAATATATGCACAAAATACATATATATGTTAATCGGAATATGGGTCTATATATATTCTTTCCATAGGTTTCTTCTTTTTGTACTCCGATTTTTCTAACTCGTTTGTAAACACTGTTTTTCGCTGATATTTTTGCGATGTTTTATGGAATCGTTCTATCAGAGTAAAAAAATCAGAGTAGGGTTAATATGGTTATGTGAATGTAAAATTCCCCCATACTATTATAGTCCTACATATGAACGGTTTAATTCCCCGTAACGGGGAACAGTTAACCCTTTGGTAACCACTCCTGTAAGAAGTACCATTCAATCTAGACATATAAAATTGACTCATTGAAGTCATACTATGTATTACTAGATTTTTTTTTCGAAAAATATTTCCAATTCACATTATTTTGTATCTACATGGCTTTTACGTAGATCTATACTTAGTAGATTTAGGTCCCTTACATCCACTCCTGAAAGCCACCCCTTCTCCCTTACCCCCCGTACTCCCTTTTTTTCAACCAGTCGACCCCATTGCCTAATTGCTAGACCACATGGTCCCTGGATGAGTCAGTCTGCTTTCCTCGCATGGAGCTAAGCGCAGACGACCGCGTGATTCCATGGCAACGAGCGCGCGAATCTGTCACGTGCACGGAAATCCGCACGATGAAATCGTCTGCCCCACTAGATGTCGTAAAAACGTCAAGTCTTGAATAATGTCACCATCGGGACAAGTCAAATCCTTTTGTTTTTCATGTTCCGGAATGCATGCGTAATAACTGACATGTTTAACCCGCTGAAAGTCATTGCTTCGGACGATAACAAATAGCTGATGAATGGAACTCTGTGTGTATCAGAATTTCGTCGCCAGATGGTGTTGGGAATTTGCGGATTGTGGGAACGAGGGTAGTTTCTATTTTAGTATAGGGACAAAACCCGTGAAGGAATAAGAGAAGGAGCATCGCTGCATGGAATTGTGCGAAGACCGAAGACGTTATTTGTCACTGGAAATAACTTTGAGCCAATTAAGGATTCGTTTTTCAGAACAGGTAAGAAAATATATTCAAAAACATATATAGTCTAAGTACGGTCCCGTATAGATCTACATGTATTTGAATAGATATCATGAATATCAATCGTGACCTTGTAAATATTTTCAGTTCTAATGAAAGAGTGAATTATTGAATAAATATTACCCACTTTAATTTTATTATGTTATAATGAGAAATTAAAATAATATGACAACATTTAGGGCTGCCAAATTTCAGTTTGCAAGATTTAGTGAATGTCGTATAATATTGTCCGGTCATCGCAAAAATATCTCAAGTCGATAATTCTGGGTGGTATTTAAGTATTAAACTATGATGTAAGAGCTGATTTGGTTGGAACTCAGGCGGTTTATTACAAATATTTGACGTTGATCAATAGGCCTACAAATTAATAAATATATAGGTGAAAATAATTCTGGATGTGAAAATGCTATATTGGGAGCGACTCAAATAAAAAAAAACATCCCCCCCCCCTTGCAGATAACTATTTGCTCCGCGAGTAGCATATATTATAACGTTAATTTTTATGTCATATATATATATATATATATATATATATATATATATATTTTTTTTAAACTATCGCCACCATGGACACACTGCATTTGCTAATTGTCAAAATTGATAAATCCTCGCAAAACAACATATTAATTCATTGGACGAATAGGCCTACATATCTATCGCGTACGAAATTTTGAGAAAATTCGACCAGAATTGTTGAAAAACAAGAATCTACGGATCACGAAGTTGATGACCACCCCTGATGGCTAAAGTATTGCGGAACATTGCCGAGTCTTAGAAATTTGATCTTTATGCACGGTATCGTGTTCGTCTGTATTTCCTATTTAGCCCCCACCCCACCCCGATGAAATAATCACCATTCACGATAAAAAACAATTCGCTGAACGTGCCCCCCCCCCCCTCCTCTCTTCTGCCCCGGTGTCACGAACGAATAATGGATCCGCCCCTTGACATTGAATGCGGTGGAATTCTCCCACTGCTGCAAACAACTATGACATCTGACCATCTGGTCCGACTCTCAGGTCTATACAAAGTTTATTCCGTCCCGAGAGAAACACGTGGTGAGTCCGGGTTTTGTGTGGTTCTGTTTTGTGTGAGAGGCTGGGGCCGGGGGAAGCAGTAGACCTACTACTAGTAACTTTAGTCTTCTCAGAAATTAATCAGATCACTGTCAACTATGACTCTTTTGGGAACTGTTTACCAATCTCCTCCCGATCTCTCTCATTTCTCAAGTAGATCTCATCTTGTGTTCTGAGTGGACGAACTGTAGAATCCACGGCTAGGCTTTAGTTTATAAGCCACTTAAAGACATGACGCTGACTGCATAGATGATCTTGATGTTATCAATGTCAATATTATTTTTAATTATGATAAATACTATATCTAACACACTAAGATCTGCGCTCACAATTTCCCGATTCGTAACGTTAGTTTCGTATATAACAATTTCTGTTATGAAACAACCAAATCTAGATTGATTGTGCAGGCCTAGTCTCTAGGCCTACATTTGGAATCGATTCTATGACAAAATATAAGTATTTGATTATCAAATAAAAGGGCGAAGTATATGGATAATAATTTAACGGGCCCTACGATTGACAATTGAGGGATGGGCCTACTTGATGTAAATCAATTGAAAATCAAATCCAAATATAGGCCTAAAGTTCCCGCTTCCCTTTTTGTCGTAATCACGATTTGAATCTACCCGCAACCAGTCCCTCCATGCACACGTTTCGAGCCTTTTTACAACCATCTACCAACTGAAAAGCAGGATTTGAGAGCCACAAGAGGAGCTTTTCGTGTTGTCACTAGTTGTCAATTGACCCACTGATTGAGTTATCGTCTGCTTTTTCCGCTCAGTGGCGGGAAAGTCTTATCCAATTTGCGCGGTACGTGCCTTCGAACGTTTCCGCCTGCTAGCCCGGGCGTTGACGTGATGCATCCGTGGGGGCTCTCCGAACGGCCAGCAATGGAAGATATATGACTGTTTAATTAATAGACCCGGTCGTTCACACCCAATCATTGGACGTGGAGCTAAAACACGGATCGATCCATGAACCAGACGAAAGTAGATCTAGTCCTCCAATCGCATGGAAAGGAAGTGTTTCCTGGAATGGAATGAAAGAAGGGGTGTGGTGGTGGGGGATCTTTTGCAACAAATTTGGCCAGTGAATTCCGACAAATTGAAGTGTAAATGAAGAGACATTTAGCTTCTTGTGGAGATGATCAAACTGGGACAAACCTCCCCCCACCCCCTTCCCCGATATTCACCGTGTGTCTACAGTTCCAGCGACCCGGTCCTAAAACTCCTAATGTTCTGCCACCGGTCACTGCACGGCTTTCTTTGTCCAAGCGCCAATCACGACCAGTCTATGAGGGACTTTGGTGTTGGAGGCCTCGGCAAATTAACAGAAAACAAACTTTGAATAAGAAGATTAAGGGAAGGGCGTTCGCGGGGTGTTCGGTAGCCCTAGATATTGCTGGTGTCGTTAAAATGACTAGACATTGAATGATGTTCGGCAAACAGAATTATTGGGTCGATGGGACGGAACTGCTCGCATAAACCTAAGGGGGGGGGGGGGGTGGAGGGGGGGGGTCAACAAAGGTGAATTGAAATGAAAAATGGAAGAAAATACCGTTTTTCCCCGTCCTATGAACGTGAAACCGTCATAGACAGCGGCGTTCACTATGATGTCAGGGGACATTTATGTTCACTTTTGAAAGGGTAAAGAACGAACATGGGGCAGCTGGAAGGTCGGCTAAACTTGTGATCGCGACGATATCAATAAACAATGGGAGGGAACAAGACTAATGCAGGCTAATACCTCGAAATCCTCCAGAGACCCGACCCCGGCGCAGATCAGATGCAATCTACGAACCGCAGTCCGCAAATCCCAAAGAGGCGCGGCTCTGGCCAGTCACGGGAGGCTTTTTTTGTTACCGTGGAGGCAACGCTGGATAAAAACATGAATATATCTCACCCGGGCAAATATGCTTCCTTCAATAATTCAAAGCACCCGAAATATAGTGGTGCAGAAGCTCTCGATCTTTAGTGTCCAACTTGTGACGTCACGTGGTCGCCACATCCGGGTATCTTTACGGTGCGGGATTTTGCGCACGGCTCCCCGGGGACTACTTCATTCCGGAAGCTGTGAAAAGCGGGATTTAGCGAGGTGTCTCGTTGGAAGGTGCGAGTGCATTTAACACGTGCGCATGTGTTTACGACCGAACTGGGAGTTTGTTATGGAGATGTTTAGAGCCTCAGAATGACGCGAAAACGCATTTGATTTTTCGGAAGCTGGATCGTTTGCAATAGAATAGTAGCCTATTTAGGCCCAGAGTCAAATTTTGGATACCAGCTATAGGTGATGTTTTTAGAAGACAGTTCTTGTAGGCTGCACGTAGGCCTCTCATGTTGAATTTATATAGCAGGCTACATGAATGATATGCTTGTAGACACATCTTTTCAGGATGCAGGATTATTCATCGGTGTGTGTTTGCGCAATGCCGGACAGTCAGCCAGCATAGCGACAAAACAGCCCGACCTGCATCACAGATAGATCTAATCACTATTCGATTAGCTTACAATGTATTTACTTATACCCGCATATATACTGGTCGATCGTGTATTATCTTCTGCGGATCGCATTCTGTTCAGCAAAACTGTAGAAATAAGCTAACATCTAGTGCTATATAGTATTTTTGTAGCCTAATTATATTTCTGCCACATGTTGGTTGTAACGGTGTGTTTTGGAATCATTTTATATCCAATCCGTGGTATACGTATGTCTCAGGCCCTATAATAGGCCTATTTTAGCAGGTATCAATGAAAGAATGAACTAGAGACAGAATCAACTGGCATACTTGGAGATGTGCAGGATATATAATTAGAGTGAAATTTACTGCTCTAGGCGTACAACCGTGCAAATCGCAGGCATTTGTTGGTAGCCTATACATTGCATGGCCGTAATTATACATTCACTATTCCTGTGAAGGAATAACTCTTGCAAGGTAGGTCTAGCATGATGTCATTTGGTGGAATGTCTCACTCGTGAGTGTAGACCCCTATGGGATATTTCTCAAATCATTTCAGACCTAATCTCTAATCTCTGAAATGGCCTGTAGGTAGAACAACGTACAAGCCTGTCAAATGCGTAGAAACATATAGGTTATGTTTCAATGATTAAATTAAATTAAATTCAAATCTATTCATTCATTTTATAATATACATTCACAAAAAAACTTAACTTGACAAAATGAAGTACAGATGTTAAGAAAAAAGTAAATGTAGAAGCTGATGTTTATGACAAGATTTTATACTTTTTGTTACTACGTCTGGTCACCTAGAATCGCCTTTGTTTGTGTTTTCAAGATGCGTCTACTTGTCATTGCGATGTTCAGAACTTCGCCAATAATTGTAGCACTTCCAATTATGATACAGTGGCAGAAAGAGGAGAACATTCTGATTCAAACACAACAAAAATCTTCATTAAGCATCAGAGAGACTTTCTTGTGGAAAATGCCAAACTCACCGGCATGTGAGTTCAAACTCACGGTCGTGTTCAAACTCACTCACTCAAAGATACCTAATATTTTTTTTTTTATAAACTTTATTTAATGATCCCCAAACATGCAATAGCATATATTAATGGGTTTCAACATACCCAAGATTCACCAAATTAATTCAGATTCCCATGGGTGGCTCTGAGAATAGCTCAGGCAGCATCTACAGGTAAAGTAAAGGTCCCCTTTACTTGACCTAGGCTGCACAATGAAAAAATAACCATGTCATAAATTTTTTAAAAAAATGACAAGTTTTCGGCGACAAAATTTAACAACCATAAACTCGCCAAAACCTCGTCATTGATACGTGCAAATTTGGAATAATTACTATTACAGCAATATCAAATCTGACATTATATCTCCCAGATAATATTCAAATGTACACTATAATCACAGGCACATGCCCGTCAATTGTGTGATTTGATTAAAATGTTTTAAATTGTTATTCAGCGTGCATGTTTCTCTATCTGTTTCAGGTCGGCACCAGGATTAGCCATGTACGGCCACATCAACACGTGCGCCACGTCTTGTATCCATGACGACGGCCAGTTCTCGTTCGAAATCTCGTCTCTGTCCGGAAGTGTCTCATCAGGAGCGCCCTCTCCCGACAGTCAAAACAACAACAACAACAGCGCATCGATACAGAACAATAACTCATCTGACAACGTTCAGGTGGCCTGTCGAAAGTATTCCAAATCCACTGACGATTCTGAAAATGCCGTTAAGTTAACAAGGGAGGAACGCAGGAAACGGCGCCGAGCCACGCAGAAATATCGTTCTGCGCATGCGTCACGCGAGAGAGTGAGAGTTGGCGCGTTTAACGTGGCTTTCCGAGAACTACGACAACTGCTGCCGACTCTGCCACCAAACAAGAAATTGTCCAAGATTGAAATACTACGAATGGCTATATGTTATATATCATATCTCTCGCACATACTGGATATCAACAGCGAGCAACAATATCTTCCATATTAGACACTCCAGCTGCTCACGAAAAAATGTCCTCACTTTATTATTTATATTGTATATCATAATGCTATTACGGATGTTGTCCCGTCACGTGTGTTAATATTCACTGATAATGGAGATTCACCAGGGGCGGAAACATCTAGAATTCTGTTGGAAGGACACAGGATATTGCGTTGCTGGCGGCTAGCTCCAGAAGATAGTATCCCCTCCCCATTGTAATGACAAATATTTGAAATCTGAAACGTGTTCCAATACGTGTCAGGCATTTCACTTCAACCTCAGCCTAACAATCTCGTGTATGGAGCATACAAAATAACAAGATAATATGTGCGTAGCTGGCGGCTAGCTCCAGAAGATAGCATTCCCCTCCCCATTGTAATGACAAATATTTGAAATCTGGGACGTGTTCCACATACATGTGAGGCATTTCACTTCAATCTCAGCCTTACAATTTCGTGAATGAAGCATAAAGTTCTGAATTTGCGTATCTCTGGAATTTTACTTTGGTCCTTTGAGCAGCCCAATATAACTTCTACGGGACCGCTGCACATTTTTGTTAAATTTGTTTTTGAAACTTTACAAATTAAAGTACCGATATCGAAAAACAATGTATGACCCCCCACCAAGATCAGAAATGAAAGTGTGACCCCCCTCCCCCAATCCCCATGTACATATACAAGGCCATAATACACAATTGATGACAATTATAATGGAGGCAGTATCATAATGATACTTAAATGCTGTTTTTACACTTCATTATGACATCAGTGGATATTATGAATTTGTGGTCTTCGCGTGTCCACCATGTCCATTGCTTCAAGAGTGAGTGCCATTACAACCGATTCAATTATTATTTGTGGGCATATGGTGTTGACAGCCTCTGATTGGATGTTGGGGGCAAGACACAAAACACCCCTCAAGAATCTATGTCTAGGATCACGTTCCCCAGAATACTGGAATCTTTTTTTCACTCCAAACCCGACGTTTCCAAACACTCGAGACCTGGGTTGAAGGTCATTCAGTTCATTCATTGAAATTTGTTGGAGGAATGAAAAAATCCATGAGTCTTATTTCTTCCTTACAGACTAACTGGACCCAGAGCGAACTCGGAAAAATTATGACTCTTCCACATATCATTGATGAATCAGGCCATCCTGGACTGGTACTTTTCCGGCCTTGAATCAAATCTGTGTTGGCTCCATGATGGGTTCATACTGTTCCGTGATGATCCGCGAATTGTTTATCAATGTACTGGCCATCAAGAGAGACAGGTACATCCGATTCACTATCGATGGGATTATAACTATAGCGTCATCCGGGACGATCCAGGACTATTTTGCAATCCTGGGTGGAAAGTTCCATATTTTGTTCTTGGCGGTCCAGGACAGTTCTGAGTTCATCGAGGATTATCCTCAGAGGCCAAGGGTTCCTGTGTTGGCAACGTGTTGAGTGGAAAATCGGTCTGTGGTTTTGACATGCTGGTTTGGGGTCATTGGATGTTTTGGCCTGTTGGTAAGCATGATATGGGCCGGGTGATCCATTGTTAGTATGTGACAGTGCCCTTCATGTTGATCATCCTAGCTGGCACCGTATTCAGCTGCAGTGCTGCTGTATTCTACTAAAGGTCGATAGCTAATCCTTGATGACAATGTTTCAGTCTGGGAGTGATGAGCGATTGTCAATTCACATGTATCACGACATTTTGGGTGTTCCTGGATGGTCCGTTCCAGGATCAAATTTCGGTAGAACTATAGTTTCACTGATAATGTGACAAATGATGGATTCCACATGTTATGTATATATACTCCAATGAACCATCAGTCCATGTTGAGTGGATTGTTTTCACCTAATTCACTATTTCAACATACACATTTTCTCAAATTAACTAAAATTCAAACTCCGACCCCCCCCCCCCCCTCCTCCCTCAATAATGTTGAAAATAAAAGTATGAACCCCACCCCCAATTGAATTGAATTGAACATTTATTCCAAACTGATAGGTAAAATTTACAAACATAATCATGTAAATAAAAGAGGCGATTCCTATCAGCTTGAGGGCTACCCAAGACTTCAAGTCTGTACAACGGGTAACCCCGTGACATAAATTACAACGTAAGTTCAAGAACACATAGACGTCCACATAAATACATATAATTTTTTTTCTTTTTTTAAACTAGATGACATATATACATATATAATACAAGGACATATAAACAGTGATTGGCGACAATATTGCACAATTATGATAATGATTGTAAAAACAATTGAGTGATAGTGTGACGATGAGGAGGGGTGCATAATTATAATGTGCTAGATATATGGCTAATATTTGTTGATATAGTGTTTTTTAACATTGTTAGAAAATGATTTAATTGTTCGTTTGGATTTGATATCACATGGTAAGGATAGCCAAAGGTTAGGGCATTGATGTAGGAATGTTTTCGATATTCTATGGGTTTTTCTATAGCTAACATGAAGATCGTGGTGATGACGCGTGTGATAATTGTGTATGTTATTGTTAGTTTTGAATAACAATTGCAGTGAGGGAGGCAGCGAACCGTTGACATAAGAAAACATATACTTGCACAGTTGCAATTTATAAATATCGTCTAATTTCAGTATTCTGGTGGATTTATAAAGCGGAGATGTGTGTTCATTATATTTGACTTTGCAGATGTTTCTAATGCATCGTTTTTGTATTTGTTCTATTTTCTGTATCTGTGACTGTACAGCAGAACCCCAAACAAGTATCCCATATTCAATATGGGGATGTATTAGACTGTAATATAATAACTTTAGATTAGAACGTGATAATACCCTTTTCGCTGAGTTAATGGCATATGACCCACTTGACAATTTTTTGCAGATATGATCAATGTGTTTTGTCCATTCTAGCCTTTCGTCGATATGAACACCTAGGAATTTAGTACATTTAACACGCAAAATTTTTTGATTCCCAAGATTCAAACAATTCAAATTATCAGTTTCCGTTTTCGAAGGTTTTGGTGCGAATATGACGAAATTTGTTTTCTGCACGTTTAGAGACAGTTTATTCGCAGCAAACCAGTTAGACAATGTAGTTAGGTCGTGCTCAATATTACGACACATGGCTTGAATATCTCTGGATGACAGATACACAGTCGTGTCATCTGCGAATAGGATACATTTGGAATGTGTCAGAGAATTCGGCAGGTCATTTGTGTATATTACGAACAATAAAGGGCCCAATACGGAGCCTTGCGGAACCCCACAGGTGACGTTATGATAGGTAGAGTTTATACTGCGGTATTGTACATATTGTATTCTATTGTTGAGGTAGTCTCTGAACCACTCCAAGGCAATTCCGCGTACGCCGTAGTATTCCAACTTTTTCAATAATATTTGATGATCAATGGTATCAAATGCCTTGGAGAGGTCCAGGAAGACGGAAAAAGTAGTTGCATTATCCTCCAGAGATTTGTAAACATACGCAGAAAAGTTAGCGATTGCATCAGTTGTCGAGTGTTTGGGTCTGAAGCCATATTGATCTCGAAATAGTAGCTCTTTTGTGTTAAGAAAATTGTACAGGCGTTTATGGACCACTTTCTCTAAAATTTTTGATAAAGAAGGCAAGAGCGATATTGGACGATAGTTGCCCATATGGGTTTTTTCCTTTGATTTATAAATAGGAATGATTTTTGCAATCTTGAAACTTCTCGGAACAATACCGCTTTCTAATGATTTGTTCACAATTATACTAATTGGGTGGCTCAGACAACTGTCGAGAGATTTTATAAGTTTTGAGCTGATGCCATCATACCCGCAACTAGGCTTGGCCTTCATTGATGAAATAATGGTCTGTATTTCATTTGGATCAGTTGGAGCTAAGAAAAAGCTGTCCCGACTCGAGTTGGGATAATGTTGGAAATGAAAGTGTGACCCCCCCCCCCCCAGTTTTTACCCAACGCCCCACCTGATAAATATTGACCGACTCCTAAAAATCAAAATGGCAGTCGGCTTTGCTTCGTATCAAAACTCCCCGAAGTGCAATAAAATATTGCACAGTGATATTGCACTCAACTAAGCCCCATTTTTGTATATTATTGTCCATCATGCCCAACATGCACAAATGACCGGAAACCTAGCTCTATGTACAGCTATGTATATGTCAATCCTTTGGGATAGGCTATAAGTGGCTATGGGTTGGATATATTCATTCTCAAAGAGGCCCCCTTCAAATCGGCCTCAGTAATCATTGTTCCAATGTCAGTGCTAGTCACTGCTTTGAGCGACGTTCTATATTGTGTTTTTACATTTGTATACCATTTTGTCCATAGACATTTGCATGGTTGCTTTTATACCATTTTATATACATTAAATTCATGGTTTTACCTGAAGAAACTGGAGTTACACTTTCATATTGTACCATAAGATGGAATAAGCTATGCTAACTAGGTGTGTAATTATGTTAAAGTTGCTTATCAGTTAGCATTCATGTCTAATCAGGCGATAACTGGTATATTTTATTTGAGCGACAAATGTATAGCTCTGCAAACTCCGAGATGGATTTCGCTGGGAATTTGTGTGTAGGCTCTATTCAGGATTACAAGGCTGCCCCACTTGCCAAAAGTAAGAAAAAATCGATAGTTATGCTGATCCAGACCGTTAACCCTCATCTTTCAAATGTAACTTATATAAGAAACAGACAGCATGTTAGGGTGTAGTTTCTTAACTACGGTTAGTACTCATCATAGAACAATAACTTAGTGGTAATTTGATTAGCAAATCATCATTTGTATGTTTATGCTATCCCCAGGGAAAATACACAGGGCAAAAGAAATTGATCGACAGCCGTATATTAACGTCCATATATTCAGTGGCATTGTAGTCGCAACCACAAGTTGTACGAAGAATTCAGTGGGTCTCTTTACCTTCTAAATGTAATACAACCAAAACTGCAACAACACCTCACACCTGAGTACAACGTTTCTGACCGCTGAGCACTGACTTGTGTTTTCCATACAAATATTCAGATAAATGTGTACTAAATGCTGACCTGCGACACAATAAACTTTCCATCAATTACAGTAGACATACGCCCATAAACATTTGCTCAGAAATTGGTTTTAATCCGTAAAAAAATACTGGAATCCTGCTCAGAGCTTGATGAAAACTTTTTGTGGCAGCAGTGGGACTGGTGCCTTAAACAAGTGCCTTAGACCGCTCGGCCACGCTACCAGATGGACAGTATAACAATTTCTGATATAGATCTACGAAATAATTTTTGCCACTCTTTGCAAAATGACCGATTGATGAATAGTGACAAGAAACAGGCCTAAAAATTGGTCATTGTGATCACTCAGAAATTGGATTAAATACATAATAAATACTGGAATCTTGCTCAGAATAAAATTACTGGCAGCGGTGGGATTCGAACCCACGCCCCCGAAGGGACTGGTGCCTAAAACCAGCGCCTTAGACCGCTCGGCCACGCTACCACATCTGCCAATAAGCATTAACAAGGAGCTGAAAATTATCACCAATATTTGGCGAACCTTCGAATATTTCATCTTTGGCAAAGTTGAATTTCTAAAGTGTAACCAGATTCAGTTAATCACACACAGTTTTAGTGGTGAAGTCCATCTGTCTTATTATTTAGGAGTTCCAAACAAAACTTGAATGCGTTGGGCGAATGCAACTGTATTTTTCATTTACTGGATAGCAGAGCTTGATGAAAACTTTTTGTGGCAGCGGTGGGATTCGAACCCACGCCCCCGAAGGGACTGGTGCCTTAAACCAGCGCCTTAGACCGCTCGGCCACGCTACCAGATGCACAGTATAACCCTGTTAACACTTTCTAATATAGATCTACGAAATCATTCGTGCCACTCTTTACAAAGAGACCGATTGATGAATAGTGACAAGAAACAGGCCTAGAAATTGGTGATTATGATCGCTCAGAAATTGGATTAAATACATAATGAATACTGGAATCTTGCTCAGAATAAAATTCCTGGCAGCGGTGGGATTCGAACCCACGCCCCCGAAGGGACTGGTGCCTAAAACCAGCGCCTTAGACCGCTCGGCCACGCTACCACATCTGCCAATATGCATTAACAAGGAGCTGAAAATTATCACCAATATTTGGCGGACCTTCGAATATTTCATCTTTGGCAAAGTTGAATTTCTAAAGTGTAACCAGATTCAGTTAATCACACACAGTTTTAGTGGTGAAGTCTATCTGTCTTATTATTTAGGAGTTCCAAACAAAACTTGAATGCGTTGGGCGAATGCAACTGTATTTTTCATTTACTGGATAGCAGAGCTTGATTAAAACTTTTTGTGGCAGCGGTGGGATTCGAACCCACGCCCGCGAAGGGACTGGTGCATTAAACCAGTATAACCCTGTTAACACTTTCTGATATAGATCTACGAAATCATTCGTGCCACTCTTTACAAAAAGACCGATTGATGAATCGTGACAAGAAATAGGCCTAGAAATTGGTGATTATGATCGCTCAGAAATTGGATTAAATACATAATGAATACTGGAATCTTGCTCAGAATAAAATTCCTGGCAGCGGTGGGATTCGAACCCACGCCCCCGAAGGGACTGGTGCCTAAAACCAGCATTAACAAGGAGCTGAAAATTATCACCAATATTTGGCGAACCTTCGAATATTTCATCTTTGGCAAAGTTGAATTTCTAAAGTATAACCAGATTCAGTTAATCACACACAGTTTTAGTGGTGACGTCTATCTGTCTTATTATTTAGGAGTTCCAAACAAAACTTGAATGCGTTGGGCGAATGCAACTGTATTTTTCATTTACTGGATAGCAGAGCTTGATGAAAACTTTTTGTGGCAGCGGTGGGATTCGAACCCACGCCCCCGAAGGGACTGGTGCCTTAAACCAGCGCCTTAGACCGCTCGGCCACGCTACCACATCTGCCAATAAGCATTAACAAGGAGCTGAAAATTATCACCAATATTTGGCGAACCTTCGAATATTTCATCTTTGGCAAAGTTGAATTTCTAAAGTGTAACCAGATTCAGTTAATCACACACAGTTTTAGTGGTGTAGTCTATCTGTCTTATTATTTAGGAGTTCCTAACAAAACTTGAATGCGTTGGGCGAATGCAACTGTATTTTTCATTTACTGGATAGCAGAGCTTGATGAAAACTTTTTGTGGCAGCAGTGCGATTCGAACCCACGCCCCCGAAGGGACTGGTGCCTTAAACCAGCACCTTAGACCGCTCGGCCACGCTACCAGATGAACAGTATAACCCTGTTAACACTTTCTGATATAGATCTACGAAATCATTCGTGCCACTCTTTACAAAAAGACCGATTGATGAATAGTGACAAGAAACAGGCCTAGAAATTGGTGATTATGATCGCTCCGAAATTGGATTAAATACATAATAAATTCTGGAATCTTGCTCAGAATAAAATTACTGGCAGCGGTGGGATTCGAACCCACGCCCCCGAAGGGACTGGTGCCTAAAACCAGCGCCTTAGACCGCTCGGCCACGCTACCACATCTGCCAATAAGCATTAACAAAGAGCTGAAAATTATCACCAATATTTGGCGAACTTTCGAATATTTCATCTTTGGCAAAGTTGAATTGTGTAAATGTGTAACCAGCTTCAGTTAATCACACACAGTTTTAGTGGTGAAGTCTATGTGTCTTATTATTTAGGAGTTCCAAACAAAACTTGAATGCGTTGGGCGAATGCAACTGTATTTTTCATTTACTGGATAGCAGAGCTTGATGAAAACTTTTTGTGGCAGCGGTGGGATTTGAACCCACGCCCCCGAAGGGACTGGTGCCTTAAACCAGCGCCTTAGACCGCTCGGCCACGCTACCAGATGGACAGTATAACCCTGTTAACAATTTCTGATATAGATCTACGAAATCATTTTTATGCCACTCTTTACAAAAAGACCGATTGATGAATTATAGTGACAAGAAACAGGCCTAGAAATTGGTGATTGTGATCGATCAGAAATTGGATTAAATACAAAATAAATTCTGGAATCTTGCTCAGAATAAAATTACTGGCAGCGGTGGGATTCGAACCCACGCCCCCGAAGGGACTGGTGCCTAAAACCAGCGCCTTAGACCGCTCGGCCACGCTACCACATCTGCCAATAAGCATTAACAAAGAGCTGAAAATTATCACCAATATTTGGCGAACCTTCGAATATTTCATCTTTGGCAAAGTTGAATTTCTAAAGTGTAACCAGATTCAGTTAATCACACACAGTTTTAGTGGTGAAGTCTATCTGTCTTATTATTTAGGAGTTCCAAACAAAACTTGAATGCGTTGGGCGAATGCAACTGTATTTTTCATTTACTGGATAGCAGAGCTTGATGAAAACTTTTGGTGGCAGCGATGAGATTCGAACCCACGCCCCCGAAGGGACTGGTGCCTTAAACAAGCGCTTTAGACCGCTCGGCCACGCTACCAGATGGACAGTATAACCCTGTTAACAATTTCTGATATAGATATACGAAATCATTCGTGCCACTCTTTACAAAAAGACCGATTGATGAATAGTGACAAGAAACAGGCCTAGAAATTGGTGATTGTGATCGCTCATAAATTGGATTAAATACATAATAAATTCTGGAATCTTGCTCAGAATAAAATTACTGGCAGCGGTGGGATTCGAACCCACGCCCCCGAAGGGACTGGTGCCTAAAACCAGCGCCTTAGACCGCTCGGCCACGCTACCACATCTGCCAATAAGCATTAACAAAGAGCTGAAAATTATCACCAATATTTGGCGAACCTTCGAATATTTCATCTTTGGCAAAGTTGAATTGTGTTAAAGTGTAACCAGATTCAGTTAATCACACACAGTTTTAGTGGTGAAGTCTATCTGTCTTATTATTTAGGAGTTCCAAACAAAACTTGAATGCGTTGGGCGAATGCAACTGTATTTTTCATTTACTGGATAGCAGAGCTTGATGAAAACTTTTTGTGGCAGCGGTGGGATTCGAACCCACGCCCCCGAAGGGACTGGTGCCTTAAACCAGCGCCTTAGACCGCTCGGCCACGCTACCAGATGGACGTATAACCCTGTTAACAATTTCTGATATAGATCTACGAAATCATTCGTGCCACTCTTTACAAAAAGACCGATTGATGAATAGTGACAAGAAACAGGCCTAGAAATTGGTGATTGTGATCGCTCAGAAATTGGATTAAATACATAATAAATTCTGGAATCTTGCTCAGAATAAAATTACTGGCAGCGGTGGGATTCGAACCCACGCCCCCGAAGGGACTGGTGCCTAAAACCAGCGCCTTAGACCGCTCGGCCACGCTACCACATCTGCCAATAAGCATTAACAAAGAGCTGAAAATTATCACCAATATTTGGCGAACCTTCGAATATTTCATCTTTGGCAAAGTTGAATTGTGTAAAAGTGTAACCAGATTCAGTTAATCACACACAGTTTTAGTGGTGAAGTCTATCTGTCTTATTATTTAGGAGTTCCAGACAAAACTTGAATGCGTTGGGCGAATGCAACTGTATTTTTCATTTACTGGATAGCAGAGCTTGATGAAAACTTTTTGTGGCAGCGGTGGGATTCGAACCCACGCCCCCGAAGGGACTGGTGCCTTAAACCAGCGCCTTAGACGGCTCGGCCACGCTACCACATCTGCCAATAAGCATTAACAAAGAGCTGAAAATTATCACCAATATTTGGCGAATCTTCGAATATTTCATCTTTGGCAAAGTTGAATTGTGTAAAAGTGTAACCAGATTCAGTTAATCACACACAGTTTTAGTGGTGAAGTCTATCTGTCTTATTATTTAGGAGTTCCAGACAAAACTTGAATGCGTTGGGCGAATGCAACTGTATTTTTCATTTACTGGATAGCAGAGCTTGATGAAAACTTTTTGTGGCAGCGGTGGGATTCGAACCCACGCCCCCGAAGGGACTGGTGCCTTAAACCAGCGCCTTAGACCGCTCGGCCACGCTACCAGATGGACAGTATAACCCTGTTAACAATTTCTGATATAGATCTACGAAATCATTTTTATGCCACTCTTTACAAAAAGACCGATTGATGAAGAGTGACACGAAACAGGCCTAGAAATTGGTGATTATGATCGCTCCGAAATTGGATTAAATACATAATAAATACTGGAATCTTGCTCAGAATAAAATTCCTGGTAGCGTGGGATTCGAACCCACGCCCCCAAAGGGACTGGTGCCTAAAACCAGCGCCTTAGACCGCTCGGCCACGCTACCACATCTGCCAATAAGCATTAACAAAGAGCTGAAAATTATCACCAATATTTGGCGAACCTTCGAATATTTCATCTTTGGCAAAGTTGAATTGTGTAAAAGTGTAACCAGATTCAGTTAATCACACACAGTTTTAGTGGTGAAGTCTATCTGTCTTATTATTTAGGAGTTCCAAACAAAACTTGAATGCGTTGGGCGAATGCAACTGTATTTTTCATTTACTGGATAGCAGAGCTTGATGAAAACTTTTTGTGGCAGCGGTGGGATTCGAACCCACGCCCCCGAAGGGACTGGTGCCTTAAACCAGCGCCTTAGACCGCTCGGCCACGCTACCAGATGAACAGTATAACCCTGTTAACAATTTCTGATATAGATCTACGAAATCATTTTTATGCCACTCTTTACAAAAAGACCGATTGATGAATAGTGACAAGAAACAGGCCTAGAAATTGGTGATTGTGATCGCTCAGAAATTGGATTAAATACATAATAAATTCTGGAATCTTGCTCAGAAAAAAATTACTGGCAGCGGTGGGATTCGAACCCACGCCCCCGAAGGGACTGGTGCCTAAAACCAGCACCTTAGACCGCTCGGCCACGCTACCACATCTGCCAATAAGCATTAACAAAGAGCTGAAAATTATCACCAATATTTGGCGAACCTTCGAATATTTCATCTTAGGCAAAGTTGAATTGTGTAAAAGTGTAACCAGATTCAGTTAATCACACACAGTTTTAGTGGTGAAGTCTATCTGTCTTATTATTTAGGAGTTCCAAACAAAACTTGAATGCGCTGGGCGAATGCAACTGTATTTTTCATTTACTGGATAGCAGAGCTTGATGAAAACTTTTTGTGGCAGCGGTGGGATTCGAACCCACGCCCCCGAAGGGACTGGTGCCTTAAACCAGCGCCTTAGACCGCTCGGCCACGCTACCAGATGAACAGTATAACCCTGTTAACAATTTCTGATATAGATCTACGAAATCATTTTTATGCCACTCTTTACAAAAAGACCGATTGATGAATAGTGACAAGAAACAGGCCTAGAAATTGGTAATTGTGATCGCTCAGAAATTGGATTAAATACATAATAAATTCTGGAATCTTGCTCAGAATAAAATTACTGGCAGCAGTGGGATTCGAACCCACGCCCTCGAAGGGACTGGTGCCTAAAACCAGCGCCTTAGACCGCTCGGCCACGCTACCACATCTGCCAATAAGCATAAACAAAGAGCTGAAAATTATCACCAATATTTGGCGAACCTTCGAATATTTCATCTTTGGCAAAGTTGAATTGTGTAAAAGTGTAACCAGATTCAGTTAATCACACACAGTTTTAGTGGTGAAGTCTATCTGTCTTATTATTTAGGAGTTCCAAACAAAACTTGAATGCGTTGGGCGAATGCAACTGTATTTTTCATTTACTGGATAGCAGAGCTTGATGAAAACTGTTTGTGGCAGCGGTGGGATTCAAACCCACGCCCCCGAAGGGACTGGTGCCTTAAACCAGCGCCTTAGACCGCTCGGCCACGCTACCAGATGGACAGTATAACCCTGTTAACAATTTCTGATATAGATCTACGAAATCATTCGTGCCACTCTTTACAAAAAGACCGATTGATGAATAGTGACAAGAAACAGGCCTAGAAATTGGTGATTGTGATCGCTCAGAAATTGGATTAAATACATAATAAATTCTGGAATCTTGCTCAGAATAAAATTACTGGCAGCGGTGGGATTCGAACCCACGCCCCCGAAGGGACTGGTGCCTAAAACCAGCGCCTTAGACCGCTCGGCCACGCTACCACATCTGCCAATAAGCATTAACAAAGAGCTGAAAATTATCACCAATATTTGGCGAACCTTCGAATATTTCATCTTTGGCAAAGTTGAATTTCTAAAGTGTAACCAGATTCAGTTAATCACACACAGTTTTAGTGGTGAAGTCTATCTGTCTCATTATTTAGGAGTTCCAAACAAAACTTGAATGCGTTGGGCGAATGCAACTGTATTTTTCATTTACTGGATAGCAGAGCATGATGAAAACTTTTTGTGGCAGCGGTGGGATTCGAACCCACGCCCCCGAAGGGACTGGTGCCTTAAACCAGCGCCTTAGACCGCTCGGCCACGCTACCAGATGAACAGTATAACCCTGTTAACACTTTCTGATATAGATCTACGAAATCATTCGTGCCACTCTTTACAAAAAGACGGATTGATGAATAGTGACAAGAAACAGGCCTAGAAATTGGTGATTATAATCGCTCCGAAATTGGATTAAATACATAATAATTACTGGAATCTTGCTCAGAATAAAATTCCTGGCAGCGGTGGGATTCGAACCCACGCCCCCGAAGGGACTGGTGCCTAAAACCAGCGCTTTAGACCGCTCGGCCACGCTACCACATCTGCCAGTAAGCATTAACAAGGAGCTGAAAATTATCACCAATATTTGGCGAACCTTCGAATATTTCATCTTTGGCAAAGTTGAATTTCTAAAGTGTAACCAGATTCAGTTAATCACACACAGTTTTAGTGGTGAAGTCTATCTGTCTCATTATTTAGGAGTTCCAAACAAAACTTGAATGCGTTGGGCGAATGCAACTGTATTTTTCATTTACTGGATAGCAGAGCATGATGAAAACTTTTTGTGGCAGCGGTGGGATTCGAACCCACGCCCCCGAAGGGACTGGTGCCTTAAACCAGCGCCTTAGACCGCTCGGCCACGCTACCAGATGAACAGTATAACCCTGTTAACACTTTCTGATATAGATCTATGAAATCATTCGTGCCACTCTTTACAAAAAGACCGATTGATGAATAGTGACAAGAAACAGGCCTAGAAATTGGTGATTATGATCGCTCCGAAATTGGATTAAATACATAATAAATACTGGAATCTTGCTCAGAATAAAATTCCTGGCAGCGGTGGGATTCGAACCCACGCCCCCGAAGGGACTGGTGCCTAAAACCAGCGCCTTAGACCGCTCGGCCACGCTACCACATCTGCCAATAAGCATTAACAAGGAGCTGAAAATTATCACCAATATTTGGCGAACCTACGAATATTTCATCTTTGGCAAAGTTGAATTTCTAAAGTGTAACCAGATTCAGTTAATCACACACAGACACACAGTTTTAGTGGTGAAGTCTATCTGTCTTATTATTTAGGAGTTCCAAACAAAACTTGAATGCGTTGGGCGAATGCAACTGTATTTTTCATTTACTGGATAGCAGAGCTTGATGAAAACTTTTTGTGGCAGCGGTGGGATTCGAACCCACGCCCCCGAAGGGACTGGTGCCTTAAACCAGCGCCTTAGACTGCTCGGCCACGCTACCAGATGAACAGTATAACCCTGTTAACACTTTCTGATATAGATCTACGAAATCATTCGTGCCACTCTTTACAAAAAGACCGATTGATGAATAGTGACAAGAAACAGGCCTAGAAATTGGTGATTATGATCGCTCCGAAATTGGATTAAATACATAATAAATACTGGAATCTTGCTCAGAATAAAATTCCTGGCAGCGGTGGGATTCGAACCCACGCCCCCGAAGGGACTGGTGCCTAAAACCAGCGCCTTAGACAGCTCGGCCACGCTACCACATCTGCCAATAAGCATTAACAAGGAGCTGAAAATTATCACCAATATTTGGCGAACCTTCGAATATTTCATCTTTGGCAAAGTTGAATTTCTAAAGAGTAACCAGATTCAGTTAATCACACACAGTTTTAGTGGTGAAGTCTATCTGTCTTATTATTTAGGAGTTCCAAACAAAACTTGAATGCGTTGGGCGAATGCAACTGTATTTTTCATTTACTGGATAGCAGAGCTTGATGAAAACTTTTTGTGGCAGCGGTGGGATTCGAACCCACGCCCCCGAAGGGACTGGTGCCTTAAACCAGCGCCTTAGACTGCTCGGCCACGCTACCAGATGAACAGTATAACCCTGTTAACACTTTCTGATATAGATCTACGAAATCATTCGTGCCACTCTTTACAAAAAGACCGATTGATGAATAGTGACAAGAAACAGGCCTAGAAATTGGTGATTATGATCGCTCCGAAATTGGATTAAATACATAATAAATACTGGAATCTTGCTCAGAATAAAATTCCTGGCAGCGGTGGGATTCGAACCCACGCCCCCGAAGGGACTGGTGCCTAAAACCAGCGCCTTAGACCGCTCGGCCACGCTACCACATCTGCCAATAAGCATTAACAAGGAGCTGAAAATTATCACCAATATTTGGCGAACCTTCGAATATTTCATCTTTGGCAAAGTTGAATTTCTAAAGTGTAACCAGATTCAGTTAATCACACACAGTTTTAGTGGTGAAGTCTATCTGTCTTATTATTTAGGAGTTCCAAACAAAACTTGAATGCGTTGGGCGAATGCAACTGTATTTTTCATTTACTGGATAGCAGAGCTTGATGAAAACCTTTTGTGGCAGCGGTGGGATTCGAACCCACGCCCCCGAAGGGACTGGTGCCTTAAACCAGCGCCTTAGACCGCTCGGCCACGCTACCAGATGAACAGTATAACCCTGCTAACACTTTCTGATATAGATCTACGAAATCATTCGTGCCACTCTTTACAAAAAGACCGATTGATGAATAGTGACAAGAAACAGGCCTAGAAATTGGTGATTATGATCTCTCCGAAATTGGATTAAATACATAATAAATACTGGAATCTTGCTCAGAATAAAATTCCTGGCAGCGGTGGGATTCGAACCCACGCCCCCGAAGGGACTGGTGCCTAAAACCAGCGCCTTAGACCGCTCGGCCACGCTACCACATCTGCCAATAAGCATTAACAAGGAGCTGAAAATTATCACCAATATTTGGCGAACCTTCGAATATTTCATCTTTGGCAAAGTTGAATTTCTAAAGTGTAACCAGATTCAGTTAATCACACACAGTTTTAGTGGTGAAGTCTATCTGTCTTATTATTTAGGAGTTCCAAACAAAACTTGAATGCGTTGGGCGAATGCAACTGTATTTTTCATTTACTGGATAGCAGAGCTTGATGAAAACTTTTTGTGGCAGCGGTGGGATTCGAACCCACGCCCCCGAAGGGACTGGTGCCTTAAACCAGCGCCTTAGACTGCTCGGCCACGCTACCAGATGAACAGTATAACCCTGTTAACACTGTCTGATATAGATCTACGAAATCATTCGTGCCACTCTTTACAAAAAGACCGATTGATGAATAGTGACAAGAAACAGGCCTAGAAATTGGTGATTATGATCGCTCTGAAATTGGATTAAATACATAATAAATACTGGAATCTTGCTCAGAATAAAATTCCTGGCAGCGGTGGGATTCGAACCCACGCCGCCGAAGGGACTGGTGCCTAAAACCAGCGCCTTAGACCGCTTGGCCACGCTACCACATCTGCCAATAAGCATTAACAAGGAGCTGAAAATTATCACCAATATTTGGCGAACCTTCGAATATTTCATCTTTGGCAAAGTTGAATTTCTAAAGTGTAACCAGATTCAGTTAATCACACACAGTTTTAGTGGTGAAGTCTATCTGTCTTATTATTTAGGAGTTCCAAACAAAACTTGAATGCGTTGGGCGAATGCAACTGTATTTTTCATTTACTGGATAGCAGAGCTTGATGAAAACTTTTTGTGGCAGCGGTGGGATTCGAACCCACGCCCCCGAAGGGACTGGTGCCTTAAACCAGCGCCTTAGACCGCTCGGCCACGCTACCAGATGAACAGTATAACCCTGTTAACACTTTCTGATATAGATCTACGAAATCATTCATGCCACTCTTTACAAAAAGACCGATTGATGAATAGTGACAAGAAACAGGCCTAGAAATTGGTGATTATGATCGCTCCGAAATTGGATTAAATACATAATAAATACTGGAATCTTGCTCAGAATAAAATTCCTGGCAGCGGTGGGATTCGAACCCACGCCCCCGAAGAGACTGGTGCCTAAAACTAGCGCCATAGACCGCTCGGCCACGCTACCACATCTGCCAATAAGCATTAACAAGGAGCTGAAAATTATCACCAATATTTGGCGAACCTTCGAATATTTCATCTTTGGCAAAGTTGAATTTCTAAAGTGTAACCAGATTCAGTTAATCACACACAGTTTTAGTGGTGAAGTCTATCTGTCTTATTATTTAGGAGTTCCAAACAAAACTTGAATGCGTTGGGCGAATGCAACTGTATTTTTCATTTACTGGATAGCAGAGCTTGATGAAAACTTTTTGTGGCAGCGGTGGGATTCGAACCCACGCCCCTGAAGGGACTGGTGCCTTAAACCAGCGCCTTAGACCGCTCGGCCACGCTACCAGATGAACAGTATAATCCTGTTAACACTTTCTGATATAGATCTACGAAATCATTCGTGCCACTCTTTACAAAAAGACCGATTGATGAATAGTGACAAGAAACAGGCCTAGAAATTGGTGATCATGATCGCTCCGAAATTGGATTAAATACATAATAAATACTGGAATCTTGCTCAGAATAAAATTCCTGGCAGCGGTGGGATTCGAACCCACGCCCCCGAAGGGACTGGTGCCTAAAACCAGCGCCTTAGACCGCTCGGCCACGCTACCACATCTGCCAATAAGCATTAACAAGGAGCTGAAAATTATCACCAATATTTGGCGAACCTTCGAATATTTCATCTTTGGCAAAGTTGAATTTCTAAAGTGTAACCAGATTCAGTTAATCACACACAGTTTTAGTGGTGAAGTCTATCTGTCTTATTATTTAGGAGTTCCAAACAAAACTTGAATGCGTTGGGCGAATGCAACTGTATTTTTCATTTACTGGATAGCAGAGCTTGATGAAAACTTTTTGTGGCAGCGGTGGGATTCGAACCCACGCCCCTGAAGGGACTGGTGCCTTAAACCAGCGCCTTAGACCGCTCGGCCACGCTACCAGATGAACAGTATAACCCTGTTAACACTTTCTGATATAGATCTACGAAATCATTCGTGCCACTCTTTACAAAAAGACCGATTGAGGAATAGTGACAAGAAACAGGCCTAGAAATTGGTGATTATGATCGCTCCGAAATTGGATTAAATACATAATAAATACTGGAATCTTGCTCAGAATAAAATTCCTGGCAGCGGTGGGATTCGAACCCACGCCCCCGAAGGGACTGGTGCCTAAAACCAGTGCCTTAGACCGCTCGGCCACGCTACCACATCTGCCAATAAGCATTAACAAGGAGCTGAAAATTATCACCAATATTTGGCGAACCTTCGAATATTTCATCTTTGGCAAAGTTGAATTTCTAAAGTGTAACCAGATTCAGTTAATCACACATAGTTTTAGTGGTGAAGTCTATCTGTCATATTATTTAGGAGTTCCAAACAAAACTTCAATGCGTTGGGCGAATGCAACTGTATTTTTCATTTACTGGATAGCAGAGCTTGATGAAAACTTTTTGTGGCAGCGGTGCGATTCGAAACCACGCCCCCGAAGGGACTGGTGCCTTAAACCAGCGCCTTAGACCGCTCGGCCACGCTACCAGATGAACAGTATAACCCTGTTAACACTTTCTGATATAGATCTACGAAATCATTCGTGCCACTCTTTACAAAAAGACCAATTGATGAATAGTGACAAGAAACAGGACTAGAAATTGGTGATTATGATCGCTCCGAAATTGGATTAAATACATAATAAATACTGGAATCTTGCTCAGAATAAAATTCCTGGCAGCGGTGGGATTCGAACCCACGCCCCCGAAGGGACTGGTGCCTAAAACCAGCACCTTAGACCGCTCGGCCACGCTACCACATCTGCCAATAAGCATTAACAAGGAGCTGAAAATTATCACCAATATTTGGCGAACCTTCGAATATTTCATCTTTGGCAAAGTTGAATTTCTAAAGTGTAACCAGATTCAGTTAATCACACACAGTTTTAGTGGTGAAGTCTATCTGTCTTATTATTTAGGAGTTCCAAACAAAACTTGAATGCGTTGGGCGAATGCAACTGTATTTTTCATTTACTGGATAGCAGAGCTTGATGAAAACTTTTTGTGGCAGCGGTGGGATTCGAACCCACGCCCCCGAAGGGACTGGTGCCTTAAACCAGCACCTTAGACCGCTCGGCCACGCTACCAGATGGACAGTATAACCCTGTTAACACTTTCTGATATAGATCTACGAAATCATTCGTGCCACTCTTTACAAAAAGACCGATTGATGAATAGTGACAAGAAACAGGCCTAGAAATTGGTGATTATGATCGCTCCGAAATTGGATTAAATACATAATAAATACTGGAATCTTGCTCAGAATAAAATTCCTGGCAGCGGTGGGATTCGAACCCACGCCCCCGAAGGGACTGGTGCCTAAAACCAGCGCCTTAGACCGCTCGGCCACGCTACCACATCTGCCAATAAGCATTAACAAGGAGCTGAAAATTATCACCAATATTTGGCGAACCTTCGAATATTTCATCTTTGGCAAAGTTGAATTTCTAAAGTGTAACCAGATTCAGTTAATCACACACAGTTTTAGTGGTGAAGTCTATCTGTCTTATTATTTAGGAGTTCCAAACAAAACTTGAATGCGTTGGGTGAAAGCAACTGTATTTTTCATTTACTGGATAGCAGAGCGTGATGAAAACTTTTTGTGACAGCGGTGGGATTCGAACCCACGCCCCCGAAGGGACTGGTGCCTTGAACCAGCGCCTTAGACCGCTCGGCCATGCTACCAGATGAACAGTATAACCCTGTTAACACTTTCTGATATAGATCTACGAAATCATTCGTGCCACTCTTTACAAAAAGACCGATTGATGAATAGTGACAAGAAACAGGCCTAGAAATTGGTGATTATGATCGCTCCGAAATTGGATTAAATACATAATAAATACTGGAATCTTGCTCAGAATAAAATTCCTGGCAGCGGTGGGATTCGAACCCACGCCCCCGAAGGGACTGGTGCCTAAAACCAGCGCCTCAGACCGCTCGGCCACGCTACCACATCTGCCAATAAGCATTAACAAGGAGCTGAAAATTATCACCAATATTTGGCGAACCTTCGAATATTTCATCTTTGGCAAAGTTGAATTTCTAAAGTGTAACCAGATTCAGTTAATCACACACAGTTTTAGTGGTGAAGTCTATCTGTCTTATTATTTAGGAGTTCCAAACAAAACTTGAATGCGTTGGGCGAATGCAACTGTATTTTTCATTTACTGGATAGCAGAGCTTGATGAAAACTTTTTGTGGCAGCGGTGGGATTCAAACCCACGCCCCCGAAGGGACTGGTGCCTTAAACCAGCGCCTTAGACCGCTCGGCCACGCTACCAGATGAACAGTATAACCCTGTTAACACTTTCTGATATAGATCTACGAAATCATTCGTGACACTCTTTACAAAAAGACCGATTGATGAATAGTGACAAGAAACAGGCCTAGAAATTGGTGATTATGATCGCTCCGAAATTGGATTAAATACATAATAAATACTGGAATCTTGCTCAGAATAAAATTCCTGGCAGCAGTGGGATTCGAACCCACGTCCCCGAAGGGACTGGTGCCTAAAACCAGCGCCTTAGAAAGCTCGGCCACGCTACCACATCTGCCAATAAGCATTAACAAGGAGCTGAAAATTATCACCAATATTTGGCGAACCTTCGAATATTTCATCCCTGAGAAAGTTGAATTTCTAAAGTGTAACCAGATTCAGTTAATCACACACAGTTTTAGTGGTGAAGTCTATCTGTCTTATTATTTAGGAGTTCCAAACAAAACTTGAATGCGTTGGGCGAATGCAACTGTATTTTTCATTTACTGGATAGCAGAGCTTGATGAAAACTTTTTGTGGCAGCGGTGGGATTCGAACCCACGCCCCCAAAGGGACTGGTGCCTTAAACCAGCGCCTTAGACCGCTCGGCCACGCTACCAGATGAACAGTATAACCCTGTTAACACTTTCTGATATAGATCTACGAAATCATTCGTGCCACTCTTTACAAAAAGACCGATTGATGAATAGTGACAAGAAACAGGCCTAGAAATTGGTGATTATGATCGCTCCGAAATTGGATTAAATACATAATAAATACTGGAATCTTGCTCAGAATAAAATTCCTGGCAGCGGTGGGATTCGAACCCACGCCCCCGAAGGGACTGGTGCCTAAAACCAGCGCCTTAGACCGCTCGGCCACGCTACCACATCTGCCAATAAGCATTAACAAGGAGCTGAAAATTATCACCAATATTTGGCGAACCTTCGAATATTTCATCTTTGGCAAAGTTGAATTTCTAAAGTGTAACCAGATTCAGTTAATCACACACAGTTTTAGTGGTGAAGTCTATCTGTCTTATTATTTAGGAGTTCCAAACAAAACTTGAATGCATTGGGCGAATGCAACTGTATTTTTCATTTACTGGATAGCAGAGCTTGATGAAAACTTTTTGTGGCAGCGGTGGGATTCAAACCCACGCCCCCGAAGGGATTGGTGCCTTAAACCAGCGCCTTAGACCGCTCGGCCACGCTACCAGATGAACAGTATAACCCTGTTAACACTTTCTGATATAGATCTACGAAATCATTCGTGCCACTCTTTACAAAAAGACTGATTGATGAATAAGAAGCAGGCCTAGAAATTGGTGATTATGATCGCTCCGAAATTGGATTAAATACATATAAATACTGGAATCTTGCTCAGAATAAAATTCCTGGCAGCGGTGGGATTCGAACCCACGCCCCCGAAGGGACTGGTGCCTAAAACCAGCGCCTTAGACCGCTCGGTCACGCTACCACATCTGCCAATAAGCATTAACAAGAAGCTGAAAATTATCACCAATATTTGGCGAACCTTCGAATATTTCATCTTTGGCAAAGTTGAATTTCTAAAGTGTAACCAGATTCAGTTAATCACACACAGTTTTAGTGGTGAAGTCTATCTGTCTTATTATTTAGGAGTTCCAAACAAAACTTGAATGCGTTGGGCGAATGCAACTGTATTTTTCATTTACTGGATAGCAGAGTTTGATGAAAACTTTTTGTGGCAGCGGTGGGATTCGAACCCACGCCCCCAAAGGGACTGGTGCCTTAAACCAGCGCCTTAGACCGCTCGGCCACGCTACCAGATGAACAGTATAACCCTGTTACCCTTTCTGATATAGATCTACGAAATCATTCGTGACACTCTTTACAAAAAGACCGATTGATGAATAGTGACAAGAAACAGGCCTAGAAATTGGTGATTATGATCGCTCCGAAATTGGATTAAATACATAATAAATACTGGAATCTTGCTCAGAATAAAATTCCTGGCAGCGGTGGGATTCGAACCCACGCCCCCGAAGGGACTGGTGCCTAAAACCAGCGCCTTAGACCGCTCGGCCACGCTACCACATCTGCCAATAAGCATTAACAAGGAGCTGAAAATTATCACCAATATTTGGCGAACCTTCGAATATTTCATCTTTGGCAAAGTTGAATTTCTAAAGTGTAACCAGATTCAGTTAATCACACACAGTTTTAGTGGTGAAGTCTATCTGTCTTATTATTTAGGAGTTCCAAACAAAACTTGAATGCGTTGGGTGAAAGCAACTGTATTTTTCATTTACTGGATAGCAGAGCTTGATGAAAACTTTTTGTGGCAGCGGTGGGATTCGAACCCACGCCCCCGAAGGGACTGGTGTCTTAAACCAGCGCCTTAGACCGCTCGGCCACGCTACCAGATGAACAGTATAACCCTGTTAACACTTTCTGATATAGATCTACGAAATCATTCGTGCCACTCTTTACAAAAAGACCGATTGATGAATAGTGCCAAGAAACAGGCCTAGAAATTGGTGATTATGATCGCTCCGAAATTGGATTAAATACATAATAAATACTGGAATCTTGCTCAGAATAAAATTCCTGGCAGCGGTGGGATTCGAACCCACGCCCCCGAAGGGACTGGTGCCTAAAACCAGCGCCTTAGACCGCTCGGCCACGCTACCACATCTGCCAATAAGCATTAACAAGGAGCTGAAAATTATCACCAATATTTGGCGAACCTTCGAATATTTCATCTTTGGCAAAGTTGAATTTCTAAAGTGTAACCAGATTCAGTTAATCACACACAGTTTTAGTGGTGAAGTCTATCTGTCTTATTATTTAGGAGTTCCAAACAAAACTTGAATGCGTTGGGCGAATGCAACTGTATTTTTCATTTACTGGATAGCAGAGCTTGATGAAAACTTTTTGTGGCAGCGGTGGGATTCAAACCCACGCCCCCGAAGGGACTGGTGCCTTAAACCAGCGCCTTAGACCGCTCGGCCACGCTACCAGATGAACAGTATAACCCTGTTAACACTTTCTGATATAGATCTACGAAATCATTCGTGCCACTCTTTACAAAAAGACCGATTGATGAATAAGAAGCAGGCCTAGAAATTGGTGATTATGATCGCTCCGAAATTGGATTAAATACATATAAATACTGGAATCTTGCTCAGAATAAAATTCCTGGCAGCGGTGGGGTTCGAACCCAAGCCCCCGAAGGGACTGGTGCATAAAACCAGCGCCTTAGACCGCCCGGCCACGCTACCACATCTGCCAATAAGCATTATCAAGGAGCTGAAAATTATCACCAATATTTGGCGAACCTTCGAATATTTCATCTTTGGCAAAGTTGAATTTCTAAAGTGTAACCAGATTCAGTTAATCACACACAGTTTTAGTGGTGAAGTCTATCTGTCTTATTATTTAGGAGTTCCAAACAAAACTTGAATGCGTTGGGCGAATGCAACTGTATTTTTCATTTACTGGATAGCAGAGCTTGATGAAAACTTTTTGTGGCAGCGGTGGGATTCAAACCCACGCCCCTGAAGGGACTGGTGCCTTAAACCAGCGCCTTAGACCGCTCGGCCACGCTACCAGATGAACAGTATAACCCTGTTAACACTTTCTGATATAGATCTACGAAATCATTCGTGCCACTCTTTACAAAAAGACCGATTGATGAATAAGAAGCAGGCCTAGAAATTGGTGATTATGATCGCTCCGAAATTGGATTGAATACATATAAATACTGGAATCTTGCTCAGAATAAAATTCCTGGCACCGGTGGGATTCGAACCCACGCCCCCGAAGGGACTGGTGCCTAAAACCAGCGCCTTAGACCGCTCGGCCACGCTACCACATCTGCCAATAAGCATTAACAAGGAGCTGAAAATTATCACCAATATTTGGCGAACCTTCGAATATTTCATCTTTGGCAAAGTTGAATTTCGAAAGTGTAACCAGATTCAGTTAATCACACACAGTTTTAGTGGTGAAGTCTATCTGTCTTATTATTTAGGAGTTCCAAACAAAACTTGAATGCGTTGGGCGAATGCAACTGTATTTTTCATTTACTGGATAGCAGAGCTTGATGAAAACTTTTTGTGGCAGCGGTGGGATTCGAACCCACGCCCCCGAAGGAACTGGTGCCTTAAACCAGCGCCTTAGACCGCTCGGCCACGCTACCAGATGAACAGTATAACCCTGTTAACACTTTCTGATATAGATCTACGAAATCATTCGTGCCACTCTTTACAAAAAGACCGATTGATGAATAGTGACAAGAAACAGGCCTAGAAATTGGTGATTATGATCGCTCCGAAATTGGATTAAATACATAATAAATACTGGAATCTTGCTCAGAATAAAATTCCTGGCAGCGGTGGGATTCGAACCCACGTCCCCGAAGGGACTGGTGCCTAAAACCAGCGCCTTAGACCGCTCGGCCACGCTACCACATCTGCCAATAAGCATTAACAAAGAGCTGAAAATTATCACCAATATTTGGCGAACCTTCGAATATTTCATCCCTGAGAAAGTTGAATTTCTAAAGTGTAACCAGATTCAGTTAATCACACACAGTTTTAGTGGTGAAGTCTATCTGTCTTATTATTTAGGAGTTCCAAACAAAACTTGAATGCGTTGGGCGAATGCAACTGTATTTCTCATTTACTGGATAGCAGACCTTGATGAAAACTTTTTGTGGCAGCGGTGGGATTCGAACCCACGCCCCCAAAGGGACTGGTGCCTTAAACCAGCGCCTTAGACCGCTCGGCCACGCTACCAGATGAACAGTATAACCCTGTTAACACTTTCTGATATAGATCTACGAAATCATTCGTGCCACTCTTTACAAAAAGACCGATTGATGAATAGTGACAAGAAACAGGCCTAGAAATTGGTGATTATGATCGCTCCGAAATTGGATTAAATACATAATAAATACTGGAATCTTGCTCAGAATAAAATTCCTGGCAGCGGTGGGATTCGAACCCACGCCCCCGAAGGGACTGGTGCCTAAAACCAGCGCCTTAGACCGCTCGGCCACGCTACCACATCTGCCAATAAGCATTAACAAGGAGCTGAAAATTATCACCAATATTTGGCGAACCTTCGAATATTTCATCTTTGGCAAAGTTGAATTTCTAAAGTGTAACCAGATTCAGTTAATCACACACAGTTTTAGTGGTGAAGTCTATCTGTCTTATTATTTAGGAGTTCCAAACAAAACTTGAATGCGTTGGGCGAATGCAACTGTATTTTTCATTTACTGGATAGCAGAGCTTGATGAAAACTTTTTGTGGCAGCGGTGGGATTCAAACCCACGCCCCCGAAGGGACTGGTGCCTTAAACCAGCGCCTTAGACCGCTCGGCCACGCTACCAGATGAACAGTATAACCCTGTTAACACTTTCTGATATAGATCTACGAAATCATTCGTGCCACTCTTTACAAAAAGACCGATTGATGAATAGTGACAAGAAACAGGCCTAGAAATTGGTGATTATGATCGCTCCGAAATTGGATTAAATACATAATAAATACTGGAATCTTGCTCAGAATAAAATTCCTGGCAGCGGTGGGATTCGAACCCACGCCCCCGAAGGGACTGGTGCCTAAAACCAGCGCCTTAGACCGCTCGGCCACGCTACCACATCTGCCAATAAGCATTAACAAGGAGCTGAAAATTATCACCAATATTTGGCGAACCTTCGAATATTTCATCTTTGGCAAAGTTGAATTTCTAAAGTGTAACCAGATTCAGTTAATCACACACAGTTTTAGTGGTGAAGTCTATCTGTCTTATTATTTAGGAGTTCCAAACAAAACTTGAATGCGTTGGGCGAATGCAACTGTATTTTTCATTTACTGGATAGCAGAGCTTGATGAAAACTTTTTGTGGCAGCGGTGGGATTCAAACCCACGCCCCCGAAGGGACTGGTGCCTTAAACCAGCGCCTTAGACCGCTCGGCCACGCTACCAGATGAACAGTATAACCCTGTTAACACTTTCTGATATAGATCTACGAAATCATTCGTGCCACTCTTTACAAAAAGACCGATTGATGAATAAGAAGGAGGCCTAGAAATTGGTGATTATGATCGCTCCGAAATTGGATTAAATACATATAAATACTGGAATCTTGCTCAGAATAAAATTCCTGGCAGCGGTGGGATTCGAACCCACGCCCCCGAAGGGACTGGTGCCTAAAACCAGCGCCTTAGACCGCTCGGCCACGCAACCACATCTGCCAATAAGCATTAACAAGGAGCTGAAAATTATCACCAATATTTGGCGAACCTTCGAATATTTCATCTTTGGCAAAGTTGAATTTCTAAAGTGTAAAAAGATTCAGTTAATCACACACAGTTTTAGTGGTGAAGTCTGTCTGTCTTATTATTTAGGAGTTCCAAACAAAACTTGAATGCGTTGGGCGAATGCAACTGTATTTTTCATTTACTGGATAGCAGAGCTTGATGAAAACTTTTTGTGGCAGCGGTGGGATTCGAACCCACGCCCCCGAAGGGACTGGTGCCTTAAACCAGCGCCTTAGACCGCTCGGCCACGCTACCAGATGAACAGTATAACCCTGTTAACACTTTCTGATATAGATCTACGAAATCATTCGTGCCACTCTTTACAAAAAGACCGATTGATGAATAAGAAGCAGGCCTAGAAATTGGTGATTATGATCGCTCCGAAATTGGATTAAATACATATAAATACTGGAATCTTGCTCAGAATAAAATTCCTGGCAGCGGTGGGATTCGAACCCACGCCCCCGAAGGGACTGGTGCCTAAAACCAGCGCCTTAGACCGCTCGGCCACGCTACCACATCTGCCAATAAGCATTAACAAGGAGCTGAAAATTATCACCAATACTTGGCGAACCTTCGAATATTTCATCTTTGGCAAAGTTGAATTTCTAAAGTGTAACCAGATTCAGTTAATCACACACAGTTTTAGTGGTGAAGTCTATCTGTCTTATTATTTAGGAGTTCCAAACAAAACTTGAATGCGTTGGGCGAATGCAACTGTATTTTTCATTTACTGGATAGCAGAGCTTGATGAAAACTTTTTGTGGCAGCGGTGGGATTCGAACCCACGCCCCCGAAGGGACTGGTGCCTTAAACCAGCGCCTTAGACCGCTCGGCCACGCTACCAGATGAACAGTATAACCCTGTTAACACTTTCTGATATAGATCTACGAAATCATTCGTGCCACTCTTTACAAAAAGACCGATTGATGAATAGTGACAAGAAACAGGCCTAGAAATTGGTGATTATGATCGCTCCGAAATTGGATTAAATACATAATAAATACTGGAATCTTGCTCAGAATAAAATTCCTGGCAGCGGTGGGATTCGAACCCACGCCCCCGAAGGGACTGGTGCCTAAAACCAGCGCCTTAGACCGCTCGGCCACGCTACCACATCTGCCAATAAGCATTAACAAGGAGCTGAAAATTATCACCAATATTTGGCGAACCTTCCAATATTTCATCTTTGGCAAAGTTGAATTTCTAAAGTGTAACCAGATTCAGTTAATCACACACAGTTTTAGTGGTGAAGTCTATCTGTCTTATTATTTAGGAGTTCCAAACAAAACTTGAATGCGTTGGGCGAATGCAACTGTATTTTTCATTTACTGGATAGCAGAGCTTGATGAAAACTTTTTGTGGCAGCGGTGGGATTCAAACCCACGCCCCCGAAGGGACTGGTGCCTTAAACCAGCGCCTTAGACCGCTCGGCCACGCTACCAGATGAACAGTATAACCCTGTTAACACTTTCTGATATAGATCTACGAAATCATTCGTGCCACTCTTTACAAAAAGACTGATTGATGGATAAAAAGCAGGCCTAGAAATTGGTGATTATGATCGCTCCGAAATTGGATTAAATACATATAAATACTGGAATCTTGCTCAGAATAAAATTCCTGGCAGCGGTGGGATTCGAACCCACGCCCCCGAAGGGACTGGTGCCTAAAACCAGCGCCTTAGACCGCTCGGCCACGCTACCACATCTGCCAATAAGCATTAACAAGGAGCTGAAAATTATCACCAATATTTGGCGAACCTTCGAATATTTCATCTTTGGCAAAGTTGAATTTCTAAAGTGTAACCAGATTCAGTTAATCACACACAGTTTTAGTGGTGAAGTCTATCTGTCTTATTATTTAGGAGTTCCAAACAAAACTTGAATGCGTTGGGCGAATGCAACTGTATTTTTCATTTACTGGATAGCAGAGCTTGATGAAAACTTTTTGTGGCAGCGGTGGGATTCGAACCCACGCCCCCGAAGGGACTGGTGCCTTAAACCAGCGCCTTAGACCGCTCGGCCACGCTACCAGATGAACAGTATAACCCTGTTAACACTTTCTGATATAGATCTACGAAATCATTCGTGCCACTCTTTACAAAAAGACCGATTGATGAATAGTGACAAGAAACAGGCCTAGAAATTGGTGATTATGATCGCTCCGAAATTGGATTAAATACATAATAAATACTGGAATCTTGCTCAGAATAAAATTCCTGGCAGCGGTGGGATTCGAACCCACGCCCCCGAAGGGACTGGTGCCTAAAACCAGCGCCTTAGACCGCTCGGCCACGCTACCACATCTGCCAATAAGCATTAACAAGGAGCTGAAAATTATCACCAATATTTGGCGAACCTTCCAATATTTCATCTTTGGCAAACTTGAATTTCTAAAGTGTAACCAGATTCAGTTAATCACACACAGTTTTAGTGGTGAAGTCTATCTGTCTTATTATTTAGGAGTTCCAAACAAAACTTGAATGCGTTGGGCGAATGCAACTGTATTTTTCATTTACTGGATAGCAGAGCTTGATGAAAACTTTTTGTGGCAGCGATGGGATACAAACCCACGCCCCCGAAGGGACTGGTGCCTTAAACCAGCGCCTTAGACCGCTCGGCCACGCTACCAGATGAACAGTATAACCCTGTTAACACTTTCTGATATAGATCTACGAAATCATTCGTGCCACTCTTTACAAAAAGACCGATTGATGAATAAGAAGCAGGCCTAGAAATTGGTGATTATGATCGCTCCGAAATTGGATTAAATACATATAAATACTGGAATCTTGCTCAGAATAAAATTCCTGGCAGCGGTGGGATTCGAACCCACGCCCCCGAAGAGACTGGTGCCTAAAACCAGCGCCTTAGACCGCTCGGCCACGCTACCACATCTGCCAATAAGCATTAACAAGGAGCTGAAAATTATCACCAATATTTGGCGAACCTTCGAATATTTCATCTTTGGCAAAGTTGAATTTCTAAAGTGTAACCAGATTCAGTTAATCACACACAGTTTTAGTGGTGAAGTCTATCTGTCTTATTATTTAGGAGTTCCAAACAAAACTTGAATGCGTTGGGCGAATGCACAGGCACTTGAAAACCAATAAATTGACGGTACATTGTGCTATATATAATAATATATACAAGGCACTCAAGCCCCTGTCGGGAAAATGGTGGTTGGACCAACACTCGAAACTTCAAAGCTCCAAAAAGTCTACTTATCCACCGAATTGATACAAACCATCATATCCCGTGAAAGCCGTGAAGACTCTATATTCAAATTAGTACAGTATTTACACATAATATCCATGAAATGAAGGTTTTCTAGCACATTTTATATCACCACCACCGCTTCCAAGACCTTGCGTGGCTGGAATTTGGATTCAAAACATCCGTTGTGCACTTGTTTTTGGTCGAACACGTTGTTTTGGCATTGCTCACACTGGCGATCACGAACTGTAAGTCATACCATCTATATAGATTTCTATACGATTATATCAGAGTGCGATTAGAGTGAGCTGTACTTACATTAGTACAGCTGTTTTTGCTGACCAATTATGTCGCAAGAAACGGACATGGTTCAATGAGCTCATGTGTTTTTCAACCAAACAAGTGCACAACGGATGTTTTGAATCCAAATTCCAGCCACGCAAGGTCTTGGAAGCGGTGGTGGTGATATAAAATGTGCTAGAAAACCTTCGTTTCATGGATATTATGTGTAAATACTGTACTAATTTGAATATAGAGTCTTCACGGCTTTCGCTGGTTTGTATCAATTCGGTGGATAAGTAGAATTTTTGGAGCTTTGAAGTTTCGAGTGTTGGTCCAACCACCATTTTCCCGACAGGGGCTTGAGTGCCTTGTATATATTATTATATATAGCACATTGTACCGTCAATTTAATGGTCTTCAAATGCCTGTGGGCGAATGCAACTGTATTTTTCATTTACTGGATAGCAGAGCTTGATGAAAACTTTTTGTGGCAGCGGTGGGATTCGAACCCACGCCCCCGAAGGGACTGGTGCCTTAAACCAGCACCTTAGACCGCTCGGCCACGCTACCAGATGAACAGTATAACCCTGTTAACACTTTCTGATATAGATCTACGAAATCATTCGTGCCACTCTTTACAAAAAGACCGATTGATGAATAGTGACAAGAAACAGGCCTAGAAATTGGTGATTATGATCGCTCCGAAATTGGATTAAATACATAATAAATACTGGAATCTTGCTCAGAATAAAATTCCTGGCAGCGGTGGAATTGGAACCCACGCCCCCGAAGGGACTGGTGCCTAAAACCAGCGCCTTAGACCGCTCGGCCACGCTACCACATCTGCCAATAAGCACTAACAAGGAGCTGAAAATTATCACCAATATTTGGCGAACCTTCGAATATTTCATCTTTGGCAAAGTTGAATTTCTAAAGTGTAACCAGATTCAGTTAATCACACACAGTTTTAGTGGCGAAGTCTATCTGTCTTATTATTTAGGAGTTCCAAACAAAACCTGAATGCGTTGGGCGAATGCAACTGTATTTTTCATTTACTGGATAGCAGAGCTTGAGGAAAACTTTTTGTGGCAGCGGTGGGATTCGAACCCACGCCCCGGAAGGGACTGGTGCCTTAACCCAGCGCCTTAGACCGCTCGGCCACGCTACCAGATGGACAGTACAACCCTGTTAACAATTTCTGATATAGATCTACGAAATCATTTTTATGACACTCTTTACAAAAAGACCGATTGATGAATAGTGACAAGAAACAGGCCTAAAAATTGGTGATTATGATCGCTCCGAAATTGGATTAAATACATAATAAATACTGGAATCTTGCTCAGAATAAAATTCCTGGCAGCGGTGGGATTCGAACCCACGCCCCCGAAGGGACTGGTGCCTAAAACCAGCGCCTTAGACCGCTCGGCCACGCTACCACATCTGCCAATAAGCATTAACAAAGAGCTGAAAATTATCACCAATATTTGGCGAACCTTCGAATATTTCATCTTTGGCAAAGTTGAATTGTGTAAAAGTGTAACCAGATTCAGTTAATCACACACAGTTTTAGTGGTGAAGTCTATCTGTCTTATTATTTAGGAGTTCCAAACAAAACTTGAATGCGTTGGGCGAATGCAATTGTATTTTTCATTTACTGGATAGCAGAGCTTGATGAAAATTTTTGTGGCAGCGGTGGGATTCGAACCCACGCCCCCGAAGGGACTGGTGCCTTAAACCAGCGCCTTAGACCGCTCGGCCACGCTACGAGATGGACAGTATAACCCTGTTAACACTTTCTGATATAGATCTACGAAATCATTTTTATGCCACTCTTTACAAAAAGACCGATTGATGAATAGTGACAAGAAACAGGCCTAGAAATTGGTGATTGTGATCGCTCAGAAATTGGATTAAATACATAATAAATTCTGGAATCTTGCTCAGAATAAAATTACTGGCAGCGGTGGGATTCGAACCCACGCCCCCGAAGGGACTGGTGCCTAAAACCAGCGCCTTAGACCGCTCGGCCACGCTACCACATCTGCCAATAAGCATTAACAAAGAGCTGAAAATTATCACCAATATTTGGCGAACCTTCGAATATTTCATCTTTGGCAAAGTTGAATTGTGTAAAAGTGTAACCAGATTCAGTTAATCACACACAGTTTTAGTGGTGAAGTCTATCTGTCTTATTATTTAGGAGTTCCAAACAAAACTTGAATGCGTTGGGCGAATGCAACTGTATTTTTCATTTACTGGATAGCAGAGCTTGATGAAAACTTTTTGTGGCAGCGGTGGGATTCGAACCCACGCCCCCGAAGGGACTGGTGCCTTAAACCAGCGCCTTAGACCGCTCGGCCACGCTACCAGATGGACAGTATAACCCTGTTAACAATTTCTGATATAGATCTACGAAATCATTTTTATGCCACTCTTTACAAAAAGACCGATTGATGAATAGTGACAAGAAACAGGCCTAGAAATTGGTGATTGTGATCGCTCAGAAATTGGATTAAATACATAATAAATTCTGGAATCTTGCTCAGAATAAAATTACTGGCAGCGGTAGGATTCGAACACACGCCCTCGAAGGGACTGGTGCCTAAAAACAGCGCCTTAGACCGCTCGGCCACGCTACCACATCTGCCAATAAGCATTAACAAAGAGCTGAAAATTATCACCAATATTTGGCGAACCTTCGAATATTTCATCTTTGGCAAAGTTGAATTGTGTAAAAGTGTAACCAGATTCAGTTAATCACACACAGTTTTAGTGGTGAAGTCTATCTGTCTTATTATTTAGGAGTTCCAAACAAAACTTGAATGCGTTGGGCGAATGCAACTGTATTTTTCATTTACTGGATAGCAGAGCTTGATGAAAACTTTTTGTGGCAGCGGTGGGATTCGAACCCACGCCCCCGAAGGGACTGGCGCCTTAAACCAGCGCCTTAGACCGCTCGGCCACGCTACCAGATGGACAGTATAACCCTGTTAACAATTTCTGATATAGATCTACGAAATCATTTTTATGCCACTCTTTACAAAAAGACCGATTGATGAATAGTGACAAGAAACAGGCCTAGAAATTGGTGATTGTGATCGCTCAGAAATTGGATTAAATACATAATAAATTCTGGAATCTTGCTCAGAATAAAATTACTGGCAGCGGTGGGATTCGAACCCACGCCCCCGAAGGGACTGGTGCCTAAAACCAGCGCCTTAGACCGCTCGGCCACGCTACCACATCTGCCAATAAGCATTAACAAAGAGCTGAAAATTATCACCAATATTTGGCGAACCTTCGAATATTTCATCTTTGGCAAAGTTGAATTGTGTTAAAGTGTAACCAGATTCAGTTAATCACACACAGTTTTAGTGGTGAAGTCTATCTGTCTTATTATTTAGGAGTTCCAAACAAAACTTGAATGCGTTGGGCGAATGCAACTGTATTTTTCATTTACTGGATAGCAGAGCTTGATGAAAACTTTTTGTGGCAGCGGTGGGATTCGAACCCACGCCCCCGAAGGGACTGGTGCCTTAAACCAGCGCCTTAGACCGCTCGGCCACGCTACCAGATGGACAGTATAACCCTGTTAACAATTTCTGATATAGATCTACGAAATCATTTTTATGCCACTCTTTACAAAAAGACCGATTGATGAATAGTGACAAGAAACAGGCCTAGAAATTGGTGATTGTGATCGCTCAGAAATTGGATTAAATACATAATAAATTCTGGAATCTTGCTCAGAATAAAATTACTGGCAGCAGTGGGATTCGAACCCACGCCCCCGAAGGGACTGGTGCCTAAAACCAGCGCCTTAGACCGCTCGGCCACGCTACCACATCTGCCAATAAGCATTAACAAAGAGCTGAAAATTATCACCAATATTTGGCGAACCTTCGAATATTTCATCTTTGGCAAAGTTGAATTGTGTTAAAGTGTAACCAGATTCAGTTAATCACACACAGTTTTAGTGGTGAAGTCTATCTGTCTTATTATTTAGGAGTTCCAAACAAAACTTGAATGCGTTGGGCGAATGCAACTGTATTTTTCATTTACTGGATAGCAGAGCTTGATGAAAACTTTTTGTGGCAGCGGTGGGATTCGAACCCACGCCCCCGAAGGGACTGGTGCCTTAAACCAGCGCCTTAGACCGCTCGGCCACGCTACCAGATGGACAGTATAACCCTGTTAACAATTTCTGATATAGATCTACGAAATCATTTTTATGCCACTCTTTACAAAAAGACCGATTGATGAATATTGACAAGAAACAGGCCTAGAAATTGGTGATTGTGATCGCTCAGAAATTGGATTAAATACATAATAAATTCTGGAATCTTGCTCAGAATAAAATTACTGGCAGCGGTGGGATTCGAACCCACGCCCCCGAAGGGACTGGTGCCTAAAACCAGCGCCTTAGACCGCTCGGCCACGCTACCACATCTGCCAATAAGCATTAACAAAGAGCTGAAAATTATCACCAATATTTGGCGAACCTTCGAATATTTCATCTTTGGCAAAGTTGAATTTCTAAAGTGTAACCAGATTCAGTTAATCACACACAGTTTTAGTGGTGAAGTCTATATGTCTTATTATTTAGGAGTTCCAAACAAAACTTGAATGCGTTGGGCGAATGCAACTGTATTTTTCATTTACTGGATAGCAGAGCTTGATGAAAACTTTTTGTGGCAGCGGTGGGATTCGAACCCACGCCCCCGAAGGGACTGGTGCCTTAAACCAGCGCCTTAGACCGCTCGGCCACGCTACCAGGTGGACAGTATAACCCTGTTAACAATTTCTGATATAGATCTACGAAATCATTTTTATGCCACTCTTTACAAAAAGACCGATTGATGAATAGTGACAAGAAACAGGCCTAGAAATTGGTGATTGTGATCGCTCAGAAATTGGATTAAATACATAATAAATTCTGGAATCTTGCTCAGAATAAAATTACTGGCAGCGGTGGGATTCGAACCCACGCCCCCGAAGGGACTGGTGCCTAAAACCAGCGCCTTAGACCGCTCGGCCACGCTACCACATCTGCCAATAAGCATTAACAAAGAGCTGAAAATTATCACCAATATTTGGCGAACCTTCGAATATTTCATCTTTGGCAAAGTTGAATTGTGTAAAAGTGTAACCAGATTCAGTTAATCACACACAGTTTTAGTGGTGAAGTCTATCTGTCTTATTATTTAGGAGTTCCAAACAAAACTTGAATGCGTTGGGCGAATGCAACTGTATTTTTCATTTACTGGATAGCAGAGCTTGATGAAAACTTTTTGTGGCAGCGGTGGGATTCGAACCCACGCCCCCGAAGGGACTGGTGCCTTAAACCAGCGCCTTAGACCGCTCGGCCACGCTACCAGATGGACAGTATAACCCTGTTAACAATTTCTGATATAGATCTACGAAATCATTTTTATGCCACTCTTTACAAAAAGATCGATTGATGAATAGTGACAAGAAACAGGCCTAGAAATTGGTGATTGTGATCGCTCAGAAATTGGATTAAATACATAATAAATTCTGGAATCTTGCTCAGAATAAAATTACTGGCAGCAGTGGGATTCGAACCCACGCCCCCGAAGGGACTGGTGCCTAAAATCAGCGCCTTAGACCGCTCGGCCACGCTACCACATCTGCCAATAAGCATTAACAAAGAGCTGAAAATTATCACCAATATTTGGCGAACCTTCGAATATTTCATCTTTGGCAAAGTTGAATTGTGTTAAAGTGTAACCAGATTCAGTTAATCACACACAGTTTTAGTGGTGAAGTCTATCTGTCTTATTATTTAGGAGTTCCAAACAAAACTTGAATGCGTTGGGCGAATGCAACTGTATTTTTCATTTACTGGATAGCAGAGCTTGATGAAAACTTTTTGTGGCAGCGGTGGGATTCGAACCCACGCCCCTGAAGGGACTGGTGCCTTAAACCAGCGCCTTAGACCGCTCGGCCACGCTACCAGATGGACAGTATAACCCTGTTAACAATTTCTGATATAGATCTACGAAATCATTTTTATGCCACTCTTTACAAAAAGACCGATTGATGAATAGTGACAAGAAACAGGCCTAGAAATTGGTGATTGTGATCGCTCAGAAATTGGATTAAATACATAATAAATTCTGGAATCTTGCTCAGAATAAAATTACTGGCAGCGGTGGGATTCGAACCCACGCCCCCGAAGGGACTGGTGCCTAAAACCAGCGCCTTAGACCGCTCGGCCACGCTACCACATCTGCCAATAAGCATTAACAAAGAGCTGAAAATTATCACCAATATTTGGCGAACCTTCGAATATTTCATCTTTGGCAAAGTTGAATTGTGTTAAAGTGTAACCAGATTCAGTTAATCACACACAGTTTTAGTGGTGAAGTCTATCTGTCTTATTATTTAGGAGTTCCAAACAAAACTTGAATGCGTTGGGCGAATGCAACTGTATTTTTCATTTACTGGATAGCAGAGCTTGATGAAAACTTTTTGTGGCAGCGGTGGGATTCGAACCCACGCCCCCGAAGGGACTGGTGCCTTAAACCAGCGCCTTAGACCGCTCGGCCACGCTACCAGATGGACAGTATAACCCTGTTAACAATTTCTGATATAGATCTACGAAATCATTTTTATGCCACTCTTTACAAAAAGACCGATTGATGAATAGTGACAAGAAACAGGCCTAGAAATTGGTGATTGTGATCGCTCAGAAATTGGATTAAATACATAATAAATTCTGGAATCTTGCTCAGAATAAAATTACTGGCAGCGGTGGGATTCGAACCCACGCCCCCGAAGGGACTGGTGCCTAAAACCAGCGCCTTAGACCGCTCGGCCACGCTACCACATCTGCCAATAAGCATTAACAAAGAGCTGAAAATTATCACCAATATTTGGCGAACCTTCGAATATTTCATCTTTGGCAAAGTTGAATTGTGTTAAAGTGTAACCAGATTCAGTTAATCACACACAGTTTTAGTGGTGAAGTCTATCTGTCTTATTATTTAGGAGTTCCAAACAAAACTTGAATGCGTTGGGCGAATGCAACTGTATTTTTCATTTACTGGATAGCAGAGCTTGATGAAAACTTTTTGTGGCAGCGGTGGGATTCGAACCCACGCCCCCGAAGGGACTGGTGCCTTAAACCAGCGCCTTAGACCGCTCGGCCATGCTACCAGATGGACAGTATAACCCTGTTAACAATTTCTGATATAGATCTACGAAATCATTTTTATGCCACTCTTTACAAAAAGACCGATTGATGAATAGTGACAAGAAACAGGCCTAGAAATTGGTGATTGTGATCACTCAGAAATTAGATTAAATACATAATAAATTCTGGAATCTTGCTCAGAATAAATTTACTGGCAGCGGTGGGATTCGAACCCACGCCCCCGAAGGGACTGGTGCCTAAAACCAGCGCCTTAGACCGCTCGGCCACGCTACCACATCTGCCAATAAGCATTAACAAAGAGCTGAAAATTATCACCAATATTTGGCGAACCTTCGAATATTTCATCTTTGGCAAAGTTGAATTGTGTTAAAGTGTAACCAGATTCAGTTAATCACACACAGTTTTAGTGGTGAAGTCTATCTGTCTTATTATTTAGGAGTTCCAAACAAAACTTGAATGCGTTGGGCGAATGCAACTGTATTTTTCATTTACTGGATAGCAGAGATTGATGAAAACTTTTGTTTTCTTTTCGAACCCACGCCCCCGAAGGGACTGGTGCCTTAAACCAGCGCCTTAGACCGCTCGGCCACGCTACCAGATGGACAGTATAACCCTGTTAACAATTTCTGATATAGATCTACGAAATCATTTTTATGCCACTCTTTACAAAAAGATCGATTGATGAATAGTGACAAGAAACAGGCCTAGAAATTGGTGATTGTGATCGCTCAGAAATTGGATTAAATACATAATAAATTTTGGAATCTTGCTCAGAATAAAATTACTGGCAGCGGTGGGATTCGAACCCACGCCCCCGAAGGGACTGGTGCCTAAAACCAGCGCCTTAGACCGCTCGGCCACGCTACCACATCTGCCAATAAGCATTAACAAAGAGCTGAAAATTATCACCAATATTTGGCGAACCTTCGAATATTTCATCTTTGGCAAAGTTGAATTGTGTTAAAGTGTAACCAGATTCAGTTAATCACACACAGTTTTAGTGGTGAAGTCTATCTGTCTTATTATTTAGGAGTTCCAAACAAAACTTGAATGCGTTGGGCGAATGCAACTGTATTTTTCATTTACTGGATAGCAGAGCTTGATGAAAACTTTTTGTGGCAGCGGTGGGATTCGAACCCACGCCCCCGAAGGGACTGGTGCCTTAAACCAGCGCCTTAGACCGCTCGGCCACGCTACCAGATGGACAGTATAGCCCTGTTAACACTTTCTGATATAGATCTACGAAATCATTTTTATGCCACTCTTTACAAAAAGACCGATTGATGAATAGTGACAAGAAACAGGCCTAGAAATTGGTGATTGTGATCGCTCAGAAATTGGATTAAATACATAATAAATTCTGGAATCTTGCTCAGAATAAAATTACTGGCAGCGGTGGGATTCGAACCCACGCCCCCGAAGGGACTGGTGCCTAAAACCAGCGCCTTAGACCGCTCGGCCACGCTACCACATCTGCCAATAAGCATTAACAAAGAGCTGAAAATTATCACCAATATTTGGCGAACCTTCGAATATTTCATCTTTGGCAAAGTTGAATTGTGTTAAAGTGTAACCAGATTCAGTTAATCACACACAGTTTTAGTGGTGAAGTCTATCTGTCTTATTATTTAGGAGTTCCAAACAAAACTTGAATGCGTTGGGCGAATGCAACTGTATTTTTCATTTACTGGATAGCAGAGCTTGATGAAAACTTTTTGTGGCAGCGGTGGGATTCGAACCCACGCCCCCGAAGGGACTGGTGCCTTAAACCAGCGCCTTAGACCGCTCGGCCACGCTACCAGATGGACAGTATAACCCTGTTAACAATTTCTGATATAGATCTACGAAATCATTTTTATGCCACTCTTTACAAAAAGACCGATTGATGAATAGTGACAAGAAACAGGCCTAGAAATTGGTGATTGTGATCGCTCAGAAATTGGATTAAATACATAATAAATTCTGGAATCTTGCTCAGAATAAAATTACTGGCAGCGGTGGGATTCGAACCCACGCCCCCGAAGGGACTGGTGCTTAAAACCAGCGCCTTAGACCGCTCGGCCACGCTACCACACCTGCCAATAAGCATTAACAAAGAGCTGAAAATTATCACCAATATTTGGCGAACCTTCGAATATTTCATCTTTGGCAAAGTTGAATTGTGTTAAAGTGTAACCAGATTCAGTTAATCACACACAGTTTTAGTGGTGAAGTCTATCTGTCTTATTATTTAGGAGTTCCAAACAAAACTTGAATGCGTTGGGCGAATGCAACTGTATTTTTCATTTACTGGATAGCAGAGCTTGATGAAAACTTTTTGTGGCAGCGGTGGGATTCGAACCCACGCCCCCGAAGGGACTGGTGCCTTAAACCAGCGCCTTAGACCGCTCGGCCACGCTACCAGATGGACAGTATAACCCTGTTAACAATTTCTGATATAGATCTACGAAATCATTTTTATGCCACTCTTTACAAAAAGACCGATTGATGAATAGTGACAAGAAACAGGCCTAGAAATTGGTGATTGTGATCGCTCAGAAATTGGATTAAATACATAATAAATTCTGGAATCTTGCTCAGAATAAAATTACTGGCAGCGGTGGGATTCGAACACACGCCCCCGAAGGGACTGGTGCCTAAAACCAGCGCCTTAGACCGCTCGGCCACGCTAACGTTACCACATCTGCCAATAAGCATTAACAAAGAGCTGAAAATTATCACCAATATTTGGCGAACCTTCGAATATTTCATCTTTGGCAAAGTTGAATTGTGTTAAAGTGTAACCAGATTCAGTTAATCACACACAGTTTTAGTGGTGAAGTCTATCTGTCTTATTATTTAGGAGTTCCAAACAAAACTTGAATGCGTTGGGCGAATGCAACTGTATTTTTCATTTACTGGATAGCAGAGCTTGATGAAAACTTTTTGTGGCAGCGGTGGGATTCGAACCCACGCCCCCGAAGGGACTGGTGCCTTAAACCAGCGCCTTAGACCGCTCGGCCACGCTACCAGATGGACAGTATAACCCTGTTAACAATTTCTGATATAGATCTACGAAATCATTTTTATGCCACTCTTTACAAAAAGACCGATTGATGAATAGTGACAAGAAACAGGCCTAGAAATTGGTGATTGTGATCGTTCAGAAATTGGATTAAATACATAATAAATTCTGGAATCTTGCTCAGAATAAAATTACTGGCAGCGGTGGGATTCGAACCCACGCCCTCGAAGGGACTGGTGCCTAAAACCAGCGCCTTAGACCGCTCGGCCACGCTACCACATCTGCCAATAAGCATTAACAAAGAGCTGAAAATTATCACCAATATTTGACGAACCTTCGAATATTTCATCTTTGGCAAAGTTGAATTGTGTTAAAGTGTAACCAGATTCAGTTAATCACACACAGTTTTAGTGGTGAAGTCTATCTGTCTTATTATTTAGGAGTTCCAAACAAAACTTAAATGCGTTGGGCGAATGCAACTGTATTTTTCATTTACTGGATAGCAGAGCTTGATGAAAACTTTTTGTGGCAGCGGTGGGATTCGAACCCACGCCCCCGAAGGGACTGGTGCCTTAAACCAGCGCCTTAGACCGCTCGGCCACGCTACCAGATGGACAGTATAACCCTGTTAACAATTTCTGATATAGATCTACGAAATCATTTTTATGCCACTCTTTACAAAAAGACCGATTGATGAATAGTGACAAGAAACAGGCCTAGAAATTGGTGATTGTGATCGCTCAGAAATTGGATTAAATACATAATAAATTCTGGAATCTTGCTCAGAATAAAATTACTGGCAGCGGTGGGATTCGAACCCACGCCCCCGAAGGGACTGGTGCCTAAAACCAGCGCCTTAGACCGCTCGGCCACGCTACCACATCTGCCAATAAGCATTAACAAAGAGCTGAAAATTATCACCAATATTTGGCGAACCTTCGAATATTTCATCTTTGGCAAAGTTGAATTGTGTTAAAGTGTAACCAGATTCAGTTAATCACACACAGTTTTAGTGGTGAAGTCTATCTGTCTTATTATTTAGGAGTTCCAAACAAAACTTGAATGCGTTGGGCGAATGCAACTGTATTTTTCATTTACTGGATAGCAGAGCTTGATGAAAACTTTTTGTGGCAGCGGTGGGATTCGAACCCACGCCCCCGAAGGGACTGGTGCCTTAAACCAGCGCCTTAGACCGCTCGGCCACGCTACCAGATGGACAGTATAACCCTGTTAACAATTTCTGATATAGATCTACGAAATCATTTTTATGCCACTCTTTACAAAAAGACCGATTGATGAATAGTAACAAGAAACAGGCCTAGAAATTGGTGATTGTGATCGCTCAGAAATTGGATTAAATACATAATAAATTCTGGAATCTTGCTCAGAATAAAATTACTGGCAGCGGTGGGATTCGAACCCACGCCCCCGAAGGGACTGGTGCCTAAAACCAGCGCCTTAGACCGCTCGGCCACGCTACCACATCTGCCAATAAGCATTAACAAAGAGCTGAAAATTATCACCAATATTTGGCGAACCTTCGAATATTTCATCTTTGGCAAAGTTGAATTGTGTTAAAGTGTAACCAGATTCAGTTAATCACACACAGTTTTAGTGGTGAAGTCTATCTGTCTTATTATTTAGGAGTTCCAAACAAAACTTGAATGCGTTGGGCGAATGCAACTGTATTTTTCTAGTGGTATAACGAGTACGGAAAACTCTAACCGATTAATCGTGACCCTGTAACCGAACCGTGACCGATTACTCGCCAGAATATTGCCCAATATTTAAGCAGTTGATATCAAAGGTATATTTGTCCACAACTTAGTGCATGATCTTGTGAATGATCTTGTCTGCTGAACCCTGCTCTGCTGCTCGACGACAGACATGACAGAAGGCGACCAAGCTGCTTCTCGAATCACGATTCCACTAAATTTCAGTTTCTAAATGATTTTCGGTACACCAAGTTCAAGGCCGAACCCATACTATTTATAGACTATTACCATAAAGACTCGTATTTATGCGCCCATGCCATGGCGCTGTCAAGCATGTAACGAACTTACGATGATTGATGAAGTTCAATTCCATTTTTTATTTCCAACCCACAATATGTATGTTGTTATGTTGCGTGCAAGTTTTAGATTTATGATATAGCCATAGTATTAATACCTGACACATGCGGCTATGTTTCAAGAGCAAAAACCACGCGCATTAGCGGCAGTACGGTAAACTGACATAAATAACCTTCACCTTGTCTGAGTCACATGATCTAGGCCTACTGCTTTCTTTTCAACCGGACAAGGTTGTTTTAGGATATTTTCGTGAATAAATTAGCCATTCTCTACATGAAATAGTATAATTAATTTACGATCAAGTAATCGGTCAGTCACTCTCTGACCGATCAGAGCCTGTAATCTAACCGTCAACGAGTACTCGACTACTCGTTATAGCACTATATTTTTCATTTACTGGATAGCAGAGCTTGATGAAAACTTTTTGTGGCAGCGGTGGGATTCGAACCCACGCCCCCGAAGGGACTGGTGCCTTAAACCAGCGCCTTAGACCGCTCGGCCACGCTACCAGATGGACAGTATAACCCTGTTAACAATTTCTGATATAGATCTACGAAATCATTTTTATGCCACTCTTTACAAAAAGACCGATTGATGAATAGTGACAAGAAACAGGCCTAGAAATTGGTGATTGTGATCGCTCAGAAATTGGATTAAATACATAATAAATTCTGGAATCTTGCTCAGAATAAAATTACTGGCAGCGGTGGGATTCGAACCCACGCCCCCGAAGGGACTGGTGCCTAAAACCAGCGCCTTAGACCGCTCGGCCACGCTACCACATCTGCCAATAAGCATTAACAAAGAGCTGAAAATTATCACCAATATTTGGCGAACCTTCGAATATTTCATCTTTGGCAAAGTTGAATTGTGTTAAAGTGTAACCAGATTCAGTTAATCACACACAGTTTTAGTGGTGAAGTCTATTTGTCTTATTATTTAGGAGTTCCAAACAAAACTTGAATGCGCTGGGCGAATGCAACTGTATTTTTCATTTACTGGATAGCAGAGCTTGATGAAAACTTTTTGTGGCAGCGGTGGGATTCGAACCCACGCCCCCGAAGGGACTGGTGCCTTAAACCAGCGCCTTAGACCGCTCGGCCACGCTACCAGATGGACAGTATAACCCTGTTAACAATTTCTGATATAGATCTACGAAATCATTTTTATGCCACTCTTTACAAAAAGACCGATTGATGAATAGTGACAAGAAACAGGCCTAGAAATTAGTGATTGTGATCGCTCAGAAATTGGATTAAATACATAATAAATTCTGGAATCTTGCTCAGAATAAAATTACTGGCAGCGGTGGGATTCGAACCCACGCCCCCGAAGGGACTGGTGCCTAAAACCAGCGCCTTAGACCGCTCGGCCACGCTACCACATCTGCCAATAAGCATTAACAAAGAGCTGAAAATTATCACCAATATTTGGCGAACCTTCGAATATTTCATCTTTGGCAAAGTTGAATTGTGTTAAAGTGTAACCAGATTCAGTTAATCACACACAGTTTTAGTGGTGAAGTCTATCTGTCTTATTATTTAGGAGTTCCAAACAAAACTTGAATGCGTTGGGCGAATGCAACTGTATTTTTCATTTACTGGATAGCAGAGCTTGATGAAAACTTTTTGTGGCAGCGGTGGGATTCGAACCCACGCCCCCGAAGGGACTGGTGCCTTAAACCAGCGCCTTAGACCGCTCGGCCACGCTACCAGATGGACAGTATAACCCTGTTAACAATTTCTGATATAGATCTACGAAATCATTTTTATGCCACTCTTTACAAAAAGACCGATTGATGAATATTGACAAGAAACAGGCCTAGAAATTGGTGATTGTGATCGCTCAGAAATTGGATTAAATACATAATAAATTCTGGAATCTTGCTCAGAATAAAATTACTGGCAGCGGTGGGATTCGAACCCACGCCCCCGAAGGGACTGGTGCCTAAAACCAGCGCCTTAGACCGCTCGGCCACGCTACCACATCTGCCAATAAGCATTAACAAAGAGCTGAAAATTATCACCAATATTTGGCGAACCTTCGAATATTTCATCTTTGGCAAAGTTGAATTGTGTTAAAGTGTAACCAGATTCAGTTAATCACACACAGTTTTAGTGGTGAAGTCTATCTGTCTTATTATTTAGGAGTTCCAAACAAAACTTGAATGCGTTGGGCGAATGCAACTGTATTTTTCATTTACTGGATAGCAGAGCTTGATGAAAACTTTTTGTGGCAGCGGTGGGATTCGAACCCACGCCCCCGAAGGGACTGGTGCCTTAAACCAGCGCCTTAGACCGCTCGGCCACGCTACCAGATGGACAGTATAACCCTGTTAACAATTTCTGATATAGATCTACGAAATCATTTTTATGCCACTCTTTACAAAAAGACCGATTGATGAATAGTGACAAGAAACAGGCCTAGAAATTGGTGATTGTGATCGCTCAGAAATTGGATTAAATACATAATAAATTCTGGAATCTTGCTCAGAATAAAATTACTGGCAGCGGTGGGATTCGAACCCACGCCCCCGAAGGGACTGGTGCCTAAAACCAGCGCCTTAGACCGCTCGGCCACGCTACCACATCTGCCAATAAGCATTAACAAAGAGCTGAAAATTATCACCAATATTTGGCGAACCTTCGAATATTTCATCTTTGGCAAAGTTGAATTGTGTTAAAGTGTAACCAGATTCAGTTAATCACACACAGTTTTAGTGGTGAAGTCTATCTGTCTTATTATTTAGGAGTTCCAAACAAAACTTGAATGCGTTGGGCGAATGCAACTGTATTTTTCATTTACTGGATAGCAGAGCTTGATGAAAACTTTTTGTGGCAGCGGTGGGATTCGAACCCACGCCCCCGAAGGGACTGGTGCCTTAAACCAGCGCCTTAGACCGCTCGGCCACGCTACCAGATGGACAGTATAACCCTGTTAACAATTTCTGATATAGATCTACGAAATCATTTTTATGCCACTCTTTACAAAAAGACCGATTGATGAATAGTGACAAGAAACAGGCCTAGAAATTGGTGATTGTGATCGCTCAGAAATTGGATTAAATACATAATAAATTCTGGAATCTTGCTCAGAATAAAATTACTGGCAGCGGTGGGATTCGAACCCACGCCCCCGAAGGGACTGGTGCCTAAAACCAGCGCCTTAGACCGCTCGGCCACGCTACCACATCTGCCAATAAGCATTAACAAAGAGCTGAAAATTATCACCAATATTTGGCGAACCTTCGAATATTTCATCTTTGGCAAAGTTGAATTGTGTTAAAGTGTAACCAGATTCAGTTAATCACACACAGTTTTAGTGGTGAAGTCTATCTGTCTTATTATTTAGGAGTTCCAAACAAAACTTGAATGCGTTGGGCGAATGCAACTGTATTTTTCATTTACTGGATAGCAGAGCTTGATGAAAACTTTTTGTGGCAGCAGTGGGATTCGAACCCACGCCCCCGAAGGGACTGTTGCCTTAAACCAGCGCCTTAGACCGCTCGGCCACGCTACCAGATGGACAGTATAACCCTGTTAACAATTTCTGATATAGATCTACGAAATCATTTTTATGCCACTCTTTACAAAAAGACCGATTGATGAATAGTGACAAGAAACAGGCCTAGAAATTGGTGATTGTGATCGCTCAGAAATTGGATTAAATACATAATAAATTCTGGAATCTTGCTCAGAATAAAATTACTGGCAGCGGTGGGATTCGAACCCACGCCCCCGAAGGGACTGGTGCCTAAAACCAGCGCCTTAGACCGCTCGGCCACGCTACCACATCTGCCAATAAGCATTAACAAAGAGCTGAAAATTATCACCAATATTTGGCGAACCTTCGAATATTTCATCTTTGGCAAAGTTGAATTGTGTTAAAGTGTAACCAGATTCAGTTAATCACACACAGTTTTAGTGGTGAAGTCTATCTGTCTTATTATTTAGGAGTTCCAAACAAAACTTGAATGCGTTGGGCGAATGCAACTGTATTTTTCATTTACTGGATAGCAGAGCTTGATGAAAACTTTTTGTGGCAGCGGTGGGATTCGAACCCACGCCCCCGAAGGGACTGGTGCCTTAAACCAGCGCCTTAGACCGCTCGGCCACGCTACCAGATGGACAGTATAACCCTGTTAACAATTTCTGATATAGATCTACGAAATCATTTTTATGCCACTCTTTACAAAAAGACCGATTGATGAATAGTGACAAGAAACAGGCCTAGAAATTGGTGATTGTGATTGCTCAGAAATTGGATTAAATACATAATAAATTCTGGAATCTTGCTCAGAATAAAATTACTGGCAGCGGTGGGATTCGAACCCACGCCCCCGAAGGGACTGGTGCCTTAAACCAGCGCCTTAGACCGCTCGGCCACGCTACCACATCTGCCAATAAGCATTAACAAAGAGCTGAAAATTATCACCAATATTTGGCGAACCTTCGAATATTTCATCTTTGGCAAAGTTGAATTGTGTTAAAGTGTAACCAGATTCAGTTAATCACACACAGTTTTAGTGGTGAAGTCTATCTGTCTTATTATTTAGGAGTTCCAAACAAAACTTGAATGCGTTGGGCGAATGCAACTGTATTTTTCATTTACTGGATAGCAGAGCTTGATGAAAACTTTTTGTGGCAGCGGTGGGATTCGAACCCACGCCCCCGAAGGGACTGGTGCCTTAAACCAGCGCCTTAGACCGCTCGGCCACGCTACCAGATGGACAGTATAACCCTGTTAACAATTTCTGATATAGATCTACGAAATCATTTTTATGCCACTCTTTACAAAAAGACCGATTGATGAATAGTGACAAGAAACAGGCCTAGAAATTGGTGATTGTGATCGCTCAGAAATTGGATTAAATACATAATAAATTCTGGAATCTTGCTCAGAATAAAATTACTGGCAGCGGTGGGATTCGAACCCACGCCCCCGAAGGGACTGGTGCCTAAAACCAGCGCCTTAAACCGCTCGGCCACGCTACCACATCTGCCAATAAGCATTAACAAAGAGCTGAAAATTATCACCAATATTTGGCGAACCTTCGAATATTTCATCTTTGGCAAAGTTGAATTGTGTTAAAGTGTAACCAGATTCAGTTAATCACAAACAGTTTTAGTGGTGAAGTCTATCTGTCTTATTATTTAGGAGTTCCAAACAAAACTTGAATGCGTTGGGCGAATGCAACTGTATTTTTCATTTACTGGATAGCAGAGCTTGATGAAAACTTTTTGTGGCAGCGGTGGGATTCGAACCCACGCCCCCGAAGGGACTGGTGCCTTAAACCAGCGCCTTAGACCGCTCGGCCACGCTACCAGATGGACAGTATAACCCTGTTAACAATTTCTGATATAGATCTACGAAATCATTTTTATGCCACTCTTTACAAAAAGACCGATTGATGAATAGTGACAAGAAACAGGCCTAGAAATTGGTGATTGTGATCGCTCAGAAATTGGATTAAATACATAATAAATTCTGGAATCTTGCTCAGAATAAAATTACTGGCAGCGGTGGGATTCGAACCCACGCCCCCGAAGGGACTGGTGCCTAAAACCAGCGCCTTAGACCGCTCGGCCACGCTACCACATCTGCCAATAAGCATTAACAAAGAGCTGAAAATTATCACCAATATTTGGCGAACCTTCGAATATTTCATCTTTGGCAAAGTTGAATTGTGTTAAAGTGTAACCAGATTCAGTTAATCACACACAGTTTTAGTGGTGAAGTCTATCTGTCTTATTATTTAGGAGTTCCAAACAAAACTTGAATGCGTTGGGCGAATGCAACTGTATTTTTCATTTACTGGATAGCAGAGCTTGATGAAAACTTTTTGTGGCAGCGGTGGGATTCGAACCCACGCCCCCGAAGGGACTGGTGCCTTAAACCAGCGCCTTAGACCGCTCGGCCACGCTACCAGATGGACAGTATAACCCTGTTAACAATTTCTGATATAGATCTACGAAATCATTTTTATGCCACTCTTTACAAAAAGACCGATTGATGAATAGTGACAAGAAACAGGCCTAGAAATTGGTGATTGTGATCGCTCAGAAATTGGATTAAATACATAATAAATTCTGGAATCTTGCTCAGAATAAAATTACTGGCAGCGGTGGGATTCGAACCCACGCCCCCGAAGGGACTGGTGCCTAAAACCAGCGCCTTAGACCGCTCAGCCACGCTACCACATCTGCCAATAAGCATTAACAAAGAGCTGAAAATTATCACCAATATTTGGCGAACCTTCGAATATTTCATCTTTGGCAAAGTTGAATTGTGTTAAAGTGTAACCAGATTCAGTTAATCACACACAGTTTTAGTGGTGAAGTCTATCTGTCTTATTATTTAGGAGTTCCAAACAAAACTTGATTGCGTTGGGCGAATGCAACTGTATTTTTCATTTACTGGATAGCAGAGCTTGATGAAAACTTTTTGTGGCAGCGGTGGGATTCGAACCCACGCCCCCGAAGGGACTGGTGCCTTAAACCAGCGCCTTAGACCGCTCGGCCACGCTACCAGATGGACAGTATAACCCTGTTAACAATTTCTGATATAGATCTACGAAATCATTTTTATGCCACTCTTTACAAAAAGACCGATTGATGAATAGTGACAAGAAACAGGCCTAGAAATTGGTGATTGTGATCGCTCAGAAATTGGATTAAATACATAATAAATTCTGGAATCTTGCTCAGAATAAAATTACTGGCCGCGGTGGGATTCGAACCCACGCCCCCGAAGGGACTGGTGCCTAAAACCAGCACCTTAGACCGCTCGGCCACGCTACCACATCTGCCAATAAGCATTAACAAAGAGCTGAAAATTATCACCAATATTTGGCGAACCTTCGAATATTTCATCTTTGGCAAAGTTGAATTGTGTTAAAGTGTAACCAGATTCAGTTAATCACACACAGTTTTAGTGGTGAAGTCTATCTGTCTTATTATTTAGGAGTTCCAAACAAAACTTGAATGCGTTGGGCGAATGCAACTGTATTTTTCATTTACTGGATAGCAGAGCTTGATGAAAACTTTTTGTGGCAGCGGTGGGATTCGAACCCACGCCCCCGAAGGGACTGGTGCCTTAAACCAGCGCCTTAGACCGCTCGGCCACGCTACCAGATGGACAGTATAACCCTGTTAACAATTTCTGATATAGATCTACGAAATCATTTTTATGCCACTCTTTACAAAAAGACCGATTGATGAATAGTGACAAGAAACAGGCCTAGAAATTGGTGATTGTGATCGCTCAGAAATTGGATTAAATACATAATAAATTCTGGAATCTTGCTCAGAATAAAATTACTGGCAGCGGTGGGATTCGAACCCACGCCCCCGAAGGGACTGGTGCCTAAAACCAGCGCCTTAGACCGCTCGGCCACGCTACCACATCTGCCAATAAGCATTAACAAAGAGCTGAAAATTATCACCAATATTTGGCGAACCTTCGAATATTTCATCTTTGGCAAAGTTGAATTGTGTAAAAGTGTAACCAGATTCAGTTAATCACACACAGTTTTAGTGGTGAAGTCTATCTGTCTTATTATTTAGGAGTTCCAAACAAAACTTGAATGCGTTGGGCGAATGCAACTGTATTTTTCATTTACTGGATAGCAGAGCTTGATGAAAACTTTTTGTGGCAGCGGTGGGATTCGAACCCACGCCCCCGAAGGGACTGTTGCCTTAAACCAGCGCCTTAGACCGCTCGGCCACGCTACCAGATGGACAGTATAACCCTGTTAACAATTTCTGATATAGATCTACGAAATCATTTTTATGCCACTCTTTACAAAAAGACCGATTGATGAATAGTGACAAGAAACAGGCCTAGAAATTGGTGATTGTGATCGCTCAGAAATTGGATTAAATACATAATAAATTCTGGAATCTTGCTCAGAATAAAATTACTGGCAGCGGTGGGATTCGAACCCACGCACCCGAAGGGACTGGTGCCTAAAACCAGCGCCTTAGACCGCTCGGCCACGCTACCACATCTGCCAATAAGCATTAACAAAGAGCTGAAAATTATCACCAATATTTGGCGAACCTTCGAATATTTCATCTTTGGCAAAGTTGAATTGTGTTAAAGTGTAACCAGATTCAGTTAATCACACACAGTTTTAGTGGTGAAGTCTATCTGTCTTATTATTTAGGAGTTCCAAACAAAACTTGAATGCGTTGGGCGAATGCAACTGTATTTTTCATTTACTGGATAGCAGAGCTTGATGAAAACTTTTTGTGGCAGCAGAGGGATTCGAACCCACGCCCTCGAAGGGACTGGTGCCTTAAACCAGCGCCTTAGACCGCTCGGCCACGCTACCAGATGGACAGTATAACACTGTTAACAATTTCTGATATAGATCTACGAAATCATTTGTATGCCACTCTTTACAAAAAGACCGATTGATGAATAGTGACAAGAAACAGGCCTAGAAATTGGTGATTGTGATCGCTCAGAAATTGGATTAAATACATAATAAATTCTGGAATCTTGCTCAGAATAAAATTACTGGCAGCGGTGGGATTCGAACCCACGCCCCCGAAGGGACTGGTGCCTAAAACCAGCGCCTTAGACCGCTCGGCCACGCTACCACATCTGCCAATAAGCATTAACAAAGAGCTGAAAATTATCACCAATATTTGGCGAACCTTCGAATATTTCATCTTTGGCAAAGTTGAATTGTGTTAAAGTGTAACCAGATTCAGTTAATCACACACAGTTTTAGTGGTGAAGTCTATCTGTCTTATTATTTAGGAGTTCCAAACAAAACTTGAATGCGTTGGGCGAATGCAACTGTATTTTTCATTTACTGGATAGCAGAGCTTGATGAAAACTTTTTGTGGCAGCGGTGGGATTCGAACCCACGCCCCCGAAGGGACTGGTGCCTTAAACCAGCGCCTTAGACCGCTCGGCCACGCTACCAGATGAACAGTATAACCCTGTTAACAATTTCTGATATAGATCTACGAAATCATTTTTATGCCACTCTTTACAAAAAGACCGATTGATGAATAGTGACAAGAAACAGGCCTAGAAATTGGTGATTGTGATCGCTCAGAAATTGGATTAAATACATAATAAATTCTGGAATCTTGCTCAGAATAAAATTACTGGCAGCGGTGGGATTTGAACCCACGCCCCCGAAGGGACTGGTGCCTAAAACCAGCACCTTAGACCGCTCGGCCACGCTACCACATCTGCCAATAAGCATTAACAAAGAGCTGAAAATTAACACCAATATTTGGCGAACCTTCGAATATTTCATCTTTGGCAAAGTTGAATTTCTAAAGTGTAACCAGATTCAGTTAATCACACAGTTTTAGTGGTGAAGTCTATCTGTCTTATTATTTAGGAGTTCCAAACAAAACTTGAATGCGTTGGGCGAATGCAACTGTATTTTTCATTTACTGGATAGCAGAGCTTGATGAAAACTTTTTGTGGCAGCGGTGGGATTCGAACCCACGCCCCCGAAGGGACTGGTGCCTTAAACCAGCGCCTTAGACCGCTCGGCCACGCTACCAGATGAACAGTATAACCCTGTTAACACTTTCTGATATAGATCTACGAAATCATTCGTGCCACTCTTTACAAAAAGACCGATTGATGAATAGTGACAAGAAACAGGCCTAGAAATTGGTGATTATGATCGCTCCGAAATTGGATTAAATACATAATAAATACTGGAATCTTGCTCAGAATAAAATTCCTGGCAGCGGTGGGATTCGAACCCACGCCCCCGAAGGGACTGGTGCCTAAAACCAGCGCCTTAGACCGCTCGGCCACGCTACCACATCTGCCAATAAGCACTAACAAGGAGCTGAAAATTATCACCAATATTTGGCGAACCTTCGAATATTTCATCTTTGGCAAAGTTGAATTTCTAAAGTGTAACCAGATTCAGTTAATCACACACAGTTTTAGTGGTGAAGTCTATCTGTCTTATTATTTAGGAGTTCCAAACAAAACTTGAATGCGTTGGGCGAATGCAACTGTATTTTTCATTTACTGGATAGCAGAGCTTGATGAAAACTTTTTGTGGCAGCGGTGGGATTCGAACCCACGCCCCCGAAGGGACTGGTGCCTTAAACCAGCGCCTTAGACCGCTAGGCCACGCTACCAGATGAACAGTATAACCCTGTTAACACTTTCTGATATAGATCTACGAAATCATTCGTGCCACTCTTTACAAAAAGACCGATTGATGAATAGTGACAAGAAACAGGCCTAGAAATTGGTGATTATGATCGCTCCGAAATTGGATTAAATACATAATAAATACTGGAATCTTGCTCAGAATAAAATTCCTGGCAGCGGTGGGATTCGAACCCACGCCCCCGAAGGGACTGGTGCCTAAAACCAGCGCCTTAGACCGCTCGGCCACGCTACCACATCTGCCAATAAGCACTAACAAGGAGCTGAAAATTATCACCAATATTTGGCGAACCTTCGAATATTTCATCTTTGGCAAAGTTGAATTTCTAAAGTGTAACCAGATTCAGTTAATCACACACAGTTTTAGTGGTGAAGTCTATCTGTCTTATTATTTAGGAGTTCCAAACAAAACTTGAATGCGTTGGGCGAATGCAACTGTATTTTTCATTTACTGGATAGCAGAGCTTGATGAAAACTTTTTGTGGCAGCGGTGGGATTCGAACCCACGCCCCCGAAGGGACTGGTGCCTTAAACCAGCGCCTTAGACCGCTAGGCCACGCTACCAGATGAACAGTATAACCCTGTTAACACTTTCTGATATAGATCTACGAAATCATTCGTGCCACTCTTTACAAAAAGACCGATTGATGAATAGTGACAAGAAACAGGCCTAGAAATTGGTGATTATGATCGCTCCGAAATTGGATTAAATACATAATAAATACTGGAATCTTGCTCAGAATAAAATTCCTGGCAGCGGTGGGATTCGAACCCACGCCCCCGAAGGGACTGGTGCCTAAAACCAGCGCCTTAGACCACTCGGCCACGCTACCACATCTGCCAATAAGCATTAACAAGGAGCTGAAAATTATCACCAATATTTGGCGAACCTTCGAATATTTCATCTTTGGCAAAGTTGAATTTCTAAAGTGTAACCAGATTCAGTTAATCACACACAGTTTTAGTGGTGAAGTCTATCTGTCTTATTATTTAGGAGTTCCAAACAAAACTTGAATGCGTTGGGCGAATGCAACTGTATTTTTCATTTACTGGATAGCAGAGCTTGATGAAAACTTTTTGTGGCAGCGGTGGGATTCGAACCCACGCCCCCGAAGGGACTGGTGCCTTAAACCAGCGCCTTATACCGCTCGGCCACGCTACCAGATGAACAGTATAACCCTGTTAACACTTTCTGATATAGATCTACGAAATCATTCGTGCCACTCTTTACAAAAAAACCGATTGATGAATAAGAAGCAGGCCTAGAAATTGGTGATTATGATCGCTCCGAAATTGGATTAAATACATATAAATACTGGAATCTTGCTCAGAATAAAATTCCTGGCAGCGGTGGGATTCGAACCCACGCCCCCGAAGGGACTGGAGACTAAAACCAGCGCCTTAGACCGCTCGGCCACGCTACCACATCTGCCAATAAGCATTAACAAGGAGCTGAAAATTATCACCAATATTTGGCGAACCCTCGAATATTTCATCTTTGGCAAAGTTGAATTTCTAAAGTGTAACCAGATTCAGTTAATCACACACAGTTTTAGTGGTGAAGTCTATCTGTCTTATTATTTAGGAGTTCCAAACAAAACTTGAATGCGTTGGGCGAATGCAACTGTATTTTTCATTTACTGGATAACAGAGCTTGATGAAAACTTTTTGTGGCAGCGGTGGGATTCGAACCCACGCCCCCGAAGGGACTGGTGCCTTAAACCAGCGCCTTAGACCGCTCGGCCACGCTACCAGATGAACAGTATAACCCTGTTAACACTTTCTGATATAGATCTACGAAATCATTCGTGCCACTCTTTACAAAAAGACCGATTGATGAATAAGAAGCAGGCCTAGAAATTGGTGATTATGATCGCTCCGAAATTGGATTAAATACATATAAATACTGGAATCTTGCTCAGAATAAAATTCCTGGCAGCAGTGGGATTCGAACCCACGCCCCCGAAGGGACTGGTGCCTAAAACCAGCGCCTTAGACCGCTCGGCCACGCTACCACATCTGCCAATAAGCATTAACAAGGAGCTGAAAATTATCACCAATATTTGGCGAACCTTCGAATATTTCATCTTTGGCAAAGTTGAATTTCTAAAGTGTAACCAGATTCAGTTAATCACACACAGTTTTAGTGGTGAAGTCTATCTGTCTTATTATTTAGGAGTTCCAAACAAAACTTGAATGCGTTGGGCGAATGCAACTGTATTTTTCATTTACTGGATAGCAGAGCTTGATGAAAACTTTTTGTGGCAGCGGTGGGATTCGAACCCACGCCCCCGAAGGGACTGGTGCCTTAAACCAGCGCCTTAGACCGCTCGGCCACGCTACCAGATGAACAGTATAACCCTGTTAACACTTTCTGATATAGATCTACGAAATCATTCGTGCCACTCTTTACAAAAAGACCGATTGATGAATAGTGACAAGAAACAGGCCTAGAAATTGGTGATTATGATCGCTCCGAAATTGGATTAAATACATAATAAATACTGGAATCTTGCTCAGAATAAAATTCCTGGCAGCGGTGGGATTCGAACCCACGCCCCCGAAGGGACTGGTGCCTAAAACCAGCGCCTTAGACCGCTCGGCCACGCTACCACATCTGCCAATAAGCATTAACAAGGAGCTGAAAATTATCACCAATATTTGGCGAACCTTCGAATATTTCATCTTTGGCAAAGTTGAATTTCTAAAGTGTAACCAGATTCAGTTAATCACACACAGTTTTAGTGGTGAAGTCTATCTGTCTTATTATTTAGGAGTTCCAAACGAAACTTGAATGCGTTGGGCGAATGCAACTGTATTTTTCATTTACTGGATAGCAGAGCTTGATGAAAACTTTTTGTGGCAGCGGTGGGATTCGAACCCACGCCCCCGAAGGGACTGATGCCTTAAACCAGCGCCTTAGACCGCTCGGCCACGCTACCAGATGAACAGTATAACCCTGTTAACACTTTCTGATATAGATCTACGAAATCATTCGTGCCACTCTTTACAAAAAGACCGATTGATGAATAGTGACAAGAAACAGGCCTAGAAATTGGTGATTATGATCGCTCCGAAATTGGATTAAATACATAATAAATACTGGAATCTTGCTCAGAATAAAATTCCTGGCAGCGGTGGGATTCGAACCCACGCCCCCGAAGGGACTGGTGCCTAAAACCAGCGCCTTAGACCGCTCGGCCACGCTACCACATCTGCCAATAAGCATTAACAAGGAGCTGAAAATTATCACCAATATTTGGCGAACCTTCGAATATTTCATCTTTGGCAAAGTTGAATTTCTAAAGTGTAACCAGATTCAGTTAATCACACACAGTTTTAGTGGTGAAGTCTATCTGTCTTATTATTTAGGAGTTCCAAACAAAACTTGAATGCGTTGGGCGAATGCAACTGTATTTTTCATTTACTGGATAACAGAGCTTGATGAAAACTTTTTGTGGCAGCGGTGGGATTCGAACCCACGCTCCCCAAGGGACTGGTGCCTTAAACCAGCACCTTAGACCGCTCGGCCACGCTACCAGATGAACAGTATAACCCTGTTAACACTTTCTGATATAGATCTACGAAATCATTCGTGCCACTCTTTACAAAAAGACCGATTGATGAATAGTGACAAGAAACAGGCCTAGAAATTGGTGATTATGATCGCTCCGAAATTGGATTAAATACATAATAAATACTGGAATCTTGCTCAGAATAAAATTCCTGGCAGCGGTGGGATTCGAACCCACGCCCCCGAAGGGACTGGTGCCTAAAACCAGCGCCTTAGACCGCTCGGCCACGCTACCACATCTGCCAATAAGCATTAACAAGGAGCTGAAAATTATCACCAATATTTGGCGAACCTTCGAATATTTCATCTTTGGCAAAGTTGAATTTCTAAAGTGTAACCAGATTCAGTTAATCACACACAGTTTTAGTGGTGAAGTCTATCTGTCTTATTATTTAGGAGTTCCAAACAAAACTTGAATGCGTTGGGCGAATGCAACTGTATTTTTCATTTACTGGATAGCAGAGCTTGATGAAAACTTTTTGTGGCAGCGGTGGGATTCGAACCCACGCCCCCGAAGGGACTGGTGCCTTAAACCAGCGCCTTAGACCGCTCGGCCACGCTACCAGATGAACAGTATAACCCTGTTAACACTTTCTGATATAGATCTACGAAATCATTCGTGCCACTCTTTACAAAAAGACCGATTGATGAATAGTGACAAGAAACAGGCCTAGAAATTGGTGATTATGATCGCTCCGAAATTGGATTAAATACATAATAAATACTGGAATCTTGCTCAGAATAAAATTCCTGGCAGCGGTGGGATTCGAACCCACGCCCCCGAAGGGACTGGTGCCTAAAACCAGCGCCTTAGACCGCTCGGCCACGCTACCACATCTGCCAATAAGCATTAACAAGGAGCTGAAAATTATCACCAATATTTGGCGAACCTTCGAATATTTCATCTTTGGCAAAGTTGAATTTCTAAAGTGTAACCAGATTCAGTTAATCACACACAGTTTTAGTGGTGAAGTCTATCTGTCTTATTATTTAGGAGTTCCAAACAAAACTTGAATGCGTTGGGCGAATGCAACTGTATTTTTCATTTACTGGATAGCAGAGCTTGATGAAAACTTTTTGTGGCAGCGGTGGGATTCGAACCCACGCCCCCGAAGGGACTGGTGCCTTAAACCAGCGCCTTAGACCGCTCGGCCACGCTACCAGATGAACAGTATAACCCTGTTAACACTTTCTGATATAGATCTACGAAATCATTCGTGCCACTCTTTACAAAAAGACCGATTGATGAATAGTGACAAGAAACAGGCCTAGAAATTGGTGATTATGATCGCTCCGAAATTGGATTAAATACATAATAAATACTGGAATCTTGCTCAGAATAAAATTCCTGGCAGCGGTGGGATTCGAACCCACGCCCCCGAAGGGACTGGTGCCTAAAACCAGCGCCTTAGACCGCTCGGCCACGCTACCACATCTGCCAATAAGCATTAACAAGGAGCTGAAAATTATCACCAATATTTGGCGAACCTTCGAATATTTCATCTTTGGCAAAGTTGAATTTCTAAAGTGTAACCAGATTCAGTTAATCACACACAGTTTTAGTGGTGAAGTCTATCTGTCTTATTATTTAGGAGTTCCAAACAAAACTTGAATGCGTTGGGCGAATGCAACTGTATTTTTCATTTACTGGATAGCAGAGCTTGATGAAAACTTTTTGTGGCAGCGGTGGGATTCGAACCCACGCCCCCGAAGGGACTGGTGCCTTAAACCAGCGCCTTAGACCGCTCGGCCACGCTACCAGATGAACAGTATAACCCTGTTAACACTTTCTGATATAGATCTACGAAATCATTCGTGCCACTCTTTACAAAAAGACCGATTGATGAATAGTGACAAGAAACAGGCCTAGAAATTGGTGATTATGATCGCTCCGAAATTGGATTAAATACATAATAAATACTGGAATCTTGCTCAGAATAAAATTCCTGGCAGCGGTGGGATTCGAACCCACGCCCCCGAAGGGACTGGTGCCTAAAACCAGCGCCTTAGACCGCTCGGCCACGCTACCACATCTGCCTATAAGCATTAACAAGGAGCTGAAAATTATCACCAATATTTGGCGAACCTTCGAATATTTCATCTTTGGCAAAGTTGAATTTCTAAAGTGTAACCAGATTCAGTTAATCACACACAGTTTTAGTGGTGAAGTCTATCTGTCTTATTATTTAGGAGTTCCAAACAAAACTTGAATGCGTTGGGCGAATGCAACTGTATTTTTCATTTACTGGATAGCAGAGCTTGATGAAAACTTTTTGTGGCAGCGGTGGGATTCGAACCCACGCCCCCGAAGGGACTGGTGCCTTAAACCAGCGCCTTAGACCGCTCGGCCACGCTACCAGATGAACAGTATAACCCTGTTAACACTTTCTGATATAGATCTACGAAATCATTCGTGCCACTCTTTACAAAAAGACCGATTGATGAATAGTGACAAGAAACAGGCCTAGAAATTGGTGATTATGATCGCTCCGAAATTGGATTAAATACATAATAAATACTGGAATCTTGCTCAGAATAAAATTCCTGGCAGCGGTGGGATTCGAACCTACACCCCCGAAGGGACTGGTGCCTAAAACCAGCGCCTTAGACCGCTCGGCCACGCTACCACATCTGCCAATAAGCATTAACAAGGAGCTGAAAATTATCACCAATATTTGGCGAACCTTCGAATATTTCATCTTTGGCAAAGTTGAATTTCTAAAGTGTAACCAGATTCAGTTAATCACACACAGTTTTAGTGGTGAAGTCTATCTGTCTTATTATTTAGGAGTTCCAAACAAAACTTGAATGCGTTGGGCGAATGCAACTGTATTTTTCATTTACTGGATAGCAGAGCTTGATGAAAACTTTTTGTGGCAGCGGTGGGATTCGAACCCACGCCCCCGAAGGGACTGGTGCCTTAAACCAGCGCCTTAGACCGCTCGGCCACGCTACCAGATGAACAGTATAACCCTGTTAACACTTTCTGATATAGATCTACGAAATCATTCGTGCCACTCTTTACAAAAAGACCGATTGATGAATAGTGACAAGAAACAGGCCTAGAAATTGGTGATTATGATCGCTCCGAAATTGGATTAAATACATAATAAATACTGGAATCTTGCTCAGAATAAAATTCCTGGCAGCGGTGGGATTCGAACCTACACCCCCGAAGGGACTGGTGCCTAAAACCAGCGCCTTAGACCGCTCGGCCACGCTACCACATCTGCCAATAAGCATTAACAAGGAGCTGAAAATTATCACCAATATTTGGCGAACCTTCGAATATTTCATCTTTGGCAAAGTTGAATTTCTAAAGTGTAACCAGATTCAGTTAATCACACACAGTTTTAGTGGTGAAGTCTATCTGTCTTATTATTTAGGAGTTCCAAACAAAACTTGAATGCGTTGGGCGAATGCAACTGTATTTTTCATTTACTGGATAGCAGAGCTTGATGAAAACTTTTTGTGGCAGCGGTGGGATTCGAACCCACGCCCCCGAAGGGACTGGTGCCTTAAACCAGCGCCTTAGACCGCTCGGCCACGCTACCAGATGAACAGTATAACCCTGTTAACACTTTCTGATATAGATCTACGAAATCATTCGTGCCACTCTTTACAAAAAGACCGATTGATGAATAAGAAGCAGGCCTAGAAATTGGTGATTATGATCGCTCCGAAATTGGATTAAATACATATAAATACTGGAATCTTGCTCAGAATAAAATTCCTGGCAGCGGTGGGATTCGAACCCACGACCCCGAAGGGACTGGTGCCTAAAACCAGCGCCTTAGACCGCTCGGCCACGCTACCACATCTGCCAATAAACATTAACAAGGAGCTGAAAATTATCACCAATATTTGGCGAACCTTCGAATATTTCATCTTTGGCAAAGTTGAATTTCTAAAGTGTAACCAGATTCAGTTAATCACACACAGTTTTAGTGGTGAAGTCTATCTGTCTTATTATTTAGGAGTTCCAAACAAAACTTGAATGCGTTGGGCGAATGCAACTGTATTTTTCATTTACTGGATAGCAGAGCTTGATGAAAACTTTTTGTGGCAGCGGTGGGATTCGAACCCACGCCCCCGAAGGGACTGGTGCCTTAAACCAGCGCCTTAGACCGCTCGGCCACGCTACCAGATGAACAGTATAACCCTGTTAACACTTTCTGATATAGATCTACGAAATCATTCGTGCCACTCTTTACAAAAAGACCGATTGATGAATAGTGACAAGAAGCAGGCCTAGAAATTGGTGATTATGATCGCTCCGAAATTGGATTAAATACATAATAAATACTGGAATCTTGCTCAGAATAAAATTCCTGGCAGCGGTGGGATTCGAACCCACGACCCCGAAGGGACTGGTGCCTAAAACCAGCGCCTTAGACCGCTCGGCCACGCTACCACATCTGCCAATAAGCATTAACAAGGAGCTGAAAATTATCACCAATATTTGGCGAACCTTCGAATATTTCATCTTTGGCAAAGTTGAATTTCTAAAGTGTAACCAGATTCAGTTAATCACACACAGTTTTAGTGGTGAAGTCTATCTGTCTTATTATTTAGGAGTTCCAAACAAAACTTGAATGCGTTGGGCGAATGCAACTGTATTTTTCATTTACTGGATAGCAGAGCTTGATGAAAACTTTTTGTGGCAGCGGTGGGATTCGAACCCACGCCCCCGAAGGGACTGGTGCCTTAAACCAGCGCCTTAGACCACTCGGCCACGCTACCAGATGAACAGTATAACCCTGTTAACACTTTCTGATATAGATCTACGAAATCATTCGTGCCACTCTTTACAAAAAGACCGATTGATGAATAGTGACAAGAAACAGGCCTAGAAATTGGTGATTATGATCGCTCCGAAATTGGATTAAATACATAATAAATACTGGAATCTTGCTCAGAATAAAATTCCTGGCAGCGGTGGGATTCGAACCCACGCCCCCGAAGGGACTGGTGCCTAAAACCAGCGCCTTAGACCGCTCGGCCACGCTACCACATCTGCCAATAAGCATTAACAAGGAGCTGAAAATTATCACCAATATTTGGCGAACCTTCGAATATTTCATCTTTGGCAAAGTTGAATTTCTAAAGTGTAACCAGATTCAGTTAATCACACACAGTTTTAGTGGTGAAGTCTATCTGTCATATTATTTAGGAGTTCCAAACAAAACTTGAATGCGTTGGGCGAATGCAACTGTATTTTTCATTTACTGGATAGCAGAGCTTGATGAAAACTTTTTGTGGCAGCGGTGGGATTCGAACCCATGCCCCCGAAGGGACTGGTGCCTTAAACCAGCGCCTTAGACCGCTCGGCCACGCTACCAGATGAACAGTATAACCCTGTTAACACTTTCTGATATAGATCTACGAAATCATTCGTGCCACTCTTTACAAAAAGACCGATTGATGAATAAGAAGCAGGCCTAGAAATTGGTGATTATGATCGCTCCGAAATTGGATTAAATACATATAAATACTGGAATCTTGCTCAGAATAAAATTCCTGGCAGCGGTGGGATTCGAACCCACGCCCCCGAAGGGACTGGTGCCTAAAACCAGCGCCTTAGACCGCTCGGCCACGCTACCACATCTGCCAATAAGCATTAACAAGGAGCTGAAAATTATCACCAATATTTGGCGAACCTTCGAATATTTCATCTTTGGCAAAGTTGAATTTCTAAAGTGTAACCAGATTCAGTTAATCACACACAGTTTTAGTGGTGAAGTCTATCTGTCTTATTATTTAGGAGTTCCAAACAAAACTTGAATGCGTTGGGCGAATGCAACTGTATTTTTCATTTACTGGATAGCAGAGCTTGATGAAAACTTTTTGTGGCAGCGGTGGGATTCGAACCCACGCCCCCGAAGGGACTGGTGCCTTAAACCAGCGCCTTAGACCGCTCGGCCACGCTACCAGATGAACAGTATAACCCTGTTAACACTTTCTGATATAGATCTACGAAATCATTCGTGCCACTCTTTACAAAAAGACCGATTGATGAATAAGAAGCAGGCCTAGAAATTGGTGATTATGATCGCTCCGAAATTGGATTAAATACATATAAATACTGGAATCTTGCTCAGAATAAAATTCCTGGCAGCGGTGGGATTCGAACCCACGCCCCCGAAGGGACTGGTGCCTAAAACCAGCGCCTTAGACCGCTCGGCCACGCTACCACATCTGCCAATAAGCATTAACAAGGAGCTGAAAATTATCACCAATATTTGGCGAACCTTCGAATATTTCATCTTTGGCAAAGTTGAATTTCTAAAGTGTAACCAGATTCAGTTAATCACACACAGTTTTAGTGGTGAAGTCTATCTGTCATATTATTTAGGAGTTCCAAACAAAACTTGAATGCGTTGGGCGAATGCAACTGTATTTTTCATTTACTGGATAGCAGAGCTTGATGAAAACTTTTTGTGGCAGCGGTGGGATTCGAACCCACGCCCCCGAAGGGACTGGTGCCTTAAACCAGCGCCTTAGACCGCTCGGCCACGCTACCAGATGAACAGTATAACCCTGTTAACACTTTCTGATATAGATCTACGAAATCATTCGTGCCACTCTTTACAAAAAGACCGATTGATGAATAGTGACAAGAAACATGCCTAGAAATTGGTGATTATGATCGCTCCGAAATTGGATTAAATACATAATAAATACTGGAATCTTGCTCAGAATAAAATTCCTGGCAGCGGTGGGATTCGAACCCACGCCCCCGAAGGGACTGGTGCCTAAAACCAGCGCCTTAGACCGCTCGGCCACGCTACCACATCTGCCAATAAGCATTAACAAGGAGCTGAAAATTATCACCAATATTTGGCGAACCTTCGAATATTTCATCTTTGGCAAAGTTGAATTTCTAAAGTGTAACCAGATTCAGTTAATCACACACAGTTTTAGTGGTGAAGTCTATCTGTCTTATTATTTAGGAGTTCCAAACAAAACTTGAATGCGTTGGGCGAATGCAACTGTATTTTTCATTTACTGGATAGCAGAGCTTGATGAAAACTTTTTGTGGCAGCGGTGGGATTCGAACCCACGCCCCCGAAGGGACTGGTGCCTTAAACCAGCGCCTTAGACCGCTCGGCCACGCTACCAGATGAACAGTATAACCCTGTTAACACTTTCTGATATAGATCTACGAAATCATTCGTGCCACTCTTTACAAAAAGACCGATTGATGAATAAGAAGCAGGCCTAGAAATTGGTGATTATGATCGCTCCGAAATTGGATTAAATACATATAAATACTGGAATCTTGCTCAGAATAAAATTCCTGGCAGCGGTGGGATTCGAACCCACGCCCCCGAAGGGACTGGTGCCTAAAACCAGCGCCTTAGACCGCTCGGCCACGCTACCACATCTGCCAATAAGCATTAACAAGGAGCTGAAAATTATCACCAATATTTGGCGAACCTTCGAATATTTCATCTTTGGCAAAGTTGAATTTCTAAAGTGTAACCAGATTCAGTTAATCACACACAGTTTTAGTGGTGAAGTCTATCTGTCTTATTATTTAGGAGTTCCAAACAAAACTTGAATGCGTTGGGCGAATGCAACTGTATTTTTCATTTACTGGATAGCAGAGCTTGATGAAAACTTTTTGTGGCAGCGGTGGGATTCGAACCCACGCCCCCGAAGGGACTGGTGCCTTAAACCAGCGCCTTAGACCGCTCGGCCACGCTACCAGATGAACAGTATAACCCTGTTAACACTTTCTGATATAGATCTACGAAATCATTCGTGCCACTCTTTACAAAAAGACCGATTGATGAATAGTGACAAGAAACAGGCCTAGAAATTGGTGATTATGATCGCTCCGAAATTGGATTAAATACATAATAAATACTGGAATCTTGCTCAGAATAAAATTCCTGGCAGCGGTGGGATTCGAACCCACGCCCCCGAAGGGACTGGTGCCTAAAACCAGCGCCTTAGACCGCTCGGCCACGCTACCACATCTGCCAATAAGCATTAACAAGGAGCTGAAAATTATCACCAATATTTGGCGAACCTTCGAATATTTCATCTTTGGCAAAGTTGAATTTCTAAAGTGTAACCAGATTCAGTTAATCACACACAGTTTTAGTGGTGAAGTCTATCTGTCTTATTATTTAGGAGTTCCAAACAAAACTTGAATGCGTTGGGCGAATGCAACTGTATTTTTCATTTACTGGATAGCAGAGCTTGATGAAAACTTTTTGTGGCAGCGGTGGGATTCGAACCCACGCCCCCGAAGGGACTGGTGCCTTAAACCAGCGCCTTAGACCGCTCGGCCACGCTACCAGATGAACAGTATAACCCTGTTAACACTTTCTGATATAGATCTACGAAATCATTCGTGCCACTCTTTACAAAAAGACCGATTGATGAATAAGAAGCAGGCCTAGAAATTGGTGATTATGATCGCTCCGAAATTGGATTAAATACATATAAATACTGGAATCTTGCTCAGAATAAAATTCCTGGCAGCGGTGGGATTCGAACCCACGCCCCCGAAGGGACTGGTGCCTAAAACCAGCGCCTTAGACCGCTCGGCCACGCTACCACATCTGCCAATAAGCATTAACAAGGAGCTGAAAATTATCACCAATATTTGGCGAACCTTCGAATATTTCATCTTTGGCAAAGTTGAATTTCTAAAGTGTAACCAGATTCAGTTAATCACACACAGTTTTAGTGGTGAAGTCTATCTGTCTTATTATTTAGGAGTTCCAAACAAAACTTGAATGCGTTGGGCGAATGCAACTGTATTTTTCATTTACTGGATAGCAGAGCTTGATGAAAACTTTTTGTGGCAGCGGTGGGATTCGAACCCACGCCCCCGAAGGGACTGGTGCCTTAAACCAGCGCCTTAGACCGCTCGGCCACGCTACCAGATGAACAGTATAACCCTGTTAACACTTTCTGATATAGATCTACGAAATCATTCGTGCCACTCTTTACAAAAAGACCGATTGATGAATAGTGACAAGAAACAGGCCTAGAAATTGGTGATTATGATCGCTCCGAAATTGGATTAAATACATAATAAATACTGGAATCTTGCTCAGAATAAAATTCCTGGCAGCGGTGGGATTCGAACCCACGCCCCCGAAGGGACTGGTGCCTAAAACCAGCGCCTTAGACCGCTCGGCCACGCTACCACATCTGCCAATAAGCATTAACAAGGAGCTGAAAATTATCACCAATATTTGGCGAACCTTCGAATATTTCATCTTTGGCAAAGTTGAATTTCTAAAGTGTAACCAGATTCAGTTAATCACACACAGTTTTAGTGGTGAAGTCTATCTGTCTTATTATTTAGGAGTTCCAAACAAAACTTGAATGCGTTGGGCGAATGCAACTGTATTTTTCATTTACTGGATAGCAGAGCTTGATGAAAACTTTTTGTGGCAGCGGTGGGATTCGAACCCACGCCCCCGAAGGGACTGGTGCCTTAAACCAGCGCCTTAGACCGCTCGGCCACGCTACCAGATGAACAGTATAACCCTGTTAACACTTTCTGATATAGATCTACGAAATCATTCGTGCCACTCTTTACAAAAAGACCGATTGATGAATAGTGACAAGAAACAGGCCTAGAAATTGGTGATTATGATCGCTCCGAAATTGGATTAAATACATAATAAATACTGGAATCTTGCTCAGAATAAAATTCCTGGCAGCGGTGGGATTCGAACCCACGCCCCCGAAGGGACTGGTGCCTAAAACCAGCGCCTTAGACCGCTCGGCCACGCTACCACATCTGCCAATAAGCATTAACAAGGAGCTGAAAATTATCACCAATATTTGGCGAACCTTCGAATATTTCATCTTTAGCAAAGTTGAATTTCTAAAGTGTAACCAGATTCAGTTAATCACACACAGTTTTAGTGGTGAAGTCTATCTGTCTTATTATTTAGGAGTTCCAAACAAAACTTGAATGCGTTGGGCGAATGCAACTGTATTTTTCATTTACTGGATAGCAGAGCTTGATGAAAACTTTTTGTGGCAGCGGTGGGATTCGAACCCACGCCCCCGAAGGGACTGGTGCCTTAAACCAGCGCCTTAGACCGCTCGGCCACGCTACCAGATGAACAGTATAACCCTGTTAACACTTTCTGATATAGATCTACGAAATCATTCGTGCCACTCTTTACAAAAAGACCGATTGATGAATAAGAAGCAGGCCTAGAAATTGGTGATTATGATCGCTCCGAAATTGGATTAAATACATATAAATACTGGAATCTTGCTCAGAATAAAATTCCTGGCAGCGGTGGGATTCGAACCCACGCCCCCGAAGGGACTGGTGCCTAAAACCAGCGCCTTAGACCGCTCGGCCACGCTACCACATCTGCCAATAAGCATTAACAAGGAGCTGAAAATTATCACCAATATTTGGCGAACCTTCGAATATTTCATCTTTGGCAAAGTTGAATTTCTAAAGTGTAACCAGATTCAGTTAATCACACACAGTTTTAGTGGTGAAGTCTATCTGTCTTATTATTTAGGAGTTCCAAACAAAACTTGAATGCGTTGGGCGAATGCAACTGTATTTTTCATTTACTGGATAGCAGAGCTTGATGAAAACTTTTTGTGGCAGCGGTGGGATTCGAACCCACGCCCCCGAAGGGACTGGTGCCTTAAACCAGCGCCTTAGACCGCTCGGCCACGCTACCAGATGAACAGTATAACCCTGTTAACACTTTCTGATATAGATCTACGAAATCATTCGTGCCACTCTTTACAAAAAGACCGATTGATGAATAGTGACAAGAAACAGGCCTAGAAATTGGTGATTATGATCGCTCCGAAATTGGATTAAATACATAATAAATACTGGAATCTTGCTCAGAATAAAATTCCTGGCAGCGGTGGGATTCGAACCCACGCCCCCGAAGGGACTGGTGCCTAAAACCAGCGCCTTAGACCGCTCGGCCACGCTACCACATCTGCCAATAAGCATTAACAAGGAGCTGAAAATTATCACCAATATTTGGCGAACCTTCGAATATTTCATCTTTGGCAAAGTTGAATTTCTAAAGTGTAACCAGATTCAGTTAATCACACACAGTTTTAGTGGTGAAGTCTATCTGTCTTATTATTTAGGAGTTCCAAACAAAACTTGAATGCGTTGGGCGAATGCAACTGTATTTTTCATTTACTGGATAGCAGAGCTTGATGAAAACTTTTTGTGGCAGCGGTGGGATTCGAACCCACGCCCCCGAAGGGACTGGTGCCTTAAACCAGCGCCTTAGACCGCTCGGCCACGCTACCAGATGAACAGTATAACCCTGTTAACACTTTCTGATATAGATCTACGAAATCATTCGTGCCACTCTTTACAAAAAGACCGATTGATGAATAAGAAGCAGGCCTAGAAATTGGTGATTATGATCGCTCCGAAATTGGATTAAATACATATAAATACTGGAATCTTGCTCAGAATAAAATTCCTGGCAGCGGTGGGATTCGAACCCACGCCCCCGAAGGGACTGGTGCCTAAAACCAGCGCCTTAGACCGCTCGGCCACGCTACCACATCTGCCAATAAGCATTAACAAGGAGCTGAAAATTATCACCAATATTTGGCGAACCTTCGAATATTTCATCTTTGGCAAAGTTGAATTTCTAAAGTGTAACCAGATTCAGTTAATCACACACAGTTTTAGTGGTGAAGTCTATCTGTCTTATTATTTAGGAGTTCCAAACAAAACTTGAATGCGTTGGGCGAATGCAACTGTATTTTTCATTTACTGGATAGCAGAGCTTGATGAAAACTTTTTGTGGCAGCGGTGGGATTCGAACCCACGCCCCCGAAGGGACTGGTGCCTTAAACCAGCGCCTTAGACCGCTCGGCCACGCTACCAGATGAACAGTATAACCCTGTTAACACTTTCTGATATAGATCTACGAAATCATTCGTGCCACTCTTTACAAAAAGACCGATTGATGAATAGTGACAAGAAACAGGCCTAGAAATTGGTGATTATGATCGCTCCGAAATTGGATTAAATACATAATAAATACTGGAATCTTGCTCAGAATAAAATTCCTGGCAGCGGTGGGATTCGAACCCACGCCCCCGAAGGGACTGGTGCCTAAAACCAGCGCCTTAGACCGCTCGGCCACGCTACCACATCTGCCAATAAGCATTAACAAGGAGCTGAAAATTATCACCAATATTTGGCGAACCTTCGAATATTTCATCTTTGGCAAAGTTGAATTTCTAAAGTGTAAACAGATTCAGTTAATCACACACAGTTTTAGTGGTGAAGTCTATCTGTCTTATTATTTAGGAGTTCCAAACAAAACTTGAATGCGTTGGGCGAATGCAACTGTATTTTTCATTTACTGGATAGCAGAGCTTGATGAAAACTTTTTGTGGCAGCGGTGGGATTCGAACCCACGCCCCCGAAGGGACTGGTGCCTTGAACCAGCGCCTTAGACCGCTCGGCCACGCTACCAGATGAACAGTATAACCCTGTTAACACTTTCTGATATAGATCTACGAAATCAATCGTGCCACTCTTTACAAAAAGACCGATTGATGAATAGTGACAAGAAACAGGCCTAGAAATTGGTGATTATGATCGCTCCGAAATTGGATTAAATACATAATAAATACTGGAATCTTGCTCAGAATAAAATTCCTGGCAGCGGTGGGATTCGAACCCACGCCCCCGAAGGGACTGGTGCCTAAAACCAGCGCCTTAGACCGCTCGGCCACGCTACCACATCTGCCAATAAGCATTAACAAGGAGCTGAAAATTATCACCAATATTTGGCGAACCTTCGAATATTTCATCTTTGGCAAAGTTGAATTTCTAAAGTGTAACCAGATTCAGTTAATCACACACAGTTTTAGTGGTGAAGTCTATCTGTCTTATTATTTAGGAGTTCCAAACAAAACTTGAATGCGTTGGGCGAATGCAACTGTATTTTTCATTTACTGGATAGCAGAGCTTGATGAAAACTTTTTGTGGCAGCGGTGGGATTCGAACCCACGCCCCCGAAGGGACTGGTGCCTTAAACCAGCGCCTTAGACCGCTCGGCCACGCTACCAGATGAACAGTATAACCCTGTTAACACTTTCTGATATAGATCTACGAAATCATTCGTGCCACTCTTTACAAAAAGACCGATTGATGAATAAGAAGCAGGCCTAGAAATTGGTGATTATGATCGCTCCGAAATTGGATTAAATACATATAAATACTGGAATTTTGCTCAGAATAAAATTCCTGGCAGCGGTGGGATTCGAACCCACGCCCCCGAAGGGACTGGTGCCTAAAACCAGCGCCTTAGACCGCTCGGCCACGCTACCACATCTGCCAATAAGCATTAACAAGGAGCTGAAAATTATCACCAATATTTGGCGAACCTTCGAATATTTCATCTTTGGCAAAGTTGAATTTCTAAAGTGTAACCAGATTCAGTTAATCACACACAGTTTTAGTGGTGAAGTCTATCTGTCTTATTATTTAGGAGTTCCAAACAAAACTTGAATGCGTTGGGCGAATGCAACTGTATTTTTCATTTACTGGATAGCAGAGCTTGATGAAAACTTTTTGTGGCAGCGGTGGGATTCGAACCCACGCCCCCGAAGGGACTGGTGCCTTAAACCAGCGCCTTAGACCGCTCGGCCACGCTACCAGATGAACAGTATAACCCTGTTAACACTTTCTGATATAGATCTACGAAATAATTTGTGCCACTCTTTACAAAAAGACCGATTGATGAATAGTGACAAGAAACAGGCCTAGAAATTGGTGATTATGATCGCTCCGAAATTGGATTAAATACATAATAAATACTGGAATCTTGCTCAGAATAAAATTCCTGGCAGCGGTGGGATTCGAACCCACGCCCCCGAAGGGACTGGTGCCTAAAACCAGCGCCTTAGACCGCTCGGCCACGCTACCACATCTGCCAATAAGCATTAACAAGGAGCTGAAAATTATCACCAATATTTGGCGAACCTTCGAATATTTCATCTTTGGCAAAGTTGAATTTCTAAAGTGTAACCAGATTCAGTTAATCACACACAGTTTTAGTGGTGAAGTCTATCTGTCTTATTATTTAGGAGTTCCAAACAAAACTTGAATGCGTTGGGCGAATGCAACTGTATTTTTCATTTACTGGATAGCAGAGCTTGATGAAAACTTTTTGTGGCAGCGGTGGGATTCGAACCCACGCCCCCGAAGGGACTGGTGCCTTAAACCAGCGCCTTAGACCGCTCGGCCACGCTACCAGATGAACAGTATAACCCTGTTAACACTTTCTGATATAGATCTACGAAATCAATCGTGCCACTCTTTACAAAAAGACCGATTGATGAATAGTGACAAGAAACAGGCCTAGAAATTGGTGATTATGATCGCTCCGAAATTGGATTAAATACATAATAAATACTGGAATCTTGCTCAGAATAAAATTCCTGGCAGCGGTGGGATTCGAACCCACGCCCCCGAAGGGACTGGTGCCTAAAACCAGCGCCTTAGACCGCTCGGCCACGCTACCACATCTGCCAATAAGCATTAACAAGGAGCTGAAAATTATCACCAATATTTGGCGAACCTTCGAATATTTCATCTTTGGCAAAGTTGAATTTCTAAAGTGTAACCAGATTCAGTTAATCACACACAGTTTTAGTGGTGAAGTCTATCTGTCTTATTATTTAGGAGTTCCAAACAAAACTTGAATGCGTTGGGCGAATGCAACTGTATTTTTCATTTACTGGATAGCAGAGCTTGATGAAAACTTTTTGTGGCAGCGGTGGGATTCGAACCCACGCCCCCGAAGGGACTGGTGCCTTAAACCAGCGCCTTAGACCGCTCGGCCACGCTACCAGATGAACAGTATAACCCTGTTAACACTTTCTGATATAGATCTACGAAATCATTCGTGCCACTCTTTACAAAAAGACCGATTGATGAATAAAAAGCAGGCCTAGAAATTGGTGATTATGATCGCTCCGAAATTGGATTAAATACATATAAATACTGGAATCTTGCTCAGAATAAAATTCCTGGCAGCGGTGGGATTCGAACCCACGCCCCCGAAGGGACTGGTGCCTAAAACCAGCGCCTTAGACCGCTCGGCCACGCTACCACATCTGCCAATAAGCATTAACAAGGAGCTGAAAATTATCACCAATATTTGGCGAACCTTCGAATATTTCATCTTTGGCAAAGTTGAATTTCTAAAGTGTAACCAGATTCAGTTAATCACACACAGTTTTAGTGGTGAAGTCTATCTGTCTTATTATTTAGGAGTTCCAAACAAAACTTGAATGCGTTGGGCGAATGCAACTGTATTTTTCATTTACTGGATAGCAGAGCTTGATGAAAACTTTTTGTGGCAGCGGTGGGATTCGAACCCACGCCCCCGAAGGGACTGGTGCCTTAAACCAGCGCCTTAGACCGCTCGGCCACGCTACCAGATGAACAGTATAACCCTGTTAACACTTTCTGATATAGATCTACGAAATCATTCGTGCCACTCTTTACAAAAAGACCGATTGATGAATAGTGACAAGAAACAGGCCTAGAAATTGGTGATTATGATCGCTCCGAAATTGGATTAAATACATAATAAATACTGGAATCTTGCTCAGAATAAAATTCCTGGCAGCGGTGGGATTCGAACCCACGCCCCCGAAGGGACTGGTGCCTAAAACCAGCGCCTTAGACCGCTCGGCCACGCTACCACATCTGCCAATAAGCATTAACAAGGAGCTGAAAATTATCACCAATATTTGGCGAACCTTCGAATATTTCATCTTTGGCAAAGTTTAATTTCTAAAGTGTAACCAGATTCAGTTAATCACACACAGTTTTAGTGGTGAAGTCTATCTGTCTTATTATTTAGGAGTTCCAAACAAAACTTGAATGCGTTGGGCGAATGCAACTGTATTTTTCATTTACTGGATAGCAGAGCTTGATGAAAACTTTTTGTGGCAGCGGTGGGATTCGAACCCACGCCCCCGAAGGGACTGGTGCCTTAAACCAGCGCCTTAGACCGCTCGGCCACGCTACCAGATGAACAGTATAACCCTGTTAACACTTTCTGATATAGATCTACGAAATCAATCGTGCCACTCTTTACAAAAAGACCGATTGATGAATAGTGACAAGAAACATGCCTAGAAATTGGTGATTATGATCGCTCCGAAATTGGATTAAATACATAATAAATACTGGAATCTTGCTCAGAATAAAATTCCTGGCAGCGGTGGGATTCGAACCCACGCCCCCGAAGGGACTGGTGCCTAAAACCAGCACCTTAGACCGCTCGGCCACGCTACCACATCTGCCAATAAGCATTAACAAGGAGCTGAAAATTATCACCAATATTTGGCGAACCTTCGAATATTTCATCTTTGGCAAAGTTGAATTTCTAAAGTGTAACCAGATTCAGTTAATCACACACAGTTTTAGTGGTGAAGTCTATCTGTCTTATTATTTAGGAGTTCCAAACAAAACTTGAATGCGTTGGGCGAATGCAACTGTATTTTTCATTTACTGGATAGCAGAGCTTGATGAAAACTTTTTGTGGCAGCGGTGGGATTCGAACCCACGCCCCCGAAGGGACTGGTGCCTTAAACCAGCGCCTTAGACCGCTCGGCCACGCTACCAGATGAACAGTATAACCCTGTTAACACTTTCTGATATAGATCTACGAAATCATTCGTGCCACTCTTTACAAAAAGACCGATTGATGAATAAGAAGCAGGCCTAGAAATTGGTGATTATGATCGCTCCGAAATTGGATTAAATACATATAAATACTGGAATCTTGCTCAGAATAAAATTCCTGGCAGCGGTGGGATTCGAACCCACGCCCCCGAAGGGACTGGTGCCTAAAACCAGCGCCTTAGACCGCTCGGCCACGCTACCACATCTGCCAATAAGCATTAACAAGGAGCTGAAAATTATCACCAATATTTGGCGAACCTTCGAATATTTCATCTTTGGCAAAGTTGAATTTCTAAAGTGTAACCAGATTCAGTTAATCACACACAGTTTTAGTGGTGAAGTCTATCTGTCTTATTATTTAGGAGTTCCAAACAAAACTTGAATGCGTTGGGCGAATGCAACTGTATTTTTCATTTACTGGATAGCAGAGCTTGATGAAAACTTTTTGTGGCAGCGGTGGGATTCGAACCCACGCCCCCGAAGGGACTGGTGCCTTAAACCAGCGCCTTAGACCGCTCGGCCACGCTACCAGATGAACAGTATAACCCTGTTAACACTTTCTGATATAGATCTACGAAATCATTCGTGCCACTCTTTACAAAAAGACCGATTGATGAATAAGAAGCAGGCCTAGAAATTGGTGATTATGATCGCTCCGAAATTGGATTAAATACATATAAATACTGGAATCTTGCTCAGAATAAAATTCCTGGCAGTGGTGGGATTCGAACCCACGCCCCCGAAGGGACTGGTGCCTAAAACCAGCGCCTTAGACCGCTCGGCCACGCTACCACATCTGCCAATAAGCATTAACAAGGAGCTGAAAATTATCACCAATATTTGGCGAACCTTCGAATATTTCATCTTTGGCAAAGTTGAATTTCTAAAGTGTAACCAGATTCAGTTAATCACACACAGTTTTAGTGGTGAAGTCTATCTGTCTTATTATTTAGGAGTTCCAAACAAAACTTGAATGCGTTGGGCGAATGCAACTGTATTTTTCATTTACTGGATAGCAGAGCTTGATGAAAACTTTTTGTGGCAGCGGTGGGATTCGAACCCACGCCCCCGAAGGGACTGGTGCCTTAAACCAGCGCCTTAGACCGCTCGGCCACGCTACCAGATGAACAGTATAACCCTGTTAACACTTTCTGATATAGATCTACGAAATCATTCGTGCCACTCTTTACAAAAAGACCGATTGATGAATAGTGACAAGAAACAGGCCTAGAAATTGGTGATTATGATCGCTCCGAAATTGGATTAAATACATAATAAATACTGGAATCTTGCTCAGAATAAAATTCCTGGCAGCGGTGGGATTCGAACCCACGCCCCCGAAGGGACTGGTGCCTAAAACCAGCGCCTTAGACCGCTCGGCCACGCTACCACATCTGCCAATAAGCATTAACAAGGAGCTGAAAATTATCACCAATATTTGGCGAACCTTCGAATATTTCATCTTTGGCAAAGTTGAATTTCTAAAGTGTAACCAGATTCAGTTAATCACACACAGTTTTAGTGGTGAAGTCTATCTGTCTTATTATTTAGGAGTTCCAAACAAAACTTGAATGCGTTGGGCGAATGCAACTGTATTTTTCATTTACTGGATAGCAGAGCTTGATGAAAACTTTTTGTGGCAGCGGTGGGATTCGAACCCACGCCCCCGAAGGGACTGGTGCCTTAAACCAGCGCCTTAGACCGCTCGGCCACGCTACCAGATGAACAGTATAACCCTGTTAACACTTTCTGATATAGATCTACGAAATCAATCGTGCCACTCTTTACAAAAAGACCGATTGATGAATAGTGACAAGAAACAGGCCTAGAAATTGGTGATTATGATCGCTCCGAAATTGGATTAAATACATAATAAATACTGGAATCTTGCTCAGAATAAAATTCCTGGCAGCGGTGGGATTCGAACCCACGCCCCCGAAGGGACTGGTGCCTAAAACCAGCGCCTTAGACCGCTCGGCCACGCTACCACATCTGCCAATAAGCATTAACAAGGAGCTGAAAATTATCACCAATATTTGGCGAACCTTCGAATATTTCATCTTTGGCAAAGTTGAATTTCTAAAGTGTAACCAGATTCAGTTAATCACACACAGTTTTAGTGGTGAAGTCTATCTGTCTTATTATTTAGGAGTTCCAAACAAAACTTGAATGCGTAGGGCGAATGCAACTGTATTTTTCATTTACTGGATAGCAGAGCTTGATGAAAACTTTTTGTGGCAGCGGTGGGATTCGAACCCACGCCCCCGAAGGGACTGGTGCCTTAAACCAGCGCCTTAGACCGCTCGGCCACGCTACCAGATGAACAGTATAACCCTGTTAACACTTTCTGATATAGATCTACGAAATCATTCGTGCCACTCTTTACAAAAAGACCGATTGATGAATAAGAAGCAGGCCTAGAAATTGGTGATTATGATCGCTCCGAAATTGGATTAAATACATATAAATACTGGAATCTTGCTCAGAATAAAATTCCTGGCAGCGGTGGGATTCGAACCCACGCCCCCGAAGGGACTGGTGCCTAAAACCAGCGCCTTAGACCGCTCGGCCACGCTACCACATCTGCCAATAAGCATTAACAAGGAGCTGAAAATTATCACCAATATTTGGCGAACCTTCGAATATTTCATCTTTGGCAAAGTTGAATTTCTAAAGTGTAACCAGATTCAGTTAATCACACACAGTTTTAGTGGTGAAGTCTATCTGTCTTATTATTTAGGAGTTCCAAACAAAACTTGAATGCGTTGGGCGAATGCAACTGTATTTTTCATTTACTGGATAGCAGAGCTTGATGAAAACTTTTTGTGGCAGCGGTGGGATTCGAACCCACGCCCCCGAAGGGACTGGTGCCTTAAACCAGCGCCTTAGACCGCTCGGCCACGCTACCAGATGAACAGTATAACCCTGTTAACACTTTCTGATATAGATCTACGAAATCATTCGTGCCACTCTTTACAAAAAGACCGATTGATGAATAGTGACAAGAAACAGGCCTAGAAATTGGTGATTATGATCGCTCCGAAATTGGATTAAATACATAATAAATACTGGAATCTTGCTCAGAATAAAATTCCTGGCAGCGGTGGGATTCGAACCCACGCCCCCGAAGGGACTGGTGCCTAAAACCAGCGCCTTAGACCGCTCGGCCACGCTACCACATCTGCCAATAAGCATTAACAAGGAGCTGAAAATTATCACCAATATTTGGCGAACCTTCGAATATTTCATCTTTGGCAAAGTTGAATTTCTAAAGTGTAACCAGATTCAGTTAATCACACACAGTTTTAGTGGTGAAGTCTATCTGTCTTATTATTTAGGAGTTCCAAACAAAACTTGAATGCGTTGGGCGAATGCAACTGTATTTTTCATTTACTGGATAGCAGAGCTTGATGAAAACTTTTTGTGGCAGCGGTGGGATTCGAACCCACGCCCCCGAAGGGACTGGTGCCTTAAACCAGCGCCTTAGACCGCTCGGCCACGCTACCAGATGAACAGTATAACCCTGTTAACACTTTCTGATATAGATCTACGAAATCAATCGTGCCACTCTTTACAAAAAGACCGATTGATGAATAGTGACAAGAAACAGGCCTAGAAATTGGTGATTATGATCGCTCCGAAATTGGATTAAATACATAATAAATACTGGAATCTTGCTCAGAATAAAATTCCTGGCAGCGGTGGGATTCGAACCCACGCCCCCGAAGGGACTGGTGCCTAAAACCAGCGCCTTAGACCGCTCGGCCACGCTACCACATCTGCCAATAAGCATTAACAAGGAGCTGAAAATTATCACCAATATTTGGCGAACCTTCGAATATTTCATCTTTGGCAAAGTTGAATTTCTAAAGTGTAACCAGATTCAGTTAATCACACACAGTTTTAGTGGTGAAGTCTATCTGTCTTATTATTTAGGAGTTCCAAACAAAACTTGAATGCGTAGGGCGAATGCAACTGTATTTTTCATTTACTGGATAGCAGAGCTTGATGAAAACTTTTTGTGGCAGCGGTGGGATTCGAACCCACGCCCCCGAAGGGACTGGTGCCTTAAACCAGCGCCTTAGACCGCTCGGCCACGCTACCAGATGAACAGTATAACCCTGTTAACACTTTCTGATATAGATCTACGAAATCATTCGTGCCACTCTTTACAAAAAGACCGATTGATGAATAAGAAGCAGGCCTAGAAATTGGTGATTATGATCGCTCCGAAATTGGATTAAATACATATAAATACTGGAATCTTGCTCAGAATAAAATTCCTGGCAGCGGTGGGATTCGAACCCACGCCCCCGAAGGGACTGGTGCCTAAAACCAGCGCCTTAGACCGCTCGGCCACGCTACCACATCTGCCAATAAGCATTAACAAGGAGCTGAAAATTATCACCAATATTTGGCGAACCTTCGAATATTTCATCTTTGGCAAAGTTGAATTTCTAAAGTGTAACCAGATTCAGTTAATCACACACAGTTTTAGTGGTGTAGTCTATCTGTCTTATTATTTAGGTGTTCCAAAATATTCCACCTGGCCGCGATGGTATTCGAACCTTATCCTTATACATTTCATAGAGAATGTGATCAAGGAGTTTCCCCCTTTTAAAAAGTGGGAATCCTTTGACTGTAACGGAACTGACGTCATATTTCCCCGTATCGTCCCTGGCTGGGACCCAAATGTATAGATATACTTGTTTGTTGCTTCTGTCCGATATTCGGTCGGTGGCAGGATATCAAATCAAATTTATTCAGAACTGTATGTTACATTGTTTTGCATGGAGAAATCATTTTGAAGCATAACTTTGATACCGTCCAGAATTTGAGCCATAGACTGTACCCTCAATTCACAGAAAGCATTCGTACATTTGGTAATAGATATTTTCGCTCCCTGAGAGAAATTCACAACTCAAAAGAATGAAACAAAACGATAAACAAGGCTGGAAAAAAGCTGAGAAGAAAAACAATACATAGAAAACAGTACAGTAGAAATATTTGATCATTGAATTGACACAATCATGATACACATAAAGCTTTTTTTGAGGTTCCGTTTTTACTTGGACTGTCATCTACATTGTCATTGATGTGCCCTGTGTTTCGAGTGTGCTTGCGTACCGGCCCTGCTATATTGCAACCCCCCCCCTCTCCCCGGCCAAAGTGGCCCGCACTCACTGATCGGTATATCGCCGTAGAATAGCCCGCCTGAAGGTTGAGGAGAAACACAGACTTTGCCTGATGAGTGATATTTATATATAGAGTAAATTGGATGTTCGATTCCATATTTCAGGTAGCATTTTTAAAAATGCCGATTGATGTTGCCGATGTGCGCACTTTGGTTGCTTTTAAGTTGTGTGAGTGGCAGTGTCTGGTTTTATGGAGATGTGTTGTATTGGAAAGTGTGAATAACTCATGCATTATAAACATAGTCGTATAAATATAATTTACACAATTACTATGAAAACTTGGCTAACATGGCTATGTGTGTGCATCGAATGGTGCTCGAGCAATTTTTCTTATTTTTTCTTTTGCATAATGATTAATTTTTTTCAGGTGGGTATTACGTGTGTCACCTCATATGGTGACTCCATATTATGTGAAATATGGGTACACTAGTGAGTAGTATAATGATTGCAGATTTTATTGATTTAATACGTTTCTGGCTTTCTTGATAGTAAAATAAGCGCTTGATATATATATTTTAGAACTGTATTGCGTATGAATGCCCCATTTGAGTTGATCGTGAATTATCAACCCCAAGAGTTTTAATTCATGACATCTAGATATGGTTGTGCCAGCTAATCTAAGGTCTGTCGTATATTGTTAAGTTTCATGTTTCAAAAATGGATAAAAATTGTTATGGATACATTTCTGAAAGTTTGTTGGCTCTGAACCAATCAGTTAATTTGTTCAATTCTGCATTCGTGGTATCGTACAGTTGTGCTATGTTTGGTGACGACTGGCGCACTGTCATATCGTCGGCAAAGTGAATGGAGTTAGAAGAATTTAGGATATAGGGAAGGTCATTGCTGTATATAATAAAAAGAAGTGGTCCAAGTACAGGACTTTAAGGAACTCCACACTTAATAATCTGCGTTTTGCGAATCGATTCGAATTGATAGATTTTGGGAATTCGGTATCGATACGAATTGATAGATTTTGGGATTCGTAGTTGAATCGTATTCAGTTCGTGAAGTTCTTAACTGATTCATATTCATTCGTAGTCGGTTCATGCAATTCTTGAGAGTTTTGAGCTGTTCAAAATTTTGGCCACGAACTCCCGATTCCAAAATATCGTAGTTCATTCGTAACCAATTCGTAGTGCATTCTTAGGCTTCGTAATAGAATCGTAATAGATTCGTAGACTTTCGTAGGTATCCTTAAGTCATTCGTGGTTTATGAATTCGTAGCTAGACCACGAATTGGATACGAATCTGGCACGAATCCCACGAATACACGTAGATAGAATTCGTAGATACATTCGGGATATCGTAAATGATTCCTAAAGTTCGTTCGCTTGCAAATTTCTTGTCCCAATCGTGACGCTCTACGATTCTGTTACGACACAGGTACGATAGCAATACGACTATTCGTGGGATTCTGCTGGAGTAACGTAAAATATTGCCAAGAATCAACTCCGATTTACAAAAATCGATTACGAATACTGCAAGAACGTTAGGAATAATTTAAGATGTGTATTCGTGGGATTCGTGACAGTATGCGTATCCATTTCGTGGTCTAGCCACGAATTCACGAGCCACGAATGACTTAAGAATACCTACGAATGTCTACGAATCTATTACGATTCAGTTACGAGGCCTAAGAAGCCCAAGAATGAACTACGAATTTCTTACGACTCAACTACGATATTTTGCAATCGGGAGCTCAAAAATTTGGCCACGAATAAATACGAATCAGTTAAAAACTTCACGAACTGATTACGATTCAACTACGGATCCCAAAAATTATCAATTCGTAACGATTCGTGGGATTCTTGGTTGGTGTGGAATAGGGGCATAATAATCGTGTTGAAAGCTTTTGAGAGATCAAGGAATAGAGCTACGTCTATCGTGATATGTTTAGAGAGAAAGCCAAATTGATTTTGATACATAATCTGCACACAAATCTGCACATTTGTGTGCACACAAATCTGCACACAAATATATGAAACTTGTTTGTTACTCTGACATCATTATTCAAATCATTTGTATTGGTGACGTTGTTATATTTTGGAAGTATAAATAAGTCTGCTGATCTTGAATGATTTTGACTTGGTTTGGTTTTGAAAAATAAGCGACGTGTTTATTCATTTTTTTTCCCAATTTATTCAGTGTATTCCTGTATCATATGGATATATATATATATATATTTTCAGAAAAATCGGTCGAAAAATGATAAAAGTCCATAAACAAGATTTTTGCGAGTGCACATAGGTACACAGCCGCATGCAAAATATAGTCATCAAATCGTCTGCTCTGTGGTAAATGGATGGCTTTTGAAAGATCGTGAGGAGTTGCTTTCAGAAGGGGATTTTTTTTTTGGGGGGGGGGGGGTCGAGGGGAGGGGGGAGGGGTAACTGTCAGTGTAGCGTTCTGGTCTCATGTGCTCTATCATGTGTGATAAGTGGAACTAGATTACGTGCAGACTAAAACCATCCCCTGGACGACAGAGAGACCAGATCCATATTCATCTGCTTTGCCGCTCTAAGCCATCGCTGTGTGTGTAAGCAGGTGAATTAGACGGTCCGACTCCTTTGATCTCCTGGATTTCATTACGGACAACACACCTGAGCAGGCTATAAATGATGGCTCTAGACTGGACCCCGCTGATACGGTTGCCCAGGTGGGGGATTTTTTTTCCTCGAAATGGACACACGTGGAAAATTGAAAGCGAAATCAACCGAGTAAACAAATCAGCGTAATCCACCAAAACTGTTCGATATTCTTCTTCGATCAAACAAATAGCTAATTTCACGATTATTCAGTGAAAAGATGTAACTACGGGTTCACCTTAGAATTGAAATGAACAGATTTGATGAACTATCAGTTTGGCCAATGCCATACAATTTCACTTGAGTGTCAAGTTATTAGGCTGCAACTTATTATAAAAGGCCGATACATTTCTCAATGCTGACGCAGATGGCGGAATTTACATCCAATAGACTTACAGATATTTGTGCAAATTTTGTGCAATCAATTTTTTCAAAATTTATAATCGTTTGAATCTTCAAGTTTTATAATAAAATGAACCATGTTGACTCGTTACAGGACAAAAAGAAGAAGAAAAGAAAACCCTCAATATAACGACCCATTGATGTATTTAACGAGACACAAACATATATAAAATTACATATTTGGTAAGTGAAGTAACAATATTATAATTTTATCATTTTTCTGCAGACATTTTGCAGCGTGACATATGAGTGGATCTGGCAAAAACATCTGAGTTTCCCCAAAGAAATCGTCGTACAACCATATCACGTAAAATGCGGCTTGCTAATGACATCACGCGCGACAGGTCAAGATGGTGGGAAATTAGCTATTTAACGGACGGCTACACAGGCTTCAGTATTTAACGGATTGTCGGCCACATTTATGTGTCGTGTTCGGATCCTGGCAATAATCTAGTGTCATCCCCTTGTCATTTCCGTTAAGTACATGGACAACAAAACAATGAAGATGCTTCATCTAACAGAGATATATACCAATTCCAGGTCATTTTTTTTTTACGGAAATCAGATGAATTCAGGAGCACTACGGTTGTGCTAATGATGCAGGCGAGTGGAGGGGCTACTTTTTAGTGTCCAATGTGTGTTGAGCCTAATATGCTAAATGATGTTTATATTGATAGACAATGGAGACATCCCATGCGCAAGTATGAGGAAATCAAAACCGAGTCCGTCACATGTCATGTCCATTGTCGTTATAAACACTTTCCAGCGACATTTAGAGAACACCGTTTTACTATTTGCAACAAATACCGGTAAATATAGTTGACTTTATGGTGTATGCACGATATAGGTAATTTGTAGCATTAGATTTTGCAACGAAGATCTGCAAATCAAATGTGTGAGGATCTAGCCTAGACTTGTATAGATAGATAGATTTATACTCGAATGAATCAAGTTCCCTCAAAACACCAATATTCCTCTCACGTGGAATTTAGCATGCATTAATCTCACAGGAGGAATTGTCCCGAGTTCACACCCTGGCCGGTGCTTGGTCCAATCAAACCCCAAAGAATATAAAAAAGAGCATTCGCCATTCCACGCTTGCCCTCTCGTTGCCAAAGAAGTGCCACGAACAAAGCAATCGGCGGATGTACCGTGCACAACGGGAAACGGAAGTGGCAAATTGCGACATCAAAAGATGGACGCAGGAAATGAAGAAACGGGACAAATTGAATTACCCGCTTGGCACTGGGGTAGCACAACTGGACAAATTAGCATCGTGAGCGGGGTTTTAAGTGGACGGAACAAGGCACAAATGGACGGTGACGGATCCGGCAATTGACTGGGAGTGCACTTGTACAGAGGGCTGGGAGAGGTTAAGGTACTAGGGTATGGCTACTGTTCCTAGAAGTTGGGAGTCTCTCCATGTCGGGACTGTTTAAGCACGGAGCAATCTCCTTTTTCCATACATGACCATGTATGGGTGTTTTTGGCTGTTCTCAAAAGAATTCCTGTCGTCATATCACAGGATATATTGTATTAGAACCGTAGGCTATAGATTAAAACGATTCTTTCATGGCTATACTATATGGTTAAAAAAAACACACAACAACATTTGCACTGTTGTATACTCAAAACATGTACTTACTATTGTTTGATAGAGCTAAAAGTCATATAACATTCCATTACGCAAGGTCTGATTCTCCCCTATGAAGAGTCTGACTTTATGAACCGCCAATGGATTCTTGGCAACATGAAAATAGCTCTCAATTTAGATGTAATTAGATCAATGGAGCCGAGTCCGTCCCTCATCCGTCAATCAGCGAGTGTCTTCATGAATAATATATGTAAATATTGATACTCCCAGCCAATTTGTCAAATTAGCCAGTTAATTGATGGATCCGCACTGGAGGAATGAAATCCCCACCGGGACACGCATATGAACGGAAGATTTCTCCGCTTTTCACTGGGGCATATGGTGGGTGCTTCAGGGCATAATTTATGGATGGGTTAGGGACATTTACTGGGGCTAAAATGTTGATTAAATGCACGGTGTATGTTTATTAAATGATATATTTGCTCAAACGTCATAAATTTTTGCTGTGTGAAATACATCTTGCATTTATTGACAAAAGAGTAAATGTAAGAAAGAAATATGTAATAAATTGACCGCTGTTTTATTTCCTATACTGTTTGAGTGCACACGTGAATACAATTTTAAGACCACTAATTTTGATGCTGCCATCAAACGATAAAATTGTTTTTTCCCGTTCCCCATGTGATCACGTTTGGGAATAAAATCATCGGGAGCACACGTCGAGAGCCGTGTAACATGCTTCCGAGAAAACACCATTATTTAATCGCATTAGAAATATGAGATTGCGATTCAGATTATATCGGGACTCGGGTTGCGACCGGGTCTCAACTGTCGCCGTTCTTCAGGAAGACCCGCTTAGCTCCGCGTCTCGCTGGGTGACGTTCTGGCCCCGGCGCTGACCTGTTTAGTTTTCCTTTACCGGTTAATAAATCCACTTCGGGGCCTCGATGTCTTCTTGTAACCTTTTGAGTCATCCTTCCAACTTCTCATGCTGTCGTGCTCGATCGATGGGATGGGGAAGGAGGGGGGGGGGAGGGGGGTGTAGTATTTATCGTACTTGTGGTTCTACATGCGTTAGGCAACTGTTGTTTGAAGCAGGTGGAAATTTCTGTTGATATGGTGTCTATATACTCATTTTCGTGAAACATTATCTTCATGTAGCTTCTGAAGTAGATGTAGCAGTTAATTTTTCAACTCTACAAGGCATAGAGTGAAGTCGAAAATGGTTCAAAATTGGGAACTAACGCCTGTGAACATTTATGAGGCTATGATGTCATTTTATACTTTTTGTTTGTTATATGTCGCCGAAGGCTATTTCGGCTAATTATTCAGACAATGGCGAATAGTGCACTTCATACACTGCGGGTTTTGGGTTCTTTTGTGGGAGAGTCCATTTGTTCCTCCGCGGAAGAAACTCTCCAAGACCATGGAAGCACGGGGACGCAGCAGTTGCTGCCAAATGAAAATCGACACTACTGCTCTTGATTCGTCCGAGCAACACCTGCGACCAGCAGACGCATCTCGCTGGGGACCTCGTGAATTCGTGCTGTAGCCGCGGTGGCTTTCCGCAGTAGGAAATGACGAAGAAGAAAACGGAACTGACAGAAGCGACGACTGGGCCATTGACCATAAAATGTCGCTGGTTCTGGCAGCAGGTTTGTTATCTATCAGTTCTTCCCCAGGTTCCACAAAGGACTGAGAGAATGCCACGGCAATTAATCTCACAGGAAACTGTCTACAAGCTGACAGATTACAACAGAACGACTTACCCCTCATCTTGGCTTGTTTTATGGCGTCCATAATAGTTCGTTAATAATTCCCACTTCGTAAAAAAGGTCTTTCTCAGATAACATCCGTGAAAATGTCACCCTGACTGTATTGTATATGTCTCGAAACTTAAGTTGACAGTGTGCAACAATATTGTACGATTCAGTCAACTGTGCAATTATAAATTTAGTTCTTTTCAACGTTTTTGAGAATTATGAGCACACAAATACGAGCGAACCAACAATGAACGATGTTTATTTATTAATAGTATGGTTGCCTTTCCGATATGAGTCTATCAGACACATATTACATGACTGCTGTGGATTTATTCGAATTCCATTCATAACATACATACATACATACAAATATAAATATATTTCATAGAGTGAATATACATGTATACGGGTTTGTATGAGTAAAAGCTGTTTTAAAATGCGATTGACTGCTATTTATAATATGACTAGATGAAGAACTGCGACTCAAGAACCGTACGTTTATACACGCGTAATATCCTGATAAATTTCATAGACCTCCAACGGTATAGCGATGTGGTGATGATACACATTACGGTAGATGTATTGGTAGGCTATATCTCAACGCAAACAGATTATGTATAAACACACCCATCGACTTGACTAGACGGCAAGAGTTTACAAACTTTGAACAAGAGACCTATCAAATGGTCTGGACGTCTGCTGAACAAATGAGTACACCATTTAGTACACATAAATATACATATATCACACAACTTATTTTACATATCGATATTCGGCGGGTTCGGGGGTTTTGCCAGCTTCCCATGCACTCGAATAGTTTCAGTTTCAATTCAGTTCCAAGACGTGATTCAAATACGAGATATAGCAGATGGCAAGTCGTAGGATTTCGATTTTTGACAGCTTTTTGTCGGGCGGAAGTGTCGGCAGCAGCTTCCGGAGATCCCCAAACGCCACGTTGAAAGCTTCAACGCGTATCCGCTCGCGCGTCGCGTGCGCCGTTCGGTATTTTTCCGTGGCGCGGCGTCGTCGCCTGCGTTCCTCGCGCGATAGATTCGCGTTTTCTTCGTCGCCACGCCGGCTGTTCCTCCGACAGGGGGCGCTGCCACCACCGCCGCCGCTGTTGGAATGAGTCACGTGACCACCGCTCACGATATCGAAACTCGTACTGTCTGCTTCCGTTTCCTCCCGCTTTACGACGACGTTGCGATTGTCAATTAGCGTCGTCGGCGAGAAATTGAACGCATCGTTAGTTGGCATGATAATGCTTGGGATGTTGGGTACAGAAGGCGGGAGCGTCAGCCCAAAACTCAGGCTGTTCACTGTACTGGGCATGCTCGCTGGTCACGTGGTTGTGTTGCTATGGGAGATCGTGGAGTATTCAGTTCTCGTGGGTCCTAGACTTTGCTTCCCTCGCGCCAGGGGATTTGAAGCCCTATCGTGATACACTTCTGAGAAATAAGAAAAATACATAATCTATTAATTCATCGTGTTATTTTAATCAGAAATAAATACTATTCCAGAGGTAATTCGAACTAATCATGTTGAAAAACCCATAAAACTGCCACTTTTCGATATATCGTGATGTTTCTTATTATCGAACTACGAATTCGCGTGATATATTTCCACAAAATATTATGGTAACATGACAGCAAATGATGATTTCCCGTCAATTGCCCATTTGCACGAATTTTGATGATCATTTCATCTAGTTCTATACAGTCGACTTCGATGTAATTGGTGTTATTTTAAGGTCTATTGTCGCATAAACACCATACGAAATTACAACCGAAGAAACGAAATGATTTTATAATAGCGCATGATGGTCTGTTTTCATGAAGCTGAGCACTGGTCATTAACAAGACGTTCATGAATTCTATTCGTGACCTCTACAGAATATAACAAAGTCCACTCTGGTGACATCATCAGTCGATCGCTACCTGCATGCTCCCTCCTCTTACAAAGAGACTACCTTGATTACACGGGAAAAGATAATTTAATCAGTAGAGAAAAATACTTCGAACGCGGCCATTAGCACTTGGACATACGCCCAGAACTTCGACGCACGAAACGAAACGCACTCCGTCACGCGATTCGCGCGCGTGTCAAATGTCACGCGCCATTGTTTTGACATCTTTGTGACCGCAGGGGCAACGATTCAAGAATGAACATCAAACACCAGCTGGGTTGACCGGTGTCCACGGAATTCTTTGTTGTTGATACGAAGGTTTCGATTGCTTCCCAGGTAGCGGTCAGAGGTCTAGAGAGTTTTGCGCACACGCGAAGGGAAGAATTGCATTGCGAAAACTCATATTTCACAAGCGATTTCTACACGATCTTCTCGAAGCCTACACTCAGAGTTTCCAAGTTGACAAATTGCTTGTTTTGACGAGAAGTGAATTGACGACAAATTTGAGTCAACAAATAAATATTATTCGAATATGGGGGAATGTGCATCTACGATAAAGCCTATGCTTTTTTTTTAGCTTTAACGAACTGTAATTTTCATGATATAATTCCAAATTTTTCCCGGCGAATTCAGCCTCCTATACCCGCATGCATGAACGGTGAAATATGCCGCGTGCATTTCCGGAGACGCAATTCGTTCTTCCGTTCGGGCAACTTTGTAAAAACGTGTGTTGTCATATAACACATTGTCTATAGGCTGCATAAATGGGGCAGATGCCGATGGGGAGGGGAGGAGTTGAGGAAGAGAGGAGGGGGGGGGGGGGGGGGGGGCGAGACATCGTGGTTTATCGGGCTTATTCGTTGGAACAGTACCAGCGGCAGCGGTCATGTGCATAATTTCATTGATGACCACTGCTTCATTAACCCAACTTGATTAGGCTTAGCAATGACAAATTGACAATGACAAGGCAAAATCTTATCTAGGTCTGTACTATAAGACCATATGCTATACATTCTCTGGGTTTTATTTGCAGTTATTGGCGTATATATTCCCAGGAATTAGTAGGCCTAATGCATCCAATAGGAAATGACGATATACTGTACATATAGACATTTTTCTTCTTAACATACTTCAAAATATTTAAACATAGGCTACAGTTATAGTTCCGACGGAAGACCAGCTGTGGTCCAGCTCCCCGGTCCCTGGTGTTAACAACAGGCATTAAACCGGCGAAATTCCTCTACAATTCGGAAACAGATGGGTCATCCATTTACCCGATATCAGCACAGCTCATTGCTCCCAGATATTCCCCTGTTAAACATTTATAAGGAGGAGGGGGGGGGGAGGGGGGTCCGAAAAAAGGGGAAAAAACTCGCTTTGACTCCCGACAATGCCACGTTAAGGTTCAGTAGGGATTTTGAGAACGCACGCGCTGGGAATTGTGGGTACGATTTGTAGCGCGAACGATAATAGAGGAGATTGGTATCGGCTCGACCTCGGTGTGTGTTTTCAAGCGTGTCATAATCTGGTGAAGAATGTGAGATCGTGGGTTTCAGGGCGTCAGGTTCCTATTTTTTTTTCTATATTTTCTATATTTTTCAGCAGTTTCCAATAGGTCTATTTCCCTATTTTTCAGAGAAACTCCATTACTTTCTCATTTTTCTCAGAGAATGGGCCTATAAACGTTTCCATCTTATTTCCCCCCAATCAACAAGGGACAACGGATATTTTCCCCTGTTTGCACAGTATTTGTTCTATTCAAGAGATATTTTCTGCCATTCGCGCAGTATTTTTCCCAATGCACACATCTCTCCCGCTTGGGACCTTAACTTAGTTCGGTTGTCGGCGCGGTACCATCAAAACTTGCGAGGATATCGGTAGGTTATGTGTGGCGAATCGCGATGACTAGGCCTATAGGGATGCTGAGAGGCCACGAAAAACACTATATATATTTCACCTATATACTTCGAAGGAAACTCCTATTTTTCGACATCGAAATTCCTATGATATTTCTTCCATATCGTACTTGACGCCCAACCCTGGGGGTATGGAATGATGTCGGTTTAGGTTCGCTCTCGACATGATTTGCCGCTTTTAAGAAGGCGGTAATTATTCTTAATCCAAATTTGTCAATAGTCGAAAATGTCCAATGTTGCTCTGACAGTCGTGGTTGGAAGAAAATTGAAATATTATTTGAAATGACAGGCGTATCAAGAAAAATGAGGTGTTGAAAAATTAGGTCAAGGGCCAAAGATAGGTTACCGGACAATGTTTAATATTTTAGATGTTAGCCAGGTCACTGGTTAAATTCAAGTTCAAGAGAATATTCAGCATTTATAATATCAAGCATATATCATGTCCACAGTTGATTGCTAAGCTGTCAATTCAATAATCAGAGAGATATTAGCAATTTTGTGCTGTGGCCTCGAAAATGAAGGCAAAGGTCAAATTCAAGGTCATCAAAATATCCAGTGCATATCATTTTCTATATGTCCACAATTGATTCCTAAGCTGTAAAATAGATAATAAGTGAGATATTAACCATTTTGTCCTGTGACTTTGAAAAAAAGTCAAAGGTCAAATTCAAGGTCATGACAATAATTTGCATATATCATTTCCTATATGTTCATAACTGATTCCTGAGCTGTAAATTCGATAACAAGCGAGATATTAGCCATTTTGCCCTATGACCTTGAAAATGGGGTCAAAGGTCAAATTTAAGGTCATCAGAATATTCAGCATATATCATTTCCTATATGTCCACAATTGATTCCTAAGCTGTAGAGTCGATAATAAGCGAGATATAAGCCATTTTGTCCTGTGACCTTGAAAATGGGGTCAAAGGTCAAATTCAAGGTCATCAGAATATTCAGCATATATCATTTCCTATATGTTCACAATTGATTCCTAAGCTGTAGAGTCGATAATAAGCGAGATATAAGCCATTTTGTGCTCTGACCTTGAAACTGATGTCAGAGGTCAAATTCAAGGTCACGGGAATATTCAGCATATATCATTTCCTATATGTCCACAATTGATTCCTAGTCTCTAATCTCAATATTAAGTGAGATATTAGGCATAATGTGTCCCATTATAGAGCATAGGAGAATTTAACATGGGAAAGTCCCATTTGGGCCGAGTTTAGGCCAAAATGACCCACTTCAAGCGCAACGAAATTTATAGACATTATGGGAGTATATATGAGGAGTGTTAGGCCTATGTATCCAAAAGAAAAAAAGTTACTGAACAGATTTTGAGAAAATGGCCGCCAAAGTCCAAAATCAGGCATTTTTCGTCGAAAACGGCCGCCATTTTGAAAAAAATGCGAAAATCAAAAAACAAAAAAAACCTCCTTCTTGAATTATTTCTAAGTATTTTTGTACAGAATTTCAGAAAAATCCGGCCGTAAACAAAAAAGATAAAAATGTGGACGACGACGGACGACGACGACGACGATGACGACGGACGACGGACGCAACGCCATGCCAATAGGTTATCGGACCATAGGTCCGGTAATCTGAAAATTAGCCCGTGCCAAATAAAAACTGTATCGTTTTTTTTCTCGCCCCAAAGGCGCCGATGGAACCAGCTATTTCGTTATGCTGCGTTTAACTATCTCTTACATCTTCCTCCAACAAAGGTTGTCTTGTTGTTGTTTCCAAACAGTGATTATATCTATGTAGCACCTAATAATTAACACTTAAACGCGTCACGCCAAGTGATGCGTTCAATTATGCCCGCGGGCGTGGGAAACGAAGGAAAAAAATCGGCAATTATCGCCCAAAGAATAACCGGAAAGACGCCTTGCGTGTAACATTGACAAACACCGACAACCCTCGAACATGTCTCCAGCGTGCCACCCGCGTTCATCTCTCGCCGCTTTTCACTGGACTAAATGAGAAACCAGCCTCCACAGGAAAAGTAGCAATTGAAAGGTATCGTTTCCCCGGTATATCACTAATTACAGAGAAATCACCGTGCTAAAGCTCACCTGTGCTCGACAAATCGTCTCCGATCTCCCCGAGGCGACCACGCGACCCGTGCGGTGCTTGTAATTTCGCGGCTCGGTAACCGCGCGTGAAATTCGCCTCGTCCGTCTGCCGTCTCGCGCGCTTTCTGGAAGAGATCGTCTGCGGGGCGTCGCCTGGTCAAGTTGCCCCGCACTGCTCCACGTAAGCCCCCCTAATGGGATTTGTTACGCCTCGTCATTGGCTTTACGCGTGTCCTGCAAGTAATGGAGAGATGAGAAGTTTTATTTCAGGGTAAATAATAAAACTTGCCTAATGCGGAAAGCCAATATTTTGCTCCTGAGCCGAGAAGCAAGCTTCAAAATATAATATCGAAAAATAAACGAGTGGAACGCCTTATTATTTTCTTCGAAATTTCTCTGATGCAAAACTAGTTGTTAGTATTTGGTAGCATATTCCTACTTTACTATACCAGCCAAAAGGACACTAAGTCGTCGTTGCTACCTTGATATCAAAGGCCTTTTTGCTCTTGGTTTTTATAACTTTTGGAAGTTTCCACACGTTTCATATTTGAAAACAAACAACTTTTATTTAATATTCATCGACTTGTATTATCAAAATCCGGCTTATTCATTAGATGAATATCTAGAGAATTGCTCTATGATCGACATTTGATTCGTGTGCTAATTCAATACTATTATTTTTTGGAAATTTCATCGTATCGAACCGAATATCCCCTATGAAAATAAACAACGCTGGAATTATTTGACTGCCTTAATGTTACTAATACCATTGTGCTTGTTGCCAAATATTGTGAAAATTGTCCATATATAGTGATGTATTATACATATAGAGCACCTGAAATAAGTGTGACATTTTGTTTCTACGATTCATTTTGGAATGCATTGCGGCAACGGCCACCTGCTTCAGCTTTTAGCGAAAATTACTGGCTGGTAACTATGGCTACGAATAGACATATGCTCAACTAACAAAATTTACACGATAAAAGACAATAAAGTGGTAAATAATACTCCTTGAACAGCTTATCATTGGTCAAAGTTCAATCCATCGTTTTTTCCATCGAAGTGAAAATAATCACACTATTTGAAAATTCAGTTCATTTTCATGTAATCTCACTGCATTCTAAGATCGATAACACGCACACGAGTGGGAAATCGTTACGATAACAATACAGTATATTTCATGTATGAATAAATTGAATGACTTACCTTCGTTTTAAGGTAGTCCGCTGCAAACAGTGAGGGGAGGGGGTCAAAGAGTTTTTCAAAATAAATGACTGTATTAACAAAATCTAGAGCTTCAAAATGACATATTTTATAGAGTAACTGATCAGCATCCTAAAACTGAAAAGAAAATAGGGGGTCACCGTATCCGTTCTCTTGGAAAACAAGATGCAATATGTGAATATGGGCAAAAAAATGTGTAAAAATACCATAAATTAAGTCATTTTAGTAAATGTTTGTGATTTTTGATCGAATATGTCGAAGAAACCAGCACGGTGACCCCCTATTTTCTTTTCAGTATTAGAATGCTGATCAGTTACTCTATAAAATATGTTATTTTGAAGAGATAATATTCAAAATATAACTTTTAAATTCTGACTTTTCATTACCTCTAAGTTTGTAGCGGACTACGTTAAAAGACTGCAAACTCATTCGATTTTCCGCGCGCGTATGCCTATAACATAATATAGGCCGACACGCTTGCTTAGATACCGTATGTGATAAACCTCGCCCTTTTCCATATAAAAGTAAATTCAGCACTAATATTGTGACAATCCCTATACATGCATGGAAAATGTACTCCAAAATCATCCGTTTTCGTCCTTGCGCCTGAAATGTGGGAAAGACGGAACGATATATCTCCAAGTTTTGAGGGCGGGTGTATTTCTCGGCTCGTACCCGTACGAGTATCCAAGGGGATAGGATTAGGTGGGTGTGCAATACTTGTTGTTTTCGCCCGTTACCAGGGGAACGGTAAGGTGAGGCCAACCAATCAGAAGCACCGACCACGGAGACTTGGCAAACGTTGCTGTCATTTTCTTGGATGCGACAGTGCGTGTGTATATGTGCTCGAAGGGGCGGGGTGGAGAGTAATGCTGTTGGAGTAAGGATATATTGGGCGCTAGGGTAATTCGACAACACAGCCCAGACACACACATGTATATGTGTTAATTTCACCATATTATTTGTTCGATATAATATAGGATATATGCATATAGTCCTATCATGTGGGACATTCAAAATGGACACATTCAAAATATACAGTCAAAATGTAACATGAACAAAACAAATGAACAAGTAGGGGTACATTTGTCACAAAATATATCAAACGTAATTACAACAGTGATCAGTATTTCATGTATAAGCACACAAGATGGACATACATACATAATTGAGACATATTGTGTTTCATGACACGAATTTGGGGGACAGAAATTGTGATAAAACTAAGACGGATTAATTAAATAACAAATTAATCACACAAATTTCTTCGCAGTTCGCATTTCATCTGAGATAGTCATTAGAGATGGCAAAAGTTCAGTTATGCCTCTTGATTCGAGGCATGCATGCATGTAATGACAAACCTTTACTGCATCTTAACGAAGGTAAAAACTGCTAGGAAAAGTGTGCGATCGTTATATTCTTGAATTAAAACTGTGTATTTCATGATTTCTAAAATAAGGATTTCTAAGATAAACAGGATGATAAACAACCCTAGTACGGAAGCTAGAATGTTATAGCTATGTTATTTGGGTAAATATCTTCTATAATATGAGAAATCAATTTCTATCTCGCTGACGTTCATCTTTAGTCCTCAGTATTTGTGGATCTTATGCATGTAAAGGAAATTGGGCACGAATAATTGGGCGGTCAACTTATGCATATGTATAATTCAAACTCAGATGTAGCAAATACACCATGAGCATATACAATTTTCTGGCAAAAAATCGGGATTAATTTCTGCATTCATTTTTTGCTCTTGGAATTTTCCGTCAGTATTATGCCGTATAATTTACGACCACGGATGGTAACGAGTTGCAAAGAGCGACACATTAACTTAATATAGTTTTGTCTATCATTTCATTGAGTGAAGTTCATGGATTAATTCCCATGGATTAATTTCGCATATATATTGTACTGTATAAACCACGAAATTATGTCCAGTAAAATAATTGAAAAGTGATTTGTGCAGGCAGTGATATTTTTTATTTAGGATTTCCCTATCTAGTTTCACTTTCTTCTTCCGGTCGGGAAAATCTTCGATCACGCTGGTCAATCGTGACGCATCCGAACGTAATTGACCATGTTCATATGATTAGAGAGAGATTTCCACCTTATTTTCTAAACTACTCTTGTTGAAAATAGTTTTTATTTTTGTTTGATTACTATTTCTCCTAGAATCAAACACTGCATTAGCGAGATCGTGTAAGAGCAAGCATACAATTAGGAACCCACAGGGCACGAAGAGAAAATAGGTACAAATAAAATCAGATCGTTTACATCTTGGCGAATGATGTTAAATGTTGCCAGTAAGCAACATTGGGATCAAGTTATTTAATCTGTCGTGTCGTGTGGAGCGCGCCAAGAAATCTAGATACATTGCACTCCGCTGCTCGCGAGGAAATGCTAATTGCGATCTAATTGGCCCCTGAGCGAGGGAGGGACATGCGTTGACAAGTCATAGGCCCTGGGGAAATCAGCCAGCCCGGGGCAGAAATAATATTTCCGGGGGACGGGGGGGGGGGGGGGGGGTTAGAGACAAGCAGACAAGTTTAGAAGTCTTGGGCATTGCGTATGCATGTACATCTTTGTATGACATCTTTGTGGGCCCAATTGAAGAGAAAATGGTGGGTTTGAAATTCACTTAATGATTATATCGAATTCGAATTCTGATCATAATATACTTTTATATAAATGCATCCTTGTGACGATAAATATATAGTATTGTGAGTGTGTCACAGATCAAATATAGGCTTATGAGTTGATTCACTCGTGGTTATATTTTCTTACCGTGAACACTAACAACCATCATCATGTGTTTCCTAAAATAATACACAATTTAAGCGTATATCATCTGACTTAATACTGTAAAACACAATTCGCTATAATCTTTTTTAAAATAATAGTCTTTATTTCTCAAAATGGCGACCCCTTACAGGGGTATGGGAGAACATAAAGTCCAAAAATTAAACAATGAGCTACGCACAATATGTGTATATTACACATATACATGTATTGATCAAATATCACTAGTATAATATAATGTTAGAGCCAACCACCAATGGCATGGAGAAAAGAGCCAATCTGGCTAACACCAGAAAAAGGTGAAGTGATCGAACACACATTTTCAGTACACATACATCTCATCGTGCAAAGTATCATACATGTACTTACATCCTTCTCAATACACCTAATCATTCTGGATAGATTTTTCAACCGTTCTGTGCTACAACTATTAAATAATTATCTCTTTTTCACTGAATTATATGTATGTAATTATGAATTATCGTATGTATCATTTGAACTATAGCAAAATATGTGTATATACGATGTAGTTTTGGTGGAGGAATGAAGCTGGATAAATAAATCTAACCCTCTAAATAACACCAGTCATGTATTTCATCCGAAGCGGGAAACAATTTGTGCTACTCTCAGGATGCACCGTAGATTCACAGGCTCCAAGGCGACATGTCGACGGATAATTGTTGTTGGCAAGGCAACCACGAGGCGAAGGCAGGTGGCAAGACGATACTATTCCCAGCGGACCAATCAGAATCTTCGCTGGCACCCCATTGGCTGAAACAGTCAGTGAGTATTTATATTGACGTAAACACATTCCTTATATGGTTGAAATGTCCGGGCAGTGGTTGGTGTGAGTTCGATTTCGTGGGGGAAAAACAATACCTACATCCTATAATACAGCATTCAACCCAAAGTATACATTCACATAACACCAAATGTCTGCAAGTATAACAAAAGAGTGTGGTACATTTAATAAAGTTATATGGTATAATTTAATAAACCCAGTCAACACTACACTGTTGACAACAGACAAAGCATAGATGTCTTATGATGCTGAAAGGCAAATCGATTCCTTTCACTGTCATACCGTCCATGATAATATGTGTGTGTCAAAATATACACAGTTGAAGACTCAGACAAGTCATTATTAATGTTGATGTACGGTCAATTTCTGAACCGAAAAAAATATTATTTAAAACATATCTTACTCGAAGAGGAATCAATGGTCAACGATAAGATAAAGCTTAAAGATTGTGAACTTCCTGGGATAAAATTATGTCAAACAAGCACTATGTCAACGCATAACGTCTCCAAAAGATGAACGAACACTGTGAAAAAGGCCCGCTGTTGCCCTCTGGCGAATGAAGGCCAACATTAAGTTGGGCACATTAGCGTACATACTACCAATTGAATTGGCCATTTAACTCAATGTAAATGGTCTTACGTTGGTGGTCCAAAACACATAAAAAAATTAACAAACAAAACAGCCTAACCATTACGCTAGCTTTATCAATTGACGTATTGGACATCGCGTGATAAGCATTAAAGCATGGATATAGATATGCGACGACACATGAGATTTTTTCACTATTCGGTCTTGAATGGACCCAGGGTGAAAATACCCGAATTTTTCGTGCTGATGGCCATGCAAAACCTCTTTGCTCCTGAGAAGAACGCTGACAAGGTACAACCTTGCGAACCGGGTCATTATTTCCCAGTAGTGTATTCTCTCTTATGAATAAACACTCGTTCAGGAATTTTGCATAAACAAATAGATATGCTGATATGAGGTGATGTTCCACAACAGATTACTTTTTTTTGCCTAAATGCTCGCTGATTGGCTGACTGATGGTGACATGTGACCATTATTCTTCAAGCCAATGATGACACGCGACCAAATTCAATTAAACTTCTTCAAATATTTATTTCTGTTGAATTTTCGAAGTTAAGAAATTGCCATTTATTCATAATGGCAGAAACTCCAAATGTTGTTTCCTCCGAGACGACTGGGTGGCTTCTTTTGGAAGTTTCTATGAGGATACTATGCGATAAATACTCATTATATACTGAATATTTCACTGATAATGAAGTTGGGAATATATGCTCTATATCGTTAAAAGCAATGATTTAGAGGATATAATAAACAATGCAGCATACAAGTTCATTTCCTGTGAAAAAAACTTCCGGTTTGCCCTTGAAATCCACCAAATAGAGGAGGAATTAATCTGGCGTCATGATTGGCTCATTTCCTGTGAAAAAATAATTGTTGTATGCTACAATGCGACACCATAATGTTATCTGTATATTCATTGTGATCCGCATGATACAAAGTCACTCCTCTCATGATAGACTTCGTCCAGTGGTGTCGAAATTAACGTCCTTTCTTCCCTCTAATCACTATTTAGTGATATACACTGTGTCCATATTAAGGCTCTGCGCGGGCCCAATATGTGCCCCCGAACCCGCACCGCACCGCAAGGCTTTTGTCAACACCCGCACCGCACCGCAATAGGAGCCAATGCGAGCCTCCGCACCGCACTGCATAGAACTTATCGAGGCCAGCACCCGTACCGCACCGCACACACCAAGGACGGCACCCGCACCGCACCGCAGTATAAGTACATATTAGCGGGAATCATGTATAACTTAGCTACGCATAATAGTACAAGAGTATTAGCTCAAACCTAGCCCTAACCTGGAAAAAATTTGCAGAAAGCTGAATTTTTCAGGATACCTTCAGAAATTCATATTCATTACCATAATGCAAAGTTCTGCGAGTTCTACCTTGTGGCATTTTCAAAAATCCAAGATGGCCGCCACCGTATATCGCGATAGATTCCGAAACAGAAATATGCTAATATCTTCTCAACCACATGACATAGAACAATGATTTTGGTGTCTACACCTATGTTTTTGGGTATGCTGAATCCGATAAAGCCATATCCATGTTGTTTGGAGCTCATCTAATCACCCTGAACCCAATTTGGCTTCCAACGAGGGCATAATCAGCCACTGAATACAACAAACAAATACTTTTGCATATGTAATGCACACTATGTCTCTAATGCACACACATTATGTATTACAAAATTTGCAACATCAATAATGCACAATAATACAAAAACAATATATGATTTATGTCACACTTTTGTATTTGTTTCATTTTCTTCATCGACAACAGTGGAATTTTTGCAATTGGGGCTGCTGCACACCGTACACATGCGGTACATTCAAGCCTGCCTTGTAACAGCCACATGATTTTCCATACCCAACTTTGCATGAACAAGACACCATTTTTAGCACTTTCTCTGGAGCAACAGCCCTGTCAGTCTCAACTGGAATAAGCAGTCCCTCCTTGTATTGCCATCCCCAACTAGTAGGCGGCAGGACATTTCCATACCATTGCTGAACAGCATGGTATGTTCTGAAGCTGTGGAACTTCGCAGCTGCTGAAGTTAGAGGAAGAGACCCCAACTTGAAGCCAGATGAGGATATGGATGTCCTGTTGACAGCACAGAAGTACATGGCATAACGACGATCTTCCAGTGACTTCGCTTGTTTTGCTCCATACAGGCGCAGCAGAAACAATTCGCCTAACCGTGCTATGTCTTCATGAGAACTATTAGCTGGAGAGAAGACGCCCAAACAGTCACAATTGTTGTCATTCTCAATCAGTGCAATAACCTTCTTCTTGCCTTGATTGTAGAGTGCCAAAACCGTATCACACCATGTGATGGCATGTACAAACATCAGGCGTTGTTTGATACGGTCGAAAGCTGTCTGGATTTCTGCAATACTGTACATCTGGAATGCATTCCGTCTGAACAGCATATGTAGGTCCATACTTGGCGTAGCTTGTGCAACCAGCATCACAAGCAGGTCCGTATCTGTAGCTACGACCACAACAAGTTCATTTGTTGACTGAGCAACATCCATGGCGACTGATACAATCAGCCAGTCAGCATCTGCATTGTTCTTTTTGACCGTTAGACCATTGATCTCACATTTGTGTGTCAAATGTTTTATCAACCGGTCCTTATTTCGGGCATTGCCCAGAAACGCCTGTTTTGATGTGGTGGTTTTCATTTCAAGCTCAACAGGATGTCAGCAGATTCTTTTTGTGCTCGTTGCTGCTTTTCTGCACATTTTGTGGAGGAAATGTCCCCGTATCCATCAAACAGGATCACTGTCTGCAAACCGTAACAGCTAATCACATATGACACATAGTTGTCACACACCTGGTCGTACGTGGCATCAGCAGGCCAAGGGAGGTTTTGGAGGAGGTGACCTCCATCAAGGACAAATCGTGGTCCCTCGGGTAGTTGAAGCTGGACACTCACTTCCGATTTGAGGACATTTGCCAAAACACTCTTCGTGTGTTTCCTCATGATCTCTTTATCGAACAAGGATGGTGGTTGTTAGAGCAAATTCGTGAAGCAGGTACACTTTCATCTCTGAGTTGTCTTAATCACACATATGACCCTCATGAATAATAGTGTAGTAATCACATCCACCTCAACACCCCGGACTGTGATTTTGTTTCTGTCACCACTCATGTTGACAGAAGCATGATCACATGTGTGATTAAACAACCACCATCCTTGTTCGATAAATTGAGTGTCCAGCTTCAACTACCTGAGGGACCACGATTTGTCCATGTTGGAGGTCACCTCCTCCAAAGCCTCCCTTGGCCTGCTGATGCCACGTACGACCTGGTGCGTGACAACTATGTGTCATATGTGATTGGCTGCTACAAAATACACAATATGTCCACAAAATGTACTGAAGAGCAGTGACGAGCACAAAAGAACACATCTGCTGACATCCTGTTTGAGCTTAAAATGAAAACCACCACATCAAAACTGGCGTTTCTGGGCAATGCCCGAAAAAAGGACCGATTGATAAAACATTTGACACACAAATGTGAGATCAATGGTCTAACGGTCAAACAGAGCAATGCAGATGCTGACTGGCTGATTGTATCAGTCGCCATGGATGTTGCTCAGTCAACAAATGAACTTGTTGTGGTCGTGGCTACAGATACGGACTTGCTTGTGATGCTGATTGCACAAGCTACGCCAAGAATGGACCTACATATGCTGTTCCGACGGAATGCATTCCAGATGTACAGTATTGCAGAAATCCAGACAGCTTTCGACCGTATCAAACAACACCTCATGTTTGTACATGCCATCACAGGGTGTGATACGGTTTTGGCACTCTACAATCAAAGCAAGAAGGCTATGTGAAGAAAACTGGGACTGTTTGGGCGTCTTCTCCCGAACTGATAGTTCTCATGAAGACGTAGCACGAGTAGGCGAATTGTTTCTGCTGCGCCCGTAAGGAGCCAAAACAAGCGAAGTCACTGGAAGATCGTCGTTATGCCATGTACTTCCGTGCTGTCAACAGGACATCCATATCCTCATCTGGCTTCAAGTTGGAGTTTCTTCCTCCAACTTCAGCAGCTGCGAAGTTCCACAGCTTCAGAACATACCATGTTGTTCAGCAATGGTATGGAAATGTCCTGCCGCCTGCTGATTGGGGATGGCAATACAAGGTGGAGGACAGGGCTGTTGCTCCAGAGAAAGTGCTAAAAATGGTGTCTTGTTCATGCAAAGTTGGGTATGGAAAATCATGTGGCAGTTATTAGGCAGGCTTGGAGTGTACCGCATGTGTACGGTGTGCAGTAGCCACAATTGCAAAAATTCCACTGTTGTCGATGAAGAAAATGAAACAAGTACAAAAGTGTGACATAAATCACGTATTGTTTGTGTATTATTGATGTTGCTAATTTTGTAATACATATGTGTGTGCATTAAAGAATTACATATGCAAAACTATTTGTTTGTTGTATTTAGTGGCTGATTACGCCCTCGTTGGAAGCCAAATTGTGTTTAGGGTGATTAGATGAGCTCCAAACAACATGGATATGGCTTTATCGGATTCGGCACACCCAAAAACATAGGTGTAGACACCAAAATCATTGTTCTATGTCATGTGGTTGAGAAGATATTAGCATATTTCTGTTTCGGAATCTATCGCGATATACGGTGGCGGCCATCTTGGATTTTTGAAAATGCCACAAGGTAGAACTCGCAGAACTTTGCATTATGGTAATGTATATGTCTCTCTGAAGGTTTCCTGAAAAATTCAGCTTTCTACAATTTTTTTCCAGGCTACAGCCTAATACTCTTGTACTATAATATACATTACCAAGTATTGTCTTAACAAAAACAATATACAAGTGTTCATTAGTATTTATTCAGTGTGAAATGACCGCTAGCAGAATTTTTTTGTCAGAAGTTCATTTGGAGGCATACTGGAACTTAATGTTAGCCAGTGAATATATTTCGTCTTTCATTGGATTGATTATCAGGCTAGTGGTACCAGAAAATGTATATATCATTTGTAATGATTTGTATATGAATCGTGAAACAATCATCTGATTAAGGAATAGAACGCCAGCAACATCCTAGAGTCCTGTATTGTGTTGACTTCCTGTTTCGAGATCAAAGGTTTGATTGAGACAAGCCCAGTCCGAACTCCAGAGAGAAGGCCATTGAGATTGGAGGGGGCAGCGTTGGGGAGTTGGCAGGAGTGGACGGACAATGATAGTTGTGTTGTGTTAATAAAACAGATCACACTGAAAGCCATGGGTATATGGAAGTGTGACCTAGCAGCAGGTATCCAGGCTTACTTGTAAAGTTTGTTTTGTGTTACAGTGATATACATGTACGATTACATTTTTCATGCTACAAGGGAGATTCAAGCAGTGTTTCAAAAGGCTTTATTCATGTACCGAGCACATGCATAAGATTAACACTGTTCCCTATAAACGATATTACATAAACCAGTATTATACTGGTATATTATTATATATTATACTGTAATGTAATGTAGCTAATAGTTTATTTTGGTCGAATATCCTTAGATATAACCTTTACTGTCGAAAGATATAGCTTCATGAAAATAACAGACTTAGTGCTTTCACAGTATTTATATTCATATGTGATTATATATATTAATTTTTGGAATGGGGGCCGCGTTGCGGTCCTATGCGGTGCGGTCCCATGAGGTCCTTCAACAAAAACTAAACCCGCATCGCATCGCATCGCATCGCACCGCACCGCACCGCGGCTAATATCAAATTGCCCACCAGCACCGCAGTCTCCAAAGATCAGGCCCGCCCCGCACCGCACTGTTTAAGTGAGTGTCCGCCCCACACCGTACCGCGGTCTGCGGGACCCGCGGCCCGCGCGGGCAAACCTGTCTTTGGCGCAGAGCCTTTGTCCATATTCAGATAGGAGATTTTAGGGAAATTGAATTTCCCAATTTTATTTCCCATTCATGTATTACAAAATTAAATGAATTCGAAATCAGACCATGGTCGATGTTTTGACCAAGTTTGGTGATGACTAAAAGGCAAAAGTTGAACGATCAAAATCCAAAAATTATCCAATCCGGATCAAATTTGATGTACTTACTTAAATAATTTTCGTTGATGTCAAATTTATCATATCATCCGCTATTTCTCGTGATATACTCGAAACAGATGTTGAATGATATTGATTATTATAATATCATAGATTATGTAGGGTTTAAATATTTGTGGGTAACTGACAAAAAACCCGTTTTCATGTTTGTTTGCGTTTTCACACTTGTGAGTCTGTGTTATTAAACGCAGTTTATGATAGCATGGCTCGCTGGACAATGCTAAGCTAAAGCTGACGATATGAGAGGTCTTACTACATAGTCTGGGTCGAAAACCATGTTCTTGAAGTAGAACACCTAACACCTAATTTGGATAAAATATGCAATGTTTGATACCTTGTTTGGTTGTGGCACAAAAGCTGACGGATGGATATGAGTAAACATCCAGGTCAATATCTTTGTGTTTAAACTTGTTTGCTTATTTGCGTTATCTGCATACATATCATAGTGTAACGGTTTTGGGGCGTACCCAAAAGTTTCCCCTAGGTAATTCTGTTAGTGTTTTGTGATATTATGGTTAAATAACCGTTTATTAAAATGTATATGTGTTTAAAGGTTCATTCGGTTCCGTATTGGTAATGTTTACAAGGTTTTCCGTCTCGGAACTTGGTATATTTGTGATGTTGGTAAAGCCGGAGACGGAGCCGGAACCGGAGACGGAACCGGAGACGAAGTCGGAACAATGGAGTACAAAAACGTAATGACGTTATTTCCGGAAGGTCATGTGATCAGCCTCGTTTTCGGTTTAAAAGGTGACGTGTCAGCCACTGATTGGTTCTAGAGTGTTTTTAGAAATCCGGAAAATATCAGTGTTTTGGCGGACTATGACGTCACAATAAGTTGGTCACGTGACGTGGGTCTCAGGTCTATAAAAGCCCTCGCTTCACAGCGGACGGCGGAGTTGGTGTCCTGACGTCGACCTGTGCAGACCCCTTCTCCCATAGCAGAGTACTCCCTTGTTCCGGATAGAGTCATCCAGATGATAGCAGTTAAGTCTTCTGACTGTGCACTTGGAGAATAAACATGAAAACTTCAACCGAGTTGTTTTTCCGTGTTCGTTAGGGAACTGGAATTTATAATAAAGTTAGTTCACCGGAAAAGAAAGTAATACGGAGAAAAGGGAGATAAGACCACAGTCGGTTAAGACCAAGTTGTAACGACGTCTTAGGGTGATCCAAGAACCCAGATCACCAAGGAAGGAGACGGAGACGGAGGTGGAATTCAACGGAGCAACAACGGAGGCGGTATCGGACGGAGCAGTTGCAGAGACGGAAACGACGAAGCAGTTGCAGAGGCGGTACCGGACGACGGAGTTGCAGAGGCAGTACCTGACGGAGCGGTTGCGGTAACCGGAAGTGAGAACGCTTCCGAGATTCTCCATTTCAGGTGCAGTCGCAGGTTGCGGTGAGGCGGAGCCAACCGGAGCAGTTTGCAGTGAGGCGGAACCTGGCAGAGCGGTTGCAGTATTCGGAAACGGCAACGTTCCCGGATTCTCTATTCCAGGTGCAGTCGCAGTTGCAGTAAGGCGGAAAACGACGGAGCTGTTGCAGTAAAGCGGTATCCCGACGGAGCAGTTGCAGTACCCGGAGACGGAAACGCCTTCGGATCCTTACTTTACAGGTGCAGTTGCAGATTGGCAGTCGGACAACGGTTAAGAGGTCCATTCCAGACCACGCTACCAACCTTCAGAGACTTCTAGCAGGAATTCAACCGTACAGCAGTAGCAGTTTCCCAGAGTTTTACCGTTTCAGCTCCGGATAAATAACAACTCACCCACCTCCCAAGAAAACCGGTTTATCAAGACGTCACAGAAGGGTGAAGAACCCGTTACAACTTTTTGGTGGCAGCGGTGGGATCATCTGCAGTATGACTACTAGACGGGGCAAATTAGCGGAACAGCAGCTGAAGACAGCCGTGTCGGACACGGAGCAGCCTGTAGGAGCAGTAGGAGCTGAGCCGTTGCAGGTGCCGGTTGCGGAAAAGGAAGCAGTTCGTCCTTCCGAGCGAAAGCTGTTGCAGCCGGAAATACAGAAAGCAGTTGCAGAAGAGCCCCTTCGGGTTCCTCAAGGAGTACAGCCTGCAGAGCAGTTAGCAGAGGCGGAAATTAACTTTCCGGAGCAGGTTGGCGATCGGGAACCGGATGCGGAGCCGGAAGGCAGAGAGAATTTAGTCGACAACTTGACCAGATTATTGGCGACCCAAATGGAGGTGTTTCAACAGCATCTGGCAGTAACCGGAAAGCAGCAGCAGGCAGAAGCAGTACAACAACCAGCACCAAGGGCAGGAGTAGCCAGATTAATGACATACGACGGAACTGATCCGTGGCCGGAGTATGAGGCTCACCTCCTTGAATACGCTCGGTACTACCGTTGGACAGCAGAGGAAAAGGCGCTGAACTTATGTGTCAGTTTGAGGGGTAACGCCCGCAGCATACTACTGGATTTGTCCGCGGAGCAGAGACGCAGCTTTGATACGGTTGTGGCGGCATTAAAACAGCAGTTTTGTCCGGGGGAGAAAACATTTGTTTTCCAGGCGGAATTGCAGACACGGAAATTGCAGCCGGAGGAGGAGCTGTCCGAGCTGGCCAGAGACATACGGAGCAAGACGCGGCTAGCTTACCCAAAAGCGGATCCGGCAACAACAGAAGTGCTCATGAAGATGCATTTCTGCAACAGTCTGACTAACCGAGATATGCGGTTGTCGGTATTGAAAAGCCACCCGGAAACGCTGTCGCAGGCTCTGGCTTTCGCAACCGAGTATGAGAGTATTATGAAGACGGATAACAGTAGACCAGCGGAGCGACACTGGACGACCGGAGCAGTTTGCAGTGAGGCGGAACCTGGCAGAGCGGTTGCAGTATTCGGAAACGGCAACGTTCCCGGATTCTCTATTCCAGGTGCAGTCGCAGTTGCAGTAAGGCGGAAAACGACGGAGCTGTTGCAGTAAAGCGGTATCCCGACGGAGCAGTTGCAGTACCCGGAGACGGAAACGCCTTCGGATCCTTACTTTACAGGTGCAGTTGCAGATTGGCAGTCGGACAACGGTTAAGAGGTCCATTCCAGACCACGCTACCAACCTTCAGAGACTTCTAGCAGGAATTCAACCGTACAGCAGTAGCAGTTTCCCAGAGTTTTACCGTTTCAGCTCCGGATAAATAACAACTCACCCACCTCCCAAGAAAACCGGTTTATCAAGACGTCACAGAAGGGTGAAGAACCCGTTACAACTTTTTGGTGGCAGCGGTGGGATCATCTGCAGTATGACTACTAGACGGGGCAAATTAGCGGAACAGCAGCTGAAGACAGCCGTGTCGGACACGGAGCAGCCTGTAGGAGCAGTAGGAGCTGAGCCGTTGCAGGTGCCGGTTGCGGAAAAGGAAGCAGTTCGTCCTTCCGAGCGAAAGCTGTTGCAGCCGGAAATACAGAAAGCAGTTGCAGAAGAGCCCCTTCGGGTTCCTCAAGGAGTACAGCCTGCAGAGCAGTTAGCAGAGGCGGAAATTAACTTTCCGGAGCAGGTTGGCGATCGGGAACCGGATGCGGAGCCGGAAGGCAGAGAGAATTTAGTCGACAACTTGACCAGATTATTGGCGACCCAAATGGAGGTGTTTCAACAGCATCTGGCAGTAACCGGAAAGCAGCAGCAGGCAGAAGCAGTACAACAACCAGCACCAAGGGCAGGAGTAGCCAGATTAATGACGTACGACGGAACTGATCCGTGGCCGGAGTATGAGGCTCACCTCCTTGAATACGCTCGGTACTACCGTTGGACAGCAGAGGAAAAGGCGCTGAACTTATGTGTCAGTTTGAGGGGTAACGCCCGCAGCATACTACTGGATTTGTCCGCGGAGCAGAGACGCAGCTTTGATACGGTTGTGGCGGCATTAAAACAGCAGTTTTGTCCGGGGGAGAAAACATTTGTTTTCCAGGCGGAATTGCAGACACGGAAATTGCAGCCGGAGGAGGAGCTGTCCGAGCTGGCCAGAGACATACGGAGCAAGACGCGGCTAGCTTACCCAAAAGCGGATCCGGCAACAACAGAAGTGCTCATGAAGATGCATTTCTGCAACAGTCTGACTAACCGAGATATGCGGTTGTCGGTATTGAAAAGCCACCCGGAAACGCTGTCGCAGGCTCTGGCTTTCGCAACCGAGTATGAGAGTATTATGAAGACGGATAACAGTAGACCAGCGGAGCGACACTGGACGAGGCAGCTGAACACGGAGCCGGAGTGGAGCCAGCAGGTGAACGAATTGCGGAAGCAAGCCGAGCAGACTCAGCAGCAGTTGGCGGATCTGATGACTCAGGTCAAGGAAGCGGTTAGCAGGCAGCAGCAGCGCAGTTCCCGAGCGGATTTAGAATGCTTCAACTGTGGCCGGAAAGGGCATTTTGCCCGAGACTGCAGGCAGCCGAAGCAGCAGCAGCAACGGCGTCAACCACAACAGCAGCAGTCGCTGCGACAACAGCAGCAGCAGCAGCCGCAGCAGCAGCAACAACAGCAGCAGCCACGACAGCAGCAGCAGCAGCCGGAAAACTAGAGCGGGTCGCGGAAAAGGGGAAATCCGGGACCCGGAAGAGAGGACACCCCCATAACCGGCAGGTGGTTCACGGACTCGGTCCCAGGGGCGAGGTGGGCATGTGTGTGACAGCCAGAGTATGCGGAGAACCAGTAACGCTGATAATCAACACCGGCAGCACTGTCACAATGCTCAACCTACAAACCTGGGAACGGATCCGGAAACCCGGAATGAAGCTGAAGCGGTCGCCGATTCGTCTTTCCATGGTTGACGGAAGTAACATACGGATGCATGGCCGGAAAGAACTCCCACTCAACATCGCAGGAGTAGCTGAGACCGTGATGTTCGAGATTGCAGACTGTGAAGACGAAGGAATACTGGGAATGGATTTCATCCGTTCCCGGATATCTGGCATAAATTTCGACCGAATGACCATGCAGATGGGCAGCCAGGAGGTGTTCCTCACCATGTTCGAGCAGACCAGGGAGCCGTTTCCGATCAACGCTGTAGCAGATTACCAAATTCCGCCGGAAATGGAACAGCTGATAATAGGACAAGCAGAGAGTGTACGTGAAGGAGAAGGAGTACTAGAAATGCCACAGGAGCCTACTGAGAAAAGACCTTGGCTGATAGGGAGAACTTTATCCCGGATAAAGCAAGGAACAGTCCCGGTTCGAGTGATCAATGTGATGGCGGAGCCGGTAATCATCAAGAAAGGAGCACAGCTGGCGACGATGACCACCTTAGCAGCCGGTTGCAGTGTTGTGCCGTTGGTGGAGCGGAGCAGGAAGGTGCAGATTTCCACGGAGTCGGAGGCCGGGCGGAATTGGAGCGGGTACGAGAAGCTGCGGCAGTTAGCAGAGCAGACCCAGGATGCAGTGCTGAGTCATTTCTGCGAGAGAGTAACCGACCTCCTATTTCGGAATAAGCCGACCTTCAGTAATGATGATTACGGGAGAACTGGGGCAGACCAATGAGGTACAACATCAGATAAACACGGGCAGTCATCGGCCGATTAAGCAGCCGACCAGACGAATTCCGCCAGACAAGAGAGAGCTGGTGAGCAGTCTAATTCAGGAGATGAAAGACAAGAATGTCATTGAAGAAAGTAGCAGTCCTTGGGCTTCTCCGATTGTTCTGGTGAAGAAGAAGGATGGGACCACCCGGTTCTGTGTCGATTACCGGCGGTTAAATGCAGTCACGGAGAAAGATGCTTATCCGTTGCCGAGAATAGACGACACCATAGCAGCCTGTGCAGACGCCAAGTGGTTCTCCACTCTCGACCTGACCAGTGGATCTGGCAGGTCAGGATGGATGAAGACGCCCGGAAAAAGTCGGCCTTCTGTGTTCCTGGTGGCCTTTACCAGTTCAAAGTCATGAGTTTCGGCTTGTGCAATGCTCCAGGTACGTTCGAGCGGTTGATGGAGAAGGTGTTAGGCGGACTGTCCTGGAAGACCTGCCTCATATATCTGGACGACATCATAGTCTACAGCAAGACCCTGGAGGATCACATCTGTGATCTTCAGGAGGTTCTCAACAAGCTGAGAGAGGCAGACCTAAAAGTCAAACCGTCAAAATGCAAGTTCTTCCAGCCGGAGGTGTCTTTCCTAGGTCACATTGTCGGCAGAGACGGTATCCGTACCGACCCGGCAAAAACGGAGGCAGTACGGAAGTGGCGGACACCCACCAACCTGACGGAGCTGCGCAGTTTTCTGGGTCTATGCTCCTATTACCGGAAGTTCGTGCCGAAGTTCTCCGAGATTGCAGCGCCGCTGAATCACTTGACGGAAAAAGGGGTGCAGTTCCGGTGGCAGACGGAGCAAGAGCAGGCATTTGCAGAGCTGAAGAACCGCCTAGTATCGGCACCGATACTCGGGTACCCAAGGGAGCAAGGCCGATATATCCTGGACACGGACGCCAGTGACACCGGATTGGGAGCAGTACTGTCACAGAAGCAGGGCAACCAGGAGCGGGTGATAACCTACTTGAGCCGCAGCCTAACCAAAGAAGAACGGAGATACTGTGTCACCCGGAAGGAGCTCCTGGCGGTTGTGTTTGCGGTACAGAAGAATAAGCAGTACTTGCTGGGACGACATTTCCTTCTTCGCACGGATCATGGCAGTCTTACCTGGCTGATGAATTTCAAGGAGCCCCAGGGGCAGGTAGCCCGGTGGATTGAGCTCCTGAGTGAGTTTCATTTCGACATCGAACATCGTCCGGGGTGAATCCATAATAACGCGGATGCCTTGTCCAGATCCCCATGCAGCCAATGCGGAAAAATCGACTGGAAACAGGCCAAGATAGACGCCTGGAACTACGGAGAAAGGATCCGGCAGACACGAAGTGAAGAAACTCCTCAGCCCAAGCCAAGGAAGGGGGGACGCCGGAAGCGGTCACGGAGATCGGGCGGAGAAGCAGAACTGACGGAGGAAGCAGTCCCAAGGAAGGCGGTTGCGGTGACGGAGAAAGCAGCGTCCCGGAAGCCGGTTGCGGTTGCGGTGATGGAGAAAGCAGCGTCCCGGAAGCCGGTTGCGGTTGCGGTGACGGAGAAAGCAGCGTCCCGGAAGCCGGTTGCGGTTGCGGTGACGGAGGAAGCAGCGTCCCGGAAGTCGGTTGCGGTTGCGGTGATGGAGAAAGCAGCATCCCGGAAGCCGGTTGCGGTTGCGGTGACGGAAAAGGCAGTGTCCCGGAAGCCGGTTGCGGTTGCGGTGACAGAGAAGGCAGTTCCAGGAAAAGCGGATGCGGTTGCAGAGCAGATTAAGCTGGCGGAAAATGCGGACCAGGATACTGTGCTGGGGCAGAAATATCGACCAGATGATTTGCGGAGAATGCAGCAAGCAGAACCTTGGTACCCACTAGTGACGTCGCTGATCGACGGGAGCGGTACAGCTGGCAGTGCAGACTTGAGCAGCGAGGAGAAAGTGCTGTACGGGATGCGGAAGACCTTGCTGAAAGTCGACGGAGTAGTCTACCGGAAATGGAAAACGGCAGAAGGAACGAGCCGAATGCAGTTAATAACCCCGAAGGAGCTGAGACAGGAGATTTTCCGTCTGGCCCATCAGAGCCGGACGGGAGGACACCTCGGAAGCAGAAGGATGGCGGCTAGCATTCGGAGGCGGTATTTCTGGCCGGCTATGATGCGGGACATAAAGCAGTGGGTGCTGAGCTGTGACGAAGCGTCAAGAAGTATGCAGAACTTGAAACGATCTCCGATGCAGAAATACCGGGTTGGAGCGCCCATGGAGAGGGTGGCAATGGACGTGATGGGTCCATTACCTAAATCCACCCGGGGGAACCGGTACATCTTAGTAATCGGTGATTACTTCACCAAGTGGGTAGAGGCCTACCCGATGCCGAATCAGGAAGCGGTGACGGTTGCGGACATATTCGTCAACCAGTTTGCAGCGCGGTACGGCATCCCGATGGAGATCCACACCGACCAAGGCAGAAATTTCGAGTCCGACTTGCTGAGAAATGTGTGCAGAATCCTGGGGATTCACAAAACACGGACAACCGCTTTCCGACTTCAGTCGGACGGTTTCATTGAGCGATTCAACCGGACGCTGCAGCAGATCCTGAGCCTGTACGTAAGCAAGCGGCAGACCAACTGGGATCAGCTAGTTCCGTTGGCGATGGCAGCTTACCGGAGTACCCCGCAGGAGACAACTGGGCAGAGTCCCAATTTGCTGATGCTGGGCAGAGAAGTCAATACTCCGGTGGAGTTACTGATTGGCAGGCCTCCGGGCGAATCGACAGCAGAAGTAACAGAGTATGGCAGTCAGCTCCGGGAGCGACTAGAAGCAGTATACAAGGTGGTTCGAGCGAAATCTGGCAGAGAGATGGAACGGCAGAAGAAGCTGTACGACCGGAGGAAGGTCGACAATCAGTTCCAGCCAGGAGACCGAGTGTGGATGGCGGTCAAAACACGGAAGAAGGGCAAAGCACCCAAGTTGCAGAGGAAGTGGAGCGGTCCAAAGCTAGTGCTGAGCAGATTTACCGACGTGACCTACGAGATTGCAGAGAGTGAAACTCGGCAGAAGGTGGTTCACTTCGATTTGCTGAAACCGTATAATGGTGTCAAGCATCCGAGATGGATGAAGCAGAGAATGGCGGATTCCTGGAGGCAGACAGAGCCGCCGAAGCAGAGTAGTGTTCCGGAGACGGAACAGACGGTCTCTGAGTCGGATACGGACTCGGAGTAAAGCCGCAGAGGACGAAGAAATATGAGAAGACGGAGTGAGCTGTAGAGCAGGAGAAGGAGATAGCTGAGACCCTGGTAAAACGTTGAGTTCCGGCAGAGAGCGACCGCAAGAAGTTGGAACAGTGAGCAAGTGCTGGTTCCGGAAACAGGGCGGAGAAAGGAAGCAGAGCGGAAAGCGGTGCAGAGACCGGATAGAGACATCCTAGAGGTTCTGACTGGGTGGAGCGCATAGTCAACCAGTCCAGGGTAGCGGCCAGGGGTCCAGAAGAACCTGGGTTAGCGGTCTAGTATCTCCAGAGAAGCAGCTACACGCCTTCCGTATTCGGAGAATTAAGACGGAAAAGTTTTCCGGCTGTAGACATCCAACCGGAGTTTCCACTTAGCAGAGACAGTAAACCGGCTGCAGATCGACAGAAGTGGTGAAACATCATTCCAGATAGGAAGGGCCCTCCTTCTGGACAAGAATGTATGCAGTTTCCAGTGTCGACAAGCAGTAATACCAGTGAGCAGATATGCAGTTGACGAAGCAGTACAGATGGCGGAAACGCCCAACTTGCAGTCTAGATGTTCGTCTGGCAGGCAGATTCAACTGGCTGAGACTCTATTCAACCCTCCTGATGGCAGAGATACTTCAAAATTGCAGATACTTCGCTCGGAGAAGCAGTTGAAGGGTGAGCAGAAAGGGTATAAAAGGGCCTTGAAATCGCGCTCTGAGAGCAGTTGAAGAGCAGCTGTGCACATCGCTGTTAAAGTTTGGGGGAATCGAATCAAGTCCAGTATTTTCTGGCTGCGGCAGATTTTGCAGTGAAAAACGACTGAGTGTTTCCCGGAAGACCAGCAGTCCGGAGAAGCGGTGCAGTAGAAGCGGTGCAGTAGAAGCGGTGCAGTAGTTAGACGACTTCTGTTTCCCGGCTTTTCCGGATGGCCTACATGGCGCTCCAACAAAGGCGAGGCGGCGGCCCCAATGGGACTGAGATGGGCAACCGGACGAAAGAGCTGTGGCGGTACTGTAAGAAGTGTGACCGGATGTTTGCGGACGCGAGTGGAGACCATGGAACAGAGAGAGTCACCGTTTGGTTCCTGTTCCGTCCCTTCATCAACTCCCATACGGAACAGACTGGGATGCCGGAGCAGCCGCTCCCGTCGAACGGCCGGAACCCATCGATCCACCAGGTTGGGTTCCGGATCCACAGGGCTGTCTTAGGGCAGCGGAATACACACTTCCGGAAGACTGGGAACTAGAGATATCGGCGGAACCGGACGGAGAAGCTCAGCCGGCGGAGGACTGGGAGGAAGAGATCCGGGTGTGGGAGTATAAACCACCTTCTCCCACCCCGGACACGGAGTCGGAGACTTCAGAATATCACACCGCGGACGAGGAGGAACCCTGAGGCGGTCGACGGAGGCGGTTGGCAGTGTAGCGGTAGACGGAGGCGGTTGGCAGTGTAGCAGTAGACGGAGGCGGTTGGCAGTTTGGTGGAGACGGAGAAGAAAGAGCGGTGGCAGTTAGCAGCAACAACAGCACGGAAAAAAAAAAAAAAAAAAAAAAAATATTTATCCAAGAAGACCACCAGGAGGAGTTGCAGTTTGCTGAGCAGCCAATCATCAAGCAGATAAGCCAGTCACGTGACTCCCAGAGTCTATAAAAAGGGGCAGATAGCTGTTACCGGATGCAGAAGGCAGTTTGCTGTAGCTGAGTCAACATCGACCTAAAGCAGAGAATCAGAATGCCGAAAGTAAAGACAACACCCCGCAAGCCCCGCCCTCACCGGTGTGGAGACTGCAACCTAGATTTCAAGAGCAAGCACACGTTGCTCCGGCATGTCACGGAGCAGCACACGAGTGAAGTCACCGTCTTCGCCTGTCCGCAGTGTGACCATTGGAGCAGACGGAAAGAGGGGACACAGAAGCATCTGCAGTCCCGACACGCAATGGACGCGAACCCGATTCGACTAAGGGTTGGCAGAGAACAGTTTGAGGAGAAAAGCCTCCGGTCCAAGATGACCCCACGGAAAAGCAAGAAACCGGTAACACGGCTTGACCAGTTGTCGGATACGGAGTCGGAGTCAGGAGGTTCGATTTCGTCCCGGACCCGGTACCGTTCCGGTACCCAGTCGGTGGCCACACTAGCAGCCGGCGTTTCGTCCACGGAGGCGGAGAGCAGTTCGGAAGAAGAAGCGGAGCTGAAAATTATGGCAAGTGAAGACGAGTTGCAAGAACCGGGAGACCCGAAGCTGGTTAAGCCGCCGGTGACCCGAAGTTCCTCCCGGAACACCTCCCGGAAAAACAGCCCGGACCCATCTCGAGGTACCGGAGTAGATCGAGACCGCGGAAAGAAGCGGAGTCGCAGCCGTTCGCCGGAGAAATCCGGCCGTCATCAACGCCGGGAATATAGGAAGGAGAGCCCGGAGCGCGCCAAGGACCGAGGCGGAGAACGTGGCCGAGAGGAGAAGCGACACACCCCACCCAAGTCTTCAGGAGGCAGCGTCAAGGGAAAAGGCAAGGCGGTGTATGACTACAAGTTCCGGCTGTTGGAGGAAGGTTCCAGCGGAGCAGCGGCAGAAGTTGGAGTGGCGGACATTGCGGAAATGCAGAGCAGAGACGATGAGGAAGACGGTTTCCGGAGCCCACCTCCGAGAACGACTAGCAGTGGCAGAGCAGTGAGCAGCGTGATTGTCCGGCCCGGAGGCGGAGCAGCAAGCAGATCCAGCGGCCGAGCCGATAGCAGAGCAGATAGCCGAGCCGATAGCAGAGCAGATAGCAGAGCAGATAGCCGAGCGGACACCAGACCCATTGGCAGATCCGGAGGCAGAGCGGAGACCAAAGCGGAAGGCGGAACCCGGAGCAGAGCTGTCAGTGAGACGGAGACCCGAGGATCCACGGAGAGAACTTTACCGGCAACCATTTAAGCAGTAGCCGGAAGCAGAACCAGTTCAGCGGCTAGGGATGACGGAATGGAGTCTTCCGCGTCTGACCGAAGCCATGCGGACGTGCAGAGAGCCCGGAGGAGTATCCTGGTAGATCAAGCCAGAGCTACACCCGGAATCCTGTCTCCGGTGGAGACCCGGCCTCGACAGTCTTCCAGTGAGCGGTCCGGAAGGAGCCAAGTCCGAGCACCAACCCAGAGTCCACCTTACACATTCTACCCGTTTGGCGGTCCTTCAACTCAACCGTGTCCGTCCCATTGTTTCCCGGTGAATATTGGAGGACGGAGCGCATCCGTCTTTGCACCTGCAGTCCCGGAGCATGCCAGATACTATGCAGTACGTTGGGGACCGGAGCAGTGGGGGCCAGCCGAGATGAGAGACTCCGGCGTCTATGTGGAGACCATGGAACAGAGAGAGTCACCGTTTGGTCTCGTCCCGACCCGTCAGATCGTCCGGATTCCAGATTGGTCCATCCGGGACGAACGCCTCAGGAATGGGTTCTACGTGCCACCCCAGTGGAGTCTACATGATCCCGATCTTCTCCCGGTTGATGCCAGAGGAACAAGCTTCGGACGACCGTTGGTACCAAATACCATTCCAACTCGTCCGCCGTCGGGGAGCAGTTCGCGCCGTGATATTGGTGGGCAGTAGCCGTCGCAAGTCGTCGCAAGTCGCCGCAAGTCGTCGCAAGTCAAGTCGGCGCAAGGAGAAGAAAGAAGAACCGTTTCCCGGATTCTAGTATAATTAAGAGTTAAAAGTGGGAAACGGAACAAGCAAGATATCCGGGTACAGTGACGGTAAACTAGTTAAGAGATACCAGTACCCGGATCACGGAAACAAGTTGTGTTTGATGATACGGACAGTTTAACGGTTGACAATTTGTGTTTATGTATATGTGATATTGATCTGTTCGGGACGAACAGAGTCTAAGGAAGGGGGAGTGTAACGGTTTTGGGGCGTACCCAAAAGTTTCCCCTAGGTAATTCTGTTAGTGTTTTGTGATATTATGGTTAAATAACCGTTTATTAAAATGTATATGTGTTTAAAGGTTCATTCGGTTCCGTATTGGTAATGTTTAAAAGGTTTTCTGTCTCGGAACTTGGAATATTTGTGATGTTGGTAAAGCCGGAGACAGAGCCGGAACCGGAGACGGAACCGGAGACGGAGTCGGAACAATGGAGTACAAAAACGTAATGACGTTATTTCCGGAAGGTCATGTGATCAGCCTCGTTTTCGGTTTAAAAGGTGACGTGTCAGCCACTGATTGGTTCTAGAGTGTTTTTAGAAATCCGGAAAATATCAGTGTTTTGGCGGACTATGACGTCACAATAGGTTGGTCACGTGACGTGGGTCTCAGGTCTATAAAAGCCCTCGCTTCACAGCGGACGGCGGAGTTGGTGTCCTGACGTCGACCTGTGCAGACCCCTTCTCCCATAGCAGAGTACTCCCTTGTTCCGGATAGAGTCATCCAGATGATAGCAGTTAAGTCTTCTGACTGTGCACTTGGAGAATAAACATGAAAACTTCAACCGAGTTGTTTTTCCGTGTTCGTTAGGGAACTGGAATTTATAATAAAGTTAGTTCACCGGAAAAGAAAGTAATACGGAGAAAAGGGAGATAAGACCACAGTCGGTTAAGACCAAGTTGTAACGACGTCTTAGGGTGATCCAAGAACCCAGATCACCAAGGAAGGAGACGGAGACGGAGGTGGAATTCAACGGAGCAACAACGGAGGCGGTATCGGACGGAGCAGTTGCAGAGACGGAAACGATGAAGCAGTTGCAGAGGCGGTACCGGACGACGGAGTTGCAGAGGCAGTACCTGACGGAGCGGTTGCGGTAACCGGAAGTGAGAACGCTTCCGAGATTCTCCATTTCAGGTGCAGTCGCAGGTTGCGGTGAGGCGGAGCCAACCGGAGCAGTTTGCGGTGAGGCGGAACCTGGCAGAGCGGTTGCAGTATTCGGAAACGGCAACGTTCCCGGATTCTCTATTCCAGGTGCAGTCGCAGTTGCAGTAAGGCGGAAAACGACGGAGCTGTTGCAGTAAAGCGGTATCCCGACGGAGCAGTTGCAGTACCCGGAGATGGAAACGCCTCCGGATTCTTACTTTACAGGTGCAGTTGCAGATTGGCAGTCGGACAACGGTTAAGAGGTCCATTCCAGACCACGCTACCAACCTTCAGAGACTTCTAGCAGGAATTCAACCGTACAGCAGTAGCAGTTTCCCAGAGTTTTACCGTTTCAGCTCCGGATGAATAACAACTCACCCACCTCCCAAGAAAACCGGTTTATCAAGACGTCACAGAAGGGTGAAGAACCCGTTACAATATGTATCGAGAATAAGTTTTATTGACATATACTCATCGTTAGTTTGGAAACTTCTTCGGCCTGTTTGGGGATTCAAAAAATGTATAACTTGTAATAATTTTCATCAACATTTCAGGCTTAATATCCTCAATATCAATGGTAATCGACCACATTTAAGCATATTGACGCCATTGTAGGATTCTGTTTCGCCTTTGCCCTTCCATCAATATGACCAATATTTTGTTCTCGACCTGGTGAATCTTCATATAATCTTAAATTTTCATATGATTTTGCGACAAATTATTGATCACCTATAGGACCATTTATGTTCTATAGATCTATATGATGCAGAGAACAGAACTGTAACGGGTTTGCACCCTTCTGTGACGTCTTGATGAACCGGTTTTCTAGGGAGGTGGGTGAGTTGATATTTAACCGGAGCTGAAACGGTAAAACTCCGGGAAACTGCTACTGCTGTACGGTTGAACTCCGGCTAGAAGTCTCTAAGGTTGGTAGCGTGGTCTGGAATGGACCTCTTAACCGTTGTCCGACTGCTAATCTGCAACTGCACCTGTAAAGTAAGGATCCGGAGGCGTTTCCGTCTCCGGGTACTGCAACTGCTCCGTAGGGATACCGCTTTACTGCAACAGCTCCGTCGTTTTCCGTCTTACTGCAAACTGCGACTCCGCCTGGAATAAAGAATCCGGGAACGTTGCCGTTTCCGAATACTGCAACCGCTCTGCCAGGTTCCGCCGCACTGCAATCTGCTCCGGTTGGCTCCGCCTCACCGCAACCTGCGACTGCACCTGAAATGGAGTATCTCGGAAGTGTTCCCACTTCCGGTTACCGCAACCGCTCCGTCAGGTACTGCCTCTGCAACTCCGTCGTCCGGTACCGCCTCTGCAACTGCTTCGTTGTTCCCGTCTCTGCAACTGCTCCATCCGATACCGCCTCCGTAGTTGCTCCGTCAGGTTTCACCTCCGTCTCCGACTCCGTCTCCTTCCTCGGTGATCTGGGTTCTTAGATCACCCTAAGACGTCGTTACAACTTGGTCTTAACCGACTGTGGTCTTATCTCCCTTTTCTCCGTATTACTTTCTTTTCCGGTGAACTAACTTTATTATAAGTTCCAGTTCCCTAACGAACACGGAAAAACAACTCGGTTGAAGTTTTCATGTTTATTCTCCAAGTGCACAGTCAGAAGACTTAACTGCTATCATCTGGATGACTCTATCCGGAACAAGGGAGTACTCTGCTATGGGAGAAGGGGTCTGCACAGGTCGACGTCAGGACACCAACTCCGCCGTCCGCTGTGAAGCGGGGGCTTTTATAGACCTGAGACCCACGTCACGTGACCAACCTATTGTGACGTCATAGTCCGCCAAAACACTGAAATTTTCCGGATTTCTAAAAACACTCTAGAACCAATCAGTGGCTGACACGTCACCTTTTAAACCGAAAACGAGGCTGATCACATGACCTTCCGGAAATAACGTCATTACGTTTTTGTACTCCATTGTTCCGGCTCCGTGTCCGGTTCCGTCTCCGGTTCCGGCTCCGTCTCCGGCTTTACCGACATCATAAATTACTAAGTTCCGAGACGGAAAACCTTTAAAACATTAACAATGCGGAACCGTATGAACCTTTAAGCACATATACATTTTAATAAACGGTTATTTAACCATAATATCACAAAACACTAACAGAATTACCTAGGGGAAACCTTTGGGTACGCCCCAAAACCGTTACACTCCCCCTTCCTTAGACTCTGTTCGTCCCGAACAGAACAATATCACATAGATACAAATTGTCAACCGTTAAATTGTCCGTAAAATCAAACACAACTTGTTTCCGTGATCCGGGTACTGGTATCTCTTAACTAGTTTACCGTCACTGTACCCGGATATCTTGCTTGTTCCGTTTCCCACTTTTTAACTCTTAATTATACTAGAATCCGGGAAACGGTTCTTCTTTCTTCTCCTTGCGCCGACTTGACTTGCGACGACTTGCGACGACTACTGCCCACCAGTATCACGGCGCGAACTGCTCCCCGACGGCGGACGAGGTGGAATGGTATTTGGTACCAACGGTCGTCCGAAGCTTGTTCCTCTGGCATCAACCGGGAGAAGATCGGGATCATGGAGGCTCCACTGGGGCGGGACGTAGAACCCATTCCTGAGGCGTTCGTCCCGGATGGACCAATCTGGAATCCGGACGATCTGACGGGTCGGGACGAGACCAAACGGTGACTCTCTCTGCTCCATGGTCTCCACGTAGACGCCGGAGTCTCTCATCTCGGCTGGCCCCCACTGCTCCGGTCCCCAACGTACTGCATAGTATCTGGCGTGCTCCGGGACTGCAGGCGCAAAGACGGAAGCGCTCCGTCCCCCAATATTCACCGGGAAACAATGGGACGGACACGGTTGAGTTGAAGGACCGCCAAACGGGTAAAATGTGTAGGGTGGACTCTGGGTTGGTGCTCGGACTTGGCTCCTTTCGGACCGATCACTGGAAGACTGTCGAGGTCGGGTTTCCACGGAGACAGGATTCCGGGTGTAGCTCTGGCTTGGTCTACCAGGATACTCTTCCGGGCTCTTTGCACGTCCGCATGGCTTCGTTCAGACGCGGAAGACTCCATTCCGTCATCTCTAGCCGCGGAACTGGTTCTGCTTCCGGCTACTGCTTGAATGGTTGCCGGCAAAGTTCGCTCCGTGGATCCTCGGGTCTCCGTCTCACTGCCAGCTCTGCTCCGGGTTCCGCCTTCCGTTTTGGTCTCTGGTCTGCCTCCTGATCTGCCAATGGGTCTGCTGTCCGCTCGGCTATCTGCTCTGCTATCTGCTCTGCTATCGGCTCGGCTATCTGCTCTGCTATCGGCTCGGCCGCTAGACTGCTTTCTGCTCCGCCTCCGGGCCGGACAATCACACTGCTCACTGCTCTGCCACTGCTAGTTGTTCTCGGAGGTGGACTCCGGAAAAGGTCTTCCTCATCGTCTCGGCTCTGCATTTCCGCAATGTCCGCCACTCCCACTTCTGCCGTTGCTCCACTGGAACCTTCCTCCAACAGCCGGAACTTGTAGTCATACACCCCCTTGCCTTTTCCTTTGACGCTGCCTCCGGAAGACTTGGGTGGGGTGTGTCGTTTCTCCTCTCGGCCACGTTCTCCGCCTCGGTCCTTGGCTCGCTCCGGGCTCTCCTTCCTATATTCCCGTCGTTGATGGCGTCCGGAATTATCCGGCGAACGGCTGTGACTCCGCTTCTTTCCGCGGTCTCGATCGGCTCCAGTTCCTCGAGATGGGTCTGGGCTGTTTTTCCGGGAGGTGTTCCGGGAAGAACTCCGGGTCACAGGCGGCTTAACCGGCTTCGGGTCTCCTGGTTCTTGCAACTCGTCTTCACTTGCCATGATTTTCAGCTCCGCTTCCTCTTCCGAACTGCTCTCCGCCTCCGTGGACGAAACGTCGGCTGCTAGTGTGGCCACCGACTGGGTACCGGAACGGTACCGGGTCCGGGACGAAACCGAACCTCCCGACTCCGACTCTGTATCCGACAACTGGTCATGCCGTGTTACCGGCTTCTTGCTTTTCCGTGGGGTCATCTTGGACCGGAGGCTTTTCTCCTCAAACTGCTCTCTGCCCACCCTTAGTCGAATCGGGTTCGCGTCCATTGCGTGTCGGGACTGCAAATGCTTCTGTGTCCCCTCTTTCCGTCTGCTCCAATGGTCACACTGCGGACAGGCGAAGACGGTGACTTCACTCGTGTGCTGCTCCGTGACATGCCGGAGCAACGTGTGCTTGCTCTTGAACTCTAGGTTGCAGTCTCCACACCGGTGAGGGCGGGGCTTGCGGGGTGTTGTCTTTACTTTCGGCATTCTGATTCTCTGCTTTGTGTCGATGTTGACTCAGCTACAGCAAACTGCCTTCTGCGTCCGGTAACAGCTAACTGCCCCTTTTATAGTCTCTGGAAGTCACGTGACTGGCTTATCTGCTTGATGATTGGCTGCTCAGCAAACTGCAACTCCTCCTGGTGGTCTTCTTGGATAAATAATTTTTTTTTTTTTTTTTTTTTTTTTTTTTTTTTTTTTTCCGTGTTGTTGCTGCTAACTGCCACCGCTTCTTCCGTCTCCGCCAAACTGCCAACCGCCTCCGTCTACCGCTATACTGCCATCTGCCTCTGCTACTGCCACACTGCCTTCGCTTCCGTCCAGGACTCCTCATCTGCCGTCACATACTCCGACTCATCCGTCTCCGGTTCCGAGGTGGGAGATGGAGGCCGGTATTCTCTGGCACGGATTTCCGCCTCCCAATCCTCCGCTTGGTCTTCTTCGGCGACCCGGAGACAGCCCTGCGGGTCCGGGGCCCATTCCGGTAGATCTAACTGCTCCGGTTGTCCGATGGGGGCGGCTGCTCCGGCATCCCAGTCAGGTCCGAACGGAAGCTGGTCCGCATAAGTCTCCGGAACTGGATTCTCCCTGGGAGACTGTGTGCAGAATCTCCGGAACCGCTTCCGCCGGGACTGCGTTGCTGTTCCCCGCCAGGCCGAATCAAAGGTTCCCACATGGTTGAGGGTTGCCTCGTCCTGAGGAGGACGGTTCCCGGAAGGGTACTTCCAGCCGTGCATCTCCCGGAGATGCCGCCTAAGGTCGTTCGCCTGGTTGCCGTAGAAGGCACACAAACAGCAATGATATCTCTGGGCTGGGCACACATGCCGTCTCCTGTCCGTCGCACTCTCGAACATCCGGTCACACCGCTTACACAGCCGGCTATAATCCAGTGGCTGAGGGCTTGCCCAATCTCTGCTCCGGCCGCGATCTTGTCTTTCAAGGAATGCCGAGTAGGCCATTCCGGAAGGCCGGGAAACTGAAATTGTCGATCTACTGCACCGCTTTTACTGCACCTCTTCTGCACCGCTTCTGCACCGCTTCTCCGGACTGGTGGTCTTCCGGGAAACACTTAGTCGTTTTTCACTGCAAAATCTGCCGCTGCCGGAAAATGCTGGACTTGATTCGATTCCGCCAAACTTTGTCTGCGATGTGCACAGCTCGAGGTCTGCTCTCCAACTGCTGTCAGAGCCCGATTTCAAGGCCCTTTTATACCCTTTTTGCTCACGTGACTTGAAAAGCTCCACGCTGATTGGCTGCCTCAGGAGTGACGTCACAATTATGCAAAAACTCAACCGTTAACCGAGAGGTGTCCGTCTCCGGCTCAACCGGCTTCTCCGGGTTTTTCCGGCTCCCTTTCAACTGCTTCTCCGAGCGAAGTATCTGCAATTTTGAAGTATCTCTGCCATCAGGAGGGTTGAATAGAGTCTCAGCCAGTTGAATCTGCCTCTCAGACGAACAACTAGACTGCAAGTTGGGCGTTTCCGTCATCTGTACTGCTTCGTCAACTGCATATCTGCTCATTGGTATAACTGCTTGTCGACACTGGAAACTGCATACATTCTTGTCCAGAAGGAGGGCCCTTCCTATCTGGAATGATGTTTCACCGCTTCTGTCGATCTGCAGCCGGTTTGCTGTCTCTGCTAAGTGGAAACTCCGGTTGGTTGTCTACAGCCGGAAAACTTTTCCGTCTTAATTCTCTGAATACGGAAGACGTGTAGCTGCTTCTCTGGAGATACTAGACCGCTAACCCAGGTTCTTCTGGACCCCTGGCCGCTACCCTGGACTGGTTGACTATGCGCTCAACCCAGTCAGAACCTCTAGGATGTCTCTATCCGGTCTCTGCACCACGTTCCGCTCTGCTTCCTTTCTCCGCCCTGTTTCCGGAACCAGCACTTGCTCACTGCTCCGACTTCTTGCGGTCGCTCTTCTGCCGGAACTCAACGTTTTACCAGGGTCTCAGCTATCTCCTTCTCCTGCTCTACAGCTCACTCCGTCTTCTCATATTTCTGCGTCCTTTGCGGCTTTACTCCGAGTCCGTATCCGACTCAGAGACCGTCTGTTCCGTCTCCGGAACACTACTCTGCTTCGGCGGCTCCGTCTGCCTCCAGGAATCCGCCATTCTCTGCTTCATCCATCTCGGATGCTTGACACCATTATACGGTTTCAGCAAATCGAAGTGAACCACCTTCTGCCGAGTTTCACTCTCTGCAATTTCGTAGGTCACGTCGGTAAATCTGTTCAGCACTAGCTTTGGACCGCTCCACTTCCTCTGCAACTTGGGAGCTTTGCCCTTCTTCCGTGTTTTGACCGCCATCCACACTCGGTCTCCTGGCTGGAACTGATTGTCGACCTTCCTCCGGTCGTACAGCTTCTTCTGCCGTTCCATCTCTCTGCCAGATTTCGCTCGAACCGCCTTGTATACTGCTTCTAGTCGCTCCCGGAGCTGACTGCCATACTCTGTTACTTCTGCTGTTGATTCTCCCGGCGGTCTGCCAATCAGTAACTCTACCGGAGTGTTGACTTCTCTGCCCAGCATCAGCAAATTGGGACTCTGTTGTCTCCTGCGGGGTACTCCGGTAAGCTGCCATCGCCAACGGAACTAGCTGATCCCAGTTGGTCTGCCGCTCGCTTACGTACAGGCTCAGGATCTGCTGCAGCGTCCGGTTGAATCGCTCAATGAAACCGTCCGACTGAGGTCGGAAAGCGGTTGTCCGTGTCTTGTGAATCCCCAGGATTCTGCAAACATTTCTCAGCAAGTCGGACTCGAAATTTCTGCCTTGGTCGGTGTGGATCTCCATCGGGATGCCGTACCGCGCTGCAAACTGGTTGACGAATATGTCCGCAACCGTCACTGCTTCCTGATTCGGCATCGGGTAAGCCTCTACCCACTTGGTGAAGTAATCACTAAGATGTACCGGTTCCCCCGGGTGGATTTAAGTAACGGACCCATCACGTCCATTGCCACCCTCTCCATGGGCGCTCCAACCCGGTATTTCTGCATCGGAGATCGTTTCAAGTTCTGCATACTTCTTGATGCACATTCGTCACAGCTCAGCACCCACTGCTTTATGTCCCGCATCATAGCCGGCCAGAAATACCGCCTCCGAATGCTAGCCGCCATCCTTCTGCTTCCGAGGTGTCCTCCCGTCCGGCTCTGATGGGCCAGACGGAAAATCTCCTGTCTCAGCTCCTTCGGGGTTATTAACTGCATTCGGCTGGTTCCTTCTGCCGTTTTCCATTTCCGGTAGACTACTCCGTCGACTTTCAGCAAGGTCTTCCGCATCCCGTACAGCACTTTCTCCTCACTGCTCATGCTGGAAAAATCTGCACTGCCAGCTGTACCGCTCCCGTCGATCAGCGACGTCACCAGTGGGTACCAAGAATCGGCTTGCTGCATTCTCCGCAACTCATCCGGTCGATGTTTCTGCCCCAGCACAGTATCCTGGTCCGCATTTTCCGCCAGCCTAATCTGCTCTGCAACCGCATCCGCTTTTCCTGGAACTGCCTTCTCCGTCACCGCAACCGCAACCGGCTTCCGGGACGCTGCTTCCTCCGTCACCGCAACCGCAACCGGCTTCCGGGACGCTGCTTTCTCCGTTACCGCAACCGCAACCGGCTTCCGGGACGCTGCTTTCTCCGTCACCGCAACCGCAACCGGCTTCCGGGACGCTGCTTTCTCCGCTACCGCAACCGCAACCGGCTTCCGGGACGCTGCTTCCTCCGTCACCGCAACCGCAACCGGCTTCCGGGACGCTGCTTCCTCCTTCACTGCAACCGCAACCGGCTTCTGGGACGCTGCTGCCTCCGCTACTGCAACCGCCTTCCTTGGGACTGCTTCCTCCGTCAGTTCTGCTTCTCCGCCCGATCTCCGTGATCGCTTCCGGCGTCCCCCCTTCCTTGGCTTGGGCTGAGGAGTTTCTTCACTTCGTGTCTGCCGGATCCTTTCTCCGTAGTTCCAGGCGTCTATCTTGGCTTGTTTCCAGTCGATTTTTCCGCATTGGCTGCATGGGGATCTGGACAAGGCATCCGCATTATTATGGATTCGCCCCGGACGATGTTCGATGTCGAAATGAAACTCACTCAGGAGCTCAATCCACCGGGCTACCTGCCCCTGGGGCTCCTTGAAATTCATAAGCCAGGTAAGACTGCCATGATCCGTGCGAAGAAGGAAGTGTCGTCCCAGCAAGTACTGCTTATTCTTCTGTACCGCAAACACAACCGCCAGGAGCTCCTTCCGGGTGACACAGTATCTCCGTTCTTCTTTGGTTAGGCTGCGGCTCAAGTAGGTTATCACCCGCTCCTGGTTGCCCTGCTTCTGTGACAGTACTGCTCCCAGCCCGGTGTCACTGGCGTCCGTGTCCAGAATATATCGGCCTTGCTCCCTTGGGTACCCGAGTATCGGTGCCGATACTAGGCGGTTCTTCAGCTCTGCAAATGCCTGCTCTTGCTCCGTCTGCCACCGGAACGGCACCCCTTTTTCCGTCAAGTGATTCAGCGGCGCTGCAATCTCGGAGAACTTCGGCACGAACTTCCGGTAATAGGAGCAAAGTCCCAGAAAACTGCGCAGCTCCGTCAGGTTGGTGGGTGTCCGCCACTTCCGTACTGCCTCCGTTTTTGCCGGGTCGGTGCGGATACCGTCTCTGCCGACTATGTGACCCAGGAAAGACACCTCCGGCTGGAAGAACTTGCATTTTGACGGTTTGACTTTTAGGTCTGCCTCTCTCAGCTTGCTGAACACCTCCTGAAGATCACGGATGTGATCCTCCAGGGTCTTGCTGTAGACTATGATGTCGTCCAGATATATGAGGCAGGTCTTCCAGGACAATCCGCCTAGCACCTTCTCCATCAACCGCTCGAACGTACCCGGAGCATTGCACAAGCCGAAACTCATTACTTTGAACTGGTAAAGGCCGCCAGGAACACAGAAGGCCGACTTTTTCCGGGCGTCTTCATCCATCCCGACCTGCCAGTAGCCACTGGTCAGGTCGAGAGTGGTGAACCATTTGGCGTCTGCACAGGCTGCTATGGTGTCGTCTATTGTCGGCAACGGATAAGCATCTTTCTCCGTGACTGCATTTAACCGCCGGTAATCGACACAGAACCGGGTGGTCCCATCCTTTTTCTTCACGAGGACAATCGGGGAAGCCCACGGACTGCTACTTTCTTCAATGACGTTCTTGTCTTTCATCTCCTGAATCAGACTGCTCACCAGCTCTCTCTTGTCTGGCGGAATTCGTCTGGTTGGCTGCTTAATCGGCCGGTGACTGCCCGTGTTTATTTGATGTTGTACCTCGTTGGTCTGCCCCAGTTCTCCGGTATCATTACTGAAGGTCGGCTTATTCCGAAATAGGAGGTCGGTTACTCTCTCGCGGAAATGACTCGGCACTGCATCCTGGGTCTGCTCTGCTAACTGCCGCAGCTTCCCGTACCCGCTCCAATTCCGCCCGGCCTCCGACTCCGTGGAAATCTGCACCTTCCTGCTCCGCTCCGCCAACGGCACAACGTTGCAACTGGCTGCTAAGGTGGTCATCGTCGCCAACTGCGCTCCTTTCTTGATGATTACCGGCTCTGCCATCACGTTGATCACTCGAACCGGGACTGTTCCTTGCTTTATCCGGGATAAAGTTCTCCCGATCAGCCAAGGTCTTTTCTCAGTAGGCTCCTGCGGCATTTCTAGTACTCCTTCTGCTTCACGGACACTCTCTGCTTGTCCTATTATCAGCTGTTCCGTTTCCGGCGGAATTTGGTAATCTGCTACAGCGTTGATCGGAAACGGCTCCCTGGTCTGCTCGAACATGGTGAGGAACACCTCCTGGCTGCCCATCTGCATGGTCATTCGGTCGAAATTTATGCCGGATATCCGGGAACGGATGAAATCCATTCCCAGTATTCCTTCGTCTTCACAGTCTGCAATCTCGAACGTCACGGTCTCAGCTACTCCTGCGATGTTGAGTGGGAGTTCTTTCCAGCCATGCGTCCGTATGTTACTTCCGTCGACCATCGAAAGACGAATCGGCGACCGCTTCAGCTTCATTCCGGGTTTCCGGATCCGTTCCCAGGTTTGTAGGTTGAGCATTGTGACAGTGCTGCTGGTGTCGATTATCAGCGTTACTGGCTCTCCGCATACTCTGGCTGTCACACACATGCCCACCTCGCCCCTGGGACCGGGTCCGTGAACCACCTGCCGGTTATGGGGGTGTCCTCTCTTCCGGGTCCCGGATTTCCCCTTTTCCGCGACCCGCTCTAGTTTTCCGGCTGCTGCTGCTGCTGTCGTGGCTGCTGCAGTTGTTGCTGCTGCTGCTGCTGCGGCTGCTGCTGCTGCTGTTGTCGCGGCGACTGCTGCTGTTGTGGTTGACGCCGCTGCTGCTGCTGCTTCGGCTGCCTACAGTCTCGGGCAAAATGCCCTTTCCGGCCACAGTTGAAGAATTCTAAATCCGCTCGGGAACTGCGCTGCTGCTGCTGCCGGCTAACCGCTTCCTTGACCTGAGTCATCAGATCCGCCAACTGCTGCTGAGTCTGCTCGGCTTGCTTCCGCAATTCGTTCACCTGCTGGCTCCACTCCGGCTCCGTGTTCAGCTGCCTCGTCCGGTGTCGCTCCGCTGGTCTGCTGTTATCCGTCTTCATAATACTCTCATACTCGGTAGCGAAAGCCAGGGCCTGCGACAGCGTTTCCGGGTGGCTTTTCAATACCGACAACCGCATATCTCGGTTAGTCAGACTGTTGCAGAAATGCATCTTCATGAGCACTTCTGTTGTTGCCGGATCTGCTTTTGGGTAAGCTAGCCGCGTCTTGCTCCGTATGTCTCTGGCCAGCTCGGACAGCTCCTCCTCCGGCTGCAATTTCCGTGTCTGCAATTCCGCCTGGAAAACAAATGTTTTCTCTCCCCGACAAAACTGCTGTTTTAATGCCGCCACAACCGTATCAAAGCTGCGTCTCTGCTCCGCGGACAGATCCAGTAGTATGCTGCGAGCGTTACCCCTCAGACTGACACATAAGTTCAGCGCCTTTTCCTCTGCTGTCCAACGGTAGTACCGAGCGTATTCAAGGAGGTGAGCCTCATACTCCGGCCACGGATCAGTTCCGTCGTACGTCATTAATCTGGCTACTCCTGCCCTTGGTGCTGGTTGTTGTACTGCTTCTGCCTGCTGCTGCTTTCCGGTTACTGCCAGGTGCTGCTGAAACACCTCCATTTGGGTCGCCAATAATCTGGTCAGGTTGTCGACTAAATTCTCTCCGCCTTCCGGTTCCGCATCCGGTTCCCGATCGCCAGCCTGGTCCGGAAAGTTAATTTCCGCCTCTGCTAACTGCTCTGCAGGCTGTACTCCTTGAGGAACCCGAAGGGGCTCTTCTGCAACTGCTTTCTGCATTTCCGGCTGCAACAGCTTTCGCTCGGCAGGACGAACTGCTTCCTTTTCCACAACCGGCATCTGCAACGGCTCAGCTCCTACTGCTCCTACAGGCTGCTCCGTGTCCGACACGGCTGCCTTCAGCTGCTGTTCCGCCAATTTGCACCGTCTAGTAGTCATACTGCAGATGATCCCACCGCTGCCACCAAAAAGTTGTAACGGGTTTGCACCCTTCTGTGACGTCTTGATGAACCGGTTTTCTAGGGAGGTGGGTGAGTTGATATTTAACCGGAGCTGAAACGGTAAAACTCCGGGAAACTGCTACTGCTGTACGGTCGAACTCCGGCTAGAAGTCTCTAAGGTTGGTAGCGTGGTCTGGAATGGACCTCTTAACCGTTGTCCGACTGCTAATCTGCAACTGCACCTGTAAAGTAAGGATCCGGAGGCGTTTCCGTCTCCGGGTACTGCAACTGCTCCGTAGGGATACCGCTTTACTGCAACAGCTCCGTCGTTTTCCGTCTTACTGCAAACTGCGCGTTAAAGCTAAATCTAAATATATAAAACGTGAGCCATGGATGACCAATGGTCTTCTTGTATCATCCCTTCGTAAAAATAAACTGTTGACAATTAAATTGAGAAAACCCACCCCGGATAACATACATACTTATAAAGTGTATAAATCATTATTCACTAGACTATGTAAACAGGCCAAACAAATCCACTATACCAACATTCTAAATGATAATATACATAATATTAAAAATACTTGGAAAACGCTGAAAAATATCATACAGCTGAAAGCTAAAAATAGTTCAGATAATATATGTTTTGACATAGATGGAAAGGAGCACCGTGATCCTGATGTCATAGCGAATGAATTCAATGTTTTTTTTTCGAATATCGGTAGTAAGTTGTCTAACAGTGTGCCTGCTTCGGACGTAAATTATGGTCAGTACATCAGATGTAATAATCCATCGACATTCTTTATGACACCTGTTAACCCCATTGATGTAATATCAGCCGTTAACTCATTGAAACCTAAAAGCAGTTGTGGTCATGATGATATTTCTAGTAAACTAACAAAACTTACTATCAATCATATTGCCCACCCGCTATCATATATTTTTAACCTATCTTTCTCTGAAGGTATTGTTCCGGATAGTTTTAAAATAGCTAAAGTCATACCTGTGTTCAAGTCCGGTAATCCACAGTTACTTAATAATTATAGACCCATTAGTCTTTTGCCCACTTTCTCGAAAATATTGGAGAAATTAATGTGTAAACGGCTTACTACATTCCTCGAGAAAAATCAAATAATAAACGAAAATCAATTTGGGTTTCGCAAGGGACATTCTACTGTACATCCACTCATTCATTTTGTTAAATACATTACACAGAATAACGACCGACCATCTAAAGATAATACATTAGGCATTTTTTTGGACTTAAGCAAAGCTTTTGATACTGTCTCTCATGAAATTCTTCTGAATAAAATGTACTTCTATGGGATACGGGGGGTGACACAGAAGTGGTTTTATAGTTATCTTAATGAGCGGAAACAATTTACATCTTACCATAATTCTCAGTCTAAAATTTTACCCGTGAACTGTGGAGTACCCCAAGGCTCCATCTTGGGACCACTATTGTTTCTAATTTACATTAATGACATATTCAATGCTACTAAACTCAATATATTGTCGTTCGCTGACGATACTACTGTTTACACTTCTGGAATTGATAAGTCTCTCATGTCTCAATTAGTTAACGAAGAACTCGTAAATATATCAACTTGGCTTAATAGTAATAAATTAGTTCTAAATGTTGCAAAGACAAAATATATGTCGTTTTCAACGGTATGTTCTAATTTTAATACCGTTTTGACTTTTGATATATCAATCAACGGAAGACAACTTACCCCCTGTGGTAATGGTCTACCCGATAAAACAATGAAATTTTTAGGTGTACAATTTGACGAAACTTTATCATGGAAAATGCATGTAGACTATTTGATAAATACTATATCTAGATCTATTTATATACTAAACAAAGTCAAGCGTCTCCTCCCCCATTCAGCTCTTCGGGCTCTCTATTTTGCATTAATACATTCGCGATTAAACTATGGTATTCTGATTTGGGGAAATAGCAGATCAGTATCTAGATTATTCAACCTTCAGAAACGTGCTATGCGAATAATAGCTAAAAGTAACTACCGTGCTCATACCGACCCATTATTTAAGTCCTTCAGAATTTTGAAATTATCAGACATGTATAAACTTCAACTATTAACTTTTGCATTTGATTATATTAATAGGAATTTACCTGTATCTTTCTCCAATTTTTATCCCACACCGCATAATCGGATAGCCAATACACGTCAAACTACAAATCGTCATTTATACTTACCTAAGCCTCGCACTAATTTTTCAAAAATGTCGATGTATTTTCAAGTAGCCTCATTTTGGAACAATTTACCTGCTGTTTTCCAAATTGAAACTAATAGACATAGATTGGTTAAACAATTTAAAATAATGGCCTTTAACAACTACCATGAAACCGTAACTTGTGACAATTCATTATGTATACAGTGTAACCGATTAGAATAAACATTACTATAGACTTCATGTCACTGAGTCGCTGACATGGTCGCTTGTGGTGATCGAAGTTATATAAACATACGATTATTCAACCGCATCGATCACCACGCAATTACGAGTCTCCAAGCACACCGTGGCCCAGCATATTTATATAACATTTATATACTGGTATTTATATGCATATTTATTTGTTTATTTATTCATTCATCTATTCGTTCATTTATTTATTCTTATAATATATATATAACTAATTTTACTACTTACATATATTCATTGATTTATGATTTTGTCGTCCTTCATGTTTATAGGTTTTAATTTGATTACACTCAGTTCATGTAGATTTCCTTATTTGATTTTTATGTTTCACTGGAGTTCCAGTGGAGGTGGCACAGGAAGACAGCCAATGGCTATGTGTCACCTCCCAGTAGCTATTATTTTTTCCTTTCGTTACTTATATGTTTTATTTTGCTACTGGAAATAAAATTGATTGATTGAACTGCGACTGCGCCTGGAATAAAGAATCCGGGAACGTTGCCGTTTCCGAATACTGCAACCGCTCTGCCAGGTTCCGCCGCACTGCAATCTGCTCCGGTTGGCTCCGCCTCACCGCAACCTGCGACTGCACCTGAAATGGAGTATCTCGGAAGTGTTCCCACTTCCGGTTACCGCAACCGCTCCGTCAGGTACTGCCTCTGCAACTCCGTCGTCCGGTACCGCCTCTGCAACTGCTTCGTTGTTCCCGTCTCTGCAACTGCTCCGTCCGATACCGCCTCCGTAGTTGCTCCGTCAGGTTTCACCTCCGTCTCCGTCTCCGTCTCCTTCCTCGGTGATCTGGGTTCTTAGATCACCCTAAGACGTCGTTACAACTTGGTCTTAACCGACTGTGGTCTTATCTCCCTTTTCTCGGTATTACTTTCTTTTCCGGTGAACTAACTTTATTATAAGTTCCAGTTCCCTAACGAACACGGAAAAACAACTCGGTTGAAGTTTTCATGTTTATTCTCCAAGTGCACAGTCAGAAGACTTAACTGCTATCATCTGGATGACTCTATCCGGAACAAGGGAGTACTCTGCTATGGGAGAAGGGGTCTGCACAGGTCGACGTCAGGACACCAACTCCGCCGTCCGCTGTGAAGCGGGGGCTTTTATAGACCTGAGACCCACGTCACGTGACCAACCTATTGTGACGTCATAGTCCGCCAAAACACTGAAATTTTCCGGATTTCTAAAAACACTCTAGAACCAATCAGTGGCTGACACGTCACCTTTTAAACCGAAAACGAGGCTGATCACATGACCTTCCGGAAATAACGTCATTACGTTTTTGTACTCCATTGTTCCGGCTCCGTGTCCGGTTCCGTCTCCGGTTCCGGCTCCGTCTCCGGCTTTACCGACATCATAAATTACTAAGTTCCGAGACGGAAAACCTTTAAAACATTAACAATGCGGAACCGTATGAACTTTTAAACACATATACATTTTAATAAACGGTTATTTAACCATAATATCACAAAACACTAACAGAATTACCTAGGGGAAACCTTTGGGTACGCCCCAAAACCGTTACAGAACATTCATCACACCTTGGATACATTTTATTGTGAATTTAAAGCAGTTTGTTATTGAACTGAAGCAAACAAAACAAATTGTGATCAATGTCATTGCATTTCTTAACGATTCACACATATGTTTAGTGTACATTTTGATCGACAATGATTTGTCATTAATATTTTTACAAATTGAACTCTGCTGTGAGATTTTTGCTCTTCAGACATATCCGGTGCTCAAGTCCAGCCTGACCCAGATTTTTTTTTTGATCACTGGTTTCACCCAGCGCTCACACAAGACATGTGCTCTTTCGAGGCCTGGCACACTATGGAAGAAATGAGTAGATCATAATTTCGTTCAAGTTACATTTCAAAGGTATTGATATATCAAGGTCGTCAGTACGGAAAGCTTCTACTCTAAACAAGTGCTTGCATATTTGTTGGTAAGTCACACATAAAAACACAGCCTGAATTTCTAAATTTCCAAAACATACCGTCCCATGAGATCTTGATGGATCTGTAGCACGGACATATATATCTTCGCTGCACAAACTCCTGAATAATTTTTCATGACATTCATCTTTGAAATTTATTAATGAAGTTTAAGATTTGCATTGGTGCAACACTTAAAAAATAATTGAGGTTGGCGATTTACGAGTACATTTGCTGTATTTTGTCCCATACTTATAATCTCACTTAATTGTCACGTAGCGGTAATTGACCTGCGAAGAAATCTAACAGGAAAAAAAAATTGACAAATGGGGACTTGACAAATGTACTTTGTTCATGACGTTAGTAGGCTATCATCAGGTGATATCAGACACACGGGCCTGTTTTACATGGAGACGAATACGGGACAACATCTTGAGTTTGACTGTCCACGTTACTGTCACGTATATGTAACTGACTGCAACATTAATCATGAATCGGCCTTTAAAATAGCAATAATGCTACACTTTGGGCTCCTTGTGTAGCAAACAAGAACAAGTGTACTCGTTACATGACATTAGTAGATAATCACGAGGCGTTGTCAGACATGAGAACCTGCTGCAGAAGATAATGAATACACCCCTTATCAAATATGCCCTTTGATTTTACCTACCGGTACTTTTTTCGAATATAAAGGTTAAATCACTCGTGGCTTTCCATGGGGTCTCGTGCTAGTTTCATGATAAGAATAACACCATAAATCTCAAGACAATTTTGTACTTCAAACCCTCTTGAAGTAAGATATAGCAGCTCCAAAAATATACAGATCACATCCGAATTGCCATTCAGGGAGGAGGTGCCGTGATGTCAAAACCTGTCTCAGAGTTGCCAAGGATTGAAGGTACTGTGAATTGAAGCCCATCAATGATATGTGCCAAGAAATGAATAATAGTATATATCTGATTAACCCAATCGGATTAACCAAATAAGTTCAGGAGAGTACATGGAGAAAATAACCTTAAAATAATGGAATAACAATATTAATATAGGCCTATCGAATACATTTACGATTACATTTCCAAGGACATTACGAGAGACAGTGTGTTACAGATACATATACATTTTGGTACATAATCATTAGTATACGCGTTCTGTACATGTTGTATTGCCCTAAAAGTATAAAAAAATATTAAGAATGACATGAAACAAGTACACATTTCCAGTGGGGAGTGTGGTCTTAGTACTGTATCAAAACCAGTACAACTGCCCGCGCAAAACGTTGGTTAGGAACGGAAGACTACTGGCGGAGGCACCGTTCGCGGAAATACCGTTCGCGGAGGTACCGTTCGCGGAAGAATACTCGCGGAAGAACCGTTCGCTGAAGAACCGTTTGCGGATGCAGCCTTCTCCACGTGGTGATGAGCGCGGAAGAGTCGTTCGCGGACGAGGATGCGCGCGCAGCCACCCTGGCTATAAAAGGGAATGCGGACGGCCGCTCAGAGAGCACTGCAACAGCGACATCGACCGTGTGGAAATCGTCACCGCCACAACCAAGGGACTCGACGACCTCCGTGTGGACGACTCCTTCTTCAGGTCCTTTGAGTAAGCGGGATTTCGACTAATTACCTGGAGAAACCAATCGACTAAACGGGACGGGAAACTTCAACGAGAAGGGATGGAGAGAAGCCTTCGGCGAAGAACTCTTTTTAGTTGTGCCCTCGTGCACTATTATTTTTAATGTGATCATACAGTGCTCCATGTCTGAACTTCATGTAAAGTTATTGACTATCGTCCGCTCTTTGGGACCCTCGAGGATAGTCCTCTCACCACGAGTCCTTGCGGACGAGCATCTGCTATTCCGGATCCTTGCGGCGGCGCCGTTCACCGGAGGTCACTGCGGACACGGTAACCATTCTAGCATTAACGGTAACCAGGTAACCGCCCACCCGACACTCCCAGACCTGCGGACACCGTTCAGAAACAGGTTCATCACCACGGTGTTAACTGAAAAGGCCTGGCGAGCCGCGGTCTGCCTGCAGAGATAGAACTCCGCTCAGCCCGACAAACTGCCAGAGCCTACGTCACCTCGTCCCGGGAAGGGGGAGAACTGGCGATCCACAGGGCTTGCGCCCCCGAATCAGCAGCTCGTCTCCCCCAGCCCGGGCCCCCCAATGGAAACTGTCCCCGGGGCCCCCATAGGGCCTTTACCCAAGAAACAGGGACGCAAAGCACATGGCGTGCTCTGCGTGCTGCCTCTCCGCTCTCTCTCAGACAGTCTCCTCGATCGAGCGACTTCCAGTGTATATATAATACACCAGAAACTCGAGCCAGCACGCCCAGCGTGGTCAAACCATTGTTATAGTCTACTGGAACGTAAATAATCACGAGCGTCGCCGTGGCAACGCACACTCGAACCGAGTAGGCCAAGACAGAAAAGGTCGTATAAATGAGTTATGTGTTTACAATCACCTGCCGTGAACTTAGGGCAAAATCGCCACATTCATATCTGTACGTCACGTGGGTGACCGACAATTCCATTGTAAGTTGCTGATTTGATGTTGATAAATCTTGATTTATTTACGTCTGAGTTGATTCTTGCCTGAAGTAAGCCGGTAAGCTACTGAGTGATGCACCGAAAATAGTGAGCACCTTTTAGTGACGGCTCTCGAATCACAACGAGCGGGAGTTACCAAAGTTTAAGCGATCAGGAGGCAGGGTTTTTGGGCAGATAAAAACACAACAACAAGTCATACCTAGAAATGTCACAACTTGGTGCCGTGACCAGGATCCCCGAGGGTTTACTGCCAGGGAACGAACCTCAGCATCACTCATGTCCGGAGGAAACGACGAAACTACCCCAGGGAAGACAGGAGGTGAAAAGAAAGACTCTTCGCGGACGGCCTCACTCGCGGAAGGAATGACAACCGTTCGCTTAAACCGACCTTAGCGGAAGAGGACGACAACCGTTCACGGGAGATGACCTTAGCTGAAGAGGACGACGACCGTTCGTGGAAGGCAACATTCGTGGACGACGACCATTCGCGGAAGAGCAGATTCACAGCCAGAGGTGGACGTGATGTTTCGACGAATGAGGAGCAACCAGGGAGGTCGAGATCTTCCATGGGCCAGTCGACGAGTCAGCAGAGACCGCGGAGCCAGACACCCGACAACCGTTTTCCTTTCAGGTCCTGTGGACACGACTCTGGGTGGCAGCATGAGCGTGACAGAGAGAGGTCAACCTACCTTGAGAACGTTAGGAGGGGCCCCGAGTTACGACGAATGCTGGGAGAGAAGTACGTCAACCTGGACGAGGAGGACGGCGAAATCTGGGCAAGGAGGGATCGGCTACAGTTACCGGAGCAGAGTCCGAGTGTGGCGCCCTCGGAGAAGGCAGCATTGAGGCGGCTTTGGGACCAGTCCCAGCAGCAGTCTGGTGCAACAGGGCAGCGGTCTAGTATGACAAATCGGGAGCGACTGGAGGACGGGTCGCTTGGGCTCCAACCCAAGGGAACAGCTTGAGAGGGAGGGGACTTTTCGCGGAAGAGAACATTCGCGGACGAGAGGCATTCTTCGGTGGCGGGGACGCTTGCAGCCGAGGATCCTTCTTGGATGAACGTGCTCGCAGGCGAGGGGGAATCTTTGGTGATGAGGACGCTTGTGATCGGGGAGGGCCCTTCGCGGACGACCACGTTCGCGGAAGAGGACGACTCGCGGACGAGAGCGTTCATGGAAGAGAGGAGTCTTCACCCAGACAGTGGCTCGACGGGAGGAGTGATCGACGGCAGGCGACGGCTCGTCGGCAGGCAACCAATCTTCCTTTTCCAGTTTTTCAGAGTAGACGGGGAAGACCATTCGCGGATGGGGCCGTTCGCGGAAGACCAGTGGAAGACGGCGTTCGCGGATGTACGTCTTTTGTGGAAGAATGTCTCCGAGGCATCTTAGCGGACGAGCCGGTTCGTGGAAGACTCGCGGAAGACAGCATTCGCGGAAGGGGCCTATTCGCGGAAGAACTTCTTCGGGAGCTGTTGGCGGAAGAGTCCGTTCGTGGAAGGTTCGCGGAAGATAGCGTTTGCGGAAGAGGGAGGTCTTCACCCAGTCGACCACCGAGACAGCCAGCCTCCTGGAGGAATCAAACTTCCATTTTAGGCATCCAGGGAGGTCGGAGACAGCACCCTTTCTCATCATCGGGCGATGAAGGGCTTTCATCGGATGAAGGGACCGACAGCAGGCATGGTTACCCAGGACGGGGGAAGCGACCACCGAGGCGGGGTCAGCCACTGCACCGACGAAGCCCTAGGCCAAGACGGAGGCAGGAAGACTCGTCGTCTGAGGATAGCACAGCCTGGAACCAGAGCGGCAGAAGGAACCGGAAGATGCTGACACCTGACAAGTTTGATGGGACATCCATAGAGTGGCTGGTGTACCGGGCCCACTTTGACGTCATCTTAGAGGTCAACGGATGGAGCAAGCGGGAACAGGGTGTCTATTCAGCCGGGAGCTTGACAGGAGAGGCACAACGAATGCTGACGAGCCTGAGTCCTGCAGACCGGAGGGACATCGACATTCTGACCGACAAGCTGACTCTACGATTCGACCCTGACTGTCACGAGGAGTCATACAAGGCGACTTTGGGACAGGGAACCCGTAGGAAGGCAGAGACACCCCAGCAGTACGGCTATGAATTACAGCGACTGGCCGGTCGTGGTTATCCAGATCTGAACTCCGCAGCTCAGGAGGCTATCACCTTAGACCACTTCTGGAAAGGCCATCCAGATGGAGACATGAAAGCGATGGCGCTCATGAAGAAGATGAAGACCATGGAGGAGGCCATAGCGTTCGTAACCCAGTACGAATATGTCAAACCCAAGCTTGGAAAGCCGGTGATGTCCATCTGGTCGGAAGACTCCGAGCCAGCACTGGGACGGGTCCTGCAGCTACTGAAGAATCAGCAGGAGGGCGATGCTACAACCAGTGGACAGCAGAGCAATCAGCCGAACGTAGCGGGTCTACCCAGACTTCCCTACTTCAAGGTGCTCTTCGAGAGCCAGGACAGGAAGCTGGATCGACTGATCGAGCTGTGTGAGCAGGTGTTGTCTATCGAACCGAGGTCCGCCACTGCTGAGAACAAGGGACCAAGCGCTAGGCCGGGACCAGATGACTGCTGGTACTGCAGAAAACAGGGTCATCGGAATTTCCAGTGTCCAGACCGGCCACCACCTCGGACCAAGGAGGAGCGCTTGCGTCGTCTAATCGAAGAGATTGGTGAGGAAAACGGTTCAGCAGACGAGGAGTCGGACCCGCCCCCAACCGTATGGGCCTATGGCAGGTGTGTGCATGGCTTCACAGGCGGGAAGCACGACGAAGACGTGAAGAACACATTGCCAGGGGGGAATCTTTAGTTTCACAGATTTTTAATAGGGTTTTCGGGTGTGCATCCGATGTGATTGGATGGGCACAGGAGGAGCTCGAGGATCGAATTCTCGACTATTTAGAGGGCAAGCCTGTCAACACAGATGGGAGTGCCAATGTACAGCAAACTGATGGAGCCGTGGAGCATCTATTGACCCACGGAGACATCAACGAGGTTTCTGCTAACAGCAAGGAAGACCAGCAAGCTACAACCTTGAGGTTAGAGGCTGCGAAACAGCAGGGACCCCCCCCCCCCCATTCAACTGAACCAAAAGCGGCCGTGAAAGAAGAGACGGAGGGCCAGGTGAGCGGAATGACCAAGGGGCCAGCGCAGCAGCCATTGCTGGTGGACGACTTATCCGAAGCGGCGGTTCTGAGGGGAGAGCATCCCTTAAGATTGGGAGAGGACCAGGGTGGTCAGAGAGGACCAGGGTGGTGCATCACTGTGGGTGGACGACTCAGTACTTATCCAGGGCGGCGTCCATGAGGAGAGTAGTAGCTCTCTTAAGATTGACAGAAATGGCCAGGTGGTGTCGTTGTCAGCCAGTTCCCGAGGCACATTGGCGTGGTATGCGGCATGCCACGTTATGGGGAAGGTGACTCGTATGTTGGTGGACAAGGGTGCCTCCTCCACCATTCTGGACGGATTGGATGACGAACATAAAGCGACGATAAGGCAGACAAGAATAAGGTTATGGGCAGCAACCGAAGACTACTTACAGGTTCGAGGTGAAATGACAGCACAACTTCTACTGGGCACACGACTCGTTTCGGCAGACGTACTGGTAGCCAAGCTGGGAATCCCGGGTGTGCTGGGGCTTGATGTACTTCAACAGATTAGGGGACAGCTGGATCTGCGTAAGGTCGAGTGGCAGGTGGGCGACACTACAGTAGTGATGAGCTCGGGCCTCGAGGACGCCGTCAACACACTGGGGATGGAGGAGACGGTCGTCTTGCCACCCTTTTCAGAAATGATGGTGGACCTCAAACTGATGGAAGTGAGGGAGGAGTTCCGAAGGCCGGGCTTGTGCAGTCCGCAAGAGAGCCGATGGAGGATGACCCCCTCGTAGTGGGACGAGCCCTTGTACGACCCCGAGGACGCCTGGTACCGGTGGTACTTCTGAACGCTGGCGCTGGACTCCGCACTGTGCTGATGGGGGCCATCTTAGCTGAGCTTCACGGGATAGAGGCCGTGATCGACCTAGGATTTCGTCCTGATGGCGGGAAGACAACCCGTGACGAGCCTGAGAGGGAGCAGTGGTACCGGGAGGAGCACGGGATGGAGCATGAGCCCCTTACTCAAAACTCCACCAAGTGGCAGAACCGGACGCCTGGGCAGCCCGAAACCAGAGTGCACGCCATGCAAGCAGAACCGTCGATAAAGATACCAGAGTGCCCAGAGCATCTACAGCCGCTCCTGGAGGGAATGCATCCAGACTTGACGGAGAAGGAGGTGGAGGTCATCAGCGATCTCCTTCGACGCCACCAGCAGGTCTTCATGGGACTAGATGGGAGGTTGGACCGGACGTCCCTGGCAAAACACGTCAACGACACGGGAGATCACCCCCCGAACAAGCAGCCTCTGTGGAGAGCCCCGTACTACCAACAGGAGCTGATCGAAGATGAGGTCTACAAGATGTTGAAAACCGACGTTGTGGAGCCCAGCGATAGTCCATGGTTGCCCCCCATCATACTGGTGAAGAAGAAGGATGGTGTGCTGAGATTCTGTGTCGACTACCGCCGTCTAAATGATGTCACCCGGAAGGATGCGTACCCTCTGCCTCGAGTCGACGAAAGTTTTGACACCTTATCAGGAGGACGATATTTTTCGACGCTAGACTTAGCTAGTGGTTACTGGCAGGTCGAGATGGACGACAGGGACAAGGAGAAGACGGCGTTCACCACCCACAGTGGACTCTATCAGTTAAAGGTGATGCCGTTTGGATTGGCGACGGCCCCGGCTATGTTCGAACGTCCAATGGAACTGGCACTGAAAGGACTCCAATGGAAGAGATGTCTAATTTATTTGGACGATGTCATCTGCCTTGGGAAGACAACATCGAGGATGTGTTCCGGAGACTGCAGGCTGCCGGACTGAAGCTAAAATCCGCCAAGTGTGAGCTGTTTCGATAACAGGTCAACTTCCTGGACCATGTCGTGTCCGACCGAGGCATCCAGTGCGACCCTGCCAAAGTCGAAGCCGTGACAGAGATGGTGCCACCTACCACCTTGACAGAGCTAAGGAGCTTCCTTGGGTTCATGGGGTATTGCCACAGTTTCATCCCTGACTTTGCCACCTGAGCAGCACCCCTCAACCACCTGTTAAAGAAGGAAGTCAACCATCATTGGAGCGAGGCTCATCAGCAGGCATTTGAGGCGCTGCGTCAACCCCTGACTGAGCACCCCCTGCTGGTGTACCCCGATATGGACCATGAATTTATCCTAGATACTGATGCTAGCGGCTACGGAGTAGGAGGCGTCTTATCCCAAGTGCAAGACGGACGAAAGCGGGTGATCGCCTATGCTTCCAGAGCCCTGAGGGACACCCAGCAGAACTACTGCACCACCAAGCGGGAGCTCCTGGTCATCGTCAGTATGATACACCATTTCAGACATTTCTTGTGGGGGAGAGCGTTCTTGCTGCAGACTGACCACGCCTCTCTCAAGTGGCTGCTGAACTATTGGGATGCGGAGGGAATGATCGCTAGGTGGGCGGCTCGCATCGCCAGCTACGCCTTCAGGTGTGAGGTCCGACCAGGAGTACAACACGGGAATGCAGACGGGATGTCCAGATGTCGACAGTGCCGGAGACCGGATTGTCCTGCCCCTCATCACACCACAAGACCTGAAGAAGTAGAGGAGGCCTGTCCGACCCAGGAGGAGTGTCCCCTACCCCTGGAGGACCTCTCTGCCAAGGATTTGCTTCCACCAATCAATGGAGAAGAATGGAGCCCAAGTCAAGCAAGGACCCCGAGTCAACATCATACGGGAGGTCCCCTTGGAGCCCTGGATGGAGGACCATTACTGGTGAGATAGAGTCGGGATATTCCAGGTCTGGTAGATGCCATGCCGGGAGGACCCAGAACCGACTACGGAGCCAGCTGAGGAGTCCATGCCCGAAAACCAGAGCCTTGCACGACCGGTGGGCCATCGGCTAGAAAGGGTGGCCATGGATATTCTGGAGCCCGGGACCATCGACAACTTGAAAAGGTGTTGGTTTATCCCTGAATCTAACGCCTGGATACCCAATCCGGACGACATGACCCCAGTCCGGACTTCCAGTGATGACGAGGGACGAGTGGAAACCAGCCAGAAAGCAGTCGCAACGATGTAAAAGGCAACGGGAGCGTTTGCGGACGAACCGTTCGCGGAAGCAACACTCGCAGAAGCAACACTCGCGGAATAACCGTTCGCGGAAGCACCACTTGCGGAAGCACCGTTCATGGAGGTACCGTTTGTGGAAGCACGTTCGCGGAAGCATCGTTCATGGAAGAACCGTTCGCGGAAGGGAGGGAAAAACGTTATTACGTTTTCCAACAATACCTTTTCTCATAGAACCCCGGTCCGCGCCTTTCTTATTCAAACAGGCTGGCCTACGATTTCGTCATCACTTCAACCATGAATTCGCCACCTCTGCAAATTATTGAAACACTGGTATTTGCAGGAGAAGACTTCGGAGAAGTACCTGATTTTGATCTCATCGATTTCCTGCCGCTTGATGTCGACGAGATGAGCGACAAGGTCGACAAACCTGACAGGAAGAGAGAAAGGTCGAGGAGCCGGGAGCGTCGTGAGGAGCCCCGAGGTAGCCGACGGTCCCCTGCCAGGAAGCCTTCCCTAAAGAGAGGACGACGTTGGTGCAGCCCCTGCCGGATCCACGTGACGGCGTCCAACTTCAGCCGTCACGTAGCGACCAAACACAGTTAGAAGGAGGGGCGGCACCTGTGCAAGCTTTGCACCCAGCGGTTCGTCCGCAGATTCGTCCGCAGGAGTCCCGAGGTAGCCGACGGTCCCCTGCCAGGAAGCCTTCCCTAAAGAGAGGACGACGTTGGTGCAGCCCCTGCCGGATCCACGTGACGGCGTCCAACTTCAGCCGTCACGTAGCGACCAAACACAGTTAGAAGGAGGGGCGGCACCTGTGCAAGCTTTGCACCCAGCGGTTCGTCCGCAGAGCCGACAGGGACCGGCGTGAAGTATCCCATGCCAGCGGCAACACCTTGAAGCGGGGACGGAGGAGGACGACGACCGACACGCCTGACGGGATGGCCCGTCCACTGTGCCTGCCCCCGAATTGGAGACCATGAGCTTTGCGGCCAGCCGGATGACCAGCCCCTAGCCGTTGAGCCCCTGAGAGGACGCCCCGAGTCAGGCGGACGCCCAGAGGCAAGAGGACGCCTCAAGCCATGAGGACGACCCGCCAAACAGTGAGGAGGAGCCGGAGTCCAAGCAGGAGCGGCGAGAGGCGAAGTCCCTGGAGGCCCCCACCCCTGAGGACGACGGACCCCCCGCTCCCAGGGACTCAGTACCAGCTTACAAGCCACTGGACTTGAGCTAGTTCCTCAAGCCAGTTCCGGAGACAGAAGACCAGCTGCGGCCGAACGTCAAGGGCCTGGGCAGAGCCGTCACTGCCGGAGAGAGGGACCTGGAAGACCTGGCGTCAACTCTGGCGACCAGTCGACGTCAGCTGAGCCAGGCGGAGGCTCGGCTACAGGCCAAGGTGGAGCAGGGACATCTCGAGTCGGAGATCCAGCAGCTTAAAGAGGCATCTCAACGGGAGAAGATCCACCGGAGGGAGTTACGGGCCCAGGTGAAGGAGAACCGACTGCTCCAGGAGCAACTCCGGACATACACAGACGCACGTGACAGGCTCGCCAAGACCTCTGAGAGTGAGGTGGAGCGTCAGTGAGGTGGAGGGAGAGGGCCCCGGACGCAGAGAAAGAGAAGACCAAGAAAGGAGGAGATGAGGAAGGAGGAAAAAGACAGTGAGAAGACAGAGAAAGGATCAACAGGGCGTTGATCTCCAGAAAGGGTGGAGTTGTAACAAAACCAGTACAACTACCCGCGCGAAACGTTCAATAGGAACGGAAGACTACTGGCGGAGGCACCGTTCGCAGAAGTAATGTTCGCGGAAGCACCACTTGCGGAAGCACCATTCGCGGAGGTATCGTTCGCGGAAGAACCGTTCGTGGAAGAACCGTTCGCGGAAGAACTGTTCGTGGATGCAGCCTTCCCCACGTGATGATGAGTGCGGAAGAGTCGTTCGCGGACGAGGATGCGCACGCAGCCACCCTGGCTATAAAAGGGAGAGCGAATTGCCGCTCAGAGAGCACTGCAACAGCAACATCGATGTGGGGAGATCGTCACCGCCACAACCAAGGGACTCGACGACCTCCGTGCGGACGACTCCTTCTTCAGGGCCTTTGAGTCAGCGGGATTTCGACTAACTACTTGGAGAAACCAATCGACTAAACGGGACGGGAAACTTCAACGGGAAGGGATGGAGAGAAGCCTTCGGCGAAAAACTTTTTTTAGCTGTGCTCTCGTGCACTATTATTTTTAACGTGATCATACAGTGCTCCATGTCTGAACTTCATATCTGTACGTCACGTGGGTAACTGACAATTCCTTTGTAAGTTGCTGATTTGATGTTGATAAATCTTGATTTATTTACGTCTGAGTTGATTCTTGCCTGAAGTAAGCCGGTGAGCTACTGAGTGATGCACCGAAAATAGTGAGCACCTTTCAGTGACGGCTCTCGAATCACAACAAGCTGGAGTTACCAAAGTCTATACGATCAGGATGCAGGGTTTTTGGGCAGACAAAAACGCAACAACAAGTCATACCTACAAACGTCACAGTACTAACTAAATTTGTGTTTGGAGGACTTACCATTTTTCGCGATTTTAGCTTTAAAATATATCACGAAAATATGCTATCAACTTATTTGAAGCCATTCGTTGAGCTGAATAGAACAGTCTTTACACATCCCTGGCAGTCTCTCTTGATCACTCGAGCAGGAGGTCACTTGTCACATTGGGTGGCGCCTAGATCCTTCATCCCTACCTCTGGGGGGTCTCTTCTTCTGTCCGACGATCCGAGCTGACCCTCAATGCAGGCTGACTTTTCATCCCATCTGTTTGAACCTGAGAGGGGGCTTCGTCACCGCCATAATGCCGCCAACTCCTCAACGTGTGCAGTTTATCTTGGTCTGGTGGGGGTCCGAACAATGGGGTCCTTCTGAGTTCAGAAATTCGGGAGTCTACGTCAAAACCTATGAAGTATGAGACACCCCGTGGTATGCATGAATACCTTGCCGATACCTGTACCAAATCGTCAACATGAATGTCAGTGTTCTACGTTCCGCCACACTGGTCTCTCCTTCAGCAAGACCTCTTCAGCACTGGTGCCCTGTCTCAAGGTACTAGCAGTGGCTGACCCTGTGTACCTTCAGGCATGAATGGCCAGAGAATTTGAGGGGCCTTCACACCGACTGCACCGACTCCATCGGGAGCGGACGTTACCATTTCAAGCCCAGCTGGTGCATGCCAAATCAGTTTAAGTAAAGTCGAAGAATCCGGCTTCCAGTGACTCTAAATCTAGTTATGAAATACGAGGAAGCCAGCCACGACCCGATGCTCCCAAGAGCATTAAGGTAAAAGGCACCAGGGAGATCTCACAAAATTCGAGATTCATGCTGATGAAACAAACTAACTTTAAAACTAGTCAGGAAACACCAGTGTCTTTGGATCATATTGTGTTATATTTTCAACGGACGGGTTGCTCTGGATTATGTTCGAGACAAACTAATAAAAAAAAAGTAGGGTAACGATTTGAGGCTGAAAAATTGTGTTTGGCTAGATAGAGTACCTGTTTATTAAACGTTATATGTCGTTAACTGATGTTGTTCGGTGAGGCTTACAATTGAGTTTATAAATGTACATATGTTCAGCAAAATGTTTGAGTACTTTTCGGTGGCTTCGGTTGCTCTACCAAACTGCCAGAGTCTGAAAGCTCTCCAGGCTTCATTGGGTACCTTCCATGATCCGGTACCTCTCCAGGCTACACCGGGTACCTTCCATGGAGCCCTGGTCATGTGCAAGGTGGCACAAGACACGGGAAGCCTCAGCTTGGTACCAGCCAAGCCATTCCAGAGAGCGGTCCATCCCTGCTGCAAAATATTTCTGCAGGGCGGGTGAGTTTCCTCCAATGGGGGTGATCCCAGGGGAACTCTTCCTGCATGTGCATCAGCGCCCCAATACCGGCTAACCCCTGCTCGTTGATAGCCCGAGGACTGGCAGGTTGGCCAGTGCTGGCTCCGATGGTATTCGCTGCTGACCATTACAGCGAAAGCCTATCACCTGGCCTACAGACTCGTGGAAAGGCTCGTAGGCTCTGGCAGTATCAGAACCATACTGTAAGAGCCCAGGGCGTCTGTGCACAGCCAGCCCACATGCGCCCCATCAGACAACAGTGAGGAGCTGGACGCCGACCTCCTCGAGAGAGGAGTTCTGGTTCCAGAACCATTTACAGATAAAAGAGCCATGCTAGGAACCTAAAGTCAGGTTCCCTTCATCGAGCTCGAGGGAGAGCAGGGGAGAGAGATTGGCCGTCAGTAGGCAGACCTGAACCCACAGCTCCAGAACCAGTCGGATTCCCGTCGGATACTTTGTCCAGACGGCCTCGGTCATCTGGACTTCCATTCGGATGAGATTCCATTCTCGGTCGGATGGATCTCCAATTCTTAAGCATTAGGATCACGTTCACTAACATCCGTGAAAACTTCCACGTGGGGAAGAGAATCAGGATGGAGCAAATGCTTGGCTCTACTGTCGTCAAGCCCACCGCTTGCAGCGAGGTCAGTCCTACTGACCTCACTCCCGACATCACTGTCGGAGTCGGATTCCGCAGAGCCCATAACACTACCCGTCTCTGATACAGTCAGGCATCTATCATTCTCAGGGTGAGGTCGTCCCAAAAGTGTGTTATTGCTCTCCAGGGACTCATCTCCAGACGCGACCTCATGACCACTGTCCAGAGGAACCTCCCCTCCCATACTTTGCCCATCGGATGGTTCTGACATATTCAAGCGCTCTTTAACTGTAAGCACTGGGAGTCAAGATCTGCAGATATGTCTCCACCAGTGCCGAGCTCTTAAATGAACAGCAAGCACAGCAGTGTATAACACATCGCTGTGGAAACGTCTATTCCTAACTCTTACAGCCAAAGTCAGCGCAAAACGGATTACGTTTTCTGTGCAGGCTCATACTTGTACACGCATCTCCCCAAGTGACTCCTATCACACCATGTATATGGGTGACCAAAAGTTTTAAGTAGGTCATCCCGGGGGATCCCACAATCACATACAGTAATTGAAATATGTCATTAGCTCTTGCTGCTGCACTGTCGGTCAATGACGATAAATTAATCACATCAGCAGGATAGAGATTGTATGCAAACTGACGGTAGCAAAACCACTTGTGGATGTAACAAATATAATCAGTAGAAAGCAGCGATGAAAATAAATTTATCACCACTCTTTTTTTTCTTGAAGCACGGCATACTGCCACCGCCAGCATGTAAACAATCTCCTACACCCCTCTTGTGAAAGCAGAAATCTCCCAATTTCTAACTCTCTGGTGCACCAAGAAAGGTATATATCACTAATCTTATCTCAATGTGTCAATGAATGAGAAAGAATAGCATTTCCACGGACTGTCACATACTTTTAAATAATTTGAATTTAATTGGTTTTAAATAATCCACTCGCGAATAATAACATGAGATAAATAACTATAAACAATCCCCATGACCGAAGTTACACTTACAGGTCATAAGCGTATGCCCACTGTAGCCCTACAGACAGCTGTGCACCCTATAGGTGTTCACGATGCGCCCACAAGCAGCAACAGTGTACAATAAGGACACGGCGCAATCCTCCATTCAAATCCAGAGCCACAA